>PUFA01000028.1:1160000-2548750 GCA_003508835.1 Eonycteris spelaea
TGAACTGAGGGCGAAGTCCTTGATTGTGGCGGGGGAGGGAGGGCATGGGGACAGCAGAAACCACTGCTCTTGAGATTAAAGGGTAGATTTAAGTATCAAATTGTTTGCCTTTCTCTGAGCTCTCAGCCCCTAAAATCCTAGAGGTTTCTCTTAAGACATCTGGGGAGGGAGTTTAAAGAATTAGGGATTTCAGCAGATTCACACATGCATAAAAATAGGAAAGAGAAGACTATTGGGGCCTCTCTACCTCTCCTCTTGCTGCTCCCAGGCTCCAGTAGAGCTTCCCACATTAACTCTATCATACCTTGTGAGGCTATAAAATAAACGATATTATCAACACCCTAACAATTGTCTATTGTTTGCTTACTTGTGATAATTACAATGCTACATGTGGCACTTCTATGCAAATAAAGTAAAGACAAGCAAATATCCTAGAAAATGAAACTAGATCACCAAAGCCTGCAAAATCTTCTGTCCCTTCTGGAGTATGTTCCAGAATCTGTAAACTCCTGCCTAAGATCTCCTTGGCCAGGAGTAGCCATCTTGTAGGGTATAGAGTAATAATGGGAGACCCTACCACCTTTTCTTCTATATCTCATACATCCCCCTCCTTCTCTGCACAGATACTGGAGGGAATCAGACAATAAAAGGGAAATGCTTTTTCTCTCTCTCTCCCCCCCCCTAAGATTATCTGATTATCCAAATAATTGCATGAATTCTTCCTTGAATGTGGCTGTATAGTCAGGGTTGGGATTTCAGCAGGAAGTGCAGGGGACAGGATTCCAAATGCAGAAAGCTGAGAGCCCTGCCTTCTTACATTCCCAGACTTTATAGTTCTGTCTAGTGTTACATTGTTTCTTCAGGCAAAGATCTTTGTTCACTTTCAGTCATATTTCTCCCTTCCCCTCCTTTTCCCCTCCTCCTCCCCATTTTGGTCCCTTTAAAGGAGACTCTGATCATCTTCTGCTTTTAATAGATGGCTATAAAAATAAAATTAATTCCCCCCTGCCCTTTAATATCAATATCTCTCTGTTAAGTATGAGCATTGGTGAAAATAAACAGAATTAAGTGCTGCGACCCAAACCAGCAATTACATCCAAGTTATTATTTTTTTCTCTCTCCCACTGGGTCTGGCTTATCTAGGGGTGTTCACTCTGCCATTAGATAATCAAGGGATATTTGTAATTTTTTTTTACAAGCTCACTGGGTCCTGAGTCAACACCAACCTGATAGAAAAAGCAACCATGAAGCCAGAGAGAGAACCACAGGAAGGAAGCGAGCACCATACCAGAAGAGATGAAAAGAAACCACTCGCAGAAATGCAGAGAAAGGAGGAGGCAGCAGGTCCCCCAGAGGGCAAGACAGGCAGAAACAGAGGTTTGTGTACTTTTATTTAAAGGAAAAATTTAATTTGAGACTCAATGAAGAAAGGGAACATTTCTGGGAAGGGAAGAAGAGAGGGAATTACCCGAATCACAGCAGAACACCCCAGAAGGGGAGAATTCTGGATGCTGAATAAACCCAAGTGGGCGCCCCAAACAGCCCACCAGTCAGTTGCTGCCTTACAGACTGCTGAGCTGGGACCTCAAAGCCCCCCCTCGCGGCCACCAGGGCTTCCTAGCTCTCCTTATCATCTTCATCTTTATGACGAGGCTTGTTAACAAGACCAGCAAGCTGGCCACGTATATCTATCTAAGCCGCTCATGCTCAGCTAAGCAGCGGCCAGCGTGGCACTAATTAATTGATTCCTTTGGACAGTAAAATATGGCCACATCTACATGGAACCCATCAACTCATAAACAATATCTCTGCTGGATATGAGTGCATTGTCTCTCAAAGATTTTTCCATAGGCATGTGTCATGCAGTCCTGGGTTTTTAGCTGCTAAAGAAAGACCTAAGTGGGAATAATTTTTAGGAAGCCAAAACAGTAAGCTCGGTGCCAGGAAATGCTTTAAGTTACTACTGCCCGAGTGGGTTTTGTTGAAAAAATCTTGGATTATAGAATACCCGTTTTCTACTGCTTGTGTAGACCCGGCAAACAAGGTTAAGGATGGAAACTGGAGCGGAGAAGCTGGTTAGGCCAAAATACTCTCCTGAGTTGGCTAGGAAGGAGTGGGGCTGCTCCGGGATTTGAGAGGAACACAGAATATGCAGTGTAGCATTTGCTTCATGCTGCTCTCTAGACTCAAGATTTAAAGATAAAAACTTTAAAATTTAAACAAACCTTTACTTTTAGGAGCCCTCAAGTGCCCAGCACACACCCAGAACCTGTCTGTAGCTCAACCTGCCTGTTATACACCTCACTAGGCTGTTGCATTCCCCTCCTTTCCCCCTTCCTTAACTGGCAGCCTAGAGTAATTCTATAATATTTATATTAGATCTAGAAGAACACGTTCTGAGACATAGGGTATAACCTAATTATATAATGCTAATTTCATACATTTGTGATTGCAGATTCTGCTGCTCTAAATATAGACCTTGACTTCAAAAAAGAGATGCAACAGGGAAATAGAGATAGAAGACCATTTATATAAATAATCCATGTAGACATAGAGAGGGCTTTGAAAAACCAGAAATAATAGAACTACAGAAGGACAGAAGATGCTAGCCAATGGAGATTGTCATTGCTAATGCTTGAGCTTCCTCCAGCTACTATTTAAGTTTGCAAGAGAAATGTGTCTTATAAACACAATAATATGTAAACTCAAAGAATGTACTTCAATTGTATTTGGTACACATTTGGTAAGCAAACAACATATTTTTCATACACTGGGTAGATTTACATATTGTATATATATAATAATGAGATGTATTTTTAATGCAGTTTTTATTATGGACATATTAATTTCTGGATGCATTTTCTATGCACTGATTTTATATGCTTATGGAATGTAAACACCCTTGTAGCTAAATAGATGCAGGACTGTAATTCTCTGTGTTGGATATATGTAAGTGTACTGTCTATGTATGTAAATGAATTTTTACATGTGGTGGATATACATGCTTTATGTAATCTTATTCTAGGAGGTTGCTCTTCTATACGATAGAAGTGCTTCTGTATGTATATTTTCTAGAGAAATATATTTCTCATGCCCAGAATGTACACGTAATATAGATATCTGTGCATTTTAGACTGTTTCAATATATTGGTTATATTGGCAGCATGGCTAAGTGTGCATTTTATGGAACATCTTTTTCCGGCTCTATATGTGGACAATGCATCTTTTACAGGGAGCTTTCTTATAGCAACAACTGCCGGTGAGTCCCATCCACACAGACCTGTCCTTGAAGGAAGTTCTCCACTCTGGGTCCAGGAAACTGACAAAGTGGAGGCTGGTCTCCAGTCCCCAGCAAGTGGCTTCGGCTCAGAGAGGAGAAATCACTCACAGGCAACCGGCTATTTACACTGGCCAAAGATCCGGCTGTGTTTGGTGTCGTCTAAACTCAGTTTTTTGGTTCCTGTGCCAGGCTCCTACCGGCGGCACAGGCTTTAGGAGCCTCGGGGCAGAGCCGCTGGCCGCAAGAGGCGCGGCGGGCGGGCGGGCGGGCAGCCGGGCAGCCGGGCAGCCGCGGTGGAGATGCTGTGTGCCCAGCAGAGGGGAGGGCACTTGGGAGAAAGGCCTGGTTCCCACAGTCCAGCAGCGCCTCAGGCTCAGACTGTTCTTCGAAGTCTCCCACAAACTCACGGGGCGTCCCCCAGGCCTGGGGTGCTCAGGGGCGAACGGCTGAGCAGGTCTCATCCTCCGCAGCCACCACGGCTCCGGCCAGCAGGGGTCATCCCGTCCCTCGCGGGCCCCGGTGACCTTGGGTGGCGACCAAGAGCTGCCTGCTCCGTGGAGCTCCAGGTCAGCAGGAGCTGGGAGGCACGCTGGCCTTCCTCGTCCCCGGACCCTGGAGCAGACCGGAGCCGCGGATGAGCCGGGCGGGGAATTGGACCAAAGTCTCGGAGTCCTCGCCACCCGGCCAGGGTTGGGAGCGAGCGGCCCAGGCGTCCGCGCCATCCCCCGCGGCCGATGCGCCTTTGTCTCCCGGTATCCCCTAAGCAGCTAGCGCGAGCGCCGCGCCGGCTGCAGCGGTGCGGGGCGTCCAGCGGCGGCGGGCGTCTGGCGCACGCTTCGCCGCGGAAAACGGACAACTCGGTCTCGACCGAGACAGACACGGAAGAGCGGCCGCCCCAGCCTAAGGCTCTGGCACATGCGGCGCTGCAGGATCCGAGGCCTGCAACCCACCTCGCGCCGAATTACAGCGGAACCTTCGGCGCCTTCATGTGCCCACCACGCAGAGAGGGTTGGGAACTCCGGAGTTTCGCGCGCGGGCTCGGGCCTAAGAACCGCTCTTACTTTCCCGGTAATGGCGGGGAGGATGGGCGGGGACTCCGGCCTGTCCGGAACCCAAGGTCCTGGGGATTTGCTTTGTTCGCAGATCGGGGTCGGCAGTCCCTGCTCTTGCTCTGGATCTGAGCCATCGATCGCACCCGGTTTCCGGCTTCGTTAGCGTCCACAGAACCCGGGCTGCCGGGCCAATCTCGCGCCCGCTCAATAGTGGTTTTAAATACTCTAGCTGCGTTTTTGCAGGTCAGAGTGGAGTAGAACTGGGTGAATGATCAGGACCAAATACACAATTCATTTGGAAGCTTACAAATACACAACAGCAGAATTATTTTCTACCTGAATCGTCCAGATAACTCCCCTTTTCTTGCTCCTCAAGATCCAGTTACAGACCCAGATTGCTTTGTCTTAAAGTCAGTGGAGTAAATTGTAGTTTGGGGGACTTAACCAGACAGAGATGCAAAATAGATGCAATCATTGCTCAGATCCAGAGCTCAGCCATGCCTTGAATATTTGGGTTGCAGCTCAACCATGACCGTCTCTTTGGTTGGGAGACCCAAGGACATGTCAGCCATTGGGAGGAGGTTATAGTGTCTTTCCTTCTGTGACAGCTTCCCCAGTTATTGAGTCTCAGGGCCTGTGTAGACACCCCAACAAAGTACTTTCTCTCAGATCTGCAGTGTCTCTGGGAATAAGTCAAGGGAATAAATTAAGGGCCAGTTATTCCTGACCTCCCTAAAGTTCTTCCTTCCTTTTTAGACAGAAATGCCTTTACTGTTAACTCTTCCTGTGTAGATTCGTCTTAAGAAGAGGATAGTCACTAGCCTGTATTCATTGGTATTCACACCCTACCCCTCCCCTTTATTCAGACCCAGGAGAAGCCACCCATTCCCTCCCCAGAGCTCATGGCTGCCAGAAAGTATCCAGTTTCCAGCCTCATCCACACTCTGTGGGGACTTTGTATGTATGAATACCCCTCAAAGCTTGGGATTGCCTTTTTGCCCAAACCCCTCATCTGCACAAGATAGCTAGGGATTGCAGGGTAAAAGGAAAAGGAGATTTGGTTTATATTTCCTAGTTTTTTTAGTTGCAGGAGTAAGGAAAGAAAGGAGGAGTGGCCTGAAGCCTGGGCTCAGCGGGAGGGCCCCTGCTATTCCAGAGCAGGTCCAGGAGGGTGGAGGGGAAATTTGGAGGAGACTCCAGATTGGAGCCAGGCTGTGAGAAAGAGAAACTGGGATCAGAGGCCCAAGGGTAGAGGCAGAGGGAGGGCATCTAGCTCAGAAGGAAGGGTTGAGGTGGAGGTGCAGAGGACTCATGGGCTCAGCTGGAACTGAGACTCTGGCCTGGATCTAGACCTTTCTCTGGCATAGCCCAGAGCAGGTCAGTGGCTAAAGGAGATGGAGCCTATTTCATCAGCTTCAAGGGTTTTTTAGTCCCCTGCCTAGTCTTGTTGCAGTGCACTCAGAAGGAAGCCATGCAGTAGGGACCATGGGGTTGAAGTGTGGATCCACCAACACCTGCCCCATATCCCAGGGCACTCTTATCATCCCAGCTCCCACTTGCTACCACCCTTAACCTGGCTTTGTTTCTTGGAGATTCTGCAGCTCAGACTTCCTTTTTCTGGCCCTGAAGTTAGTTTCAGCCTCTTCCGGACTATCTATTATTTTTACAGCCCCACAATTTCTCAAATATTCCTCCCTCCCCAATCTGCTGCCCCCAATTTTCTCTCTTCTGGTAAATGCTTGGGACTGGAGATGACAGCTCATCAACAGATCTTAGTTGCTTATATTTTTTGTTGCCCCTGCAACTGCTCTTTCTTTATTATTTTACATTTATCACTTTTATTATTTACCTGAGCTGGAGAAAATAAAGTGGGAAACAGCTAGGAGGCTAGGGTCTCATTTTGGGGGGCAGAGGACACAATGTGTGGAAATTCAGTTAATTTTTTTTTCTCAAAAAATCACATCATCATACAGTCATGTTTTAATTCTTATTATTAATATTAATATGATGAAGCAACTCTGTACAATGACTATAGAAAGCAGAAAACGTGCTAAGGACAAACATTTGAATAGGAGGGCACACTACAGAGAGCTGGGGATGGAGGAAGGGGAGGGCATCATCTACCCAAAGGGACTACACAAGGTACTAGCAATAGACACAGAGAACAGGACATAGGTTGACAGAGAAGTTCACAGAAGTCAAGTTTTAAGCGACAGGAAGAGAATATTGCATATCTTTGTCTCCCCCACCCCTTTTGGAGTATTCTTGTCTATTTTCTCTATTAGGCTGTAGGAATCAAGCTGGAATGGTAGAGCTGGAATTCAGCACCCCAGAGCCCATGGGGTCACAGAAGGGGCTGCGTGAAGGGGTACATAGGTGACCAGGCAAAGGGGAAAGTACCTCATACCTGGGTCAGCCCACAGGGAAACATGTAGATAGCTGGAATGGTGATGATTTCTGCAAACTTGTATACAAGTAAAACAAGTTTATATGGGTGAGGAAGTGTGTCAGATGACCAGTGGGGGTTGGGGGCATGTGATTGTATAGCTACTCTGCAGGGCTGTATTTGGGGATATGAGGCTGCCTACTTTTAAGTACAGTCAGGAGAGTGGGGTGGGCCCAGTGATATACTGAGCTCAGTTGTGCCTATGTGTTTGCCTGTGCCTCACACAAGCCTATACGGGGACTTGAAGCTGTGTGCTGGTGAGAGAGTGGGAAACTCTGGATTGACTTTCAAGAGTGTGTTATGGGAGATTCACCGTAGGCGGGAAAAATTCCAAGCTAGCAGGTTGGTTTCACACTTTCTAGGCTGGGCTTAACTCTCATCAGTCTCTTGTTACTGGCAACAGTGAGTTAGCAGATGGGAGTTTGGGAGATTCTCACCAAGAGGGATAAAAACGAAATGTGGGAAGGCAAGTGAGCTGTTTCACTGCTTCTCTCTCCTAAGCCACCCTAGGATCTTTTGGGCCTGAAGGGGGCTGTGAATAAAAGGTCCTCTGCTGGAGAAGCCACCCTCTGGCCTCCAACTGGTTCTAGGGATGTGCTCCTCCCTGTGCTCTGGTCCACAAGTAATCAGTGGCCCTAGGACTGGGAGGCAGAGGCAGTGAACCCTGAGAGAAAGGGCAATGTTGGGGAGTGGGGATGGGTAAAAGACAGAAAAGAGTTGAGCGGGGGTGGGGGCTGTAGCACCCCCTCCTTCATTGTCACCAGCCTGGGAAACCCGGGATGAGCTGGAAGCCTCTGAGGCTGGTAGCCCCTTTAGGGGTGGATTCTCCTCCTGCCTCATAAATTATGCCAGTCCAGCTTCCAGCGGCTGGCCGTGACCATGAACGCCAGCAGGGATGGGAGAATCAGCAGTGGCAGCCCTGGCTGCCAGAAACTCTCCCCGCCAATCAATGCCACACTTCATAAACCCTTTCACAGCCTCTTGGGCTTCCCGAAGGGCCAGGTGGGGGTCCCTGGAGTGGCCACTGAATAGGAGGCGGCCTCTGCTCAGCTCTCAATTCCCCGCTTGTGGCTTCGGTTCACAGCTGCCTGGGAGGCAGGAAGAGTGGATGGCAGCACACCTGTGAGCAACTGGGCTGACAGAGGGCTCGGAAGAGGGCTGGGGACCAGGAAAAGGTTCAGGCAGCCTGCCCTAGAGGGAACATAAGGTTGAGGATCACCTTGTCTGATGCGTGTCTGCTAGACATCTATGCTTCCACCTGCTCTGTCATCCATGCCTGGGGAATGCAGACCCCTCGGAATTGGGCATTGCTGATCATTCTAGTCTCCCAAACCACATTTTTCTCCCTAGGTCCCCCCACTTCCTTCTGCTTGCTCAGAGATACCCTGACCCCCTTTGCTTTCTCTGGCAATCTTCAAGTCTCACTCCTTCCTCTCAGTGCCTCCTAATCTCAACAACAGTGAGTTTTGGGAACCTTGGATCCATTGACCCTACCCTCACCTGCAGGCAGACAGACTTAAGACCATGGAAGGAAAATGATGGGAGGGGGTGCCTGAGTCACCTCTCCTCCAAATCCTCAGCTGGAGTCCCAATGCCCCAGTCCTACCTCAAACCAGTCTCTCCCCAGCACTTCAGCCTTCTCCACTCCAACACATAGCCTGCAGCTGTGGGCTTCTTCTCTCCCTGGCTGGGTTCTTCCCTCCTCTCTGGGGCCTGGCAGGACCTCCTGGGGATGTATGTGTAGGAGGGAACCACGAACAGAACAACACAGACAAGAGGATGTCCAGGGAGGGCCTGCCAGAGATGCCTGGCATTCTACGCGGGGAATGCGTCCCAGGCAGCGCCCCCTCTTGCTCTCTGCCAGAGACAGACTCAGTCTGGGGCTGGTGCCCATATCTTGCCCCTTAAAAGAAGGAAAGAGCTTGCTCCCTCAACAGAAGTCTTTTCTTTTTCATTCTCCGGTTCTGAAACCAGATCTTGACCTGCTGGTCACTAAGATTCAAGCGGTCTGAGAGTTCCCTCCGGCGCTGCCGTGTGATGAACTCGTTCACCAGAAACTCGCCCTCTAGCTCCGCCAGCTGCAACTTCGAATAGGGCTTGCGCTTCTTCCGTGAGCGGCTGTGGATCGGGTACCAGGGCGTGCCTGGGTGGAGACGAACCAGCAAGGTTGACCAGAGGACCAAGAGGTGACAAACTCAGTGTCCTCAGTCCTTCCCCAGCCCCTTTCACCTTGGTCTAATGTCCCCGCCCCAAGCCCTTCCTCCCCTGTCTCCTCTTTCATACAGACCTTATCCCCACCAACTCCTCATCTTCATCATTCTCTTTTTTCTCTTTCACTTCTTGCCTTCCCAACCCTAACTCCTACTTCAGTATCCCTGACGCTTATATGTTCATATCCCCTTACTTCTCCCCAAACCACTTCTTCTCCAGGAATCCTGGCCCCTTCCTCTCAAGAGCGAGTGGTGAGAGTAAACGCTGTCCACTGGCTTTTCTTAAAAGAAAAAAATGTAGGTAATGAGGGCCTGTGGGAAGGGGGAGGGTGAGCCCTGGGAGAGAAGGAACCAAGCTCTGGATCTCCACCCCTCTCCTCCCCAGGGGATGTCTGCCTCAGGTCCCACTTCTCTGAGCTCCCTGCTCCCTCCAGCCACAGGCTGAGGAAAAAAAAGAGATTTCTCCAGTTCTTTTATGGGGATATTTACATGTTTATGGGGGCTCCCCCCCACCCACACTTCTTTTTAAAAGAGGCGCTCCCTCATCACACATGCTGTCACTCCAGGTGGCCCTAGCTCAGTCCTACCTTGCCTGTCCTGGTAAGTTGTTCCAGCCAGAGTAAGGTTTATGAGTGGACCGGGGTGCTTACCGCTGGCTGAGAGCCCGCTGCCAGGATTTAAAGGCGATACCAAGCTGCTGGGGTCGCCCGCGCCGGCACCCTTGTTGCCCTCGTTGAGCAGGGACGAACTGGAGTCGGATTCCAGGGACTGGCACGAGGGCGGATCGTGTGGAGGTCCCGCGCCACCGTCGCCACCGCCGCCGCCTGCCGCGTAGTCGTACTTGAACCCGAGCGCAGGCGGCCCCGACGGCTCCAGCGGGAGCAGAGCTGCCCCGGGCCCGACTCCTGGGCCCAGGTCACGCCCGCGCTCCTCACGCTTCAGGCCGCCGCCGCCGCCCTCGGCGCACGGCTCGCGGTAGTAACCCTTGCTGTCCTCCACGCGCGCCAGCTCGCACGTGCGGCCAAAGGGCGGGTTGAGTGATACTGGGCTGCCGAGATAGGGCTGCGGGTAGCCATTGCACGGCTCCGCCGACGGCCAGGGCAGCGAGCACACGTTGTCGCGGCGCGGGTAGGACAGCGAAGGCAGCCCGGGCAGCTGCGCCCCAGACGCGCGGAAATTGGGGAAGTAGAAGGTGTCTCCCGTGTGGATGTTGACCAGCGGCCCCACAAACCCGGGATTCAGGAGATTATGCTCGCCCATTTCCGCGGGGCCCGACCGGCAGCTTCTACTTTATTGCTATCTGACATTAAACATAGTTAAACCTGCACCGGCCACCCATTGGCCATCCAGCTCACGTGGGCGCCGCCGCCAGGGGGATGGGTGGGGACAGAGAATCCCCCCACCCCGCACCAAGTCCAACTTACCCCATCCCAATCTGCGGGGGTAGGGTGGGACGCGGGGGCAGATTTATTCACCGGCTTCTGGTTTTTGAAAAAAAAAAAATCATATAAAACCTAAGGCAGAACGTGAGGCAATCGCCTGACACGGGACAAGAGGAAAAAAGCCACATCAAAAATAGACGCACGTAGACACTTCTGCACCCTGCACTGCACTCCCCAGATGTATTATCTTCTTGCCAACAACTGGCCAAGCACAACCCATCCCTCTTTAATTAGCTCCTTTATTAACTAAAACCGTTGGAATTTACAATATCTCTCCAATAAATTACATTAGATATTGTGTCATATAAAGTTTACTGGCTATTTAAGGAGACGGATGAGCCCTTCGGCTCAGGTTTATTTACAGTAGAGGTAAAGTGGGGGTAAGGGCAGTTTTCCTGCCGCTATCTCTCCCAGCCCTGTGGCAGCTGTGCCCTTCTTCTACAGGTCTTTTGCCTCGGGAATTTGGGAAGGCGTTTGGAGCCCTCTCCTTCAGGAAGGAATAGAGGAGAATTGTTAATGCGGGGCTCCCAAGCCAAGTTGAAAGCCACCCCAGCCTCACACCTCCACTCAGAAGGGATGGATGCAGAGGGAGTCAGAAGAAGCAGAAAAAGCAGGCACCCAGCTGGATGTGGATCTGCCTGCCTGCTCTTGAAAATCTGGGGTCTTGAACTACTTTTTTCTCTGACTCTGTGATTCAGAAAAGCTTCTGGGGGTTCTCCCAGAGTCTTTGCAGCAAGAGTCTTGGTTTACCTGGGAGGCTCCTTATTCCTACTGGGGAGAAAGCACAGGCATCCCTGAACCACCCAGTCTGCCACTGGGCCATCAGAAAGCAGCGATAAGGCCAGTAAGTGTGCTGGGAGTGAGGGAAAGAACTTCAGAGAATTACCTTATTTGGGGGCTTAAAATTATATTTATGGTGCTGATCTCAGCAGCTCTTTTCAGAAAAGGCTTAGAACGCAATGCTAGTCATTGCCGAGATTCATCAATGGCTGGAAACCACAATCCAATCTCAACTAAGTCCACAGAATACAGTCAGGTGGATTAAAATGAGAAACAAAACTAAACCTTCAAAACTAGGTGTATTCTACTGGAGTCTAGTAGACAAAATATTCTGATCTCTATGTGATTATTTTGGGCTCCTCTCCAATGCACGGCTTTAAGTAATACGAGGTGAGATAAATAGTTCAGAAAACGTCTAAATACCAGAAGATTTAGAGAAAATCAGACTGAGAAAGTCCGAGAGACTATGAGAAAAAGAAACCCCTGTAGGTGAAAGTTAAATGTCTGAACATGAGACAAAGCAGACAGAAACAAAAAAATTCTCTTCTCTCCCTTTTCTCTCTCTCCTCTGCAGGACCTGGCAGAGAGAAATGCAAATTCTTTAAATTCCACAGCTCCCAGTGACGATTTCATATCCCAAACTATAGCTGTTCACTCGGATAGAAATGTGTCCACGGGGTCATTGCCCTGCCCAGTGCACCTCTCAGCTAGGTGCCCGCCCCTCGACCTGCTTCCTCTTCCCTGCCCTGGCCCTCCAGGCTGCTGGGCCATGTCCCCACTCCCATCGGAACCGGGACCAAGGGGTGAGATGCCAGCCCTGATTGATCAGTCATCCCAGTCAGAACCGCAAGAGCCAGGGAGCAAAGAAACGAACAGGAGACCGCCCGCACTGGCCCTTTTGTGCCTAATTGATTAAGGGGCTGCATGGCTGCAGAGAGGAGCATCCCTCAGCTGCAAATCCCACGTCACAGCACCTCCGACATCTTGTTTATGTCCACTTTTCAAGATATATTAAGGATCGCCACTGAAATTTTAATTTTTAAAAATTTATTTGGGCTATTTGGGTCATAAAGCTAAACAGAGTGTGACTTTAATGTTGTCGCTGTCTTCAATCAGAACACTGCGCTGGCGGCGAGGTCTGCAGGCCTCCAGGCCTCTGCGTTTAGCCGCTATTGTTGGCGTAAGAAGCTTCCCCGAATAATCACTAGTTCTTGTGAGTTGGAGGCTTCTCCTCCTTCCCCTTTTCCCTCCAGTCTCCTAAGCGGAGAGGACCCCAGGAGGAAGGTCTCAGCCTCCTCCCATTCCTTCCTAGCTCACAAATCTCAGGCGCAGAGCTCTGCTCGCTGCCCTTCGGCCAGGCGGCGGAGCACACACAGCAGCGGTCACAGGGCGAAAGAGGCAACGCTGGGGAAATGAAGACGGAGTGAAGACTTCCCTCGATTGCAGTTTCTCCTGGTCCGATTTGGCCCCATCAAAACAAACAAACGAAAACGAAAACGAAAACAAAACAAAACAAAAAAACTCCACGCCATTTTCCCAGGTTTCGGACTCTCTGGGCCCTGGCACACATATAAAGCCCTCTTCCTTCCCTGCAGCCGACCCTGAATCCTCGGGAGAACTGCCGAGAACAATCAGCAAAATTTGCATCTCCAGAGTCCTGTTCCTCGGGCCCAGTGTGAATCTAGGAGTTTTCAGGTCCCCGGTGAGGACCCAGGAAATCTAAGCGCCCAACCTCCCCTTGTACCACCGCAGTTCTGTCCTCCTGTGAGGCACTCGCTGCACACGCAGCTCGGGCTCCCCTTCCATAACCGGGCTCGGACAAACAGGCCTCCGAGCGCCGCTCTCATCCTGGGTCTCCAGGACCGGCGGGAGACTCGGGTGCGAAGCTTCAAATCGAAATCCAGCCTTGGCAAGAGTTGCTCGCCAGGAGCCTACTGGGGCCGGATGCGTGGACTGGGACGGACTCGCGTCCAAAGCGATGGACGACGGAATCTAGCCGGGTTTAATCTGTTCGCACCTTTCAGCTCCCAAACAAAGCCGTAATTGTCCAGGGACTCGGGTTCGGAAACCGCGGAGCGATCTGCACTTCCGCTCCTCCGCACATTAATCAAATCACAAGGCTAGAGGAGGTGGCCCACGAGCTGGCATCTGGGCCACCGCCCCTGCTGCAGCTGCAACATGCCCCCTCATTAACGCAGAGGTTAATTAAAACCGAAGGCCAGGATGGTCCAAGGATTTCCTTGAAGACCATTGCAGCCCTCACACTTCCGTGCATCCAACAGCCGGATGCCACCACCGTCTCTCCCGCGCCTTCTCTGTCTGAGCCTCCGACCCTCCCTCATCTTCAGGGCATCTCGCGGGGCTGAGTCCCCGCCATTGCCTAGCCAGGTGAAAGGGGTTAATTATAATATTTACACTGGCTCTGGTGGCAGGGGCAAAGTGGCTACGGGAGACAGGCCGCCGCGGAGCGGCTGTGAGTGATCGTGTTTGGACTTCCCTGCCAACCCGAAGTTAGAATTATTCTGTGCGATACTGCCTTCTCCCCTGTCAGTCGAGAAGCAGCAGTGGCCCAGTTCAAGGTCACTGTCTAGTTTGCAGAAAGCGGTTCTGCCGCGTATGAAAAAGAGGCAGAGCCTGCGGCCTTGTAGGTAGGCGCTGGGCTGGCAGTGAGAAGGGAGACGAAGAGTCGGGGATGTGGAAGGTCTGGGCCTCCTCCTGACCTTTGATTCCTTCTATTTCGTCCTTTTGGGGCAGCTCAGGCTTGGGACTGGATCTTTGTTGAGGGGTGGAGGGAGGTAGGGGGCTCAGTCTCCTCTTTCTTTGCTTCACTAGCTCCTCCAGGCGTCGGAGCCCACCAGATTTCCAGGCCTCCCGTTGAGGGCCCAGGACTTAAGAAGAAAATTGGGAGACCACCTTTCCACCTCTCACCTGAGCGTTTTTAAACGGGACATCTTCCCCCAGTTTCTGTCCTTTCGGCAGGCTAATAGTTAAATAGTTTTGCGGCTCTGACATTTTCCCCCTCCGCCAGCAGAGGATCTCCTCCGCCTAGTGAATTACGGAGTGTCAAGAAAGGTGTAGACCAGTCAAAAAAAAAAAAAAAAAAACACCACCTCTCATCAAATGCCACACCCACAGCCGTCTGCCAGTATCCCAGAACGCCAGCGCGGGGAGGGGGGGGGAGTAAGAAAGGGGGCACACACTGGTCTCAGCGGACCTCAAAGCTCCGTATGGGGTGACTACTCCCAGTAGCCCCTGCCCCACAGCTAGCAGCTCCTTGTGACCATGGCTTCTGGCCAGGCCTGGCTTCTAGGGAGCGGCTGAGATCTGCTTAGGTTGTGCTCTACTCAGCTATCCAAATGTTCTCCAAATCCAAGCCCCCAGAACAGGGTGAAGGGCGCGGACGGATTGGAGTTGGGAGAGGCAACCGACCTAGGAGGCTAGTGGGGCTGGGAAGATGTGCTGCTAATCCCAAGGCTGGCTGGACTAGGAGAGCAGGGGTCGACCTACCTTTGGAGACAGAAGAGGTTCAGAAGGGTGTAGGGCGGGGGTTCTCAGCCTCCAGGAACCCTCTGGGTTCCCCCCTCCCCGCGGCCGACCGCAGGCCAAGCAGGGGTATCTGAGAGGGCGGGGCAGAGGAGGCGGAGGGAGCCACCAGCGGTAGGCGCGCAGGAGCTGAGCTGCAGAGCATCTCTGGCGAGGCCGCCTTTTATGGGCGTTATTAGCGCCCCTGTCTAGACTGGAGAGGACACCTCCTCTGTGTGTAAACAGAGGCGGCGGGCTCCGGCGGGAAGGGGAATGGCGCGTCAAGGGGGCGAGCGGCCCTCCCCTTCTCTGGCCACCGGAAGATCAAGGCCTTTTCCACCCTCCCTTCTCTGTGCTCCCTGTGATGTCAAGGTCAGAAAGACCTAGTCACGGTCAAGGCTAAAAGAGGAAGAGTCTGGTTGGTTGCGAAAACACTCTGGTCCCCTCCTCCTCCCAGAAGCCCCTCGCTCCCCAGGGCCCAGCAATCCTCCACCAGTTCAGGTCTAAATACACATCTGCCTGAATCAGCAGTTGGAGTTTTTTGAAAGGGCTGTTTCCGACACCATCCAAGCAGGGCCCAGGTGGATCCTAGGGTGGGGAGTTCTCTTTTGAATAGAGGAGGCTGCCACAGGTCCCCAGCTCCAATCTTTTCAAAGATGGAGAATGTCTCAGGGGCTGTCCCTGCCTTATGCCCATACTGGCCTGCTAATTCAGTCATTTGTGGAGAAGCCTCAGGAGCAGATGGTCTGGAGACTGTCGTGGAGGGATCTCCAGAGAACTGCTGGCCTTGCTCCCTTAGGTGGGCTCCTGGCTGTGAGACTACCAACTGAAAAGCCCAGCTCTAGGTCTGGGGACTAAAATGTGAGTAGGGAAGGGTTCCCCCCCCCATCCCAAGCTCAGGAAAGGATATAACTGAGCTCTTCTTGGCAGCAGGGCAGAATGACCTCCAGATGGAGTCTTGTGAGGCTCCAGCCCACCAGGTCCCCTGTCAGAGGGCACGATGAGTAGAGGGTACCATCAGGTTATGAGAAATAGCAGAAGCCTCAGTCCTAGAGGATAAGGGCTGTTTCCAGGGGAAGCATCTGTGCTCACAGCCCTTTAGAAATCTTCTATTCCCTTGCACCCTTATATTTATTACAGCCTCACTTTCCCATAAACACTAGAAGACTAGCCTTGGAAAGAAACTTTTTATAGACTTAAATAAAGAACAGAAAATACACTTTATACCCTGAGATGAGTGCTGGGGTTCTCACTCCTACTTACACAGCTGCACACACAGGCAGTAAAGACTGAGAAAATTCTCCACTAGTCAAAGGCTCTATATACACACATGTGTGCGGTGTATGTGCACACATACATACACACATTCACAGGAATGTCTTGCAGAGTCCCCAGTAAGAATGCAAACTCTCGGAGGAAGGAAAGGTAAGGGACCAACTTGATCAGGAAAAAATAATACATTTTCCCACTTTGCCTCCCTAGAACACACACTCACAATACCTGTCTCGCAAGAGCATTTCCATTCTCATGCTCACTTACTCTTATGGAAGAGGCAGCTTTAAAATCCATTTCGTCATGATAATTCTCCAAAAATCCATTCAGATGTATTTAATCCAGGGCATGAGAGGGTCCTAAACACCCTGACACACTGGGACTCAGAGGGACTTCAGTCTTTGCCCTGGGTTACTGGAGTCCCAGTGCAACCCCAATGAGCCTGCATAAGCTTTCTCCTCTTTTCCAATACCCTATTCTGGAGCCTTAGTGTGGATCTCTCTGTGTGTGCGGAAAGACTTGCTCATTTGGCTACTAAGTGTGGGTTTGTGTGCAGAAGTGGGGGATCCCTCGGAGAACTCTAGACTTCTCTTTCTCCAACTTCCACTGTGTCTACATTGTGTTGTGGAACTACTCAAAGCACCATTCAAGCCAAAAGGGGTGAGGGCCCATCAAGGGAGCCCCAGGCCTCTTCTCTACTCAGTTCCGTTTTCTGACCAAACATACATTAATCTTCAACCCTTTCCATCTCAGGGACATGCTGGGGTTTTGGCCAGAGGTTAGAGTGGTGGGTGGGAAGAGAAAAGGAGATGGAATGAAGAATGAACATTTAAAAGAATGAAACTTATTCCTGGGAGATCACTTACTCCCCCCTAAATCTCTACTGCCTTGCATGTGATTCTTTGGTAGTTAACCCAGAGTTGAAGCAGAGTTAAACAGTACTGGCGTCACATCAGTAGCAAAGCCTCCAATGACAGTAAATTCTTCAGGTTCTTTGTCTCTCATACTCCTCTGTGTGTGTGTTTCACCCCCAAACATTTATGTATATAACAAATTAAAAACTTCAGCCATCAGGCAAAGGGAGATGGGGAAACTCTGATTTCCAACCCGATGCCTCCCGTCTTTCTGTGTATTGGGAGAGGAAAAAATTATATATAAATAATAATTGCTGCAGTAAAGATTTAATCTGAGATAACATTGTTTTAGGCTATATTGCTTTTTAAAGTCTCTTAACCTGACAATTTAACGATCTCATTAACTCTGCCAGATAGGAAGATAGGCACAGACTGATGGGATGCGACAGGGAAAACAAATTAGTGGCAGAGTCTATAAGGCTCCTGATTTTTTTTTGTTGAAAGACTGAGGTTTCCAGGAACGCTGTAAAATAAAAGTGGGGTTGGCTTAGTGAACTGGGGTCTGAAGGGGTCTTAGTGGCCCGACATCTCTGTATAAATTGATAGGGCAAGCAAAGAGTGCAGCTTGGGAATGCTGAGTAGGGCAGGTTGTGTAGACCCCTTTCTAGCTCCAGCTCTGAATTGGCTGGGGGATTTGGGATCTCATGGGGGCAGTAGGGCCTCAGGAGCCTATGGTTAGCTCCCCATTGCTGCCTCCACAACACCCAGCTCCCAGCTGGGCTACTGCCTTCTTAGCACCAGAGCCAGATCTGAGCTCCAACTATTAACCGAAGTAAATGTCAACATACTTTTCTTATTTACCTGATCCCAGGCTTTTTCAGCCACTGACTACACCTTTCTATCCCCAACATATACTCCTCATCTATATGGGGCACCAGGATGGGAAAAAGTTTTCTCCTGTCTAGATGGCTTCAGCCACCTAAAGTTAAAAAAAAAAAATCTTAAATGGAACAATCTAAGAGTTTGGGATCTTCCCAGCTGGGGGTGATGTCTATACTCTTCCTCTGCCTATTCTGGCTGGGTCAGAGCATCAGAGACTTCTTTGAAAAGCCAGTAGATAGAGGTGCTTCAGAAAGAATCTGAGCAATAAAATCAAGGCCGAAAAAAATTTTATTTTAAAAACAGGTTTGTGGGTTTTTTCCTTTTGCATTCAATATATTGTTATTCAGACATCACATACTATATACAGATACACAACATTTTTTAAAAAGCCTATTTTTGATGAACATTTCAAAAGAACACTGTTTTGTAATGCGCCACGGGAAGGGAGGAGAGGGGCCCCCAGCACAAAGTTGGCCTTTGAGGAGGGAAATGTTAGGCAGCGTCTATGTTAGCTGGCTACTTGGGGGCCGTCATTTTGGCCTCCTGGAAGAAAACTGCTTTCCTCTGGACAATCAGTAAAAGTGAAAGTGTGAGGCCTCTCTCCTCCGCTATTGCCATGTTGGAAAAGCAACTGGAGAAGGAGTCTGCTGGAGGATCCACTCTCCATCCCCTTGGAAGAGAAGTCTGTCCTTTTTTTTTTTTTTAAGAAAAAAAGTTCTGCTTTTTTCTTTAAAAGTCTGTCCTGATCCCCAAAAGAGAGAGAGGAGGAGAGGGGGAGAAAAAGAAGAAGGAGAAAGAGAAGGAGAGGAGGAGAAAAGAGAAATATTTAGAAGTATGGTTGAGTTTCTGTCCTTGTTCTACATGTTGACTGGGAGAGACCAGAGGAGGCAGTGGAGGCAAAGGCGGCTCCTGAGAAATTCAGTTTATTGGTTTTGAGGTGTGAGTGTGAGGGGGTAGATGGCTCCTCAGCCAATTCCAACTTTTGTTGGAACAGATAGGAAAGAAAGAAAATCTATGCGCTGTCTGTACTCCAACTGTAATGCCAGATCCCTAATAATTATTATTAATATTAACATGACTTTAAAAATATGTACAGAAAATCTTAACTGGGAGATCTTGCTTGACTAAAGAGTGCAGGAGGGACAAGGACCAGGGAGAGGAACCAAAAGGAAGTATGAGCTCACCATGTCCTGCATCATGGCTGCAACCCCAGGAGGGTCCTTTATTTACCTGCCTAGGTAAAGAAGGAGACAAGAATGGGGTCACTGGGGGTTTCCCAGCCTTGCTTCGGTTGGAATGTTCCGGCTCTTCACTGCTCTTCTGGCTATCTGGCGAGGAGTGGGGTGAGGGCAAGAGTGAGTGGGGTCCGGCAGCCTTGCTGTTATAGCCCACCCGACAGGCATCCGAAACTGTTGAGACTTGGTAGGTCCCATCTGGATGGGGGGGGGCTGAGGATGGGATGGGGAGTGGGGAGCGACACAGCACACCCTCTGGTCGTCTTTGCCTCCCGGCGGCACGGTTCCATTAAGTTGTTAACATTAAATATTCGCCTGCACCGCCTAAGCGTCCTTCGTGTGTTGGGTTATGGTACAAAGCGGCGACATAAATAGACGGGAAAGGCAGCTGGGTGGGCGGTCAGGTAGAGTGGAGATGAGGCGCTTTCGATTTGCTGACCACCTTCTTCTCTTTGACCCGCCGATTCTGGAACCAGATGGTGACCTGGCGCTCTGAGAGGTTCGTGGTGGCGGAGATGCGCCGACGCTTCTCTTTGGTAATGAACTTGCTGGCTGCGTACTCCTTCTCTAGCTCCTTCAGCTGCACCTTGGTGTAGGGTACGCGTTTCTTGCGCCCGCGCCGGTAGCTGCTCACCTCGGGCTGTAGGGGAACCACGTCTGAAAGGGAGAAAGAAGGCGGGTGGCATCAAGTGAGACGCGGCTGGACCCCGGACCTGGCTAGTAGGACCGAGGCTGCACAGCTGGGGAGGCACGAGTTTCCAGCAGGGACTCAAAGGGGGCCGGCGGCTTGCTCTCAAACCCTTTGCATCTCTTATTAGCAAGGCTACGACTAAGGTGAGGCCGCTGGTGTATTGCCTCTGGTGAAAACTTTAAAGGAAGGGGGTGCCAAAAATTCAGTAACTAAGATAAATAATACTTTAATACAATACTTAAAAAATCACATTGAATGCAAAAAAAAAAACATGAACAAAGTATCAAAATTTTAAATAAACATGGGACCAGCATTACTGATTTTTCCTTTTGCCTCAGGTTCAAATATGGCTCCACACAGGACTCATGACTAGAATCATTGTGCCCTTAGTGGGGTCCCTGTAAATTTCAGCAGACTGTGGTCTTCTGGCTTGCAGGATTGCAGGTATTATTCCTGCACTCAAGATCATTTGGGCATCCACCAGCTTATACTCTGCCTCAGTATGAGAAAGAAGGAAGACATGGCAGGCAGGCAGACAGCTGCAGTGGGCACAGACCACCAAGCCATGGTTCACGCATTTGGACACTGGCTCTGCACTAGGAATCAGAGGCCTGTATCAACAGATAGAGGAAAATTGTCCAGGTGAAGCTAGACTGCTTGGGAGTCAATCACTCTAGGAGTCCAATGTTGTGAGCCACTTTACACCCAAAATGGGAGGTCCTGACCCTGAGATGTAGAGAATCGGGTCACTGGAAGTAGAGGGTCCATGCCCCAGAATCTGCTCACCAGAGGAGGTACCATCTTGGGGAAAAGTGAGCTGTTCACATAAGTCTTCTATAAAGAGAACTCAGTGTCCCCGTGGCCCCCACAAATGTCCACTCACCAAAACAAAGCAAATTCTGCTTCAACCCCTCTCCTCTCCATTACTCCAAGGCTGAAGAAAACTGTCTTCATCCCATGCAGAAACCTTAACCCTGAATCCTAAATACCTTGTCGTCTTAACCATTAGTAGTTCAATTTCTTTATAGTCTGAAAATTTCACAGGAACTAAAAACAATGTCACTTATATCCCCCTTCCACTCCACCCTCAGCTCTGTCAATAAAAAGGTCATAGCAACCTCTTCAAGGGGAAGTAGGGAACTGGGGAGATTATCTGAATAACTCACTCATTGATTTTTAAAATGTAATTATTGGACTTCTTCAGGCAGAAGCAAATGAGGAAGACTGAATTTTGGGGTTCCCCCTTCATTCTTACTGCCCTTTGGAAGTGTAGACAATCCAGAATGAAGACACAAAGCTCTTCCTGAAATGCTTGTTCTCATCCTACCCTCATAAAACACCTTCCCTACACCCATTCTAGGATGGGGAGAGAAGAAGTCACAATCAAATGCAGGGGGAAAATAAAATGCTTAGGAAGAATATGGGAGAGACAGGTTCCAATGGCCTGGTTTGGCTGTCTTCATATGGACAATTTCTCAGGAAAATTGTTGGACTTGTCACTTTGCTCTGCCTATGTAGGAATAGGCCAAGGTTTTTTTAAAATTTGAAAAACAAAATGACTTCACTTTAACAAAGCAGATCTTTTAGGTTAAAAATGATTTTTTGGTAAAGATAATTTTTATAAATCCTCTCAGTTCTCAAATTTGTTTTACTATTACAGATGTAATTACAATTCAGGAAATTGATGATTATGGGACAAAAATAAAACAGAGAAGGTAAGTAATGATACTGAGAACACTGTAAAGTTTTCTTTTTGTTTTAATCTTCAGAACGATTTTTTTTCAGGCTCATTTTATTAAGCCTACTTACAAGATGAAAAACCTGAGGGTCTGAGTAGATAAAATAATTTAAGTGGCAGAGCCAGATTTTAAACCCAGATTTTCTAACTTAATGACACAGTAAGTTCTAAAATGGAAATAATCCACCTGGTACAATCCAGCTTTAAACAACCTCCTTTTCCCTAGAGAGCAAAATGCAATTTGATTCCTGAATTAACCAGATAATTGTCCGTGTTGTTGTTGTTTGTTTGTTTGTTTGTTTTATTTCACTTTCTGGAAATGCTCAAAATTACCTACCCAATTTTAGGTCCCCTAAACCCCAACTCTAACTTTCCAATGAGGTTTAGTCGACATAACCCTTAAAAAATCAGTTAAAAAAAGGACTGATCTAAACTGATTATTTTCCTCTGTAGAATGTCAAGGATTGATTCGGCCAAGTTTTTCATAGTTTGGACCAAACTGCTGTGGGGTTTTCCCCCCTTCCTAGAGAAATTCCTTCAGTCTTGCCTTCTCAAAGAAGCCCCCCTTCATTGTCCACTGTCTTATCCAAAAAGAATGTGGGATCTATAGATGCAGAAACATCTAGAAGCTTAGACCTGGAGTTGTGTCCATACTGCCTAAAGTAGGTAGGAGACTTGGCTGTTAATTTTACAATCAACCCTTTCCTAAACTTCCTCTAGAGCACACATGAACACAAACCACTTATATCTAGAACCTAATAGACACATTTGAGGAGCAAATAAAAATCAGATCAATGCTCAGTCAATCATAGCTTGGGGCTCTTTGTACAGGTTCCTACTGCCCACTCACTCTTGACCACCCTCTGCTACAACAGAGATCTGAAGAGGACTCTGCCCAACTAGAAATCCTAGCTGTTCTACTTAACCACAATCCAAAAGTTTGTCAATAGGTACTTCTAGTTTGGCCCACTATTTCTTTCTCTTTTGCTTTCTCCCCAAATCCTATCTGTTATTATCTGTCTCTGTCTCTCCTAGTCCCTTTCTTTGCTGATTCCCTTGGATTTCTGCTTCTCTCAGTCAAAAAAAAAAAAAAAAAAAAAAAAAAAGAAAGAAAAAAAGTGTCTACATTCACCATAGGAAGAAAAAAAAGAGCAATGAAGCAAGGATCTGTATATTGGGCGAAGGAAGAAGCCACAACATATCTTGGCCTTAATTATCTGAATCTTTCTGAACAATTGCTTCATCCCACACCAGCCCAGACTGCCATAGATGAGGTTGCTCAGAGCCAGAGGCGCTGAAGAGAGACAGTAGTGTTTATGCCTAGATGCTGCAGAACAAACCACAATTGCATATACAGAGTTATCTGGAAATCGCACTACTTCTAAAAGATTTCTGTGTGGGTAGAGATGCAGGGTGTCTGAAGATCATTTCTTTTTAATTTACCTCTTTCCTGGACCTCTGCATTCACTGAGATGCACCAGCTCGGAATCTATTTCCACACAGGGAATGTGTGAGCACATAGCTGCTGAGACACACTGGGTTTTATATCCATTTCTATGCCATAATTTGCAAGTGTATGATACCTCAGTTGGCTGTATTTTTAATTTCAAAGGTATTTTTTCCTCTAGGAGGCTGTGATCAAAAAGTTTATTTTTAGCAAGTTTTTTTCCCCTGGGAATCTTTAAAATGTTTATTTTGCTCAAAAATATTTCTGAGCTTTTCTCCAATCCTTCAACCCCCAACCGCTCCGCATGCATACACAGGGATGCCAAAGCAGCTCCTTCACTTCCCTTCCTCACAGTAAATCTACATTGCCCATTGCTCTAGATCTGCACCTCTGCCCACATTGGGCCTGGTGGGCATCTGCTCCCCTACCCTTCACCCCTTTAGCATAGCCCTATCGGCTCCCTCTGCTCCATGAATTTCTGCTAGGCCCCCATCTCCTAAGATGCTTTCCTTTCCGTTTGGGTGAGATGGGGAATTAAAGGGCCATCTCTCTATAATATATTAGTGTGTGTGTGTGTGTGTGTGTGTGTGTGAATTGCCTATATTCTAGAAATGTATTACCATGTTTTTCATATTAGGCAGTTAATAACACAAATCATATTATATAAAAATATTATAGCCAATGCAGAGCAGATAATGCATGATACCATATACTAAAAGTCTATCGTCCTTAAATCTTCTGGTAGCCAGAAATGAGGTGTCTAGTGTGGGTCCCACCTACGTATGTAGTTGTGTTACGCTGAATAATCTCATAATATTTACAACAATGTTGTTTGCTACACTTTCTAACATATTCAGCAATTTTTTTCACCATCTGCCCTTGCCCCAATCCCGGATGCAGAGGAATTTCAGGCACACCCTTAAGAAGTCTTCAAGTCTATATTTCCCAAAGAAAATGTCCCTGGGCCCACATGCAGAGCTGGAGCAGTATGTGGCTGCTCTGGGACCCCCCACCCCCAATCCCCATGGGCATCAGAAAGAGGTAAGTCAGCCCCCTCCCACTGAGCTCTGCTTACAGCCAGAGCAGGCTCAAGCTCTGGATTTGTTAGACTCCCAAATACTGATTTCTCAGCACAGTGCTGAATTCAAAGCTTCTGATGTGGTTTTGAGAAACCTGGGACTGGTCTTTCCCCTCCAGGGAGAGGTGGGGGTTGCAGAATCCCTTCCAGTTCAGAGATAGTTTCAGTTGGAGAAAAAACAGGACATTGGGGGAATTCCACTCACCCACCTCCATACATAGCCAGACAAAATCCAGGGGTGTCCTGCCTGGGCCTGGACTTCAGAACCCTCCAGAACAGGTTTCCCCCGTCCCCCCCCCACCTCTCATCTTTATTCCCCACTTTAGGTGTCTGAGGCACAAATAACTCTCTTTATCTTCTGCATTTGGGGAAGTGGGCAGAGGGAAAACCCATAGAATTTGAGCTCAGTATACCAGAGAGGAAAATAAAATTTATATTCCAGGCAAGGGATGCAAACTCCCTTCTCTCTACATTCTCTCGGGAGATTTCTCCTCCCTGCCCCTTTAACAATTGGGAAATTAGTGGCCAAAGTTTAAAAATGAATTAAATAAAAAAGGAAACATCCTAAATTTCTGTAGACCCCAGCAAATTAGTCCCCTATTTTAAAAAAGTCTAGTGCCTGAACAATCTTGGAAATTCAGGCAAAGAAAATGTTTGGGGGTTCTTATCCTCTCCCCTTGACTTACTCGGTGGGTTAAAAGTTTTGTGCTGGTTGTGGATTCCAAGGCACCCGAGGGCCCACCCTAACCCCTTTCCTAGCCGCAAGCGGGCTTCGGGACCAAGAGCGGTGCGTGAGACCTGAGCTGGCTGGGGGAGGAGGAGGCAAGCTACCGACTCGAGCTCAGCCCGTGGCCCGGCGCTCGGGCGCCTATGATTGCTTCACTCTCAGGCGGGCAGCTTCGGAGAACGTGTCGGAGCAGATTTCTTCCCCGGCGCATTCCTCAGAGCAGCTCGCCCGGCCGGCTCCATCGGCAGCCCAGCAGAGCCGGCGCGCCGGGGCCAGACGGCGGGGTGGCTGGGGCGCGGAGCCCCAGGGCAGGCGGGTTTGGGAGGGGTCCCTGGCGGCGGCAGCGGCACTCGGGCCCTTCCTTACCTGGAAAGGGAGACTTCCAGAGATGGGCGGACTGCGACTGCTCTTTGGAGCAGTACACCTGACTGTCCCAGCCGTTGGAGAGAGCCCAGTGCTGATATCCTTCGACGGGGATGAGCGCGTCGTGACGCGGCTCGGGGTGCCCGCTGAATCCCAGGCACCACCGACACGTCCAGGTAGCCGGCATCGCCTGGTAGGAGCTGGCGAAACTGGGGTAGAAGGCGAACTCCTTGGCCCTGGAGGACAGGTCGTCGCCGGGCAGGGTGCCCGACGGCTCCGGGTACTTATCGCCCGGGTGGTAGGCGCAAGGCTTTTGCTGCAGGTTCACGTTGTGTGATAGGCGGCAGCCGTAGTAGCTGCCACCGAACGGGTAGCCGTAGCCCAAGGTGGCGCTGGATGAGGTTGGGGGCGCAGGCGGCGGGGCGCACTGGCGCGCCGCCTCGGGGGTCTGGATGTCCGTGTAGACAGCACCTTGAGGGGCGCCCAGGGGAGCCGGCGGGCGGCCCAGCACGGGGTGCGGAAGCAGGTCGCGGCAGTGGCTGGCCGGGCAGCTGCTGCCCAGCCCGTCCATGCTTGGGGCTTTGCCTGGGCTCGCTCCGCTGCAGCCGCCCCCCGCTCCTCCTGCGCTGCCGCCTCCCCCGCCGCTGCCGCTCTCCGCCGCGCTGTCCTCATAGACGTACATAAGGCTCTCCGGCCAGCGCGGATGCAGGAGCAGCGAAGTCGTCATGACATGATCTGCTCGAGCTTTTTAAAAACTCCACTTGCCAGAGGCAGCGAGCGAGGGACACCTCGCTCTCTTTCCCCTCCCCCATCCCTCCTCCTTACCCTCCCCACCCCTCTCCTCCTCCACTTGGTGCTTCCACCTCCCTCCCCATATTCCCTCTACGCATGCGGAGACAGTTCATTAAGAAATCCGCGGGCTCCGGCCAGGCTCCGCACCGCACTGTTCCTGAGCCCACGTGACAGGGCCTGCGAAGGCGGCGCCTGGGCTTGGTCTCCTGGGCTTCCCACCCCTCCAAGTGGGGCGGGGCGGAGCAAAAAGGTCTTTGCTGATTGGTTCTCAGGAGGGGAAAAGAGGAGGGAGCTGGGAGATTTAAAGGGACAGGGCAACGCCCCTGGCAGGCTTCAGGGAGGGAGAGGGAAGAGGGGGAGGCTGAATTTGGCCGACGCAAAGGGGTTTGGAGAAACGAGTACCATTACTGGGAGCCCCCCAGGCTTAGGATGAGTATGTGGGAGACAGATTACAACCCCTGTACCCACCTGCCCCCTCCAAAGCGATCTCGGTGGCTGGATTGGGGCTCGGAACTAAGGGTGAGGGAAAAAACGGATTTTTTTCCTTTTAAATGAAGAAACCAGAAAGCAGGCAGAAGCGAGCAGGGGCAGGGCGTGGGGAGCCCCGGCTGTGGCCCTGGCAGACTCCGCTGGAGCTCACCGCTGGAAAGAACCCGATGCCGCGCAGCAGCAAGTCAGACTTTGATGCCGAGATTGTGTTACCATTTCCTACTTTGATCCACTTACCCAAAGCCCCAGTTTTCTGAGAAAGACTCTTTCGGCTCCTCGCCCTCAGGTCTTCCTCGAGAGGAGCAGAGAGTGCTGGGAGGATGTAATAGCCCCCAAACACACATATCATCACATAGAGCAGGGATGCTCTCAGTGAAAAACAAAGAGAGAATAAAAAGAGGGAGATGGGGACAATAGAGTAGACTGATATCAAAGAAAAGGTGCGGGGGGGTGACAGGGGAGAATATTCAGTCTAGGAGAGCTTAAAAGCTCTAGATGTGAATAAGAACATGCGTGCTCTCAGGTCGATGTACAAAAAGGAAACGTAAAATGAGGGAGAGTCAGCGGCGCTGCCCCTTTGGCGGCACCTTTCCCAGGCGCGAGTCTGGGAGACCGCAGGAGATCCTATCTCAGCCCACTGCCCGCGTGTCCTGGAGGCCCTGGGCCATGGAGCAGATGCCGGCCAAGGGACTGGGCAGAGCCCGGGTCAACGCAGTTCCCAGCTGGACAACCGCAACTTTAGCTCCCACGTCTTTCTTGTGGGTCACTCCTTTTTAGTGTGGAGCGTTTTCATGCTTTAAAATTACCTCATATTTCACAGGACGAATTAATACCAATTTACTGATTTTTCAAAAAGCCGCTGTCTTCTTCCCTCTCAATCTCCTGACTTGTCCGTCTTCCTATGCCCATTTGGTGCCTCAATAGAGTCACCCCTTTCCAAGGTGCATCTCCACGGAATTGAGCCAAGTTCCTTTTCAGCACAGGGCCTCCCTGAAGAGATGAGGTAATAAAGAGAGAGGAAAAAGAGGGGAGAGGGGCTGCAGCATCTCCCTCTTTCCTGCCTCTGCCACATAGTTTACATGCTGGGCGCTCCCATCCAGATAGCATGCAGGCTGTGGCCACACAGTAGCCCCAAGACTAAGCCAGATACACTGGACTCCTCCAACCCAAAAAGCAAATGACAAGGTCTGTACTGAGATCCAGCTTACCGGCCATCTCCCTTCTTCCTGTGGGGAAAGGTGGTATTTGACAATGGAGAGCATCCTGGCATGGTGAGTTATGATAAGAAACTAATTCTTATCATCGTGTGATCTTCATCGGGAAATGTCGCCTCAGAGTTCAGTTTGAAAAGCAGGCTTTGGACTGGACTGGCGTAGGAGGAAAAATACAACAGAAGGGTTTGAAACAGAAGCGGTCTGGCTTGAGTATGTTTTGAGAGTGTCGATGGTGGAAGGAAAGATAAGTCCAGGGAGAGGTGGGTATTGCTGGGAGCCAGCTTTTGGCTAGGAAACTGGCTTCCTGGCCCCCAAAGTCCAAAGTCAAGATGAAAGAGGAAGCAAACAAGGCCAGGGCAGTCAAGACTGTGTCCTGTGACCTTGCCGCACCCCCCCCCAACATCTGCCTGGCCTGGGTGGTGGGGGTAGGTGGGTGGGGTTATTACCAGTTTCCATCCACGATGGAGAAGTTGCACAGGCCCTAGTTTTCCCTCCTATGAAGTGCCAGTCTGTGTAGAGAACTCATAGGGCGGCCACTAGGAGAAAGGGCCTGAAACACCCACTCCATACCTGGGGCTTCTTTGGGTCCGGGAATGCTCTAGCCCAAAGCCAGATGACAATTTAGAGAGCCAGAATCTAAAGACACTCTCCCCAGCCTTTGGGAGTAGGGGGCAGAATGGCGGGAAGGATCTGGGTGTAAGGCTGCCCAGCAGTAAATGTAGTTAATAGTATGTACTTTTCCAGGTTTATATAAGGACATTAACTATTCCTATTGCAATGAGATACAGTTTTAATTAACCTGGCAATTTTACAATTCCATTTATTAGGGACATTATATAGCCCAAATTTAGCAATGAAAAGAGAGAGCTGGAACCAAAGTCCCCGTTGACAAGACCAGCTGAAGAAGATACAGCCCTCTCCTCTCCAAGATACTTAGGGGAGAGGGAAAGCTGGAGGGGAAAGTTTAGGGCTAAGGACTTAAACGAGGCTGGAGAAGTGTCCACATGCTCTGCAGGACCCCCTACTCTCTCTCGTCGGGTTCCCCAAGACCTTCCGTGTCTGGAACTGTCAGCTGCACTGCTGGGGCGCTCCCGGAGCAGGCAGGGAGGCGGCAGTGCCCGAGGCTGCGGGCGGGCGGGCGGCGGAAAGTAAAGCCTTGTGAGTTAATTAACTTTAAGCCTGGGGTCGCTTCTCCCTCCTCCCCCGAAAAAAATG
The DNA here is from genome assembly GCA_003508835.1 of Eonycteris spelaea. Lineage (NCBI taxonomy): Eukaryota > Metazoa > Chordata > Mammalia > Chiroptera > Pteropodidae > Eonycteris > Eonycteris spelaea. Next base: position 1,188,730 of record PUFA01000028.1, read on the forward strand.
TGGATCTCGCTGAGGCACAAATAAAACCAAATTAAACACTCCAGGAGAATATGCACCACTGGAAACGTAGTAATTACATCTCGGAGACGATCCCGCCCTAGAAAGCCAGGCGCTGAAACCCACAGCTTCATTCTCACCCCCCACCACTCGGCCACACCTTGCCCAGCCGGGCCCATGGGGCGAAGGCGCCTGACTATCGACGAGGTTTCTAGAAAATCTAGACAAATTAAAAGGAATGTGTCTACTCGGTCTCTAGATGTGCTGCTGTTGAGGGGGAAAGGACGGAGAATTTCATCATACTAGAGGAAAATGGAACCTGGCCCCTCTGCCACAGTCGGGAAGCCCTGGCTCTGCTCTGGGCTTTTTACGAAGGGAAATTTTCAAGGATCTCAGGAGCCACTCTGACCTCAGCTTCTTCCATGGACTGAGGTCCCGACTAAGTTCAACTCCGAAATTTTTCTCAAAGTCTCCAACGTATAAAGGAAATATTCAATGTACCTTGTCACTGGACATGTGTGTGTGGTATACATGGGCATGCTTGGCCTGCGGGTTTGAGACTGTGTGCAGGCTGCATCCACTGTTCCAGCACATACACTTGTGGACAGGGCCCAAATATGTTTATGAAGATACTCAGCCCTCTACTGAAATCCTCTACATGCAAATAAAGCTCTCTGCTGGTCTATTTCACTCTTTGTATACACAATTTATATGCTCATCCTCTACTTAGACATTCCCCAGGGAAATACTAAGAAGAAGCAGATGTCTGTGTCTTTCTGAAGTTGTGGGGTAGAATGCCTGTCCCACTGTATTAAAGGCAAAACCAGAGGTGTAAGTTCACAGCATTTGCAGCAAGATGGTGCAAGCTTGAGGCACACACTTGAGGACTGAGTGTAGCTGAAATACAAGGCTAGGGGGAAGAACAAGAGAAATGAGGTTGGTGTGCCCCTTATTCAATACCCAGGTTGCCTTTTCTGGAAATTAAGTATTGGTTTATTTCTTCCCCACTTCCCCTGTTTCTTCCATATTCCCAGAAAAGAAGAGCTTGAAGTTCTGAAGCTCCTGCCCCACCCCCTTTTAATGAGACAAATTCCAGTTTAAAAAAGGTGGGGGATGGGTTGAGGCTGCAGGAAAACAAAGAGCCCCACCACCATGGGGTCTGGATTTTGGCCCAGATTTGGGCCTTGGTGAATGGGTCAGGAATTTAAAGGTCCACTTCCTGTCTAGGGTTTGGGCTGTACGATAGAAAAGGAGATTTGTGGAGGACAGGGGACATAAGATATCCAGGAAAGAAAGGCATGTTTGGCATAGAGAAGCCACTTATAGGAAGGGGTTGGGGTTCAGGGGGGCCTATGGAAGGGCACCATGGGAGTTTGTCTGAGTGGAAAGAGCCTCCCACATACATAGAGGAAATTTCTGGTGGTTTGCAAAGGGTGGTATTGGTGGAGAAGGAAAGAAAAGTAGCTGATCCTGGGACTCCTTGCCTGCTCAATCCCCTTACGGCCGCTTTTCCTCTACCTCTCTGGACTCTGGAAGGTCTGGGGCCCAAGGAATATGTAGACAGGATGCCACCTCCCAGGTTCTTGGACCCCTCTGGAACCTGCTCTACTTTAATCTTCCACGTCCACAGCCTGGCCTCAGAGAAGGGCCACCCAGGCCTCTCCTCCCAGTTTGCGAACTCACCTCCTGAGCAGCGGCTTCGATCCTGGTTTTTCACCTTTATTGTCTTTCCTCCCTGGGCCCCAGCTTGAAAGAAGATGAGACCAGTATGGCTGAGACATCGCTTTGCTCCTAGTTTCAAAATTTTCTGCTCTCAAACCCAAACATACCTTCCTCAAGGCCCTATTTACTCCCCTCTCTTAGATTTCAGGAAAATGCACTCCTGCTGCTGCCTACTCAGGACTTGCAGTGCTGACCCAGGGTTTGGTGAGTCACACCAAATGATCCCCTGTGCTTCTGCAGAACCCACAGAGAGGACCTGGCTTAGGCTCTTATCAGCAACCTTTTCCTGGATTCTCTGCCAGCCTGCCCCCAATCGCAGACCCTGCCTGGTGGTGCACTGGGTTTGGGTGGGACAATCAGGTGGCCTCTTCCACAGAGAACTCTCAGGAAACCTCCAGTGGCCTCCAAGGTCCCTACCCCAGCCCTCTTTCTTTCACTGCTTCTTAGCCACACCCTCCCAGCCCCCACCAGGCTCATCACAGAGCCCCTTCCCAACCCTCCACATTCTCTCTTTTTTTCCCCCAACCCCATCCTTTTCTAATCCTTACCCCTCCTACTTCCTTTTGCAGCAGCATCTCAGCCTGTCACTTGCCCTCCTCTCATCCCCCATTGATAAAAGAAGTTCAGGGAATAAACACAGAGTCAAGAAATTAGCAAAGTGTCTCCTCTCTCTCTTCTTGCCTCCACAAAACCCCTACCCCCACCCTATTCTCTGCTGTGGGAGAGAGACCTCTGTCCCCCTCCTCTGCCCCCAAAGCACCTCCCCCTTTTAGGAAGCCCTTCAGAAACAGACAAATAAAATCCTGATTTTAGGGCCTGTCTGAGAGGGAAGTCCAAGTTCATTTTCAAGTTAGACAAGGAAGCTGAGGGGGGTTGGAAAAGAGGTGGAAGAGTGTTGACTGGGGGCTGGATTTGGCTTCCTTGCAGAGATCTAACAAAGGCTCCTTTTGGTCAGAAAGCCAACAACCTGAATGCTTGGAAAAGGTATTTATCACTTTGGATAATTTACTCCATCTTTTAAAGTTTAGATTTGGAGCTCCTAGAAAAGAGGTAGAGACTCTCTCTCTGTCTCTCTCTCTCTCTCTCTCTGATTTCCAGTTATTTTAAAAAACATATAAAAATAACATTTCACCCCCTCAGAGCAAGGAAGAATTGTGAACCCCTGGGTAAAGTGGACTGTTTAACCCGTCCTGAAGAATGACTAGATGTAATAGGTATAGCCGAAAGGCTGGACATTTCAACTCTAACTAGGTGAGAGACACCCTTAATGCCACCATGATGCTCAGAACTGGAGTTTGGTGGGGCCCTAAGAGGCAGATGGTGGAGGGTGTATGTATATTTTGTCATGGGTAAGAAGAAAAATTACACCCCAAATGGATCACAGCCTAGTTCTCCCCATGACCAGACACCCTCCGAAGTCACACCAGAAGATACATTCTAATCATTTGAATTGAGTAGAACACAAGAAACTAAAGGACCTTAAGAAGATGCTTTGTTAAAAGAAAGTTTAATTTTCCCATCTCAAAAAAAAAAAAAAAAAAAAAAAAAAAAAAAAGAGAGAGAGAGAGAGAGAGAGAGAGAGAGAGGTGAAGACCCAAGATTCAAAGAAACTCCTCTTTGCTAAAATGGCAACCTTGTCTGGGATCTATGGAGCAAAAAGTCAGGAGGGTACTTGAGACAAGATTCCTGCCAGTGGCGATTAATTCGGTCTTTCTAAAAGGATATAATTTGGTGCAGTTTTAGTGGCTGGAGGGAGACTGTTCCCATGATACCCCTGGAGAGAGAGCTGTTGGATTTTCCTTCCTTCACTGCCTCCTCTCTCTAATCCAAATTTCACCTTCTGCAGGGAGTATTTTGAATAACTTTTTTTCCTCCTAGTTGTGGTGTTGCCATGTACTGACATTTACTGCATGACTTTACTGCATGCAAAGTCAATAAAATCTAAAAAACTAGAAAGGAGGATGGGGACATTCATTTCTTCTCTTTCCAAAGATTATACTGCATTTGCTTGTATAGTCTGAGAAAATTTAACTCAGCTAAGAAGAAATATCTTCAAAGCACAGAGATCACCCCAGTATCATCACAATTGATGGCCTTTAGCATTTCTGGGTAGCATGATTGTTGAGCCTGGATTTTTGGACACTATTGGATCGCACACGTGCTGGGGAACATGTGTTGCAATGGATGTGCCTTGTACTTGTATAGCATGGAGACATTTTCAGGTCAGTGGTGACAAGGGTGCTGGTTGGGGACTGATAGAGTAGAGGTGAAAGGAAAGGAAACAGGGTTAGGATGTGAGCTTGGATAAGACCCTGTGAATCCACCAACTCCAGCTCTCTCCAAAGGTGGCCTTCTCTCCTTCAGCTAAGCCACTATAAGCAAATGGATGGGAGAAAAGACCATCCTCAAGTTTTTCAGGGATGCAATTCTTAAGGCATAGTGACAAGGAGAGGAACCTAGTACGAGTTCTCACCAGAGGCCTTAGGAAAATCCTTTTCTGCTATAACCTGCGTTTGTGACTTAAAGCACTTGTAACTTTGTTTTCAGTGCTTGGCTAATTAATAAATTTCTTTCCAAAGAAGTTATACAGATTTACTTCTCTCTCATCTATTATTGACCTGTCATCTCCAGACAAATAAGTGCATAATATATGCTTGGTTAGGTTTAAAGGAACTTTAGATAAATATTAACATTCAATATGTGTTCATGGATACCTATACATATATAATTAGGTAATCTCTGTAAAAAAAAATTTAAGAATATTTCCCCTTGAATATGACAACATAGTAGTGTTTAATTAAAAAAATGTTAAAGATTTCATTGTGTTTATGCTAATGCTAAGTATATGTGTTGGGGAGGGTTGGTAAACGTACAGTTTTGTGGGTAGAGATATACGTTGGCACAGACATGTTTTTAAATCCACCTCTAGTGTTTTCTCTGATGCAGTTAGCAATGATGTGGAAATGGTTTCAGGCATATATATAAGGCAGAAATTCTTTTTAAAATGTTATCTTTAAGAGCGAATAAAAACGCCAAGTCTCAGGATATCCAGGAGCAACTTTGCAATATATAATTCTCAAATCCATTTTCCCCAGACATTTTAGGGGAAATATGTGCCTACTAAAAACCAAGTTGTCAGCTCGCCCAAATTGGCTGAGTCCTGGCTTTGAGTCTGTTCTTTTGGCACTTTTTTCCCCCTGCATGGATTTTAGGAGATTTGGGTACTTCCGGAGCCTGAGTGCGTGTCCCGGCAGCCCGAGCCGCCACTGCCTCTTAGCTCTGCTAGGAATGGGGCACCAGCATCTAACTCCTTTTTCTTTTCTCTCTGGGTTGCTCCCAAGACTTCAAGAATTCCTTATTTATTTTAATAGCTTGATTTTTGTTTTTGTATGTGTAGTAATTTTTAAGTATTTGATTTCACTAACTCCGACCAAGCTTAAGCTTGGCGAAATCCGCTTGCACACAGGACAATAAATGGCAGACACGGAGGACAGCGACTCAGTGCCTGCGTTGGGAAGCACGGGCTCGCTCCACTTTCCGCCGGCGCCAGAGAAGATCCAGCGAGCCAAGCACAATCACATCCGTAACAGTGATTGATGCACTTGTGTGCGCTCTCTGGGCACCTATAGCTGTGCACATAGGTGGGTACCTTTATTTGTGTAGTGGAGCAGACTCTAATGAGATCCCTGAGAACTCGGGTGTGCGGGGAGGCTCGGGGCTACCCCAGCTGAGCATTCATCGGTGTGCTAATATGAACCGATTTGGCGATTTGGGGAGTTAGGTCCCTCTGCCTCCAGGAGCTTCTGGGTTTATCTACAGGAACACAGTCTGACTGCGGATTTCTGTTGGCAACCAACTGCCAAGACCAAGAATCAGCGGGCTTTCCTTTCCTTCTCTCTGCCTGTGCCTTTTCATGTGGAAAGGATACCTCTCACAAAGGGAAAGAAAATAAAAGCTCTTATTTTCTGTTTTTCTTTTCTTCTCTTCTTCTTTTTTTAATGATTAGTCTTGGGATATGGAAGTGATAAAATAATTATACATTTACAACGATTTTTCAAAAAAGGTTGAGAGAATCCCTCGTTCAAAAAAAAAAAAGTGGGGTCAGGGAGGGAGTGGGTGGAAAAGGCTGGAGACCAGAGGCAAAGAAGCCTTGAGAATAGACTTCTGCAAAACTGGATAAATCTTAGCTGGTATAAGGGTAAAAGAGGAAAGCAAATTATTCAGATGCCAGGAATCTCCATATTAGTTTCTGTGTGGCTATATATTTGTTGCCATTTGCTGCATATAATATATATAAAAAGGCATGGTAACATTTTATGTAGAAACCTTTGTTGACAATATCATCATAAAGCTGGACATGTTTCAAATGTACTTCTAAACCTTGTGCCCTGTGGGTCTACAGAATTCCTGTATTAAATCTTTTCTTTACAATACTTTATACTTTAAATAGTAGGGACAGGACCATAAACAGAGGTGAATTTCTCTTTTCAAACATTGCCAGTAAGAAAAGCTGGCTTATTACCTTTCAAAAGCTTAGCTCCACCCTTGAAAAAAGTTTCCCAAATGTGATTTATTCTGGGAAAAAGAAAGCCCAATCAACTGCTCAGTGGATCTTGAGATCTGGCGCTCTGGGTGTAGCCATTTAGAGGAATGCTCCTCGCTCCTCCCTAGGTCCAGAGACACCCTTCGGTCTCCATGCTGGCCTCTCAGGGCTCACTCCTTAGGCTCTGAACCCTGCAGGGATTTCTCTGATGTTCTGCCCAGCTTGAAATATGGATCTGAATCTGCCAATTCAAATGGAATGGGGTGACACCCAAATTCACTCTGCAAGTGCATATTCAGCCTAAGGATTATGGGCAGCAGGCCAGTTCTACCAAGTTTCAATCATCCTGGGAAAAAAATGAAGCCCGAATATTCCCACCAAGAAATATGTCTTCTACTGACATAATTAGAAAATCTGTGCGCCTGTTGTGCGAGTTTGCACGCTCGTGCTCTCTCTCCATCCATCCATCCATCCATCCATCCATCCATCCATCCATCCATCATACATACATATATGTTTCTCTAGCCTAATGCCTTTTATCATTAAAAAAAGGACACTATCCTTCCAGTAATTGACTGATGCCCCAGAAAGGCAGATCCTGTCCTTGTACACCAGGAAAAATGCACAGAGGACCCAGTGCATCATCTCAAAGCACACCGCTGGTCTCTATTAGATTTTTTTTTTTCCCTTCCGTCTTGTTCCTCTCCAGCCATGATGAGTCTCCACAGCCAGAATCCACATTTTCCTGAATTTCTCAAATAATGAAAGGTAAGTGAGAGGAAGAGCCGTCCGAAGTTTTCGACGATTTCACTGCGATGCTTTTTAGAACTCTGAAATACGGTCACCCCACTTCCATGGAGAACCTTGCAGCTGTGACTTGCCCCACACAGAGGACTTGGAGAATGAGGTCCATGCTATCTGAACAGGGAACATATCTTTAAAATCTGCCTTGGTCACGAACCCCTAGAACAGTGATGAAACCCCCGTCGGCACCTTCCTCTCCACCATTTCTTCAACCTTTACGTAATAGCTTTAGTTCCAGGGTTCTAAAGTTGCAAGGCAAGGTCCCCCTTCTCAAGGCCAAAAAGGCGTCTTTTGGCGCCCTCGGGGACAGAGCCAGCTCAGTAGTGCAGGCTCATGGGGGAGGGAGGGGAGAGAAGGGAGCCTCATCGGAAAAGCCAGTGAGGTCATAATCTCGCTCCAGGTCTTGATTTTAGAGATCAGTCTCATTATTTAATTGTCTTTTCTCCCAGGGCTGTTCAAAGAGCTCGGGAGTATCGCCTCCTACCTAACTCCCCAGCCGCATGGTATTTTGTCCTCGAAAACTGACGGCCTCCTGCAGCCAATGTCGGGCGGAGGGAAGGGCCGAAGCTGCGCGGGGAACTCTCGGCTGAGGACTGGCCTTTCCCTTCCCGCCCCTCAGCCGCGTGCATTCAGTCAACACTTTCCGGGCGGCTTCTTCGAGGGGTGCGGGCTAAGCGCTCAGAGCATTTTCTCTGCCCACCCCCGCAGAGATCCGGGGTCCAGCTGTGCAGACACAGCCTCCGAACCCCCCTCAGGCTTCGGGCAGCTGAGGGGCGCGCTGCTCTCCGAGGGACTCACTCCCAGAATGTTTACACAGCCCAGAGCTCGAGGTCCCACGCTCCGGGCCACCCTTATTTTCTCAGCCTGGACCAAACGAAATCTGCACCCGTCAGGACCTCAGTACCCAGACCCGATGGCGCCTGCCCGTCCACGTCTTTTTTTTTCAAGGGAATAGATTTAAGGGCGGAAAGCACCGAATGGGAAGAAATTTGTATTTTCAAACATTTCTAGCGGAACGTGTATGTGTGTTGGCGCTGGACTAGGGCCGGGCATCCGCCCAGTGCCTCCCCGCCCTTTCCAGGGGCTGGGTCCAGCTGCAATGTCTCCATTTTAGGGGACCGCGTCACTTTCGCGCGGTCGCCCTCCCAGGACAGATAGCCCCCGGCCCAAAGCTGTTTTACCAGCCCTCTCTCCAGGCAGCGTCGGAGCTCCGGCCGCTGCAAGCGGTGGGCGGGCAGTGGCGAGGGGAGAGGCCCGGCAGCGGAGGCCACTCGTTCCCCGCCGCCCGGCACAGCCCTGGGCCCCAGATCTTCGAAACCTTCCGAACCAGCTTTCGGGTGGACAGACGAGAATGAATGGCGAGAGCCAAGTGAGGGAGTCCTGACTTCCGAAGTCTCCAAGACCACACTTTGTAGTTTTGCGGCTCTGGGAACTTCAGAGCTGCTCTCGCTGAAATGCGACGACGGGGTCCTTCTTAATCGCGGCATTGGAGGGAGAGGGCGTAATCTCAACCCCTACGTTTCTATAATAACGGATCCTTCCTTTCCAAAGTCCTTCCATTAATTTACTTACGAAGCCTTGGCTGCTCTTAGCTTTGAGATTTGACAGACCTCCCGCGGCCGGTGGGCGTTTGATTGTTCCAGCGTGTGGTCCAACTCATTCAAGAAACCGGTCCGCGGAGGGTGCTTAATAGCAAACTCCAGTGAAACTAGAACAGGATAATGCTCACTGCACATGTGCATGAATAAGATAGTGAGTGTCGCTGCAGAACCGTACATTTGGGGGAGAATGGAGACTGCTCTTTCATTAGAGAGCAGTAAGGGCCAGAACAGAGATAAACAGAGAAGATCCAGTTGCCAGAAATTGCCTTGGGTGTGGGGTCCTGAGAAGCTGTTTGCCCCCATCACCATGAATGAGACTCCAAAAGAGAGTTTGTTGTTGTTGTAATAAATATTCAAATTCTTCTTGTGATGACCTCAGACCTGCCAGATGTGTCTTCTGATCCTAACAGAATGAGGTACTTAAAAAATATCCAGTTTGGGAATTCATCCGATGTAAAATATGATAGTGTTTATGGTTGAAGGGCCAGGAAATTCTCCTGCCTTCCTTCACTGGATTTTACTGACCTCTGTTTCCAGTGGCAAATTTTACTGGATTCTTTTCAGAGGCAAAAAGATTTTTGGGAGGGTGGTGGTGGGGGTGTCGGGGGAAGCAGGTGGGCAGGGAGCTCGTTTCTAATTCCAAGCTTCCTGAGATGTAAGGGTTCCATGCACGTTTTCATTACACAAGAGGCCAGAAGTTGAGGGATGAGGAAGGAACCAGTCTCTTGCAAGTGGAAGGTCTCAGTAGTCAAGTTACAGACTTGTCCATCTTCATGGCCACCTGATTGTTATCACCTCTGTTCCTGTTCTTTCATAGAAGTCCTTTCCTTTCTCTCCTGTCTGTCTTTATTTTCCCTCATTCATCAACACACATCAACAGGAGAAAAGTTCTTTTGGAGAGTAAAGATCTTCCTTTTGAAGAAAAAAAGGAATTTTGCTCTCTATAATGGTTGACACATTAGTACTCCATGAGAATCTTCCAGGTCAGTCTCTATAGCAGACAGTTCCCCCAAATCTTGGAGCTCTTCTCCTGAGCCCACAGCTGCACTCCATTCCCCAGCTTCCTTTGCATTTTGATGGGTCATGTGACTGCTTTTTAGTCAACGGAGTCTATATGCCATTTCCTGGCCAGAGTTTATAACAAGTGGATGTGTCTTTATTCTACCTCCTCCCTATGCTTTTTGTCCCCTTCCTGTGTTTGGATGCAGACCATGAGGCCCTAGGGGAACAGTGGAGACACAGATGGAAAGAGCCTAGACCCCAGAATCACATGTAGAGAGCTGCCCACTGACAAGAATTATTTCCTGAGGACATTACCTGAGAGAGAAATAGCATACTATTGTGTCTGAGCCACTGCACATTTTGGAGTTTATAATTGCCTCCCAGTCCATCTTTAACTAACATACTCTCTTTAAAAGAAAAAAAATGAAACTAAATTTTTGTCTTCCATCACCCCTTATAAATGTCAGTGGATGTTAGGTAATCCTTCCTGGCTCTTGTGTTAAAACTCTAGGAGGCCCCATGTCTCTTCTGCCCGCTCTTAGGTAACAGAGAGTCCTATAACAACTTTAAGTCATATATACAATTTCAAGTCTATATTTAGAAAGTCCAGTCCAATGTATCTTCAAGACTGAGTTTGATTTAATGTGAAATCTTCTCCCCTTCTTAACTCTGGATTGCTTCATCTTAGATGCCTGTAGAGGGAAAGGGGTGTGTGTGTGTATGGGGTGGGGGGTGACTTGAGATACTTTATTTTTTACCCTTGTGTTTCTCTTTCTCCCCCAATCCTCAGTGCTGTTTTAGACCCACTAGTGTGATTCAAGAGATGAAGAAAGTGACGGGTTGACTTGAACAATGTTTTAGTGACTTCGAGTTGTAGAGATAAACTAGATCAGCGCTACTGTACTGGTAACTACATATTACCAGATGAAGCAGAACTTTCGCAGTTACTTAATTTGATATGTAGGCAAGAGAGTATAGATTCGGATAATTCAAGTTTTTACATACATTTTCTGAATTATCTGGTTTGATATATTTCTAGATCCAAATAAAGAATCACTGTGCAGAAACAGCTCCAATAGGCCCCTTGAAGGGGTGGCTGATATGCAAGCATTTTCTTCAAAGGTAATGAGGATTTACTGCTTTGAACCGGTTCACCCAAATTCCCTCCATCCTCTTCCCCACATATATAGACTAGACTCACTCTCAGGAAATGAGTTTCTGGTTCCCCCTACCCCCTTTCCAACATTAGGAACTGGGCTGTCTCCTTCCTGCAGTTCTGTTTTACATTTTGTTTCTCTCATGGAAATCACAGCAGCTGTCTAATAGTCAGGATGCTTGTCAGACTCTGGCTCTTTTGAGACACTGGCAGCTCACATTATAAGCAGTGCCAAGCCACCAGGCCAGCTCTGGGATCACCAGGTGGGGAGAAAGCCTAGCCAGCCATAGCATGCCAGGTGGAGAAATGAAATGTTAATGATGCTGTTAACTTCGTCCATGGACACTGTTAGACAATAAGATTTTAGAACTGTCTACAGGCTGACAAAGGAAAATTTCAATCTCTCATTGGATTATTTTCAAATATCTAGCTATATGGTAGGAAGTGGATGAATTAACCAAATGACATTTTAATGACATTTTCCTCTGCTTACAGACAATTGCTTGGCATTACATAGACCCTTATTAAGTGTGCATGTTATTGAGTGGCACCAATATTCTCTGATCCTGAGTATGAGGAAGAGCTGTAGACTGAGGTGCATGTAGACACAAAGCATTCAAATCTGTGGCTGAGACTAATCTAAACTTGGAAATTTGTTTATCATCGTGAGCCAGGAAGGATTTTGGATGTCCATGGTTAACAGCTAGAAATTACTCTGGTCTTTGGTGAAAATGTAGATTGGGTTAAAAATTGAAATATCCATCATGGATGAACACTTGGCCTACTTTCTCTGGATTACATCTAATCTTCTAATTCACTTTTTGAAGTTTGTAATATGTTATATTCACCATTACCACTTTTTGGGAACAAGCAAAGAGGGAAGGACTTGACATTCAAAAGGAGAGATTGTGGGTCCATATAAGGAAGGATATTATTCTGGTAGTAAGGGCTATTAGATAATGGAATGGGAATTGAAGAGTGTGACATCCATTCCCCTTGTGTACCTTTTTGAATACTAGATCTTTTTTAATTTATTTGAGCAGAAATGGATGGGTACTAGACTGGACACAGGGGCATGTCTGAGATGACCTCTTGATCCCCCTCCCTCCTTTCTGCCTTTGGCTTCTATAATTTTCTGACAACAGCTGTACCTGTAAAATGTGTCAGATTTAGTAACAGGGTCAGGGGCTGCTGTCACTTGGCAGACTTCAACAACATGACCCTGGCAAAGACTTCAGAATAAAAACATCAGGAAAATAAACACCCAATGCTCCATAGCAAGAGGACTGGCTGGGAGCTGTCAGGTTGAAATACTAGCCTATTTGGGAAGGGAAAGAACAGGAATAAGGCCTCTGACACTCCTCTGCCTCCTGGAAACCCCCCTTTAGCAGCAGAGCTAATGCCAAACATATCAAATTTATTAAGAAAAGAGATAGGAGAGGTATTAGGCTGAGCTTCTATCTAGCCAGTCTGTCAACCAACATCCTAAAAGGAACAAGGCACATTCTGGGCTGGGGGAGAAGACACTACAAAATAAGAGATGAGAACATTTCCTGCATATGGGATGCCTCACCCCATCTGCACAGGGAAATGGAACATTTCCCTTTCAGGACCCAGAAAGAAAGAGGAGAAGACTGAGAGACAAGAAAAGTGAAGGACATTGATGTGGACGGAAGGTGCAGAGGGACTGGAGGAGTCAACAAGAGAGTGCGATCTTCAAGGAGAGGAGATAGATCATTCAAAGTTGGGAAGGGGGGCTGAAATGGAGATGAGGCAGAAGTGGGAAAAGACTTGTGTCCCAGGTTGGGCAGTTTAGAGATTGGAGAGGACAAGATATGTGCCGGAGAGAGTGCAGGACTCTGCTTGAGCAGAAATTCTGCATCAGGAAATCATGGGAGGAGAGGCTCAGAAGCTGATGAATTATAAAGCTGGCAGAATGATGTTGAACCGAATGTGAATTTCTGGGTAAAAGTGTTTGTGACAAAAATGCTGACCAGGGAAGAAGCTTTTGCTCTGGCTACCTTCTAGAAAAGAAGTAAAATCCGAACAAATGAGGCCGATGCCGTCATCTCTGGACAGCTAAACACGGCAAGCACAGAAAAAGCAGGCTGCTTCATTGGCTTTGATCTGAAGCGGCAGCAATATCTGCCAGCTGTGAAGAAGTATCCCGGAAAGAGCCAGACACTGTGTAGGAGCATGTGCCTGGTTATATGTCTCCAAGTGTGTGTGTATGCACATGTGTGGGTCTAAGCCTTCATGCATACCTTTATGTGTACTGATTGTGTTTCTTTATGAACACTTTAGAAAAATATGCAAAAGATGCACCAATAATAGATATTAGACATTAAATTAGAAAGTAGACTGATGAGAGGGTTTGAGTAATATGAATCTTATGGAGGAAAGCATAATACTAATCTGTCTACACCACACACACACGCATACATGCAGACATTGAATAACATTCATGTATATGTTAGAAATGCACATATACAAAGATATACCATTTCACATATGGATAAAACACAAGTGCTATTGAGTAACTGCTAACATTTCACAGATGTACTATAGAAAAGATTAAAAGAATATAGACTCAAAATAGTGTTTAAATCATTTTATCTATTCTTTTGTCTATAAGAACACCAGCTAACCAACTGTTTCAAGCAACATGACTTTTTTCTTAAAGAACGCCAGGAAATCAGTCCAGTCTCTAAACCTCCACTAACAGGTGTACTACAGAGGAAAGTGCACCAAATCCTGCAGGAGTCAAAAGATATGGATTAGTAGTCCACATCTGTCACCCAATAGCAGAGTATTCTTTGGTAAGTCATTTTCTCTTTGACTCTGTCTCTTCATCTATTAAATGTAAAAACTGTTTATAAAATATATGGTTCCTTCTAGCTATAATCTTAGAATTTATATATGTGATATACATAATAACACACACACAATGTTATCCAAGTGCCCAGAAGTTTTTGGTGGGAGAGAAATTAGAAGATGACCGTAGTTGTCCATTAAATGCCCAAACAACATTTCAGTTTTGTTTTCTAATGGAAAAATTCTAAATATGTTGTTTTGATATTGAGAGGACTAAGGGATTAAGAACTGAAACTTTCATCTTTCCAGAACTGAGTTGGTGTGATATAAACAATGAACCTGAGAATGAATAGGCCCATAGTCACCTGTTCTACACATATGTTGGAAATGGATCCTGTGATTATGACTGTAGTTATGCAATGTCAAAACAATGGGATGATTTAGTCAAGTCAGTGAAAAGAAAATCAGTTACATTGGTCATTTGCCATTGGGTAGTCAAAAAAAAAACTTTTTAAAAACATTTTAAGCAGATCCAGGCTTTGTCTGAGTTATGGGTGTGTGCCCATCTCCACCGGAATTAATGCTTAGACTCTCTTTTCCCTGGATCTCTCTCTAGCCTCACCCCCAATAACCAGCAGAGAGGATGTGTTCAGGGCTCCCAGAGCAACCACATTCTGAACGCTTATTAGTATATCAGCATACCTTAATGCTCCACATATATATGACTGTTGAAGAACAGATAGACAGTCAGACAATAACACGTTCTCTTTTGAAGACTCCTAGTAGAGTACTAGCTCTTACCACAATATTCCTTTGCAAAAGAAAAAAAGTCCACCACTGACAAACTTAATTCTGAATGTTGATGGGGAGCTGATCTCATAACACAACAGCCTGAGATAACCTGTATCACAAAGCCAAGGCTGGCTGTGATTACTTAGCATTTATATAGCACTTTATCTGGGTCCTGTATGTCAGCATCGTTAATGGGAGATAACTCACCAGGAGTTACAGCTGATAAAAAAATTCATGGCCAAAAAGAAAGAAAAGGAAAGCTTAAAGGATCTGAGTGATTCCAAAGGGACTTGTGGTTACTCAGTAATGGGGAGAGAGTAAAGATGCTATTTAAAGAGGACAAGGAAAGCTCTTTGTTTCTCCTCTGTGAACGGGAGTGACTGAAGGTGCAGAAGATACAGACAAACCCTGCCAATGAGACTGGCTAAGCCTGAGTATAACTAAAAGAATGTATAGTCTTTTCTATAGCATCTTAGATCCTAGGAAAATTATCATATAGGAAGGATTGTGACTAATGAATGGTTGGAAGGTAGTTCTGTCTGGAGGCAAGGAGGCAAGGGGATGAAAAAGATGCCGCTTTAAAGTGGCCAAGCCCAGAAGTCAATTTTAAAAAACAAAATATTCAAAACTTCATCAAAGTTTCATTGTGACATTTTTATAAAGTATAAATTAACTCAAATCCTCTGTTATAATAAATAAGAGTGTAATCATTACACTGTCTGAAAATATGCAAATGATTACCAAAACCTCAGGGGACTGAAAACAGCAAGGCTGTTTATCTGTGGTTTAATGCTAAGGGCGTGGGTTTAGAGAAAAAAGACCTCAGTTTGAAACTTGGTTCCACCACGTGTTATCTGTGTGAACTTGGAGAAGGATTTAACCTCACTGAGCCTTAATTTTTTCATTTGTTAAAAGGGAATTTTGTAGTACACATTGATGAGATGGACTTTTGTTTCCAGTATTATGTTAAACAAGAATGTTTCGCTAATAAAGCACCCAGAAATAAACTGGATAAAATATGGATAAAATATATTCTTTTAAATACATAGCTGAGCTTGCTAGAAAGGAAGAAAAATCTCTTAAGGGATCAAAAAAAAAAAAAAAGAGAGAATTGAAAACCTGAATGGTTAAGTATAAGAGCTGATCTTGAAGCTCCCCTACAAGTGTTTGGGAGTACTTGCTGATCTTGGTAATCAAAGGATTGGTTTTGTTTTGTTTTGTTTTGTTTCATTTTGTTTTGTTTTTTTCATTTTGTTTGTTTAAGGTTACGCAAAAATCAGAATGATAATTTATAATACTATAATTACAGGAATACAAACTTTAGTTGCTTTGTTTATTTCTTCCAATTTTATATATTTAACAAGAGTAGGTAATTTGTATTGGTTCCATTTCTCCAGTCAATACTCACTTATTTTTTTTAGGTTTTAATAGGCATCTAGGAATGGGAATCAAAATATGACCCAGATAAAAAGGAAGAGTAGTAAAAACATCTGTCCACTAAAAAAAGAGAAGACAAAGCAGACAAAGACAAATATCATATGATTTCACTTATATGTGAAATTTAAAAAACAAAATAAACAAAGAAAACAGAAATTCATACAGAGAACAAACTGATGGTTGTCAGTTGGGTAGGATTGGGGGATAAGTGTAAGAATTAAGAAGTGCAAATTGGCAATTACAAAATAGTCATGAAGATGTAAAGCACAGAATATGGAATATAGTCAATAATATTGTAATAACTATGTATGGTGTCAGATGAGTACTAGACTTATCAGAGTGATCACTTCATAAGTTATATAAATGTCTAATCACTATGTTGTATACCTGAAACTAATATAATATCATATAACAAACATAATTGAATTTTTTAATTATTAAAAACGAAGAGAGAGGACAAAAAAGTTTATCTATTCTGGTCTAGTTCTGGACTGGAAAAGAATCACAACATTATCAAAACACATTCTCCTGTGAGATTTTTTTTTGCCTCTCTTTATGCCAGTTTGGAGTTCAAATTTATATCATACACATAGAATAGGAATTCCTTAGCTGAGAAATTAACATTAAAAGTTATCCCATGCTTGATTGCTTTGCAGAAGCAAACATATAAAACCTTTCTGAAGGGAGACATCCTCAACTAGACCAGACAGTATTCCCATGGATAAACTTTTACTTAAGATAAGTTCATAAATCAAAATTACAAAGGCACAAAGAAACCATCCAAAAGAACAAATGTCAGCAAACACAACAAATAGCAGATTTGGACTCCCAAGAACTTAGAATAATCCATTATCAGATCCAGATAATAAAATAAGTATGTTTATATGATTAAAGATACAAAACAATAACTTTTTTAAATAAGAAAAATAAATACTATAAAAAAGAGACAAATTTGAAAAGGAACCTAGTAGAATTTTTAGATATGAAACATATACAATATTTTATCACTTCTTAGATGTGCTTTGTTCACATTTTAGCATCTCTGAAATCAGGATATTTCCTACAATTGCTGTTGGCTAGGCAGCTCTTTTAATGTAGTTGTTATTACCTGCTCATACACATCAAAATTTGCAGAATAGATGACAGTGACTTTGAACAAATCCTGGAGATGATATGCAGCACTCTTGTTGTGTATGTACATTGTACCACAATAAAAAAATAAACTTTAAGACAAAAAATGTAGTTTCTATGTAATCATAAAAGCAACAATTCACCAGGAAGATACAACAATTTTTTACTTTTATGCAATCACTTCAAATACATAAATGAAATTATAAAAAGAAATTGACAAATTTGCTATAATAGTTGGAGATTTTTAAAAATCATAATTCTTTAGTAATTGATTAATTGGTAGACAAAATTAATAAAGACAGGAGATTTTAATAATACAATCAACAGGTATGGTTTAATGGATATATATAGAACACTTTATGCAAAAACTAGAGAATACACATTTGTTTTAAGAATATACAGAACATTTTAAAAATTGATCATACACTGGGCCACAAAACAAACCTCAACAAATAAAAAGAATCAGAGTTAAACAGACCACATTTCTCTGAACACAGCAATTAACTTGGATGTCAATAACAAAAAAGATAAAATTCCTACACATTTCAAAGCATACCTAACAATGTACATGAGATCATATTTAGACTGAACAATAAAGAAAACAAAAAATGTAGGCTAAGTTAAAGTAGAATTGGAGAGAGATTTATAGCTTTTAATACATTAGAAAAGAAGAAAGGAAAACAAAGAGCTAAGTTCCCAGTTCAAGAAGTTACAAAAAGAATGTCACAGTAATCGCCCCCCAGCAGATAGAAATTATAATTGTAAAAGTAAAAATTAAAAAACAAAGATACAATAAGGATAATCAGCAAAACTCCAAATTGATAAATGCTTGCTCACCAAAGGGCACTGACAGGTCTCGATTAGGCGGACAAGATGACCTGGATTTGTAAATGCCAGTCAAACTCTCTATCAAGCCACCTAGGGCTTGCTAAAAGGGCTCATTAATATGGTAGTTATGAGAGCAAGGTCGGAAATTATGGAACAAAACAGATTTTCTCTCAGCAAGGCAGATCCAGCTATTATATACCTCCTAAGGATAATCTGCCAACAGCACAGACCAATAATGAGCCATATGGTACTGTGCCTGAGAGGATCAGCTAAGGCAAGTTGATTATAGTGGGTTTCTTCTATCACAGAAGAGACAGTGTTTCGTCCACACTGGAATATATTTTCTGTATAATGATTTTGTATCTGTCAGCACCATCATCCACGAACTTACTAAATGCCTTATTCACCATTAGATATCCTATACTATATCTTTCCCATCCAAAGTTCACAGAAAAAGATTTGAGACAGTGGGTTCATGCTCACAGGATTTGCTATTCTTACCATGCACTCTATCATCCATAGGTGCCTAACATGAAATGGTAGAATGACCTAATTGAGACTCTATTACAGAGCCAGCTGGGAGACAGCATCTTATGAGGTAGGGGTGCTGTCTTGGGTGAGCCATACTTGGAGATATTTCTTCCATAGCCAGAATATATGGATCTAGCCTCCATATATCCACATAGAGCTGACTTCTTTCGCTATTACATATAATGACCTACTTGAACATTTCTCTTGACTTTCATTTCTTTACCTTTGGATTTTGCTGATTTAGAGGTGTTAACTCCTAGGAGAGCTTTATAGCCTCCTGGCCATTTTGTATTCTGCATGCCACTGAATCAACAGGAAAAGGGATTCCTGTACCAGCGGGCGTGAAGGAGTGGTTGCCTTTCAATGAGAGCAGGGAGGAGTGTGCTTAAAACCCAGAGGATCCTCTGGGGTGCCTCACAGTACCTCCATGACCAAAGTAAAGGTAATGGAAGATTAGAGCATTCCAACGCAGGCAGGACCACTAAAAGCTAGCTCCTTCAGGAATAAAGGTTCGAATTCCTCCACTAGGAACCTGAACCAGGTTGATGCTAAGGACAAAAAGGACATGAAATGGATAGTTGACTAAGAAAGTTATAAATAGCAACTACAGCCTTGTTCTCAGAGGCTTTGTGGCATATATAGGTCATGCTGGCAGCTATGATGGTGGGAGCAGCTTCCTGGCCTCTTGATCAAACCATGGTGGTATGTTTTTCAACTAACAAGTTTAATAGTACCTTCTGACTCCTGTTCTTTCAGCCCTTCCAACAATTTTGTAAGTGCCGAATTTCCTGTAGTAAATTTCTTTCTGCTTGGAATATCTAGAGTTATTTCTGTTCTTGCACTAAGGTTTGACTGAATCACATAATGATTAAGATAGTTTGGTATTTGCATGGGATAGTCAAATTGACCAACATAAAAGAATAGAGAACCCCCAAACAGACCTGTGTTAATTAAATCTGATATCTGACATTTCAAACTGGTGGAGAAGAGTGGATTGTGTAATAAATGATGCTGGGGACCATGGGCCACCTTTAGCGGGGAAAATTAAATCCTTTTCTCTCGCTATATGAAGACAACTAATTCCTACTGGATTAAAGGTCTAAATGTGAAAAGCAAAAGTAAATACTTTTAGAGGAAAATATATGAGAATTTAAGGCAAGGAATGTTATTATGCTAATAACTTCTAAATTTACATCTCTAGTTTATACCTATCCCCCTAAACACCACACTCACATATCTTACTTTCAATTCAAAAATTCCACTTGGATGTCTAACAGACATCTCAAAATTAACATCTTAAAAACAAAGTATTCGTTTTTCCCAAAAACTTTCTCCTCATGCAAGTTTCCCCATTTAAAAAATAGCACCATCATCCATTTGCTCAGGCAAGAGACTTGGAATTATTCTTGACTTCTCTTTCATATAATCCTCATCAAATTCACTGGAATCTCTTATTAAGTCTCACTTCAAAATATACTCTGAATCTGACCACTGTTCATGATTTTCTCAGCTACTACCCTGGTCTAAGTCAACATCACCTCTCACTTAGACTATAGCAATAAGCTCCTAACCAGTCTTCTTGCTTTGATTTTGCCTCCTGGATATTATGATAATAGTCACAATGATCTTTTAAAAAACAAGTGGAGTCACTCTCTTGCTCCACATACTCCAGTGACTTCCCCTCATGGAATGAAATCCTTGGCTGCCTCTCTGAAGTAACCACTTAACACTCTTAGCCTCTCTCAGGGCACTTGGCCACATTGGCCATTTCCTCGACCATTCTTAGGACCTTTGCACTTGCTATTTCCTCCGCCTGGAATGTGCTTCTCCTTGCTTATTTCTACGTCTTGCCACCTCATCATTTTCAGTCTCTGCTGAATGTCACTTTCTCAGGCCTTCCCTGACTGCTCGATCTAAAATAGCAACCTGTGGATTTCCCTTTATCTCCTCATTCTGCTTTATTTTTCTTCATGGTTAATTTTAGATTTTTCTGTTGTTTATTGTCTCTTTTTCACACTGGAACCTAAGTCCATAAGGTTGCCTGTCTCATCTGCAATTGTATTCCCTGAGTCTACAACAGTTTTTGTAGTAGACATTCAATATATTTGTCAAATGAATAAGTGAGTAAATGAATAAGATTTTTTTATGACCTTAGAATATGAGAATTTCCTAGACAAGATATGAAAAACATGAACCATATGGAAGAATTTGAGAAATTTGATGAAATTAAGACTAAACACTGTGTTGATTTACTTTAAAACGTCATAAAAATATCATGATATTTATGATATTTAAAACATCATAAATATAGATATAGAAGTTTCAGGCTAGGAAGATATTTATAATGCAGATATTGGACAAAGAATTACTGTTCAGAATATATAAAAGACTCCTAAAAATTGATAAGAAAGAGACAAAAGCAATAGAAAAATAAGCAAAGGACATAAACAGGAAAGTCACAGAAGAGGAAACCAGAATGTTCAATAAAAATACAAAAAGATATTCAACTCTCTAGTGGTCAGAAAAATACATAGTAAAACAACAATGAGAAACCATTTCACATGATCACACTGGCAAAACTAAAAAGTTTGACAATATCAAGTGTTGGCAAAGATATGAAACAATTCCATACTTCTGGTGGTAGCACAAATTGGTATAACTTCTTTGGAGAGCAGTTTGGCAATATCCAGTATTATTGAAGATATATATACTCTACAACTCAGTAATTCCACTCCCAAATGCATAGCTTGGGGAAGTGCTTGCACGTGACACAAGGAGGAATGAACTAGAATATTCGTTTCTCCGTTCCTCCAACCCTAGACCTTTCACTAACCATTCTGCCTACATGGCTCACTCTCTGATTTCCTTTAGGTCTTGGTTCAAATGTCACTTTCTCACCAAGGCCCTCCTTGATTACCCTGTTTAAATCACAGATCACCTCAGCATTCCTCATCTCCTTTGTCTTGCTTTTCTTTGTCATAGCGCTTCTGACATATTATATAGTATTTAATATGCTCATTATGTTTATAACCATTTTCCTTCTACCACCCTGTAAATTCCCTAAGGACTCAGATTTTTGTATTTTGTTTACTGCTGAATTACCAGTGCCTAAAAGAATATCTGGAAGTATTAAGCACTCAATAAAAATTGGTTGACTAAATTAAATAATGAGTTTGTAATAGTAAAGATTTGGAAGCAACCTCAGTGTTCTCCCAAAGGGCAATGGCTAAATAAATTGTGACACATTCTTTACACTGGAATACTATACAGAAGTTAAAATGAATAAATTTGAGCTTCAGGTATCCACACAGAGAAATATCAATAGCAGAATACTGAACATCAAAAGCAAGTTGAAGGATAAGTACGGTATGGCACCATTTATAAAAAAGTAAGAAACATACAAAATAATATTGTATATAGCTTATGTTATGTACATACTTAGTAAAAGTATAAAAGTGTCTGTGGTAATGATAAGCATCAAATTCAGAAGAGAGGCTACCTCTGAGAACAGAGGAATATTAATGTGATAGGAGCAGGGTATTCACGGGTTTTCACTACATCCAAAATGTTTTATTTCTGAGATGGAATGGGGGCACGTAAGAGTTAATTGTCTATACTTTTTTGTATGCCTGAAATAATAATAAAATTAAATGAAATAACAGTGACTAGCATGTAATAATAGTCAATATTTATATAAAGCTTGGTTTGAATCAGGCACTGTTCTAAGTGTTTTCTATATGGCAATTCATTTAAACTCTCACAACATCCTTATGAGGTAAGTACTATTATTATCTCCATTCTAAGGATGAGAAAATGAAGATACAAAAAAGTTATGGAACCTACTCAAGATTAGCTGATGGAGGTGATCTGGATTATTTTATTTTATTTTATTTATTTTTATTTTTATTTATTTTACTTATTTTTCAAATTTTTATTGAAGAAATGATTTTAATTCATTTTCCCCCATCTACCTTCCTCCTCCCCCCCCCTTCTTTCCTTCTGGTAACCACTAGTCCATAGTCCATGTCCATGAGTCTCTGTCCTGTTCATTTCTTGCTTTTAGGTTTATATCACACATATATGTGATATCATGTGATTTTCAATTTTTCTGTCTGGCTTATTTCACTTAGCATTATTATCTCAAGGTCCATCTGATCTGGATTTTTTAAAAAGTAATTTGGCTTCTGTTTTAAATCATTGTGTCGAATTGCCTCGTAGTCTTGTTAAGCACACAGTAGGCTCTTTAAATTCAGCTGAAATGTATGAGATTATCATTTTGTAGACCAAAGTGGTCAAATATGTTAGCAATTACATGTGGTTTAACCTAATAAATGGCCAATAAAAACAAATACAGCTGAACTTATAATATTGCAAAACTCCACGATGACTCTGCAAATGCTTTTAAGCATATTAAAGCCTTCTGCGTGCATATTCTAGATGTTGTCCCCCACCTCAGTCCCCGAAGCAGGAGGGAGGAAAGTTAAATGCCAGAACCAGTTTTTCAAACATTAATATTGAAATTAAGTGAAGAAAGGAAGCTTTTTAAGAAAGAGTGGTCATCGCCAGCGTAAGGTGGCTTAAGGGCCAAACACTAGTGGGAGGGTAGATAAGTTGTCTTCTCAACAGTGAAGTCTCCCTTCTCCTTTACCTTTCTCAGTTTGCCTAAGAGGCTGCTTCAAACCAGCCAGGACTTAGCCATAGGTTTGGCTTAGAAGTCTTGTTTGCAAGCCTCTGAGCAAGCTCCTGAGAAAGCCAGACAGGACGGCAGTCTTCCTCATTAGAGCACCCAAGGGCATGAGATCAAAGGTCCCTCTCCCCCAGCTCCTGGCTGTACCCCAATTCCCTGGAAACTGGAAATAGAAAGAAGATGTGAGACAGATACACATTGTCAGACACACATTAGGTTCAATCTGTCTGTCTTTGCAGTTATAGTCCTAAATTTTTTGGCTGAAGTTTCCAAGAGTCACTTTTGGCATTTGTCCAATGCCACAGTCTCTTTCTCCCTGTCTCTAGTGATCAAAACCTAACTCCCTCTAATATTCTGTATAGAATACTGCATGAAACACTGTTTTCCTTACATCCTTCCTCAAGAACATTTACGATAATCAATTCAAAATCCTTTGTGCAGACTTTTGCAACTCCTTGTCACTTTTACAGGTACCTCTCAAACCATGCCAACCTGAACAAAAACCACATCAGTGGTTATATCTAGCCTGGAGCGTGTGTGGAAATAGAACAGAAGAACGAACAAAGTTATTTCTGAAAAGTGAAATTATCTTGCATACTATTACATATATGCTGTTTCTATGGGCGTAAATGTACGTGTATGCACATGGCAGGGGTGGGGGATGTGCATGGCAAAGTGCACAGTGTAGTTGATAAGTGTGCCTGAAGGCGTTGTGAGCATTTTCTAGAAACCTATGCTCGAAATTTCACTTCATAAATATCTCTTACTGGCAGTACTCTGAAAACCAAAGGCTCTGTAATAAATTACACTGCATTGTCCTTCCCCTCCTGCTCCCCTCCACTTGCCTAGGATGAAAAACTAAAGATTGGTAGTGATGTCCCTTTGGAGAAGCCAGGAGTGTCATTCATCCCCACTCTGTCAGTCTACCTCTCTAGAGCTTTTCTCACTCCACTCCTTTTGCTCTGCTCTAGAGGACAGGCTTTCTGTCTCTTCTTCCCCAAACCTTCCCCGCTGACTCCTGAAATGTCATTGTTGGGGCAGCCACCCTGGATTAAATAGAACGAGAAGGACTTTTTAGCTGACCCAATCATAAGACTCAAAAAAAGTCCTCTGCGAGATCCAAACAGCTCCAAGGTCTCCTCCTTCCTTCACTCAAAGCCATTTTAGTCCGACTTTCCAAGGCTCCAGGGAAGGTGAGCCCACACTTCTGTTGTTCCTCAAGTAGAATATTTCTAACTTTCAGTGCTTTATCTTTTATCCTTTCCACTGTGGTTTTGGCCATATTCTCTTGAGATTGTTTATTTCTGCTAGATAGAATGTTTCAGGTGAAGGATAAGGGGTAAATATGGGAGCAGAGACAGAGAGAGAGAGATACTTGTTTTTAGTTTGTACTTTGCAAACTGTTAGTGATATATTTATGTTCACAGAGAGAGAACTGGAGAATCATTTTATCTGCACCTTGTCTCTTCACCTTCCCTCTTAGTTGAATTATAATCTCTCTATCGTTCAACGACCCCTAATCGTCCCCCTCCTCCCTACCAAACAAAATGAAATAGACTTCATTGCTTTAATAAGCCAGTGAAACTTTGCAAACCCTCAGGGACAGAAAACCCCTTCTGAGGTCAGACCAACTCTCTCTGCAGCAACTTAAGCTCTAACTTCATGTAGATAGGCCACCTTTGGCATCTGCCTTCTATGAAAGAAGGAGAGCCTCTCTTGATAATTTCCCATTCCAAGTTCTCACACCTCTTCAAGATTCAGTTCCACCACCACTTTAATTTTTTAGGAGCAAAGAATATTTTTATGACCTTAGGGTAGGGAAAGAGCTCTTAAAATAAGATACAAATAGAGTAAATTATAATGGAAGAGATGGATAAATTTAACTGCTTAAAAAACTTGCTTTCTTTAAAGGCCTCCATTTAAAAAGTGACAAACCACAGACTGGGAGATATTTTTTACTCAATGACTTATAAGAGATTTTTGTACACCAAATATATAAAGAATTGATAAAAAAAAAAGTAAGAAAAGACAAACAGAACAATAGAAAAAAGGGCAAAAGACATGAATGGTTTGTTCACTTAAGTGAAACTCTAAATAGCCAATAAACGTCTGAAAAGATGCTCAAACTCTTCAGGAATTGATAAAATGCAAATTAAAATAATCCATCAGAATGGCAAAACTTTTAAAGTATGACAATACCATGTGTTGGTGAGGATGTGGAGCAAAATTCTCACATACTGCCTGTGAGAATAGAATTGACACAACCACTTTGGAAACAATTTAGCTTATCCCATTAAGTCAAATGTGCATATCTCATCATTAGCAATTCTGTTCTTTGTGTGTGTGCGTGTGTGTATGTGCGTGTGTGTGTGTGTGCGGTGCGTGCAGTCAAAAACATAATGTAAAATTTATCTTCTTACCTTAAGTGTATAGTACAGTAGTGTTAACTACATGTACACTTTTGTACAACACATCTCCAGAACATTTTCATCTTGCAAAACTGAAAGACTATACCTATGGAACAACTGCCCCTTTCCCCCTTCTTCCTGCCTCTGGCAACCACCATTTTACCTTATGCCTCTAAGAGTTTAGCTATTTTAGATATCTCATTAAAGTGAAGTATGCAGTGTTTGTCTTTTTGTAACTGACTTATCTAATTTAACACAATGTCCTCAAGTTTCATCCATGTTGTAGCATATGAAAGATTTCCTTCTTTTTTTAAGGCTGAATAACATCCCATTGTATGTATATATGTACTACATTTCCTTTAACCGTTCATCTGTTGACAGGCATTTAGATTGTTTCCGTATCTTGGTTGTTATGAATAATGCTGCAATAAACATGACTGTGCAAATGTCTTTCTGAGGTCTTTTCAATTCTCTTGGATAAATACCCAGAAATGTTCTCTTTTTAACTTTTTGAGGAATCTCCATGCTGTTTGGAGATTTTCCATATGCAGTGGCTGTACCATTTTATATTCCCACCAACAAGGCACAAATTTCATCATATCCTCACTGGTACTTGTTATTTTCTGTTTTGTTTTGTTTTTTATAATGGCCATTCTAACAGGTAGAAGGTAATAGCTCATTATGGTTATGATTTGCATTTCCCTAATGATTATAATGGTTAGCATCTTTCCATATGCTTATTTGTGCTCTCGCTCTCTCTCTCTCTCTCTCTCTCTCTCTCTCTCTCTCTCTCTCTCTCTATATATATCTTCTCTAAAGAAATGTCTATTAAAGTCCTTTGCCCATTTTCTAACTGGATTGTTTGGTTTTTTAAATTTTTAATTGTTGAGTTGTAGTGTTCTTTATTTATTCTAAATATCAGATTCTTATCAGATATATGATTACAAACATTTTCTCCAGTTCCCTAGATGTCTTTTCAATCTGTTTGTTGTTTCTTTTGCTGCACAGAAATTTTTAAGCTCGATGTGGCACCACTTGTCTATTTCTGTGTTTGTTGCCTATACTTTTGGTGTCAGACAGAAGAATTCATTGTGAATACAATATCATAAAGTTTTCCTCTATGTTTTCTTCTAAGAGGTTATAATTTCAGATCTTACATTTATGTCTTTAATTTGTTTTGAGTAAATTTTTGTATATGTATAAAGTAAGGGTCCAATTTTATTCTTTTGCATGTGAATAGCCAATCTTACCAACACTGTTTGTTGAAGAGACTATCTTTTTGCTAAAGAATAGCCTTGGCACTTTTATCAAAGGTCATTTGACCATATATGTGAGGATTTATTACTGGGTTCTCTACTTTGATCCACTGGTCTTTATGCTAGCACCATATTTTTTGATTGCTATAGCTTTGTAATATGCTTTAAAACCAGGAAGGGTGAGGCCTCCAGTTTTGTATTTCATTATCAAAATTGTTTTAGTTATCCTTTGGGATTGCATATAAATTTTAGAATGGTTATTTTCTATTTCTTCAAAACACGCCATTGGGATTTTGATGGGATGCTTTGAATCTGTAGATCATTTGGGGTAGCATTGACATTTTAATAATATTATTTTTTTTCTAATTCATAAGCATGAAATGTCTTTCCATTTATTTGTGTCTTCTTTAATTTCTTTCAGCCATGTTTTGTATTTTCAGTGTACGAGTTTTCGTCTCCTTGATTAGGTTTATTGTCCTGTATTTTGTCTGTGAGATGGTCAGTCAGGTAGGGCCAGGAGAGGATACAGAGGAGAGGGTCTCAGGAAAACAAAGCTATTATGTACAGAAGTCCTGAAACAGGAGGCACAGCACACCATGCAGGGCCACATGGAAAAACACCAGGGTAGTCAGGAGACAGAGGACAGGAACAAGGGAAGGGTTTAGGCCTCGGGCTTTATTGAGATTTCCATACAAAGTCAAGGCAGGGTAGGGTGAACAGTTTAGGACTGGTTAGTTTGAATAATTTTGGCAGGCTTCGAGCTATAGACATGGCCTAAATTCCCTGGTACTTTGCCTTGGGACGTTTATGGTGGAGAAATATTGCATCTGGGGTTCATTGGCTGGACAAAAGAGATATCTGCTCCTGGTTGGTTAGTTTGCATATCAAAGGGCATGCTCCCAAATGAGTTCTCTAAGAATTCATGTGCCTCAGAAGGGTAGTTTCTTCCCAGCCAAAAAGATTTTTATAAGATGTCAACATATTATAATATACAGAAAAATTTAAATATACATATACACCCACACACAATACCTTTACTCCTAAGTATTTTGTTCTTTTTGATGCTGTTGTAAATGTGATTATTTTCCTAATTTCATTTTTGGGTTTTTCATTGGTCATGTATAGAAACATGACTGATTTTTGTGTGCTGATTTTGTATCTTGTGACTTTGCCAAATTTGTTTACTAGTTCTAACAGTTTTTGGTGGAATCTTTAGGGTTTTCTACATACAAGACCATGTTATCTTGATCAATGATCATTTTACTTCTGCCTTTTTTATTTGGATGCCTTTAATTAATTAATTTTTAATTGCTCTGTACTATGTTGAATAGAAGTGGTGAGAGTGGGATCCTTATGTTCTTTCTGATCTTATAAGAAAAGTTTTCAGTTTTTCACCATTGAATATGATATTATCTGTAGCCAACAGTTCTATTCTTAATATATATTCTAGAGAAAAGTCTGCATATGCATTCCGGGAGACATATACCACAATGCTTATAAAAGTACGGTTTGTAAAAACAAAAATCTGAAAACAATGTGACTATCTATTGACAGGAGTATGGCTAAATATTTTGTGGTATATTCATTTATTTAACTGTAATACAGCAATTTAGATAAACTAAAGCTATATGCTGCAATGGGATGAATCTCATAAACATAATGTTGAGGGAAAAAAGCATCACCAAAGAATTCATGCATCATGACAGAATTTTCACAAAAGTTCAAACACATTAAAATTTAAATACCATATTGTCAAAGGATCTATATGTAGTAAAACATAATGAAATGAAAGAAATGAAAAACACAAAATTTGAAATAGAGGTTTCCTCTAGAGGGAGAGAAAGGAATGTAATCAGAGACACAAGGAAGCTTCACTAATATCAATAAGAATCTATTTTTTAGTTAAGTAGGAGGCACATGGGTATGTTTTTACTTATTTAATTTTATATTTAGGTTACATGTTTTCGTATGTATGAAATATCTGAGAACAATAAAAATGCATTCAGTCATTCAACAAACATTTACCCAACACTTACGCCAGTCAATGTTCAAGTGCTTGAGATAATAGGAGTGAATAAAGCAGAAAGGAAAAAAATTGAGGGTGGAGTTAGAAGGTGAAACAGCACATATTTAAAATAAAACTTTCAGGTGGAGAAAACTTTTGTAAATCCTTACAAAATTCTGTTGGGCATGACTGACAATAACATCCAAATCTGCTATTCCAGGATAATTATTTATCCTGGGCAAGAGGTATAATGGTATGGATAATCTAAGATAAGGATTCATATACTAACTTAGATCAATATTACAGGAAAGAGGTAGAGGCAGAGTTCATCCAAAATAGTTCATCTAAAATATCAGTTAATCCAAAAAAAAAAAAGAACAAATATCATTTGCGTTTGTCTTTGGGGTATATTACCCTGTAACTGTAGCATATTCACTTAATGCACTCTCTCTCGCACATTTGGAAAAGTAGTGTTGTTAACTTTACATCCACTGCCTAGGACTGCCCAGTAAAAAACTGTGGCTAGTTCAGTCACTCACTCAACAAGTGTTTATTGGCCTCTACTAATAAGATGTCAATTATTGCTCTGAGCACAGAAGATACAAAGACAAAAAAATTTGATTCCTGTCCTGAATGAGTTTAGTTTATAAAAAGGTGGTGAAAAAGAGATAGTTTTCAAAAAACTTTTAAAACAACATTATACAGGCCTGGTTAGTACTTGGATGGGAGACCACCTACGAAGACCAGGTGCTGTAGGCATAAAAACAACAACAACAACAACAAACAAACACCATTATAAATGTTAAAACAGAAATATAAACAAAATGCTATGGGCACACAGAGGAGGGAATATTTAATGCTTTGGAGAGGAATGCATCAGTGTAGTCTTCTCAGAAGTGGTGATTATTTATGCAGTATTAAAAGACAAGTAGGAATTTTCTATAAGAAAGAAGCATGTGGACTCACAGAGTGTGGGACAATAAGATGATAGGGTGAGAATAGGGAGTTGGATCAAAAGGCAATTAGTGCCACTCCACTTCCAAGTTCTTGGCCTCTAACTCGTAGGCAATGCAGAGGTGAAGTTTGAGCAGAGGTGTGACCCAATCAGATTCATATTTTGGAAAGATAATTCTAGCAGTGATAGTGGTGGTGGTGGTGGTGGTGTAGAAGCTGGGCTGTAGAATGAAGGATACCTAGTAGAAAGAAGTGTATAGTGGCTATTGCAACAGTTCAAGGTAATGGTGATCAGAGCTTGAACCAAAACAGGGCAGAGAGGAGAAAGGCAATCGAGAGAGAGTTCTGATATGCAGTTCAATTGGTCACAAGCCTGGGTGACCAACTGATATGGAAGAGAGAGAGTTGAGGATAATTGCAAATAGCTGGAGAGACTGTGTGGATGGTGACTCCATAAACCGAAATGGGAAATGCGGGAAAAGAGGCTTTGAAAAGATGATGGGTTGAAGAATGAAAGGAAATTTTAGATGTTTTAGGAGAACGATACTAGAAAAGTTTTATTTGGGTGAAAAAAATGAGAACATGGCTCAAGGACAGGCAAAAGGGGAAGGAGATGGGGTGAGAACAGAAGTGGAGAGGTTGTTCTAAAAGCAGTAAAGCCATATAGTCCTTTAATGAATATAAGAGATTTGGAGGAAAGGCTATGTTGTTATAATAAAGTTTAGAGGCCAATGGGCTGGGGGAAAATTGTGGGAGTTAGCAATTTTTTCCTTTATGAATTTTTTTTTTCAAATATTATATCAGTTTTAGGTGTACAACATAGTGATTAGACATTTATACTACTTACAAAATGATCACCCTGATACGTCTAATACCCACGGATGGTTTTAATTGGAGGGAGGAGTAGGAGGGAAGTATATCCGTTGAGGTTGAATAGGAGCCATGAGATGTGAGAAAATGCTGTGTACTTTCCCATCTGGATATATTGACGAGATTGCAATTGTAAACCCATGGTTACAATCTGCAGTTTAAACGCTCGCTGTTCTCACACATGTTCTTCTTATCGGTCCTCAGTTCTCTCAGAACCTCCTTCTTCCAAGTAGACATGGACACTCGCAAAGCTGGTTGACACCAGAATTTCGCTTAGTAGATTGGTGTCATTTCTTCCCATGTTTATGGATAAGTGCAAAATTGGAACTATTGCAAACTGAGACATTTGCAAAGGCGTCTTGACATGGCTTTTCCAGTTCAGGCAATTTGATGACTATTTAGTAAGCTACTTAAACATTTTAATTCTATGGAATTAGTGTGAATTCCCAGAGAAACACCCAATTTCATGCACCATTTTTTGAGAATTTATGTCCCAGACACTTACTAGGCACTACAGATTAAGAACCAGTAAAACACAGCCCTTGCCCTTGGGCAGCTCACAGCCTCATGGAGCAACTTCACTCTGGTTTGTACAATATGTTTTTATATACAATGAGATTTACAGAAATTGATACTCTGTTTTTACTTTTAATGCAGTGTTATTTCTATGTGTAGATTATTTATATACAGTCAGCTTTTTAAAAAATTTCATAAATTTTGACTTAAATAACATTTGTAAAAGCAGCATCATAGCCAAGATAGCAAACATATTCATCACCCCCAGAAGTTCCTTTCACCTCTGCCATCTCTCCCTCCAGCCTTCAGCCTTATCCAGGAAACCATTGATCTGACTCCATCACTATGGAATAGTGCGCATTTTCTAGAGTTTTATATAAATGGAATCATATAGTATGATTTCTTTATTATTTGGCTATAGTCAGCCATACTAATGGAAGAAAATGTGGATAATTTCTTAGTGTGTGTATGTCTCTGTGTGTGTGTACGTGTGTCATAGAGAGAAAGATTTTTAAATAAATTAATGCTCAAGATCATGTGAATTGATTGATCAAATTCTGGAATATCAGTGGAAATTTTAAGTGCACAATGGTCAATGATCGACCATAAACAAAAGTGGAATACTCCTTAGAGTGAGATATAGTGGAAAATTGACAGGTTTGGGTGCCGGAACTACGTTCACATTTAGGCTCCACCATCCTTAGAAGAGTGATGTTGAATGGATCATTTAACCTCTCTGAGTTTCAGTTGTTTCATCCATAAAATGGAAACAATAAGGACCTCTTTATTGGGTGACTGGGAGGATTCAGTTAGACTTGAATATGAAAAGTGTCTCACATTCAAATATTAGTTCCTCTTCCCTTAATTGTGCTTCTTGTTTCCATGAGAATATTACTTCAAAATCATAAAGAAAGTCATCTAAAAATTACCCAACATAAAAATAGCCACTTATCAGCCTTTATGAGAACAGATCTAGTGTGCAGAGCCATGTTAATCTATGTAATCTTTTTTACAGCTGCATGTTGACCTTCCTAGTTCTGCTTTGTCCTAACTGACATGAAAAGGAATTTGGTATTAGTGTTCCCTGACTTCTCATTAAAGGTGGGAGCAGACAGCCAAGAGACCAGGGAGAAGATCAGAAATTGACCAAAGAAATGACCACGGATAAATTTCAAAGTGGATTACCTATGCAGAGAAAAAAGAGTGAGTTGATGACGGCAGTTAAAATGAATCGGGCACCTATTGCATGCCAGAATTTGTGCTAAGGCTTCACCTGAATTGTTGCATTTAATCCTCACAACAAATTTTTGAATTGGCCCATTTTATAGATGAAGAAATCAAGTCTTAAAGAAGTTAACTAACTTACTCAAGTTCACATAGATGGAAGTTGCAAAGAAAGATTCAGATCTAGGTCTTGAATTTAGAGCTCAAACTCTTAACTACTTCTTTTAGAGAAGCACAAAGCAATCCCAGGCTCAAACCATGCCCCAAATTTTCAATACTTGGTTTTCTTGTGGTAGGCCTTGGAAATATTTTCTCCTCTCAGAAAGGGAGGAAAGGAAACTACCACCAAAATTGTGTCCTGAATTTTAGAAAAGCAACCATCCACAATGATTTCTTGATGAACTTTTATGGACTATCTGACCATGTGTCACCTATTTTAGGTCTTCCCACCTCTCCAACCTATCACCCCTAACACATACACTTGATTTCCCTCAGTCTTGGAAAATTCCTACTGTTGTTGAATCTCAGTCCACCCCATTGAAATGGAGGCCCTCCAGTTCTGGCTAACACCCACTTCCCTCCAGGGTTATTTGTCGAGGAGGGGGTGAGTAGGGAATTAATGACATGTTTTCCTTAACAATCTTCCAAACCTATCATCTAGGACTGGGTTTATAAGCATTCATCAACAACGCCCTAACAAAGTAGGTTAGTAGGATGAGCCCACTACTTGCTTAGGAATCTAGAAAATTAAGGAATTTTTACCAAGACCCAGAACTCAGGAGTTCCTCCTGTATCGCATGACTTTTACTAAGTTGCCCAGCTGCTCCGGTTTCCTGTCTTCTCCTTACTTTCCCTCCATCCCCACTGCCCTCATCTCTGTTGGCAGAATGAAGGTGGAGTTTTGCTTCCCACAGAACTAATTAAAATCTACAAAGTCCTTTGAGAACGTTCAATGTGGGGTTCTTGCCAAGACAGAATTACAGGTGGGAATGGCAAGGAATGGGAATAGACTAGAACAAGGATAGTTGAGTTGTTCTAAGCAAGGCTCCAATAAGCCTCATTTCATTATGAGTCTTAAAGCATTCATCTTTATCTACTGCTTGCTCAGCCATCTCAGAAAGAGTTCCTTTCTTTTCCGCTTTCACAGGCTCAGATACAAGGCAAAGTGGTGCCTGTGTTCTGCAGCTCTATCTGACCTTTCCCCTCAAAATCACTCACAGACCTTTTCTTATGAAAAGAGAATGGTTGGATTATATCTTAGTCTGGAGCAAAGTCCTCATATGCAAGATGTTGACTGTTACATTTTCTGAGCTTCAAGAGCTGTCATTGGTTAAGCATTGTTCTTGAGCTTCTGCTCTAGCATGGCCTTGCCATGGGCACCTCTGAGGGAAGGAGTTAACCCCCAGGAGGAGTTAATCCGAGAGGGCAACACACACACAAAGCAACCTAAAAAACTGCAAAGCAACACATTAATACAGGCAAATAAAATAGCACTGGAGTGATCAAGGTTAAACTTCAGAACTTTCTACTACAACAGATCTTATGAATTCTTCTGTGCTTGGTAGGTTTAGGAATATCACTATTTGAAAGCAGGGACCTTTTGGCTTTAACATCACCCATGTTACAAAAGCCTCGGCTTTTAGCAGGTCAGTTTGTATATTGGGTGTTTCTCCCTTTCTTCTCTCACTGTCTTATAAAACGTTTTCTGGCTCCATTTCCCCCATTCCTATATCCTGAATAGCAAAGGCTCTCTACTGTCCAAATTAACCTCTCTGCTGTGGGACAAGTCATAGAACCAGCCGATATGCTACTAGGTGAAGGTGAGCAGTATTGCTAAATATTTTTGGAATGTAAAATGCTGACATTCTAGGGCAAGGGGAATGAGAGTTGGGAGAAGCATTTACACCGCATTAATTCTCAGGTATTAAGTTCCATGTTCTTTAAACCAAAGGCGGCCAAGGCCTTTTACCATTTTAGGAAAGGTTCTCTGTTGTCTCAATTGTTTACACTTCTGGTAGCAAACTCTGACATTGATAGACAAAACAGGAGATTTCTGATGCAGTGTGGGGAGGTGTTCTTTGAGGGGTCTGATCTAGCACAGAGGGTTTCTTTAGGGGGAATAGATAGCAGGAGAGGCTTGTTTCATTCTAGCCCAATTGATAAAGTAAGAGGTGGCCAAGCCCAAGAATGCAGGGTTACAGGAACAGGATAGACCAAGGCAAAACAATTGCTGCAAGTGAGTTCAAAAATGGATAGCGCACACAGCTAATGGAAAAAATGACAATCAGTGAGAAATAATCAACTCTTGCAAAAAGCATATTCTGATTAGAAGAGGAAACGAGGGACAAGGGAGCTCTACTTTGGGGAAGGGGAGCCGATTATGCGCCAGGATCACCCTGCAGCTGTGGTTTCAGGGGCTCGAGCTTTCAAAGCGGCAAAGCCCATGCCTGCAGCCTTGGGAGAAAAGGTTTAGTAGATGTGTGGGTTCAGCCAAGTCGAACAGGCCCAATTTCCTCATCCGTCCCTATTCTACCCTGCAGGCTTTCTCTTCTTCCCTACCATCTTTGGTGTCACCTGTGTTCCCGATCTTTTTTCTTCAAACCAAATTATATTACCCAGTGATATAAATCTTTTGGGAGGCCACTGGGTGCACTTAAGCAAAGTGGATGAACTATATTTTAATAGAGAGCAAGGTCCCCTGATACGAAATATCAAACAATACGTTTCATAAACTTGAAATGGCAGATGGATCAATAATAATTATTTGATAATTATTCGATCTTGCCTTAAAGCTTTCTATGTCAAAGAATGATATCAAAGAATACCAGCTTTCCAGAGATGCTTATAATCTAAGCAGGGAAACAAAACACTAAACACAAACAAAGACGTATGAGAACAATCATAAAGCTCACATAAATCTAAGCAAAATTACATAGCACATACTAAAAAAGGAGGGACCAAAGCTAGATTTAGCTTTATTTTTCTTAACTACCATTCTTGAGCATTTACTGTCAGCCAAGCTCAGAGTTAGGAGGTACTTTATATCCTTCTTTTTTTTTAATCCTCCCAAAACTTTGTGGTGGGTCTTCTCACCACTATTTCAGAGGTAAGATAAGTAACTTGCCCTAGTAAGCAGGAGAGTGAATTGGAATTCTCCTGGATTGAAACCCAAACCTATGTGACTCAAAACTTATGTCTTCAACCACTTCCTCTAGAAGAACTTTCTACCTTGGAATAAGTTATAAATTACTTCTTTGTTTGAGAAGAAGTCGTACAACTTAGAGGCAGTATTGTGAAAGTAGAGGAATTAATTATGTCAACTTCTATATTTCGGTTGTCTGATTGGTCCACCCAGCTCTAATCCCTGGGCTGAGGGAAAAACAAAATAAAAACAAAAAACAAGTTCAAGAGATGCTAATGTTGCACAAGCTTCCAGGAGTTTTGAGCCAAAAGGCACTTTGAGAAGTCATTCTCCTGCTTCCACACGGAAGTCTCTTTAGAATGTGTGATTCACTCTAGGAAAGTGGATGAACTACACCTTAATACAGGGTTAGCTCCCCTGACATAGAACATCACATAAAGCATTTCATGAGCCTCTAAATTGTTTAGTCCTCAGTGTAGCTTTCATGATTTCACTGACTCAATAAAATTAACAGAAAGGGATATTGCGGGGATCTTCACTGACTTTCTGGAATGGCAGTTTTTCCATATGTTGCTGTAAGATAAGCATGAGAGATTTACTGAGGCCAGGAACACTCAACATACACTTTGTGGAACATAAAATTATGTAAAATGGTCATTGTCCTCCAAGAACTTATGATATATGTATAGACAAGTAATTATAATAAAAGCAGGATTTAACATGGGAGGAGTATGAAAAGAGCTTATGGTCCTTAGCAGCAAGAGCTCCTTCAGATAGTGATATTTACCCGAATGCTAATGGAACCACAACTTATTTGAGAAACTCTTGAACAAGAAGGCAGGGTACTTGGGTTAAAAGCTCTATTTGTGCTTCCAGTCCACCTTCTCCCAGAATTGATGAAATATTTATTGGGCACTTACGTGTGCAAGCACTGGGAATACGGAGATGACTGTGATATGGCCCTGCCAGCAAGGCCCTCATGTATACCATGTCCCATCCGACACATCCAACTTCAGCAAGGAGTTTAATTCAGGGGGTGGAGCACAGGGATTAATGCTAAGAGTGCTGAGTCAACAGTTTCTCCACCCCTACTTCTTCAGAAAGTGGGGGAGTTGTAGGAAACCACATGAGTTTCACTAATCCCCATCAATAGCACCCACTGCATTACTGGCTTCATTATTTCTTAATGGGACTTTGCTGATTACAGACTGCTTAATTACAGTGACAGACTCCCTCTTGGTTGGGGA
Organism: Eonycteris spelaea; assembly: GCA_003508835.1. Lineage (NCBI taxonomy): Eukaryota > Metazoa > Chordata > Mammalia > Chiroptera > Pteropodidae > Eonycteris > Eonycteris spelaea. The sequence goes on from PUFA01000028.1 coordinate 1,225,397, forward strand.
GGGGAGGTGCTGGGGTAAGAAAATAAAGATGAGAAGGTATGGGTGGGACCAGCCCCTACTATCCAGGGAAGGAGCTGAGGTGAGGAAGAAATCTCTGACTAGCAATATTGGCCCTCTCACCACTGCCTGCCCTCAAATAATAAAACCTCCAGGGATAAGGGGAAAAAAAATTAACTTCTTACAGATGTTTTCCTAATATTATTTTCTTCATTAGGCTTTTAAAATATCTGGTAATTAGAGAGAAACAGCAATATTGTGTCACTACTGAACCATAAGTATAGTATAATTTTTGGCACATAGTAAACACCTAATAGATATTTCTTGAAAAACTAAAAGATTACAGAGAGCAAGCTGCTAGTATATCTATGTTGGGCTACTTGAATCAAGTGGCCCTTTTAGAAAAGTTCTTTTCCCCCCACTAAAATCACCAATTGCATGACAGAGTTGACAACACCTGAAAGCACTTTTAGCATTATACATATGCATATACATATACATATACATATACATACACATACGCATATGCATACACATTCGCATACGCATTCGCATATGCATATACATACGCATACGCATATGCGCATTCGCATACGCATACGCATATACATATACATACATATACATATACATATACATATACATATACATATACATATACATATACGTAGTGACTGAAGAGAGGAACAAAGAAGAAAGGAGATGGGGGAGCTTTCCTTCTGTGTGACCATTTACATGTAGCCATCTTGAAAAGGCTGAGATTGAAAGAGCAGAGAATAGGCAAGGTGAGGTAAAACAACAACAACGCCAACAACAACAAAAACCTGAACCAGCTACATTCAGAGAAAAAAGTATGGGACAGAATGGGCATTTCAGGCAGTAGATGGAGAAGGTTTGGGGAAGGTCCATACAGCCACGTCCACTTCAAGTAACATGAGTTAGTTCTTTTGTGAAGCCTTTGACTGGCCTCACCTTGCCACCCCAGCCATACCTGTTACAGGTACTCAGTAAAGCACTATTGGTTTAATCTCAGGCAACTCTTGATCAACTGCGCTAATAAGATGAAGTGGACAATGAAATATTAGAGATTATCAGACTAATTTTAAATTTGGTTTCGTCCAAGGAGTTATACCTTTGCAATTATGATTTACATAAGCATTCATTGGAAAAGGTTTGCAATGCCAATTTGGGAATGAATGAGGTAGGGCAGCCAGGATGCATGCTAATGCTCAAGGAACAGTCAAGTTAGGATTTTAAATTTCCTTAAGATAATTACATGCCATTATTTAAGAGCTGACTATTTGTACCTATATCCTGAGCTATATAATTAAAAATTCTTTTCTAATGTTCTAATGTCCCCATCATTCATTTGTCATATTCATCATCAAATGTAGATATAGCTCAGTGTTCTTTTGCCTTTCTTTTATAGAAACTGGTTACTCCATAATCTTGTAGAGTATGAAACTATCTATAAAACTCCCTAAATTAATCACCCAATTGTTTAGATACAATAAACATGTAAACTGTCTCAGTAAATTGGCTTAAGAAATTGTGTTCATCCCCAGAATCATATTTTTTCTACCTTATATTTCCCCTGTCACCCTGAGCTAATGTCATAAGCAAGAAAAATTGTTCTTAACTAATCAAAAACATACTCACAAATATAGTGGACAATTTGGTGACAGAGGAGAGGGGGGTTGGGGGCTGGGAGAATGGGGTGAAGAGTTAAAGAAGTACAAATTAGTAGTTGATAGTTGGTCACGGGGATGGGGATTATGGCATAGGGAATGCATTAGCATTAATATGATGGCTAGGTGCAGGGCCAGGGGAGGGAAGAAGCAAATGGGGGGATCGTTTTGTGAATTTTATAGAAGTCTAACCAATACTGTATACTTGAAACCAATTGAAATAAAATAATTTTTAAAAAATTATATATTTTTTAATTTTTTAAAAATTAAATGCTAGATTCATATCCAAAATTAGAGTAAGACCTTAAGTAGGAATTTAAGAAATGATTCACTGACTTGGAGAATCATAGATGATGTGTAGGTCAGTTTTGTTCAGGGAGTAGGAGGAAAATCCAGAGGCAGAAGATAAAGCCCCTTCCACTGGGTGAGTCCAGTCTTGTAGGGGATATGGGATGGCACTCATGACTCAGGGACCAAGGTACAGAGAGACAAGGACAAAACGGGAGGCATTTTACTGAGTTGCAGAGGGAAGCACTAAAAGGATGTAAAGAAATTAAATAGAGAGAAACCAAGTCAGGGAGTAAAGGATTAAAGTGAAAGGATATATACGAGATTCTGTGTGTGAATCTATGAGCATGTTTTACGCAAGGAGCTGTGGGGAAAAGTGGTGAAATACGAGTGAACTTAGATCCGTGGAGAGAAGTAAGAAAAGGGTCCTAAATCTAGGAAAGAAGCCTAGGAGATGAAAGACAGGAAGGTGTGTTGTAAAGGATGATGAAAACTGTCACAAGCCTTCTATCCTCCCTGACTATTCAAATACACACTCACCATGGATGGGAAGGCCAGTAGCTTTTTGCAAGACTATCAGACCCATGTGAAATATATCTTCAGTATCCCGAGAATGAAAAAGAGTGGACTCACATTATGGCTCTGAGTCTCTATTGAGAAACCCTTAGAGTTAAGTCCACTCTAATATGAAATGATGATGACCGAGATATAACTGTCTTTAATAGCATAATGGGCTTCAAATCTCTGAAGACTAATTATTCACAGGACCACTAGCCACTATTCATTCTTTCTTAGGAAATAAAACCACGAGGAAATATAATGAAGCTACAGAAAAGGGATTGCTAGACAGAGGAAACGTTTGAGTGAAACAACGCCCCCTCTAGTAGCCTTCAGGGAAGTCTTTACTATGCCCACCCACCAGGATGACTGAGATGCCAATTTGTTGAACTTGTTAGAAAATAGTGCTAAATGCAATGTTCAATCATAGTTCAAATATTTTCTTATCTGTAAAATGGGTAAAATTATAATGTATCACAGAGATGATACATGAGAAAATGCATAATACCTCCATGAAAGGACCTTAGCAGGTAGGTAGGTCAGTAAGTAGGTGGGTAGGTCAGGGGTGGGGGAGGGCGGGAGAGAGAAATAATTTCTTCAGTAAACACTGATCCTTTTTTTGCCCCCCCCCCCCCGTTTTCTTAAATGTAAAGTGAGTACGGACTGCATCCTTCAGAGGGCTTGGTGTGAGAATCAAAGGGACTCGTTGGACGGGAAATATTTAGAAATTGTAAACCACCACACACAAAAGGTATATGTGATCATTAGAAACTCTGTGAAAGTTTTTTACCAGCTGCCAATATGTACGAACCACTTTTATTCCAGGTCAGTGACTTTGTTTCATGGACACAGGCTATATCCATACTCCTTGCCACTGGCACAGAAAAACACACCTCACTGCTGGAAAAAAAAAAATACCCTAAAAACTCAAATTTCCCTGATGATGGGTGAGTCTTAGCATGTGAGAAGAAAGATCATAAGTTAAGAGTCAGTCAGACCTAAGTTCAAATCCCTAAGCCATCATTATTTAACATCACCGAAACTTGGTTTCTATGTTCACACAAGGGAAATAAGTACTATATATCTATATACCATTTGGATTGTTTTTAAGTTTTTCATAAAATAAAATACATAAAAGGCCTAACCTACTGAGGGTGGCGTTTAAGTATTAGTTCCCTTGCTTCTTCCCTTCACGTAGGATGCATTGCATCCTATTATAGGTCAGGATTCTGTTCAGTGACTAAAAAGTGAACACATTGATCTCTAAAATTTAGGATTTGGAGCAATGCCTGAGAGGCAGGGAGAATGACAGTGAACCCCTAAAAGAGGACTACTGCACCTTGCACAGAATGGCTGCCTTTTCCCTAACCTGTTCCCTAACCTGAGCTCCCTCATTTTCCCCTAGGAATCTGTGTCGCTCTAAATGGTTTCTAGCTTCTATTAACTTCTGGGGCTTGCTTTGTCCAGGAGAATGGAGAAAGAGTGTTGGTAATTTTAAAAAGTGCTTTCACTCAGAGCTTGCTCCTGAAAGTATGAAGCATGATTCCATACCTCATTCCTTGCTAGAGAAAGAAGGAAGGAAAGCGGAGGGAGAGCCAAGGTCTGAAGGTTGTTCCATGTGCACCCACATGCACACACAGTAGAAAATGCATCTGAATGGTGTCATTTGCATCTTGGAAGATTTGATATTTGGGTGAATGTATGATTAGTGAGTTTATACATTGAATAACTGTTGAGTGCACTATATGTATATAGGTCCAGCATCTAGCAAGCTTGGCATGGGTGCTTAGGACATGGGGGTGTATTGGACGTGTTGGTGTTTGTTGCTGGGAAACATGCTGACAGAAAGCCACATGCAGATAGAATTCAATTGCCAAATTAAAGTGGATAAACAATGCTATATATCTATATCTTTGAATCAAATTTATGGATAATTTGGGCAAAAACTCACTTTTTCCTTCTCAATCTGTCTCAGTTTAATCTTCAGAGTAAACTGCTAAAATACAGGCAGCATGAGGCAGGGATTCTGACTGTCTTGTCAACTGACGTATCCTCAGCACCAAGAGTACTTGGCACATAGTAGATGTGAGGTAAATTTGAGATTAGCATTAGAATAAATAATTTATTTAAACTCTCCTGGGCTCATTCTGGCCCCACCAATTAATGAGGGAGGTGAGATGATGGAAGGACAGACTAGGACAGATGGACACTGATACTTGAGGAAGAGGAGGTGTATGAAGAGTGGAGCTGGAAGGATTAATGCAGGCAGGCTCCTCAGAAGGATGGGAATGTAGAACAGAGAACTGTCAACATTGTCTGTAAGAAGTTATCCGTTGAGTATTTATTCTCTAACATTTTATGAGTATCTACTATGTGAGGATTTAGAATTTGGTGATGTGGTTATAAAAATGAACAAACTGTGGTCTTTGAAGTATGCATTTTGGTTAAGACCAGTGTGAAAACAGACAACCAATATAACGTAGGCATGGGCCTTAGTAACAGTTTGTAAAAAGTGCTATGGGAAAGCAAATGGGATGGAGAGGAGATAGGTTTTGAACTATTTGAACTAGTTTTTGAAGCACGAGTTCTTCCTCACTTGTCAAGCGCAAAAGGGGAAAGCGTCTTCCAAGTAGAATAGGGCAAAGCCCATGACGCTTTGTGGGAAAAGGAAGGGGCTCAGCTTATTGTGCATGTTGGCAATGACATGATGCACAAGGAACCCAGGCTTTTAGATACAAAGATTTCCTAGAGATGTTACCTTAAAACAGATAATCTGTAAAGTAAAAACCTACTGGCACATGTGTTATATCCGGACTGCATGCACAGCATTCATTGCTTTCATACTTGTCGTTAATAGCAGAAAGAGCAATGTGTGGATTAAGGAATGAAGAAGTTACATGGAGATATTTATGAGATAATACTACATGAACAGGGTTATAAAAGCCAGGAGAAAGGAAAAGGAAAAATGGCTACTGAAAAGATTTTCTTGAAAGAACATAAATCAAAAAAATAAGGAACATGGAATACGTATAGAAAAATAGCTTAAAAACACTTACAACACAACATATAAATAAATGCAAATAAATACAGTACAGACTAAATCCCCTGGTGCTATGTGAATATAGAATCAATAAGAAACCAATATTGGGTGAGGAGAGCTGGGGTCTGCTTCCTAGAGGATAGAAATTTAATTATTGGAAATACTAGGATAAGTGTATGTTAAATAGAGTTACTTGGGAATGAATCAACCCAAGTTTAAAAAATAGAGTAAGAAAATTATCAGAGACAGCCAAAATTTTTCCCCAACTCAGTCCTAACTGGGTTGATTTTTTTGCTTGTCACAATGAGTAAGTTACTCATTTGCCACTTTACAGTCGTTTTCATTTCCTATTCTGCAGACACCATCTTAGACACCCTATTATGGCTCTCCTGTGGTTCCAGCAGTATGGGGGCCAGGTTGCCCTAGACCACAAAGAGGCAACTACCCAGATAACTTTGGTGTCAAACTACTTTACTGGAATGATCAAGCTCATCCACCCAGTCTGTGCTTCCCAAAGCCCTGGCAGTGGACCGTGCTGAGACCGTCACATACAGCACCAAGTTTTGTGCAATAAGTGGGCTGTGTGGATATTTTGGGGTCCCCTGGGTCCCTCGGCCACCTTTTCTCTCTGCCATTTGGTGTGACGTACACAGCAATATTCAAGAGCTCATGACAGTTTCTTGTAGATGAAGGATGCAGACAAGCTTCCGGTTTTATTGGTCAGATTTGAAAGTCATCGTGTGTCACTCACCTGGAAAAGGAATGTGAGTTTGAAAGGACTCCTCACCATGGAGGTCTCTACATTGGAAGACTGTTAGCCTAGACTCCTGTCAACACAGGCTGCCTCCCCTACAGGGAGATTTGAGAAATATTTAAGAGTTAAAACCAAGAGGATTTGGTGATTTAAATAATAGTGGAGAGAGAAAGGAAAGGAGCGGAAGGTGTCTAGAATGATGGGTTTCTGGCACAGGTAACTGAATAGCCTCATCTGAAGTAGAGAATACAAAAAGGAAGAGCAGGTTTAGGGGAAACAGATGAGCTGTGCTATAAAGCATATTAAATTTGAGCTACTTGGGGGTAGACACCACTGGATACTTGTCTTGATACTATTAGACTTGCTGGATCTGTGTACATACCCTGGTTTATTTCATTCTCACGTGGCCTATACCTCCTACCGTATTTCATGTCCTAAGAGGATAAGTCTGAGGCCTAATGTTTTTTTTCCTATTCACCTGCAGAGACCTCATATGGTGTCCACTTGCAATCAAGGCTAATACTGATTAGTAGGCTGGAAAAAATACATAAATGCCCTTTCAGAGAAACCTCCTACCTCACAACTCCGATCCTTGTTTGTTTGTTTGAAGGTGTTTCTTTGGACCCAGTATAGCTCAGTTTAGACATTTGGCTTTGCTGCTTCAGTCTGTTTGCTTTTTTTTTTTTTAATGGTATTGGTGAGTCTCTTCAATAGGTTTTTACATTGTTAAACTATATATTAAACTGAAGATAGGCAAGATAATTTCATAAGTCTGTCATCCCATCTGCCTTCTTTTTTTATTAAATTTTATGCCATAAAATGGATTCAAAGCCAAACCCAGTTCATCCCAACCCCACTGCAAATAAATACATAGCAAATAGTGATAAGAGAATACAGGAGGGGACCCAGGAAACCAAAACTTTCAAACTATCTATTTGTGATACAGACGCCTTAAGCCCCTACATCTTAAGAAGCACTAGAGGGGACTCTTCCCCATTTCCTCACTCCAGGAAGAGTACTTTTACCCACCTCCATTCTGATGCCCCCAGGTCCACAGACTTGAAGCTGATGTTTATTTTGGCTTATTACCAAAGCTTTTGCTTTCCTCTACCTTATTATTGCCCAGGTTTACTCTTCTCTCCCCTGATTTCTTGGCTCTAGAAATCAGAGCCTGAAGCAGAAGTTTATGTGATAATACTCTATTGAAGAGTGCGATGCTAGGAAAGAAAGAGTAAAGGATAAGGAGAGCAAAGCAGGAAAAGAGAAAGAACAAATCAAAAGGGCCAGAGCTTCTTGCAAAGTTGGTTACTTCGCATAGAAGGATGTATTCAAAGGGGCCTGTGAAGCAGCCACATCCCCCAAACAGTTTGTCTAGGGAAAGGAAGGGAAAAGATTGAACAGCTGACTTCCATTATCCAAGTTGTATCCCTTGAGGTGTTAACTACCCTGTACGTCTGGGTTTTGTATGCACGTGTGCTGTGCACAAGCTTCTTAAGCATTGCTGGCAAAAGCAAAGCCTTAGAGTAGGGGACAAAAGATGCACAGCATAGGCATGAGATGAGGCCAGTCTGTGTGTGCCCACAAGCCACATGAGGGACCTTGTTTAGCTGTCACAGGGACTTCGGTCAGAAGACAGGGCTAGACATGGATCTGGCCTGGCGTGGCCCAGCAACTAAATCTGCCGTATTTGTACAGTCCTAAACCTGGTCTAGAACCAAACTGGTTATCTTCGGATCATCTTAAAAGACTCCAATCAGCTTTCATGTCTCTAGTCGTTCCCTTCTTTAAATTAACCAGTCACTAAGAAGTCAACAATCTATAAAAGCTGTTTCCAAGGGTTCCCCGTGTTCTGCAATGCTACTATTCATCATATCAAATCAAAGCTCCTCAGTTTGGCCTTAACTCACCTCTTGTGCTGCTTCCCCTCAACCTCCTCCCCTTTCATGGATTTCTGAAGAGACTCTCCTCTCTGGTTCAAGTTCTCTGCTTCTTCTCTTTCATATATGACATAATCATACAAAACCGCAAGCCTTCTTATCAAAAATGCTCTCCTCCCCATAACTCAAATTTCTCCCTTATAAAAATAATAATAGCTAAGATTTCTTGAATACTTATTATGGGCCAGGCACTGTGCTAAAAGTTTTGCACATATCATCTTAGTTAACATTTAAGAAAAAAACTTCATGGCAGGTACTATTATCCTCTACATTTTATTAAAAAGTTAACTGGTATTTGGAAAGATTAAGCATTTTACCCAATATTCTCTAGCTAATAAATCACACAGCAATGACTTAAACTTTGGTTTGTCTAAACTCCACATAAAACTTTCTCTTTGCCGGAAGATTTCCTTGTTAACTCAACCCAATAGGACAACCTATTGCTCTATGACTGCTCAGCTGTTACAAATACAGTTTCATTATGCTGCTTTACCACTTTTGAAACATTATTAAGTATCAAGTTTTTTTTGTTGCTGCACGTGTGTGTGTGTGTGTGCGTGAGAGAGAGAGAGAAAGACACTTTTTCAAACTAGACCCTAGGCTGGGAGATCCCAGAGGGTAAGGACTGATAAGCTTTCATATCTCTGTCATTAGAGGGCAGGGTTCTATCTTTGGCACTGGGAACACAAGAATACTATAATGCTAACAGAGCCATGTTCAGATGTGATTTTGTACAAAACAACGGTGTAGTCACATATAGGATAAGAACCCATTCCTAGATTTTTCTCCCTAAAACATAATGACGTTGGGGATGGCCCAGAGAAGAGATGAAAGGCTGACTTGTGATAATAGTGATCTTTATATACAAAGATAAAATCTGGAGGGTAAGATATGATGAAAATCTTTTAAGTCAAGGATATAATTGTAGGTGAATATAATATTTACCAAATCCTAAAGTAATGGCTATTTTCCAGATGTACTTTTGTTAGGTTTTTAATCTAAATCTATTGTAGTCAGAGAATGTACTCTGTATGATTTGAGTTTTTACATTTAGTACTTGTTTTATGATCCAGTAAATAGTCTATGTTGGTGAATATTCATGTGTACTTGATATATATTCTACAGTCACTGGGGGTAATCATCTATAAAGGAAAACTAAGTCAAATTGATTAGTAATGTTATTCGAGCCTTCTATAACCTTACTAAATATTCTGACCATTTGTTCTATCAGTTCTTGAGAGATAAAAGTTAAAAATCTTAAGTTATAATTGTGGATTTGTCTGTTTCTTCTTACAGTTATGATAGTTTTGCTTCATATATATTGATGCTCTGTAATTTGCCAACTACTTATTTATTATTATTAGTGCTTTTTGATGACCTGAACTTTTTATTCTTATGAAATATCCCTCTTAATCGCTGGTAGTGTTCCATGTACTGAGGTCAACTTTGTCTGGAATTAATATAGCACCTCCAGTGTTCTTGTGATCTGTGTTTGCATGTCACATCTTTTCCCATCCTTTTACTTTCAACATTTCTGAGCCTCTATATTTAAAATGCTTTTCTGGGAGAGGGAAGGGGAAAAATAAAAAAATAAAAAATAAATAAAATGTTAAAAATTATGTAGATATAATATGAAAAAAAACAAATAAACTGGCATTTAAAAATAAAATAAAATAAAATGCATATCTGGTAGATGGCATATTATTTGTTCATAGTTTTTAAAAATGCTATCTGACAATTCCTACCTTTAATTAGAATATTTAGGCCATTTATATAGTTAATGTAATTATCAATATAATTGAGATTAAGTCTATTCTTCCTGTCTGATCTTTGTTTCTTCTTTCCTCTTGAATTAATTAAGTTTTAGGTTCCATTTTTATCTTTGATATTGGCTTAATAGCTATACTTTTTCATTTAGTTATTTTATTGGTTGCTCATGAGTTTATAATATGTATCTTTAACTATCAAAGTCTATATTCCAATAACAATACACCATTTCATACATAAGAACTTTACAACAGTTTACTTCCATTTACATTATACTATTGTTGTCACACATCTTATTTCTATGTGTTATAAGGCCTACAATACATTATTATTTTTTTATTTAAATAGTTATCTTTTAATGAAATTTTTTAAAAATAAGAAAAAGTCTTTTAATATTTACCCACATATTTATCATTTCTGGAACTCTTGTAAATCCAGGTTTCCATCCAGAATCATTTTTCAGCCTGCAAATTTCCTTTTGCCACTCAGAATTTACTCAGTTTTCTGTTTATCTGAAGAAAAAAAAGTCTTTATTACACCTTCATTCTGAAAAACACTTTCATTGGATATAGAACTCTATGTTGCCATATACTTTTAGCATTTTTAAAATGTTCTAATGTCTCCTGGCTGGCATTTTTTCTGGCATTTTTTCTAATAGTTACCTTTGTTCCCTTATTTTAATGTCTTTTTTCTCTGGCTACTTTTAAATTTTTAGCAATTCAATTATAATGTACCTTGGTATAGTTGTCTTTATGTTTAGCCAGCTTCAGGTTCATCGAGCTTCTTGAATCTGATGGTTTAAAGGTTTTATCAAATTAGGATAAAATTGGCCACATTGTCCTCAAACATTTTTTCTATGCCATTACATGGATGTTAAACTACTTTATATTGCCTTCAGGTCACTGAGGCTCTTTCTTTTTGTTTTTCAGTGTTTTTTCTCTTTGTGCTTTGGTTTTTATGATTTTCATGTTTTCTAGCTCACTGACCTTTTCTTCTGCAGTGTGTAATCTGCTTTTAAGCCCATCCAGTAAAAGTTCCATTAACAATATTATATTTTCAACTAGAGAAATTCCATTTAAAAAAAAACTACTTCAGTCTTTTTTATGTTTATATCTTCCTTTAAATCCTTGTGCATATTTATAATCACTGTTTTAAGGTTATTGTCTACTAATCTTTGTCTCTTCCTAGTTTTGTTTCTATTGACTGATTTTCCTTCTGTTTATAGATCAAAATTTACTGCCTTTTTGTGTATCCAGTAATTTTTATTGGCTTCTGATATTTTGAGTGTTATATTGCTAAGTATTTGAATTTTTGTTTCCTCTTTTAAAAAGTGTTGAAGTTTGTTTTAACAGACATTAAGTTATTTGAAGACAAGTTTTATCTTTTTGAGGCTTGTTTTTAAGTTTTGTTAGGGATGAGTCTGGGCTAAGTTAGCCTTTATACTGAGGCATCACCCTTCTAGAATCTCTACAGATTACTCCAAACGTTCAAGTGATGTCTCTATGCTGGTTAGATGGAATTTGAATGTTTCCCAGCCCTGCGTAAACTCTAGGAATTGTTCAACTTACACTTACCTGCATCGTTTCTTGCTCAGCATCATGGAGTTTCATCCTACCCATGCATAGATTAGTGTTCAACCAAAGATTCTGAGAGACTGTTTGAAGACTTCTAGAGCTCTTTTCTGTATAACTCCCTCTTCTCAAGTATTCTGATCCACCGGTTCTAGCTGTCTCAGCTTCCCTGAACTCTGATTTCTATCTTCTCAACTTAGAACGACCACCACATTCTGCTTGATGCCACCTCTCTCTGCTGCTACTCTTTGAAAATTGTCTCCTGGTTGTAATCCAGGATGATTATTGAGTTCACTTTTTTTGTTTCCTCTCATTCAGATATCACAGCACTGCCTCTTGTCCCAATGTCTTAGAACAGCATTACATGTATTTTTTTTTCTAGTTGTTAACAGTGGGAGAATGAGTTCTATATCAGTTATTTCTTTGTGGTTAGAAGCAGGTCTCTTACCTGGCTTCTTATTTTCTTTTTCTCTTCATTTTTCAAGTTGTACAGTTTCCTTAACACTTGTTAGGTTTGGATTTCTTTTTATTTATCTTGCTTAGGATTCACTGGGTTGCTTAGTGACTTTAATCAGTTTTGGAAAATTAAAACTCCAAACAATTATCTCTTCAAATACTGTCTCTTCCCTATTCTTTCTCTCCTTTTGTTTTGAAACCTTAATTCATGCGTGGTAGATTTTCTTGCTCTGTCTTCCATATTTCTCAAGCCTCTTCCATATTTTCATATTTTTGTCTCCCTGTGCTACATTCTGGATTTCTTCTGACTTACCTTCTAGTTTCCTAATTTACTCTTCAACTGGATCTAATCTGCTGTTAGATTCATTCTACTTGGTTCTGTTTCAAATATACTAGGTCACTTTTTATATTGCTTGCTTCATACAACTATTTTCAGCTTGTTTTATAATATATGTCTGACATTTCAATGTCCAAAGTCATTGTCAGTCTGTTTCTGCTGTTTATTGTTTTAGTTGATTCTTATTTATGATGCCTTCTTTCCCGGTACTAGCTTATTCATTGCATTTAAAGAATTACTTGTGAGGATTTTTTAAGCTTAGGATGAAGGATTTGTATTTGCCTTTGCCAGGTACCCAGGGGAAATACTTGTCTGGAATCATCTTAAACTAAATTCAAGGTTTCAGATGTTCCCTGCTTACTTAGGTAATATGAATTAGGGCTACAAATCAGCCTGGCTTATAATTTCCCCACCTGCTCTACTTAGCATCAAGAAAAATTTCTTGCATTCCTTGAGGAGGTGGCAGAAGGGTTAGGTGTACTTCTGTTTCACCTTCACCTTTAGAGTGTAACTTTGATTCTTCAGTTTGACATGGGGAGGGTCTTCTATTAGACTCTTCACTTGGGCCAGCTCCGAGTTTTAATTTCTGAGACCATCCATCAAAATCAGAGTTCAAGCTTGCCTTGATCAGCAATACCTTCTGGTCAAAATGGGCCTGTAATTTTCTCTTTTCTGAGAAATTATTGGGGAAAATTAAAAATTCCCCTTTATATTTAGGCCAATATGGTATATAAAAAGTCTTTCACAATTCCTAGCATAGGATATATATTTAATAAATATTAGTCTTTCCCATCTCTCTCTCCTCTAGTTCTTCAGGGACTTCCCTTTTTCAAAAACTGGTTCAAACAACTGGTCCAGTTGTTTAAAACAATGTTCATCTGTCCTTGTTTTGGGTAAGTGGCATGGTCAGCATGACATTTCTCTAAATCTCTTCTAGTCCACAGCGATAATCACATGAATTGCTCATGCAGACACACACACACACACACACACACACACACACACACAGCCATATAACCTTATACATTACTGGGATTTATGGCCTTTTATTTTACAAGGATTGTTATGAAGCATAACAACCAATATATCATAGAAGAGACTTGAGTTCTATTTAGAAAATAAAGGTTTTTTTTTTTTTGGTTCTAGATAGAAATAGTCTTGTTTTTTACTCACATGGGACTAGGGAATTTCTAAGAAAGAAATGTCAGAACTTAATGTGTCTTTCTTCTGTGACTTTAGTGAAGGTGGGCCAGGCATTCCACAGTAGAATAAGCATATGTCTAGGATATTAGGCCACTGTGCAGATGATGTAGGGCATAGGCCATAGCCACTTCCTTACCTTCTAAAACATATTAGCAATTTTTGTAAGATTGCAAGAGGATAAGAGGTGCAGGGGCCCTCCCCCATCTTTTCCTATTTACTACAAATGACCAATTATAACCATAGTACCACTTACACATTTAAATGGCTTTTTTCCCTTCTATCAGTTATGTCTTTTTTGTGGGGAGTGGGGGTTACACAGAAATTTATTTCTCATAATTCTGGAGGCTAGAAGCCCAAGATCAAGGTCCTTGCAGGTTTGGTTTCTTCTGAGACCTTTCTCCTTGGCTTGTAGACGACCCTTTTCTCCCTGTGTTTTCACGTGGTCCTTCCTCTGTGAATTCCCATTATGTCTTTTGATTTTTTCTTCTTCAGTTCGGTGATCTCTGCTTGTAGAGTTCTGTCCATGACACTAGAGGAGACTAAGAAAGAGAGGAAAACACAAATTCATAACATTTTTAAACTTCGAAGGATTCTTTCTTACAGATGGCCTGATTTAATGCTTTCTTGTTCAAGTAATTAAGCTGAAAGGCCAGAGAGGTTATGAATTGAATTTCCCAAAGTTACAGAACATACTAGAACCCTGGGGTTCTTGATTTCCATGCTATCGCACACCTCTGTGCTGCTGGTTCCCTGTATGCGCCTCAAGGTTTTCCTTATATTTGGAGACAGTGAAGTGAGAGCAAATCTTGCATCAGGCTGAGTCAAGTTCTTTACATTGTTGGTAAGGAGTTAAAATGATTGGGAATAAAGAGAGAATGCAAAGTTAAGAAAGGCATCTAGAAAGAGAGACTGGAACGAGATTCCGAAGTAATGGAAGGTCGGGACTGACGAGAGCGGGAAAGGCATTCTAGGTGAAGAAAATTGATATTTCAAGTCTCAATCCAAAGAAAGGATGAGATATGTTGGGTGTGGGGCACAATAACAATTGTGACCAAAATACGGACTACTAGCTCAGGTCAACAAATGATCAGATTATGAGGCAAATTTCAAATACCATTAACTTTCCCCTTCTGACATAAAGAAGATATGAGAGCAAACTAACAGTTGAAAAGCATTATAAAAGAACAGAGACATATTTAGCTGGAGAGATATAAGAGGGATGTGGATTTTCCTTTCCACAATGAGAAGTAATGGGCTGGAATTGCTTTAGGAAATTAAGATTAGAGGTCAGGGGCAAACAGCTGTGCACATTTAACCAAAAGATGCTGAAGATTCAAGAAATGTTGAAACAAGGTCTAGAGGAGACACCCTTCAGTCTGGGATGAGTTAAGTTCAGTCCTGCCTGGAGGCAGAGGGAGGGATGAAATGTCCTGTCACAGAGTCTAGAAGTCTGGATCAGGGCCGATTCATGGAAACAAAGCATCTCATTATGGAGAGAGGTGGAGAACAGCAGGAAAAATCCCCAACCTATTTGCCTGGGGCTTCAAAGCAGTGTAGAAACTTTCCGGCTCGATCAATTTTAGGCTCTGATTACAACAAAAAAGATTTCAGTTAAGCTAAAATGAAAGAACATCCATCCCATGATTCTGCCATGGATCTCACTACTAGGGAGTTTTGCAACTGAGAATAACTAGCAAGAACAGTTTAGGCACAATTGGGAGTGGACACAGAGAGAGGGACAAAATTATTGTTTGGTTTGGGAATTCAGGAAGGATATGGCTCTGAGGCCTTGGAGCTTGTCAGGGAGGGCTGATTAAGTGAGGGTCCTCCCAGCCTAGTGGCTATGCAAGAACCCGCTTCTGGGAACCCACAGTGAAGGCTGGGTGTGTCAGAGCGTGTGCTGAATTCCTGGCTTCAATTACAGACTGCCAGGCGGCTGAGGAGTCTGTCATTGAAGATGTCATCACATTTACAAGATTCATAGGTCCCTTCTCCAGTTAGACCCAAGAACGAGGGCCTCTCCGCACCTGCGGCCATGTCCCATCACTGCACTGTGTGAAGAAGCAGAGCATTGAGTGATGTAGAGGCAAGGGTCTCTTTGCTATGTCCACTCACTCCCACCAGGGGAATGAGGACATGAGAGCTTGGAGAATTTACACTGAGCTTCCACTGTCTTGGTATGGCCTCCGTGTTAGAAGCCAGAAAATCTCCAAAGGGGGAGATTTTTTATTTATCTAGAACAAAGGCAGAAGTATGAATAAGATGATCTCTTAAATTTCCTTTCAATTGAAATGCTCTCTGATACTTTGCTGGTCTATGGATTACCGTCCACCTGTTAAAATCCATTTAAATTATTCTGCCACATCTTGGAGGATTCGAAAGAGTGTGGGTGCTCAGTCTATCTTCTTCAACTAATTGTTTCTAGGCTCTGCCCCTGGAGATGCCATTAGAGAACTGACAGGCATGGGGAACCGGCTTCTCTTCGCAGAGTGAACTCCCAAACAACCCAGAGTGAAACCTCCAAACAAACACACACCAGCCCCACATTCCTCTCTGACTCATACCACCAAACCCCCACTGTGCCCTGCAGGTCAGTGGGCTGGGAACCCCGCCACATCTGGAACAACTGCAGCTAGAATAAGATGTCTGTTCCGATAGCCGAGACTCACCTCCTCCCATCCCAGCCCCAGATCACTCACTGGCCTGTGCTTTGGGTATTATGATATGATGCAGCCAGTGATGGGCAGAGTACAGTCAACAAGGGATCTACCCTAGGGCAGTAGCCTCACCTGAGGAAATCTGATCACAGTCTGTGGCTCATCTTGATCCCTCCACTTTGCCATCGTATGGAACCTTCCCAGCCCCTGAGAAGTAGGCACTTCTCATTATCCAAGTCCGTGGATGAGAGCAGAGGCACATATAATTTTTTCATTTGTTGACTGCCTGCCATGTGCCAAGACATATGCTAAGTATACAATGGTGCACAAAATAGATATAAACTCCAATAGATACATAAGCTCAAAATGAATTAGTGTTACAAAAAAAATGTGAAATAAATTCACATTACTTACCCACATAAAGTCACTCGTAAACACACACATACAAACATGCCATCTGTGTCTATCCCTGATGCTTCTTTCTGACACAGAGTTTATGCCAAACTTAAGGCAGTGGAAGTCTGGAGTCTGCAAAAATCTACAAAGTGGATAATCCATAAATCAGGAATAAAGAGTTGACCCAGTATCAGTATGAAAATTAACTTTGGCTATTTATCTGAATATGAAAGTCATATCAAAATTGGTCATAAAATTCCATTTACATCTCAGTTGAATAAACTTCATTTTCATGTTCTCGAGGTATTCTATCTCTAAAGCAGAAGGGCAAAAAAAAAAAATGTTTTTTTGAGGAACCAGAGAGACATACAGACACAGGGAAATAATTCTGAAATTACTGAGTCTTAAGCCTGAAGACAGAACTTTGGAGGTCTTCTTATTCATTCCATTACCTCCAAAATCATGCAGACAGTTTGTTAATGGACTCGATTCTTCTAGCTCCTCAGATAGTCTTCAATTCTTCAATCACCTCAATAACCTACTGTTAGGAAGTTCTTTCTTTGAATATTCTAGTCTTTCTTTCTCTACCAAAATTAACTCCTTTCTTGGTATTTTGTCTTTTAAACCTAAACATACCAAAGGGAAGAAAACATAATACGATATCTTTTCTCCCTCATTTATATTTAAGCTTTGTATGGAAAGTGGCCACCTCTTCCTTCTGCTTCAGAGGAAATCCCAGGAGAGGTCCAAGGTGGAAATATGAAAGTCTGGGACTATCCTCCCCTGTGGTCAGTTAGCATAACCAGATTTAGCAGATCTCTCTCTAACAGGATGGGAAAGCCCAGAGGCAGTTTCTTGGTGTATATTTCATCCTTTTCAGTCATGGACAATCCAGAAAGGTAAAGGTCAATGGACAGACGTGAGGTGTGAACCAGATTGAATCTGCTTCTTTGTCTTACCACAAAATTTTTATAAGGAAAAATGGGTAGACTGAAGGATGTAAAAGCTTGCGACTGGATAAGTTAACTTCTGTAGGGCTATTCTATGATTCCAGAATAGAACCAAGCAAAATGAAGTAACAGTCCATTTAGATAAGTAATTATAGCTGAAATTTAAGCAATATTTTAAAAAACTAGACCTTAGGCTTATAGAATAATTGATCTTTGTTCTTTATTGAATGTTAGCAGAGCACCTTAGTCAGATAGTAGTCAGAGTCCCAAAAACCTTAATTCATTTTTTTTTCTAAAGCTAGGGGAAAGAATAAAAATTTTAGTTCTCCTAAAGTTATTTTATTTATTCCCCTGTCTCCAGCTAGGAAGACACATTATTCTATGTTGGTCGTCTAGGTCCTCCGGTCAATTCCACCCTAATCTCTTTTGATTTTCCCTACTTAGACCTTGTGCTTCAGCCAAGATAACCCATGCATCAATCCCAATACCCTCACTCACTCCAGCATTCAGGCCTGTGTCTGAACGTTGTCTTCTATTCCCTAGAAGGTTGTCTTCACAGCCTCTACTCAAAACCCAGCTGAAAACCCTTTTCTCCAAAGAGTCTTTCTTTATTAACTCCAATTGATTGAGATGACTTCTTCACTCCAATTTCACCTAACCATTTAATTTCAACAACATTTAATTACATAAACCAGCATGTGTGTGTGTGTGTTTTTATAAGATATTGAAAGAAATAATGTTTTCTGTCTTGTTTGTTATATTTTAATTCCCCTGGGGGCAGAACTATGGTTTCTTTTTCTTTTCTTTCTTTCTCTCCTTAACCCAATTCTTAGGGCTCTTCAGTAAATGCTAAAATTATGGTTCAGATGGACTAATTGCTCATCACAGCATGATACAAGGAACAACTTTTCTGTATCGAGTTTTGGGAAATGGGCCAATGATGAATAGCAATACCATGAACGGGAAGAATGGCTAACAAAGAAGAGAAATCCTAATTCTGTACTCCCTCAGAGACTTCCACACTTTTGACACTGTTAGGAATGTTTGATGAGTAATTTCCCACATCAGACTAATATCTAAAACCCACTCAGATAGAGTATTGATTACTAGCTATACACAGAGGAAAAGCATAATAAGCAGTGCCTAGTACCTAGCAAATTGCTTAGCCAGCATTCGTGGAAGGGAAGGAAAGGTGGAAAGGAAAGGTTGAGTCAGGAAGGGATCAAGAAAGTCAACAGGTTCTAAATCCCTTTTTATTGCCACCTGTTAACGTTGTTGTTTTTCCAGGCAAGAGAAAGCCAGTCAATGACTTCTTTAACTGGAGAAACTGGGGGCCATGGGGGTGTGTACAGAATTAATAAGAAAAGTATTATCACCACGGGGAACATCCCTGTATGATGGAAAACAAGATACAGATAAATACAGAGAAAACGGGAACATCACTAAAAGGTCTAGGCCAAGGTCTAGCCACATTGTGTGTGGAGAGGATAAAGGAAGGTTAAGGACATTTCTGGAAGGTAGTCAAAAAAAGACTTTCTGGAGGAGGAACAGAAAATAATAATAAACCAGAGTTTGGCAAAAGGGAAGTTACAGAAATGAGCACAGAGTAGGACTGAAGAAATTATACATGCGGACCATATCAGGAAACAGGAAAAACAGTCTAACAATTTATCTTAGAAGGAAATGGACTTGCTGAAAGTCAGGAGAACTGAGACTGTTGATAGTAGGAATTGGTAAGAGACCCGGGAGGTTTAGATTTGTCTTTTCTTAAGTATATGGAACATAAGCGGTCAAAAAAGAGCCCATTCTTCACCTTCTACCAACAAGCACATGAGAGCAGAGCTGTCAGCCCTTCCTCAGGCACTGGACAGGAAAGTGCTATCAGTAACATTATTGTAGCATAAGGTAACAAGCTTTGTGCCAAGAGTGAAATGAATACCTCTAAGGAAATACACTACCCTCTTTGCTGACATACAAAATCCTCAAACTAATTTCATTCCCAGAAATCAGTGTCTTCTTATCTTCAGCTGCTTCTCCTGTAATCCTGGTTTTCCCCTGAGCAGCTCTGTACAGACACCACTTTAAATATCCTTTGCCAGGCAGGAAGCTAATCTCAAACCAGTTCAGAAACTTTCCAAGAATGAATTTGTTTTTAGGGTCTTCTTAAACCTGTTAGTTCCATCGGCAGTCTAATTTACATTATTTTAGATGCTCTGCTTCACCATAGACAGAAAGTGGAGAATACCCAAAGACCGATTTGGACAGTGATACAATGGTGACATGGTTAGAGAAGAACTGTAAGAGCAAAATAAACAAGAAAACAGGACCCTGTTATCCAATTAATTGAAATTTCTGGAGCATCAACTGTGCAAAGTATTATGCTAAGCACAGAAAGGAATATAAAGTTTTAAAAATATATATTCTTCACCTTCCCAAAGCTTACAGTCTAGTAAATGAGACAACTACATATATAAATTATTCCAATACAAAACAGTGCTATTATAGAGGCTCATATAATATGATACCATAGTTGGGGAAGAGACAGAAATATTGTCTCCAGAGAGATCTAGGAAGTATTCTTACAGGAGAAAATATTAAGCTGGGCTTTAAATGAAGAATTAATGTGTGGATGAGAAAAGGAATAGCATTCTAGAAAGAAACAACAATTTGTAAAAAGTCTGGAGGCAGAAGAGCAAAGAAAAAGTTCAAAACCTTAAGTAAACCCCTGAAGTTGTAGTCTATGATATGTGAAGTAATGTAGATATAAACATAGGTAGTGTCACTAGGGAGGTCTCTGAAGACCAAGTAACAGAGTTTGGATTTTATTTGGTAAGTAATGGAGAATCAGGTAATTATGATAGATGCCTCATATTTCTTTGAAATTATTAGATAACTCACTCAATTTCTGAAGTTTGAGAACAAATAATCTTTAAGTTATCATAAGGAAAATGACATTTCATATGGATTCCACCATGGAAGCTACTGCCTTTATCACATTCAACTACATCTATAAAACTCCACTAGACATAAAAATGGAAGGCCAAGGAAGAGTGTAAAGTCTCCCTCTTTGGAGGGTTTTAATGGAAGAAAGATTTTCATCCACCTGAGAAGGTGATGGTAATAGTTTTTCTTTCAGTCAGGAGGCTCATTCAGATGGCCACAAGAAGTCCCTTGATGGACATATCAGAGGACAGAGACATAAATTCAAATAATATAATGTTGAGGAACTATGCAATAATGGAGTCCTAGGAACCTGGTAAGGCTAATTAAGGCAGCCTTCTGGTGGAAGAGATTTTAGAACCGAGTATACAAAGAGGAAAGGGACAGGGCTAAACAGGGAGGGTAGAAAAATAGTACCTAAGGTTGGGGGAGGAGGAACTGACCTGAATAAATGTTTGAAGGCAAGTACCAGCAAGCACATGTGGTTAGTGTCAAGTGTGGGAGACCGAGAACAAATAAACTCAGCTGGAATGGACAGTCTGTAACAAGAGCTAACAGGGACTCAGTCCATAGGTACACCAGTTTGCAGCACACAGCCTGGGTCAACATTGGACGCTACTTCTGGCCTCTCCAGAAAGAGAGGTAGGAATTTCCATCTCCATTTTACTCTTATATTTCATGAGATGTGGGTTACATTCCTAGTTATTCTGGACTTTGACTCACCTTTCTGTAATGAATATGAGTGTCCTAGGGAATGATGTTCTCTATTGTACTGAGGAACAAACTGAAGCCAGGCCAATGAAGACTATTGGACCCAAATTCAAATTATATTTAAGGACTGAGTTCTGTTTGGGTTAAACTTATATTCGTAGGATTTGACTTCTCATTTTCCTCTTCCTCTGTTCCTACTGGACATCCCTGAGGGGATGCTGACTTCTACCTAAGCCAGGTAAAGAAGTGCTCAGATGTGAAAGAAGAGGATATTATAGAATGACTTCAGAAGGACCCAAACAGGCTTTGGGTTAGCTGCGTCTCATAGCTCACACTCCGTAGGCTAAGGCACAACATTCTCATTTCTAATCTCAATGAATTCATAGATGTAATTGAACACAATGGAAGTATCCTGTAAAGTCTAAATTCCAGAGTAAGAAAGTCCCATTGACCATTCTGAGCAACCAACGAAGCTGTGCTGACCCTAAACCATGAATGAAAAACAGTTGTTTTGCTGAGTAGAGCACAACTTTCATACAGCCCATGAGCAGTTATAACCTGGGGACCAAGACATCTTCGAAACCCAGCTGGTGAATCTTTCCCTCATGTTCTCTCTAAGCTCTACATTCTACCACAGAAAACAGTAAAAAGGGGATTGCCCCACACCCTTCTGTAAGAAAACTGTACATTTTGGGACAGTTTGGAGGCATCAAAATGGTAAGCAATTTTAGGGTACAATTAAGACCTGGCTGCTCAACCCTACAATAAATTACCATCAAAGGCACTTACACGTCAATAGGAAAAAAAACACATGTGCTTGCAAGACGATGTGTGTTTGATGCTCATAAAAAAGATAAAAATATAGGTCATCATCATGTAACGAGCTTGTAGGTGTCAGAACGTGTGCTGTTGGGGGAAGTAGGGGAGGGGAAATGGAGAGGGTTCAGCAAACCAAAAAGGAGATAGAAATCCGACTCATATCCTCAAGTTCTTCCCTTTAGTTGAAGACAGTGGATGTGCCATGCAGGGCACAGAAGGACCCTTCCCTCCTTTTTAATTTTGTAGAACATCCCCTACCCTGCTCCCCTCAGTGGGATTTCCGACATATTAATCACCCCTCCCATTTTGAAATCAGCCGGTCAGGCTATTATTCAAGCACTGTTAATGACACCATCGGCCAAGGTATCAATTAGGCAAGTTGGGATAAGAAGAGCAGAGAATAGGGCTGGCCAGAGAGCAGAACACAAGTCTGTTTTCGTGTAGGTAACCCACATGACAGCAAGGGCTCCTAACCCTCTTATTCTACTCCCTTTAAAGGCAACTGCAAACACACTGAATTCTCCAGTAAAGACTTAAACCAAAACACTGCTTCCTAAGTATCCCTTACCTTGCTCCCTCAGTCAGCCCTTAACTGCACTTTAGCTAGTCACATCACATCGTTCAGGACACATAGGCAACAGGCCACAGTTAACCAGCTCTGGGCAGAGCTGGTCCTATAGTTGGGCCCAGCATCATGGAAAGGAATGCCTCCCCAATCCACACTGGAACTTCCCTTAAAATCAGGCTCAACATTTTCTCATCCATAAAACTTTTTTTAAAACAAGGAAAGTCTTCCTATTTGTGGATTATTTATTTCTTAAATTCAAGAGCTGAGTAGTGTTTTCCACATCAGACCGAGAGTTTCCTGAAGGCCAGAGCTAACACTTTCTTTTTCTGCTAGGTCTCTCTGCCTCCCACATCTAACCGTATTCCTTTCCTCCATCCAGACAGACTCTGTTCAGAGGGGCTGCTCAGAACAAATGGGTGTGACAGGTTCTCAGGCCACTGAGATTTGGATCCTGGAGAAAGGAAGAAAACCAAGACTAGAATAAAAACTACAGCATAGTAGGAGTCAATTCCGTCATCAAGACATCCAAGTTCCTTCTCATTATATACTTAGGGAGGTTTTCGGAGTGTTTTGTTCCTAGACTCCAATCTTCTTGAGTCATTCCCCAGCTCCTTCTCACCTTTCCACTCATCAGATGGATATAAGGTCTCCATGGCTTTCTTTCCACACCCATCAATTATCCAAATCTTTAGACAGATGTGGGAGACTAGAGAAGGGTAAGAAGTCAATGTTCCATATTTTTAGTGTCTTTGGACCCAGAGAAGGTGCCTGGGCCAACTTGGTTCCAAACATCATAATCAAAATTAGAAATCTCAATAAAAAATATTCATGTTTGGAGTCTTGAAGGCAGGTTTTGCCTAATTAGATTATCTGGGAAAGCAATAGCCTTCTCAGGCCTCTTCCCAAAAGACTTAGCTCCTGGAGTTCCCTTTTGCTCCTATTCTCTGCTGCTTTTTTCTTCCTTTAATGTCTTTGCTGCAACTTTACCCTAAATTTCAAAAGACTAAGTTGCAGTAGCCAACAGAAAATAAATAATAAAAAAACTTGCAAATTGGAGTAGCCAGGATTTTAAAGATGGAGAATAAAAAGAAAATGTTTTCAATTAGCTTGTATGTTCCCTAAGGGCAGGCACTGTATTATAATTTTTTTTAATAAAAGCTTTATCGAGATACAAGTCACATACTATATGATTCACCTATTTAAAATGTGCAACTCAGTCTATAGCCATGCCACCCTGAACAAGCCCAATGTCTGATTTTGGAAGCTAAGCAGTGTTGGTCCTTGTTAGTACTTGGATGGGAGACCACCTAGCAAGACCAAGTGCTGTAGGCTTAAATAATAATAAATAATAAATAATAAATAATAAAAAGAGTAAAATGTACAACTCAATGGTTTTTAATATAGTCACAGGGTTGTGCAACCATTATCATAATTGATTTTAGAATATTTTCATCACCCCCAAAAGAAATCCTATATCTATTAGTTCCTGATTTTCTCCCCTACCCCCAACACTCTTAGCTCTAGGGAATCACTAATTTATTCTCTCACTTTATAGACTTACCTGCTTTGAATGCTTTATATAAATGGAATCATGTGATATATGGTCTTTTGTGATTGACTTCTTTCTGTTAGAATAATGTTTTCAAGATTCACTCATGTTGTAGCATGTATCAGTACTTCATTTCTTTTTTACTGTCAAATAATATTCCATTACATGACTATTCCACAATTTATTTATCCAGCTGATGGACATGTTCAGCTATTATGAATAACTGCTATGAACATTCATATACAAGTTTTTATGTGAACATTTGTTTTTATTTCTCTTGGCTATATTTAAGAGTGGGACTTCTGGATAATACAATAACTCTAGGTTTAACATTTTGAAAAACTTCCAGATGGTTTTCCAAAGAAGATGCATCATTTTATATCCCCACCAGCAATGTATGAGGGTTAGTTTTTCCAATCCTCATGAATACTTATTATTATCTTTTTATAATTATTATAGCCATCCTAATGTTTTTGATTTGCATTTTCTTGATAGCTAATGACATTGAGCATATTTTCATGTGCTTATTGGCATTTGTATATCTTCTTTGGAGAAATGTCTATTCAGATCCTTTGCCCATTTTTAATTGTACTGTTTGTCTTTTTATTATTGATTTATAATAATTCTTTATGTATTTAGATGCAAGTCTCTTATCATATTTATATTTGCAAATATTTTTCTCTTATTCTGCAAGTTGTCATTTTAATTTCTTGGTGGTGTTTTTGAATCAAAAAGTTTTAAATTTTGAAGTCCAATTTATTTCTCTTTTCTTATTGTGCCTCTATCTAAAAAACCATTACCTAGTCCAAGGTCATGACGTTTACACCTATATTTTTCTCTAAGAGTTTTATAGTTTTAGCTCTTACATTTAGGTCTCAATCCATTGCAAGTTAATTTTTGTATATCGTGTGAGGTAGGGGTCCAACTTAATTTTTTTGCATGTGGCTATCCAGTTGTCCAGTACCACTGGAAAAGATTATTTTTCCCCCAGTGAATTGTCTTGGCATCCATGTTGAAAATCAATTGACCATAAATGTGATGGTTTATTTTTGCTCTCATTTTATTCCATCAATCTGTATGTCTTTCTTTATGTCAGTACCATACTTTCTTGATTACTGTAGCTTTGCGAGTTTTAAAATCAGGAGATGTGACTCCTCTAAACTTATTCTCTTTTTCAAGATTGTTTTGGTTATTTTGGGTCCCTCGAGCTTCAATATAAATTCTGGGATCAGCTTGTGAATTTCAGCAAAGAATCCGATGGGATTCCGATAGGTATTGCGTTGAATCTATAGATCAATTTGGGAAGTATTGTCATGAACATGGGATGTTTTCACATTTATTTAGTACTTCTTTAATTTGTTTCAATAGTGTTTTGTAATTTTCAGAGTACAAGTTTTATACTTCTTTTGTTAAAATTTATTCCTAAGTATTTTTTTATTTCTGATGTTATTGTAAATGGAATTGTTTTTCTTTTATTCACTTTGGACTGTTTATTGCAAGTCTTGTAATTAAAAAAGTAGTACAGTGATAAGCATAATTATTTACAGAGCACCTACTGTGTAAAAAGTGCTCCCCTTTTTTGAATGGAAAATGAAGAGTATAAGACTTGGCTCCTAAATTCAAGGAACCCAGAACCTAGTTAACTAGAAACAATGCTTTACACATATTTCACCTATATATCTTTTCTAAGGTATTTCAAATACTTCTTCTCACTTGATCCTGACAATAGCTTTCATTCATTTATTCAGAAGTATTTATCAAATGACTACTATGTGAAAGCTCTGTATTAGATCCTGGGAATTAAATGGAAAGGAAAATAAACAGTTCCTGTCTTCATGAATATTACTGTCAAGTTAAAAAGACAAGTATTAATCAAAATATAAATACAAATCATGGTAAGTACCATAAAAGAAAAGCACACTGAACAGTGAGTAGGACAAGAATTACTATACCCATTTTGCAGGAAGGAAAACTGAGGTAAGCAAGAGTTTAAGTGTTCCAGGGGCCAAGAGCAAAGAATTCTGTGAGACAGGTTAGGCCTTCAGCTTGAACACTGAGTTGTTTGATTAGACCTAGAACATTTAGGTTTATTTCCTCCCTTTGGCTGACAGTAAGGAAAAGGAAGAGGCAATGTGATCATCAAGGATGCAAGTCCTCCTGTTCCAACCAGGTCAGGACACTTCAGCCACCAGTCTCGTGCTCTGCTGGACTCAAGCAGAGGAGTGGAACACAAAGGTCCCTGGGCCTTGCCTGCTCTAAGCACAGGGTGGTTTTAAACTGTTTCTCAGCACTGGCAGAACTAAGCCAAATGGGCTCTTTAATATTATTTCACTTTCTCCAGGTTCCGGCCTCCTCAGTAGTAGTCAACCTTCCCTAACTTTTGCAAAAAAACCACACAAACAAACAAAAAAAAACAGTTTGGAGTTATAAATACTCACCCAAATAACTTAAAATACTTTTTAAAAGATTCATGGAAAATTGGGAAAGGACAAGATTATAGAGAGTCAGTAACTATTTTATGAATGGATTATAGAAATAAAAGTTTAGTTTTATTTCTTATGTACTATACATATATTGGAAAGGGACAGTAAGTTTTATTTAACCAGGAAGGTGAAATTAGCCCAGATCTTCCCTAATTTCTTCTTGACAAGCAGTGACAGGGCCCAGTCACAAAATGCAATTGTGGAGCCTGGACCAGAACCCAGACCTCTTGATTCCTATTACAGTGCTTTGCCACTGCATTTTGAGAAAGTTAATAAATCCTTGATCAATTCATTCAACAAGAAGGGCATGATAGTTAGGACTAGGAGATAGAAGGATGAATAAAATAAAAGTTCTGCTCTCATCATCTGCTCCTCCTTGAGATTTCATGCCCTCACCCATAGTGTGGGTTGGATACCTCTCCTTGTGTTTTCATAATACCTTGTGCATTGTTTTTCCACTACATTTTATACATCATATTATATCTAGTTGTTAACGTATCTGTTTCTTCCACTAATACTGTGAGTACCTTGCAGACGAGATCTTGTGCTTTGTTACCCCAGAACCACACACAGTGCCTGGCACATATTGGGAGCTCGATAAACCTTTGCTGAATGAGTAAATGAGTAGCTGGTCTAGTTCTCCTGGCCCCACTTCAACCTGCTGATACAAACCTCGGTGGTGTGTGACCACATACATGCCAGGTGAAAACTGAAAAGCTCGTATGTCCACACTATGATTAATGTGATTAATGGCATCACCAAGAATGTAAATGAAATAGCATAGCATTTGTGAAACTAATAGAGCAATCCTGCTCATCTCACTCTTCCTACATATTTGTGCCATAGTGGAGATTTGGATTCAAGTAAAACAATAAAAGTTGGTTTCATGTTGGTATATTTAATAAAGCGAGTTGTTTGAGACCAAACAGTTCAGAAAACTCCCTTTTATTTTATTTCACCTATGAATAGTCAATCTTAGGTTCAAACAGAGCTGTCCTTCTCTATGGCCAAGTTGTTTTCTTTTCCTCATAGGCCTCGTTTTGATTTTGCCAAGTTAAAAGAAGAAGTTAGGAGAATGAGATGTATATTTAAAGCTAAGTTGCTGATGAGCCAACCCAGAAAGAGAGGGATCTTAATAAAACTCATTCATATTCTTTTTCATTAAAAAATCATCATAAATGGACCTGTAAAGCGGAGTCTTGGGAGCCTCTGTAGTTGGCTCAGCCTGAACTACCCACAGGGAATGGGAAGACAGCAGCGGACAGCTTCCCTCCCACTTCCCATTGTCCGCTGTGTGACTCTGAGCCCCAGCTCTTGGAAGCAACTTGGGGAGACACAGTTTCAATACCTATTTTACTTCCAGATACAACCTCAGAAAGTCATAGAATTCAGATAAGGATTTTGCAGTGATTTGTTAACAATTTCTTTGTAAAACCTTTTTGGGACAAAAGTATACCTACATACGTTGGCACGTATCTACTATGCAGATAATGTGTGCTAGTCTGTTCTTGTCTCTGGAGACTGTTTTGGTTTGCTTTCTTCCCTCCGTGGACCATAAAGCTGTTGTCAGTCCAACCCAGAAAGGAATTAGGGTCAGTTTGACAAAAGGTGAATGTATACACAGACACATGCATTCATGCACCTGCACGTGTGCTTGTGTTTGAGAGAAGAGGACAGAGAGATGAGATTCTGACTTCACCACAAAGACAAATTGAAATTCTTTCTCTTAGCTATTTCTTCGATAGTTTTCTACTCTTCCTCCTTTCAAGAGTGCAGATAATTGAAAGTGGACCCAATAGATCTTACTAGCTATTCACCACACCTGCATGCCTAACGGCAAAAGGAAGTGTATTTAACTGGATCAACTATTTAGGGGCCATATCTGTGTAGCACCAAATAAGTGAAGATTTTAGGACCAGATTCATATAATTAGTAAACACAATATATCGAAGCTCCAAAATAGATTATTTAAGTCTGAATTTCCCACTTTGGCTATCTACACAGATTCATACTCTCCCTCTGAAAAAAGTTAACATAGATAACAACTAACATCTGTATACAAAATAGAAAATAGATACAAAATAGATATTTATAAATCTAAATACTTGGAATAATCAGGATACAGGAGAAATTTTCAATCAAAATATGAAAATGGTTACAATTTTCAAAATATGTGCCCAAGATAGCTGCATAATTACCTCTATGCCCCACAAGGCTAATGTAGCTATATAAATATATTTATATACTACTCTATTTAAATCTACACACACATATACACACACATATTACGTAAGCCACTATTATATATAGTTATATATGTTCATATGCTGAGATACATGGGTATTCATAGGTACATTTGTTATTTATTTCATTAATTACTTTATTAGATTTTTTATTAATCTGTTTATTTTGGTTTGTTATTTGTTGAGAATCTGGCCTTATATAGCCTGCCCTCCCTCTTTCTATATTCCTAGATGTCAGGAGGGCTTGTGCTCTGAGGCCTGGGGGTTTTTAGCTACATTCTTTAAACTGGGGGAAAGGTCAATAGTGGCTGAAATGAACCCATATATACTGCCCCATCTCCTGGAATATAATCTTCTTTAGGTAAATAGGGACAGTCCTACAATAGAACTGCCCACTCTGTTAGAATGTGAAAAGAGATAAGGAGCAACTATGGATTCCTGTTCTCACCTGGATTTAAATATAACCCAGAGTTTGGATACAAGAGATAGGCAAGCACTCTGTCTCGATGCTTACACTATTTAGAATAACTATACAATGAGCTGAGCAATGTAGGCAATCAAATTTGGGCTTCATGTCCCTGTTTGAGTGTCTTAAATCACCAAATTCCTACATTATCTATGCCACCAAACACAGCTGCCATCTCTCCAGTGGTTTTTATCCCTGGCTACACATTAACACCAGAGGAACTTTTTAAAAATACTGACACTTGGGCTCTACTCCACATCGGCTGAATCT
Source organism: Eonycteris spelaea (assembly GCA_003508835.1). Classification (NCBI taxonomy): domain Eukaryota; kingdom Metazoa; phylum Chordata; class Mammalia; order Chiroptera; family Pteropodidae; genus Eonycteris; species Eonycteris spelaea. The sequence continues at coordinate 1,255,045 of PUFA01000028.1, forward strand.
ATACATCAAAGAGTAGGCATCTCTGTTGTTAAAAAGTTCCCCCAGGTGATTTGTTCCACAGTGAAGGTTGAGACCCACTTGTTTACACTGACCTGATTCGGTAGAAGCCAGAGAAGAATCCCAGGAGTTGGGGACTGGTAGACAACCAGGTGATTCTGGCCAAAAATAAACTAACGAACAAAAAACAAACTAAAGTTCCTTTCATAGAAGCGTTTTGATCATGTTAATATCTGTTTACATAGATACAGCCAAAGAAATTGGGCTGGAAGTGTGGGGATGTCTTTAGGAGCCTCACATTTGAGAACCCATTTCCAGAGGAGTTATGAGAGCTGGGGCACGCATGCGCATGCGCATGCAACGCACACGCGCGCGCGCGCACACACACACGCACACGCACACACATGCACATATACATTACCATGTGACTGCAAGCAACTTAAAACAAAAAAAAATTTAATTGAATTTCGGGGCCTGGGGAAGATCTGAACCTATAATTATTTCTTAGCAAACTTGCTGAACACAGGGTTTCCCTCCTCTGGGACGAGATGAGACGGGTAGCATAATGAACCCTCTTTAATTAAAAAATAAAATGTTTTAGGATAATCATATTCTTCCAAGTTACATTATTTTTTAAAAGGAAGGGAAAGATGGTGAGAAAAATGTCAATTTTCAAATATCCAGTGTTAGGTTACCTCAAATGGCCTCATTTCTCATTCAACCCTCTAGACTCAAAATTTGATCCTGGAGGGAGAACTAGAGCCCTTGCATTATCCCTAGTAGGAAGCTAACTCTTTTTCACCCACATCTATTCCCACTTCTCTTAAAAGCAACAAGCAGATTAAACATCCACTGATTCCAGCCAAGCAAGGCTGGGAGGAGAGAGTGGAAGTTGAGGCTTGGAAACAAAGATTCTGAGCCCAATAGCTCTCTGACCTCACTTTATAAGATTCTCTAGTAAAGAAGTGCACTGTTGATCTTTCCAACTGAAAAGTTCTTCTAAGGTTCCTTAGGACAGGGGTCCCCAAATCCTGGGCCACAGTCCAGTTTGGGTCCATCGCCTGTTAGGAACCAGGCCGCACAGCAGGAGGTGAGCAGCAGGCAAGCAAGAGAACTTCATCTGTATTTGCATACACTCCCTCCCCAGCACAAACATCACCGTCTCAGCTCCACCTCAGGTCATTAGGCATTAGATTCTCATAGGAACACAGGTCCCTGGTCCCCAAAAGGTTGGGGACCACTGACTTTGGAGATATTTGGGATATGGACATACAGACAGAAGTGAGAAAATACTCACCTGGATACTAGGACTATGAAGAAGAGTAGTGAGGAAGGCAGAGGAAAGCTCATGCTCTGATTATCTAAAAATGTCTCTCCTTAGACAGGGGAAGAAAACAAAGATGTACATGGAATTGGGAGGGGGGTTCAGCCTGAGTTCTGCCTTTCAATGGGATCTGTACATATTGGTAGCTCTGGGAAACAGTCAGTGACCAACCACCAGCGTAAATATGAGACATCCATTCGGAAGTTTCTTTTTAACTGTGTTATTTTCATTTTCTTTGAATCCTATTTCCTCTTCTACAGTTTCTAGGTTTGACACCCTAATGCTAAAATTTCGGCATTTAATTGGAGATATCTTTATTTAAGGGAATAGTAATATTTTGGAAACTCTAAATGGAAATTCCATTTTTTCACAAGCTTCTCCTATCCCATTTCCCTGGACAGAAAAAGTAAAAGTATAAAGCAGCTAAAACCATCTATTACTGTCATTGATTTCACGCCAAAAGTTACCTCTGATAGAATATGTCTATACTCCAAAGTACATGTACAGCAACTTCTTTAGCCACTTGAAAAGTGTTACAGCTCTTCCCTGAAGCAGTGTAAACCTATGCTCTCAGAGCTAAATGGGAAACATCTACCCTTCAAGCTACATTTAAATGAACTCATTTGCACACACATGCTTCCTCCTCATATCCCTATCTCTTGAGGTCCATTCACTGGTCTCAGCTGTACTTACACCAGATACTTTGGGAATTCTCTAAATTTCCATTTATGAATTTTGAAAGGTAAAAGGAAGGTAGATGAGCATTTTCTTCCCCCCCTAAAAAAAAGTGTGGAAGTAGATAAGTAAAGGTAATGAGAGTGGGAAACCAATTTTCTGAGATTTTATAAGGCAAAGTAAGGCACACACAAACACACACACCACACACACAACACACACACACTACCTTCACCAGGAACATTCACCCGCTGTGGCTGAATGAAAAACTGAAGAGTCTGGAAACCTACCAGTGGGGAGGGACCTCATAGTCAACAGTCTAGAGAGCTTTGCCCTGGCCAGGTCTACACCTGCCCAGGGAGAATTTTGGTAATTTTAATAAAACCAAATTAAATCCTAAAGTAAGACCAGTTGGTGATTCAGTAGGGATGGCCCCAAACCATTATAGAGTAGCTATAAAATAAAAATTATAGATGGATAAGAATAGGAGCAAAGCAAATAAAATTATTTTAATGGAGGAGAGAGGGAACATGGCAGAGCAAAGGAAAACTGCCAGGTGTGGAGAGGGGGTTGTTGACAGGATTTTCCAGGGTAAGTGGCTTTTGAGATGGGTACCTGCAGATGACAGAAAAGAAAATCAGCACAAATGCTAGGATATGTGTGTTTTTGAGGAAAGGGTGGGGGTGCTTGAGTAGAAAGCCTCTCTACTCAAGCAGAGATGAGGCAAAGGGGCCTGTGGTGCTGGAGAAGGTGAGGGATTGCAGAGAGGAGATCCCCACCCTCAAGGAACTTGTCATTTAATCCGGAGAGCAAGTTTGCATCTAAGACACTCTACTGGGCACTTTATTTGCACGTTTCACTCTGTTCTCATGACGTCCTTTGAGATGAATAGTCTGTTACTCAATTTGGATTTGGAAACTGAAGCTCAAAGGGTCAAGCTGCCTGACCAAAGCCAAAAAGCCAGAAAGTTGAGGATCTAGGATTTGAACCCAGGTTTAGCCCACTTCAAAGCCCATGAATGTTTTTTTTAAGACTATGAAAGAGGCTGCATATAATGCTGATGTTTCCCAAAGAGATATAGATCTGAAAGGATGCTTGCTGTCAGTTTGTCCACTTGACTGCTCCCTATGCTAAATCTCTGCCCTCCTCCCTGGAGCCCCTTCCCTCGCCTGAGAACCACCATGGGCAGGGCCTCTTTGGCTGAGGTTAGCTTCTTTCTCTCCATCATCCCTTCACAAGAAGAAGACATCAAAGATTGTGGCAGGGTCATAAAGAGAGGAAGGGTGTTATAAGGGAGCCACCCTGGGCTTGTAAACTGGGCGGGGGTGGGGGGTGGGGACCCACCTATTTGTCAGGCAATGCTGCATCTCACTTTCCCAAAAACTGAGATCTCAGCTCTTGCTTCAGGGCAGGGCGCTTAAGCAAAGTGCGGGTGGTGCAGGCAAGGGGTGCACAACCCACTGATTGGAGTCATTCTGACATAGAAACCTTGCCACCACTCCACCCCGACCCTGTGAGGCCAAGACAGACAGGTGGGTTCATTGAGACCTTGGCTGTAGTTTCAGTTCTGCTGCACTGTGTCTGTGAGGAGCTTCTTCCTGTCCCCTCCTCTTTACCTTGTTCTGGGGTGAATCATCGCTGTCACCCCCTTGCCCTTGAGTGGCTCATTGGAGACCACACGATGGAGGCAACCTACACAGCCCAGCTGAATTCCCTGCACCACAACTAGGCTATGCAACTTGAAGAACAGCCGGAGACACCAAAGAGTATCCATGGTTTCGCCATCTCCACCTTCTTCTACTGTCAAAGCAAACCAGAGCCTCCAAACTCTTTTTGGATGGTGCCTAGACCTGCAACAGTCATGCATATTCAGTAAAAACACTTGCGTTTTAGCTTTGAGTGGAGCCACCTTCATCAGCCTGATAGCTCCCCAAGGACCTAAATCCAGTCTTGTCCCTAGAGGATTGCTTCACTGAATGTGGAGCTCTGCACGGTTGGAGCTCTTGGAATAGAATAACCAAAGCCCACATGGATCAGAAGTCCATGTTCACCTAGGCAAATTGGGTAATCATAATTAAATTTCTCCCTTCATCACGTTCACTGTATAACTGCTTTTTCTCCATCGTCATAATCATCAACAAACATTTATGGAGCATTACTAAATAGGGCACTGTGCTTGGTGCTTGATATGACAGATAACACAGATCCAAATGATATACACATTTAAAAAGATACAGAGAGAGTTGGGAGAACATGGGCTCTGGGTCGCAAGTGCCTGGGTTCAAATCTCAGCTCTGCCTCTTTCTTGTCATGGGATATTGCACAAGTTCTGTAATTACTCTGTGCCTCTGTTTCCTCACCCTTGAACAGAGAAAACAAAAGTCCCTACTAGGCAGGATTGATGTAATGATTAATTTAGATGATGAATATAGAATTTAGTATAGTGCCTGACGTGTAGTAAGCACTCAACAAGATAGCTATGGGAAACAGTGGGAAAGTGGCATGATTAGGCCATGTTTTAGGAAGACAAATCTTGCAGAAGAGTTTAGGATGGTTTCAAGAAAGAGAATTGAAGGAAAGGACTCCTGTTCAGAAGCTTTTCCAACAAATGAAACAAAAAGGCAAGAAGAGCCTGACTCAGAACAGAAGGAAATAACATCTCTTCATATTCTTGGAAACTTGACCTCCCAGAGAGACCTGGAACAACAATATTGTTTAAAAGCTAGATGTTAGAAAAAAAATGCCAAGAGAGTTGTATTATTTAAGCTGAAGAAGCCTGAAAAGTATGAATTCTGTTTATAAACTCATGAGTGGATGTTCCATTGGAAGCTTCTAGAGAGCTTTCCAAATCTTGATAGATGGTAGATAGATGATAGATAGATACATAGATGATAGCTAGCTAGCTAGCTAGATAGCTGGATGGATGGATAGATAGATAGATAGATAGATAGATAGATAGATAGATAGATATAAACAGATATAGGTATTTTATACCCCAAATTCCCACTACTACAAAACTCGTGGGACAGTAGCAGAAGATATATTGATTAGGCCTAAGACAAAATTAATAACAGGCAGGTGGATCAAAGACTACAATGGGTTCCTGTTCCTCTGATGTCTTTAAGACTGGGCATTCAACCACATGTTAACAAGTATGGCCTAGAGGTGGGAACCTGGACAGAGTAGCCTCTGGAGTTTCTTCTAAAGCAGACTGCTTTAGAAGATCTAAAGACTGCTTTTAGAACATCTAAAAATTAATCAACAAAATATTATCAGCTTACAGATTATGGCATTTCTTTCCCAGTTTTGTTACTATTTCCTTAACCTTCCAGGTAGATTTAGTTTTTTATACCTCATTTCTTTTGGGCCAAGGACCATTTTAACCAGACCTTATGAGTTAGGAGTATGTTGGTGACTTCATTAGTGACTTAATTTCCATCCTGGAAATTCTTCAGAAAGGGCTCCCTAACTCTTTTGTCATAGCTGTACATTAAACAGAACTTCAGCTCCCTTGCAACCGTCACTAAACTCTGATCAAATGCCAGCTCTTTCACATACTAGTTCTATAACTTTAAGGAAATTACACAAGTACAGTACTCTGTGCCTCAGTTTCCTCTTCTATAAAATGAGGGTAAGAATTCCAAGCATACAAGATTATAGTATGATTATAATAAAACACCTTAGAACTGTAAAAATGCCATTTACACATTAGTTACTATTATTACCACAAGATTTCAGCATTATGAGAGAGAAAAAGCAGGCAGCTGGCAGGAACTCTGACCCCAACGTTCTTTTCACTTACGCATTTTGACTTTGTTCTAAATCTAACTGCAGTCTTGAAATTCTCAGCAAACTGGAGTTTGGTAGGCTTCACTGGAGTATTGTGTGTCATTCAAGAGATAGAAAGGTCTTTCATAACATACTGTATGCTAGATCTTGGCTGTGTCACTTCCTAGTTGGTTTCAAAGAACTTTTTGCCTCTAAAGCCTGAGGAGGAGGCTGGGACAGGAGCTAAATCTGTGATGGGAGGGGAGTGTAAATTTTGCTCCAGGCCATGAAAATGAGGCCTAGAGGGAATGCATCAAGGAACCAGGCACCCTCCCTCTCCCAAGTCCTATCTAAAGTAGCTACAGTAGGATGTGGGGTAAGGATAGAGAAAAAAGGCATAGAGCTTCCATGAGCCCTAAGGACACCAACTGTCTTGAACTACCTGTGTTTAGAGTCAGGCTGAGGATTGTCTGGCTTCCCCAGGGAATAAACAATAATAATCTTAATCATCCCTCGACATCAGAAGACAATCTTTAGTGTCCTCTTCCTTCTCTCCCTTCCCCAAGAGTAAGGGCCAGGGCTGGTCTTATCTTGCAGACAGAAAACTGACACATCGTGACTGAAGTTAGCTGAGGAGAGGTACCATGTTCAGGAAAAAGTTCTAGGCGTTTCCGGCTGGTATTTCATCCACAGGCACAGGTTTACCCCATAAAGATCTCTATCCAGCCACAGTGGATGCCTATCTGGATTTTGGCAATGACTACAATGGGAGGGAGGTGGAGTGGAGCCTGAGCCCTGTCATGAGGAGCACAGGGCAGAATGGAGCAATTCAGTATCCCTTAGGGGGATGACACTCAGGGGGCTAGACTAGGTCACCTCTTATGTTTGGAAGCTTCAAGACTCTGCATTCTCAGTGATTTAGTCTTGCCATGATTACCTTGCAACTCATGACAGAGTGCCAAGTCTTTCCTCTTGCTTTGCTTTAGTCTTGTGAAATCCAAAAGTAAAAAAAAAAAAAAAAAAAAGAGAGAAAGACCCTCAGGACAGAAGACTTCTCCCTTCTCCCCTAAATTAGGAAGAGGGACAGAGGGGAAGTACCTCATTCTAAGCAAGCCTGTTTACCAGCTGCCCGCCCAGACACACCCCCAACAAAATGCCATGGAGAATGATGTTGTGACTCATGGCTTGGCAAGTACCGAGATCATGCCCCAGGCTCCCAGATACCACACTGGCTCCTCCAGGTCGCTCTGGCTGTGCTCTGGCTGGATCTCCTCCCTCTCCTTTTCCCCAGAGGCATTCCTCATCTAGCCCTCTTCTCCTCAGCCCCTCCTCCCCTCAAGTTATTCTGTGCAGTGAAGAGGGAAGAGAAACAGGGTTAGAATTGGCATTTAAGTTAGGATTAATTTTAGGATCAGCATTAAAGATAGGGTTAGGGACAGAGCTACTTTGGGATTTGGTTTAGTCAGTGGACTTTTAGGAGGTAGAGACAACAGAACTCTACTAACTTACATGCATCAAAGTCCTAGGGTTAGCCTACAGTTAGATGTGTTGGTGATAGGTCCATTTTCTTTGGGGTCAGATTAGAAGAATTACAATCTGGTTTTTTAAAAATGAAAAATGTCAACACTGAACAAAGATGTAACCAAGGATCACTTCCTAGGAATCTGAACAGAGGTTTTCAGAATCAGCTACCTTTCTAAGGATTATAGATACCATAGAACCAATTATATCCATTCTCCAGACATTGTGCAGTATTGTGTGACTTTACCTTGACCTCAGACTTAGAAATTCCTAGTATATCCAAGAGTCTTGGATTTCTTCTCCTAATCCCCTCCTAGTCTTATAAAAAATTGTTCCTCTAGCCCATCAACATTGGGAAATAGCTTGGGAGTAGATGAAGCACTGGACCCTGACATTTGAGTACCTCCAGTGCAGTCTTGGTGGAGAGTCACCAGGCAGAGCATGCTGGGGCTTCCCAAACTGAGATATCAGTCAGCAAGGCTCAGGAGTCTCCCCTCAGGCAAAGGACAAGACACACTGCAAGTGCTGAGCTCAGTTTCTGAGGACAGGAAGAAAATAAAACGAGGAACAACTACAGGGCAATAATGGGGAATGGAGTAGGAGGCTTCCTAAGAAGTCATGGGGGTCATCCAGGAGAACTTGGTAGCTCAAAGTGATGCCATTGAGTTGAATTCCTAGAAACCCATCCTGCACCTCCTTGCATAAGGTGTTCAACAAGACAAGATGAAACAGCTAGCAGCCCACCCACTACTGTGCAACCTACATCTCTTCTATTTAATGTGAACTTCAGTTCCTCTTCTCTCCTGACTCTCTTCCTCCCACATCTGGCTCCTTGGGTGCTTGGAGGTCCTCCTGCAGAAGGGCTAGAAGGGTATGAAGCTGACACAAAGCCCACCTCAGCTCTGCTCTCCCCATGAGCAGCAGAAAGACAGTGATTAGCAGCTCTGCCCAAGGCTCAGAGGTAACAAATTTTTTTTTCTTTTAAACATGTCACATCTGGCACATCTGCTTTCCTAGCAATGATGCATCCCAAGGGGTATAATCAACAGTTGGGGCGGGGCTGGGGTGCAGGTCTGTACTGACAGAAGCCTGAGCCAGAGACGCTGAGAGCAAAACTTAAGAACACCAACTACCCCCACTTCCATTCTACCCCAAGGGCTGAAGATGAGCCCTATCCCTGCATGTCTTTCTGCCTTAAAGCCAGACATCCTCCTCGTTGCCCAAACCCATGGAGACAATGCAATGGTGCGTTTTGCTTTGGGAAATTATATAATCTTTTCTGTTATTCAAATTTAAACTCTCCTACTGGAACTAGCAGGGAAGTGAGAAAGAACCAGTCATCCTTTCTTTCCCACGTCACGAGCTCAGAAGCAATATTCAGAAAGTCCGTGGTAGTGTTTCCTCCAGTCTTTCACTCTGCTCCTAATAGCTGCCCTCATCTCTTCATGGCTATGACTCCTGGCTCCTTTCAAGCCCAATCCCTTATGTCAGGGAAAACCCCCCTACCCACCTTGGACCTCGTGTTTCAAAGGTATTCGCTACAGCAGTTTGATGAGACACCATCAGCACTGGGACTACTGTGCTCATTGGAACACCCCTTCCTCCCCCTCCACTTCCTTATGACACCTTCATTCAGACACACCCTTTCGAGTTAGGCAAAACTGCTTCTATTGCTGCAAATTTATCTCTGTGACCTTAAAAGTCATTTTTTTTTCTCTCATCAGAGACATCCTCCTTTCCTTTCTCTTTGGTCCTAATCCACCTTTTCCGATCTGCCCCACAACCCCTCGTGAAGGAAGTCTTCTGCCGTCAGTCACCCATTTTGCTTCCAGTAGCGTCTCTCCACCCTCCATCACCACCTAGATCTCTGCCCTTATCTCATCATGTCTGTGTATGTGTCGTTATCCTGGGTATCACGTAGTTCCCACCTCACCAAGAGTGTCCTGAGAATAGGGACTCTGTCTCTCTCTCCAGTGTTTTGTATACTCTAGTTTCTGATTTGGTAAAGGAGCGCAACTGAGTGGGAGTGAGGCTTAGGGCCTAATATCTACTCTGCTGCCACAAAAAGTCATACCCAACACACACACATACACACACATACATACACATGCACACACCAACATATCTCAAAGATGACTGAGCTTGTCGGATATAAATCATGTTTGGCTTTCAAATGCAACGGTAATTACACGGTATCTTAACTATCTGTGCAAACTGTCAGAGAAAATATATTGGCGATTCAGAAGAAAGAGGAGGGGAAGGCTGGAGCATCCATTGAACACCACCCTCACCTTCTCTGAAGTCATCCGGAGATAGGACAGCACAGGAGGGCAAAGACATGCCAGGACCAGTCCCAACACTTTTGGAGCCTAATGGTTTTTCAGGTGAGATGTGCTGTCACAGGCTCCCAGGAAGGAGGGGACACTCAAGATGAATTGTATGCATCACCAGTCTCATAAGGTATTGCAGGGAGCAGCAAGACGGATTTAGGCTAAATTTTCTGAAGATATCCTGACAAGCTAGATTCTGGAAACAGAAGCCCATAGAGAAATTGAATCTTTCCTCTGAGAGTTAGGGAATCATTTACTCTAACCTTTAGTCTCTAAGCAAAACGAGATCCAGATGATTCCAGAAGGGGAATGATGTTTAGAATATTCCATTTTAAACTTATATTACTATATTCAAATAAATCTCTGTATCTAAGTTAGAATGACTTTATTTCTTTTTAGCTATAGTTACAATTTAGGGTGCTCCTCCCCCAATTACTGCTCTCTCTTAACATTCTTCTCTGACACTTGCCTCTGCTTCCCTTTTCTTAGAAACATTATTGACTCATTCCCAGGCTACTTTTCATATGCATTTTTCTGCCAGTGTTTTGGAGAAAGCAGACTGATGGATTTCAAAAGGAGGACCCCAAGGGGAGTTGTATATAGGAACAGTTCAAGGAGGAAGATGTGACATATGGAAGCCAGAGTAATAGGGGAGAAAAGAACAGGGGAGGGCAGGAGTGACATCCTAAGAGTGAGAATCTCATCCCTCATGGGCAGAGGGGTCGAGTGGAGCAGAGGAAAAATGAAAGAAACAGATTCCTCGCCACTCCTCTAGCTCATCTCTGGCTTCCGTGCAAATTTCACACACACATACTTGGTTACTCACTGACACCAAGCCAGAGAAGTGTGTTATCTAAAGCTGAGAAAGAGCCCTGTTTGTTTTAATACCCCAGTTGTCTCTTTAGGCCCACAGTCCCTCTGTCAAAGGAATAAGATTCTCTCCATTTTTCTCATTTGGGGACCACAAGCTCATGGCCCTGTGTTAGTTTCTCTCCTCCTATCAATACCTCATTCTGCTAGAGTTGATGTTCAGGAGCTTTATAACTGACCTATAAGTGACACTCTTTCTATAGCCCACAAGTAGTATGACAGACACATGGGCGACAGATTCAGGATAGACCCTAATGATTGGCACAGCCTTCCCACTCCCCAACAGAGTTAGTCGTTTGCTATGGGATGGGGAACTAGAGAAGGGAGAAGTGTCTCTTTTCTAGTTCATAGGCGATAGAGCTCCATGTCAGGCCATTCCCCAAATTCCTAGGTTCCTAAAGATCCAGTATTCCTGAACTCCAAACACTGCAGGGCTGAGACTTCTTGACCTGTCCCCACAGAGCCATGAAATCCAGTTATAAGGCAAACGAGGCCATGTTTGTCCCATAAAATCACCATGTGTGAGCTAATTAAATGACATCATAAAACAGGGAGATAAACCCAGGCAGCAGAGAACCCGCCTAGGGATGGGGATGGAATCAGATGGGTGGTTGATAAAGACATGCCAGGAGAAGAATTGGTTGTGAATATCTTCAACCCCAACCTCGAGATTCCTCGGGAGCTTCCAACCAGCATCAAGTGAAGGGTGAGAGGAAGGAGGATCTGAAAGCAGAGAAAGGCTGTGCTAAGCCTAAGGAAGAGACACTAGCAAAGGAAGCAAAGCGGTGTATCCAAATGTGGACCTCCCTGCTTCCAATACATTTACTCATAGAGATTGTCACACAGAAGAGTTAAACCAATTTGCATGTATTCACAGTCATATGTAGAGATATACACAAGCAGTCTCTTACACACAAACATCATAAACAAGCTAACCCTTCTAATTCACCCTATAACTTAGTTAGGTATCTTCTAAAACACAGGTATATAAAAGCCGTGACCTTGGGGATTCCTTCTAGCCCTAAAAGAGTCTTTGATTTTATGATCTCTGAGCACACTAAGAGCATTTTAAAATGACACATGTTCATTGCTTTGCCCAAACAAGAACCATTGAGAATGTCACCAAAATGATGGGTACCTGAAGGGAATAAGATTCACGTTGATATCTGGTCATGTGGCCCAGAGCTCTGCTGTCTCCTGAAAAATGGATGAAGGCTGTACTAAATAGTCAAGGTGCCTGTCCAGATGAATACTCTGGCAGGTGAGGGCCAGGAACTCACAGAATTCCTGAAATAAGCTTAAAATTTAGTTTCCTTTATAGGTCTTCTTAGGCAAAGTAAAAATGAGTCTCAGGAACGCCTCCCACCCATCCCTTCTCCCATTCCCAGCCTATCAACCTGAAGTGCCTCTCCTCACTACTGCACCCAGGCTCACATCTCACCTAAAGAAGTTTGACTCAAAAGTTTACTTTCCATGCCCACATCCCTTCCCAAAGATGTTAGAAAAATTGAGAGCAGGGAGGAGCCCAAGATCAATGAGACAAATTTAGCATCCTGTCATTTGCTTATTCATATATTCACTCAGCAAACAGTTATTAAGGGTCTTCTATATATCGAGCACAGTCCACCAGGCACAACTGAAGATACAAAAATGAACGACCCTGGCCTTGGTCTTAAAGAAAGCACATCTCTTTGGGCAAGGCTGTCTTTCTCAGCTATTCAAAAAGGAATCTGATATACTGTAACACTAGCCTTAACTTTCACCATATTCTAGTGAGTTCTTTTTTCTGCTGAATGTACAGAAAATGGAATGACTGAATCACTGGCAGTAGAGAAGATGGTCTCCCTGGACACCTTTCCTGGCTCCACTTTGACTCCCTGGGCAGTTCTGGACAAGTCATGGACTCAGTTTCTCAACCTGGGAAGCGGGGGAGGCTCCCACTGACTAGTTCTCAACTTCACAGAGCAGCTTGGTGATTAATGGGTTAATGCCCGTGGGAGGCTTTGAGCTCTCAGGATGAAAGACACCCTGAAGCCCTGACTCTATTGGAAACTCTGCTCAGCCAACAAGATACCCTGAAACCAGAAAAGGGGCCTTTGATCATATATGAAGGGTTGTCTTTGGAAGAATGAACTAGAGGGAATGAGTTAAAACATCAGCTGGAATTAAAGCAGCATAAAAAAAAAACATAGGACTTTCTGGCTCCTGGGTGGAGTCCCTTACCCCTGAGTTATTTACAGATCTTTTTTTCACCTGCCTCTAGAGAGGGGTTGTCTGGATCACCTCTGGAAGCTTATTCTGGACATCCTACAATCAACTCCATGTTAGATGTTTTCTGACAGATATTTAATATTTAAGGTTAAATATTTAACCTTAAAATGGTTTCACCACCCACGTATGAAACAAGCTACCTTCCCCACTGCACAAGTTGGTAGTAATCATAAAGAGGGAGAGTCAATTTAATATATAAAAAGTTTTAATTGCTTAACAAACTTAAATGTACAGAAAAGTTTTGTTATATAATTTATCCAAAATCCATCCAGTGTAAATATTGAGATTACAAACTGGGGTATAGAGTCAGGCTTAAGTTCAAATACTGGCTTTGCCATTTACCAGTTATACAACTTTGAGCAAGTTGCTTAAACACCTTGAGCCTCAGTTTAATCATTTGTAAAATAGGATTAATAATAATTGCAACTTTGTAGGATATTGTAAAGATTAAACTAGAAAAATTTTGAGGCTACCAAGAGTTGGCAAGTATAGTAGAGTAACAGTAACTCTCGGATACTCTGGTTAGAGTGAAAACTGGTACACATACTTTGGAAAACGATTTAGTATTACTGAGCAAACTATGAATGGTTATATATCTTATGGCCCAGACGTTTCACTATTAAGCATAGACCCTACAAAACATGGGCATGTAGGCACTAGGATACATGTTTGGGTATGTTCAGAGCAGTATTGTTTTCAACTGACAAAAACTGAAAGGACATAGATGCCCATCAACGGTAGAATGGACGAGTTATGGCGTATTCACACAATGAAATATGTACAGCAGTGAAATTAACAAATTACAGCTACAAGCAACAACGTGGATGCATCTCACAAATAAGTGCTGAGTAAAGAATACAAGACAGAAGAATACTCACAGTTCGAATCTATTTATATACAATTCAAAAAAAGGCAAAACTATATTATTTTAAGATGCATGCACTGCTACTGAAATCATTATGAAAAGCCATAAAATTATTATTGCAAAATACAGGATAGCTACCTTTGGAAAGAGAAGTGACTGTGATCAGAGAGGGACATACAGGGGATTCTGGGGCTTAGCAAAGTTAGTTTTTTTATGAGTGGTTACGTGAGTATTTCTACGTGTCATAGTATTCATTAAAATGCACATTTATTTATACACTTTAATGAATAAGTATCATATTTCACAATTTAAACATTTTTAAAAATTTAATTAGGTTACATATGCAAAGTGATTAACAAAATACCTAATGTATACTAACCTCTCAACGAATGGTAGCTTTTATACCATTATTTACCCATCACTACTTCAGAAATTATCAGTACCATTCTTTGCCTCCATTAATCATGGTAGATAGGTGGATATATGCTTGATGAACATTTCCTGACCGCCTACTACGTGTTATGCACTGTGCTAGGGAGAGATGAATCAGACGGTGTCCCCACCTCAGGTGTTTGCTATGGTGACCTGAATACATCAAGGCAGATCAGCTCCTGCTCCCCAAACTATCAATTTCTCTTTCCACGTACCTTGGTTAAATGTTAAAGTCTCAATAATGACAAAACCACAAATAGGGATTTGTGTCCAGAAAGAAATCTCCACTTCGAACCACCTCCCTATCCTTATCAATCAGATGGCTGCCCTGGATCTAGGTATCTATCCACCCTGCTACGCATATCAATGCAGCTCACATTAAGTCTGCCGTACCTTCAACCTTGGTGGAGAAAAAAGAACTGTGACAAATCTTTTGTAATAGAAAATCTAATGTCTGCAGTAGCCCCCTACTCATCCTTTCCCACCCCAACCCCACCATCTCAGCTTAAGGGCACGAAATACATTATGACCCTGGGCCTTCGTTTACATGTAACAAACAGAGGTCAATTTATTTCTAAATCACTTTTTTTACGGCTCTATTGAACTATTTGCCACATTATTTATACGTTAATGGGCCAGGCCCCTCTGGGAAGCTCCCCATCTAATAAATAACGTGCCAAATCATTAAGCAAGGTGATAAAATCAAAGCCATTTAAAAATACATCAACCTGCGTTCCTTCCAGTGAAATAAGCTCCAGGGGACTAGAGAAGAGGTGGGGGGAGGTGAAAAACCGCCTTCCATTACTGAGTTTGGTCAGGTGTAGGTTTTTCCCCCACCCTGGGTTTAAGATAAAAATCAAAGCTGGGAGATCTAGATAACCTGGCTGCTTACCCATATCCCCAGCAGCTAGGGTAAGAGGAAGTGGATAGGTATTACAATAAGGGTGGTTGCAGATATGCTTCAGGCAAGAGGAAGCATCAGATTCTACCTCACACCTGCCACTTAATGAGGATTGGGGGCAGACTGAGGAACCAAACTGGGCAGAGGAAGTTAAGTCCTCTGGCTGGGAATTGGGGGTTAAAGAGAAAATCCACTGTGGACCTTTGTCTTTCTACCTATATTCCATCACTACAATTTTCTCTTCTGAATCCCAGTATTTATAATTAATCTGAGTCACAGAGAAGAACATTAATAATAATGATTACTTTGGCTTCCTCCCCCTACCTCTTACCCCAAAGGGCTTACCACACCCCTCTTCACCATCAACCCACTCAGAAACCCTATGTAGAGGTAGCAGAGCAGTGGCAAGAGAACGTGGGCTGGAAGACTCATCCTTGAGCTCCCTAAGGACTTGACCTTGAGCTCTTTCAAAGTGATCCAGAGGAAAACGGCACACACCCATCAGTCTATTTCTACCCTGAGGCCCCCATGGGTAAATACCAGCCTTAGGTGCTATAAGGAATGATCCAGATAAGAACCGCTCCCCAGACTGAATTAAACAAGCAGCAATACAAATGAAGGAAGTATAAATTGAGTATCTAAGCAGAGAAGGCATGTAGAGCAAAGAAATTATCTGTGGGAGAGGGGAGGTTTATATAAATATGTAAGTTCTAAGCAAACAAACCAAACATTGTTTACTTTAATCCTTAGAAGAGCCTTGAAACATAATTTATATATCCAGACAAATGAAGAGATTTAATCAAGGTCACACAACATGTTAGAGTGCCAGAGTTTGAATCCAGATCTGTTTGTCTACAAAAGGCTATATTCTTTTTTATTAAATCATCATGCCAAGGAGAAGAGATGAGCTTTGAATTGAATTCTAAAGGAAGAAACACATATGCATAAACTAAGAGAGCTGGGGAAGTGGGATTGCCAAATAAAATACAGGATGCTTGTGTCCAAATATTGCATGAGACATACACTAAAATTATTCAGTGTTTATCTGAAATTCAAATTTAATTGGCATCCTGTCACCCCTTAAAGCAAGCAACTCTTAAACCTCAAAGCAAGGCAAATGGCATGGGTGAAGTTTCCCAAGTGAAGGGAAACAAGGCTCACAGGGAGGACAAGAAATAAGTTTGCCTAGTTGGTAGAGACAGTTCCATACTGGGAAGTCAAAAACTAGGGAGATGATGGCCATAGTCAGCTGCCAGAAAGTCTTGAAGAATGGAAAGTTTAGATTTGATCATAGGAAATAGAAAATCTTTGGTTCTAAGTTTTGAACCCTGAGGAAAGGAAAAAGTAGTTTCACAGAATTTAGAATGGGAAGGTAATTTAGTTTATAATAGCACAATGCTTTTTATTTGAATAGTACTTTAAAGTTTTCAAAGCACTTACACATGCATTATTTAATTTAATCCTCATAGACCCCTGCATGGTAGACAAAATGGATGTTCTCTGCTCCCATCAGCCTACTAGCTGGTCTCCATCCTTTCCTCTACCGCCAATATCCTGAAAGACATTACACTGCGTCCCACCCCCAACTCTACCACTCTGAAAATGTTCTCACACAGTCACCAGTGACATATTCACTGGCTTATTTTCATTCTTCATTCCACTTTACCTCTCTTTGGCATTTGACATTTTTTACAGCCTACTCTATCTGTGATATGATTCAACTCTTGTTCTCCTCTTACCCCTTGAGTCACTTTTTCTCAATCTCCTTCACTCTTTTGTTCCTTCATCCTTTCTTTTCGGTAGCTATTCCCAAGTTTCCATTCTTGGTCTTCTCCTTGAGTAATTCCATCCACTCTATTTTCAGTTCTTGAATGTGCGCTGATGACCCCCAAATCTACATCTCCCACTGTTTTTCTAGATGCTAGATTAGAATTTAAATTGCTTCCTGGACACTTTATTTACTACCTCCATTCCTATTCATCCTACTGCTACCAAATCTAGCCATCTTATTTATTCAATGAACAGCTCCCCATTATTTACAGGATAAGCTCCAATCCCTTAGTGGGTTTGTCCATTATCATATAGTTATGACAAAATTTGGTCTAAATTAGGAGGTCAGCAAATTTTTCTGTAAAGGACCAAAAAGTAAATATTTTAGGCTTTGTAAGCTGCATATGGTCTCTGCTGCACATTCTTCTTCTTCTTTTTTTAATACAGCCCTTTAAAAATGTAAAAAAAAAAATTCTTATCTTGAGGACTGTACAAAAACAAGCCTTGGTTCATAGTTTGCCAACCTCTAGGGCCATGTCTCCTGATTCCCGATCTTGTTTTCTTTTCCTTGCTTTAGGAAGTTAAAAACTTATATGTATGGAGAATTTACAGTTTAAAAAATTCCTTTCATACGCGTTATTTTATTTGTTCTCTCTTCTTTGGACCCCCATGGGACATTATCTGTACCTCTCTTATGGTTCAAACTCCAGTTCAGAACTTATTACTCTCCTAGATTATTCTCGAAGACAATGATTATCTCTCATTCATTTTTTTATATTCCATAGCAACTAGCCCAATGTGTTATTCACAATAGGCACTTTAAAATGTTTGTTGAATGAATTAATAACCTAGTTTTAATTTTTTATTCAAATAGGAAAAGGGAAGAAGGGTCTGAATGCTGAACATGCAATCAGATGTCTGGTGCTATTCTGGACTACAAGGATAGCTATGGGGATAGAAAGAAATGGAAAGGATGAGAGAAACTCACAACACAAAAGTCACTGTTTCCCTCACTGGGAGTTCCAGCTCTCCACGAGAAGAACTGCATAAGGTTTTTCCCAAAAGAAAACCCAAACTGCCTGGGAGCTATAACTGCTTCACTTGAGCCAGGGGTCTCTGAGCTTGACTGGAATGAAACCAGAGAATCTTAAAATTAGGAGGGACTTAGAGGTTCAGGTCCCACCTAGATGGCTGGAGTCAACTCCCAGTTATCTGAGCTAAGGCACGAGAGCTGTGACGCAGCTTTCACCAGGTCAGTAGAAAAATTAAAGAAATTCTTTTGGACTTCTTAATGCAGCATTTTTTATCTTCCAAAAATGTATCTTTGCTTTCAGAATTATCATAGGAACTATGTCTTGCTGGGAAATAAAGGAGAAGGCAGCCTTGATTAGGGAAAGATATTGGATGAGAGCTGACAACACTATTTCTGTAGCTAATTTGAGGCTGGGAGTTAGTACAAAATCACTGTATTTTAATTTCAGGGTCTCAATAAATACTTATTAATAAATTTATTGATGTACTCTTTTCATGAAGCTTTGTTCTCCTGTACCTTCCTATCTTCTTTTATTAACTTCTGCGTTTGAAAGGGGTCAAGAAAGGAGAATTCCAGACATCCGAGCTCGGGGACTTCCAGAGGCATAGTCACTGAATAAACTACAGCAGAAGCCTTAAGGTTAGGACATCTTCTTCACCCTGAATACCTAAGTCTAATTCAACTAGTGACTGCAATGGAATAGGGGTAGAGCTGCTTCCCGGTAGCCATCAACCAGTAGATGTGCACAGAGCTTACAGAAAGCAGGGCCTGCACCCAGTGAGTCTAGAGCCACCCTCCCATCTCCATCTCTTAGGCTCAATTCTTCACACAGGATCATGAAGGTGTGTCAATACAATTGACCAATTGCCAACTTCTCTTTTCTTCCCAAGAAGCAGCTGACTCCTATGGCTCATAGAACTGTTTTAAACAAACATCCTATCTATTCAGGGTATAACTCTGGCAGCTGATTACAAAGTGAGTTAAAAAAAAGTTGATATGGGGAGTTTGTAAATATGGTGTAGAACCTCACTGCTCAATGTGTGGTCCATGGACCAACAGCATCAGCATCAATAAGGAGCTTATTAAAAGTGTAGAACTTGGGACCCCATCACAGATTCACTGAATCAGAATGTGCATTTTAACCAGACTCCAGTGAATTTGTATGCTTATTAAGGATTAAGAGGAAACAAACAAACAAAAAAGAGGCAATGGTATATTGGATGAGGTTCTGCTACTTAATAGCTGTATGACCTTGGGCAAGTTATTTGACTTCTTCATACCTCAATTTCCTTATCTGTAAATTTGGGATAATAATAGTTTTTCTTCATACAGTTGTTGTGAAACCTTCGTTAACATATGTAAAGTGCTTAGAATTGTGCCTGGCACTCAATAAGTATGCAACAAATGTTAGCCATTATTACTACTCTCTTTGATGCATTCCATAAATCCCACTAAGAAGAAATGTCTGAACTTAAGGTGACAGGAGACGAATAGGAGTGGGAATACATGTTTGTGTATGGAGATGCAGAGAAGGGCAATGATAACTAGAGGAATAACTTTTTTGATTGCTAATGCAAAATTCAATTGCGGGGCATTAGGCCAAGCGTGGGCTACCCAGAGCTCTAATAAGAGTAAATGATAATTCATATGATAGATTTATTAACATATTTCCAGGCCCTCTGTTGGGTACTGGAGATAGAGTGGTGAACAAGACAGAAAAGGCCCCAAGCCCCCAAAGTAGGGAAGTTCTGAAGTGTCTGTTAACACTGAGTGAAGTGAAGGCCTATTAATATTATATTACTGTGACTCATTTAGATAACAAAATTCTGGGGCCTTAGAAATTTGGTTTGGCTCTCTCCCCAGATCTTATTACCTGATAGTCTCCCCAACTCTTCTTTCTTCCATGTCTCACAGTCAGCCAAGTAAGGCAGTGATGCAGCTCACAGTGGCTGCATCAGTTGCTGGCCTGATCATGTTAAAAGTAAGAACTAGCCATCTTAGGGGCCAGTTGTCCACATAGTCCCACCTTTCTTGAATTGTCTGATCCTGTTACTCCCCTTGTTTGGAAACCTTCAATGGTACACAAGGCCATTCACACTGTAGCCCCAAACTATTTGGCAGTCTCATTACAAATTATTACCCCTCACTAGCATGCACCTTAATTATAAGAGTAAAACTTGGGCTCTATTCAGAACTAGGTTCCAAATCCAAGCTTTGTTATTTACTGAATACGTGAAATGGGGCAAGTTTTACAACCTAAGCCTCAGTTTTTGCATCAGTTAAATAGGAATAACAATAATGAAACAATAATGAAAATAGCTATTATTACTCCATATCGAGCATGGTTCTGAGCACTTTCCACCCATTGATTCACTTAATCTTCACAATGGTACTACCTCATAGCATTGTTGTGAAGATTAAGTGAATCAACGCATGCAAGTGCTTGAATCGTATCTGATATGAAGTAATATTTGCCATTATTATTACTAATATTAATATTACAACACAAACAGGCATTATTGTTTCTTTATACCTTTTACAAAAGGTATAAAGGTATATATTCCCTCTCTCTGGAATGACCAAATTTCCTTCTCTGTGCTGCAAACTCCTAGTGTTCCTCAAAAAATCCAGCTTTTTATGCTTACATACACAGAACAAATCATCTCTTCTATACATGGTCTCATAATACTTTAAATATACATCCATATCTCTCATTTATCCTAGTTCATTGAAAATAATGTTTACATATGTGTCTCTACCACTAAACTGTGGGCTTCTCAACTGTAAAGATCCTATCTCATTTACTTGATATCACTAGGGCTAACTCTAACATATGGAACATAGCAGATACTAAATAAATGTTTGTTGAATGAATAAACGAAGGCCTGACTGAATGATTAAATACTTTCAGAAAAGGGCCTAAAATGGAAAATTCCAAAGAGAAGCAAAGTTGGGAAATAAAACAATCTGGATATCTTCTGCTCTGTATCCATTACCCCTTGAGCACAAAGCCATTTGCCAGCACAAGCTTCCCCCTGTTACTGGTTGGATTGCACCTCCCTACCAAGAACACTCCCCAATTCCCTCTTGCATACCATTCACCTCTGGCAGCGACAGAAATAAAGAGGATTACATCATTTGTTACAACAAAATGGTTATTATAGTAATAAGTATAATTAGCATTAGACAATTATAATAATAACACATTTCCTTGCTGTGGAGGTACTTTTTTAAAAAACAGGTTTATTTAATGTCCCCCTCACATAGCACCAAGAAAAAAACTCTCTTCCAGAAGAGCAGAGGCCTCTTTCATTCTGTTGAGATGCTATCTTAATGAAGGAACATTATTGACAAACCCTATAAAATAGGAGCAGATTCCCTTGGAGCAAAATCTCTTTTGCTCTATCTCTGGTTTCTTTGGGAAAAGGAAACCTCGTGCCTCTCTTTCGAGGGATAAGGAGAACTAGGTAAAGGATAGAAAAGATGAGGCCAGGAAGAGGTAAAAAGAAAAGAAAAATCTTCTCAAACAGCTAGAGCATAATGTTTGTTGTTGACTATTTCCCAGCCTTTCTTCCTGGTTGCACATACCAGAAAAGGAAACAGGCTATTTATTTGCAGTGGTGAATGAGTGTTTTAGGTAGTTTTCCAAGCTTTATCAGAGCAAGAAGCTTATAGGGCAAGATGGAACAAAGGCCTAGGAGAAGAATCACAAATGGAAAATACCTAGAGCATTTTATTTCATGTGAATAAACCCATATTAGACGCTTATATGAAATCTACTTAGTTATCCCTGATTTTTCCAAAAAGATTTGGGAGATTACAATCATGTGCCAGGCAAAATTTAAATATTACACAGAGAGAAGATTAGATACACAGATATTTCACAAACTTGCTGACATATATAAGTGTATATGCACTCTCCATGCATGTACATAAACACAGACACACCCCACATACATACATAGACATGTATACCCATACCTCATACATAGTAGGCTCTCAATAAATACTTTGCGAATTAATGAAACAAACCCACCCCTAAAGACAAGGAAATTTAAATAATAAGTAACTCAAATAGATTCAACCTAAGACACAGGCATGTATAAACATTCATACATAAAAATATATGTGAATTCATGCCTCAGGTATATAAAACAGACCATTAGCCATAAACACATATAGTATGCACACTATTTTACACACATACACATAAAGTTAAACGTCACCATTTTACAACTGACACAGCCATAGATGGACATACAGCACTTTGCAAAACCGTACACACATATAAAATATGGCCACATTTCTACATATATGGGAAAGTACATACTCACTCACATAAACATACACCCATATACATAGACATATGCATACAGACTATACACACACAACATAAATCAAATAACGACAACTATAAAGATAAGCTGCTCTGCTTATCACTCTTATCTTCTCTAAATGACAGTGCCCAGAGGCATGAACTTAATTTAGGGCTCTAGCCCATCACACCTAATGCAAGAGAAGGCAAAAGGTTTGAGCAAGCCCGTAGGGAATCTGTCAGTATTCAAGATCACCCACACAAGTGAATGTCTTGTCCTAGTACCCTAGGATTTCACTCTCATCATTGGGAGTGAAATGTGTGTCGACCTACTTTTCCGGTGCTCCAGAAAAAGCTCCTCTTTACCCTCATTGACTCCCAGCATGTGGCCCATTTCATCATACTTCCCCCGTGAACATTCTTCCATTCTCTTTGAATTTTCAGTCGAATGGCTTGTCCCATCAACCAGGGGTACTTCCCTCTCCTCACCCACCCCAAGAACAGAGAATATCCTCTCTACTCTCTTGGTATCAGTGCTTCTTTCTTCCAAGGAGACTCCTCAGATCTTTCCCTTAAGACATTAAGCTGCATATGGAACAACTATGTGTTCTTTCCATAAATACCTTTCTTTTCCTGCAATGTCTCAAATGCATTTATTCAAGTTCTCTTTAATCACTTACAGGTTTAATGTTTTATTCCATGTTTTACACGTCTTTATGGGTATGTCAAGATAACTGTCTTAGATTTTAAGTTTCTGATTCTTAGGGGATTCTTTGGATGGACCCTGTCTTAGGTGTTTCAGGAAGATACACAGAGTAAAAGAGATGTATGTAATACCATTTAGGGGGTCTCAGACTGATAGTAGAAACAAACATTAAGAAAGAAACAGAATAGTAAGGGGGAAAAATCTATAATGTCAGAACAAGAAGAGAATTTAATTCAGACTCCTCATTTTTCCAAGTAAAGAAACTGAGGTCCAGAGACGTGAAGAGTCGCCTAGAAAAATGAGTGGGAGAGAGGAATGCAATTCCAGGTTGCTGTCTCTTAGTTCAATATTCCTTCAACTATATCAGCACAAACTGAATTTTGTGAAACACTAATGTCCCAAAAACTTATGAGGTTTTTTTTAAAAGAGGTTCGATGGCTTAATAATATTGTATATTTTATTTCCTCTTGGTGATTCAAAATGAACACTAATATGTTAAAGATTCTGAGAAGTCCTACAGTTTAAGATTTTAGTTTTGTCTAGCCCAGTGTTTCCTAAACTGACCTGGTCATATAATACTTTTTAGATACCCCTGTTAACGTCAGATAGGACCTGAGCATTTTGAGGATTACACAGTTTAGGGTATACAATCCTGTAAACACAACAAGGGAGAGAGTCTGAATTAGGTTTCTTCTAAAACAGAAAGGGAATGAACTGAGCACAAAGATGAGCATAAGACCGCCTTCTTTTCTATGGAGAAAAAGGAGAAGCAGGGTTTGATGAAAAGCAAGGAGGGAATGAATATACCAAGAGATAGAAATGACTGATCAAAGGCTTAAGGGAAGGAAATGATTAGGATTCAGAAACCAAGTTCTCCCAATGGTAGAAAAGGAGAGAAAATAGTAGTAGTAATAGTAGTAGTAGTAGTAGTAGTAGTAGTAGTAGTAGTAGTAGTAGTACAAGATACTAGAAAAGGGGGGTTTCAAATCATTTAGTTAAAAGATGAAAACAGCAGCATTATCCATAACAAGATTTGGCAAGCCCCAATCATGAGAGGGGAGATCCTCACACATATTAGACATTCAATAAATATTTGTTGAATGAATGAATCAATGAAACAAGTTGATTTGCCTCAAGCAATGAGAGAACTCAAGCCAAATGAATTTGAAGTTACTGCTAGTCTTCTGTACCTCCAGGGAGAATTAATGCTCTATGAGCAAAAGGAATAGGAATATATGACCAAAGACCCATAACCATTTGGCTCTTTTAATTCCATAGGGTCTGAGGGATTTTTCCTGGCAAACCCAGGCAATAGAACTGAGTACAGTTGGTGGAAGGAATGAGTCAGGTTGAGCTGTTTGTTTGTTCTCCAGGGCAGGGACATGCAAGAGTCAATAAACACACTGGAGCCTCTCTGACTGGGCCTTGGAGCAAGAGATCAGCTTGTTTGTTCTAAGGAATTTGAACTCGGTCAAAATGGCTCTCAGGGCCTCCCTTCCCTGAGGTAGAGTTCTCCAGGCAGCTACTGAGGCCATCCACTGGGCAGCCAGGTGCTCCACCTAACAATGCATCTCACATAAGAAGCTCCTTTCACCAAGCTGTTTATTTTTTCTTATAACATGTAGTGGACACACCAATCTGTCACCTCCTAGTTGCAGGACGTCTTATTATTTAACACAGGCCACAGATTGGTAAGGGTAAGTTTAAGGCTATGGCATATTCAAGTTCGTTCGCAAGGTTATAGAATCCCAGGACTTGAAAAGACCTTAGGTAGTCATTTCAAATACCTCCCCCTGCCTCTAAAAAGCATCACCATACCCATCCACTTCTAAGTCAGTCTTCTTTTTTTATTCCCTTTCCCCAATTACAGAAGTAATTTTAACTTTCTTGGAATATCCAATCCCAGCTGTAGTCAGGCAACAATATGAGATCCCTCTGTGCACGCCAGGCCTCGCCATTAGGTAGCTCCTAATCTAAGGAAATCGATAGAGCATAACTATCTAGAAACTGACTTCGAAATGCTTATTAAGCAACCGAGCAGCAAGTGCAAACCAGTAGCTAGGCCAAAAAGATGAAGAGCCAAGAAGCATTCAAAAACAGAAGAAGGAATACAGGGAAGACTTCCTGGAAGAGGGGGTATGAAGCTGGTTTGGTGAAGAAAGGGGCAAAAGGAACAGAAATGTAAAGGTATCCCTGCCTGGAGAGGGGACATGCTTAAGGAATCTCAGCCTTCATAGACCAGAAAACATGTCACACGGATAGGTCAGAAAGCAGCTCGGACAGACTAGCATAGACAATAGGGAGGGACAGAAAAGAAATGAGTGGGAAGAAGGTGAGAAGGGAGTCTTGCATGTAAAGCTAGAGACTGAATGTGACGGGTAGTTTCATGGCGTAGTATTAAAAGTCTTGAAGTGTGAGTCAAGAGACATGGGTTCCTGTCCTGGACCTGCTACCACCTCATATACTGTAGGTCTCAGTCTTTGCATCTGTAAAATGTGGTCATTGGATTAGAGGACCTACAGGGTCCTTTGCATGCAGTTCTAAAACTCTCGAAGCTAAGGTGCAAGAGACCATCAGGACCCCCATGGCAGTTCCTCAGCAAATCCACTTAATATTTTTCCCTTATACAAGACAAGTCTAAGTTCCCTTTATCCCTGTGACTGAATTACAACTTGAGCATATTTACTACGTCAAAGATTAATCCTCTAAACCTGGCAAGCTTGCTGGTTGAGCAGCAAGGAAATATCTCTATAAAAAGAATAGACTCTATAAATTATTGGTCACTTACCTAGGGTTGTTACTAAATTATTTTAAAAGGATATATATTCTGCTCCTACACTCTCACTTCTGTCTCTCTCAGACTAATTGCTTCCTGAACTAGGAAGGGTGTCCAGACAGAGACCTAGGAAGTTTGATATATTCCAGATCCTTAAACTGCTGGGATTCCAGATGATAAATAAACTGCACAGTGGAATTTGAATCAACCTATTTGCAGCCTTGAAAGGAGTAAAAGGGTAAGTCATTGAAATTATCTTCTTTTTTCCCTTTCTAAGCATTCGAAGCAGCATAATATTTCAACTGGCTTCACTTGAGGAAGTGTCAGCTTTCCCATGCTTCTACCTCAGTCCTTATCATATTGTATTTTAAATGTTTCTTTTTCTGTCCACTGCTCTAGACTGGAAGATCCCTGTTGGCAGGAATTTTATCTTTTTCTTTAAATAAGACCTCGCATAGAGACTAGCACATAGTTGGTACTTGTGTCTGAATAATTGTTTAATGCATAAATGCATAGATGAAGAAATTGTGATCTAATTGAGAAATACTTTCTAGTGTCTAGCCTCAGTCTAATGCTACCACAACCACGTACCCCTTTTGCCACTGGGCCAATAAATCACACCCCCTTGCATCCCAGAACCCCATGCACACCTCTTTCACAACTCTGATCACGCTCTATTGTAAATGCTGGCTTATTTGTCTAGGTCCCCACCAACCTGAAAGCACCTAAAAGGTAGAGACCTAGTCTTATTCATTTTTGCATCCCTTATCCAAAGTAGTAGCTATCACAAGTAAGGCAATTTGTTGACTGAACCCAAAAAACACAATAGCTTATTATTTAGTGTTATGACCAAAGAAAGACTCTTTTAGGAAAATGTCAAAGGTCAATCTCTATGATAAAAGGTACACCTACACCATTGTTTCTACTTGACCAAAGGAGAGGATTGCAGAAGAAATCATAAGGATATCTTAATTCTCTAAACATGCTTTAGAAAAAACAAAAGTTGTCTACACAGATCAACTATCTAGGTAACTATTCACTGCTAGCATTTTACAGTATTATGAATTCAGGCTCTAAATTGCAGTATGAGGGATGGAGCAAAAAATGCGAACACGGTCTCTGTTGTCAGGGATGCCCAGACTGAAGCACATCAGAGAGGATGAACATAAGAAAGCTGAAGGCCATTCGTGCTATACAATTAGCCAAAGAAAGGCAACCGACAAGGTAAGGCTCTTGGCTTGGGAAATGAGCAGAGATAGCTGATCATTCACGTTTTGACAAGCTTTTCTTATTGCCCAGGAGGGCTTCTTAAGTGTAGTGAGGAAAGCACAGATTGCTGGAAGGATGAGAAAAAGACAACCTAGTAGCTTTAGGGAAATCAAGGCCAGAAGTGCAGTATGAAAAAATGTCCAAATTCTTA
This sequence comes from Eonycteris spelaea, assembly GCA_003508835.1. NCBI lineage: Eukaryota > Metazoa > Chordata > Mammalia > Chiroptera > Pteropodidae > Eonycteris > Eonycteris spelaea. The sequence goes on from PUFA01000028.1 coordinate 1,282,019, forward strand.
TATATATATCTTACAGGAAAAGAAGAGGTAGACCAAAAAGTCATTAAACAAGTTGGGCCAAGGAAAGTCGTATTAAAATAGAAAGACCTCCGGCTTGTTTAAACATGTCATGAAATTCTTTTAAAAGCTGGAGGTTTAACATAGGGGATCACTAGGAGAAATTCATAGGAATATGAGCTAATTAATTAATCAACTGAAAAACTAAGATGGCAAGATTCTTGATGATCCATAATGGGATCTGTGCTCCTAAGTTGCTCTACATCTCCACCTTACCCATCTCTACACAAATGCCATTTCCTCTAAGATTGACCTCCTTCTTTTCAACTCCATGTTCGCCTCCTCCAGGAAGCCTTCCATAACTAATGAATTCCCAAAATGCCCTTCCATACCCTCATTGTAGCTTGGTCAGGCTATGTACTACTCATTCATCTCCTGACCTCTTGTCACTCACTGTCTACCTCTGGAGATTACAATCTGTATCATCTCAGTAGAAGGGCTCCCAGAACAGAAGTTGTCTTATCCTCCTGTGTGGATTTTGCTCCCAAAAGTTGTTCATAGTAAGAAAGCACAGACTGCCTAAAGAAGACAGCCATCAGATGGCTCCATTCCCTGCATCACAGAATCTGCAATGGGCTCTTCTCTCACACTGGAGTTGTGGAGCAGGAGTTATGGCTCTCCCTGTAAAAAGTCATTATAATTATGAAAAATGTCTACAGCTCTTTCCACCATTTAGGCAAAGCCTCTGGCTGCCTGAGGAACAGAGATTTAAGATCCTGTTCTCCATAAAGATGGCTAGATAGCTCCAGAGATAGATATGTTAACACCTAATTGGTCATTGTTGAGTCATCAAATCTGTTTCAGACAGCAGGATTGAACAATCCTGACTGATAAGGAGGACAGAAAACAGCTCGGGAAGAGGGTAGCGAGAGATTATTTTAGTTAGTGCTCTCTTTCTGCACTGGCTCCCCACAGATTTTCACCGTTTCTTTGCACAGGATTTCTAAGAAAGTAGATTCCACAGTCTTGCTCAGAAGTAGCCTCATTCAACTTCCCATTTATGGCAGTGCTTCCTTTAGTCTAATTCTAATCCCTCATGTTGAGAGTCCCAGCTATTTCTGTTCTGGCCTCAGGAAAGGCCAGCATTCTCCTTTTCTTGAGTTTTCAATACTTTAAATCCATTGGTCAGCATTTTCTCTCCTCCCTACTTTCTATTTCTTCCCTTCCATTCCTGACCTTTCTATTCTCCCTATTAACCACAACTTTCTTATGTATATCCTTTTTGCAAAGCCATGTGACATTTTAAAAATACCTTTCTAGAACTCCTAATAATTGGAATGACTATCCCTTAATTCAGAGTGGGTAAAATATATTACTTGACCAATAGTCACTTTAGCAGCTAACAATGCAGAGTATTGGCCAAGCCCCAAGAGCCTGGAGACTGAAAGGGTCGTACCTGATCCAGTGGAGATATGAGCGAAGAAGACAGCACTATTCACAATTTGTGGCTTTAAAATCAAGAGGAAAGATGACAATCTGTGGTTAAGGTAAGAGTTTTAAGAGGCTAGAGTGTAAAAACTTCATTTCAGGATTTTAAACACAAAAGAGCATCTCTTTTAGCTGAGTTAGATTTTTTTCAGGAGGTAAAAATAACTTCCTGGGAAGATGAGACAGAATGACTTCTGAAGGAAAATCCATGACTTTCCTTTCTTCCCAAAGAAGACAGTTTGGTTTGTGGAAATAGTGAAGGAATGGTGCTCATGCTCAGAGCAAAGGTGCAAAGGATGAGGGCAAGGTGGAAAGTCAGGTCTCGAGGCCCTGGTTTCCCCCACCCCCCCCCATCCAAGTGGTTGCAACTGAGCAACAACTCCATTCGAGTTAGCTCTCAAAACGCTCTGCCATCACCCACTATTATGAGGGACTGAAGTTGAAAACATTAACCTCACCCCTCTCAGGCAGAAAAGTGGAACATGGTTGTGGCATGTGGATTTATTCACTTTGGAGCGCATATCCCTTAAAGTTATCCCCAGAACCCTTCCGTCTATGCAATACTCCTCTACTTCAACCATCCAAGTCAGAGACAAAAATTTTCTACATCCGAAATGCTTCAGGGAAGGTGCCTCTCTGTCACTTCTCTGGTTTGACACATTTCATCTCTCTTTTGTAAACTTAACATTACCCCTGACCAGCTTTAGTCAGAACTCATTTCCTTTTCTTCTCATGCCTACCCAGTACAATTGGTTTTCTCAGCCTCCCCTGAATCAATCACTTCTCTCTCCTTTTAGTCCAGAGACAGAGGTCAAATGAGGTGGTTATCCTCCATCCTTAAGTTCCAAATGCTCCTCCACGTTCAGTCCGTCTTGAGACACAGAAGCTGGAAGGGAGGTTCTGTTGCTCTACACTCCTCAGACCACTTCACCTCCTAGAGAAGCAGCATTTCAGAGTTTCCTGAGATTTTGCAGTGCTACTTGTCCAGTTACAAGGGGAAGATGGCAGATGTAAAAGGAACTTTGTTAATACCCCAACAGAATCTGAGGCAGATAAAGTAAAGCAGGGTTTGTCATTCCTCCAAGAGCCTGGCACTCCCTTGAGGGACAAAGGGAGCTGGGTGCCCTGATCATCTAGAGTAATTACCACCGCCGCCACCATCCTCACAATAATAACCCCTGAACCACTGTCAGCCCTTTTCATCTGAAAGATCTCAAAGCATTAGCTGCCAGGTGCTCATTAAGCCCTCTTGGATGAGGTCGGCCCGACGGGTCTAGCCCTTGCTACAGACCGTCAGGGTCAGGGGGTGACTCAGAGAACCTAGGGAGCCAAATGTTGCAGAGCGGGGGTGGGGCGGGGGCATCAGCTTCCTACATGTGGGAAAATGAGCCTCCTTGGCCCAGGTCTGGGTACCAACTGCAGGAGAATGAAAAGGAGGCTAGCTCCTCCTCCAGCAGTCTACAAGCAGGGTCATGTAGAATTAATTCAACGCAGAGCTCATCTACTCCAAATACCAGACAGGACTGTTTACACCCCAAGAACTTGTGGGAGGCGTGAAGAAGTGGGCAAGGGCAAGGGCAATTTTGGAGAGAGAAGCAGAAATTAGGGAAACATCTCCCCTTAAAGGAAATGGATAAGAGGAAACACTCCCTGAAACAAGAGGGGGGGAGGAGGTCAGTTTTGGAAAACTTAAGTCTCAGAAATGACCCTGGGTGGCAAAGCAGTGACAAGCTTCTTCTTTTCCGGGTATCAAAATAGGCTGAATCAATTTTTTTTACAGGAGTGGCCTCTATACAAAGCTTGGATGCAGACTGAACAAAGGGAGCTGTCATCTACTGCACTCTGCACTGACAGTATGTAGATCAGAATGTGATTCTATTTACTGCTGACCCTGCTGTCCTGTCCCATTTTAGAGCCTCCACAATAGAGAGCTACATGGATCAAATGAATGCAAACATCCAACCTGCCACCCTCAGTACCACAGAGGGTCACTACACTGGAGTGAATCCAAAATCATTCTGAAAGGCTCTTCTGATACAGACCACAAAGCCTGCATTTAGAAATGTGGACCACAAACTAATTCCATGGACCATTCGGTTGGGGCATTAGACAGTCTCAGAAAATCATATTATCTGCTCACTCCCTTTTGCTTCTACAACCACCACAACAAAGGTCTACAGGGCTTTGTCTGACGGTTTATGTGTTTTTTAATAGAGTCAAGCCAACATCAAAAATATACTTTAAAATGATGGTATTTGGGGTAACAATTTGAAAATGCATAAATGGACAAGTTTGCATATCTGTTCTGCTCTCTTTAGATGACCCAAAGCCAAATCACCACTGGTTTACCCGGTAGCAACTGCTGGAATTTCAGGTACAGGTGCCTAAAAGAAAATGGCCTTTGGTGTACTACTAACCTTAATAGTCCCCAAACTAAAAGAAGACTGTAGAGTCACTTAGTGTCCTAACCTATGGAGCTAGAAGAAGATGACTCCTTGACTATCAAACTTAGGAAACCTATGACTTGAGAGAAAAGATGGAGTCAGGTGATAGCTCCCCAGCTTGCTTCTGGAAGCAAAAGCCCAGGAGACCCCCAAGAAATGCAAAGATCCCCAGACCTGTTATTCCACTCCTAAGATTTCCATCTCTTCAAAACTCTGTAATCAGAAGAAATACTAGAAGTACAGTCTGTTTTTAATTAGTATACTCCTCAAGGTCATTTCTGTATTCCTCTTCCCCTAAAAAGGACCTGTCCCCACCCTCCAACCTCAACTCTCCTACACAAGAAAAGGGAGAAAGCATCAATCTGCCCAGAATTTGGGGGTTCCCACCCCCATTCTCTAAGAGGTGAGGGAGGCAGGAGAAAGACACTCATTAGCAAGTTGCAGGTGGTGTTACCAGGGTATTATTTATTATTTGTTGGCTGCCAACGCTTCCCTGAGCCTGCAAAGACAGAGCCATTGCCTCAGGGGCTGCAAAGTCTGAGACAGACAAACAATACACAACCCAGGCATGAAATCCGCCCCACTGAGGAGCTGGGGGCAACCTTGGGGATAGGAGCCACTCTCCTTTCTGGGTAGTCCTCTGGTTCCTGAAAATCTTAGAGAAGGTACAAATGTTCAGGGGAGATCCTAGATCAGGGAGGAGTGGACTCTCCAAAAAAATGAGGGGGCTCCAAAGAAAGGAGCTCAGGCACAGGTTGAGGCAAGAGGTCTTAGAATGGTGTGAGAGGTAGGAGGAAATGAGATCAGGGTTACAGGCTGGGACAGCAGGCGGAGGAGGCGGCTTTGGGGGAGAAGCGTTGCTGAATGGATGGGGGAGGCCAAGAGATGTCATCAGCTGTTGCGTGGGGGAACACTGATGCCAGAACACAAGTTGTGGCAAGAATGAACCATCAGAGGTACTGAATGATTGGGAGTTTAACCAGAGGGGAAGAGGGGCTTGGTCATCAGTAATACCCTGTGTTGAGATGCTATTGCTCCATGATAACTGGTCCATTCCCAGAATAAATAAGACTGCAAAGAAAAAGGTTAGCATATGTCACAGTAGGATTCTTCAAGATGATATTTCGCCATGTATCCCCTTGCTACCTCAGAGAGTGGTAAAAGCTTTAAGTTTCGCCCGTGCATGACCTCTTTCCCTAGCAAAGTAATTTGAGATTCCACTATCCCTTAGGAGTTCTATCCCTTGAAATCTTTGTTCTATACTCCTCATAGACTTCTTGGTCTGGCCTCATCTTCTGTGCAGACTTCACTAAAGCAAGGGAGCTTGTTTGGAAGCTTAGCAGGGAAGACTAACCAAAGAAAGCACTTCTAACGAAAGTAAAGCACTTCTTGGTTTGGGGTTTTGTTTTGTTTGTTTTGTTTTTTTAATAGCTAGCTTCAAGAGGGATATACATGGAAAGGAGAGGGAAGTAGAGCTTTCTATCCAGTCAACCCTAGAAACTAATGAAGTGAGAGATGTTAGGACCACACTTGGTCCTTATACCCAAAACAGGGCAGCAGAAAACAAGGCCTGAGAGGACAGAAGGGACTCCACTGAATGAGTTGGTCATATTGTGTTTACTGTCAGGAAGTCCTTTATTAAGTTTAACCTCAGCACCTCCAGCTTCAAATGGTCACTTTTCCTCTCATTTGGTAAAGGAGATTAGCAAGAACCTTTCTCCTTCATTTAGGTACTATGGAAATTGGTCGTAAAAGCCCCTAAGCCAGGTGATCAAGTCCGAGCCCTCTCTAAACTCAGCAGTCCAGGTACCCTTTGCTGGTCTCTCCCCAAGAATTCTAGGCTGCACAAATGAGGAACTCTGAAGACAAGAAACCTGCCGAGTTTATTTTTATCTCTCCTTCAAAACATACACCCATTACTCAATATCCTTGGAGGGCTCAGCCACAAAAACAACTTAATACAAGCAAACACTGCAGGACCGCTCTCTCCTGCTCTTCACGCCAAAGCAAAGAGGCCAAATACCAGCCTCCTGCTTTTGATTCACTTAAGTTTTATCTGCAACAGGATGGAAACTTTCTAAAGGTCTGATCTAAAATGGCTCTAGGAGATTAAGCCAGGACATCACTCCTAGGGACAATCTCAAAGTCACTGCATAACATGGGTATACCCCAAACAGTAGTAAATGGAAAGCCTTCTATCCCCAGCTTCCTCCAAACTGCCAGCCCCTCTAAATGGGATAAGAAATAGCCAAGACTATACTGCAGGATAAATCTCTCTGTAAGTTTCCCTCTTCCACTCCTAATTGTGAATTCCTCTACTTTATGAACAGAAAACAACATGGACAATCCAAAAACATTTGATGAATTTTTAAGAATCCTCATAGCTCTGAAATGTATTACGTGAAGTTTTTGAACAATGGTTATCTGTGTTATTTGGGCAGATAAAGTTAGTAAGGTCGCTTTTCCTTACTAACTCTGAGTAAAGGAAGCAAGCCTAAGGTTACAAATTCCCTGCAAAGATGTCCTAGGATGGAAACTAAATAACTGACCGTATTTGACCAGTCTGTTTCCTACCAAACTCTAACAGTCACTATGCACTGAGAAACCCAGACCTACCATGCATCCACCAGGGGGCCAGACGGTCAGCAGTCTTTTCCTACAGCACACAGGGGCCGGGGGAAATGAGGTACTCCTGTTAACCACCGCAGGCGCTGAGGGCACAGGAGAGTCTACTCTCAGATGTCAGTCGTGAAATCAATTCTATCCTTCAATTGGTTTTCAATTTGACTAAACCAATTTGACTAATTTATTGAAATGGGAAGGCAGTCAGGCCAGGCACAATAGAAAACTTCCTAGTAGGGATGTGGGCCTATTAACCTCTAGGATCTCTTAGACTGGTTGGCTTTAAGAGCATCAAATCTGTTCTTTTCTTCAAGCTAGATCATAAGAGAGTCTGTCCCGAGGCAGCAGAATTGGCAAAATGACTCTCCTGCTCACTCAGAGTCTTGAATCTTCTCTGCTAGGGAAAGCCAGATCCAATATCCAGAAGATGAGGGCTGCAATGTTATTTTACAAACAAGCCCTTCCTATATCAACGCCACTTACTGTACTGGAAGCTGGTATTAAGTGAACCGCTAGTGTAGTGCATCAAGGGCTTATTGAATATTGATTCCCATTTACGTGACAGCAAAATGGCCTAAGAAATCTTCTCTGGATGCCTCGGCCCTTGATAAAGAGGGTGTTAGTTTTGTTTTATGAAGCTGGGATCCAGGCCAGTCACATCTTATAGCTCCGCTTACTTTTATTTAATAAAACAACGAATGCTATGAGTGAGGAGGGGGATGTGTTGTGTCATGTTGTTTTTCAAGAGGATTCAATCTGTTGGCAAAGCAAGAGGAACAGGAGTTAGACTTCAGAAAGGATTGTGCATCAGGCCATGGCCAGCAGAGGGAATAGAGAAATCCTACAATGGGCTACCTCAAAGGCAGATACAGCTCTTTCCTCCAGGAAAAGAACCCTCCCTGAGTGAGACAGGGGAGGAATTTGGCGGCCAGCAAATACCATACACGCAGACAAAGGAAGAGACGGCTTTGGGCAGCAAAAGCAGAATCAGAGAGTCTCTTCTCAGGGAAGCAGGGATCCAAACGTTGTCACATCCCTTCCCCATATGTCAGCTCCCCTCTAACCCAGACCTTAATCTACATGAGAATTCCTCCTATTTGCCAAATTTTCCATTAAAAAAAAAGATTACACTAGTTTTTCCACCCCACCCCCAGTTTCTAGCAGAGACAAATTCCTTAATGTTAAATCTTATTTCCATTCATCCATATCTTCAAAATGTTCCTCTTGGAATATAAACTACAATATTTTTATGGAAAAGAACTGACAGCTCCACCCCAGAACCACACGAGGGGAAAGTGGCCATGGAGAACAGCAGAGAGGCTTAGAAGCTGAACCCCCTTCTGGATCCCTAGCCCATCTCCACTCAGCCTCATCTCCTAAGGTTAGACACAGGAGAAAACATCTCAGTACAGAGAACCATAGCAGCCATTTTCCTCCGGACTAACTAGGTAGGGTGCAGAGGCAGAAGGATGCCAAGACTGGCGACGGAGCAACAAGGGAGAGTGAGCTGAGGAATGACCACAAATCGGTCAGCCTGCCAAAAGCCACTGACCCTGTTTTAATATCCCAGAGGTTGGAGGCGAGAGTAGAAATCACAGGCTCCAGAAAAAACAATCTTTGAAAGAAAATTGCCTGTCGCAGCCAGAGATATATGAAAGTGCTGTTACAGTTGGGGAGGGGGGAGCAACTATAAAACTACACCTGGTTATTGCACTGGCTGGCTGACACCATGATGCTTTTGCACTCCAAACAGTTTTGCTTGAAATAAAAAACCCTATAACTTGGGTAACTAAGATGGTGTGGGATGAGGTAAGTAAAAGCGAAGGAGGCAGGGCTGCTCAAGTTCCAGGGTGGAGGCAGATCCATGAGGTGGCTGGGTTGGGGGTGAAATGACTGGATTGTGGGGAGGGATAGGAGCGGGACCAGGGACTTAGCATTCAAGTCCCACAATAGCAAGGGTTAAGAAGAAAGCAGGAAAGTTCGTTCCCAAGGAATCTTATACCAGCTTCCACAAATGAGCTCTATCCTCTGACAGTCTTTGTCTGGCTTTCACTCTTGTCTCTGTCTTTCCATCTGACTTTACTTCTCTTCCTTTTTTCACTTACCTTTCACCGTTCCTCTCTTTCTTGTCCATCTTTGTAGCTTTCACGTTCTCTCTGCTTTTGCCTAGTTTTCACTCTCTATTCCTCTAACTACAAGTACTCCTGTGTCTCTGTACCTATGGCATCTGTCTCTCTTATTATCCTTTCATTTTTCTTACACTCGACCTCTTACATCCAGCGATTTGAGCATCACTCTTTTTTTCTTTTTTAATCTGATTTTCTCTACTCTATCAAAAGGTGACCAGGGAGCAGAGAGAGGGAATTCTAAATAAAACTGTTAAGTACCTTTCACTAGGCATTTGCTCAATATCAAGCCCTCATCTAACATTCTCTTATTTAAGTCTTACAATTCGTCTGAGAGGTAGATCTGATTATTCCCATTTTACAGATGGGAACACAACATCAAAAAGTCTAAGGAATACAGTACAAAGTGTCAGAACCAGGATTCAAATCCAGACCTGATGGCTTTGAATAGTCAACCCTTAACAGTTAATGGGCCAAAAAAAAAAAAAAAAGAATAAAAGGAAGAAAAAAAAACCAGACAGAAATATGGCAAATGGGCAAATAGATGCCCTGGAGAAAATAATGGAGGCGGGAGAAGGTTAAGTGTTTCAGACCAATCAGTGAGACCAAGTAGATGTCCATCCTTAAGCCGCCTGCCTCCATACCTGATGGGCCAATTACCAGATCTGTCAGGGCAATCATTAGCCCTGTCCTGATTTGAAAGTTGAGTGTAAGAAGAAAGAGAACCACTACCCCCAAGAGGAGAATCCTTGCCCCATTCTGGGCCCAGTCTTTCCTTTTAAACCCCCTAAAGCCAATCCCTTCCAAATAAGCCTCCAAAATCCTTTGTGGAAAGAGACTGGCTCCTTGTGTCTTGGGTTACCTCCACGGCCAAAGAAACATGTAAATAAACACCATCAGGAAATATGTTGGATAACAAAATTCTCAGGATGAAAGAGAGGTCTTTTATCTATCCCCAATAAATCTCTCTTATTTTAAAACTACAGTTCTCTCCATGACCCTTCTAGGACCTTACACCCTTCCCTATTCACAAAGTTTTCCTTAGCATTCACATCTATCTCTCCTGCTAGGACTGAATCTTCATTGAAACACTATAGCCATCCAACTTTCGTACAAGGGATGGTGTCTTCTAGCTCCCATGAGTGCCTGGCGTGTGCCATGGAGCGTGAGATGAAATCTTTGTTATCTTAGCGTCGTTACAAATGGAATAATTGGTCGTAAAAATTATGCAGGCTGTTGGAAAAGAAATAACAACACACACACACACTCATTACAGATTCCTGAGATAGCTTCTCCTGGCTAAAATTGCATGTTTTCTCTATGTCCCAGTCATCACCAATATCCCCCTGGCTCCGAGTGTCCAAAACATTAAGTCTTCTCCAGAAAGAAGCTGGAGACAGAATACAGACTCAAAGCTACAGCCTCATCAGAAGTTTTGCTCAACTGAACCAACACAACCTGACCTGAAAGTTGAGGAGTTCAAAACAATGTCTACAACTTCTCTCATAAAGCAACTATGTGCAAATAAGTCAACATCTTAGATACTTTTTGAAGTAGAAAGGTGGATCCCCTTAAATTCTCTCCTCATCAGCCAATCCGTACTGACACTGGTATGAAGTGAGATCCAGAAAAGCTTGGACAGCACTTCTGCTCCTGGTCTTGACCACCAGGCCTCACCTTGCCACTGACCGTCATGCGACAACCCTTAAGGATTAGATTATAGCTTGTGGTAAAATTCAAAGTGTACTGCTTCAAAAGGTAAATACTTTTGGAGATGATAGGAGATACACATGAAGCCTTTGGCTCAAGATGTACTCAGGGCCTCTGCTCTAGAAATCATCACTAGGAGAAGGCCAAGAAACACATTTCTCCACCAACGGAGCAAACTCCAGAGACCCAGGGGCCCTGAAAAACATGGGGAAGACTCGGAGTAATCTTTTCCCATGCCTCTGGGGGAAACCCTTGCATTTACATTATTTTTCAACTCAACAGACCACCTCTTCTTCCCAGTGCACCCCAAACTTCACCCTCTAGTCACTTTATAACCCCTTCAAGCTCTAAAAAGCAGCAAGGCCAGTGTTTCCTAGCAAGCTCTTTTGGAGATAACCAAGAAAGGCAAAGGCACTAACCCAAATAATTTTAAACATCCCCTTCCAGCCTGTGCTTTCATACATCTTAGTTCTCCTTTACCTGGACGAGAGAGAGCTGGGGGAGATTTCACTCAGTCCCTTTGATTCTCAAAGGGAGAGGGAACAAAAAAAGAGGGAGCCTGGATATGAGCCAAGCAGACTCAGAGACTGGCTCCTAGTTTTCCCAGCTGTGGAGTGAGAGCAAAGAGTGAGACGAGGAGATTGCTATGTTAAGAACAGGTTTGACTCCCACACCCTGTCTCCAATCTTCATGCCTCTCCTCACTCCCTCCCAGTGGGGTGAGGAAGGAGAGAATCACACCAGCTCTCCATTCCCAGCTAGAGTCAAACCTACAAAATATGAATCAGCACCAGCCATGGAGACAGAAACCAGAGGTTATTTTGAGACCTGTAGTTCTGCTTCCCCCAGGACTTCAGTGACAACTATCTGCTTGGGGACAAGTGCTTAATTCTGGGGAAACACCATCAGCTGACCTCAAAACGAATTTTAGGGAATTTTGCTCCTGTTCTGCCTAACTGCGAAACGGAGAGCTCGGGAGGTTCCCATGCCTTCCCCTTGAGAACATTCTTCCTTCTCAGCCTTATAGAGAGTCAGTTCCCAGATTTCTAGGTAATTCTGGTAGGAGCTCATAAATTCAAAGGACACAGGTTTTTTTCTTCCCTCTCTTCAAAAGATACCCAGTTTGACTCTAGTCTAGAGTCTAGACTAGAGGTGTTATAGGCACACCTGCAGTATAAATTGTCTCTTGCGTTCTCCCGCTTAAATGTGCATGCCAGTAATCTGGGGGTCTTGTGAAAATTCTGATTTCCTAGATCTGAGGTGGAGCCTGAGATTCTGCATGTCTAACAAGTTCCTGAGTGATGCTAATGCTGCTAGAGCCCAGACCACACTGTGAGTATTGATCCGAATGGAGTACATGAACCCAGAATGGATTTTGGTGAGAGACTCCTGCCTTGAGGTTGCCTCCAGTCTCGGAGTGAACTAGGACATAAAGATAAAGAGGCAAGAACAGGATAAGAGGAACAAGGCAGAATACCATGGAGTTCGGGAAGGAGGGCCAGTGATAGAGCCTGGGCATCTCAGGACATCTGGAGGTAAGGGGATGTCTTAAAGCAGAAGTATGGAACAGAATATGACAGTAAGGGTCAACTGCACTGAAGGGAAGAAAGGAGAATGGCAACACATGTAAAGAATCAGGCGGGAAAGAAGGACACTCGTATAAGGGCACAGGCTCAGAACTGACCCTCAGAGTGGGACTCTTGAGCCAAGCGATGATAGGAGCTCATTGTGGTGAGTCTACAGAGACCAGTGGAAAAGGGTCTTGAAGTTCATTCTGAGGAGCTGAGAGTTAACAGAAGAAATAGAGCCTTTTAAATCAGAACGGTGCTTTAAGAAGCTGAGTCAAATCCTAGTGGAGACATGCCAGGGGCGGGGGCAGAGAGCAGTGGGGTGTTATTGTTTAATGGGCACAGAGTTTCAATTTGGGATAAAAAATTCTGGAGATGGATGGTAGTGATGGTTGCACAAAATGTGAATGTAATTAATGCCACTGAACTGCATACCCCAAAATGGTTAAAGTGGTCAATTTTATATATTTTACCACGATAAAAAAAAAATAGTGGAGGCAGAGGCCATAAGAAGATGGTGCTTCTACCTAAATACGACTAAGATCCAAGCCCACCCTAAGTAGAGGAGATGCTGAAAAACGGGCCTCCTGAAGTCAAAATAAAATCTGAACTATCTCTCAACCCCAAACTCCACCCTCCTCCACTTGGCTCTTCTACCATGATATAGGTTGCTTATGTTCTTAAGGATTTGAAAGAAAAACAACCACATTACGAATGGGTTTCTGTTGTGCCTTTTAGCTTGACCTGCTCATCTTGAGTCATTAGGAGCTACTCTGCGGGTGCCATGCATGAATCTCCCTGCTCAGCAGCCAGAAGATGAAAGAACCAGGCTAAGGATAGTTGAGGAAAGGTGAGCTCTTAAGATGCCCAGGTTTAGAGTCCTTGGGACACGCAGCTTTTTTCTGGCTCCACAAGAGAATTAGAGAAAAAAGATATGAGTTAAACCAGTAGAGAAGGAAAACAAACTGTGAAAAGAACCTACCAACCATCGAAGTTGGAAACATTCCCAAGAAGAAAATAGTAGCTACCCTAAGGGGCCAGAGAAGCGAAGAAATGGTTCTGCTTAAAGTCAAAAGCATGGAGGTCACAGACTAAAAAGGCTAAGAAAAAATAAAAAGCACATGCTTGGGCTAGAGAAGGGGCTGCATACAACAGAATACCGGCACAATGTGCAAGGGTTTCCACCAAGCACAGGCTGTGAAGAAGTAGCCTGGCCCCCAAATAAAGGATTAGCCTCAAGACAGACAACTAGAAGAAATTCCTGACAAAATTGTGGATTGCTGAGAAGGAAGTTTGGGAAGCCAAAAAACATTTCTTTGGGTCAGTCTGGAGGCAGGTAGAGAAAAAAGTCAGCAGTTGCCCTAAAACCTGTTATGCTGACCCATCTATTGCGAAAGCACCAGACTGGATACCCAAGTGGGACCTATTTATCAGGGTGAGCTCAGACAGCAAGGGTTCCAATGAGCGAGGAAGAGGCTGGCTTCCCATCCCGGAAAGTTCTCTGCCCCTGAGCAGCTTCTGCCCCCGCTCTCTGCCTCCACCCTCCATGGGTAATGGGGTGAATCCAGCAGCTGCTCTTAAGTCATTAACAGGAGCAGAGCTTGATAATATTTTCTGACTCAGAACAGACTAGTCAAACTCTTAATTTCTATTTGGAAATCCATCATCTGGGATCAAGCGTCACTACCGCTCTCCCATGTAATCCCCGGGCTCCTCCTGGGTCATCATAGCAATTCTCCTGTCTCCAACGATAATGCAAGGAGCTGCATTGTGATTGGGGGGATTTCTCCTATTATTTGTGTTCTCATACCTAGGTGGTTAAGGACTTCCGTCTGAAGTCTGCCCTCAAACCCTATTACTACAGTAAAAAGCATTTTTTTTTCTTCAAGGAAAAACTTTTTGTTAAGGGACATGGATCTCACTGGCTACAAAGATCAAAGAACTGCCGTCTACAAATAATGAGTAAATAGAAAAGAGAATAAAGGTTGATGCACTTCATAATTATTTAAAATTATCTTTTAAGCTGCTCTATGTAAGGAGTAAAATGTCCTCCTCCATTTCCACTGAGAAATTAAGAGGGAGTCATTATGTAACATTTACAAAGTTTTAGAGAACTTTTACACCCATGATTTCAACCAATCTTCACAAACGTCCCAGGTTATGGTAAAAAGAGGCATTATAATTATGATGCTCATTAAAAAAAAAAAAACACGTCTAGGTGAGTAAACTGAAGCCCAGGGAATGACCTTAGCTACCAGACTAACTGAGGTTGGCATTGAGAAGCATTCACAGTCTGTAGGAATTGTAAAACACTGAAATGCACTACTAAGAGATCTGAGTCAATCTAGCTTGTCACGGTAAAAGGAGGACTTTGGAAGAAGAAGGCCAAGGGACTTTACTTGTCCCATTAGATCAGAATTGCTCAAGTACTTGTGTCTCAAGTACTTCATGCTTCTTCAAATTGCTCAGAGCCTGTGTGCTCTCAAAATCCACCACAGGGCCTGGCACGTACTAAATAATCAATAAATATTTGATAAAAGGAGAGGGAGGGAGAAAAGGACAAGGATGGTAGTCAGGGTTGAGGGACATTGTCTTGGTAGATAAGCAGAGACTGAGGGGAAACTGGGGGAAGGAGACAAGAGCTAAGAGGACACAGGGAAAGGCACAGGAGCTAGGGTAAACAGAAGGGGGAGAAATGGGCATCGGGGCACAGGAGCAAAAGAACTAGGGCTACTAGGACATCAGTGGAACCAGAAGGGGGGCAGAGTCAGAGAGAATCAAGAAGGGTTTGGGGAAGTTTCTGTACAAGAGGCATTCCCTTATATCTCTACAGCTGGTGCTTCCTATCAGAAGAGGCACCTTCTCCAGGATCCTGTAAGTCAGGTGCGAAGGATGTGATGGCTAAGAAGAGCTGAGCACAGCGCAGACAAGCAAGAGACAGACAGTTTTTCAGTAAACATCCCATAGCAAATCTCAAGGATAGAGGAGCCAGCTTTGGCAGCTGCCTTACTTTAAAGTCACTAGACAAGTCAGGCAGGTGGAAGGAATTTTGGGAGCACATAGAAGCTACTGTGCATAAGACATGATCTCATTATGCTGGGCATCTGGGTACCCACCTCAGCACACAGCTGATTACAATGGGGGTATGACTGGGGCAAAAGTCATGATACCCTGGGATAGGAAGCAAGTTTGAATCCTCTATGGCACAGCTGTCTTTAGTAATAAAGTCACTCAAGCTCTCTGGCTCTCACAGGAAAAGTAGATAGAATTGTACATCTAGGATTTTTATAAGATCCAGGCCCTACACACTTGACACTTGAATACAGTAGAAGCAACAGTTTCTTCACTGACCTTTCCTCCTCACCCATCATCATTAAACTCCTCTCCCACAATTCCATCCCCAATAGCAACCAGACTGTGTTGAAGCTCCTTGAAGAGCTAGAGAGACTCCATGTGTGGGAAATAGGTCCGTGTGTGGAGAGAAATTTCAGGAAGGATCATTGAATTACGGGTACCCAAACTTAGTCTCTGATTTCAGAGGAGAGGTTTATTTGTCTATACTCAGATTAGTATGACGCTGCTTGAAGGCACTTCCTGAAGCTCCAGATCACCCCACTGGTAAGAAGAGACTCTGGCTTCTGCTGTTTGTTTCCATCCACAGACTTCCTAATGTATCTCGAGGTATCAGGGGGAGATAATTAATCTTGGAACTAGAGACTACTCCTGCCAAAGACCCCCTACCGTCACCAACCTCCCCATCCTACCCAGATTTGGCTCCTTACAGTTGATCCTCACCTGCTGCAGGAAACAGGAGAATAGAAATGAAGATTTCAGCCATCACCATGGAAACCAGCAGCCTTTAAGGCTCCCCCTCACACACAGTCCATCCACTCTTTCCCTCCCACTTCTAAGTCATATCAGCTCATAAGATTTCTCTTTGTGGCCAGTATACTAATTTATCTGGAACAAAGAACAAAAACATAATAGCTGGTTTGGGGGGAAATGCTGACCCCTGGCTTTCTAACCACTCACCTGCCAGATTATCATACCTCTTCTTCCCTTACACAGACTCCTCCTACCCCCTACCTTCCAGCCTCATGTCCCCTCTGATCCCTTCTTCCTATTCTCATACAGTCATCCTCATCCAGAACTCCTGATCTGTTGGTCCCCAAATACAGATCTTTTAACTTCATAAACCCCCAGTTCAGACCCATTCACCCTCAGACTGCCATCCTCTGAGTGCCTTCACCCCCATCTAGATCCATTCTTCATACCACCCCCACACCTATGCACTATTTTCACAGTCCCAGCACTTCCTGTTCTTAGCCAGTTACCCTCCATTCTTAGTGTTCTACAATCCGGGGACCTCACCACATACCCTGCCCCCAGAATCTCAAGCACTCTTTAATAAAAAAGGGTCTTACAAAATTTCAATATTTCCCATTATCTATTCCTTTTTTTCTTTCTCAGTCTTAATTCAACCTCTAAATTAGATGTTTAAATCCTTGGGCCCCTTGCAAGAAGAGGAAGAAAAGGGAAATCTCTCAATGCTCCTTTCTCCTAACTTGGTCCTGCCCTGGTCCAGTCCTGGTCCTCACTGGGGCCTGGGAGACTTCATCAGCCTTTCCAGATTACTCTGAAATTCTTGAGAGAGGCTCCAAAGACCGTTCTGAGCAAGGAGGAATTTTATGGGCATCTTTTACAGCTTTGTTTGTTCTTCAATCTTTCCAGCTCAGACTCTTTATCTGAGTCTCTACAGTCACAAAATCACCGCAAAGGGATGAGTTGAAATCAAACTACATGGAGCCACCTTAATGCTTGCCCCTCATCTTGGCCCCATGATTGGAAAGGGGGACCTGGATCTCCATGGCTACCGCTCCACCCACCCACCCAAGCACCCCTCCCAAGCATGGTGTCCCATTGCTCCCCCCATCTGGGAAACTGGAAGCAGAAGATGACTCAAGGGGTCAGGGAGGATCAAGGCTTGTTTAGAGCTTTGAGATCTCTGGATGAAAAGTAAAAAAGGGTGGGGAGTGGTGAAAAAGTCAGGTGAAGCATCTGGGGCTCATGAGCAAATCACTGTCCACCCCACCCACCCACTTCCCAGACTGAGGCTCTTAGTCTTTTGTAAATGAGTGCAAGCAGGTTTGCATTGAAGCATGGGCACTTTAAGCTAGCCTGAACAGAACTGCCCAAGTATTTACTACTTCTCTAGGGAGTTGAAAATTGAGAAGACAGACACTTTCATTTAGAATAAACTCCATCTGTTTCAGCCAGACAAGCTAAAAATTTTCCATGAAAGCCCATCCTATTACTGTACTGGTCAAGATCCAGACTTCAGTGGAAAAGGAAGACTTACAGGGGGATGAGCATAGGGTCTTTTATGTTTCCAGAGAGTTATTTAATCTCACCTCTCAAGAATAAGACAAGTAAACATCTGGTAACAACACCAGACGACATTAACAGTGGCCCTGTAATGTACTCTCTTCTTCCCAAAGATACGTCCAACTTTCTAGTAATACATCTATTTTTGGGAAAACAAGATAAATAAAACTTTTTACTCAATCATCTTATCCATTTTCATAGCTTCAATTATTATTTCTATGTAAGTGAGTTCTGAATCTATCCTTTCAGACCTAACCATATTCTCCTTAGTCTTCTGCTTCAAATGTATGATGAATTTTCCTAGTGGGGACTCTATCAGCACCTTAAACCAACTTAATCTAAAATGTAATTCATATTTCCTCCAAAACCAGTCTCTTCTAACTTCCCTTTTTTCTGTTAGAGGTACCACTGTTCTGCTAATCACCAAAGCTGAGAACCCCCAGCTTCATCTTTGACTCTTCTTTCTTTTCCTCTTTCCTCCCATCTTACCCACCTTCCTCACCACTATCCTATCAAAGTTCATCATTGACCAGATTCTGTTCATCATGATTCCACAATGTGGAACCTCCAACCTTTCGTGTCCATTCCCAAGCCATTGTCTTAATTTAGTCTTTTAGTCTATCATCTAAATTTTTACACTAGCATCCTAACTGATCTCCCTGCTTCCATCTCTTTCCCAAGCTATCTTCCCACTGCCTCAAGAATAATTTCATTTAAAGTTTTTGCATGTCATTTCATTCCCTCCACTAGAGACTGCAGTTCTATCTCTTTCGAGATCCTCACATGAACTCTCTATCCAGATAAATAAATGGGTCAGTCAGTCATGTATTTATTCAACAAATATGCATTTAACATCTAGCTACTATATCTTTGACATGTTGAGAAAGCAATGTGACTATATATCACCCTTGATCTTAAGAAGCTCAATAAAGCTCTGTTTTGTATCCCTATAATATATCTTTTACTTTCTTGCTTGACTTTGTTCCATTCTCATGTAGAATGTCCTCCTCTCTGTCTAGTCTTAAGTTTTTCCTTAAAATTCTACCACTTCCATGAAGCTTTCTCTAGCCATCCCATCACAATTCTACCTCCTTTCTCAGAATTCCAATAACATTTAATTGTCTGTATCACTCACTGGGCATTGCCTCACTGTAATGACTTACAGTTCCCAATGCTACACTTAAATATACACTATATTATTATATAATCTCCCTAAATGATTTCTGGCACCTGGAGACTAGGGACTCTGCCTTTCTTTTGTCACCCCAAAATATTTAGCTCAATGCCTTAATATGATTGTGTATGTAATATAATTGGAGATGCCATACTGTGAACTGAAGAAGCGAATTTCCGGAATGGAAATGCCATGTAGCCATGGAAAAAACAATGGTTCCAAAGTCAGAAGATATGTTTTCCTACCAACTCCACCAGTTATTAGCTGAGACCTTAAATTCTGAGCCTCGCGTTCAGGGTTTTATGAGAATTTAATTTCATGAGAAAACATAGAAAGAGTAGACCAGCACCTCACACCTAATAAATGCTCAATAAATATTTGTTTCCTTCATTTTTATTTGGTCCTGGTAAGAAGGCAGGCCTTCTTAGGGGACCTTCCAGTTTCAGCTTGTGCGGTCATGAAAACACAATCGAGAGAGAAGCACTAACCTATTCAATCACTGCTGGCTTCTCTCCATCTTTAGTCTTGAAATCCTCAACACTTGGGTTATTTTTTGTTATCACATTTGTTATATCCCAATTCCCCCTTTCTAGGAAGCTTCCCACTTGACTTTCACCCAGGATTCCCCAATAGTCCCAGAACTCCAACTCTGGAGAATTGCTTTTCTCCATCTTCCCATTTCCTAGACCCAACATCATCTTATTAACCCCGTCTGAAGATGCTGAAAGCTTCTAGAGTATTAGGTCTCAGGTTCTCAACATCCCTTTGTGAGCCCATTCTCCTCATCAACCTCAACCACCACCTCTCCCAGCAACTCATAGACATTGTGAAGATGCTTGTGACAGTAACCTGAGCAGTGAAGTGGCCAGAGAAGGCTTAGGAAAGTCTAGCACCTCTGTTTAACTGAAATAAGTTAAGGGTCATCCATCCTGGAAGGAAGGGCAGTGATTAAAAGGTCTTTAAATTTTTCTTTAGATTCAGGTAAGGGTCTAAAAAGACAAGTAAAGAAACAAAGGGTTAAAACCCAGGAGTCTCGGCCCAGGGGAGGGAGTCATCCTCTCCCATCAGTGTACCGCTAACAGCAGCAGCAGTGCTCCAGGGCTGGGGACTCCTCTAACGGAGAGAAGGGGGAAAGGGAGGGATGAGTGAGAAGAGCTGAAACAGAGGATTTTGCTCAAGGGGAAGAAGTCTGTGATGCAAGCTCTGGGGAAACAGTGCTTCCTGTACCCCTCCCTCCCCTTTTTTTCTCTCCCCACACCGCAGCCAGGTCATTGACCAGGACTCTGGTCAGAATCAGAACGACAGAAGAAGCTTCTGAAGAGCCTCTGGCTTCCGTCTAGCCATTCCCCGCTCAACAACTATAATTTTCACTATCATCCTGACCTTTCCCCAGTGGTGGCTCAGAGTTATCCTTAATTTCAAATCATTATTCCTCAACTTAATCTGCAAGAGCTTAAGCTTCATGCTGCAGTTCCACAATGCTTACTCTCTGCCTTAAGCACAGCAAACCTGTTTCTATTCTCTCTGCTTCCAAACCTTCACACAGACCTCTGTCTGGCACTTCTGTCTCTCTTTTTCACCTAGATCTATCCTTTCCTTTCTTTCAAGCCCTACTCAGTATTTTCCTCCCCCAGGAAGTCTTCCCTAAGTAAGCCAAATTTCCAATTCTAAGCCCTCTTTTACACCATGTACTCTAGTACGAATACAATTTACAATTTCATGTGTCTGTATCTGTCAGACTCTAACTTGTCTAGCCTGATGCTCCTTCTCCCTCAATAATTTTTTGAGAGTTTTATGTTCAGAATCAGGCATAAAAAGAGTCCAAGCTACAGAGTAAAAAAAATGGAGTGGGCAACCTAAGAAAGGAGGAAGTAGGCAGTGATGGGTAGAAAATCACAAAGGTGGGAATGCGGGAGGTAGAATTGCTATTAGAGGGAGGAGGACAAAAGGGTACAATCAGTTTTCCTCACTGTTTGTCTTCACATATTTCTAAGCTAGGTTATACAGAAAGACATTACACAGATGGGCTTCCTGCATGTTAGAGTCTCATAAGATAGTCACAATAATACAATAAAAGACAAATGAACCCAAAGAATCAAAAAGGAGAAATCAGAAGACTATAGGCTGAAATATTAATAATTATAGACCTCAGAAACCAGAAGTAAGTGTAATTGAGAACAGAGAGCACGATGTGTGCAAGATGAGAGGGAGGACGGGTTTTGAAAAAGTAGAGTCGGGGAGGGATATAGGACTAGTTTGGGGCAGGGGATTCCAAGTCCGGTCATAGTGAGACCCGGGAAGTCACCAGCTCTCCTCTAATCCAGGAAGGCATCCTTGAAATGAAGGAACTTTTGAAGCTTTGAAGGTTGGGAAAGAGAAGGCTTGCTAAAGAGCATATCCCCTTTGAGAGAAAGTGGAAAGCAAACAAGGAGAAGGAGGTCATATCTGATAAACCTGAGCCAGGTGGAAAAAATGTTCTGCAGCAATCTCAGTCTTCTGACCAGGCAACACCATAATGTCAGAGCGCTCTAGGCCAGAGCACTGTTCCCAACAGGGCTGGCCTGTTTTGTATGAGTTCCACCCTCTCACCCCCAGCACCCCTTGTACTCCCTACTAGAGTGCAAAACTCCAAATCCTGAAATAAATCTCCTCATCAATAGCCCTGACATCGGTCGCATACTTGACACCTTTCAAAGCGCTTTTCATATATCTGTTCCATTCGAGACCACACCCTCTACTGAATTTTTGTTCCACTCTGCGCATAATACTTAAACCCTATATCACAAATAGACATGATGCTCCTAGTACCTATTTCATGGTGCCTGGCACATAGCTGGTGCTCGGTACACACCAAAGAATAAAGTGTTGATTAATTAATCAAATGGTTTAATCTCAACAGAACGGGATAAAGTTTGATATCAGAAAGGACTTTCTACTGTGTGGATGCGGAAACAGTAAGAGCCACAACCATTACTAGTAACAGAATTGCTTTATAAATTCTTAGGCCAACATGATCTCTAAAATGTCTTTTCTTCTAAGCCTAGCTTCTAAGATAGAAAGGAAAATGATGCTTGCCATATCCCTATTATGCACCAGTAGTAGGGACTTATACATACATTATTTCATTTATGTAAGCTACATCCCAATCTAGCTCTTCCAGAAAGATTTCTTATATCTTTTTCTTTAATATCCTGCAGAGATGGTAAATTTACACATTCATATTTAAGGTTTTTCTTTTGACTAGAGCATTACTTTATGATGCAATTTAAACTCATTTCCATTCAAAGCGTCTCTCTTATAACCCTCATCTTATCCCTCTCTCTCCCTTATTCTAGCACCCTTACATACACCTCGTATATACTTTGTTTTCTTCTCCTCTGGGTTCCCTGCTCCCTTTTTCTACTCTAAAGGCAAACAACCCTCCCTAAACCAGTAAAAGGTAGGTAGATAAAAGGAAGGAGAGGATACCGGGCTAAGATGGAAGCTTTGGGTCCAGAGAGACTAACAAGGGCGGGAGGAGAGAGCCACCGCCCTCTGTCAAGGTGGCTTTGCCTGCAGTTTTTATTATGCATCGATTTTCTTATCCATCTTCTTTAGAGCCTCTTAGATCTTCAGGCTGCGGCTGTTTCTCCAAATTGTCATTCATTCCAAGCTCTCTAGCTCCTTGCAGCAGCTAAAGGAGGGTGTGGGGGGGGGGGGGAGGAGGCAGAGGGAGAAGGCAGCCAAGAGAGGTGAATGAGGGTTGCTAAGTAACCGTTGCCAAGGAACCAGTACCAAGGAGCATCCCAAGCTGCCTGCTTATTCCAACCTACCCCCCTTCCACATCCTCCCCTTACTGAAGTTATCTCAGGTCTATAAAGCAGCTTGATTCTGTCACCTTCACCAGCTGCAGAGCTATTTCCTCAGCTCTTCCGGTGGAGGGCTGCAGATTCCAGCGACAGAATCTCACATTCTAGACTGAGGCTGGTCATCATGGGCACTCATCTGTCTTTCAGATGGCACAGTTAAAAACAAATTTCTAGAACGTTATAACTTAATTAACAAAAAGAAAGATCCTGTCTGCATAGGCAGGTTATTTGTAGTAGTCTGAGTTCAGAGGGTGGACATAGGGGCCAGGTAGAGAGTAGACTGTGTCCATCTTCCCAAGAGGATTTGAATCCCCTCAGGGAAGCTCCATTATTTGACAAGAAATTTTGTGAATTCCAAGAACAGAGGATATATCCTAGTCCTAAGTCATGATCAATTCCAAACTAAAATGATATTTTAATTGTTTAAAATTTAAATTATCTGCTAATTAGAATTATCTATGACTGCTCCCTTGATTAATGCAGAGATTCTAGAAAGCACTACATAATATTTTACAACAAATTTACCTATTAATTCCATTCGACTCAAATAAATATTGAAGTTCACATTTGTTCAGAGGTAGTAGGGGGAGAATGTAGCAGGAAAAAAAGGGGGTGGGCAGAGAGTGTCACTGAGGAAAGCAAGTCTAGAATTCAACTCTGCCACAAATCATCCAGAAAGCAGATATATAGTCTTCTGCTAATAATCTCAGATAACTCCAGAGTCACCATCTCTCTAAGGCTAGTTTAGAGGAGGTTAGTTATGTATTACCCTAGTATCTCCATCCCTATCACAAGTACCTCCATCCCTAAATTGACTAGGGTATTCTTTTCACTAGACCCACAGTTTCTATTTTATGCCAGTTATTATTCTCAGTACCACCCAAAGGGTTCCTATTTTGGGTCAAAAGTTTCTCTCAGCCATCTTTTCTCATTACTGAGAAAAACATATTACACAGTTTCCTTCAGAATATACCAGAATTTTACATTCCTGAGAGTCAATGCATCTTACATTTTCCTGATGCTGCTTCAAATCAAACAGCAGCACCAAGGATAAGGCATCTTTTCATCTAAAGCTCTCCAAAAGATAGTTGTACAATATAGCACAGTGGTGGATAAAAGCAAAGCTGTAGAGTAAGAAAGACATAATTCCTTGAGCAGGAAACATCACTTCTCTAAGCTTCATTTTCTCATCTGTAAAATGAGAATATCACCTATTCCATGGAATTCTAATAGAATTGAAGTATATACAGTGTCTTAACATAAGTGCTCGATAAATGGTGCTGCCATTATCATCATCATTATTATCCCTGGTCTACTCAGAATTAAGCAAGTGAACAAACCAAAACAGGGACCCACCCACACACACACAAAAACAAACCTGTTTTTGCGGCCTCCCAACTTCCAAATGTGAGCTAATTATCAATGAAGTGAAGCCAGGAGGCTTAGGTTGTTGTTCTAAGAAATAACATGGACCAAAGAAGGTGAACTCCACTGAAGCTGGCATAGAGCTGGAGTCCAGGCCATAACCTTGGTCTATACTACCTTCTTGAGGATCACCAATTATACTATAAGCCCATGAAACAAAGTCTGAGTTAAGAAATTGAAAAGAAAAAAATGGGTAAAGTAATATTGTTCTATAGGACGAAGGAGTCCCCTTTGCACTGACCCCTTCACCCAAACACATTTTGTTTAAATCTCTATCACTTGTACCTCAACCCTATCTATTAGGAAGGATGGAGTCAGGAGGAAACTGCCCCTTAGACCACCCATGTTAGTGATGTCTGACCACATGCCTTTTGCTGTACACAAAGCCTACTTCCTCACAGATGCTGTCCCTCAAACTTATTGTACCGTCTCTTCAAAGTTGTAATTATAGAGGAAGAAGGTTGAGAGGAAAAAAAAGAAATGGAAATGAGAAAGAAAGGAAGCAAGAAGAAGAACTGATCAGGCAGTGGGAAAGGAGTTAAGAGGACAGGAAATAAGGAAAAGGTTGCAGGGGGTGAAGCAAAAGACTGAAGAACCAAGAGTAGAGTGAATGAAATATATAGAACGTTCTCCCCAAATCTACTAAGTGATATAGAAAGAAATAGACCTAGAGGGGAGGGGGAACAGGAAGAGGAGAGAGGAATAGAGAGCTAGGCAGACAATTTTCTGTCTGAAAAGGAAATGAGTTTAGATCTAAGGAAGAAATTCTCAATATGCATGGTGCTTTGGTATTACAGTCTTTTCTGGAAGAGACTTGTTCTTCAAGTTGTTCCCCTGACTGAGATAGTCATAGGAGTATCTGCTCAAAAAAGATTTGACAAGATAAACTCACATGGAGTGGAACAGAGGATTAGGGAAGTTATTAGCAATCTGTTTTTTTTTTCTTTTTTTCTTTTTTTTTTTTTTTTGAAAGTGGTTGAAAAAGGATAAAGTATGAAAGTAAAGCATTTAATGGAGACCATGATTTTGACCAAAGTCTCCCCTGGTCCCTCATCCCTAATCCAATGAACACAGAGAGGATCATTGGATCCTCTTTCTTTCTCTATCTCCCATCCTTTCTTCTTCCCTCTACCATCTTTTGAACAAAGCTCTTGGGAAAATCTGCCCATATTCATCTACATTAATGTCAGTCCTGGCACCCAGAATCTGCCCTGGCCTGCCCCGAGCTGCATGCCCTACCCTGTCTGCCTAAGAAGGGAACCAATACTGTTGCTGCCCACTGAGGAACAGACTCCAGAAAGGACTTTTAGCTAAGAACCAAAATATTAATACATCCCAGAGATTATTAACCCTGTCCCCTGTATACATCTGGGCTCCCTGAGTTCAGAAACCAGCTTAATCATTCCTCTACCTCCTTGTAGTTCTTGTCTCACTCTTCCTTTTCCTTTTCCAAGCAGTTTTTGCTGTTCTACGTCATTTACCCTGCACCCATAGTATAAAGTCCCTTACCAGATCTAAAACCAATTCCAGCTTATCTCAGGTTCTGGCCCCAGTGCAGATGGAAGAAGATATGTGACTATCCCTGCATGCTTACTGCATCAGGCACAGCAAGTGGCCCAGCTTGGATAAGAACTTGGTTGTTTAACTTCAAGGATTGTGTAGGTACACCTGCTCTATCTCTGATGATTAGAAGTCTGTCTTGTATATGCCTTAGCAGCTAAAAGGAATTATAGTTCTCCCTCTTCCAACAAGTGTCTTTCCAAAACAAGCCAATACGAGTTATCTAGGTACATTTCTGGACTATGCAGAAAAGAGGTAGTGTTCATCTTGAAGTAGGGGCCTTTATCCTTGTGCGGGATACCAGTTGCAGAGGAGCTGGTCCCAGTCGGGTGGGAGAAGGCTTAAGACAAGTGAAGGCTACAACTTCAATTTGAAAAATTTATGTTAACCTAAATAAGACCTTCTCAACAGTCTGAGGTGTCCCTCAGCATGCCCATTCCCTTCTGTGTGAAGGGAAACCATTAGTCTTGAGCTAGCAATTGAAATGTGTTACTCCAACAAGAAGCAGGAGTCGGTAAAGGTTGGTGGTGTAAAATCTCCAGGTAGTAGTCTTAAATTCTTCTTACCCATTCCCAAGTCTTTATGTAATCAGTCTTCTACAAGAGACAGAAACTAATGCTACCAACTTGTGCCAGAAGTAGGAGGGCAGGAAGGTGGTCAAAGGAAGACCCTGATAATGAAAGAACTACCTGAAGCTTCTGGGATATTGGCAGATTGCATGCTTCTCACAGCCTGGATTGTCTTTAGCCTTGGAGCAGGGATCCAGGAATGACCAAGGGGGTCTCTAAAGTTATTCAGGGGACATCTTCCCCCTCCCCAAAGGCCCAAAAGCCCTAACCAGCTTTCCCAAGAAATAGAGAGCCCAGAACCCTCTGAGACTGAGGTAGAACGTAAAAGGAAGTCTCTGTGACAGCAATTTGCCTCTCTCTGTCTACTTTGTCTCCATTTCTTCCCCAGCTTCTTACATCCTGGGGCATTATTTCAGAGGCCTCTACCTTGATCTGTTTCCAAGTCTCTAGCAAGATCAAAGCTCTTAACACCTGTTTTGTTACTAACTTTTAGGCAACAGAAGAGGGGGCAGGGACCATCCTGAGGCAAGGGGAGGGCCTGACTTCCCCTCTTCCCCTCTTCCCAAGACAGGAGGGAGGCTGGGAGGTGGAACCAAGGGAAGAACCAAACCTAAGGTTGAGTTGACAAAAACGCCCCCTGGTGGGAAGGCTGTTATTCTTACTCTGTTACTGATTTTATTATTTTTGTTGTTTGGGTAGAAATTGAATTAACCCATAATTATAGTAAGATAAATATATTACAGTGACCAGAAAGAACTTTCCTAACCTCCCTATCTAAAGAATGCTCCAGTTATTCTTTATCACGAGACACTGTTTATCTCCTTCAGGTATTTATCACAACCTGTAATTATTTGAGCACTTGTTTCTCATTTATTGTCTATTTCCCACTAGCAAAAGCTCCATATTTGAATGAAAG
Source organism: Eonycteris spelaea (assembly GCA_003508835.1). NCBI lineage: Eukaryota > Metazoa > Chordata > Mammalia > Chiroptera > Pteropodidae > Eonycteris > Eonycteris spelaea. The sequence goes on from PUFA01000028.1 coordinate 1,308,850, forward strand.
AAAGAATAAATAATGACTAAATAAATTATATGGGAATAAATCTACTTGTGGGATAAAAATTTTCTAATAATATAATCAATATCTGAAAGTATCATGTCCAGGCTTTTATTAACAATAATATCCTATACACACACACACACACACATACATACATATATATATGTATATATAATACCCTTACTTCTACATTTCTACCCAATACTTGTATCCCTATAGCTATATAACATTTATTAAAGTTATTTAACAATTTTTTAGCTGTGTTAAGTGCTGTGGAGAGAATATAAAAATATACAAGGCACAATCTCTTTACTACAGAAGCTTACAGTTGAGTAAGAGACAGAGAGAAGATATACAATAACTACAGCTGAAGACAGTACCCAGTAAGACAGCATATGATAAGACTGACACAGTCAAAGGAATATAGGAGTTTAAAGGAAATAAATTGCTTCCGGCTGAGGTTATCCTGGAAAGCTCAGACAGGAGGCAAAATCTAAGCTAGACCATGATGATAATGTAGCACTTCAGTAGTCAGAAACTGGGAAGAGGAATTTCAAGGAAAAGATATTGCTACTGGGAGGATTTCTTGACTTGGAGCATCATTTGATGTTGAAATTCTGTTCATCACTAAAGAATGAAATCAAGGACCAATGAAAGTCAAGATGAAACTGCAGAAGCTTGAGGATCTGAATAAGGAAGACAGACCAGAACCTGGATCCCAGCTCAGATTCTACTTACTTCGACTTCTCTCGTGTCTGGTCTTACTTAAGGAGTAAAAGGTTCAAATAGGGCAGAGCACCCATTATGCCTCCATCTATATGTCTCTCGTCTCCTCTCTCCCCCCACTGAATTCTTTATTAACAACAAAACAATGTCTTAATTTCATTACTGAGAAGATCACAAAGCACAGAAAAGCGTATGCTACACAAATTAATTCACGTAATTTGCATACCTGGGGAAAGGGAGAGATCCCTCCTCTCCCCTTCCCCATTGTCAATTTTCCTTGATCTTTTGACACCATATGTCAATAAATATCTATATTTCCTCCTTCCCTGGACAAGAGATGCTGTTAAATGTCAAATGTAAAGTAAAGTTTGTCATAAAAATCCCTCATAAAAAGAAAAAAGAAAAGAAAGAACTCCCAACTACTGGCACTGGAAAAGGAGGAGGGGAGTTCCTATGCTGTATTTGCCTCTTAATAATGGTCAGATCATCCCGCCTCCTGCTTCCAGGAGCACCTCAGACAACCTTTTCTTAAAGTTTTCTAAAGAAGCAAACAGAAACATTTAACTCCTCTTACCATCCTTGAAAATTCATTCTGGTTTCATAAATGACCAATTTCTCACAATCTCTACTCTAGATTTCTTAATCAATGTAATCTTTGATTCTCTTCTTTCTGGAATGGCTAAAGTATAGAGTCCCACTTAGAAGCAAAAAGGTAGTGACATGGCTTCTCTTAGCACCTTTTATCAGGGGGATCTAGGAGAGTGGAGGCAGTTATGCAGGTGATGTACATACAAGTGCGACTGTGTATTAGGCTAGAAAGTAAAAGACGGGAGGGTTTGCCTTGTGGCTGCTCTTTCTCTTTCTCTGCAAACCTCTGCTGATTATAGCAGATTTATAGGGGCCCCAAAGCAGCCCAGCATCTTAGCCATAAACTTCCCAGAAAGAAAACTCATTGAGGTTCCCTTGAGAGGTGGTGAAAAATAAATATTGGAGTTTGGTACAAACACATCAACCAGGGCCAGGGGTGGAAGGCAGCCAGTTCCCTATAGCTGGTTTAACTCCTTCAGGATCTGTGTACACACACACACACACACACACACACACACACACACACACACACACCATACCCCATAAGTCTAACAAATATACTCATATTTATAGACCTACTGAGATAAGTGTGCTCCACTCTTAGGTTCCTTTTTCTGGTCAAATGCAAACACATATGTCCATATATAAAGTACATACACACATGACTTTCAATGAGTTGCTTTATAAATATATACCCAGCCTCTCCCCCTTCCCAAGCTCCTGACTATAGGGTGGGGCACAGTGAAGGTGAATGAGGGAATGTCTGAGTATAAGCTAGCATGTGTCACTAAGTATGTCTCTGACTACATTCCAAAAAACAAATAGAATTTTTTTTTTGTTCATAGTTCACTATTTGGAATTACCCACTGTTACTTCTAAATACATCATTACATTTCAATGATCCTCCATCCCTTACTGAGCCACTACTCTGTGCAGAGTATAGCTCAGGGGTTAGTGGCAGAAGCTTTGCTTAAACTTGGTACAAACCCTAGCTTCACTATTTACTTTGCACAAATTACTTAACCTCTCTAAGCCTGTTTCATTTTCTGTAGAATGAGGATAACAATACTCTCTTCGTAGAACTGTTGTATTACATTAGATGATTTTATAAAGTGCCTAACACAAAGGATAGGGTATGGTAGCTATTATTATCATCATTTTGGGGGGCATTGGAGCATAAAGAAGTAATAAGTAAAGAGGTGTTCTTTTCCCTTCGGAGTTTTTAAAATCTTGTTGATGGGACAAGATAAATACATGGAGAGTGAAAGAACATTGAAGTCTAAAACTCAGAGTTGAGCCCTAAAATGCAAATTATTCTCCTAAATCCAAGCCTTGTTTTGAAATTTTTAGCAATGACTTTAATGCTCTAATACAATTGTTTTTTTCTTCTATCATTCATCGTCCCCATACCTTACTAGCCTTATATATGCCACACATTCACCACAGCCTTTCATTTAAGGAGAGGGCGGGAAAATCCTTGGGATAGAAGATATTTTGAGAGTTCATTCTGTACATTTCCCTGCTTCAAGGCGCAAGCCCTTCTCAGGCATTTCAAACTGAACTCATATACCCATGTGCGTGGCCAGAGAGTCTTCAACCTCTCATCTCCCTCAATCACCTTTCTAACCTTCGAAACATCCTTATGTTTAATCTCAATCTGTTTTCCTTCAACATTGGCCTCTCCTAGTCACTCATTCTTATTGGGAATGAAGTACACACACTTTCGAAAGCTTTAAAAAAAAGATCTCCTATGCCCACCCAGTAAATCTTTTCATTGCCAATCACCCCAAATATCTGGAATTCTCTGTCTCCTATTTCATGTCATTAGCCCATTAAAAATCATTAAAAGATACTTTTAAAAGCATTAATTTGGTCCCTACCATGGTATAATCCCTTATCCAGTCATCTGGTCTCTTCTTAAAGCTTTTGAAAGGTGAAAATATTCTGATTTCCATGACAGATGGTTAAGAACTATGGTTAAGAACTCCTATCCAATCCCCTCAACCCCTATAGCTTCCTCAATTAATATCATCAAATTGTCACTCTTTCGATCAAGGGATACTACAACCCTGTGGCTGGGACATGACTAACATGACTTCCCCAGTCCCTTTCAGTCCATCCATATGAAGTAGGGGAAGCAAACTTGGCAGAATCCCAAGCCACCCAATGCTTGACCGAAGGGAGCCCTTGAGGACCAGGCTGACTCCAGCGTGGGCATGATAGGTATTTGCTCAAAGTGGGCAGAGTGCCAAACCCTGTCACAGTGACTGGTAGGTGAGGCCTATGAGAGGTGAGCCAGGGCCCACACTTCTCCCTCTTCCTCAAATTCAATTTCCCCAGCCTACGCCCCTCCTCTGTGCTCCCAGTTCCAAAGTTCTCAGATCCTTCCAAAGTGCTCATCTGAGGCCAGACACCGAGTGCCTATCATCTCAGGCCAGTACTTCTCAAACTTGAAAGAGCATACAGATCACATAGAAGCTTGTTAAAATGTAGATTTTTATTCAATAGGTCTGGGTTGCAGCCTAAGATTCTGCATTTCTAACAAACTCCCAAGTGACACCCATGCTACTGGTCCATGGACCATGTTTTGAAGAGCAAGGATCTACATGACTATAGCAGTTTCTACAAGAATCTCCAAAGAAGATCCATATAGCCAACTCCATCTGTCTATCTCTCCTCCAGATGGCAATGAAAATCATCTCATGCCTTTCTGATTCAGAAATTTCCCTCTATGGCACAATACACAATACAAACCCGGCTCCACTTTAAATGTGAAAAAAACACATCCCTCACAAGTCTCATTTTTTCATGACTCTAAAGGTCACATACCCTAAAATTACTATCCCATTTCTTTTCCAACTTGCCTATCCATCCCCCTCTTAATTTCCCAAATTGCTCCATAGGCATCCTCCTCCAGGAAGTACCTCTTGACCAACATCTCTTTCTTGGTTCCTACTCATACCTTCCCTTTCCAAAGTAATGATGTCTCAATCCCTAGGAACTAGTTACTAGTTCCTCCTATTTCAGTCCCCAAAGAATTTTAGATGCTCTCACAATGTTTTTGCACCAGTCTCTCAAAAAAGCATCTAAAGGAGCTGGCAAGTATTTGGGTAATTCTGCCTCTAGCAGATTTCCCTGGTGTCACCGACTCCTTGTTGGGAATATCAGAAATCCTGTAAGTAAGAGGATAGCTTCCGCGTCCCTCCCTCCCTGAGCAGGCCCCATACATAGGTACAGTAGAAAAACACTGGCTCTTTTATGTCAAAGCATAAAACACTGACTGATTCAAGAAAGATGCCTGTTGTGCCCACGCTGGAGCCAGACTAGTCTTCAGTGATTCCCTGGAGTCAGGTAGAGTGGGTTGAACCTCCTATCAATTTGGCTACTTCCTGCTCCTCCCCAAATTCCATGGGAATAGATAGCATAGACAGTGAGGGACCCAGGGAGGTCATTTCAGGCATTCTCCTGCCCCAGGGTTGTATTATCCCTTATTACTCTTTGAATAAACAACACTATTCTCACTGTTGGATTTAGAAGAAGGAGAAAACTTAGTCCCTGAACAAGATTCCACTATGATGGAATAGATAGGATTGTCACCAGGACTCAGGCATAGCCCAACAAAAGCAAAATTAGAAGCAACTGGGTACAGTTCTAGATGCTCGGAAGATGGGGTAAAATACTGTTTGTCAAAGAAGTTCTCCTAGAAGATAGTTTTAAAGTCGTCATAAGACAAAGCTAGCTTGAAAGGAAGGAGACTCTTCTGTACCAAAGAAATGTATAAAGTTCAAGTCAATGAAAGAGGTATTCATTAAATGCTCATTATGTGCCTGGCACCAAGCCGGATGCTGTGGGGGGAGTGAACAAGGTACACTTATATCTAATCTAGGGAACAATATTAGAAATAAAGACACCAGATAACTATGGTAATTTAATTTTTTAAATTCAGCTTTATTGAGGTATAATTGATAATATAAATTGTAAGATATTTAGTGTAATAATGGCGATTTGATACATATACATTGTGAAGGATTCTGTGATTCCCCATTGTGAAAGGAATTACTGTGGTATTCTAAATCTAGCTGTTTTGTTAAATGAAGTGTTAGTGTTTTCCCTCATTCATCTTTGCAAGGAAATTCAGCTAGAGCTTTGGTTTTCAAAGTGTGTGGTCTTGGACAGATCACCTGACACCTTGTTGGAAAATACAAATTCTGGGCCCAATATAGATCTGCTGAATTTAAATTGGAGTGGAGCCCAGCAGTTGTTTCCACAAGCCCTCAGGTGATACTGATACATCTGAGAACCACTGAGCAAGATTAATATTTCCAGCTTTTCCAGCATTTTCTCGCTGTGACTTCTTTGATTAGTGAGTTGAAGGGACAGCTCAGCACCTTCCAATTTCTTGTTGGTTTTTCTTTCTTTCCTTTCTTTTTTTTCTTTCTTTTTTTTTTTTTTTCTTTCTTTTTTCTTTCTTTCTTTCTTTCTTTCTTTCTCTCTCTCTCTCTCTCTCTCTCTCTCTCTCTCTCTCTCTCTCTCTCTTTCTTTTTTTTCCCCAGAGCCAGCCTGCCCACAGGACACATGCATTCCAACATTCTGATACCTGAGAAAATCTAAAAACAAGCTCCATCCTGTGGTGGGAGGCTAGAGGGTGCTCAGCACTACGTGTAAGGAAGAGTAATTTAGTGGTAAGGTACTAGCAATGGGATTAGGCTGCAGATCTAAAGCTGATGATTTAATCATCTGTCTGTCTCTATGTCTTGATTATCAAATGATTCCAAACACAGAAAGGGAAAAAGAGAGTGTTATTGATTTTACCCCTAAAACTCCAACGACGGGTAAAAGTGAAAAGTGGACAGGATATGGGTTCAGATTGCTTGCAGTAGAGAGAGGTAGTTGACAGAATAAGAAGACAGAAGAACCAGAAGAAATCCTAGAGGTGGTGGTGGTGGTGGTGGTGGTTTTGTTGTTGTTGTGTTGTTGTTGTTGTTGTTTAACTAAATGGAACTTTAGAAATGATTAGTTCTCACCTCGTATGTCACACATAAAAAAAAAAAGCTAAGCATTGAAGGAACTGAACAGCTTGCTCAAGGTCACATTGCTAGTTAGGGGTGGAAACAAGACTAGAACTCAGGACACTTGGGCCTCAGGTGTGCGCTTTCTGAGCAGGTGGACCAAAGCAGACAATAGTAGAGAAATTGGAAAGTCCAAAAATACAGGTATCACCAATAGAAGAAGCAGCCCGAGGGATTTTCAGCATCGGTAGTTGGTTCAAAGCCAGGTTGCTTTATGCTCATAGGAAAGCTGTTGCTCCAACCCACCTGTGCGTGTCGTCCCTTCACACAGCCAAGGCTCAAGCTAACACAGCATGCTCAGTGTGCTCCGAGCACCGCCTTGTTTTCCTGTGCTTTTCCTCGTGTTACGCTCTCCACCTAGCGTCTCTCTCCGCCCTCCCATGTGTAGTGAAACCCAGTCTGTCCGTGAGGAGAGCCAACTCAAATGCCATTCCTCTACAAAGTCTTCTCTGATTTCACTAATCAATCCTCGCAACTCTGCCAGCCAAAAATTATCCTCCACTCTGAATTCCCAAAACACTTTATTTGTATATTACCTCTGGCACTTATCCCTCATGTCTATGCTTTACCCCTTGTATTAGAATATAAGCTCCTTAAGGGCAGAGGCCATGTTTCGTCTTATATGTGCTATCCCTCCATGATGCCTAAGATGTGGTGCGTAATACTTACTGAGCCCATTATTCAACCAACTAATCAAAGCTCAGAAGTCACACATCACCTGTTGCAGCCCAAATACCAAAGAAATTGACACCAGAGGATATGATAGAGAAATCAACTCTGCTTTCATCCCAAGAAAAAGCACCAAATACCTTCCTACATTCTGCTTTTTTACGCACCACATGACATAATCCCATTTGGGTTCGTCTAACTCATGTAGCTTCATGTACTAATTAAGCCATAAGACACAACAGGGCATGAATTTATTGTGCAATAATTCACACGCGGGATGTTTGCGCAGTGCTCGGGCGTGAGTTATGACACATTAATTCACGGCCTAGGAGGGCCCCCATTGCAATTACAGAACCATTTTTTTAAATATCATCTGGGTTTAAAATACAAGTATTGGTCCCCCCAGTCTTCAAACCCTTAGTCCCCAAATGCAGCTAACCAAGGTCAGATGCCACTTTGATTCCCTTTCTTCTCATTCTGCATTTACCTATTTAGCTGTCCTGATGGCAGAGAATGCACAGTCCAACCCTTGACTTTACTCACCTAGGACCACAGGGGTGCTGTGAAAAGAGAGACAGGGGCAGGGACTTCATAACTACCTGCAAGAACCAGGCAAACTGGCTGTTGGATAAGGAAACACGGGAGAAATGGATGCGGCAGCCAACTGAGAGTCCATTACTAAGAAGGGGGAAGAGCCAGAAAATAACTTTTTATGAATTCAGACATTCAGTAAACCTCACCCAAAGCGACCAGGCAAAATTCACTACAATTTTTATGTCCAGAGTTAGGAGAGTATGATGGGTAGAAAGAGAAGGAATAAGTCACCTGGCTCAGTAGATCACAACCAAAAACAATTCCTTCTGTCTCCTGTCTCCCAGGGTTCTGGGAGAGAAGGTGAGCTCATTTTTTTAGAGACTCTCATCTCTGGCCACACCGTGCTTTATAAACACCCTGTGCCACCTGTGATGTCAGACGCCAGCCGCCTGGAGAATCTGCCCTGCTCTGGGAGCTTGTATTAAAACACTCACTTATAACTCCCTATTAATTTTCATGAGAAGTTATTTTTAACTCACTCAAACCATTGTCTGAATATGCCAAATATATTTTCTTAATGAACGAGCCCCGCGTGTGGTTCCTCCTTCTTCCTACTCCCCTGCTGCTATTCAAATGGTCCCCTCCTCACTGGGAGCAGACTTCTGATGAACAATTCACAGCAATGCCCCGGAAATGAGTAGTGGAGAACAGAGAAAACAAAGTCATGCAGCCCACACTCTCCTTCCTATTCAGGCTTTGGTTTTGAGAGAATTTCAGGAAGTGTTGTCAGAGGGTTTTAAAGATAGAAAGATCAATCATCTTCTCTATAGATTATCATCTATAGATTATCTTCTCTATAGATTATCAAAAGGAACCCTTGGGTTATGGGTCAGGCCTTCCCTCAACAAATCATAGAAAGATAGAAAGATCAAATCATCTTCTCTATAGATTATCATCTATAGATTATCTTCTCTATAGATTATCAAAAGGAACCCTTGGGTTATGGGGTCAGGCCTTCCCTCAACAAATCATAGAAAGATAGAAAGATCAAATCATCTTCTCTATAGATTATCATCTATAGATTATCTTCTCTATAGATTATCAAAAGGAACCCTTGGGTTATGGGGTCAGGCCTTCCCTCGACAGATCCATCTAGACTCCCTTATTTGCCACTCACCACTTCCAACATTATGATTTACTCACAAGCGAGATAGGGAGAGTCAATTCTTAACTAACGGAATTCTTCTACACTATAAATATGATTGAGTTGTCCCACTCCCCCAACAGGCTTAAAACCTCCCACTGTCCTAGGGATAAAACCTAAACTGCTTAGACCTGGACATCTGTTCCTAATCTGACCTACGCTTATTCCTCCAGCTTCATCTCCTTCCCAGTTCGTGCACCAACCATGTAATTCTGGACTCGCTCTGTTCTCTTGCCTTTAATGCCCTCTTGGCTCCCCTCACTTAGCTAACTCCTACTTACCTTTCAATTCCCAGCTCAGACATTGCTTCCTGTGTATTCACCTAGCACCTATGCTCAGCCCATTTGCCACTCATTATAATGTATCGGATTTCCAGTTTAGCTGTCTCCTCCTCTAGACTGACTTAGGTGCTCAAAAAATATTTGTTGAACAAATGTACAGAGAAGAAAACCCTGAAAAAGCACATAATCCAGAATTCCTATCTACTTGACTTTGAGATACCTACTTTGTAGCCAAGCAATCTTTATAAATCTGACTCCGGCAAATATATAAATGGCATTACATTCCCTGTAAAAGGCAATCAAAATGAAAAGTGTGAAGGGAAGAGCAACTGTGATAAAACCTTGACCGCAGATAATTCATGGTATGTATAAGCCACATGTGAGTGATAACAAATTGTTTGCCTTTGAGGATACTTGTTTTAGAACTATAAGGCTGACTTGAATTATAGCCAACCAATCACCCACGTCCAGTTAGAGAATCCCTACTTTCTTGAGAGTATCACGCTCAGCCCCTATAATCTAGGTAGGACATCCCCTAAGCCACAGGTTATCACTTTAGGGGACAGAGGGAGACTTAATCAAGACACCTGGGGAACATTTTCAAGCATCATAGCCTCACCCATTGGAGATTCTTTTCCAACTTCCCCCTTCCTTCCTGTGAGTGCTCTAAACCACCCTAACTGACAAGAAATTGTTCTAAATTTAAAAGGGAAGAGAGTCTAAAAGCTTCCTTCATAGGAAGATAGTACAACTTAGTAGTTAAGAGTAAAAGTCCTGCAAGTAGATTGCTTAAGTTCAAATCTCAACTCAACCTTATAGCCAGGTGACGCTGGACAAATTATTCAACATCTCTGTGCTTTAGTTTCAACAACTGTCAAATGGGAGTAAAATTTAAATACCTAGGGTTGTTGTGAGGATTAAGCTTATAAAGTACTTAACTCAGTGACTAGCAAACAATATACACTCTATATAATCTACCTAATATTTAATATTAAAATCTGATTCAAAGTCCCAAAACTTTGAAAATCAATTAGTCTTCATAAATGTCTGGCCACAAAATCATCCACTAAAACCTGAGCCTGTTAGCTAGTTCTCATGAGAAAATGCAAACAGTTTTATTCCACATAATTTGCCTCGATGCTCTACGGACTTTAATTAGACACCCTCATACATGCTTGTGCTAAACACTTTGGGGTCCTAGGCCTATTGAGTTAAACCTGGCACTGAAAAATGCAAGGCTCAAATATAATAATAACAATAAATAATAATAATAATAATAGCTGATATTCATTGAACATGTACTATGTACACTGTTAAGTATTTTACCAGTACGTCCTCATAATAATCCCGAGACAGCCTTATTATGTCTCCATTTTACATATTAGGAAACTAAGGCTTAGACGAGTTAAGAAACTTGTGCAAAAAAAGCAGAAATAGTAAATCATGGCACCAGGAGCTGAACCAACCTCATGCCAAAATTCAAGGTGAACCACGATGACATACTGCCTTCCTTCCCCATGGCTATGTTGGGTCTGACACAGCTTTCATTCAACACTCACATTCCTAAAATGGTCCGAGATTGAGAGGGAGGCCACAGGTTTCCTTTAGTGGTTACTTGAGCCTCAAGATTACGTCTTCTGTCCAATTGATCCTGAAGGGAGGAAATGATTAGAAAAGAAGATAGCACAAATGTTAATAAGAATAATAATGCCTTTGCCTATAGATACCTCATTTTATTTCTGGAATAGGCAGTACGGGGTGCTGTAGCAGTTAAGAGCAAAGAACAGTATGTCAAAAATTCTGGATTTGAGCCCTGGCTCTCCCACGTGACTATATGAACACGGGTAATTTGCTTAATCTCGCTAAGCTTCAGTTTTCTTATCATAAAATGGGAATAATAAGACTTACCTTACTGGATCAATATGAGAATTAAATGAGAAGATACAAACTATCACATGCTGTTGGTGGGAGTGTAACTGGGGCCACCATCCTGAAGCACTATCTTAGTGGAAATAAGTTTTCACACACCTACAACCCAGCAATCCCACCGCTAGGTATATACCCCAAGGAAACTCTCCCGAGTCTATAGGAGGCCCCTGTGAGTTCATTCATCACAGTACTGTTCGTAGCAGTAAGAAAGTTGGAGGCTACCCAAGTATCTATTACTAGAGGAATTTGTAAGTAAAAAGTGCTACATGTGCACAGTCAGAAATGATGAAGTAGATTTACGTATAGGAACATGGGTAGATCTCAGAAACGATGTTAATTGGGAAAAGTAAAAGCAGGATCAGGGTATAGCACACTGCCATTAATGTACATTAAAAAAAAAAACAGCACCAAAACACTGTTTATTTTTCAAGGATACATATATATCTGTTTAAATGTCATGTTATTCTTCTGCTCAAAACCGTCCAGTGGTTTCTCTTTTTATTCATAGCATAAATAAGCCAAAGTCAGTATTTGAATGGCCTGCAAAGTCCAACCTACAGCATTTGCCACTGACACAGCTACTTTCTATTTCTCTCTCTTCTCACTCGTTTTTCTCTAGCCACTGGCCACCTAACCATTCTGGCACCTAACATACCAGGCAAGATCTTACCTCAGGGCCTCTGTACTTGCTGTCCCCATACCTGGATACTCCTACCTCAGATATCTGTATACTTGCTCCCTTACCCACATTTGGTGAAATAGCACCTTTTAAGCAAGTCCTTCCTCAGTCACCCTGTGTAAAACTGCAAACCACTCACAACACACCTTACCCCCTTCCCTTTTTTTTTCAATAGCACTTATCACTACTTAAGGTACTATGTGTTTTATTTATTTATTTGTTCTTGATTTGTCTCTACTGGAATGTAAGCTCCACAAGAGCAGGAATTTTTTTTTATCGTTGGTTCCTGACTGTATTCCCAGCACCTACAACCACACCTGACACATAGTTGGCACTGAATACTTGTTGAATTGATAAATATTTCTAAATAAACATATAGAACATGGATTGGAAGAGCACTTATTAAATATACAAAAGCAGGTGCCTCCAGATAGGAGGAGATATGAGAATAGAAGTGAGGAATGAAAGGGAAAAGTAAAATAAATTGAAAAGCGGCCATACACAAAGTTGACATGCCATGAAGTGAGGGAGGTGACTTAACTCTGTGCATTTGAGGTTCAACAAAGGAATTGCATGAGATAACGTTGTGAGAGTACCTGGTACAGAACCTGGAAAATGGCAGGCCCTCAATAGATTTAAATTGAAGAGGAACCGTAATCCTGTAATTTCCAGGATATAGAGTGTAAAAAGAAGGCATACCAGCTGGAATCAGAGGAAGAACTAGGGGAAACAGAGCAGCCCTCCTACTAGTTCCCTCGGAGCCCATTTCCCTTTTCCCAGTCCCCCCTTATCCTTCATCTTCTTCACCTGTCTCCGGAGGCTCCTGTAGTTGGCGCTAAGTATGCTTGTATCCCGTTTTCTGTCTGGGGAATGGTCCTCAGCCACCTACCTTTCATCAAAGAGTAGAACAGTGGTTCTTAACATTTTCTGAATCACAGACCTCTTTAAGGTCACTCACCTCAAAAATAAAAAATGTCATACACTCCTCTGAAGTCCATCCATGGACCCTGAGCATCAACCCCAGATGAGGACAGCCTGAAGAGCAGGTGGAAGATGAGTAATGCCTTTGATAATTTGTTTCTCTCAATTTAGTTACACAGGTGGTCCTTAGGCCCTTCCCACTTTTACTAAGGATGAGTGAAAGTAGACTTATAGACAAAGTATGAAGACACCAGAGAAGCAACCCAAAGAACAAAACATAGAGGATTTAAATAATCATATTTTATGACTCAAACAAAAGCAGGCAGAACAAACAAATAAACAACCAACCTACAGAAGAAAAAGTGAACACATGACTGGGAATCCTGAGAAAGCCTACCTGTAAACCATCCTAAAATGATGAAAGGAAACATCGTTCTTAAACGCAATGTGCAGAAACACCCTTTCACTGTGCAATAATCATTAATTATTCCAATAGTTTACAATTAGTCCAGATTCTACTTCCCCCTACCCTCAGGCCCATCAACTCATTCCTAACTCAGCTCCTCACACCCTGGTTTTCCCTCCATGCAATGAGCCTTTAGCCTGTGTAAGTTACTTGCTCTGCCAGGATGCCTTCCTCACTCCTTGCTGTCCAGTCTTGACCTTCTAGCTCTTCTCAACCCTTTCTACAACCTCTCCCCTGACATCTAGGAAGCCTTATACAAACCATCCTGAACAGATTCTCTCATCTTCCACTGTCCTCCCCACCCCAACAGCACATACAGCTCTAATTTTCCCTTTCTGTCTGGTGGTGTCCTGGGTGTGTTCCTTAAATTCCTTTACAGTCTAAAAGCTTCTAGAGGGCAGGGCCAGGATGCATATACCTCCTCCTTCTGAATGCCACATACCCACCCTCAACCCTTACTACCCAGAACAAGGATTCAGTTCATCATTGTACCAAGCAACCAAAACAGGCATTTAGGACAGAGAAAATGAATATATAGATGTATTGATTGACTATTGTATCTTAAGATTCCTAGAAGTAGAAATTGGGGTGGGGAGGGTACGGGAGGAGAGAGAAAAGGCCAGACAGAGGTGGAAACAAGAGACAAGAACATGCACAATCACCTATTTCAAGAGCATTTCCTGAGGACGTTTCCTAATGAGGGCCCTGGGTCTGTGAATCTCAGTTTAATTAGGAAACAGTCTCTCTCAAAGGAGGTGCTTGGCGCAGGGGAGGTGCTTAAAGAAATGCAGAAAGAGGCCAGGGAACTAGAAGCCAGCTTACATGAATTCCATTATGCCCCCGGCTCCCTCCATCCCTCCTTCCTCCTCCCTGTGTTTCTCTTAGTCTCTGAGCTCATTCTAAACTCCAAAACAAAAGTTCCATCCCAAGTAGCCAAAAACTCCAGTCAAATCCAACAATCCACCCACTAAATTGCAGGCTGTCTTGCTTTCCCAGCCAACCCCACCCACTCTCCTTTGTCTTAGAGGTCATTGTGTTCATTCCTCTGCCTCTAACTAGGGTACTGCCCTCACTCTGGACCTTTCCTTTTCAAAACATTTTTGAAGGAAGTAAGTTCCACTGGTTCCCTTGGTTGGGTGTTACCAACCCTGCCAGTCAGGAAGTTTGGCCTTATGGCTCCTGCTGAGTAGCTTCAAAAACAGTTTGGATACAAGTTGCTCTGCTGTTAAGTTTGGTAAACACTTGAGAGAGGAAGGCTAATAAGGCTGTTAAATAATTATTTTCAGGTCTCGACGTTTCAAAGAATTGGACTTTAAGTGCAACATTCCCAGAGATTATACCAATCCCTTTGTATGCACATATAACTCCTTTCCCAATCCCGAATTGTGTAAATTCCTTTGTGCTCCTTAAAATTTCTAGAGAATGAAAACTCAGGAGCCAATCAAACCACTGTCTCCTAAACAAACAGTATGAAGTTTTTTGGATAGCTGAGCCTCCCCAGGGTTTCCGAAGTCCTAACTCAAGCACGTTGCCTAGTAGGGGACAGTCAGGAATAGAGTAGAGGCTTTGAGTTCAGGGTGAGAGCTTCAAATAACAACTGTGGTGTATGTAGTATGCTAACACTTCCAAACTGGACACAGTTCAGAATACATATGAAAAAGTAAACAGAACAAAAGCCACCATGAAAATTGTGTCTGAGTCATATATCCAAGGTCTAGAAGAAATTAGTTCACAAAGCCAAATGAAAAAGGAAATTTTCTCATTTTCTCTTTCTGTGTGTGCCTTCTATGAAGTCTATGTCCAGTCACGGTCATTCATTCAACAAATATTTACTGGTCCCCAACTGCTCAACACTACAGACACAGCAAAGAAAAAATACAAAAATCTTTCTACTCAAGTTGTTTACATTCCTGTAGGAAGCAGACAATAAACAAATAATAAGAATATGTATTGTGTTGGATTGCAATCAGTGCTGCAAAGAAAAGTAAAGCAAGGGAAGACTAGGTTGGGCTCAGGCAGGAACTGAGTTTAAAAATGGGTGGTCCAAGAAGGCCTCACTGAGAAGATGACATTTCTCAAAAATCAGAAGCAGGGGAGGGAACAAGCCATGACGCAGATTTCTAAGAAGAGCAAGTACAAAGATCCTTGCCATTTTTTAAATGAAATTTTTTATTGTGGTAAAATACACATAACATAAAATTCACCATTTTAGCCATTTTTAAGTGTATAGTTCGATGGCATTAAATACATTCACATTGTTGTGCAACCATCACCACCATCCATCTCCAGAACTTTTCATCTTGTAAAACTAAAATTCTGTGCCCATTAAACACCAATTCTCTTTTCCCACTCCCCCTAGCCCCTAATCACCACCATTCAACTTTCTGTCTCTGAATTTGATTACTCTAGGTATCCATTATTCATACAATATTATCTATTTGTGACTGGCTTATTTCACTTAGCATAATGTCTTCAAGGTTCATCCATGTTGTAGCAAGTATCAGAATGTCTATCCTTTTTAAGGCTCAATTCCATTGTAGGTACAGACCACATTTTGTTTATCCATTCATCTGTTGATTGACATTTGGGTTGTTTCACCTTTTGGCTGTTGTGAATAATGCTGCTCTGAACACTGGTGTATGTGTAAAGTATCTTTTTGAGTCCCTGTTTTTAATTCTTTTGGATATACACCCAGAAGTGGAATTGCTGGATCATGTGGTAAATATATATTTAATTTTTTTGAAAAACCCAATACCATTTTTTACAGAAGCTGTACCATTTTCCATTCTCACCAGTAGTATACAAGGGTTTCAATTTCTCCACATCCTTGCCAACACTCACTATTTTCTATGTTGTTTTGTTTTTAATAAAAGCCATCCTATTGGGTTTGAAATGGTACCTGGCCATTTTTGAGGAATAATAAGGAGGCCTGTGGGGCCAGCTCAGAATGAGTGAGGGGGAAGCATTTAGGGGATGAGGTCAGAAAGAAAGCAGGAGGCCAGGTCATGCATGGAAGGCTTGAGAGTCACAGTGAGGACTTTAACTTTTACTCTGGGTGCAATGGGAACCCGAGGTAAATTGTTTCGTGCATTGGCTGCTGGTTTCATGTTCTTTGAACTAAATATTTGCTTCTCAAACTAAGGAATAGGCTCCTCCAGAGTTTGAAAACAAAGTATGGAGACTAATTCTGCAAAGCTCTCAATAGATTCTGTTACTTCTGACAATAAAATGAAGGCTGGACAAGCTGAGCCATTTTCCATCTGCCTCCATCTTGAGACACCAAAGAAGAGATGCCATACCTCCGCCCATGAGAGATGAATATGATGGATTGCTTTCATCGAAGTTCTTCACTTTATGGATTATCTTTACCCAGAATTCAATCGTTTAAAAATCAAACAAACATAATCATGGTATCATTCATAATTTTAGATTATCCCCTCCATTACTGCGGATAATCAAGAGCTGACATAGAGATAAAGAGCACTCTTCCTGGAAACTGGTGAAATGAAGGACTGGAAAGACAGGGGTAGGCAGACACTCAGAAAAAGGGCAGCAACAATGTGAATCGGGCACTCACAAGCCTTGCAGAACAAAATAGATGAATTCAGTCCCAAGCCCCAGATGCCTCAGGAAGGATTGTCAGAAATGTCTGAGATGATCAGAGCTGGGGAGAGAAAGGGCCCCAAAGGGAAGCCTGAAAACACATTTTTGAAAAGCAAAGAGTACCTCTTATAACCTCACTTCCCCCAGGCGACAGGGATGAAAGCTTCTACATCAAATTGAGAAGTCTGAGGAGTTATAGATTTTCTCAACAATAAATAATCTAGAGAGAATGGCCGCCCAGCCAACGTTTATAAATGTTAGAAAATATACACTTGTGTGTGGGTGTGTGGGTGGGGGAGATGGAGGGTAGAGAAGGAGAGAATTATGGCATTGTCCCCTCTGGAAAAGGAGGAGAGACAAAAATCAATTTTCACTATGCAATTCTTAGGATTCAAATGAGGATTAAGGGAGGGAAGTCTGGCAAAATCTGGAGACCTAAATACCTAATTTCTCCCAGCAAAAAAACAGGCCAAGTACTCCCAGGTTCTGTGTGCTATTTTTCTTTCCACCGGAGGACCACCTTATTTGTCTTCCATTCTCAACACAGTATGATCACCGCCGCGCCCGTGGTAGCCTCCACGGCTGGCCTCACATCACAGCCCCTATCTCATGGTCCTTCTCTGTGGTCTCATTATAGAGGTTACCTTTTTTTAAGCCCCCAAACATTTATAATAAAAATGAGACTAGGATATAGGGGACTTCTTCCTATATCCTTCTTTCTTCTCTCCTCAAGTAGAAAAATAATGGTAGTGAGAGTTTTAGGTCATTCATTCAATCATTCAATAAATATTAAGCTTCTTCTAAATGCCAGTCATTGTGCTTGGTGCTACAAACACAACAGGGAGGAAAAAGGCATGCTTCTTGCCTATGTGGCACTCACTGTCTTTAATAATGCTCTCATATAAGATTCCTGAATATAATGATGAAAAACAACTTTCTACAGAGAGTTGACTTCCCGCAAAACAACTGATCTGTACTCTTCAAAACTCTCAAGGTCAGGAATGACAGGCTGAGGAACTATTCCAGATCAAAGGAGAATAAAGAGACATGACAATGAAATGCAGTGTGTAACCATGGATTGGACCTGGATCAAGGAGAAATATTTTATTATAAAAAAGAGTATTGGACAATTAGCAAAATTTGAATATGGACAATATCGTGTGTGTGTGTGTGTGTGTGTGTGTGTGTGTACTAAAGAGAGAGCATGTAAATACAGCAAAATATTAATAACTGGTCAATCCTGGTGAAAGATAAGTGGGTGTTAATTATACTATTCTTATAACTTTCCTTTAGGTTTGATATTTTTCAAACTAAAAAGTTGGGAGGAAAACAAGGTTATGGATTCTCCTATCCTGAATGGCCTTTAAACAAGTTTGCCAGTCACTTTTGATAAGAACAAAATCTCACCCAGAATTACCTAGTCCCAAATCAAAAACTTTAGATTAGGGGGTAAATGGGAACACAGAGCTCCTTTGTCTTTGATTTACAACCAAAATTGTCAGTAAGTGAAAATACCTCAAAAGAAACCACAACCTTGGCTCATGTTAGTATGGTTATAAAAAAACACATACTGTTATTGTCATTTTGTGTGACTAACAAATTAATAAATCAGGGCCCTAGGCTGGAACTCTAAGACGCATTGGAGAAGATATGCAGAGGCTGCAGGCAGGAAAAACAGTATCTGGCACATAAGGGTACCTGGTATATATGTAAGAATTAAGGATAAATGGAGGGGTGAAAGAGAAGCAGAATTTGTTGAGCTGCAAGTCATGCACATATGTTATTTCATTTAACCTCCGTAACAATCCATAAGTATTATAATTCCACTTTACAGACTGAGAGGTTAAATAACTTTCCCAAAATCATATAGCCAGTAAAAAGAAGAGCTGAAATTGAACTTGGTTCTTTGTGACTTCGAAGCCCATGTTCTTTCTACTACACCACCCTAATTCCACAAAAAGTAAAGATTCTAGGGTACGGTCGTTAAAGGAGATTTGAGCCAGTTCTCATTCTGTGCCCAGGTCATACCCTGCCAATGCCTTCTCTTTCCTTCCAAATGAGTACTGATGGGCCAGGACTGGAGGTAGTGGGATCATTAAATCTGAAAGCTCCATCTTAACCACGTCCAATGCAACCTGGGGTCAAAATGTCTCCATATTATCATTTGAGATACCAGGAAAGGAGATCCCAAAGCATCCCTGTAGCTACTCCAGTAGTTCCTAGATATGATTTTATGTCTAATTATAATTCCTACTCCCCAACATTAACCCATCTCCTTTTCCTTGGTTTTTAGTAGAAATATAAGGTAATAGATCTCTAGATGCCAACTATATCACCCTTCTGAAACTTCTTTCATCATGCTATTAGAGATCTTTTCCTTTTACTACCTCATTCTTGAGAGGAAAAAGAAAATCTTCAGTGCAGGTTAGGAAGTGTCAGAGAAGGAAATGAAACCTTGATTCGTGCTGGCCGGGGGCGGGGGAGTTAGACATTTTTGAAGATGATAGCCCAATGGCAGGAAAATGGCTGCAATTTTCCGGACAAGCGAAATACCTTCATATTTGGCCTTCCCAAACCTCAGCTGTCACCCAAGACTTCCAGATGCTGCTGGCACACACCATTAGGAAACATCTGTCACAAAGGACAGACCCAAGTGGGACAAAAAAGCGTAGAAAGGCAGACGGTGCCAGTTTAATGAGGATGGTTTAACAAAACATCTTTTAAGCTTCCTAATTCACTTGGCCATTTGCTCCCCAGACTTGACTGCCAATCAGAAGCGGACTGGAAATGTTTGCCAGAGAATGGTAATCTCCTCCTTATTCTTAACCCAGGAGAACCCAGTACCAGAAAAATGTCAGCTTGTCAGTCACTTTAAAACATGATTAATCCTATTCCACAGCTAAAAATTCATTGAGATGCTGGGACTTCAGCTACATGAGGTTCATCATTTTGGTCTGGTCAACCAGAGACTTGTAGAACATCAAAAATGAGCATAGTGTTCCCCATTATGACCCATATCTGTTATCAGCTCTGAGCTCACAACATCTAGAACATTTTTAGTATTTATTAATCATCCACGGAAACAAAGACCAGTGGACGTCAGGCACCAGCACAGATCTCTTAGTCTTTCTGTTTTTGGATCTCCTCATTACTTTTACAACCAAAGTTAAGAAATATCGACGAGGTAAGGAATAATGAGTATTCTGAACATGCTATCATTATATGAAGATCAACAGAAAATAAAGGATTGCTTTTCCATTTTAGTTTCAAAAGGAAGAAAGCTCCAGTTGTGATTAAAAACAAGGGGATTGACAGAGAAGCCTCTAAGAATCCTGATTTTATTCAGAGAAATTGCACCAAATTTTGGACTAAATCTAAGGAATTCCAACTGATATCATTGGTTTCGGATATTTGGGGATACTATCCTAGCCCTCAATTCAATTCAACTGACATAAAGTCCCTTAGCACCTTGTTCCCCTAGAATTCTATCTAGTAGAATCCTACAGTTTGCATATGCTGTATCCAGGGCCAGCCTCCTGCTCTATTCCTTGGTCCACCCTCCTGGTGCATAAGATTGTTAATTCTAAACAATGAGATCCTCTCAGATTCCACTCAGATTCATTTAGCAGCCATCAGAAAGTACTATCCTTTCTTGAAGCAGACTACAGCCCTAAATCACATTCATCCTGACTGCTGCATTGCAGTAGATAACTGAAGTGTGAGTGCCCTCTACCCTCCTTGTGGAAAATGACACTCTCCTCAAGTCTTAAAAATACACAACACACACACACACACACACACACACTCACACACACACACACACACACACACACACACACCCTACCTCTTCTCCCAACCAGATCTGCAGTTTCCTGTTCTGTTAAGTCCAAGCTGCTCTGATTATACTTCCAGGGCTTTCTTTTCACTGTTCTGCCATTTACTCCCACTATTAACCTTTTCTGTGGCTCTCTGCTTGAACAGAGCTAATCTTTCCCCACCATGAACCTCTTGCTCTCATTCACCTCGGCCTTCACACAAAACGTCCCTCTCTGCCTAGAATATTCTCTTTCCTGTTCAACATTATCCTCCTTCAGGAAGCTTCTCTAACCACATGCCAGATATCTATTTCTCCAGTATGCTCTCCTTGCCCCTGCTCTCCCCTCACTGATGCCCAGTGGTATAACTCACTGGCCCAGAACTTTGCACTGGGAGAATGTCCAGTTAGGGATGAGGCTAGGAGTACTAAATGGTGAGGTGTTGCTGAGAAGCACAGCTCCTGCCTGAAGATTTCAGCTTGCCTTTCCAACCCCAGTGAAGCCTGAGGTACAAAGAGTTAACTGGCCACAGCTAAGGAAGTACTCCAGGATCTTCGACCCAATTTGGCGATGTCAGAGATTTGAAACAAGAACTCAGGTCCAAGTCTCTTTCACCACAACAAAGTGAAAGTTCAAAGGACATAACTCAAATTGGCTGAGACAAAGTACATTTTCTGTGACATTTATTATTTGCTCCAGCGTCATCCCCTTGATCTCCAATGACTGAACAGACAACTCAGAGTTTTATTGCTTTTATTGCTTTATTTAATTTGGAAAATAAGTCATCTAAAGCTTTGGTATTAGGCAACATGATATGATAATCTGCAATAACTAAGTTTAAGTTTAGACTACAGAAAAGAGGAGTGGTCTAACAGTCAAATGGTTGGGTGTTATTTTTAAAAGGATTTTTTACTTGTCTTGGGAGAACAGGGAAGTATCCACATAATGCCCTTATATTGTAAGCTCCCAGAGAAGATAATTTTCTGTATTTGTTCCCATTTATCTTGTATTGTCTGTAAATAAGTACACAGATGGATTCTGTTTAGTTTGGGTTAGTTGTAAAGTGGAGATAGTGAATAGTCACTATAAGGTTTGGTGTTTTCCTCAAGTGGAAAACACAAAAGGTTTCCAGTGAAAAAGACTGGATTCAAACTGTTAAAAATTAGATTTCAGCTAAGTATAAGTACAGACAAAGGCAAATTCCAAATTAGACAATTCAGGCACCAAAATGACTCTTTACATAAAAAAAGTCAAGGAAAAGCAATGTCCCCACACACAATTATAAACACTGTCGCCATCACCACCAAATCACCACAGACTCATTTACACATAGACAATAGTGTGAGACAATAGTGGCAAATAGAGAATTCTTTTCTCTGGAAACTAGTATTAAGGGCATTTTGTAAATTCTTCTCTGCCTCATAAAATAAGTAAAACATATATAAACCATGGAATGGAAAGGGTATTCCTAAATCAGAGATGAACAGTATGGTATTCACATGAGAGGCAAGGGCATGTCAAGATCCCAGTTACTTCATAGCTGATGTAAAGTAAGAGTGGTAAGGGCTTCATTTCCAGTGTTGGCAAGATTAGAGCATGTCTTCTGTTCACCTTGGGTTAATCTGAGAAGGCTGCATGGAAGAGGAGGGAATTACCTTTATCTTGGCATTTTGTCTAAGTGTTTCCCAGGGAAACATCAGTTTAAGCTACATCTTCATGCTGGTGTAAAGCTTGGGCTAAGATCCAATAAATTGAAGCTCATTTAGACCTTCCTTCCATGTTCCCCCCCGCCAACACACACACACCCTCTCTCTCTCTCTCTCTCTCCTCTCTTCTCTCTCTCTCTCTCTCCCATACTCTGAATCAGTAAATCACGTTTGCCCAACTATACAAGATCCAGTTAAATATTTGCTTCAGATACAATATAGATCTAAAATATAATAATAATAATAATTTTCAGTCTTGGGGTCTGTGCAGAAAAGGAAAAGAGAGAAACCATTTTAGTAGTAATAAGTGTGTTACTCTCCCCTGGGGAAAGAGAAGTGAAGCTCTGATAGCTTCCCTGAAAGGCTGGAGAGAAAGCTGAAGGAACCAAATTCAGCTTATACTGAAGAAAATAAATATTCAAGCTTATCTCCCAGGAGTCTTCCAAGAGCCATCTCACCAAACTAACAGTTTACCAGGCATCTTCCCCCCATCTATGATCTTATTTGTACTGCATTGTTTAAATGTTATTTGAGAGGATACTTTGTCTCCCTTTCAAAAATAAAAAAAAAAAAAACTCCTTAGGGTAGAAGCTGCTGCATATTCTTTCACTGAAGCCAGAAACCATAATTCTGCAAGTAAATATTGCTAGCTGCAACCAAGACTTGAACTTGAAAGGTACGGCAGCCCCTAAACTGATTGTTCCTTAGACCGAGAAGAAATAGCAACCTCCCCCAACTCATCTACCTGCCCTACCACCCCAGCACTACACCTCTCAAACCCCATCCCAGTCTGGCAGAGGCTAAATTCCAAGTCGGTGAAAACCCAATCAATGTAGACTAAAACACTATAGACTAACTGTGCCAAAAATGATGTAGACAAAATCCATCCACCCAAATGTAGACCAAAATCCATGTAGGTGTGGACCAAAACATTTTTGCTTCCTTCCTTCAATATTTATGGAGTCCATACCACATGCAAACACTACATTAGTATCATTACACCATGATTTGGGTAAACAATCAGATACCCAGAGCTTCTCTAGAAGCTACATGTACTCCATATCATCTAGTATCAATCTGGAATGGTTGTGAAGCAGGCAGCTTTTCTTAGTTCCTCTGGGATAACTTCTGAGAATACAATTAGAGCTAAATCCAACATTCCTCATTCACGATTTGACACATTCACAGGTTTAATTTCAGTCAGAATTCAGATTTTGAAATTATTAACATTTCTATCACACCAAAACAAGATTATTAATTTGACAAATCAGAAAGCAGAAGCAGACACTTTTGCTTCTAGAGCTCTTCAGAAACTAGATGGGCTACCAGGAAGAATCGAAATTAGATTTTCCTAACAGGAATTACAATGAAAGGTGGAAAAAGCCAGGAAAGGTGTGAAATTAAGGGATTAGAAAGTGACATAATACATTGATGTCAACAGTGAAAGTCAATTTCTTTTCTCCTTCTACCCCCTGGGATTCTCTACTTCTTTTTTCTCAACTCTGCATCCTATCAGCCCAGAACTCCTAATAAAAGTCATCAGGAGAAAACAGTAGTCTGTCTACTTTATTTTCCACCCGGTCGTCTTTTCTATCACTATATCCTGTCTCTACTTTTACACGAACAGATGTGAGTGGTCAGAGCCTTGTGGCCTCTTCTTCCACGTACCTCCTCCCAATACCCACAATAATGTACTACACGCAAGGTGGCCTAGAAAATGCCAACTATCACTCTGGACATCTCCCTTCACACCTTTAAATGTGTTCTTCTGTCCTCCCATGTAGGTAGTTGGCTACCTCTCTTTCTCTCCGTCCTCTCACCAGACTTTGCTTGGTTCCTCCCATACCCATGGATGGCACCTGTTTTGCTGATTCCATTTGCCACATGTGATCAGCAAAACAGGTGCCATGCATGGATAAGTGTTGTCGGAGCTTCTGGCGTTGGGGTACTGCCCAAAGTGTGGGGGGTAAGGGTAAGGGGGAGAACTCCAACAGCCTTAGAAATTAAAGAGTTGCAAACATGTTTTGTGATAGCAGCAAACTGCCTCTAGGAGACTGAGGAAGCCAGTCGTATTTCAGGCTTCTCCTCCAAGGCTTTATCAATCAATAATATGCCTATCATATACATAAAATTGATAGATTCCAAGAGAGAACAAAGCCATCAAGTTTCGAGGTTTATTTAGCACTGGCTCATTTACAATATACTTGAGACCTCAGAACACCCTTCACACAAAGTTTTAAAGACCACTAGGTAGCCACACCCACAAATGGAATTTTGTAATCTTTCTTTCTACAGCCTGACCTGGCCTATAATCCTCAACCACAGCTTTTTTAAATGAGATTTTTTTTTTTTAAGGCAGGGAGACTACCTTCAGCAACTGTAAAAATACATATCTAGATCCTTGAGCACCTAGGAAGAAGACCCTCAAATCCTCTCTCATTATCGTGGACCACCTTATGGAGCTGGAGCTCATTTTCTGCAAAATCCACATCAATGCCCTCCCTAAGAAGATAAGATACTTTCAGAATCTCAAGTGAGAAATGGTGGCAACCATGAAGGAGGCATCAGACCCAGGTGGAAGAATCTTCATTCATTAAAAGAACATGTCTAACCATACTATGCGTTAGGCCCTGTGGGAAGGACAAAGATGAACAAAGCAAGCCTGGACAGAGGGCATGGCAGAGAGGAGGGAAGGACCATGGAAGAGAGGAGCCCAGGAATAACTTCCCCTGAGTCATAATTTCCTAGGACCAGCTCTGCTGTGGACTTTTCTGGTTATGGAGAGAACCGAGTGTAGGCCTCCAAATCACTCTGGCCTTAGCAACTTGCTGGCCCTCCCCAAGCTTGCAAGGCCTCTGGTCTGCACCCTCCAATAAGAAGTTCTGCCCTGGCCTGGAATACCCTCTGCTCAAACCCCACAGGACTTCCAGTGCCAGCAGCACTCCGGGCCCAGCCTTCCTCTCTGGCTCTGTTGTCTTACAAGTCTATAACCACGAGAAGTCACTTATCCATGATCTTTTCTACCTCAGAGGAGAAAGACCTGAGGACAAAAATGCAAGCCAAACCCAGAGACAGGTAAGGGGCCTGGATAACCAGCACCAGGGAGCAGGTCTGTCCCCCAAACAGGCGGGGCCAGGGGAAAGGGAACCAAGGGGAGGTGGAAGCAAGGAGAGGCGGGGCCCCGAGAGGTGGGCCTTTGGAAAGGGGTGGGAAACTGTGAACCAGAAGGTTTAGCGGGAGAATCCACCGAGCAGAGCTGGAGGTGGGCGGTGGAAGGCAAGCGGGAGGCCCTGACTGGGTGAGGAGGGGCTTAAACAGAGCTAGGCTGGGACTGACAGCAGGATGTGGATCTAGAAGTAAACCCGATTTCCAGAGTCCAGACTGGCTGGAGAGGGTCTGGGGAGGGGGCGGGGTCCTCCCTGTGGCGATTTGGGAGCCAGTCCCAGATCCGGCTTAAGAATCTCCACTCAAGAGTCCTTTAAACAAAGATAGAAGCACTTGCCAGTCTCTCCAGAATACTCCGACTAGGTTCCTCTGCTACCACCTATCCCGGCCCCCTCACCCACAATTTCCAGTACGCCAAAGATAAAACTAAAAAGGAACTAGTTTAAACTTCATCACAAGGGATTTCCTGAGATAGCCATCCAGCGTTCCTAGTATATTCTAAATGAATACGCATTGCGCTGGAGGAAATATAAAGATGAAAAAGATATAGTCCTTGCCTAGAGAGCTTCCTGTTCTAGACATTCAAAAAGTAGGATTTCCAAAAACCTAAAACCATGACCAGAGGAAAGTTCCTCCTCCATCCCAGCACGTTAATCTTCAGAGGCAAGGCTGTGAACCTTCCGGAATGGAGAAGGTGGGGCCTACTTAAAGACTGGGAGCCGAATGGACAAGTGATCAGTTCGAGAAGCCTTTGGTCTCAAGGAAAAGGGGCACCATGGCCTTTATAGTGCCACTATTCCTCTAAACCCTAAACTAGATGCACACACAACTAGAGTGGAGATGGGAAAGAGAGGAAAAGGATAAGGGCAGGATCCTGAAAAGGTAGTCTATACTAACTATACTAAGACAGAGCATTGAAATTGAAGCAGAAAGAATTGCTCTAGATCTCTGAGGAAAACATAAAAATCACATCGACCCGGCCCTAATGTGTCGCCATTAGGCGTGAAGCACTAACTGAACACCTCCTTTGTTCCAAGTGCTGTGCTGGGTAGTGGATGAGTGGCCCCAGCCAAGGCTACAGAGCCAAAATTCCTAGAGGAAAAGGAGACAGGCAGGAGTTGGAAAGATGGCTGTAATGACAGAACAGTAGGGGAGGGGCATCTGGGTGTTTGATTTATGTCTGTTCCAACAGTCCTAGGCTGTCTTCCCTTGCCTCAAGCTGGGATTTTCCCAGATGTGCATCTGCTTGAGGGAAGGAAGGGCGGGAGCAGGGGGAGGGTCTCCATGTCCTCGCATCTGGTCCCAAGAGCAATCCCTTCCCCTCTCTTCCTGTGCTATTCACTGCCTGCTGGGTAGGGGGTGGGAGGCTAGGGGACATGCCAGGGCCCCCAGATAATCACCAGGTAATGAAAAGAACTGGTCCAGGGCTGGGGGGAATGCAGAGGATGCAGAGTTGAAGCCATAAATCTCTCTTGGAGGAGGAGGTACAAAAATAGGGGGACCTGACAGTTGGAGCCCATCCAGGTGATTTCATATGAGGTATCTGAACCTTGAGGGGGAAGGAGGAGGGACAATGAGAGGCTGGCAGGGGTGTGAACCAGACACCAGAGGAGGCTGAAAGAGAGAGATACGAGAGGCAAAACGAGAGATGAAAGGGAGGACAAGAGATGGGAACAGTGACGGGGGAGGCAGGAAAAGGAGATAGATGGGAGGAGATGGGACAGAGAGACTAAAAGGCACACATGGTGAAACTCATAAAGATGTGATGGTATGAGACCCTCAGAGACTGAGGGGGGAAGGAAGGAGGGACGTAGGGAGACGGGGGAGCTGATGGCAGATATAGTTCTAGAAAAACTCAGACCAAAAAAAAAAAAAATCTGGCGTCAGAGAGACAGACGGATAGACTCACAGACAGACATATTTGCCTGAGATGAAGGTGAAGGAGGTAAAGAAGGAACAAAGAAACAGGGATGCAGTGAGGAGGGGGAGGGAGCTAGACAAAGAGAGGAGAAGGAGGCAAGTGTAGAGCAGGAGGAGGGAGCGAGGCCGGGGAGGGGGATATATATTTTCTTTATGATCCTCTTCAATCTCACTCGGCTCGCTGCTGTGGCTGTTCTCTCAGGTGCTGCTCTGTAGCGGATGTGCCCAGAAAGCTGATAGGGTGAAGCTGCTGCCATAGCGGCCCCCACGCTCTCTCCCAGTGCCAACCTGGGGGATCTTCAGAGACTACTACATGGATATGAAAACCCAGCCTGTCCCCCTACTCTGTCCCCCTAAATGCTGAAATCAAAAGAGGCCTGAATCTCAGCCCTAAATTTTTCAGAGCTAATGCAACCTGGCACAACTGATTCAGGGAGGTGTGGGGCAAAGAAGAAAAAAGAATAAAGGTAGGCAGGCGAGCAAGGGAGGCAAGTTCTGGAGGAAGTGTGGGGGGATAGGCTTTGGTTAGGGATCACCTGAAGAAGAGTAAGAAGAGGTAAGGACTAGGAAGATGTCTGTGTGTGAGAGCTAAATAAGTAGCATGCAGAATATAAGCAAAATAAGACACTAGTGACTATCTATTACTTTGGGGTCAGACACCTTCTGAGAAGTCATGATCAATGCCTTCAAAGAACTTTCCACTAATGGGCCCCTACAAAAATACACACCAACCCACAAAAGGAAAACTGAGGGATAGAATAGAGATCCTGAGGCCAGTGTATGGGTGTGAATCTAGATTTTAAGGGACCAGTGATAGAGTAAGCAGGCTAGTTTCTGAAGATCTAAGATAGTATGGCAAGCTGGACCCTGCCTTTTTTCCCCAAGGTTGTCTTGAGGCTGAGCCAGCAGCTGAGATTTGTAAAGACTAGCTCCCCTGGCAACCCTCAAGGCCAAGGAAGACCCTAAGAACGTTAACTGAAGCAATCTACACAGGAATTGTTCTCCCCTCACCCTTCCCTGCCAGGCACATTTAAGGTCCCAGAGCCAGATGTTATTGTTAGGACCCAAGGTGTCTCTTGGGAAGCAAGAAGAACCTTATCACAGCTGATCTGGGCCTCCCAGAGTTAAATCAGAGTCTGCAGGGCAACAACTGAGGTCCTTTATCTCTTCCTACACCCATCACAAAGGGGTTTGGGTGGGTGGCCACCAGAGGATCAGAGACTTCACAAACCAGGGAAAAGGAGGGCCCAATTCCCTGGGGCCCTGGCAACAGCTAGATAGGTCAGTATATCTGGAATAGGGACCAAGGTTGGGCAGTCCAGGATCCAGGCCAGCTGAAAAACTGCCAAGACAGTTCTAATTCCTTGGCGGGGTCACGCAAAACTGGTAACTGGGAAGCTCTGCAGTACCAAAAGGGGCCGCTAGGAAGTGCTCGCCAATAGCCAGGCTCCGGAGAGTCAATAGTCGACTGACGTGAAGGAGACCGAAGACCGGAAGGCAATCGATCAGAGTCGCCCTGGCAACCGAGCTGAGCCCGAGACAGACAGCCCGTCGATAATGAAATCATCGTTAAATGACTTCAAGCCCTAATTAATAATCCGGGCCAACCGAGGCCATGCCTGACCGGGGTCGGGGGGAGGGGATGTCATTGTTGGAGGAGCATTGAAACCTTTAGGACAATTAATCAATTAATCCACTCACTCAATAATTGGCTCCTTTGTCCTCTACGGTGCCCCTCCACCACCCCATCCACATCTGACTGCGGGGAGGCTAAGAAGAGATGTGGGGCTAATCGTTTCCAAGGGCCACAGGGACTCCCTCTCCTTTTTATCCACACATCTGTTTTCTGGACAAACTAACAAAGCCTTCCCCAAGGTTGGACTTCCCTGTGCTCTTCTACAAGACTCACTCAAGGGTGAATATTTCAGGACCTGGTCCCTAGCTGTCCAGACACCTCTCCACACCCTCCTACCCCTTACCCCACCTCCTCCCATCTCATCACCATCACTACCACCACAACCCTCGCACACAGGCAGACACATCACTGACTCACAGCCCACTCTGACTGAGGAAAGAGCACTGAACAACAACCCAGCCACACCAGCCCACCACTACATATGTGACCTTGGGCAGGTTATGACCTCTCCAAGGCCTCAGTGTCCTTCCTGGTCTGTAGCCTGAGGGGGTCCAAAGGATTTCCAAGATTCCTTCCCGTCCCCTCACCTTTTAGTCTAATAATTGGACCTGAATGTCTCCCAGTACTCTCTACTCGGGGAGGTAAGAAGGGGGTTGGAAGGAGTGCTAGGTACTGATTTATCAAGTGCCCCATTTCCCAAGAAACTCACCTTGAGACCCTAAGAAAGGGGAGATGTCAGAAGGGTGTATGGAGGGATGCTTCCCCCAGCCCAACCCCCACTGGCCCAGCCATGCTGGCCCTTGCCACCCACCTTGCTTATTGCTCTCCACAACCCCCAGCAGGAAATGAAAAAGGTACAGGAAATTGCACTTTAAATCCCCTAGCTCCTGGCTCCCTCCACCAAATCAGGGAGCTGGGGAAAGACTAACCTCAGGACCAGGCTTTCTCTGTTTGTAATTACCAAGCCACTTAGGAGGAGAGGGAACTCCCTGCAAAACAAGTCCCTCCCTCCAAAACAGCTAAGTGGTTTATCAAAAACAGTGGTGTTGGAGGAGAACATTTGGGTTTGGTGAGAAGGAACCAGGGGTTTGGGGGGAAAATAAAGAGCCAGTGGGACACCTGACCTAGACAGGTGATAGCCCCCTTTCTGAGAGAGCTGATTTATAGCGCCACCTGTAGCCTGGAGAAGAGATGTGTAGCCAAAGGCTGAGATGGGGTGGGAGGATGGAGAGGAAACTCTCCAGAGAAGCCCTGCAAAGATCAAGAAGAAAAACCTACCAGGTCCATCCCACCCCCATGAATACTTAGGAGTTTAATAACGTTCAGAATGTCCAGGGTTTACGTGTAATTAAATCCAGGAGCTAGGTAATTATGTTTCTTCTCCATGTGCTACCCTTTCCTTACCTTTTCCCTCCCCACATACCCACATCCCCCACATACGCACATCTTTTATGAAAAACATTGAACCATATCCTGGACTTCAGAAAATACCTCCACTAAAGAGGTGGGCTTAACTTCAGCAAAAGGAATTTAGAATACACTTTGGAAAGGATTTCCTTAGAGTTAGAGCTGGTAAATGCTAGAACAAATGAGAAGAGAAGCATGTGTGTGTGTGTGTGTGTGTGTGTGTGTGTGTGTGCGCGCGCGCGCACGCACACACACACACACACACACACAAATCGGAAAGCCCTATTGACTATTCCTTGATTATTGCTTTTCACGTGGGATTGATCTCCAAATGATGTCTCCCACATTATGAGACAAAATATAGTCTCTCTGAACATTAGGAAAATAATTGCCCCCTAACCCCTAGTTCCAGGAGGGAGATAACTATTTCCCTCCCCAGGTTATGGCAAATGTGCTGCAAAAAGATCACACAGCTTGTCAGTAAGAGCCCCACATGCAGATGCCTAGCCTGGAGTCATATGCCCCAAGCCCTCCCTCTCCTGTTTTATCTCAACGTCTCTGCACCTCTCACCGTCCATTCTTTGGACTCACCCTGTGAACCAAACCCTGGGGAGGGGGAGAAGGGGGAAAGGATCCAAAGAGAAAAGACAGAACCCTGCTCTCCGCGATGTGAGAAGAGAGACCTACCAAACAAGAAATCCAGGAAGAGCCAAAAAATGCATGTAAGTTAAAACATTGTAGCCTAATTCTTCAAGTGCTGAGGGACCTGTGGGAAGGAGACTGGGAATAGAGGTTGAGTATAAAGCAAGACTGGAGGGAAGTAAATGCCAGTTTGAGACGATGGAGGATGGATGCAAAGGGCTTGGGAGGCAGGAGGTTGACGTGCTCAGCAGGTATGGAGAGAATAAGCTGAGAAGATACCACAGATGAGGATGATTTAAAATGCTTAATACATAGAAATTTATAAATCTTTACAACTGTACACAGTTCTTTTGCATAAATCTCATTTTATCCTCAATTGGTATTGCCATTTTACAGATAATGAAACTAAGGCACAGAGAGGTTAAGTAACTTGCTTCAGGTCACAGAGCTGATAAGTGGTAGAACGAGGAATCAAATTACTGCATTCTGGTGCTAACTCCTACAGGTTCTGCCCTGGGAAGCAACCAGGCTTGGGGCCTAGTTATGTGAGGGAGAGCTCACTCTCCAGAGGGCAAAAGACCTGCCTTCTGGTGCCTTTTTCAGGATGTTCTGCCCAGAACTCCAGCAAGTTAGCCTAGGCTTCATATGTAAAATGGGAAAGTGATATCCTACCCTGTGAAGATAGGCTAAACCAAATAATTTATTGAAAAATTTTTAAGCTTTAAAATGCAAAAATTCAACCTGTGAAAGGGATAAATAAAGGGGAGAGCCCGGATAAAGGTTTCAAAGCCTTCAGTCTTCCCATTACTGGTCCCCATCCCAATACCTGTCTTCCCCTCTTTGCTGACCCCCAGAGGCCTTTTTCTCACATTTCAGTCTGAACAGCTTTCTTCACTCAGCCATGGCTCACTAGCCCTTGAAGTCCAGGATCATTCATCCTCACACTCTATGAGGGCACATCAAGGCCAGGGACGTCAGCCTAGCTTTCCAGCATCTTGCCCACCCAGCCCAGAATCACAATGGAACTACAACGTGGGACAGTTTATGTTGCTGTCCCACATCCCCACCACCACTGCCACCCCATTACACCCCACCCCTGGAGGGGTGGCCCTCTAGGACATCACAGCCCAAGCTCTCTGCCCACTCCCTCCAGGAAACCTGACCTCCCAAACCTCGCCCCCTCCATCCCTCTGCCTCCCCAACACACATTCCCTAATGCGTACACATGCACACTTACACATTTCTTCCTTATCTGCCTCCAAGGTTCACATTCCCTACCCCAAGATAATGCAGTTACTGAGAGCTCTTAGTTGTACTGCTCCTAACTAAATGAATACCATTCTCCTTGTCTTCCAGGAAGCCTATGGACTTCCTCTGTCTTCCTCTATCTTCCCTCCTTTGATCATTTCCAGTCACCCATCATTAGAGTCATAGCCTTGGTCCAGTTGCTCTTGACCACCTCAACTCACAAGCCTTTGCTGAAGGAGTGCCCAGTGCTGTGCCTCTGGGTCTTGGATAACAGCCACATCTTACTATCAGTCTAGAAACTCCCGCAGGGTAGGGCAGGGCCTGTTCTCCTCCCTCTGGATCTCCCCTCACTCTACCAGTAGAACGTGTAACTCACTGATTCTACTTTCCAGCAGAGATGAGAGAACTGAGAGGGAAACCCAAGCAGGGTTAGAATTCTGAGGCCACACTTCACCCTGTAAGATTTAGTGTCAAGAAGACAGGCAGCTGGGGAGAATTGATCTCCACTGCAGTACTGCTTTCCTTTAGGAATTCAGGGCCCCTTGAGGGGAGGGGGTGAACATAAGCATGGAGGCCAGAGGAGGAAGCTGATCTGAGGCTTAAGGGGTGGGAGTACTGGGGGAGCGGGACTCCCAGACTCACTGCAGCCTCCTAGTGGACACAATCCCATGAATGCATCTACGGAGGGCGAGGCTGCTGCCGCCGGCCTAATCCAGGTTGGACTTTGGGCACGCTTCCACACTCCCTGGGTGTGAATGTGCTCAGTCCACATGGTTTCCAGTGTTCCGTGGTTCAAGTCCATCTCCATCCGCCCTTCTTGTCCACACTCACAGGCATTTCCTGTGCTCGAAGCTTAGAGTATTAGATTGAACCATATGAAATTCCTGATATTCAATTGGTTTGGGCCTATAAAGTTTATAACTTGGTTCTCCTCCCCTCAAAAAACTTTTTGGTAATTCCGAGCTGAGGAGACAGGAGGGCAGATTGCGGAAGGGCGAAAAATAATAATAATATGAACTAATATATGATGAGTACATACCACGTGCCAAGTATGTCGTTACATCGGTAATCACGGCGCTAATTCTCACAAGTTCCTTGAAGCACCTAAAATTATTTCCCCCATTTTACAAGCAAGCCCAGGTTAGAAGCTACATGGTGAGGAACAGGGCCTGACAGAGAAAGAACCCCGACAGAAGCAGAGCGAGAAGCAGACTGGGGGGCTGCGGCAGCCGCAGGCAGACCGCGGGAGAGCCGAAGGAGAGCATGAGGGCGAGGCCCAGGCGCGTGCAGACGGAGCTGAAAGGCCGCCACGCCGAGGGGTCTATGATGCTAAGGGGACCGTGATGGCTGCGGCACAGAAGGAAAAGCTAAAGTCCAGGCGAAAGTGGGAAAAGCGGGAGGGCGGGGGAGCGACCCTGTGCCAGAGATATGTAGACTGCGGCAAAAAGCGGAAGCGAGGGTTAGAGGCAGAGCGCGGAGAGGGAGAGCCGGAGTCCGCCGCAGCGCGAGAGGGAGTAAGGGGAGGGGAGAGCGGAGGAGGGAGAGAGCGCGACCCGAAAAAAGAAAGCCAGACGCTCGCTCCGGCCGTCTGGTGTGTGGGGAGAGACCTTCATCTCAAGGACACTGAGAAAGGCAGATGGATGGTGGAAAACAGCGGAGCGGCGGTCCCAGCGAGGCGGGATCCGGCCCCGCCGCGCCGCCCGCGGTCGCGCTGCCCTCGCCGCAGACGCCCCTGTTCGGCGCCCCGCAGCCCCCGAGCGCGCCCCCGCCCTCCCCGGCCCAGCCCGCGCCCGGCGCTCGCATGAAATTGGCTGCAGCCGTAATGAGTCCGCGCCGCGCGGAGGATGCTGAGGGCCCGCCAGGGAGCCGTGCGCGCCTCGTTTAGCTTGTTTATTGTTCAGGCCTAATTAAAACGTTCCGCCGCGCTGCGATTACATCCGCCCCCTGCTAATGAATTCTCGGCCGCCGGGCGATTTCGGAAACTGCCGCGGGCCGGAAGGGGGGCGGGAGGTGGCGGGACTAGAGAAGCAGTGAAGGAGGGGCATCCCCCCCCAAACACACACGCGCGCGCGCGTGCGCGCGCAGACCGTTACACGCGCCGAGGAGCAATTTAGACATCCGGCGATTGGGCGGCCGAGGTCCGAGTGGTGACCCGCGGCCCCATCACCCCAAAACATGGCAGGCGTTTGGAGGTGATAGAAGGCAGGGCCGCGGGGCTCTTAAGGGGGCGCGGAGAGAAGATCATGAGCAAGGATATGTGTCCTGTGCCTACTAGGCCTGTGTGTTCCTGAGAGTGTTTGTGCGTGTGAGTGCACCTGCTCCTGGGACCGCGTCCCCAAAGCGGCCTGTGTGCGCAGGACTCTATGTCTGTCTGTTGGTGGGTCCCTCTGGCTGCTCATGCCTCTTTCTCCCCCGCAGGGGGAGTCTGCGGGTGACTTACAGTATTCTGGTCTCTCTGGGCGCAGCAGTTTGCCGTTTTGCTGTTTGCCTTCTTGTCACGACCTCAGCGACCTCAGCGAGGGCAGATGGAGCCAGTGGAGGGGGAGAGACAGACGGTGATGCTTGGGCAGCCAGGACTCCCCGCCGGCCCCATTCTTCCTTCAGACACGCGCACACACACACACGAAACACACACTCATGCACACACACTCTGCCCTCCACCGCATGTAGCCAGATAGACAAAAAGCAATGGAGATAACATTCGCACATGACCACATAGAAACATAAATGAACAAATGCGCTTATAGTGACATGCCAGTCACACACAGAGATGGAAAGACAAGAGCCTGGGGTGCAAAGCCACATGGCACAAAGCCACCTGGATGTACATGCTTCTCCCCACCCACACATACACAGAAGTCATGCAAACTTGATACACACTTCTCCAGACAATTGTGCATGCACGCATACATCCCTGCCTGACACTTGTCAGTGTACCCTCCAGCGGGCCCCAATTCCTCTAGTAGCAAATTCAAATCACCCAGCGCGGCCTTCAGAATTTGTCCTCCATTCCGCTTCACAATGGCTCCCCAATCGGCTCTTCATTCCAGGCCAGCAAAGCTGGCTGGGTTGTGGTTTGTTCATCCTGCCTCAGAACTGTCAGAGAGATACTTTCCCTCTTCTCCGACTCTGTCCCATGCTGTGTTGCATTTCTCCTTCCATATCCTACTTATAACTCCCCTCCTCCAGGCAGCCTTCCCTGATGAGCTAACTGGCGCTGTTTCTGAGTTTGCCCTAGTCATTTGCACTTGTTGATCTGTTTGTGGTGAGCGGCACCAGCTTAGTTTGCATGTTATCTTGGTGGGGAGGAGGACTGTGAACTCCCCAAGGGCAGGACCACTTAGCCAAGGATTTCCGTCAAACGCCAGGCCTCACCCCTCGAGGCAAGGCTGTGAATGCTCCTGGGAGCACTATTACCTGGTTTTAACAGGTGGAAAAATGAAACCAGGCCTCAAGCAGTCACTAGAAAGTTCTTCTATTACATCGTGAAACTATCTCATTCAAAATAACCTTTCAGAGCCTCTTTGGACGGCTACGCCTTCCACGGTGTCCTCCCACATTCGCATTGTTCCTAACTGGAAACATTGCTTCCGAGCTGGGTCCTCACCTTATTCTCCAGGAGAAATTTGGCTGTTTTAGACAATTAGATCACCCTAAAGGATGAAAATGTGCCTCTAGTGATGATGCTCAGAGCTGTGCTACCTTCTCTAAAGGCCATCCCCAGAGAGGAATGCCAGGAATGACCTGGCTATAGCAGCATCACCTGAAAGTGCTACTTTGAAGAAGATGGCATGCATGGGAATAGTTTTTTGTATTAAAAAAAAAAAAAAAAGCAAGATTGCCCTAAAAATTCATTTGTTGACTGTCTCCCCAACTCACCACAGGGTGGTTTCATCCCAGCCCAACCTCTTTGGGGAGATGAGTGCCCTGCCTGCTTCCCCACCACCACCTTTTCCCCTTAGTCTTAACAGCCAGCTTTCCCTCCATGTCCTTCTGTCCCTCCTGCAGATGGAGGCTCCCACCCTCTCCCTGTCTTTCATTTACAAATAAGCCTCCATCATATTTCTTTTTCCACCTCTGTCTTTCTCTGCTTCTTGCTGATTTCTCTTCTCCCTTTTTCGATATAAATTTCTCTCCCTCCGATTTGTGTTGGGGCTCTGCCATTTCTTCTCCTCTCTTAGTCTTTCTCTAATTTCCATCTTTTTTCTATTCTCTCCTGCTCTCCACCTCCACTACTCAGAGCAGTCACTGCAGGGGAGTGTGTGTAGAAGTCTAGTTCAGCTCCAGATGACTGACATTTTGAATGGAGCTTGGAATTGCTGTGTTCCTGCTCCCCTCACCCACACACACACACACACACACACACACACACACACACACACGCATTTATGAGCCTCTCCTCCTACCCAAGTCCCAGGTCCTGAGAGGCCATTAGAGCCCTTGACCCAGAGCCTCCATCCCACCCTCTACAACCTCTACCTGGCCTTTCTCACTGCCTTCTCCTACCCTCCAATCCTCTGGTTTCCATTTCCTCTCTTCCCTTCTCTGTCTCCCTCTCCCTCTATCTCTGTGCACATTTGTCTCCGTATTCTCTCAGCCTTGGCCCCGGGTTGCTCTGCCTTTGGTTCTGGGTTCAGGGCTTTTAGTTTCTTCCTGAGCCTGGTTCCAACTCACATCTGAGTCTGTGTCTGTCTCTGCTATTTCTAGCCTCTGGCTCTGTCTTTGTATCTGTCTTCAATCTTTCTCTCTGCTCTCCAGATGCTCCTCTCTCTTTCCTCTCTCCTGCTTCTGAGTCTGTCTCTCTTCTGTCTCTCCACTCTGTGACTATCTCTGTTCACTCTGTGTCTCAGTCTCTTTTAATCTCCAGGGTGCTGCGCCTCACTCTGCGTTATTGGTCCTGCTCTGTCAGTCTTGGCTTGAATTTATTGGATATTTCTGCCCTGTATCCTGTATTCTGTCTCCCCCCTTCACTGCCTCTTTGCACTGCCCTGCAGTTATGGGGGTGGGCTGGCACGGCAGGCTTCCAAGGGGGACCAGGCGGGTGGCCCTTTGTGTGGAAGATTGACGGCCATAAGGCGGCGCAGCCTCCGCAGCGCTGATTAGGATGCAGCGCGGGGTCCGACTGCAGCATTCTCCTCACCAAACATTCTCCACGACTCCAAATGCTGGTCCCCTCTCTGCCTGCTACCAGCCTCGGGGTCGTGTGTTTTACCTTTTCCCCTGCCCCAATTTCTCCACTGGGAGCCACTAGATATTCTGGAAAGTCAGTGGAGAGCCTCCTCTCTTACCCAGGTATCCACATCTTGTGCATTGTAAGAAAAAATGAACGAGGAGAGGGGGGAGGCTGACTGGCGGTGCTTTGCTGGTGGCAGGAGGGTGGGAGGCATGTGAAGAACAGAAATGTCCCTGGGAGCTTTGTCCCAGCATCCCTGATGAAGAATTGCCAAGCAGCTCCTTGTATCCCTCAGACAGGCACCTGAGGAGCAACAAGTCCAGGGAGGAGAAGTGGCAGGTTTTAAAATACAGAAAAGAAAACAGAAATATGCATGCCCCTCTATTCCCCTCATAGCACCTATAACCCTTCCTTGTACATAGGAAGCTCCCAATTAAATTATTGGCTCGTATTTCACCATTTCTCCAATAATGAGTGCCTAAGTCAGTGGAGCTCAATTCTTTTAAATATGCCTCCTCGTTCCCCCCACCACCACCACTTATCCACCCACAGCAATCCAGGATCTGCCCTCTGAACAGTTTCCCCTGCCAAGCCTTCCAAGCACCCCAGTGATTAATACATCCCAGCTCCAAATCCCAGTCATTCCAACCACTCCACCTCCATCATCTCTCTACCTGGTGACCCTCCCTCCTCCTGTCCCTCACTTGCCCACCCCAATGCAGCCTGGCCATCTGGGTTCCTCCCCAAAGACAGTCAGTGACTAATAAGCACTGAGAACTAGAAGGGGGGGGGAGGGGGAGGTGCCAAGCAGCCTGGTGGGTGGGAGGGGATTCCGGAGCTAGCAAATAACGAGCCTTGTCAGCATCTGTCATATGTGCCATCTCCCTCCATCATCCCTGTCTCTTGCCTCCTGGCTTCTGCCAATCCATCTCCCCGCTGACGCTGACAGACTGAGCTCAGGTGCAAATTCATGGAAGTCGTGTAACGCCTGGTCTGCTTCAGACCCATTTTCTCCAGGAATGTCACTAGGCCCTGACGTCTTTCTTTGAAACTCCGGGCAACCCTAGGGAGCTGGGGCTGTAGATGGAACCCAAGGAGGAAGAGAAATTGCCCTCTGTGCTCAGTATCTTAATCTCAGCCCCTTGTCTCCACCACACAGCCTCAAAAGTAGAACTCAAAACTTCAGGCAATGGTATGGAGGGTTAAATCTCAAGAAAAACCATCCTAGCCTTAAAGAGGTCGTGAACGCCTCCAGAAACTAGAGAATTGTTGGGGGAAAAAGATGCGGTTTGACAAAGATCACTTCTTGTAATAAACAAAATTTCCACCAGGGGCGAAGGACGCAGACTTGGGCGGAGCCCTCTCTGCAGCGACCTGCGAAGGACTCGGCGGCCACAGGAGGGCGGCAGAGAACGGCGCTCCCTGCCGAACACAGACCTCGGCCCTGGGTACTGTCAAAGATGGGGCTGTGCTGCACAGGCTAGGGGAGTGTTGCTTCCGCAAGAAACCGTGAATTTCTGAATTCGATAAATACTTCTTGCAGCCCTCTCCATTTGGGCATCCCTTCTCAGGCTCTCAGGACCCTGACATACCGTCATCCACACCAGCCTCCTTCCATTCTGGTCCCTCAGCACTGGGGCTGCTGGCACAGAAAGGCCCTGTGGCTTTTCCTTCACGGTTGTACAGCAAACGACACTCAAGCGCAAAGAAAGGACGTTTCATAGGGTCCTAACTGATAACTGGAGCCAGAACTAGAACCCAAGTTTTCTCCATTCTCAATACAGAATTCTTCCCATTGTCCTGGCCGATGTTCCTGAAAGAAAAGCATACTTTACAAGCCCCAGTGGAAAGCCAGCTCACAACCCTTGGTTTAAAAAATCAATGTCAAGTCTATGGCCATGCCACCCTGAACAAGCCTGAGCCCATCTGATCTCAGAAGCTAAGCAGGGTCGGGCCTGGTTAATACTTAGATGGAGACCACCTAGGAAGACCAGGTACTGTAGGTGTAAAAAATAAAAATAAAAAATAAGGGATTGTAAGCTGACAAGGTCCTTGCAATCTGTGAGGTCGACCAAGAGTTGCCTCTCACAAAAAATAAATAAATAAATATAAATAAATAAATAATCAATGTCAAAGCTATACCTTTCCCCATGTTTACATATATAACTGGTGCATATAAAACTGTTGACCACAGAGCAGAGAAATGACCTCTCCTTAATTAGGTACACACACCTGTCTGACCCTCAGAGTTCCACAGCCCCTGTCCCTCTCTTCTTCCTGAACTGCAAGAGGAATGTCTCTTCATTTATAATTTGCATTTTCACTGTATTTTCAGAGGCTCCTCAAAGCTACAGACAAACACATTCCCAGTTTTAACCTTGGTTCCTCCTATCACAGCACAGCCCTGTACAAATGGAGAAGAAGGGCTGCCCAAGGATCCTCTCTCCCAGGCCCTTCACTGCTCCTCGCCTCTCCCCATCCCTCTGCTGACCCACCTATTTCTTCTCCAGAACCTTCTTGCTACTATTGGCCCTCCATGACCCCAGTCCTCTGTCTAGCCCTCACTTCTCCCTCTCTCCTTGGAGCCAAAGAGCTAACAGAGGTGAGGGTAACTGAGGGGATGTGTGTGTGAACTCGTGAGCTGATAGGCTGTGTACACATACATGTGTGCCACACACCACCCCTTCTAAATAATCCCCACACACACATGTACTCTATGCCGTGCCCCCATCCAGGACTCCTTTATAAAACAGGAGGAAAAAAATATCATCTCAACCTCTCAAAAACCTTATTCCAATTTTTATCCTCTTTGGGAAAACTGAAAAGACAAGACCTTCCCCCCCCCTTTTTTTTTCTTTCCCCATCTGCCTCCTGTCCACCCTGGCTTTCGAGATTTCCCCCTAGATCTCTGGGTACAGCCCCCAACACACACACCTTCCCCAGTATTGAGGAAGCACCAGATGCAGCCTCCTCCCTGCAAAGGACTGAGACAAACGCCAATCACACTGGTGCCTCTCACGGTGCCCATTCCGCTATGAATTCCCAAGGTCAAAACCATTCTGATGTTATTAAAAACATAAATGTTGCATACCAGGCAGCGGGGGGAAAAATTATAAGGCAGCCAGATGAGAGGGAGACGGAGGGACTGGTAATTGTCTTCGTCTTCCCAGAGTCAAGCTCCATGGGGCTGGAGCTGCACACAGAACATTGCTTTTTAATTTAACTCAGTAAGGTCAGTGGCAGCAAATGAGGCAGGGGAGGAATGGTACCTCTGAGGGAGGGCGCCAGGGCATAGCCCCCACCCTGAGCCTGCAGAACCAGGGCTTCTGGCCAAGATCTCCAGGCAGTGCCTGGAGAAGCAGAGGGAAAACGGCAGGGGAGATTCAACGACTCTCAGCCCACCAAGGAAGGGGACTGGCCTCAGGGGATGGAGAAGGAGATATCATTGGGAGGGCTTCTGAGGAACTGGTATCTGGGTGCAGAGAAAGGAAAAGTCTTTGAAGGGACCCTAGAACCAGAGGACTCAGGTTGATGGAGACAAATACCCCCCTTTATTCTCTAACTGTACACAAAAAAATAACAAGGGCCATGATTGGAATTTAGGGGGTTCATCCTGCCCCCAACACTCATGAATCCTGAATTTCAAGCAAGAGAGTTCTCCAGTGAAATGGACCACTTTATTCCTTCCCCCTTCATCTCCAAGGATCCAATGGGGCAGCTGAGAGGAGGAAGGAAGGAGAAACTGAGGTAGAACTGCCCTCCCTCAGAACCTTCCTTATAGGTTCCTTCCACGGGCCACCTTTCCTTCTGCAGCTCGGCAAGCTGTATGGTGGTTCTGTCCATTTCCAGTGCTATAGGAAGGGCTTGAGTTAGACCACAGAAGGGACTTCTCAGATTGGCATCTTAGTCATAGGAACAACACAAGCTAGGGTAGGGAAGTCTAAGGACCCTGGGTTTTTCTGAATAGGCCCAGTGAGTTGAACATAAGATCAGGGAACCTGGAGAAGGTGGGGCACGTCACTAGGTACGGGCATGGGGACTTTTTAAAAAGCTGTGAAACTGTCAGAAGCAGTGGCATTAAATACACTTGGATTTAATGGGAAGTTCTTCTGCAGGTCAGACCTCAACTCCTCCTTTAGTGTCAGGCTGTTTCCCTTTTAGAACTCTTTTAGAAAGAGAATTAGAATAGTAGGTTTCAGACTTTAGGATGGAGTTTCCATTTTCTCTCTCCATCTAGAAATGTCTTGCTACTTGGCTTTCCTTCCAGGTTTCTACTCCCTTGTAATTTAGGGATACAAAGGCTCCCTGAAGAAACCTCCAATGTCACTTAGGAATTCTGAGGCCCACGACCCTTACAGTGCACACTCCTGCAGGCATCCTCTCCCTTTCCAGGAGGTCCTGCTCTCAGCACTGAGACCGCAGCCCTGCAGTTCCCAGTATTTGCCACAAGGTGGCGGCCAATGCCTCAAATGGTCCAGAGCTAGACCTTGTGCCTCACTGGAGCCAGGACCCTCTCCTCCACCCAAATCTCCATTCATTCCACCCCGACCTCTCCAGGCAGAAATCAACCCTGAGGGTCTCAGAAAAGGAAGGGCTTTCTGAAAAATACTCAAGCTTTGGGGATAGGTGGTCTGGGTGAGGATTGGGATGGACGAAGGAAAGGGAAGATGGAAAAGAAGCCTAAGAGAAAAAACAAGTCTGAAGAGACCCAATGGGAGCAGATGGTTAGGTGCAGCATGAAGGCCAAGTTGAGAAATCATAATGGAGCCACCTGCCACTCCCTACATCAGGTCCAGGATCCCAGGGGTTCCTGGGCTGCAGACTAGAGGGGCTTCTTACCTGGACCACAGGCACCCAGGAGGAGGAGGACCAGGAGCTGGGAGAAGGCCTAACTCAGAATAAACACCAGGATACAGACAGAGGAAGGCCCACACTGCCATCTCTCTCCTCAGCATGACACCCAATTGGATTCCATTATCTCTGCCATTCCCAGAACACAGAAAACAGGTTTTCTCCACTGCAGTCCTGACCTACCTGGCACATGGAGAGGGTTCTGGGAGGAAGGAGAAAATGTAGGCCTGCTCATAGAGAGGTGCCAGTTCATGTGGTTGAGGGAATGGGGGGAAGGGTGAACAGGGACAAGGCACACGGCCAGGAAAGCGAAGAGAGAGGAACAAGAAGAGGCCTGCAGGTACCATGGCAGTGACTTAGAAATAGGAAGTTTGGGATCTAGAACCAGGAGGATTAATCAAGGAAG
Source organism: Eonycteris spelaea (assembly GCA_003508835.1). Lineage (NCBI taxonomy): Eukaryota > Metazoa > Chordata > Mammalia > Chiroptera > Pteropodidae > Eonycteris > Eonycteris spelaea. The sequence goes on from PUFA01000028.1 coordinate 1,351,485, forward strand.
ACTTCGCAGAGCAGGAGAGTATGGGGAGCTATTGCAAAGGTCTGAGAGGCTAGCCTGTAGGAAGAAGAGAAAAGATGGTCAAGGCCGAAGACAGACTATGAGGCAAGGAGGGAGGGAAGAAGGATTGAATACTGGGATGGCTGCCCAGGTGGATCTAAGAGACCAGATGGAGGTTCCTGTGGAGGGAGAAGGGGAAGTTGAAAGAGAAAGTGTCAGTGGGCAAGAGACCTTGAAGCCCAGCTGGAAGTTACTACAGGCTTAAGGAAGAGGACGGGGCAGCACTCCAGTCTAGCCAAAGTCGTCCTCCCCCTCTCCCCATCACCATAAAGCCAAGAGGATAGGAACATAGTCTAGGGGCCTCCAAATAGGGCACAAGAAAGACTCCTAAATCAGGAATCAGGGGCCTGGGTTTCCTAGAAGTGGCCACCATGTAGCAGGGGATATTGAGTGAGACTTTCCCCCTCTGAGGCCTCTGGCTCCTGTCTATAAAGTAAGAGGGTTGGAAATGATGGTCTCTGAACTCCCTTCTCTGAAACCATCCTGTTGATCATTGCCTCTTTTAAGAATGGTCCAGCTCATCTGTGATCCAACAGGCTTTAGCCCCACATTCTCTCATTTCTCTATACTCCAGACCACTCCCCTATCCAGAAGAAATTATTTCTATGTGGGGGGGGGGGACTAGATTCCAATTTCACAAACTCAGCCTGGGCTTATGTGCACAAGATACAAGAGGATTCGAGGTTAGACTCTGGAAGAACTTCCCAGCACAAGGGGTCTGAAAACCTCCGGTTGTGTGAAGTTCGATAAGAATGTATGCATGGCCTTGCTAGAGGCCTCCAAGAGACAAGGACATTGTTTTGGACCTCTCTGAGAAATTTTCACTGTGGTTATGGTTCCCCCAGAGTCAGATGTTGCACACCAAGACTGTTAGGGACTCTACCACCCTAGGGCAGAATGGGTTGAGCCTAGAGGAAGGAATTGCAGCCTGGTTGGATCATTCCCTAAACCTGGAGATTGGGGAGAGGAGAGGAGTAGGCCCCACCCCTCCACTGTACCCGCACCTTCCCACCCTGGCTCCACCTCTTCATCACTCTCCCCATCAGAGCAGGGCCTATGAACAGTCCCAATGCAAGCCTTGAATGAAGGTTTCAGGACCCAGTTTCTACCCAGCCTCAGACCTGGGACCCTGACACCATTCCCCTGTGCCTGGAAGGACAGAGGCACCCACTACTCAGGCTATAAAATCTCCCAAGTAGATACAGCCTTCCTCGTTTGGCCTCCCACCTCAGCCCCACCACAAACCACAGCCCAAAACGTGCTAGAGATTTGGGCAAATCAAATCAAAAACATCTTTGGCTATGAGTCTTCAGGCTCCCTGGGACACCACACATGTACATGTACACATATGCACACATTCACTTGCACAGATGCAGATACACACACATATGAACACACCTACACATCACGAACATTTTCACACGTATGCAACGCAAAGATATATACTCATAAACACATCCATTTACAGACAGGCATATACAAACTTACACAAACTCATACACTCACCAAGCACACTTGTGCACATACACAAGACATCTCTATTCCTTTCTTTTGACCGAGGAGGAAGAGCCCAATCCTCTAGATTCCAGAGGTCTGGAATGTCCAGGGGGAGACATGGAAACCCACAGGAAACCTCTTTCCAGTTTCCTGGCCCAAAGTGGAAATCCTTTGCTATAGTCCCCTTCCTGCCACCAGGGTCGCTAGGTCTCCGGCCCACACCATGGTCTCTAGGTCTCCGGCCCACACAAACATTTTGGAGCACCTATCTGCCAACACCCCCCACCTGCACCCCTCTTCCAGGCCTGAAACTGTACTGCAAGAGTAAGACCCTTTGCTCAGAGACGTGGTGGAAAAAGCAAGCGCTCGGGAGTTTAGGACCTGAGTTCAAATCCTGCCTGTGCCTCTTAATAAGCTGTGTAACCTTGGGCACCTTACATAACCTCTCTGAGCCTCAGTTTCATCACTTGAAAGGTGAGGTTAATAAAATTTGCCCAATAATTCTGTGAGGATTAAAATACAGGGAAAACCTCCCTAGGCAATGTATCCACACAGAGAAAGCCACCCCCTGTCTTTCCCCAGCCCCTGAGGCGGGCGTCTCCCCAACACCCTCCCAGTCCCGCAGTCGCTGAAACAGAAACCCAGTCTCCTTCAGCCTCAGACCCGCAGGTGCACACGCCCCGGGAAACTTGATCTCCGCCTTGGCCGGCTCCATCCGACTCCCGCTCCCACCCCGGCCCCCGCCCCTGCTGGTCCATCATGCCTCTCGCCTGCCCGTTTGCAGGTCGCGTTTTCCGTAATAACCTTTAATGCGGCTGGCCACGGCCCAAATGTTCGCGATGGAGCGCTGGGCCCCGCGCATCAGATGGACGATGAAGTGTTAATCATCCCCCAGGGAGCCGTCCCGCGGAAAGTCGTCATTAATTTCTCTGAATTACACCAATTCCGAGACATTCTTTATGGACAGACAGTGCGGGAGACAGTTATATGACAGGACTTGCTGTGCTAAGCAGATGTGGGAGAGATTGCGTCGCCCCATGAATACTAAACAATCGCTCGGAAGAAACCCCACAAGCTTCTGCGCTCAGAGCTGGGAAGCGGCCCAGGCTGCCCCCACCCTGGCGGGCACACCCTGCAGGTGCCTGGAGCTGGGGGCGGGGAGGGGGGCAGAGATTGCACCCACCACCATTCCTGCTGCTTAGGTGGCCTCCTCAGTTCCCTTACAGAGTCAAGCCTCAGCCTCAGGGTGGGAAGTGGCTCTGGGGGTCTTACCCTCATCTTTCTGGGACCCTTCAAGGACCCACAAACACTCTTGCTTTCCTTGATACAGTCTCTGGTCCCTACATTCCTTCCAGGACCTGACCTGCTTCTGAACTGCTGTCAGTCATCCCTCTCTCCCACTCTGATCCTCCTCCAGCTCTCTCTCCAGACAATTCACTATCCTTACCATCTCCGAGTTTCCATCTGGCATTGCCACATCCTGTTTCTTCCACCTCCCCACCCGGACCATCTATCACTCCATCCTCCTCCACATGCTCCATCTCTCCACCTCCCCACCCTGTCCCACCCCATTCCTCTGACCCCCTCATCCTCCCACCTCTGATTCTGTTCCCTTCCAGCCTGGCCACCTCCTTCTCTTGCCCACCTCCCCAGACAAGCTCACCTCCAAGCAGGTTCCACTTGCTCATTACCTCTATCGCTCCAACCTTCTGCATCCTACCTTTTGCCCTATTTCAAGGCTTCCCCCTACAACTGCTTTCACCCTCTTCCAACCCTTCAGAACCTAGGAGGAAAGGAGGGGTTCAGAACAAAATGAAAGGAAGGAGGCTTGCCCTTTCTCTCTCTTCATGCCCTCTTCCTGCCCTCCTCCCTCATTTCCTTCTGGCAGACCGGACAGGTGTTAAGAAGAGCTTGAGTCATCTGCCCACAAGCAAAGTGATGGGTGGGAGTCGGGGTGAGGAAGAGGATGACCTGAGAAAACCTGCTAGGCAATTCGGTCACACCTGATGGGAAGCCCCACCACCCGTGCCCACATCAAACCCACACTGAGCCCGAGCCCCAGTCCTAAGGGACCCTTGGCAGTGCTGGGACCTCAGGAGGCCCTGGTTTCTTGGTCACTCCAAAGCCACTCCGCCTTAGAAGAGGACAGAGGCAAATGGTGATTGTTCCCCTCCTGCTCGTCCAACCACCTCTGCCCCTACCTAGAGGGAAGACTCCCCCAGAGCTCCTAGTGCGGGTTTGGGGAAGAGAAAGGAAAGTGCGCAGTCTCTGCGTCTTTTCTCCTCGCAGATAATTTATGTTTGAGGGCTGAGCAGATGGCGGGTAATTTAGCAATTACCGTGTGCAGGAACGGGACTCGCGCCTCCACAAGGAAGCCAAAGATTCCCACCACACACGTCTCACTTTTTCTGCCTGTTATCTCTAGTCTGTCTTCCCTGCCTCCTGCCACACCTTGCTGAATCCCAACACTTAAGGGGAGAGCCTCTCCTTTGGGTCTCTTTTCATCCCCGTTCCTTCCTTACATCCAGCGTAGAATTTCTGCCTCATAAACAAGGAGAGCTGTCTGCCTACTGGAAGTTCTTCCTCTCCTCTCACCTTAATCTTCCTTGCTGCTATAAGTAATCATACTGTCCTGGGAGATTGTGTGACTCTCTCCCAACCTTCTCCTCTCTCTACCTCTTTAGTTTTTCCATGGTATTTCTCTCAAATATCTAGGTTCTGGATCCTAGGCTTCAGAAGAGGCTTCTGGACTCCAAGATCAACCCAAGAACTAAGGGGTCTGGGTATCTGTCTGGGTGGCAAGGGGAACACAGTGCTTATTAAGGTGAGGATGGTCAGAGAGCATTTTGAGCTCCGTGCATGGTGAGTGTGTAATAACTGTGAAACAGCTGATTGAGAAGCTGATTTAGTGAGATGAGGGAGGGTAGAGGGGACAGGAATGAGGCAGGAATGCCTCCTCCCCATGCCACTCCCTTCTCTGGGCTACCTAAAGAGAGGATGTTATAAGACAGGCCCTGGGCCTGGAGACCTCCTTAAAAGACCATCCACCTCCACCCAGCCTAGCCCAGGCCACCCACCACCAAAAGCCCAGGCCACTGTACCCCCACACACCCTCTCTTCAGCCCTCTGACCCCAACCCTGCACACCAGCCTAAATGCTCCCACTATGGCAGAACCTTAGGTGACCCCTGGGCTCTGAGGACATGGGCTCTCAAGCTTTGAGACACCCCCCCCCCACATACACACACCTCCCCCATCTCCTCCTCATTCCTCAACACCAGAGGAGCCCTAATTAATTAGCATGTGCAACCAGCCATGGGCACGATCTCATTACTCACCACAGGGACCCACTGTTAACACACCAGACCCCTGGGACGCGGGCACACACCAATTACACAGCCAGCAGCTCAGCTAATCATGGCTCCTAGTGACATTGTGGCTCACAGACGAATCCCCATCTCCCCTCTCCCTACATTGCCCTCCCCCTGACATATGCAGGCTCCTGCCTCGTAGTACAGGAGGCTGGAAGGAGGTAAAGACTGGTTGGGATAAAGTTGAAATTTGCTGGGAAATGGGAGACCAGTCATGGAGAAACTGAGGGGAAAGTGGGAATGAAAAGTTAGAAGGAAAAGATAATTTTTCTGCTAATCACATTGGGTTATAGAGCCACTCTTAAATTAGTAACTGCAGCAAGAGCCAGTGCTGGTTAGACTACAGGAAGGACTTCCCGAGGAGGTGCTAGGGTAGGATTGGGCCTGGGAAAGAGCAGCCTTCCTCCTTATAAGCAGGAGGCAAGAGAAGATGGCCACTGAGACAGAGGAGGATGTAAGAGAGGGGCAGTTCCAGGAACACAGGCATCTGGTTCCAACCCATCCCCCAGCTACCCGTTCAAGGGTACAGAGAGGAAGCAGCCTCACTGCAGACACAGATAGAGGCTCCCGTCCGCCCCCACATCCCATTGACTTTGCCATTCCGCTGTCAATCCACAGCTTCTCCAAGATTTAACATATTGACTCTCCGAGCTGCAGAAAATTGAATTTTCTTCATTACGACTGTCTCCCGACAAAAGCAGCTCATAAATTCTCCATCTTTTTCAGGCTTCCCGCCCCCTCATCACCTAACTTCTCTCTAGGGGATTCACATATTTAAGCATGCAATTCACATGGGTGTAAAGGTAAGGCATGACTAGCACTCCCCACAGGACATACCACTCACCAGCACCATCCCTCACTGCCCAAACATAGACACAGTTGACACCCAGACCAGGCCACTGCTCTCAGGAATGGGGGCACATGTCTTCCACAACTTGGGTCCTTGTCTGTGGTCTTCATGTGCCCCAGAATGCAGATATAGTAGGTCCATACCAAGGGACTGAAAGGTCCCATGCCTCAGCCATGTTTGTACTTTTCTGCTACCCTAACAGCACTCTCATAGACGTCATTCCCACACAAGATAGAGTCACATATCCTGACATGCAATACTCAGTTCAGGTTCACCTCACCGCTGCCTCGGCATAACCAGAGGCCCTTCCCACAGTATCAGAGGCCTGTGCACACCCCCACCTGGGGGTGTACCCACAAGCAGGAAACATGCACAAGTCCACATGCTTTGCAGAGACACAGAAGGAAAGGAGGAAACATTCCCTAGGACCTAGTAGAGCGTCCTCCTTTGCACTGTAGCAACCACTGCGGTCTCCTCCCAATACTGCCCCCAGCCCATACACACACTAACGTGGTCCTCCTCAGTGGACTACAGCCTAGCACCTCAGCAGTCCTCCCCAAGGCACAGATGTCCCTTCCACCATCAAGGGGTGTGTGTTGGCATAGGTTCCCCACCCTGATTGTGCTCTCTCCATCTGACTCTCCTCTACTTCATCCCAGGAACAGAATTAGGGGAGGGCAGGGCCTCGTAGAAGTTCCTCCTGAAATCTGTGCCAGCCTGGCAGCTGAGGCTATAATGGATGGGCAAGAGGCCAGGCTGATGGCCAGCACCATGTGGCTTGTACCCAGGGCCAGATTGGGGCGGGAAGTAGTGGGCTAGGTGCCCAGGCACTCCACCCTCCAAAATGCCACACAATCTGTGAGTGGAAAGAGATAGAAAGAGGGATTTAGATAGATACAGACAAGGACACCTCCTGAGACCAAACTAAGCCAATATCTGCCCCCATCCTTTCCTGTCAATAGCTGCTCCCTCCCCCACAACTTTGACCCAGGGAAGTCACCCTGAACTAACACAAGGAGGCCAACCTGCTATTTCTTTTCAAGTGTGACCAGCCCAACTTATGCAACAGGAACTAAAGGTTTGGGGGTGCAACCAGAAAAGAGGAGAAGAATGCTTCCTCACTTAGAAGAGGGGATGATATTTGAGGGGTCTCCAAGCATTTTTCTGTGTGTTAATTAATGTACAAATCTTATGCACAATACAAAGGAACATTTATTGTCTTTTCAATCCCAACCCTGCTCCTAATGGCATTTACACACACACACACACAACACACACCACACACACACACACACACACACACAGACACACACACGTCAACAATTTTACCTGAGGTTGGCTCCTCTGTTTCTCCCAGCACCTGAATTTCTGGGGCACCCTCCATCATCTCCTTTAAAAACAAGTTCGGAGCCACAGAAAAATGGCCAAGAAGGTTGAGCTCCACGTACACGCAATGGCTTTCTGGAGACTGAGAAGTACTTTCAAACCCTCTACATCCAAAAATAGAAAAAACTTCCCCCACCTGAATCCTACCCCAAACCTGCTTCTGCTAAGGTTCCCATCTCAGGGAGGACAACCATCTGCCAAGCCAGGAATCTGAGATCAGCCATAACTCCTTTCTCCCTGGGTTAGGGTTGGCACAAGGTAGTCAGCAGCACTCATTAAGCAACTTAATTGACAATTTAAAAAAAAACTGAAAGTTTGACTTTTTTTAGGGTCATACAACCACAGGCATCAAAATGACTTCAAAAATCAAAATGTCCTGCTCCCCTGTCCTTCACCCCCATACCCTGCACATGCCACCTCCTAAATATCTCTTGAGTTCTACCCACTTAACTCCATTTTCTCTAGCAGATGAGTCAGTTCTCTGCAAGATGACTGAGCTGCCTTATTATTGCTTTCCCAGGCTCCAGGGTTAATCCTCTCTATTCCCACAGCACTGGGGAGGCCTGGAAGCAGAGAGGACATGCCTGCCCACACAGTTTCCCGGAAAGAAGTATTTTCAAACTACTAGAAAGGTTGTAGAACTGTCAAGTACATCAAATCAACTACTAAAATTGTGACTGTAACACAGCTCTGTTTATTTTGTAATAGTATAAAATTTTCAAACTTTTTTATACAATATGAAAATAAGCTATAGGAATAATACTCTTGAGGGGAAAAGACCACTTCCATCACCAATAAGTCTATGGCCTGATAACCTACCAACATTTTGGTTGCCTGGGTTCCAATCCGTCCTTTAGATAGGAGATCCTTAACAAGGAGTGGTTCACAGAGTTGGTGCTCTGTGAATTCCATAGAATTCATGAGATACAAATATGAACGTGCAGGCAGATTAGAATCATTCTCTCCAGAGGCATCTTTTCTCCCAGGACAACTCTGTTAACTCTAGAACATTGACTCAGCCCCACATTGATAGAAAGTGGCATGGGCACATAGCTAAACTCATCTCCAGCCCTTTGCAGCAAGGCAAGGTCATGTAACTGGTTATCATCCATGCAATATAAACAGGAGTAATGTCTTACCTCCTGGCTGAGCAAGTAGAGTCGTTGTGCCTTCTCCACATGCTTGCTCTTTCCCTCTCCTGGTGGGATGACACTTGGACAACCTGAAGCCACATATTTAAGGTGGCAGATTCACAGCATGAGTGGATCTGGATTCCTGATTTACTTGATCACGAATATCCACATTGGACTATGTAACGCCTAAATCTTAATCATGTTGAGACACTGAGATCTGGGGTTTGTCTGTTGTAGCTGTTATATCTACCTTAATATATGAATCAATGTAGTGAAATCAAAATTGCAAGAAATCAGGCTTGAGGCATTGTAGAATCTGTGCTGTGATGGATATAGAGGGCAGAGAGAAGCACTTGAAAGTCAGAAATTCTTGATTTGAATCTCATACTTGCTGTGTGACTTTGGTCAAGTTATTTAATATGTCATAGCCTTGGTTTCTTCATTGATAAAAATTACATAATAATAATATGATCCACTTCACAGTATTGGTTGTGAGGATCAAGTGAGTCCAAGAATGTAAAAGGCCTTTGACCTTTGAGATTAGAGTGGGTTTGTAGGCCTATGGAGTAAAGTAAGAGCAACAGGACCTGAGTATTATTGAGAACCCTATATCACCCTTCCACCGAGTCCAAGAAAATAGGAGCCAAAAAAAACTAAGAAACAAACAAAAATGGGACAGGGCCCCTAAGGAAAGTCCAAAACAATCAGACTTAGCCTTAAATTATGTTAATGTTTTTCCTACTATTATGGAATGAATGTCTGCGTCCACCCAAAATGTTTATGTTAAAGCCCTAAACCACAACATGATGGTATTTAGAGATGGGGCTTTTAGGAAGTAATTAGCATTAGATGAGGTCATGAGGGTGGGGTTCTCATGATAGAATTAGTGCCTTTAAAAAAGAGGTCACAGATGTTGCTTTTTTCACTCTCCTCCACGTGAGGACACAGTGAGAAGTCAGCTGTCTACAAGCCAGGAAGAGAATCCTCATCAAGGAACCCAACTAGCCAGCACCTTGATCTTGGACTTCTCAGCCTCTATAAATGTGAGAAATAAATTCCTGTTGTTTGTGTCACCGAGCCTATGATATTTTGTTATGGCAGCCAGAGCAGACTATGACACCTACTTCCCACAGAGTCCACAGTTTGGAAACACTAGTAACAGCCTGCAATAACTGATACATCAACTGCTTCTGTATGTTTGTAAAGCATCCAACAGAGCACCTGACACATGGTAGGCATTCAGTAAATACTGGCCATTATGATTTTCTGAGAAATCATCTCATATGGGAATAGTGAAAATCGTATACATGCACTGGGTTTCAGAAGAAGATCATTCTGAGACACCCTTGGGTAAAGCTACTTTTAGAGTTTTCCGTTTCTTTCATCTATAAAATCTGATAGCATCTTGCATGGTTATTGTGATGATTTTATGAGGAGAAGAGCCCTCTCACATAGAAGGCATTCAAATAGTGGTAACTCCTCAAAGCATTCCAAGACTCCAGAAACAACGTTTATTCAACATTTATTATGTATCAGGCACTGGGCTAGATGAAGAAATATCACAGTTAGGACTTTTACAAAAGAGAAAAGAGACTTTAAACTTCAGGAAATAGAATTCATTTGCAGAAGCTTTTCCCACAGCCTCTAGAGAGCCTTCCAAAGGTCATGTCAATCTTCGCCTAGCCCCAGGCAGGAGTTATCCTTATGTTTCTGAAAACTCCAACAGTCCAAAATCTCACAACCTCACGCAGATGTATTTTTTTTGTTCCCCACAACTTTCTCTTCCAACAGTCTTCACAGTCTTATTCCCCTTGTTTAAAAAAAATTATCAGTGACTAACTTCCTATTCCTGGTGGGAATCAAGCCCAAATCCTTTAACCAGATGTATGGATTAAGAAAATACTAGCTACTATAAAATATAAGCCCAAAATTTTAGTGGTGTAGCAAAGAAAATTTGATTTATTGGTCAAGTGAAGTCCAAAAGGCATGTTAGTGATTAGCAGAAGGTTCTCTGCCAAGGGTGATTAAGGGTGCTAGGTTTATTCCAACCTGTGGCCCCACCATCTTTAACATTTGGCCTTCAAGGTCACTGTGCTTAAGGTTATATGAATCAAGCCAGACAGGAAAGAACATGAAGGATCTCTCTTGAGAGGTTTCATGGGTCAAGCCTGGAAGTAGAAGAAATCACTTCAAGAAAAACTGAAAACTGTGGTCCAGCTGTGTGTCTAAGAAAACAAAGGAAAGAGACCTAATAAAAACATAGCAGGCTCTGCCTCACCTGGCATTCAAGATGCTCCACACTCCAGCTTACACGTACCTTTCAAAATTGATCTTTCAAAGTTGATACCATTTACCTTTCAAACTTGATATCATTATCCAATTATGGCTCTTAGTCACCTTTGCTGCAATAACATCCAATCCCCAAATCTCAGGGGCTCACAGCAACAAAAGTTTATTTCTGTCTTATGTATATATAGGCTGTGGGCAGGCCACAGCTCTGCCCCATGGGTCTTCTGATTCCAGAACCAAGGTAAAAGGAAAAACTCTCCTGTAGCATACGCCCATGCTAGTGGCAGAGAAAAACAAGAAAATGGAAACTCACATCCTTAAACATGGCATGAGTCACACCTATTCACATCCCATTGGCCAATATATGAAACATGATCACGTCCAAAGTCAGTTAAATGAGATATATATTCCTTCTGCAGGAAATACTACAATTCACATGGCAATGGGCAGGGAAGTAAATAACTTCAAACAATAAGTCAACCTATTACAACCACCATCTTCCATCTGAAGTACATAACAGACATTACTAATTAATCCCAGAACTCTTTCCTCCCAGTCCTTCTCAACACAACGTTTCAGGCAGTCATTACCAATAACCTGAATTGGATTTAAAAAAAAAAAGTTTAAACTTATATACTGTTCTTACGTGACCTCCTAGATTCCAGGAAACATTATTCATTCCTACCTCTGAATCTTTGCTTCAGCCTAGAATAAGCTTATCCTTCCTAGACCTGTCCTGCCAAACTATCCAAATCCAATACGTCCTTTGAATATCTGTATTTTATATTCATTCTTTCAGCAAAATTTAATGAATACCTAGCATAGTTCCTGACACAAATATTTATTGAATGAAGCTGTTTAACATCATTTCATGCCTCGCACATATAAATGCTCAGTGAACTTTTGTTCCCTGATTAACAGCACTGTTCCTTAGAACAATGGGAGTCAGTATCACATACCAGGAGCTTCTGGGGTGGGAATATGGTGTACTGACTACCAACTACTATGATGTACTGACTATTTGTGCTCGAATCCTGATTCTACCACTTACTAGTTGGGTGACCACAGGTAAATAACTTAATTATCTGTGCCTCAGTCTTCATCATATATAAAGTGGGGATAATAATAGGGCCTACTACAGAGGCTGTTGTATTAAATGGAAAACTTCTTAGCATAGTTAAACACATTGTAAGAACACAATAAATAGGAGTTATTATTCTTAGCACCAGCTTTAGACTAGTTTTCCTCCAAGCTCTTATTCTGGGTGTAAGATAAAAACCAAGAATACTTGAGACATGGGTGCCTGAACTGGCCTCACTCTTTCTTTTGTTTTGGCCTCACTCTTAACTTACCCCAGGACCTTGAGCTCAACAAGCAGCTCATTAAACAGGAATAGTCATAAATCCTGACTAATTACACAGACATGTCACCTAATGTTTGTGTGAAGCCCAGTGACTTATTCTGCCTGACCCAAGGTCAGGCACCAAACACCCTATTCAGTCATTAAAGCAAAATACTACCAAAAAAAACTTAGAAAAGGCAGAGGCTCCATAAGTTAGTGTAGCAGAGAAAGCAGGCACCCAGGAAGAGCAAATCAATCCTTGAACTGTAATCTCCTAACATAAAGACAAGGAGAGAGATCATTTAAAATGCCTCAGCCTACATGGGGACCGGACAGGGACTGGGGCCCAGATCATGATGTATATGCCCAAGGCTTTGACTCTAACTTGGGCTGTGGGAGGACTGTGAACATTTCATCTCTTAAAAAAAACAAAAACAAAAACAAAAACCAACCAGGAACAACAACGTGTATTGTTATCCTAATTAATTTAAGCCAATTAAAAGGCTATGGGCAAACTATAGCCCCAGTAAGTAGCTTGTCTGTGAGTTGACAGGTCCTGGATTCTTCCAGGCTCCCCTACCAACTTCATCCTTCCACTTGACCTCCCCTCTCTCCCACCACCTCATCCTCAGGAAACGGATTCTCTTCTCAGACCTAGAGGTCACTCTAGGGGAGCCCACTCGAGGAGTATGTTGGAAGGCCCATCACTGAAACCTTAAAATTGGAAAGAAAAAAAATAATAATAGCGGCGCACAACACGTAGGTTTTACAGGTGCTGTCCCTGAGGTTGAAGCAAAGAAGAAACTGCTAGCACAGCTGTTAGTTTCCCATGCCCTAAATGGTAAATAGCTGTAATGTAGTGGCAAGAGCACTGCACGCGGAGTCGTGCAATCCTGGTGTCCTACCATCTCATAACTTTGATACTTCAGACCGGTTCCTTAACTGTTCTGGGCTTAGTTGCTTCCTCTGTAAAGTATGGATAACGATACCGCCTATCTAACACCTCGTTGCGGTTGAAAGTGAACGAGAGACTGTATCTCGTTGGGATCTCTGTAAAGTACAGTACGGAAGGCGTTAGAGCCTGAACTCCTCCCCACCCCAACCACGCACGTTTACAGACCAGCAGTCACCACTAACATAGCCTGCTCCTCGTAAGGAATCATGGGCCGTGAAGTCCTTTGAGAGCCACACCCTCGTTTACTGTTATGGTAGTGAGAACTACGCCTCCCAGACTGCAATAGAGAGGCCGCGGCCACGACCGCCCCATACTCCGCCCTCTTTGCGCACAGCCTCCTGTGACATGTAGTTCCGGATCTAGGAGGTTCGGCCGGCAAAAGGGCGCGGAGGAACCACAAACCCCAGGAAGCCTCGCGCCCGCTCGTCGCCCTCCTCTCTCGGAGTCGGAGTGCTGTTTTTGTTGTTGGTGAAAGGTGAGGGAACAGCTGATCCGTCTGTGGGTAAGAAACTTGGCCTAATTTGGGGGCGATCTTATGGGGAGTCACCCCGCTTTCCAGTCTGTGAAGGGATAAGCTAAGGAGACTATAAAGGTGATGCAGGAGCGTTTGGGTTTTAACGCTTTCCGTACTGAAGAAGCCACCCCCACTGTTGGGAGAGTTCTTGGTCTCAAGGGAGCCGTAATCAAGAGGTTGACCCCTCATTGTGTTCACTTTCCTCTCAGTCCTTCTCTATAAAGCTTGATACGCTTAAGGGAGGTGGGGAGAGGCTGAAATCTTTGCTCATTTTCACCCATGCAAGACTTGGCCCCCACAACCCTTCCCTTCAACCCTTCCCTTCAACCTTCCCTTCCCCTTTCCCATTCCTCCGCCTATCCAAAACCTTTACGACACTGACTCCCTGGGGATAAAACCTTACAAGATGTAGAATGTCAAGGAACTGTATGTAGATCCCTGCAGAGTGCAACACCTCAATCTGGCTACACGCATACACCTTAGGTGCCCAAAGCTCTTTTAGGCCTGGGAAATGTTTCAGACTGTTAAGGATTTTATTTGTGGAGAGTATTTGGGATTCCCCAGGCTTAGATCTTTGGGACAATTCATCCCCCCGCCTCCTTAGAAAGCCAGAGAATTGTATTTGGAGAAAACATGGACTAGTTTTAACTAGCGATTTTTTAAAGAGATGAAAATCCGAAGAAACTTCTTTTTCTCAATTCAGTCCATTTTTTAGAAGTAGAAGTTATTCTGTTTTGTAGAGTTGGCCCACTTTTCTTTCTCTACCTAGTTTCTGTCTTATTTTAAAGTTCCTAACGCCCTGACTTCAGCCTGGTGTGGGTTTATGATGTTTGGAGGCATGCACATGACTAGTGGCTATGGCTGATTGGATGCCGGATGCTGTCAGTTGTGGCTGACTCAGATGAAGATTAGTGGACTAGAGAGATGACGATGGTCATCTTAGAGCCCTGGACTAAGAAATTCTCTTGATTGTTATTGTTATCTTTTCTCACCCCACCCCCATATTTTCCCATTAACTCTCCCTACTTAACTTGAAACATCCTATAGTGTACCTCCAACTATCAATCTCAATCTTCCTCTCAATCTCATCCTATAGTGTACTTCCAACTACCAGTCCAAGCAGATGGAGGGATTCAAGCACTTAAAAATAAGGCTAAGGGAAGCAGAGAGAAGATGAGGAGGGAAATAGTGGAGCTGGGTTAACATATAGTCAAACTAGTAGGTTTCTAGTTCTGCTTCAGGCAAGACCCAAAGAGAAGATTGTTAAGTTTTTTTGAACTATATCTTCCTTCTCTGAATATTATATATACATTTCCCCTTTTGAGGGCCCCTTACTTCCTACCTTCCAGTCTGTCCCCTGCCCAAGGGTGGGGCTTTCCTGGCTTCAGGCCCCCACATTCCATCTTGCCACACGACCACGTTCCTGCTTAGTATTTCACTCCACCCTTGTAGCAGCCGCCTCCAGGATTCTTGGCTTCCTGGAGTAATGAAGTTGAGGACAGAACCTGTCCTATCTTCCCTTTCCCTTTGTCTCTTGGATGAGATTGGAAGCTTTCTTTTTCTTTTCTTTTTTTTAATTCATGGGGTAGATAGTTCAGAGAGGGGGCCTGAGGATTGGACTGTTTCCTCTCCCATATTCCAGCTCTGAAGACTCAGTCGTTACTTCAGAGATTAGTTGTTGTTTCAGGTGTCATAAGCCATTCCTGTGCACAGTTGGGTTAACAAGCCCAAGAGTGGGCAGAGACTGGCTCAGAATGAGGGGATCTCACACCTCAGTTGGATTTTGAATTCAAGAGCCAAAAATATATGGGGGATAGGATGTGGAGATGCAGGCTGAAGAATTTGGAATGTTCCAGGATGTTAAGAGGTAAAAAGGAGGGACCACAGAGCCTAAGAAACAGATTTGATTAGTGGGGCAGTGAAAACGGAGCAGAAATTAGAGATTTTAGCTACTCTAGA
Organism: Eonycteris spelaea; assembly: GCA_003508835.1. NCBI lineage: Eukaryota > Metazoa > Chordata > Mammalia > Chiroptera > Pteropodidae > Eonycteris > Eonycteris spelaea. The sequence continues at coordinate 1,366,837 of PUFA01000028.1, forward strand.
AAGAGTCTATGATTCAGAGTGGGTGCAGTATGAGACAGGATGTGGACTGACTTGGAAGGCCAGACTTATGTTGTATAGACTAAAGTGATACATCTAAAAGGGTCCTATAATGCAGCGTCCCCAACCTTTTTGGTACCAGGGACCAGTGCTCCTATGAGAATCAAATGGCTGATGGTCTGAGGTGGAGCTGAGGCAGTGATGCTAGCGCTGGGAAGCAGCTGCAAATATAGATGAAACTTTGCTTGCCCATCACTCACCTCCTGCTGGCAGCCCAGTTCCTAACAGGCCATAAGACTGGTACTGGTCCATATCCTAGGGGTTGGGGACCCTGCTATACCCCTTAGGGACTAGACACTACATATGTCTTCATCTCCAGGTGCAGTGGTGGGGACTGTAGTTAGGAGGGAATGAAGTTGAGGGGGGGGGAAATGAAGTAGAGAGACTTTAGGATATTTATCCTTTGTTTCACAGGAGGGCAGAATGGAAGAATCATCACTAAGCCGGGCACCATCTCGGTGTGGAGTCAGCTTTCTGAATGTAGCCCGGACCTACATCCCCAACACCAAGGTGGAATGTCACTACACCCTTCCCCCAGGCACTGTGCCCAGTGCCAGTGACTGGATTGGCATCTTCAAGGTATCCCTGGAACCCCTTTAGGCTCAGGCTCATGGGCCATGGGTTGGTTGGAATAAGACAAATGACTAGGTTCTTGAAGTCTCAATCTTGTGTTGATAGAGAAGGGAAAAAGATGTCACAGGAAAAAGATGTGACAGACGCTGTCTGTATAAGCAAAGCTCACCTACCCATCCGAGGTTTGCTCTCTCCTCACACATTCGTGTCCCTTCACTTTTCCTCTTCTCATCCTTGGCCCTGTAACACCATCCTGTCATCTCTTTCTACCATCCATAGCTGGTAGTTTCATCACCATAATTCTCTCCCATCTTGGGCTTTCACAGGTGGAGGCTGCCTGTGTTCGGGATTACCACACGTTTGTGTGGTCTTCAGTGCCTGAAAGTGCATCTGATGGTTCCCCTGTCCATGCCAGTGTCCAGTTCCAAGGTACAAGGGAAGATGGAAAACTGGGAAGGAGGAACCAAGGGGTTAGAGGTTTGGAAAAAGGAAGCGGGCTCAGAAACATAAAAGTTAGACACAGGACAAGGAAAAATAAGTATAAATAAATAAAAAATATATATCCAACAGGACTTAGCAGACATAGAATTATGGGATTATCACAGAATCAGAAACTTAGGGATGCATGGAACTGTGGAGGGCAGCTAATCCTGCCTCCTACCAAAAGATGGAGGAACTAGAGAATAGGGAGGAGGAAAAGGTGGTGTCATATATTTAGAATCATTGGATTCTAAAGACCTGGGTTCAGATCTCAGCTCTAATACTTATAAGCTATTTGATCTTAGGCAAATTACTTAATCTCTCTGTGTTTGTTATTTTAACAGTAAAAGGGGATGCCTGGCTTGCAGGAATAATGTAAGGATTTTAAATGATATAGGTAAAACTGTTAGCAGGTGTTTGTTACGTAGTGGGCACTCAATAAATAGTTACTATTATTATTATTACTATTATTATTAAGGAGGGTAGGTTTGGAAAAGAGAGGAAGGAGAGAACTAGGCAGAAAGGAGAGAGATTATCCCAGGGAACAGAAATAGCCTGTGGGAAGTGGAGAGGGGAGACAACAAAATACGGAACAGGGGCAAGGAGCCAGAGCCAAAGACAGTGAATAATTTGATACACCAGGGGCACCTCAGATCATATTGGGGTCTTGGGTTCATTCTTCTTCCTACAGCTAGCTACCTGCCCAAACCAGGAGCCCAGCTCTACCAGTTCCGATACGTGAACCGCCAGGGCCGGGTGTGTGGGCAGAGTCCCCCTTTCCAGTTCCGAGAGCCAAGGCCCATGGATGAACTAGTGACTCTGGAAGAGACTGACAGTGGCTCTGACATCTTGCTTGTTGTCCCAAGGCAACTGTGCTGCAGGTGAGAACAGCAGCAGAGCTGCTCCTGGGCAAAAGAGTAGGAGGACAGCAAGGGGCCCCTTCCCACTGCACCCTCCCCTCAGCTGTAGCTTCAGCTGGAGACCTCATTGGGAGTTACAGAAAGTCTTGCCTTCAAGAAAGTCTCAATCCAACATAGACACAACATGTAGGGCAGAAAAGCAAGCCACCCACAGACCAGCATCACTCAAGATTTCCTAAGAGCTTTTTGATCCTTCCTTCTTCAAGTGCTATATCCTGCCTTAGACCCTAGAGGAAGATGCATAGGGTGGAGTGAGGCCACTCCAGGGAAGGAACAACCAGAGGAAGGGGAGGATGAGACCCACTTCCAGGATAGGTGAAGAGTGAGAGAAGATGGGTATGGCCCCAGGCCTGCTGGATCCAGTACCAAAGGTGCCACCCACATGTGGCTCTTGAGCACTTTAAACATGACTGGTCCAAATTGAGATGTACTGTATGAGTAAACCACATACTGGATTTGGAAGACTTCGTTTAAAAAAAAAAGTATAAAAGATTTTCATAACTTTTTATATCGATTACATGTTGAAATGATAATATTTTAGGTAGACTGGGTTAGAGAAAATATTGTTAAAATTAATTTCACCTGTTTCTTATTAGTCATTTTTTTAAAGTATCTACTAGAAAAATTTAAATTACACATGTGGCTCATATTATTTTTCTGTTGGACCAAATAGAGAAGAATTCAGAAGTGGAGGTAGACATTAGTAAGGAAGGCTCCCTGAGGAAGGTGAGGGCCAGGGCTAAGTAGGGAGGAAGTACACTCCCCAGACAGGAGGACAGGCCTGAGGAAGGCTTAGAAGGGGAAAATGAGTAGCTTATCTGTGATTTAGATAAATTCCTACCCTCTCGAACACTCTATATCATACACTTAGAATCAACACATGAGTCAAGAGATGTATGAGCTTCTACCCTGTGTTGTTTTTACATTTATTATCTTCATTACAATTATCTTACAACACACTATACTAAGGGATCTCTTTACAAATGAAGACACAGAGACTCAGAGAAGTTAAGTTACTTGTTTAGAGTCACATAAATAATAAGGATTGTATTGGAGATTTAAACCCACATCTATCTGATTCCAGAACAGATAGGGTGAAATGAGGGGAGCCATCCTTTTTGTCTGTGCAGATTGAGAAAGACTTCTGCCAGACAAGGGTTCCTGCAGTTGCTGAATGAAGCAGGGACCAGGCCTTGGGTGGGGAATGGTAAGAGAGGGGTGAGCAGTTAAGAGTGCCAGCTGGTGGTGGGCAGGCTTCAGTAGCACACAAAGCCTCCCCTTACTTGCCTGTTTGTAGCCTGTGCTGATGTAACTTCCCAACCCTGAAATGGATCTTCACAAGCACACCTCTCTTTCTATCCTGCCCCCTGTAGAACCAGTTGGATGAGAGCCAGCAAGAGAGGAATGACCTGATGCAACTGAAGCTGCAGCTAGAGGGGCAGGTCACGGAGCTGGGGAGCCGAGTGCAGGAGCTCGAGATGGCTCTGGCAACTGCCAGGCAGGAGCATGCAGAGCTGATGGAGCAATACAAGGTGGGAGCTGGACCACATTGGAGACAGACCTAGCTGCTCACCCAGGGTCAAAAATCTGAACCTAGTGAAGAAGATAAAGGGGAGACTTTTGTGGGCTATTTTTGGCATCAGAGAAATAGGTCTAAGGGCTAACAAGTGTCATTAAAGTTGATCGACAGGATACACATCCCAAATTTGTAATGAGATGCAGTTCTTTGAACACAGGAATACTGAGGCAGGGTGGAGGTGGTTCACTGTATTCACTGGTAAGGGAATATTCCCTTAGTTTCTTTTTCAAGAAAGGTGACTGGATAGGGAGGTGGGAACAGTCAAACTCTGGTATGTTGCACTCTTTGAGATGAGTGTCAGCTTCTCTATTCTTTTGGGGGAACTTTAATTCTAGGGGCTTTCCCGGTCTCACGGGGAGCTCACTGAAGAGAGGGACATCCTGAGCCAGCAGCAGGGAGACCATGTGGCACGCATCCTGGAGCTGGAAGATGACATCCAGACCATCAGTGACAAAGTTCTGACAAAGGAGGTGGAGTTAGACAGGTGAGGAGACCTCCTCTCTTCCCATTACTTCCCATCATTTCCTGTGACCCCGGAACTCCAGCTTTCTGTTTCAGGCAGGCAAGGCTACACTCTGTCTCACATGGTTTCTCTTTCCCTTATCAACCTCACTTAGGGTATTCCAATTACTAAGGATATCTTTTTCTGCCTAGGCTCTCTTCCATCTTTCCTAACCTATTCTGTATTCCTGAACTTCAGCAGCAATCATAGTTAACCATTTATTGTGCAGCAAAGGCTAACCAGGAGCTAGGAGTAGAGGATTTGGAAAAAAAGAATGGGTAGAAGAGTCAATGCAAGTTAAGAAAGAATGGATTTCAGATTTTACCACAGCAAAGAATAAGATTAGACTCTCTTCTCACTATTAGGAAATGTTAGAACTGGTGATCTATGAATGTTAGGGAATCTCTCCCCTGAAAAAAAGGTATAAATCATAGAATCTTTGCATTGGGAGGGATATAAGGTATTTAAGAGGGTATGTAAGAGAAGATTACTATCTTAGAAGGCAGCTTTTTTCAATATTGGAAAGCTGTTATTTTTGTATCTCTTATATTGAGCCAAACTCTACCATCCTGTAACTTTCACCCAATGGAGCCACATAGAATAAATTTCTTTCTTCTACCAGATAATTTTTATTTCTACAAAATAGCACAAATATTGACCAGCTCCCCTGCCTATTCTTCACATTTCATCAAGAGAAATACTCTAATTCTTTCTTTTGTCAAATGACATAATTTTCATTCATTTAGTACTAGTAGACTTGATATTTTTTAAAACTCTTTAAAGAAAAGAGGCATTCTATCCAGGAGTAAAAAGTGAGTTGATCCCTGAGGCTTCTTCAGTCCAGGATACATTAGTCTTGCCTTAGAGAGAGACTAAATGTCTAGGTTCTAGATCATGGAATAGAAAAGCAGGGATCGGACTGAGCATCTGGAAAAGATTAAAGACTGTCTACACCAGGGGGTAGGAAACTATGGCCCATGTGCCAGATCTCACTAGCTACTTGTTTTTTAATATCCCCCGAGGTAAAAATGGTTTTGACAGTTTTTAATGGTTAACACAGGAAATTCTTTTACATGGGAAAAATATGTGAAATTCAAATTTCAGCATTTATAAATAAAGTTTTATTGGAACAGCCATGCTCTTTCATTTACTTATTGTCTGTGCTGTTTCCACACAACAGTGGCAGAGTTGAGTAGTTGTCACAGAAACCACATGGCCTGTAAAGCTTAAAATATTTACTGTTAGGCCTTTTACATAAAACGTCTGCCAACTTCTAACCTAGACCAAAAGTTTATAATCAACATTTCTAGAAGAGACTGGATTCTGGTCTCTTGACTGAGTGAAAACAACGAGGGAGCCATCAACAGAACATTCCTTAAAGTGATACAATAAAGAAAAGGAAAAAAATTGTTTATTCTAGATTGTGCTTTAGAACCAGGAATCTTAGGTACTTGGGACTCAGAACAAGATTATCATGGTTTGGGGATTTGAGCATCCCAGAGAGAAGTAGAGGTCTGGGCCTGGAGGAGCACCAGTAGAAGATCTTAAGCCAGAGTGCATGGCCTTCATTCCTTCTCTGGCAACCAGCCAGTTATCTGATATCCCATCCTTCTACTCACAGGGTTAGGGACACAGTGAAGGCCCTGACTCGGGAACAAGAGAAGCTCCTTGGGCAACTGAAGGAAGTGCTTGCAGATAAGGAGCAAAGTGAGGTAAGGGTTCAGGGTTGATTTGCTTTCTCAGTTGTTCGTCCAGCATTCATCGAGTCTCTTCTGAGTGCTGGGCACCAAAGGGGAGAAAAATGTAAAGAAAACATTGTGTACACTCTCCTAGGGAACACAAGTCATATACACAAATCAGGATTTGTCAAAGGGGAACATAGTGTCACAGAGAAGTGTAATGAAGTGTCATGATGCTCCATGGAGGTAAATGGGGGAACATCTTGTTAGGGACATTAGAAAGAACTTTTAAAAAGGGAGCATAAATTAGCCTAGTATTTCTAAATTTTTTTAGCAGCATAACCTTTTCTGTCCCACTCTGCAATGAAGTTTTACATATTAAGTGGAACCTCACTGAATAAATAAAAGCAATATTTTATTACTATGAATTTATTTTTATAAATTCAAAAGTATAACATTTACTTATAAGGTCATGAAAATAATTAGGTAATTTTGATGGATACCAAACCTTGAAATTAGAGGTTATGGATGACTGCTCTGTCAGCCTTAGCAACTAATGTGTCTCTGAATTTGTTTTGGTTGTACAATATTGAAAAACCTTGAGTCACACACAAGCGAGTGCAAATTGATAATAATTTTTAAACTATTCACCTTGCAATCTATTTGTTCTTCACTTCAATAGAAAATACAATAGAAACTTTATTATGATGTTTACACAAAAATGAATTAACCTGGAAGCACATGTCAGTGGATTGGTGATCTCTAATGTGTAAACTTGTGAGTTGGCATCATTGTTTTATTAGAGTTTTTAATAATTTAGAAATTTAAGCCAAATACTTGCAGAACTTCTAAATGGCTTTCTCAGAACCCTAGTCTTCTATAAAAGATTGTTTGAAAACCATTTGCTCAGCAATGAAGGATAAGTAGAATTTGAATAAACAGAGATGAAAGGAGGCCATTGTAGGAACGGGAAAACATGAGCAAAGGCTTAGAACACCCAGAACACTCAGGGTAGTTGAATGTGTGGGTAAAGAATTTGAGGTAAGGCCTATGTCAGATTGTAAATGATCTTGAGTTAATCTTTATTCGCAAGCAGTAAGAGGCATTGATGATTTTCAAGTGACATGTACTTAAAGAACTGTACTTAAGATTAATCTGATTGCCTTGTGGAAAATAAACTAGTTGTAAGGTTATTCAGCAGTCCAAGCAAGAAATGACCAGAGCCTGAGCTAACATGGTCATAGAGATAGTAGATAAAGAAAATAACCTATAAATAAGATGGAAGATGGAGAAGCAATAGGCTTTTCTGTGAGCCACTCGGGAGAGAACAGAACCAACCAAGCGTGGCGCCAAGGTATCTGCGTGACTTGCGAAGCAGTTAGTACCATGGACAGAAATAAAAGTGGAAATGCCTATGGTAGACTGGGAGAATATGCTGAGTTTGCAGGGCCTTTAGGATACCCAGACTGTGTTTTGATTTAAAAGGAAGAGTGTGAAAGCAGAAATGGGACATGGGATACCTAGATTCATGTAAGATCCTAGGCTGTGACAGGATACTTCATTTTGGGAGATGGAGACTAGATGTTTAGAATTAAGCCACTTTCAGCTGAGAACCCAAGGAGGGCTGGCAAGAACTGAGTACTTGAGTTTGTGTTAAATCTGAGAAGTAGAACCTTGACCTCTCATCACTGTGGTTCACCTCCCTGGGCACCCCAAATACACATACCCTTTTCCTTACCTACTCTCCACCTCCATCAGGCTGAGCTCCAAATGGCACAACAGGAGAATCATCGCTTGAATTTGGAACTGCAGGAGGCCAAGGGCCGGCAGGAGGAGCAGGGTGCTCAGGCCCAGCGACTGAAGGACAAGGTGGCCCAGATGAAGGACACCCTAAACCAGGCTCAGCAGCGAGTGGTGAGTGAAACTCCTAGGTAACAAGAAGCAGAGAAAGTTCCAAGGGGTAGTTGTAGAAAAGTATGGGGAAAGACATGGCTAAAGACTTAACAACCCAATCCTGAGTCCTGATGCGGCGGGGTGAGGGGCAGTCTAGTCGCCTCCCTGGTTCATGATGACTCCCTGAGAGCCCTGATCTCCATTTCATCTTTTCTTCTGAGGCTGAGCTGGAGCCCCTGAAGGAGCAACTTCGAGAGGCACAGGAGCTTGCAGCTTCAAGCCAGCAGAAAGCCGCTCTTCTTGGGGAAGAGTTGGCCAGCGCAGCCAGAGCCAGGGACCGCACCATAGCCAAGTTACACCACAGCCGCCTGGAAGTGGCTGGAGTCAATGGCAGGCTGGCTGAGCTCAGTCTGCACTTGAAGGAAGAAAAAAGCCAATGGAGCAAGGAGCGGGCAGGGATGCTGCAGAGTGTGGAGGTAGAGCAGTATGGGGACCTGGCAGGCTCACCCGTATGTGGTCAGATCCCCTGGGAGGAGAGAAAGTGGGTGGTGGGAACTTCAGAGGACTTGGGGGTGGAGGGGAGGAGCTATGGGGGAGGAACACTTCACTGTCCAGGAATGACCTATCCCTAAACAGAGTGTCTTAACCCTGGTCTCCGTAGCAACTTCTTAGTTAGCATCTTGATTCAGAAACATTTATCGTTCTAGGCACCAAGCTACGTATGCCATTCCTGATCAGCAAGGTGCCTTGCTGTCAGGTCTCTTCCTTCATTTAAGGGAATGAAGGAATGAGGAAGGCAGGAAGGGGAAATTGCTCCCAAAAGATTCAATTAAATGAAGGGATATGATGAGAGATGGTGTTATTGCCAGTGGCATCCCTTTGCCTTCACCTTGCTATTTTCCTTTCTGGCCATCTCCCAGGCAGAGAAGGACAAGATCCTGAAGCTGAGTGCAGAGATACTTCGGCTGGAAAAGGCCATTCAGGAGGAGAGGACACAGAATCAAGTGCTCAAGACTGAACTGGCCCGGGAAAAGGATTCTAGCCTGGTGAGGTGCCTAGCCACTCCCGAGTCCTGGTCCTGTGGCTTCCTGAGGCCAATGCCCCTCCGTCTTAGGTGTGGGCTCAAAAGTGTAAGGTGCTCACTTATATGTTAGAGGTGGCATCTCACTTGCATACCTCTCAGCTCTCACTGGTTTGAAACATGCAGTGTCCCTTTCTGCTCTCAGGGCACACATTCTGGGTGTAGTAGTGATGACTTAAGAGAATTATCGAGTGGCCCTACTATGACCTAGGCCTTTGCAGCCCAGCCCAGAGCAGTCATCCAGGTTTCCATTCGAGAGGCAGAAACTAGGACTCAGGCAACTGAATCTCTCACAGCCAAGACAAAGGACTCACGGAAAAGTGTTAGAGCTTCCCCTGTGTGTGTCTGGGCCAGAGAGAAACAAAGGCACGGAGAGAAGTGCTTCTAGATTGTTGGTCCAGGTCCCAGAGCCCAGGTTCTTAGAGGTACATTTGAGGCTTCAGACTGCACCTGGCCCTTTTCCCTTAGGTGCAGTTGTCAGAGAGTAAGCGGGAGCTGACAGAGCTGCGGTCAGCCCTGCGTGTGCTCCAGAAGGAAAAGGAACAGTTGCAGGAGGAGAAGCAGGTGAGAACCCCTAACTCAGGCCCCCTAGACACCGGAATTGATGAGGACTTGGGGGCTAGAAACTGGTATCTCCGAGAGGGCCCAGAAGCTAAAAATGGGACCATGGCTTCTCTTATTAGCTGACTTGGCAGGACAGGAGACAGTTGCTGGCAGAAGGGAAGGATGTATAGGGTGAAGAAGGGCCTTTGTGAGGGGTGCTGAGGGTCTACCTTAAGCTGCCCCACCCTTTGGTAAAGGTGTGTAATCCTGAGGAGCTCAGATTTAATCGTGAACCAAGAGAAGGCTCTGCAGATTAGCAAAGCTGGCATCTTCCCAGCCTCTAGCACCTCACCTCTTTGCTTCCCAACTCCAGGAACTACTAGAGTACATGAGAAAGCTGGAAGCCCGCCTGGAGAAGGTAGCAGATGAGAAGTGGAATGAGGATGCTGCCACAGAGGATGAGGAAGCTGCTGCAGGGCTGAGTCTGTACACCCCCAATCTTGTAACACCTCTTTCCCGCTCTTCCTTCTCCTACTGGGGAAAGCTCCATGTGACCCCTCTGGGAGCTGCCTGTGCCTTCTGTGTTTTGCCTTTTTCCTTCCCAGACCCTGGCCCCTAATTTAACTGTATCCCTTATCTAAAGGAGCCAGAGCTGAGCCAACCTCTAACAATGCATTCTTCTCTTCCTGCTCTGCCTACAGGCTGCCCAGCAGCTCTGACAGACTCAGAGGATGAATCCCCTGAAGACATGAGGCTCCCACCCTATGGCCTATGTGAGCGTGGAGACCCAGGCTCCTCTCCTGCTGGGCCACGAGAGGCTTCTCTAGTTGTCATCAGCCAACCAGCTCCCATCGCTCCCCACCTCTCAGGGCCAGCTGAGGACAGTAGCTCTGACTCGGTGAGCAGTGAAAACAGGGTAGGGCCAAGCCCAGTGGCCCAGCCTGCAGAGCAGGAAGTCTTAGCCATACGGGCTCTCATTTTTTCTTGCATGAAAGGAGGCAGGCCCAGCCTGTCTTCAGGGTCACCCAGTGGACAGCACCCCAAAACCTAATCTGACCCAATAGCCTCACTGCTGTGAGTAACTGCTCCCCACACTCCTCTTCTTATCCCCCAGCCCCCATCAAAACACTTTTCCTGCCTTACTCTTAAAACAGCCCACTGTTCTCTGTACTGACCTGGACAACTGCTCTTTCATTATCTGTCCCAGTGTGGTACTCCCCCATCCTGGGACACTACCTGAAAACCCAACCTATCCCTTTGGTGCCTAGGAGGCTGAAGATGAGAAGTCAGTCCTGATGGCAGCTGTGCAGAGTGGGGGTGAGGAGGCCAATCTGCTGCTTCCTGAACTGGGCAGTGCCTTCTATGATATGGCCAGGTGAGTGCAGAAGTGGGTGGACAGGGGGGAAATGGGAGAATGCCAGAAAGGGCATCCAGTGAACAGTCTCCCTGCCCTTCCCCTAACTTCCCTCTTCTTGGCTCTAGCCAAGAAAAGGAGACATGGGTATGATTGACACTGAAAATTACCCACAATTCCAAATCCCAGGTGCCTTCTGGTAATCCCTCCCCTCAGCTTATCAATGCACATGTGCACTCAGAGGCCCTGCCTTTAACTGGCTTCTGTATTCTAGCACCATCCTTCGTGGAGCCCAAATTGCCCTGCATCCCCTGTCTCCTGCCCCTACCCCTTTCCCAACTATCAGGTAGGTACCTAGGCTCCATTGGGGGAGGAAGGGAGGTGACCAAGCCCCCAGGGACAGGAACAGGGAGAAAACTGAGATCTAGCATCCATCTGATCACCCCTGAGATGCTGTCTCTCTTCTGTGACTTCCCTGGGGAAACCCTTTGGGTGGTAAAGCAGCAGGGGTGGGGAATTCAGGGATCAGATTGCCCCCTCCGCCTTCCACAGCAGGTCAGTAGGGAAAGGTATGGGGAAGAGAAATTTTATCACTAGCTCTGCCTGGATCTGAGATGCGCTAAGGGCAGGGTGGGAGTGATGCTGTCATCCTTCTTGGCTGGAGCAGGAAGATGAAGGACGATGTCAGACTCATTTTCAGCCTCATTAGGCAGCAGACAGAGATGGAGGGAGGAGAGCAGGAGGTTGGGGGATGGGCTCTGCACTACAGAGACCAGCAGGGACTAAAGAAGGTGGGGGGGAGGGCAGGGAGACTAAGGCTTCCAGTATTGTGGGGAGAAAGATGCCGTGGGAGAGGCTAGGAGAGAACTACAAGGATGCTGCATTAGGAACGGGAATCTGGGAGCCCAGGCACATGGGTCCTTATCCCTGAGATCCATGAGTCAGGGCAATAGAGCAAACTGACCCTCTCCTTTCCCCTCTGTCTTTTTTCAGTGGCTTTACAGTAGGTCCCTTGCCAGAGGCCAACACTGGGGGCCCTGCCACCCCTCCATGGAAGGAGTGCCCTATTTGTAAGGAGCGCTTCCCAGCTGAGAGTGACAAGGATGCCCTGGAGGACCACATGGATGGACACTTCTTTTTCAGCACCCAGGACCCCTTCACCTTTGAGTGATCTAACCCCTCCCTAGTACAAGCACACACACACACACACGCATGCGACACACTTATGCACACACACTTTAGTCTCATGCCTCTTTTCAACACAGTGAGCTCTACGATAGCCTGTTCCCTAAGAACCACTCCCATGTGCTCTTTTCACCCCAAGCTCTCCAACTTCATCCTTTCCTACCCGGCTCTTTTGTCAAGGCAGGGGTCCTTCTTGGAAGCAGTGGCTGAATTTACCCACTGAAAGCGGTTTTGGAGGAGCCAGGGTAGAGGAGGCATTCCCCAGGAGGAATAGAATCAGTGCCTCCTGGCCCTGGTTGCTTCTGTCACTCTCCCTAGCCACCACACACCGTTGCCACACACACACACACACACACACACACTCACACATACTCTTTGGTGCCCCAAAGCCAACCCCTGGGGCACCCAGCCTCTCTTATTTGGGATCTATGTTTATTCCCCTGGGTTTCCTCTGGGGCCTGCATCGAGGCAGCAGCATGGACCTCGTGACCTCTGCAGGTCTCTTTCGGTTCTGAGCTTCATTGGCTCCTCTTACTGTCCCCACGCCCATGGCTTTCCGCACCCACCTCAGCCTTTTCCATGCCATTAGATATCAAGCTTGGAGGTTTCTTTTGTATTTTCGAGGTTTTCTGTACTCTTATCTTCCACTCCTTGCTGCCGCCCTTCCCCTCAGTGTCCTCACATGGAAATAATGCATTTGTGCCTTCTGTGAGGGATGGGGGAACAAATGGCCCCAGGTACCCCCATTTCCCAGCCTTCCTCCCTCTCTAGGTTCCTCCCCAGCAATAAGAGCTTTGCCCCAATATCCCTACCCCCCATAGTTTGGACAAATATATTTATATTGTAAGTATAACTCTTCTAATAAAATATGTTCTTATCATGAGGTGTGACCAGAGCACAGAAGGTCCAGACACTGGGCTCTGAGACCTTGATAGAGGAGTGAGGGAGGGAAGGGACTCCAGGTGGCTTTATCTCATTGTGTCTCCTGCTGTACTGGCCACAAGTAGAAAGAGGAAGAGGGAGGAACTTTTGTCTCAGATGGGGGTCTGGCTTGGGGAATACTGCAGCGGGGAAGGGCGCGAACTGTGGGTTTATGTCAGCTCTACTCAGGGTTTAGTCCCAGGACGGGGTGGGGTGGGACCCAGATTCCTGGACCAAGGTACATGCCTTGAAAGGCAGGTGAGGTGCCCACCACTCAGTTCTTCGCCCTCCATAGCAGCCATTGTGGTTGCCTGTCAAGAGTGCACACCTTTGAGTATCCGTTTTGTAAAAAATGCCCTAAACCCCATACCTCTAATGACTACTTGATTTTCCTCCCAGCCCTGCCTCCCTCTTTTCCTCCATTGCCGTCCTCATCCATGAGCACACTCTGACTTCTCAGTCACAAAAACACATTCATCCACTCTAACCGGTTTCACAGGCTAGAATACACACATAGCATCATAAAGCATTTACTAAGGACCTGCGTACTTACTAGTGCTCGCAGGAGTGCCCAGCACAAGCCATGCATACAGCCCCCTTTGTTTGCCAGTAGTTCCCTTATCAGCCACCTCCTATTCCCTTCAGAGCCCCAAGGTGGGCCACTGCCGCCCCACCATTCCCTGTCTCCATCCACCTGAAACTCTCCCATCCACCCCCTTCCAGCCCCACCTGGATAACATCTTACATCCTTCCTTCCTTCTCTCACATTGCTGTCTCCTAGCAACCCCATCTTATTCCCTGAATCCCTTCCAAGGAAATTAGAGATAATGGATCTCTCCTCTCTCCATCTCAACTCTTCTTTATTGATCCTCCTTTAATGAAAGTTAATTATAACAATGATTTAATTAATAGAATCCCTCTCTTCCTTTATTGCTTCCCGTATTAAGACTATTAATAAATACGAGCTGGGCTGACAGAGGCATCCATCACCCGCCTGGGATTCCCCCCAGCCCTCCTTTTCCCCTCCCTTTCCCCCTCCCACTCTTGGCCTATAAACTTGCTGGGGTAGTGGGGGTTAATCAGAGAGGAATTATGAGCCAACATCCCCAGCAGGAGGTGCATTTAATGAAATCACTTGTGATTTATGTCTGGGAGGTTGAGGAGAAAAGAATCTGGAACCCAGATACCCTGACTTCCAGAAAGGTGGCCCCCTTGTTCAAAAGAGAAGGAAGACAAAAACAGGAACCCAGGGCCCCTGCTCCCACCCTCCAGCCCTCGCCAAGCTTCACACACCCCACAGGAGCCACATAAGGAGCTGCACAAGGCTGTTGACACAGGCTGCTAGGCTGCAAGCTCTTTTGAGGACTGCAGCATAGGTTTCATTCTTTCTCACCTCCAGACCTGACATGGATTGTTCTCACTACCTTCCTTCCTCCAAGCCCAATTCTGCTTCACCTTCCCAAACCTGGTCCACACTCCCCTCCTCCATGAAGCCCTGATTCCCTCATCAGACTCCTCCCTCCGGATATTTAGAGTCCCCAGCTACTCCTTTCTCTGCCCTTTGTATGTCTTCTGGTGTGTAATCTGCACCTCCGGGCTGGGAGTTTCCCAGTAGTATAGAGCCATTTCCCAGGATGCAGTGCCTGGTCCCTGACAGAGAGGTCAGGGAAGGATAATTGACTGCATGAGCAGGGAGAGAAGACACCTGGGTTCCTATTCAAGTTCTTTATCCTACTTACTGTGTCGTACTTGGCAACTCAGCCTTTCTACTCATTTCCCTTCTGAAATGGATCATCCCTTTCCCCTGCTTCTCAGCGTCCATGCAGAAACTGATGGACCTAAGTGAGCTTGAGAGCCTTGTGTAAAAGGAAAAGTCAGACCAAGAAGCAGCAAATAGGAACTCGGATGTCAGTATTTGGTGGGAAATGAATGAATGTAAACATCATTCCCCACTTACAGAACCTCAAAGGCTGCCTCTTATCTATGAGAACATGAAGTACAGACCACTCAGTCCTCCAGTCAGGTCCCACTTGCATTTCCATTTCCCATCCTACCCTAAGGAACCCTGGGCTTCAGCATTACTGAACCACTCCACAGAAATCAGCCCTACTTTTGCAAGCCTCTGAATGTATGCTTTCCCGTCAGCTCAAAGGGTACCTCCTCCATGAAGCCTTCCTTCAGTTATCCTGTGAGATACCACATAGAGTACTTTGTAAAAACACACTACATGTTTACAAGTTTTTCTTCTCTCCTGACTATAAGCAGCTTGAAGGTAGACCCTGTATTTTTACATCTCATGTTCCTAAAGTCCAGATGGAGACTGGCACATGGGGTCAGTCCTCCAAAAATAATTTTTAAAATTATTTTAATAAAATATTTCATACAAACAAATAATAATATGTCAATGTATAAGGGATAAAGGATAGTAAAGTACACATCATTGGACTTACTAACAAGCTTTAAAAAAACATTACCGATACTGGTGAAATGGCCTGTGTGGCCTGAAAGGACAAAATGTGATGTCAGTTGGGATAGAGCTATATCGTGCACTAATTCAAAAAACTTTATAAAGTGCTTTTAACGGGTCAGTCATTGGGAATAGAGATGGAACAATGACAAACCCTGCCTTCAAAGGGTTCATAGTCAACGTCTATCAACAAATACAAGAAAGCAAGATAACGCTACTTTAGAGGTACACGCAGAGTGCTATAGGATCACAGAGAAGGGGACTTAACCAAGACTGGGGGAGATAAATCTTCCTATAGGTGACCATGCGGGTGCTGAGTCTTAAATAATGAGTAGATGTGAGCCAAGCACATGCAGGCAGAAGGTACAAAATGCACAAAAACAACTTGCTCAGCAATCTAAACACTCAAGTAGGGCTGCCGAGTGAAGATTGGACATGTGTGTGAAGCGAGGCTGAAAAGATGGACTAAGAGAGGTTTCTCATACAAATTCACTCGGCAAATGTTCTTTGAGTGCCCACGCCGTGCCAGGTGCTTTTTCTAGGCGCTCGGAAATAGATAGGGATGACTGCTCTCATGAAGCCTACACTCTACTGCCAGATCATGAAAGTGCTGAGAAACCATTAGAAACCAACTGTAATAACCCAGGGAAAAAACGGTGAGCACTAAACTAAAGTGTCAAAATGAAAAGCGGGGCAATTCTTAAGGGTGCAGAATTAATGGGACTTGGTAATAATTAGATGTGAGAAGTGAACAGAAAGGGTCAAGTTGATCCCAGGTTTCTGGTTTCAATAACCAGATAACAAGTGATGCCATTCACCAAAAAAGAAGGAAGGAAGGAAAGAAGGAGGGAAGGAAGGAGGGAAGGAAGGAAGGAAGGAAGGAAGGAAGGAAGGAAGGAAGGAAGGAAGGAAGGAAGGAAGAAAAGAAAGAGAGAGAGAGAGAGAAGAAAGAAAGAAAAGAAAAGAAAGAAAGAGAAAAGAAAGAAAGGAAGAAAGAAAAGAAAAAAGAAAGAGAAAGAAAAGAAAAGAAAGAAAGAAAGAAAGAAAGAAAGAAGAAAGAAAAGAAAAGAGAAAGAAAAGAAAGAAGAGAAAGAAGAAAGAAAGAAAGAAAGAAAAGAAAGAAAGAAAGAAAAGAAAAAGAAAGAAAGAAAAGAAAAGAAAAAGAGAAAGAAAGAAGAAAGAAAAGAAAAAGGAAAGAAAGAAAAAAAAGAAAAAAAAAAAAAAGAAGAAAAAAAAAAAAAGAAAAGAAAAAAAAAGAAAAAAAAAAGAAAGAAAAAAAAAAAAAAAAAAAAAAAAAAAAAAAAAAAAAAAAAAAAAAAAAAAAAAAAAAGAAAGAAAAAAAAAAAAAAAAAAAAAAAAAAAAAAAAAAAAAAAAAAAAAAAAAAAAAAAAAAAAAAAAAAAAAAAAAAAAAAAAAAAAAAAAAAAAAAAAAAAAAAAAAAAAAAAAAAAAAAAAAAGAAAAAGAAAGAAAGAAAAGAAAGAAAGAAAAATTGAGGGGAAAGATGATTGGTATAATTATGTCTTGTTGAATTCCCAATGTCTTTGGAATCTTCTAAAGGAGAGAGATCCAGTAAGCAGTTGGATAGATATTTAATTCCAGAGCGCAAAAGAGTTTGGACCTAGAGATAGAGACTTAAGATCCTTCAAAGTAAAGGTGATGAGAGTGAAGAAAGATTACCCAGGTCTCCCTGCATGTAGAATAAGAGGATAAGAGGGCCAAGGGCAGCACCCAGGAGACCGTCAACATAGAAGGGAAGTATGGAGAATGTGGAGTCACAGAGAAGACAGAAGGATCAGACAGAGATATAGGAAGGGACTCAGGAGAGATGAGTCGAGAAGAGAGGCCAGTGAAATGACTCCTGAAAACCACTGGCTTAGCAGCCAAGAGGTCACTGGCGGCTCGGCAAGAGGAGCTTAAGGAGAATGTTGCAGCTGGACCTCACAGAGCCTGCGAGAGAAACGTAATTCTTCTGACCTGTAGAATTAGGAATATGTCTCCAAACACATAAAAAATAGGGACTCCTAACTCAAGGTGTAAGAAAAATCAAGGGCAGGATCCAAGATGTCTGGGTCCAACATCAAAGACCGTGCTGCCTCTGACTGCCTCTCACTGTCCACTCCAGCCTCCAGCCACATGCAACTATAGAACACTTGAGATGTGGCTAGAACAAATTGAGATGTTGTAAGTGTAAATTATGTAACAGATTTTAAAGATTTAGTACCAAAAAAAAGAACTTAAAATAATTTTTATATTGATCGCATGTTGAAATGATATATATTGGATATATTGGGTTAAATAAAATATATTATTAAACTTAGTTTCACCTGATTCTTTTTACTTTTTAAAAATGTGGCTACTAGAACATTTTAAATTACATATGTGACTCATATTAAATTCCTACTGCACAGCACTAGCCTAAGCCCTGTCACTAAATAGGATGTCCCCACAGCCTGGACATCCCTAGACTCATCTAACTTTCAACATCCCTTCTAACAGGAAGATAAATTCCATAACTACATTCTAGATACACACCTGTGCCCCATGCTCCCAATGCCATAACCTATAGCAAGAGATTCCAGTGCTTAATACCCATCTCCAGTTTCCCTTTTACTGGTCCCTTGTATTTTTTCTTTCTCTGAGTCTGTTGTTAATCAAGCAAAAGCAGAAATGTCCTGTTCTAACTCTCATGAAAATAGATTTTTTTCCCCCAGCTTGGAGTCCAGAATCTCTCTCTCAACACTAAATTTAGAAGCCATGTCTTTTCCCTGTTTTCCCCATTCTTCAACTTGTTTTGCCTTTCTGAAACTATGGAAATCTCCCAAATTAGGAGAAACACAGTGTTATGGCAATCACACAGACTTTAGTCTCTAGACTTAATTTGTCATTCTTCCTAACCATGTGACCTGGAGGAAAACACCTCATACCACTAAGCCCTCATCTGAAAAATGTGGATAACTCCTACATGGGAAAGTTATTGTGATAATTATATGAGCTCAGATGTATTAAATGCCTTGTTAAGAGTCTGGCACACAATAAGTACTCTGTAATTTGGAGGTTCCCACTTTGCGTCTTACTCCTGCATATTTGAAGAACTAAGAAAAGAAACAGCAAATGCAATTTATATATGTGGACTGACAGAACCTTAAAACCAAAGGGCACTTAGAGATATATTTCCAGCTTCTCATTCAGTGCAGAAATTCCCTGGACTACATCCCTCATTGGTAGTCATCCAACGTCTGCTTAAACATCTCCAGGGGCCGTTCATTGGCTCACTCAATAAACAAGAACAAGGCACTGTGGGAGCCACAAAGAAGGGCAAACTCAGATCTCGCCGTTAAGGAGCTGATGTATTAGCAAAAAGGATATATTGAGAAATAACTACAATATAAGGTAAATGTGGTGTGTTGCCAATTGAGGTGCCATGACAGAGACCTAATAACTTTACAAGTGAATCCCTGTTCAATAAAGAATAGCTCTAATGTTAAAATCCCTCCCAAATCTCAGACCTCAGTTCTCCCATTCAATTCATAGAAAATGGAACAAGATCCTTCCACACTAGGTCATGGGTCATCCTTAAGGAGGTCATTCCTGGGATAATCTTAAAATTCCAGGAGGGTATGGATGTGGAAAGGCTAGAATGGATGAATGAAGCACAGGTGTGAGGAGAACTGAATTAGCTTCAAGATTCTCCAGCCTTTCTTGTATTATGAAATTTCTGGAAGTCCCTTAGATGTCTGCCCCACCCTCTGTGTACTACCAGCAATTCGTGCCCTCTTGGAAAGCTCTGCACAACTCAGGACTTATTCAAATGTTTTCTGTCTGTGCTTTTCTCTCCCTTTTCTCCCCATCCGTATCACATTTTCTTCATCTTTTATCAGCATCTCTATAATTTTCTTTGTCTCCATCTCGGCTTCAGGCTGCCCCTCTCATCATTTAGAGTTTTGGTATCTGTTATTCTTGAGGTCTTTCTGCCTCTATCTTTGTCTCCATCTCTTTTACTCTTTCATCATTTTCCGTTTCCTGGTCTGTTTCCATTTTTCTGTCTCTGGCCTTGCTTTCTCCCCAGCTGCCGCAAAGCCATAAACCCAGCCAGCCCTGCAGCAGGCAGCCGCCAATCACTGAGCTCCAGAAGTTAAAGGGAGGGGGCTGCAGAGAGATGGGGGCATGAAAAAGCGGGGAGCTGTTGCTACAGCAGGGGAGGGGGGAGGCAGAAAAGAGCAGAGAGATGCCACTCCTAGAAGGCAGCCACAGCTGCCTCCACAGCTCTTGTCTGGACCCCTTCCCTGCAGGGAGCAGACACCTGGTCTTCCTGTTAGGAGGAATGATATCTTCCTATATACTCCCCAAACCATGGTTTCTCATTCAAAACCACTGTCCACAGATCACTCCATGAGACATTTGCCTCCTCCTTCACTTTTAGGCCTCCCAAGATGAGAGCGCTAAAGGACCCCAAGGGGTGTAAGGATGTGTAGGACAAATGCTTACATGAACACTGGGATATCAGGATGGTTAGGACAGGGCAGAGTGAAGAATGCTGAGAAGCAATGGCTGTTAGGGAGGCACTGAGAGGAGTGAGAATCCTATTAAGCCAAGGGTGAACCAGAAGGTTGGCTACTTAGGCTTACCAGCTCCCCAGCCATTCCAATAGCAGGATTGACATCCAGAATCTAGGTTGGAATTGGGCAGTTTAGGGTGCTGCAAAATGGGCAACTACTCAGCTCATTAACAGAAGCCTACAGGGTCTGGGTTTTGGGGGTGAGGGCTAGAAAGGAATGCAGGGAAGGGGAGGGATTAGCAAGAGATTTTAGGAGAAGAGCAGAGGAGGAGGAACATTTCCGTCCTGTAGGGCTGGAGACAGGCCCTGCAAATGGTAATTCCTGGTGTGCCGGCGACCCCTGCTGGCTGCACACACCACTGCCTGGGAGAAGAGAAGATGCAGTCAGCTTGAGTGAGACCTGATGTGGACTAAATGTGACAATGCATTATGTGAGTGTATCACTGTACAGCAGTGTAGCGCTGCCTGTGATTGTGTGTAGGGTGAGGACAGTAATGTGACCCAGCACAAAAGCCACAAAATTTAGGATCTCTTCTGGTTCCCCTGAGGGGAGTGTAAATATCTGGGAAAGGTGGGGTCTTTGAGCCCAGCACATTTCACCTGTGTCATGTCAGTAGTATAGATTCACTTGGTGAGGCACTCGTGGCATCAAAATAAAATGAACCCGTCTGGGTTTAGGGGAAAAAGTGGGGCTTTAGAATCGGACTTCTCTGGGTTAAAATCCTATCACCTGGTTACTAGCTGTATGACTTCAGGCAAGTTAACTTCTTTGAGCCCAATTTCCTCACCTGTAAGGGCATAATAATGCCTATCTCACAGTGTTATTGTGAGTGTTTAGCACAGTGACTGGCAATAGTAAGCATTTAATAGATGTTAATTTTCTGCCTCCCACTTCCTTTATTTACTCCCACCCCCAAGGTCGGGCAGGGATTTCAAAAGGCAAATAAACGGAGGATGATATTAACAATGATGATGGTAGTAGTTTATATTTACATCACTCATGCAAATCATTTTAAACATATTTTTAATACATGGCTTTTTTCCTTTTTATTAGCCAAGCACATCATGATTATGTTTTATTGGGATAGAAATATCCTGGTGTTATGGCAGGTATCTAGAATGATGGCCTTATGAAGTGATAACAAGGCATGACAAATCTTTCTTTATTGTGATACATTTTCATTACTCAGGTTAATCAGGAATTACCCATTAGAACAAGGGCTTAAGATAAGTACATGATAGTCATCTGTGGAGATCAGAATCTCTTGATTTTCCAATGAGTATCTAATTGTTATTGCTGTTGTGGGGGACAATTAATGCTTTGATTGAACTGGTCTTAAAACATTAGAATAATTCAAGGCAATATGATGGTATTTAGAAATAGTATATTCTGAAATTTCAAAGAAGACAGATTTCAATTCCACTGAAGAATATTCTAACCCCTATGGATGTTGAGAGACAGGCACAAACGCTTATAAAGTAAAGAGCTGCATTTCAACAGAAGTATTGAAGCAGGAGCTGGCTGACTCCCTGACAGGCTTACTGTGAAAGAAATTTGGGCTGCCGAGAGAGATCAGATTAGAGGCCCTCTGAGGTCCCTCCGCAGATACACTCTAGTGCATAATGAATACTTAGCTTGGTAGAAGTGCTATTCCAAATGGCATTACTGCCATACCCATAGTCATTGTATGTCACAATGGGGTGGGGGTAAAGGGTAGATAGTAATAACAACTGTGTATTTTTTCTTCTCTGAGACTTTGTTCCCAAGAAAAGGTAAAATTCCAGAATCTTCCCCTCTCTAATCATCCCCACATTCCCCTTGATTTCTTTTGCAATTCTTTTCCTTTTCTTGGCTTCATAGAATTCATCTTCAAGTATCTTAAAGAAAATATTAAAGGAAAGGCTTTTTTCATTCTTTAGTTTTCTGCATTTAAGAGGTGGTCTGGAAATGGGTTGGGGCAGAGGAGGGAACAAACATTTGTGGAGGTTATGTTTAGTGCAGATGTAATTTTTGCATTCAGTTAAGAGAAGTGTGTATCTGCTTTCATGCAGCTAAATATGTATGTATATTTTGTTTTAATAAATATGTATATATTGTTTTAATTGTTATATAAATATAAATGTAATGGGTCTGTAGGAATTCTCTGCTGTTCATGCCTTTCTGAGGGATTTTGCTATCTAGCTGTCTATGGGGAAAATCTGTGTGTAGCTCTTCTGAGGATTTCAGTGCCTTCCATGTGTACACAGACTAGTCAGGAGTCATTCTTCTAGCTTCAGGATCTTTGTACATGATCTTAGGTTTGCTTTCCCCATCCTGGGCACAAAGGTATTGTCACATCAGGACTCATCTGCCTCTTTGCCTTCCATCTGTGCATCATCGTATTTCCCATCTCTGTCACAATGCATGCAGATCCCCGTGCCCAAGCTGCCCCACGTGAAGCCATGTGTGTCCCCCAGCCCCTCCTCTTACCTCTGTAAAGAGTCCTTGGCACCCTCCCCCCACCCAGCTACCCCCACTCCCCACTTTCCATGCCAAGAGAGATCTAATTACACAGAAATTAGTACAGAGAAGGATCGTTTGCTTTTATGGCATCAGCGCCAGGACAGCTATAAATCTGGGGCCGCAGCCGCAGCCGCCTCTGGGCACTGTGCAGGCTGTAGGGGGACTTTAACTCCACAACCCCCTTTGCTGAATGTCTGCCCAGCTGCCTGGGCCTCTACCCCTCCCCAGGATTGGAGAGCCCTATTAGGTATCCATCTCAATAGAGGAGTGGGGGAAGGCCTGGGAGAGCATGGTCAATCAAAAGATGAACACAATATGTGCTCAATAAACATTCCCTGAATAATTAGAGGAGGGTTAATCCCAGTAATGCTAACCACTACTCTACGAACCAGACCAGTAGCCAAGGGATGAATACTGCTAGTAAGCACTTACTAGACAGTCTTTACTTTCTTATGAATCTCGATGCAATACATGTCTTCCACTTTAGAGACCCTGAACTCCTTCTCAGGCAGCATCAAATAATGAAGACAGCCCAGGGTTCAGATCTTGATCCTTCTGTTTACTAGCTAAGTGACCTTGGTACCCCACACACCCTCACCTGTGAAATGGAGCTCATGAAGCCTAGCTTTCAGGTTCCTGTGAGACATCAAAGAGAAAGCATTGGACAAAAAGGAAAGTGATCCACTAACTGTTGTTCACTGTTAATGTCTTGCTAACGAACTCTTCCATTTTCCCATTACCCCTTAACTAGCCTTAATTATCCCAACTAACACCCATTCAGGTGCCACCATACAATTTGGGGCAATAGGTAGGCAGGCAGTTTATGCCCAACCTAGAAGGAATGTTTCTTTATGCTAAGAATCTCATCAGAAGCCAGGGGTGAAGACAGATGACTCCAATAATCCTTGGACACCTGCAGACAGTTTTACCCATAGCCAACTTTCTCCAAGTCCCTATTAGGTAGTGATTATTTTGATCTCCATTATTTTCATGGAGTATGTGAATTTGTTCTTTGGGGTACTAAAGAGTCTTGTATATGATTGGGTAGAAAGAATCAAGGACTTAGGAAATTCGGAGGTAGCAGGAAGCTAAGGAACTGAAGTGGAGACAGGAGGCTTAAACCCATCTCAGAGCAAGGTCAAGGGTCCTTTAGGGAGTAGCAGAGACAGAAGCCAAAAGTCCAAGTTTCCAACTTCCTGCTAACAGTCTCCAAAACCAGGGACTAGGCTCTTCTCTCTCTTGTCCTTTCCTACTCTGCGGTCTCCAGCCCAGGGCACTCATCAAGGAATTCCAGACTTTATGTTTATGTGGACAACCATGGAGAGCTCTAAGTGGTATGTAGGCCAAGAAGGGAAGAGCCAAAGAAAGGAAGGGGTATTCCCCCTTCCCCAACCTCAGTCTTCCCAGAGCTCTAAGCACCGTTTGTGCAGGAACCCCTGCTCCCACCACCATTCAGGGGCAGGAGGAGCCAGCAAAAGAAAGCTAAAGCACAACTGTGTCCGGCTTCTCAGCCCCTGATCTGCGTCCCAGGGAGGGTGAGGATTTGGCGTGAAGGGCAGAGCTACTGGGAGATTTCTGGCCCCCGCTTCCCCCCACCCCAACCCAACTCAGGCTGCAGTCTCTCCTCGTTGTAGCAGAGCGAGAGCAAAGGGACGGGCAGTAAAGATGAGTGATGGCGCGGAGACAAGCAGAAATACACCATCATGAAAATGCTAATGACTCCTTGCTCTCTTTCTTTATGGTTGGAGTAATACAGACTTCAATCATAAAAACAATCTCCCAACATTTTAATGGGCTCCATCATGCCCGCACTTGTCGGTATATTTGAAGAATAAATCACCCTCCCCGCTCGGAATGAATTCGCTGTCAAACTCGGCTCCCTCGGAGAAAATGGATGGGGAGGATGGAGGGGTTTTATTGGGGGGGGGGCTCTCCCCCTATAACTCCCTCCTAAATCGGGCTTTAGATTGTTGTGCAAGACGCCGGCATCCTAAGTGGGAGGAGGGGGAACAACGGGACTTGGAGAGGAGGTGAGCCTAGGGAGGGTTTGGGGATTCAAGGGGCAGGGACTCAGGGACTCTATCCGCCCCTTGGATGGATGTGGAAGAGAGAAAGGGACAGGAACTGTGGTGGCATCGGACAGAAGGGGCAAAATCTTGACACTGAACCGAGAGAATGTAAGGAAGATGCAAAAAGCATATAAGTACGCATTATTTCTGCGTTATTTGGTCGAATTTCTTTCAGACTAGGCCTCAGACAGAGGTGCCAGGGAGAAGGGAAAAGTTCGAGCGATCTCTTTGGAGGAAGAAGAGGAAGAGAAAGGGGGAAAAAAGCCCAGGAGTTCTCTCTCTGAGCTGGCAGGTTTCGACGAAATAAGCCACAAGTCCACACGGCTAAGAACTCGCCGACAGTCCCGTGTAATTCTCATTTCCATACAGGTGGCCTTCAGCAATGAAAACTTGCGATGCGCATAGTGTGAGCAGCCAATCCCAGTTAAGGGTAAGCCTAGCTGCCCAGCCTAATTGCATTTTGATTGGTTGTGATGTTGCTAGGCAGAAGTGGGGTCCGGAGATCAATGCCGGCAAGATTGAAGAGACAGGTGGATATGAAAATATCCGGAAACCTAGGTTCCTGGATTGACAGTTTTCTTCCCGAGCTCCTTTATTCTTACAGGATTAATGTAGTCAGGGGAACGACTCTCTCTCTTCTTCTCCACTTGAGTGGGATAGAGCCAAATAGTTACAACTTTTTCCTCTAACGCCTTCAGAGAAATCTGGCTACTTCGAAGGTCTTCTAATCCGAAAAATCCTTGGTGGGTGGGGAGCAGGCGTATTTCAACCTCATGCTTGGTCTTCATACTAAGGAAGTTCTCTCAGAGGCCTATCTTCAAGCCTTCTGGCATCTACAATGTTCAAGAAATGGAGAAATCTTGCTTCACGTTCTTCCTTTAGTCAGCCAGACTCTGAGCAACAGATTTCCCTACCTCCTGGCCACTATGCCCCGCAGACCCTGGGAGGGTCTAGGGGGCCGTAATCTTCCCCCAAAGCGCAGTGATGTGGAATTCTCAAACTCGCCGCTCCCGCACCCTCTTTGCATATCATTTGCGTAGTCCTCGTTTACCTGCCCACCCCCCAAGCCAGACTCACCCACCTCTCCTCAGCCACCGCCCTTCTCCCCGCCCCCCACCTATGCAGTTTCTCTCCCTCACACCCTACCCTCTCACCAGCCCACTCGCCCCAACCCAGGCGTATCACCCTCCCGCAGCCTGCGCTGCTGGAGACAGGGCGCGGAATCCTGCGGCTCCTGAGTCACAGCCTGCAGGGAGGTGGGAGGAGGGCGGTGGGGAAAGAGACGGGGCGCTGCTGCCCAGAGCCACCCAGAGCTACGAACCCGCTGTTCTGAACTAGACAGACGGTCCGCGAACAATATGCCACCATTTAAATCTCGACGCGCTCCAGCCGCCGATTGTGTTGTTAATTCTGGGATGATTTAGTGGGGCGGGACGGAGAAGGGGGCTTGCCGCCTCTCTGTCAAAGTACTGTCCCGGGGCTTAATATTTGTAATTGAAGCTGATGAGGACTCTGTCTCTGTTTCCACTGATTAAAAAAAAAAAAAAAAAAAAGGCAGGGAGGGAAAAAGACCAACTAAATTATGAGGCCGGGAGAAAAACATGATTAATCAAAGGTATGGACTGTTGCGTGCTCGAGGCCCAGTAAATCTCGCCAGGCCCAGGCTTGGGGAGGCCTGAGGATAAATCTGAGCCGTCCAGTGTTTGCCGCCCCTTCTGTTTGCCTCTTGCTTAGCACGTCAATTAATTCGATAATTGGATTTGAAGGAATGTCAGGAGACTACGGGAGCCGGGAGGAGTGGGTAGAGAAAAGGGTTCGGGGATAGTGAAGGAGGAGGTGAGAGCCGGAGGGATCAGGTGGTGGGGAATCCAGAGAGCTGGGCGGGTCCCATCATGAGCACCTCACCCAGCAGTCTAGCCTCCACTAGCGGCTGGCGAGGAGGAGACCTGGGAATTGGCTGCCTTACCTTCAGCTACCATTCCAGCCCAACTCTCAAAACGCAGCTCCCTCCAAGCTTTCCAAAATTTTCTATAGTCTGCCCTTATGCTGTAGCCTCCTTTCTCAGTTCTGTTCTCCATTTGAAGCTGATGGGTGTCCCTGCCTGAATTCATTTGCAATTGTTTGTATGCTGGGTTGTGAACAAAGATTAAACATTCCCTGGTCACCTCCTCTGGTTCACCCCATCTGACCCACATGCACCCCCACCAAGATTCCCAGAAAGGCAGGGACCAAGATTTTTTGAATTCCTATCCTCAGTGATCAGAACAGGATCACGCACCCGATTCCCCACCTCCTCTACCACACACACACTTAAAATTCTCATCTTCAATTAAAGCTAACTTCTGCTTAAGAAACAAATACAACGTACCGACAACAGTTACAAAACAGTTACATGCACATGAAGACTGACCCAAAACCGCAATCACCAGGCTTCAGCTGCAGCCTGACATTGAAGTAGATGCTTCAGAAATTCAGCCCTTCGGTAACCGCAGGTGGATCCCCCCAAAAGGTGGACTCTTCTCCTAAAAGGGAAATAATGTTTTTAGTTTTTCCTCTTTTTTCCTTTTTGTTTTTGTTTTTGTTTTTGTTTTCTTTGTGTTAGTTTTTTGATAGTGATCTTAATTTGATATTTGGGAGCATGGTAAGGTCAGAGGAGAAATGAAATTTACCTGCCACTGTGTGTTGTGTGTGTGTGTGTTGTGAGAGAGAGAGAGAGAGAGAGAGAGAGAGAGAGAGAGAGGAGAGAGAGAGAAGGGACTCCTCTTTAGTGTATTTTTCCTCCCTGGTCTCTGTAGAATTTTATGCAGAGATGGAGAAGGTTAAAAAAAAATAAAAAATACAGGAGAACCATGCAAATGATTCCGAAAAATGAGAAGATGAAACTGGAGGCTGGAGAAGGTGGTGAAGACAGGACATAAAAGCCATCCTGCCAGATAACCTGATGTTAAAGAAGCCCTAGGAAAGGACACTAGCAGTCACCCAGCCAGAGGCTACCCTGATGAGAACAGAACACACAGCTACCCCTGATATACAGACAATGGAGGCCAAGGAGGGAGAGCTGAGCCAAATAACCTGAGAGGTACAGAAAACCAATTTTTATTTATGCAGATCAATTTAAAATACTGATACCAGCCAACCACACTCATTTGTTCAGATAACTGTCATCCTATGTCTGCATACACAGGAGGCAAAATCCCATTATAAAGGGACAAAATGGAGGATTTGGGCAGTTTCAGTTC
Organism: Eonycteris spelaea; assembly: GCA_003508835.1. Lineage (NCBI taxonomy): Eukaryota > Metazoa > Chordata > Mammalia > Chiroptera > Pteropodidae > Eonycteris > Eonycteris spelaea. Next base: position 1,394,438 of record PUFA01000028.1, read on the forward strand.
TGTGAAAGCTCCTCAGAGAAGTCAACCTTCGCCTGTTCTTTCCTGTTACCTGGGCTCAATCTCTTGCCCATGTTGATCAAACTGCACTATGTACTCTCAGAACAGATCCTTGATAATAAATATCCTGTATACTGGGTAATATTTTCATTTAAACCTAGGAGTTAAAGGATGGGGGTCACAGGAAGAAATCAGGTTTAGGGGTCCTTTTCCAGCTCTGTCAGCTAAGCCTTTCATGAAGCCATCAAGATCTTTATATACAATTTCTCAAAAAAAAGGACACCCATCTTATGAATGACAATACCACAAGTTGCCCCTGATACAAGAAGATAAAAGCTGAGATTTGGGAATCAACACCAGATTTAGGCAGTTGAGGCTAGTGGAAAGGAACAGAACTTGAATTTAAAAGAATAGGCTTTAAGGTGGGTGCTGTCATTCTTCAGTTGTGTGACCAGAAGGGCTAAAGACCAGAGAGGTGAAATGACTTCTACAGATCACACAGCAAAAGAACGGCAGTACCAGCTCCAGAACTCAGTTCTCTATTCTCTCATTGTATAGACAGCAAAGTGTGGAATCAGACTTCTTGGATTCAAGTCCTGACTTTTCTGCTTATTAGCCGTGTCTCAGTTTCCTCTTCTGTAAAATGGGGATAATAATTGTACCTACATTATAGGGTTGTTGTTAGGATTTAGATAATTTGTGTAAGGAAATCAGCAACATCTAGCACATAATAACTACTCAATAATAACTATTTTTATTATGGTGATGGGCAGAGTTCTCATAACTCACCAACCTGAATGACACAAATGGGTAAAAGATATTCACCAATGCCTGTAAAATGCTTGGTGATTTAGTCACTAGGCCTTAAGGAAAGGAATGAACACTGCCTTGAAATAGCCTGGATAAAACAGTAGACCCTCTGTTTTGATGACTCTAAAGACCACTTCTCCACTCAAACCAGTCTTATACCTTTAAGTCTGCTAGAACGAGGCTATAGGAGGGGTACACCTGAAATAGTTCTATCAGGGGCTCATTATTCAGTTGTCTCATTCATTCATTCAGTCATTGAATGCCTAGTTGAAAGGCAGCAGGGTTCATCAATCCATCAAACCTATATCAAGGGCCCATTATGTCCACAACACTTTTATAGGCAGTTATCAAACCATTAGTCATAACATTATTAGCTTCTCTAGTGATGAGGAGATATAGATACATAGATATATCATCCATCTTTGTATCCCAGCACCTAACACAGTTCAGGCACATGGGAACTCAATAAATGTATATTGAATAATACATAGATACCATGAGAAAAAGAAGAGAAATAGAAACATAGCTCCTTCCCTTAATAATCTTAAATGCTATTTGGGGAGAGAAGACTTGCATACATGAAACAGTAAGAGAACAGTACAAAATAGTAAGCATATTAAGACCGTGAATTATTTCTAGGTGATACAGACCAGGAAGAGCTCAGGGGAAGTGGGGGAGGGTGGTGGGCAAGGATGCTTAACATGGAAAGATGAACCTGAAATAAAGAGCAGAATATGGAATGGCAGAGAAGAAGAAAGAGGGCATTCCAGCTACAGGAGCAGCAAGAATGACAGCATGCGGTAAGAATCTACACATGTTCAGGAACAATACAAGATCAACTTAATAAGAGGGTCAGTCTCTGAAAGACAGAATCCACGTTTGCCACCATGTGTTCTTCTGACGGTGTTCCTAGTCATCAAGAAATGACAGATTTTCTATTATTTTAGATTATTCGCACCTTCATCACCTTAACCTGAAAACCAAGAATCAAAACAGTAATCAGCTGCTACTGTCAGCAAAACAGACTGTAAAAGTAATCACACTATTACCATTTCTCATTTATCTGTATAGAAGACAGCTTACTCTTCCTCTTTCTCCCACATGGTCCTAGCCTGAGCTGGGATTATTACTGCCTAGATTATTACTGTCTTCCTTAGAAACTCCTTTTTCCCAGACACACCCCCCCCAAACAGCCTTGCCTGAAAAAAAAAAAAAAAAACTACTATATTTTTTCCCCAGCCTCCGTGGTTACTGTGAAGAAAGCATGGTGGTGAGTGGAAAGGAAAACAATGTGAATGAGTGGTAGTTATTAAATACCAGGTGCTTTGCACATATTAGTTTATTTAATTCTCAATAACCTATGAGATAGATATTATCTCCATTACACACGTAAGTTCAGAGTATTAGCCAGATTCAAAGAAGAGTAAATAAATATCATTTAGGGATTCAAATCCAGCCTCTATGATTTCACACTCCATGCCCTTAGATCTGGTAAGAGGGACCTCTACCCTGGATGCCTGTTTTAGAGGGTGTCCTCCTCCTCCAGAGTGAAGATAATTTAAGACAAGAGGATGTGCCTACCCAGATAGAGCTCATGTCTCCCTGCTCCCATACCATGTTCCAGGGGCCAGAATCCCCTGTCAAACAGCCCCAAGCTCATTTCCAGGGCCTCTTCCTGGGGCCCAATCTCCTGAAAGCACAGAAGAGCTGCTGGAGGGCACACCACAGCCCTGTTAGCCTGAAATGTAGACAGAATTTACATGCATGGATGCACTGAGCACACACTTTTGTGTGAGGCCTCTCAGGTAGTGGGACAAGAGCCAAGGATGAAAAGAGAACCTAAGGGTCATACTGGGGGCTGGAGGAGTCCTGGAATTCTAAATATAAACGTCCTGGTTGATATTCATATATTTGTCAAGATAATGAAACACATTTTTTAAAATTACTTTTTTAAATTAAATTTATTGGGGTAACATTGGTTAATACAATTATAAAATTTCCAGGTGTACATTATCATTTGACATCTGTATATTCTATTGTGTGTTTACTACCCAAAGTCCAGTTTCCTTCAGCTACCATATATTTGATCCCCTTACCCACTTCACCCTCTCCCTAAACCCTATATCTGACCCCCTTTACCCGTCCACCTCCCCCTACCCCCACCCCACTAGTAACCACTAGCCTACAGCCTATGTCCATGAGTCTCTCTGTTTGCTTTTAGGTTTATATCCACATATAAGTGATATCATGTGATTTTCAACTTTTTCTGTCTGGCTTCTTTCACTTAGCATGATTATCTCAAGGTCCATCCACATTGTCGCAATTGGCAATATTTTATCTCTTCTTATGGCTGAATAATATTCCATCACATATATGTACCACAGCTTCTTTAGCCAATCATCTATCGTAGGACACTTCGGTTGTTTCCATGTCCTGACCACTGTGAATAATGCTGCTATGAACATAGATGTGCAAATATCTTTTTGGATATGGGTTTGCAAGTCTTTGGGGTAAATACCCAGTAGAGGATGGCTGGATCATATGGTAGATCAATTCTTAGTTTTTTGAGGAACTCCATACTGTTTTCCATAGTGGCTGTACCAATTTGCAGTCCCACCAGCAGTGTATGAAGGATCCTTTTTCTCCACATCCTCTCCAACATTTGTTATTTCTTGTCCTGTTGATTATAGCTATTCTAACAGGTCTGAGATGGTATCTCATTGTGGTTTTGATTTGCATTTCCCTAATAGCTAGCAATGTTGAGCATCTTTTCATATATTTGTTGGCCATTTGTATATCCTCTAGGGAGAAGTGTCTGTTCAGGTCCTCTGCCCATTTTTTGTTTGGATCATTTGTTTTTTTGTTGTTATTGAGTCGTATGAGTTCTTTGTATATTTTGGATATGAGGCCCTTATCAGAGGTGTTGCTTGCAAATATATTTGCCCATTCAGATGAAGAAGAACATGTTTTATTTAAGTTTGTTAGCTTTGATTTAAAACTTTCACATATTTAGATATTTCGTATATAGGCCTATATGTTTTTTTTTTTATCTTGCCCTGGGTTCCACAAATATTAAGAGTAGGCCCACTCATCTCACTATAGCACGCTGACTCTTGTCCTCCTGCCTTTCTGTTCTTTCTGCCTAGAAAGGCCCCATACTAGCCCACTAAGTAATTCACCCCTCTTCATCCTCACAGCTTCCCAAATCTACCCTTCACCTGAAATTTTTTAATACTGCAAAAGAAGGTCTTGATTTCCTCTCCCCAGCCCTGTCAGAGCTGCCAAGACCTCTCCTGCTATTCCTAGATTGAAGAGGATGTATCTAATTTACAGTGCATACCTGTAGTCATTTTACTGCCTATCCTGCCATTCTTATGTCCTTTGTGTCTGGGAGTCTTCAGGCTGTATTAGCACTCATCAGTAGCTCTCACAAGCCACAACCCTGCTTAGCCTCTGTGATACTGGGAAGATCCTTGTTCTTCGATGAGTTTCCGATCTGATACACAAGGCAGGGCCTAATGACTTAGGTAGAGTTGGAAAAGTAAGGACACAACCAGGGGGATCTATGGCGGTTTCAGTTTCTTTTAGTAAAGAGAAAATTGAAGGAGTAGAGCTCAGAAAAGGTTAGATTTGTGCAGGCTTATCCAGTACAGGACCAAGTTTAGAGGCAGGTCAACCTAGGAGGTGGGGTTCCTAGGCTGGGGAGCCAATGAGGGTGGTTCATAGGATGTGGACATACAAAAAAAAATCAGGCTTAGAAGAAATAGCACCACTCAGGTGACCCAGGCCAAAACACGGAGTACCATCTTATCTCTCCCTCTCCTTCATCCCCCACAACAATTGATCACTAAGGCCTATCACTTCTTTCCTAAACCTCTTGAACTCTGCCTCCTTCTCTCCATCCCCACTATCACTCAGAGTTCAGGTCACTACCAGCATCTCCCACCTAGATTATGACAACAGTTTCCTACTGCACTCCATGTCCCCAGTCCCACCCTACCTCATCAGTTCTTCATATTAGAGCTAGAATGATCTAAAATGCAAATCTGAGCTTCTTACACTTCTATTGAAATGACTCCTTGGTAAAACCCAAATGTCTTAGCTTGATGCTCAAGATCTACAGGATATAGCTATTAATAACCAGTCTCACTTCTCTGTACCTTGCCACCCCACAATTGTTCATTCTAGCCACACTGAATTACTTGCCTTTGGGGAAGAGACCACATAATCCCTCACTTCGAAGTATTTGTACTTACTGCTTCTTCTCAATAGGACATCCATCTATTCCCTCCCTATAAAAGCCTTTCAAGTGTCTCATAAATGTCACCTCCTCCTAGAAGCCTTCCTTGACTACTACTTCTCAGGACTAGGTGCATGTCCTTCCTATGTGCTCCCATAACATCAGTGCTTAACCCTCTTATAATATTATCACACTGTGTTGAAATGATTTGTCTTTTAATTTTCTGTACGCTCTGCTAGACTATAAACATTTTAGGAGCAAGGACTCTATATTATTTACTGTTCAGTCATTCACAGAATTTCTGTTGAGAGCCTAGCATGCTCCAGGTACTATTCTAAATGCTGAGGATACAGTGCTGAATAAGGTCCCTGTCCTAGTCAAGCTAATCTAATAGGGAAAAAAAGCAAAAAAAAATAAATAAAAAATAAAACTATGATAAATGCTAAAAAGAAAAATAAAGGAAAATAAGAAGATACAGAAGGGAAGGTGGTGACTACTTAAACTGGGTGGTCAGGGAAGGCCTAAAGAGGTGATATCTGAGATGAGACCTAAATGAAATGAGAGAATGGGCATGATTTGGAAGAAAAATGTTCCAGACAGAGGAAAGGGACCGAGTGGAACAAGTTTGGTGTGTCTGAGAGTCAGTAGGAGTCTACTGTAGCTGAACCTTGGAATTTTTTCTGTGAGTACTGGAAAATGATTAAGAGGTTTTAAGTTGCATTATCTGATCTACATTTTAAAAGATCACTTTAGCTACTTACTGTGTGGAGAGTAGACTGTGGCAAAACCAGATTGGAATCAGAGAGATCAACTAAAGGGCTATTGTAGTGGCCCAGGAAGAGATGTCAATGGCTTGGACCCAACTAGATTTTGGAAGTGGTAAGAGGTGCACAAATGTGAGATTGTATTCTCAGCATCTAGCATGATGTCTGGCTAGACATTCAATAAATATTTGATGAATGAATTAAGAATTAATTCATCCAACCAAATGAGGACTCTGAGCTGGAATTGAAAGCATCCAGCCTTTAAGCCTCTACTAAAATCCCAACCTCTCCACAAACTGGAGAGTAAATAGCTGCCACAAACAAAGGATCAGTATTAGATGACAGAAATAGATAGATAGATAGATAGATAGATAGATAGATAGATAGATAAATTTCTTTTAAAAATTCAATAGGAAGATGACAAATAACCCGATAGGAAATGGCAGATATACATGAATAGGCATTTCACAGAAGAGGAAACTCGATTGGCCAATAAATATATGAAAAGATGTCCAACTTCATTAATAATCAGGGAAATATAAATTTAAACTACCATGAAATACCATTTTACATTCAACAGATTAACTAAATACTAAAGTTAATAAGGATAGGGTAACAATCAAAACTCTTATATACCTTAATGGGCATAAATGTTGGAAAACAACTTGACATCATCTAGAAGAGTTGAAGATATTCATATCTTACAATTGAGAAAGTCCCTTTTATATATCCTAAAGAATCTATTGCCCATGTATTCCAGGAGATGTGCAGAAATGTTATGAGTATCATTGTTTGTAATGACAAAAATGTGGAAACAAACCTAAGTACTCTTCAACAGGGAATTAACATATTGGTGGACTATCATATATCAATGAAAATGAATGAACTACAGCTACCTACATCAACATGAATGAATCTTAGAAACATAATGTTTAATGAAAAGAGCAAGCAAAGAAGTTTACAAACAATATTATATCGTTCTTAGAATAGTAAAAAAAAAAAAAAGGGGGGTGGGGCCCAAAGTAAACCATATATGGCAGAAATTTCAAGAATAACCTTAAAATGATAAACACAAAATTTAGGGGCTACTATAAGAGAGAAGCACATGGGCCCCTCAGTGATATTGGCAATATTTTTTTCTATTCTTAAATTAGGGGTGGTTTAATGGGTATTCATTACTATGCTTCATGATTTATATAAAATGTCAGCTCTGGGAAGAAAAGGATTTTTGTCTTATTTTGTTCACGTCTGTGTTTCCAGCACCTGGAACAGTGCCTGCAACATAGAATCTCAATGAATATCTCCTGAATAAGTGATATACATTATTTTTTATGATTCAAATTTTTCATCTTTTTTTAAAAGAAGAAAAACTACTTTAATCATGCTGCCCTTTGATCACTCTAACTGGAAGTCATATTGCCTCAACTCCTGTTACCCATACAACCTATTAAATCTTGCTGCATATTAATTATATATGTACATGTCTTAGTGATTATAAATTTATGAAGAGAAGGAACTATGCTTTCTCCTTCTTTATTCCCACTCACAATTTGTAGCATAATACCTTGCACATAGTAGATGCTTAATAATATTCGCTGATCACTTGAAGTCATAGGAGATAAGGGCAAACCAGGAAGGACAGATCCATGCTATTTATATTTAAAGCTGAAAAAGAACTTCATAATCATGAAGCATTTTCCTACATTTTGCGGTAGAGAAAACTGAAGTCCAGAGAGGGAAAGTGATTTTCTCAAAGTCACATAATTAGTAGTGTTCCAAAATCTAGATTCAGATCTCTAGTTTAGTGTCCTTAGCTCTTCACAAAATATCATAATGACTTTTATTTTCTGTTCTGCCTTTGTGTGTTTCTTGCTTGGGAGCCACCAAATGGCAAGGACCAAATCTGTTCACATAGGTATTTAATCATGGCCTCTAGATAAATATGTAGGACCTGTATAAACTCATCATACAAATTCAGAGAAATTTAGGTTGTTCCTCAGCAAAAATTTGTTTGACCATCCTTCTGCCACCAATTCTCCCAATGATCCCTCCCTCAGAAGCCTGGATACTAATGATCCTTTCTCTTCTTCCATTTACTGTTTTCTTTCTCCTGGAGTAGGGAGGTTTGCTGATAGATTACAGTCCTGCTATCATGGGGAACTGATCTAGCAAGAGGAAGAAGAAAATACAACGGTCAGTGTCCACCAGCCCCAGGAGCTTGAAATCAACGATTATAAATAAAGACGTTCAAGTGCAAAGGTACTACTTCAACTTGTACAAAATTGCCTGTTTAGCAGAAAGAAAGAGAATCCTGGGAAGTTAATACTGGATGGAATCTTAGAGATCACCTACTTCTCTCCCTGATTTCTCCAAATGAGGAAAACTGGAGTTTTGAGAGCTGAAGCAACTTGTGGAGTTACTCAGCTAGTTTGTAGTAAGGCTGGGACTAGACTCTCAGTCTCCTGTTTCCAGGACAGCTATTCTTTCCACACCATGTGCTGGCAACATGTGCATCTAGCAAAATGCATCATAAAGTAGCCTCATCTTAAACTATCAAGAGTGAAAAACAAATTATTCAAACCTTTTCTCTTCTCTCTGAAAATTTTTGTGTGTGTGTTTCCCTGTGTCCTAGTCTCTTTTCATTCTTCTTAAGTTCCTCCACTTGGGGTTTCAACTGAACTGTGCAGCATGCCTGCATGATTCTCTTGATTCTGCTTCACTAAGCTACCATTTCCCGTTCAAAAGCAAACATGCATAAGCCAAACAAGACTCTTTCTTGGTGACCTTTGTGGAATAGAACACCAAGAAAGAGTCTATATGAGAGGTGCTGGACTTTCTTCCTGGTCTATCCAGTCGATTAAAATGAGTCTCTGGCTCCCCTGAGGGTTGTTAACCAATCTTAAGAAAGAAAAGATCAATCTCATTTCTTCATAACCCATGCAGGGAGGCTGCTAACCAGTCAGAATCTGCCACTAAGGGTCATTAGAAAAACTGGTCAATCAGGCCAACCTTGTTGCATGGTCTGGTAGGAAAAGGAAGGGATTGATTGGCAAAGATAGTTCTGGCTCCACACCCTTTCCCTCCTGGACCCGTTTCCCCTCAGTGAAGTGAAGGAAGGACACTTTCCCAGCCCTTGGTAAGGAAGATCCCTAGACACTCTGCTAATGTTCTCTTGGATCATCTTTTGTTGTTTTCAAATTCACCCCTCCCTCACATACCTCCATCCACTTTTTGTAGTCTCATTATCCCCCTACTCATTTCATTTCTAGCTTCTGACCTAGTAGCAATAGCCGCCAGGATTCTCAGCCCTCTCCACAGATCTCTACCCAACTCGTCAAATAACTTGTTTTGCATGATTTATGTAGGTTAAAAAGTATAGCGATAATTGCAAGGACCTTGCAAGAGATATCATTGCGAGGACCTTGAATAAAGTCTCTAGGGAGCAGTGCAGAATTGACTTGCAATGCCTCTAACTATAATTATTATTGTTGTTATTACTATTACTAGCATTTATTGAACTCTTCCTGAGTTCCAAGGACCTTGCTAAAAGCTTCACTTATATTTTCCCAATGCTCGCTGTGGGGTATACGCTATCATTATTCCCAATTTACGTGGGAGGAAATCGACTTAAAGGGGTTAAACGGTTTGCCCAAGGTCACACAGCGATTTAGGAACCCAGGTTTGGATGAATCCAGACCCCAGAGAATGGGATTAAGGAAGAATTAAACCTTGCAGCCTGTAACAACTTTTGGGAGGAGCCGGATCTAGCTTCCTCCCGGGTCCCTTCTCCAAACCTCCTTTGGGATTGTTAGCGATATCTGAGAGGGGCCTCAATGTCGCAACGCACAGCTGCAACAACCGTTTGGTGGTAGCAGCCCCCGAGAACTATAGACTTTTTGCCTCGGAAGACTAGAAGCCGACAGCTAAAAGGAATTCAGTATGGGCGAGGTGAGGGTGTCTGAGGACTTAAGGGGATATCCTTGCTAGCCGTCTTCCCCTGTTCTTCACAGCGTCTGACACAGTGCCTGGCACTGCTTGGTACTTGGTAAATACCTGTTGATTGATTTGCAAGGATCCCAGCTTAATTCCTCACCTACCCTCCTCCCCCAAGACAACCACTAGAACTGGAGGGAGATTTGGGGATTTCAGGGAACGAGTGAGAATCTTCATTGAGCTGGAATCGTGGATTTAAGAAGGACGAGAAAGTCCCCCCACCCTACTCTCCTCGCCCGCTCCTCCGATTTCTCTCCACTCCTTTCCCTCCCTTTCAGAACTCAGGGCCATAAAAATGCAGATGGAGGATCGGTGTGAAATAACGGGCCCATATAAATCCCTCTGCCGCCCGCCTGCAAGATGGATTGGCTGCATTGAAATTCCTCCGCGAGGATAATTAAACTCGGGGCCTCATCCGGGCAAAATTACATTCCTGTAATGGCGTCGCTCGGGGTCCCGGGAAATTGCTCCGTGGGCTTTCAGCGGCGGTTTTTATCGCCGGCCAGGGTGTGCCTGGCTGCGGCTCGCCTCTCTCCGGGACCGTAAAGCTGCTGCCGTGATTTATCCTCCCCTTCTCCCAAATCCGATTAAATGGAGGAGCTCGGGGCCGGGGCGCCGCGGGGCCGGGAACCGGGAGGGGGCGGTGAGAAGGACGGGGCCAAGGAGGGGAGGACAAACAGCCCCTCAGAGGGCGGTGGATTTGGCTTTATTTATAGCCGCGGCTTTCTTTTTTCTAATTCTTTTATGGAGGTTTGGTGAGCTTTCCCCGTGCTGCGTTCAAGAACGGTGCCTGGGGTTTGCACATGAGAGGAACGAGGCACGCCGTGCCGCCCTCCTCTTCCTAAGGGGCTCTTTAGACCCCGCCTGGGAGACACAGAAGCCTAGAAGAAGCAATGCGGGGCAGAACCCCCCACCCATTCACTTCCTTGCATAGCAGAAGGACGAGCAAAAGGGCACGAGGGAGAAGCCAAGGGGTTTCTATGGGAGCACCTTATGGGGGTCTGCTTATCTCGAGTAGATGAAGCTTGGGCAGAGGCACAAGCATGTCGAGGGTGACCACGCAACCTCACTGCAGGTCACTGGTGGCCGTTATTTCTGCACTGTCTCTGGACTTAGGCTCTGCGTCCTAGTCATCTTTAGCCCCGATCTTCTGGATCTTTTGGCCACCAGAAGAAAGAGGGAGAGGGAAATAAGGGCAAAGGCACTAGAGGCACCTAGAGCATTTTGTTATTAGCCCACTGAACAAGTTACTCATCCGTAAAGCCTGGTTTCGAGGGGCAACAGAAAACAGAACTCCCGTGTCTTCATTTTCCTCCTATATTTTGGGCAATGAACCCCAATCCCGATTGCATGCTACTTAACACTGACTTTCTGGGTAGATGATTTTTTTTTTCCAATGTGACTGCGCATGCTCGGAAAGGGGACGCGGGTCCAAGATCCCAAACACAGTACAGACCAAACCGCAAGCCACGTTAGGGATCGGCTTACACTACGGAGTTTTCATTTCTGCTTACCATCGGCTCCGCCTGTAGTTTCTCCTCTCCAACGCCAGGTGGAGGACTGGACAGGTGCCACCACAGAGGTGGCAGGCGGCGCTGTGGCGCCTGAGCCGCTTCAACATTGCAAACGCTCTATCCTTGGCAGATCGACTCGTTGGTCCAGCCGCGCATGCGTTGAGCCTTCTTTTCCCTTATTCCCGCCCCCCGCCCCTCTCTGTCTTCTTTACCCCGGGAGCAGGTAAGGCCTTCGGCCCTCGCACCGCTTTGCGCCGCGCAGGCGCGCGGGATACCCTACCTCGCGCGGATACTTTGAGGCCCTTACCTTGCATGCTCCCACCTGGGTCCTCACGTCCTCCCTCGTCCCCGGTATCCCCGTGCCTTAAGTCTGCCCCTTCCGCGTGTGAGTGACCTCGAACCGCGCGGGCCTGGCGCCATCTTGGACGTCTCTGGGGGAGGGCGCCTTGGAGCTGGCGAAAGCCGAATCCCAGAGTGCTCATTTCACCTGTTCCGACTCAACTCTTACAAGTCCCTTTTCTTACCCTTTACCCTTTCAGAACTGTCACAACCCCCAAACTCTCCCTTCCTATCTCTGCTTTCTCCTCATCTGATTCCGTTCCTTTATCCTGAAACCTCCAGATTTCAGGACCTCAGGTGCCGAGCAGTGGAAAGAGTGGATCATCTAAAGCCACCAACCCCTCTAGTCAATTTAAAAAGTAAATTGTGAACATGGTAGAAATGAACAGAACAGTCAAAACACCTGCTCCCTCAAGGTTGTGATCTGGGAGAGCTATGGCAGAAAAGGGGCCGGTTTCTTTGGAAACTTTGTCTTCCAGTATTGTTCCTAACACTCCGGTGAAGTTGCAAAAAACACAAGTGGTAGGTTTTCCGTTAGAGGCAGCAGGCCCAAAAGGGTGGGGTGGGACTTGGCTTTGAATAGTCTGCACCTGCCAGCTCTTCTGTCAAGGGTTTACTGAGAGTCCCAGACACTGCCCTCAAGAGGAAAAGGTTTAAGAAAGGAAATAGTTAAATTAGCAGCTTTGTAACCGTGACTGATCTACACTGAGAAAAAACCCAAGATGATTTTGGTCCTCTCATTCTGGATGGTGTTGTTGCTTGAGATGATGTAGGCTAACAGTTGCACAGTTACCAAAGTTAGGAGACCAGGGGAGGAATCTGCACTTCTTGCAGGCTCCATGCCACCCTTTGTAGTGGGCTCATCACTGTGCCAGCACCACATTAAGCTCTTTACATATGTTATTTCGTTTACTCCCCTTAAGAACTACATTTTACAAATGATATTGAGGTTTACTTCCTTGGGGGAAAACTCCTTTTTTATTTTATTTTTTTTCTAATTTATTGCTTTTTAAAAGCAATTTTGGATTTTGACCCAAGAAAATCTGAATAGTCTGGCAACAAACTTGGATTAGAGTTACATATGGGGCAGAAATGAGAGTTCTAAACAGGAAAAGAGTTGAAGGCATCCATTAATCTAAAAGTAAGATTCTGGTTTCAGAAGTGTAAACCGGAAAAATATGAGTCCAACTTATATAGGGAAGTGTTATTTAACAGGCCTAAGTTATCTCTTGGGCTTTTCAACCTGTAGCATATTAGAAAGCATTCATTTACAAATGAGAAGAGTTCAAGTCTGGCTCTACTACTACCATAGTTTCAAGACTGATTTTTTAGACCATGTTCTCAGTGTATCTAAGAATCATTTTGGAAGCTTGTTTGAAATTTTTGGTACTTGGGCCTTAACCCCAGAGATCTTGACCAGGAAGATTCGAAGGTGGGACCCAAGAATATGTTTTTTTTAATATACCATCTTCATCCCCATGTAACTAGTTCAGGTGATCCTCTTACTTCACTTGGAAAAACCCTGCCTTTAGATATTTAACTCACCCACTTCTCTCAACTTCAATTTTACCAGCTCAGGCACCTACAGATTGTTTCAGATCTTGGGAATACAAAATTGTATACCCTTTAGTGTGATAGTAAAAATAAATAATTTAACAGTCATTGCTAATTAGAGTAATGACAGAGTTCCTCCTTAATCTGTCTCACCCTGTTAATGTCGGAAATTATGTTTTGAGGAATCAACTACTTCCAGGTAATTAAGTAAAAAAGATTGTTGGAGATCCTTCCAGTGTGTTGGTCTTCAACAAATATCTCCCAGGAGTCTTTAAAGGGCAACCTTTTAAGGCCCAAACAATGAGGTCTTGAGAAAGGGTTCCTTTTGAGTAGAAACGGAGGAAAATTTAGGCCAAGGACACTCTTGGGAAATTCCTCTGACAACCCCAAGTCACAGGGCTAAGGAAATGAATAACAGATCTTAAAGCTGGGACCTAGTGGCTACTCGTTCAGACCAGGGAAAGTCACACAATTATAAGGAAAAGTTGACTTCAGTGTTCTAATTCTATCTCTTCTAAGACCAAGGTCAGCCACTCTGTTCTCTGGGCCCTTTAAATTTTCCAGAGCACCATTTCTGCTAATAAGGATGTTCTTTGGTGAGCAAAGACAATGTTTACAATGCTGTTTCTGTAATTCCAGCTCTCCTGCCACAGCCCCTCATCCCCTGAAAATGTATGCCTGCACCAAGTTTGTGTCTGCCCCCTCGTTGGTGAGTATCTGCTTTTTCTGTAAGAGTGTTTAAGGAGGAACATCTTGTCTCTTCCTTGCCAAACCTCGTACTTCACACTTGGGCTAGGGGAATACCCTGTGGTCTGCTAGCCTGACAAGAAAGAGTGAATGCTTGTCGGGCAACTCTCATATCCCTTGGAGGTCTGTTGTTTTCATCCAGCCATCTTAAAAGAATATAAATAAGGATATAGACTTAAGATCAGGTTATTCCTATCCTGAAACTTTCTGTAAACTGGAACCCAGCTAGAAATGATAAACATGAAGTAGATTTCCTAAATTGGACTGAGTATACACTGTGTACAGGATCTTGTCCTGAGTGTTGAAGAACCATAGCTAAGAGCTCCCTTTGGGAGCTTAAATTTGGGTGGGATGATGCTAAAATACACATAAATACGCATTGGAAAAATATTTGACTCAGAAGCAACAGCGTGGAAGAAATTACAAATTATTAAATGGTGGAAGCTATTGGTTCATCCATCAATAGTGAAAAAGGATGATACTATTAGTGGGTACCATTTGTTGAGTACAGACTATGCCTGGCACTGAGTTTACCAATTTGTATACATAATCTCATTTACTCCTCAAATCAACCCTTTTGAAAGGTGAGAAAACAGGCTTGGACAAATTTAAGTGACTTGTCCAAAGACTGCACAGCTGATACAGTGCTAAAATGACTAGATCTGATCTGAGTAAAGCCCTGGTTGTTAATCACCGTGTTGTGTGCCTTGGACATACCGGCTTGGGGTTAGTCAGAAAAGGATACCAGGAGGAGGTGAATTTAGAGCATGGATCTTTGCCTATTTTTCAGAAGATGCTCCAATCATTGATTTCCTCATGGGCTAGCTGAATCTCTCTTATAGAATAAAGGAAATGCTTCTGAGGTTTATAGTTCTCATTCTCAAGGCCTGTGAAAGGGTAAGGAAAGGGGGAGCCCAAAGGAAGTAGACTTTCTTCTCTTAAAGCAAAGGAGAAGCCTAGGAAGAAAGAGAAATGGTGAGGTTCTTGAATCTAGAATTTGCCAAAAGTAAAAGAATAATCTAAGATTCTGATTTAAGTTTGAGAGAAAGAAAGGGTATCTGAGTAACAACTTGAAATTGTTCTGAAACTCTTCTCCACAGTCTTCCTTGACCTTCTTGCCCTTGTGTCATTCTCACTAGGTCAGGAGCACCTCTCAGCTGCTGAGCCGATCAGTGTCTACATTGGTGCTGAAACGACCTGAGACTCTGACAGATGAAGTACCTTATAGATGGAATTGGGCCTGTGGTTTGGGGGTAAGGGTTAGGGAGGGTTACCTTGCAGAACCAGTAGAGGGAGTGATGAGGACAGTTGACAAAGACATAAATTAGTGAAAGATCACGGCCATGGACTTTAGGTGGCAATGGAGAACAGTTGATACTGTACTGTATATACTCTAGTGTTCCAGCTCTGGCACTGGTAGCACATGCCCATGTGTGCTGTTGATAGCTGCCGTTACTTGGCCTAATTTACCGACTTCAGTTGGGAGCATTTAGTCCCAGGAAGATAATCTCTTCAGGGCACCATGCACAGACTAGGGCTTTGGCTTCAGTCTTAGACTTCTGGAGCATACTTGAATCCTAAAGGTATTTGAAGTCCGCCTCTTGCATTAAAAAATTCTGCTTGGCAGCATTTTAGAGGGTTTGCCAGGGAATAAAAAGCTATTCTGTTTGGGAGAGAAACCATGGGATTTGATAGCGTAAAGCATTTAAATGGTACAAAAGTTTTCATAGCTAAAAGGGGTTTCTTGAAAACTTTACCTTCTACCTATCTCTCTTTCACAGAGCCTCAGCAGCTTGGCAGCCCCACGTCCCCTGACCTCACTTATTTCAAGCCGCAGCTTCCAAACCAGCATCATTTCAAGGGACATCGACACAGCAGCCAAGTTCATTGGGGCTGGGGCTGCCACAGTAGGGGTGGCTGGCTCTGGGGCTGGAATTGGGACTGTGTTTGGGAGCCTCATCATTGGTTATGCCAGGTAAGATGGGCCTTCCATTGGCTCTCTGAAATGCTTTCTAAAGGTATAGGCAGTAATATTTAGAGATCTAGAGCTATGCTACCCTATACAGTAGCCACTAGCCACATGTGACTTTAAATTTTAATTAAAAGTACACCAAGTTTAAGTTTTCAGTTCCTTAGTCACCAGCCATATTTCAAGTGCTCAGTAGCCACATGTAACTAGTGGCTACCATATCGGACAGTACAGATGTAGAACATAATTAAACAGCTTTGATTTAGAGCAGGAATTGGCAAACTGAGGTGAGCGAGTATGTCTGGCCCACAGCTCAGTTTTGTATAACTGAGCTAAGAATGGGTTTTTCATTTTTAAATAGTCATGAGGGGGTGAAAAAATGGAACAGAGACCATATGTGACCCACAAAGCCTAAAATATGCAGTATCTGGTCCTTGACAGAAAAAGTTTGCTACCCTTTTTTAAAGCCTCAGCATAGTGGCTTCACTGCTGTTTTTCCCCATCCCTGGGAATTCCCCTCTGTCACTCCTGGGAAAACTGTATCTGTAGCTGGCCACTGCTCCCTGACACTTGGGACTATTTGGTCCTCACCAACTCTGGGCAACTTGCTGTTAGAACTAAATTAATCCTCTAGAGACCCAAAAGTTCTCAATGTCTTTGGGGAAATAAGTTTATTTTTTAGGATTTGTATGAAACAAGAAGCCTACTTGTTTCTATGTCCACAATTCTGTTAAAAGCCAGTGTTGTTTTAACTTATCTATGAAGGCTTCCAGAGGTGACACGGTAAGGGAACTGGAAATTACATATTGACTTTCAGAGTTGGGAGTTCTTTATCCCATTTTGATTCATATCTAAACCCCATATACTGTTGTAGCCTCTTAAAGCCCAAAATCTTTTGACTGTTTTTGAAATGAGAGAAGGTAGTGTTTTCCTCTGACTCTCTTGTCCTCTAGAACAGTGTTTTTCTAATTGTGTTCCATAAAACCATAGGGTTCTGAAGATATGCCCCACAGACTGTCAGAGAATGAATGGGAGACCAGTCATACAAGCTTTTAAAATCCCCCAGTTTTTTCCCATTGCAGTTTGGCTTGTATATGTCTCCTATTGTGGGGTTTTGCTGCTTAAAGTTTGAAAACACTGCTGTGATAGACCCTGCCATTCTGGATACTTTTTCCATCCTGCTTTGTCCCTGAATAGTTAAGTGTCCAGGCCCAGAGATCTTAAGTTATGATGACATGGATGATGCATTAGAAATGGTAATGTTTGTGTACAGTTTTCTTACATAGTTTGGATTGTGCACGCCCCTCATTCAGTCTCTGTAGAGCCCTTGTGTCAGGGCAAGAACTTGGGTATGATGATGTCACCCTGAGACTCCTTATATGAGATGAGCTTAAGGGGATGAATTCTCCTTGAGCACACCTTTGATGTTCTTTTCTTTATATGGACTAGAAATTCAGTCTTTTTTCTTCCCCTTCTCCCAGGAACCCTTCTCTGAAGCAACAGCTCTTCTCCTACGCCATTCTGGGCTTTGCCCTCTCAGAGGCCATGGGGCTCTTTTGCCTGATGGTGGCCTTTCTCATCCTCTTCGCCATGTGAAGGAGCCGTCTCCACCTTCCATAGTTCTTTCTCCAGTGTCTCATCTGCCCTGTATATTCCTTTTCCTATACCTCCCCAGGCAGCCTGGGGAAAGTGGTTGGCTCAGGGTTTGACAGAGGGAAGACAAATAAATACTGTATTAATAAGATGTTTCTTGAGTCTCCTGTGTATATTTCTTTTCTATAGTTGACTGAGTACCTTGATGGGAGAATAAGACCTGGAGGGTGGTGATGGTTCTAAACTCAACATGGGTCTGGCCTCACTTGTTCTTCATTCTGTGTCAGGAAAGCTGTACTCAAATTAGGACTCCTTTTTAATAATTTTTACCTGGGATGTCCTATTACTTTAGGTGATTGAGTCAGTAGCAACTTATAGTGCTGGTTTAAAATTATGACTAAAGGGCTTTCTATCTCCACTACTGCTATCCTGGCTCAGGCCCTCAGTGACACCTACCTGGTCTGTTGCAGTAACCTCTTCATTGGCCTTCTGTTTCTAGTCTTTTACCTTTAGCATTTACTTCTAACCAACACTGCCAGGTTAATCCTGAACCAAAGGACTGATTTTGCATTTACCAATTCAAAAACATTTCGATAATTTTCTCAGCTTTATGGTTTTTTATTCCCATGCACTCTACCCAAAGTGCATATTTGTCATTTTCCGAATGTCCTTATCTTCAAGCCTTGCCCTCTGGCCATCTTTCTTTCTCTGAATCTTTGCTCACTTCCCTCACTTTCAAACTCTTCACTATTATCCTAAAAGACTTAGCCTAAGTGCTGCTTGAAGCACTCAGGTTTCCATCACTCAGCCAAATTAGCATTAACTTCTATAAAGGACTGTAGAGCACATATCCTTTATACTGCTTATATGGTCTCTGATAATTTGTGGATTTGTTGTGTGCCTTATCTTCCAAGTTAGATTGTTAGTTTCTTGAGGCAGGTACTATGTCATGCTCATCTTTGTATCTTTAGAAGTATCTAGCTTGACACATCTCAGCAATATCTTAGTCACATTTTTATTTAATCATCTAAACCAACCACCTCACTTCACAAGTGAAGCAGGATTGGAGAGGTCAAAGGATTCTCAGAAACTTTGACTAGCAAAGCCGGATCTAGAGCAAGAATCGTGTCTTGGGTCCCAGAATGTAAGTCTGCCACCCTTGTGGGACTCTTCCCCAAGCCCATTATTGCTGGAAATTGTTATTTTTCCAAGCCAAGAAATGGCAAAATAAGCAAAGATAAACCTCTTCCCTTAAAAATACCTTGGTAGGGACCTTGGACAGTGGGGTTAGTATAAAGACAAAGAATTATATTTTCTAAAGGCTAGGTAAACTTTAAGCCTTATCTTACATCTGCTTAAAATAACTATAAATTAAAAGTCATTTCAGAAATGATAATGTAGATGACCACAACAGGTTTTCTTTTGGTTCGATCAATGACTATACAATTAAAACCCAGGGCAGAGACTTGCCCCAGAGTGGTCTGATGTTCAAGAAGCAGGTCACCCAAAACCATTCACTTTTGCCCTTTTGCTGTTGTGATCAGAGGTTTATAGGAATCCTATCTACAGTTTGCTTTCAGATTGTTATACTAGCCCCAAATAACTATTCTGGGCTGTGGGACACATCTCACAAGGTCAGCTCTTACAGCCACGAGTAGGTGGAAGGTATCTACATGTTTGGAGATGAGGAATAGCCTTCCCTTTTTTCTGGTCACCTGAGTTCGAACCTTTGGTAGGAGCCTCCATTGCCCATCTCCTTCCCTAGTTATTAACTCAGAGTCATCTGTTTCCTTCCTGGCCTTTTCTTTGGGATTGAATCTAACTAGCCCCTTAACTACAGGGGCTTAGTGGCCCATGCCTTTTTCTCTCAGAGGTGAATGATCAGATGGTGCTGCAAGAATCTTGAAGCAAATTTCTTCAGGAGGAGTCAAGGCAACCTGGATCCTCTTAGTTTCAGGCACTAAGAAATACTTATTGGCAATGTAAGTTGCCAACAACTTGGGGTAGAGGAGTGCTATGTTTTAGTATAGAGAGTACAAGAGCAAATTTTCTAAAAATCTTTTCAATTTTGATATTACAAATGAAAATTTCCACTTGTCTTTGAATTTTAGAGCACACGATTTGAAATCAGGAGGTTTTAGTTCTAATATCCTACCACTGGCCACTGTGACGTTGACAGATCACCAACCAATAACTTTCTAGGAACTCAGTTACTCCCCATCTACTAAACGGGGGTGATAATTCTCATCCAGCAATTATGTGCATGCAACAGAGTATTTGGAAAGGATGGTGCCATCAGGGTTCAATGTATATTAATTATAATCTGCTTTCTCATTTTCAATGGAGTTCAGAGCATATTATAGGCATTTTACAGACAGAATCTCCCTCTTTGCCATAAAAAGGAATTGACCAACCAAAGTTTATAAAGTATCTGTAAAGCATCTGGAGAGAGAACCCAGGGGTTCTGAAGGCAACAAATCTTGTTTCTCTCTTCCTACTCCTCAGTTTCTTCTAAGAGTCAGTTGTGTTTCTTCAATACCAGAGGAGGCGCATCCATAGGTTTGTGCCATCCTAATCAGAAAAAAAAATTATGTCCTTTGAGAATCATTTAAATGCTAAACAGCAATAATGAAGAAGCTGTTCCAGCCTCCCTTTCAGGATGAGTTTATAAGTTTGAGGCCTCCTTAGGTCATCAGGATGAGTAAGCTGCTCAGGACACAATACTTGATTTAGTATGAGTTCGTATCCAGGAACCTAGAGGTTGCTATGTTTTCTTACCTCCATTCAAGAGAAATGAGATAAGGAATATTTGAGCTGAATTCTGAAATAGAACAAAAGAGGATTACATCAACTAGTGACTGGAGAATATCCTAGTCCTTCAAATTTTAAGCAATGAAACTATCGAGGCATATCTTAAAATATACATTTTCCAAAATGTAGGACACACTCTTGAACAGCTTTGTATTTTCACCATTTGATGAGGAAAAGCTAAAACATGGGAAGATTTTTTAGTCCCCAGGGATTCCTTAATATGTCTATTTTTGAGCATTTACCTCAAGGCACTGTGAGTGCTAGTACATTGTGATCAAAGCAGCCACTTTAGAAATGGCAGAAGACATGATAGAATACCATGGATGAGATCAGGCCTCTCTCATCTCAAATGCTTGGCTTCTCTTAGTAGTGTAAATGATTAGAGATAGTTTATTACCTCTTCCTCCCCCTAACCCCAGAAGAGATCATTTCCTCTCATTTTTTTGAATAAGTTATAGTAGGCAGAATTTTTTTAATGACCCCCTAAAATGTCTTGCTCTAATCCCTAGAACCTGTGAATTTGATGGGATATTGCACTCATGGTTATATTATATTATATGGCACAGTTGACTAAGAGGGAGATTATCTGCGTGGGCCAGATCTAATCACATGGGCCCTTAATAGAAAGAGCTTTCTCAACTGGCTGGAGAAATCAGATTTGAAGGAAGGATTCAATGCACAATTGCTGGCTTTAAAGACAGAGGGGACCATATGCAAGGACTGGAAAGTGGCCTCTAAGAACTGAAATTGATCCCCTAAGCAACAGCCAGCAAGGAAGTGGGAACCTCAGTCCTACAACTTCAAAGAACTAAATTCTACCAACGACCTGAATGAGCTTGAAAGCAGATTCTTCCTCAGAACCTCTAGATAAGAACACAGCCCAGTCAACACCTCGACTTTAGCTTTGTGAGACCTTAGCAGAGAATCCAGTCAAGCCTGCCTGAATATATGATCTTCAGAATAGTAAGATAATAAGTGGATGTTGTTTTAAACCACTAAGTTTGTGGTAATTTGTTATGTAGCAATATAAAGCTAATACAAGTGCAATCTTCCAGTCTGCAAAAAGAACAGTTTCATCTGAATCTTATAACGAAACTCCACTAGGTGACTTCCCTGACCCTCTGCCTCCTAACTTCGTTGAATCTAATCTAGCTCAGAAAGCTAAACAAAAATTGGATGTCATGCTCTTTTACTATAGCTATTTCATTTGTATGAAGTAGATATTTTTTTTCTTGTTTTAACAAATGAGAAATCTGAGACTCAGATTCAAGAATCATGACTTAGTCCGAGGTTATCTAGATAGGAAGTGATAAAACAATAGAAACCCCTGACCAAAACTGTTGCATTATACCATTCTGCACAGTAGTGGGGCCAGGATATCATTGGAGGAGAGGAAAAGACAAATCTGGACAGATTTTTAGATTGCTCAGTTAAGGTGATCTGTTTGTTTGTTTTTTATAAATACCATCTCTGTTGTGTCTTGCAGGTAGGTAGTGTTTTGTCTACCCCTGGGTTCATTTTACCTGCACTGCTCATTTCCTGGGTTTCTGGGCAGGTTTAGCTTAGTTGGCTCAGCTCTGTCCTCAAGATGGATATTTTTAACCATTGTGGAATAGAGCCTTCCAGGAACTGTGTAGCTGATTTTACAGAAACAAACTCTGCAGATCTTGCTGGAGGTGGGGGATGGGGGTGTGTGTATTTGTAGGGATGGTATCTGAGCCTAAACAGTCTTGCATCTCTTTACCCCTAAGTTCTTTCCATTCACATCTCCCAACAGCTGGAACAGGGACTTCTAAGTTTCCAAAACATAGTTGCAAAGGGTAACAAACAGCCAGCCCATAACTCCCTTAGCAACAGGAGACTAGTCAGTGGGGATTTACCTCAGGGAAAATTTATGTGGTGCAAAAGACCCATAAAATTTTCAGAAAGCAGCTTGGTCCTGTGGAGTTGACCAGATTAAAAGTCCCAGAATCTAAATTCAAGTCACTGTTGGTTAACTCTTATACTTTAAGTTCCTTGCCTTGTGTGAAATGGTCATATTTCCTTGAATTGTGCTTCCTGGAGATGTCATAGATGTAAGTGAAGTTAGATTTTTAAACTTCTTATTGGAGACCTAGATCTTATAAATTGTCTCTGCTGTTTCTTAGTTACCAATTTACCAGGAGTAACTTAACACTAGAATTCTCTGCCAGTACTAAAATAAGATTCCACCACTCTGGGGCTTCTTTTCCTCCTTGCTTTTGTTTTTGGAGCCTGAGGGAAACGTGCTGCTGGAGTTAGTAAACTAAAGATTGAAGAACTTTGCCCACTAGAAAACACTATTTTCATCCTACTCACCTTATCATCTTTTTAAAGATGGAACCCAAAACAGCCCTGGATTTTGATTAGTTGATTCACTCATAGACATCTACCTGGGAAAGCTTAGGAATCCCTTGGGAATGAGAGAAGGACAAATAAAATTAGAATAGAGATAAGCTAGGCTCCTGATCTCTCCCGCCTGTCTCCTTTTCCCAGCCAGATGTACTTTCTGCCACTAAAACTTTGAGGTTCTCTGTCACATCAAAAAAGGGCCTGGATATACTCTTAAGTGTGCTGACATCTTTACTGAGGGTGGGAGGTTCAGGCATTGAGCACTTTTCCTGACCAAGGGTCTGGGGAAAAGGAACAGGCAGGAGGGAGTCAATCTTTTCCAGCTGCAACATTGAGAGAAAAGGAACAAATTCTTCACCAGGGAAGATTATGTAAACAGTGCCTTTGGCTGGAGCCATAGAGTTGGGGAAGCAAAGAAAGGGATCTTTGTTCTCCCCTACCCCAGTGAGAGCACAATCGTAGAACTGGGATTGTTTGCTTTGGCAAGGTACTCCCCGCCTGAAAGGGCTAGCGTTCCAGCGGCTGGTGAGGCCTCTGTTGGGTTTCACTTATGGAGCTGAAGAGAGGACAACCCAGCCTAAATCTTTTTACTTAAGGAAGTGAGCTGGGAAGCTTGGAGGCTTAAGGCATCTAGCCCATTTTTTAGCTTCGTTCACCTCTTTTCCTTCCCACCTTTACCCAACCACAGGGTGTTAGTTAGCCTCAATCTTCCTGCCTTTGAGGGTACTTTTGGTTCTTGTACTAGTGTTCTATCCCACAAAAAGTTACGTTTTTACAGGGAACAAGGCAATCCTGAGGATCCTCTCTAAGGAATCCGACAGGAAAAAGGGGTCATCCTCTCCATCCTGTTACTTTTAGGTTGTATTACACATAACCCTTATAGTTAGTAATAAATTTTTCCAAAAACCTCCAGAAATGTCCCATTTTCTTTGGGTAACATTAGTGTTCCACAAATATAAAATAATATTTATGTAATGCCTATTAATGCCTGGTGGTTTGCAAAAGCCTTTTCATTTTAATACTTGTGACCACCCTATTAGGTAGATGCAATTACCCTTACTTTACAAATTGAGACACTAGGCATTAGTAAGGTAAAATAATTTGTCCAAGGTCACACTGATGGAATATTAGTTTGCTAAAGCTGCCATAATTAAGTACCACAAATTGAGTGGCTTAGAAATTTATTATCTCACAGTTCTGGAGGCTAAAAGTCCAAGATCAAGGTATTGAAGAGTTGGTTCCTTCTGAGGACTATGAGGCAATCTATTCCATGCCTCTCCCCTAGCTTCTAGTGATTTTACTGATAATCTTTGACATTCCTTGACTTGTAGATCTATGCCTTCATATTTAATGGCATTGTCCCTGTGTTCATGTTCATGACCAAATTTACCCTTTTATAAGTCATATCGGATTATGGACCTATCCTACTCCAGCATGACCTTATCTTAACTAATTCCATCTGCAATGACTCTATCTCCAAATAAGGTCACATCTGAGGTACTGAGGCTTAGAACTTCAACAATGAATTTGGGGGAGGGGACACAATTCAACCTATAATAGATAGTAACTTACTATACCAATATTTGAACTTAGGTCTAAAGCCATTTATGTTCTTTCGACTATTCAGATGGTTTCCAACTTAAGACTGTTTGACTTATAATTTTTTGACTTTTCAATGGTGCTAACATGATGCACATTCAGTAGAAATGGTATTTGAATTTTGATCTTTTCTGGGGCAGTATACTTTCTTGTGACACTAGGCAGTGGTAGCCAACCCTCCTAGTCAGCCTTGCAATCAGGAGAGTAAACAACAGGTACTCTACAATGTCCTGTGTTGTCAGTGTCTTTTGGATATTGTGTTTTGTGTTTTTGAATTTCATCATTTCTATAAAATACCCATTTGTGTCTCCTGCTTCTGGTGCCTCCTGCTCCTGTATACTCTTGAGATAAAACTCAAGATAATTGCTCACCATGGAAGTGGCAAGTCATAATTACATAAATTACATGAGATAGTCAATACTTTATTATAAAATAGCCTTTGTGTTAGATGATTTTCCACAACTGTAGGTTAATGTAAGTGTTCTGAGGACGTTTCAGCTAGGCTAGGCTAAGCTATAATATTCAGTCGGTTGCTGTGTTAAATGCATTTTTGACTTAAGATATTTTCAACTTAGGATGAGTTTATCGAGATGTCACTCCATCATAAGCTGAGAAGCATCCATACTATGTTGCCTCCTAAAAATCAGAAAGTTATTCAGAATATCTCCTGGTTTCAGTATCGCCCATATTTAATGCAAACTCTATATTGCTATTGCTAGTGAATTTCTAAAATGTGAATTTGATCAATCACTTTCCTACTTAAAACTTTTTAGTGGCTTCCAGTGGCTAACTGGATACAGTCCAGAGACTTCATGGTGGTACACAGGGCCTTTCTTTCATGCCTCTTTTCAGCCTACTTTTTCACCATTCTCTCTTTAATCACCATTAACTATAATGATACTGACCTATTTGCAGTTTCTCAAACTTATGCTTATACACTCCTTCAGGCTGTGCCTTCACCCATCACTTCTCCCAACATGTTCCTTTTCAGTTATCCTCATTTCAACTATTCAAAAAAACAAACAAAAAACCTTAGGGTCATCATTGATTTTCTCTACTTCCTTCACTCTATACAACCACCTTCATTGTCACCACCCTAGTCTAAGCTACCATCATCTCTCACCTGTACTACTGAAATAGCTTCTTAACTGGTCTCCCTGCATTCATTCTTGACCACTCCATAGTAAAGTGATTACTTAAAGCAAAATTTTGATGGTTATTCTGAATAAAACCAGCAATGGCTTATCATTGGACTTAAAAGCTAAATCTGAAGCCCTTGCAATGCCTATAAGTCTTTATAAGATCTGATCCCTATCTACCTCTCTAACTTCACCTCAAATTACACTCCTATCTTCTCAGTATATTAGCTATCTATAATTGTGTAACAAATTAGCCCAGACTTAGTAGCTTAAAACAACAATTATTTATTATTTCACAGTTTTTCTGGATCAGGAATTCAGGATTGACTTAGATAGTTTTTGACTCAGGATTTCTCATGAAGTTTGCAAACATGTCAGCCAAGGATGCAGCTCTAGCTGACAAGGATTAGGGCTCAAAGATGTGATTCCAAGATTTTTTACGCACATGGTTGTTGGCAGGAGGTGTCAGTTCCTTAACATGTGGGCTTCTCCATTAGGCTGATGAGTATTTTTTACATTATATAGATGTCTAATTCTCACAATGTGGTACTTGGCTTCCGCAGAGTGAGTGATCCAAGAGAGAACAAGGAGAAAACTGAAGTGCCTTTTATGGCCTATTCTTGGAAGTTAGACACCATCATTTCTGCCATATTTTGTTTATTAGAAGTGTGTCCACTAAGTCACTAAGTCAGTCCAACCCACACTCATGGGGAAAGAAATTAGCTCCACTTTTTGATGTGAGGCGTGCCAAAGAATTTATGGACACATTTTAAAACGATACTTGTTACCGGGGTGGCTCTTTTTTTGATTCAGGTTTATTGAGGAATACTCTGCATACAGTACAATTTACCATTTTTAAATGTATAATGTGTTGATTTTGCAGATGTCTACAATGAAACCGTCACTATTATTCAAACTGAATAATAGAACATTTCTACTACCCAACAAATTCCCTTGTGCCCCATTGTAGTCAGTCCCTCCACTACCACCACCACCACAGCCTCTAGCAACCACTGATTTGATTCCTATCCCTGTAGTTTTGTCTTTTCCAGAACGTCATTAAGTGGTATGTAGAGTTTTGTGTCTGGCTTCTTTCACTTTGCATAATGCTTCTGAGATTCATCCAAGTTGTTGTATGTATTCTTTTTTATTGCTGAGTAGTATTTCACTGTGTAGGTGTACTATAATTTGTATATCTGTTCACTTGTTGATAGACCTTTAGGGAGTTTCCAGTTTAGGGTTATTACAATAAAGCTGCTATGAACATTCATGTATATGTATTTGTGTGGGCATATGTTTTCATTTCTCTTAAGTAAATACCAAGGAGTGGGATCTCTGGGTTATGTGTTAAGTGTATGTGTAACTTTATAAGAAGCCACCAAGTCTTTCCCAAAGGTGGTATATCATTTTGCAGTGTATGAGAATTCCAGTTGCTTCTCATCTTCCTGAACACTTTGTATTGTCTATATTTTTAATTTTAGCCATTCTAATGGATGTGTGGTGATTTGTATTTCCATAGAACTAATGACATTCAGCATCTCTTTATGTAGTATTTGTATTTTTATTTGGTGATGTGTCTGTTCAAATCTTTCCATTTTAAAATTGTTTTCTTGTATTGAATTGAGAGTTCTTTTTGTATTCCTAATAACCAGTCCTTTATTAGATATGTTTAATGCATATTTTCTCCAGTCTGTGGCTATTTTTTTCATTTTTTAAAACAGAATCATTTGAAGGACAGAAGTTACTAATTTTGATGAAATCCAAATTTATCAAAATTTTTTTAGTTTGTATTTTCTATGTCCTAGCTAAGAAATCTCTGCTTAACCCAAGATTAGAAAGACTTTCAGTTATGTTTTCTTCTAGAAGGTTTATACTTTTTTGGTTTATATTTTAGGTCTATCATCCATTTCAAGGTGACTCTTTTATGTGATACAATATACGAGTTGTGGTTTCTTTTTTTAACATATAGATGTCTAATTGTCTCAGCATCATTTTTTTAAAAGACTACCATTTCTCCATTGAATTAACTAGGCAACTTTGTTGAAATTTATCAATCATATGAAGTTTATTTCTGGATTCTTTATTCTGTCAATTACTGTAACTGTATAGTAAGTCAAAATCAGATTGTATGAGTCCTCCAATTTTGTTTTCATTTTCAAAATTGTTTTGGCAATTTTGTTACCAGGAGTTCTTGCATTTAAGTTCTCTCCCCCTGTCCCCAATCTTCTAATATCTGACTCCTTCTTGTCATTCAACCTCACTTCAAATGTTCCTGCTCAGAAAGGCCTCTTACCATTCATTTTAGAATAGGCACACACTCATACACTCATGTGACACTCTTTCACATTACACTATCTAGTGTTCCCACTGCTAGAATGTAAGCTCCATGAAACCCTGCCTTGCCTGACTTGTTTATCACTGAATCCCGAGCATCCAGAATAGTACCTGGCATAATATAGCTTCTTGATAAATATTTATTCAGTGAAGGAAATAAGGCCTTGGATATGTTTCTTCTTCAAACTGAATAATCTTCCACCTTCCCTTAAAGCAGCTCAGTCAAAAGCCTAAATTTGTCAACTCCCTCTAGAGTCTATGTGGCTGTGCATACATTTATTATAACACTAACTATATCATATTATAAATATTTATGTATATGTTTACCTTAGGCCATAGGATTGTGAGCACCTATGACATAGTAGCCACTCAATAAATATTTTTTCAATGGATGAATGAATGAATGAAAGAAATGTCCTACATTATGGCTTATGTTATAGTTTTTCTATAAGATAGAGCAACTTAAAAGCAAAAAAAAATAATAATAATACACACACAAAATAAAAAGTTAAAACACCTTAGAGGACCACGCTTAATATTAGATGTGAATAATAAAAATTAACATCTACCAAGCACTTACTGCATGCCTGTCAGGGGTAGACCCAAGCCTGAATTTTATACAATTTGGGAGTTCTCTTTAAGAAAAAGAATTTAAAAACACAAATACAGAATTAAGTACAGGTCAAGTAAGAGCCCTAAAACTTAAGTGTCTTTAGTTCAAGACAAATCTACCTCTATTGCCAGGCACTGTTCTAAAGGTGTTACTTAATCTGTTTAAACAATCCTATGAAGTCAGATCTCCATTTTTAAAGATAAAGATATTGAGGCCCAAAAAAGCTGAATGATTTTCACAAGGCCCCACTAGTAGTAAGTGTGTCAGAGAGGATCGGAACCCAGGATGTCTAGCTTCAGAGTCCATGCTCTTCCGTGCTGCTGCCCCCTTGAATTGGTGTGAAATATTTTTCGTCCACTGTAGGTCCAGATCTGGCATTCCTCATCTAAGATAACTCTTAAATCTTAAGCCTGACTCAATACAAGAAAAGCTGCAGGGCATGGCTTTCTCTAAGTACCTGGGGCATATTCTCTAGCTAGCAGCTTGTACTTCTTCAGAGCTTACTTAGTCAAAGATGAAAGAGTATACTGAGTCTCTGGTAGCTCTCCTAGACACAGCTATTCTATTTTGTCTTCTAAATCTGTGTAGCTAATAACCTCAAACATGGTTCCTTTTGGTATAGCTATGTCAGCCATTAAAAATATTATACGGACAGAGATTAACCACACCTAGTCTAGTAATGAAACCTGATTTTTTTTTTTTTTTTTTTTTTTTTTTTTGCCACAAGTAAGAGTAGCCAACAATATTCCGTGAATGACGACAATCGGGAATCAAAATGATTGGCGGATTTTTTTCTTCTTAATTAAAAATAATTATGAGCCTACCTATCTTCTTCCTTCTCCCTTCTTGAATAATTCAGTCTAAAAGCCATTAGATGAGGAATGTAGTAGTGCCGTTAGATGAGCCTCAACAGTAGCCCATTGTGGGGTGTTAAAGCCTGAGGGGTGAAGAAGGTTCTGGTTCTTTGTGAGGGCACCACTGTGGAAGTCTGGCATGGGTGTTGGAGCTCAATCAGGCATCCATGTCGAGGGAGGACAGGCAGCAACAGAAGACTGGTTATATATGAGAGATTGATCAAATAAATAAACATATTGAGAATGAAGGGAACCAGGTTTCTTATGCCAGACAAGGGTTTCAAGTGTGGAAAAGGAGAAAATCAGAATGAATCCTGTAACATTAGGTTAGAATTAGAGGTATCAGGATGAAATATATATATAGGTTGATATATGTATATATAGTGATATATATATTAGGGTGATACATGTGTGTACATTATATATACATACATACATACATATATACATATATATGTGTGTGTGTGTGTGTGTGTGTGTGTATAAAACATGTGTATCTATGTATGTGTGTATGTGTGTCTATTCTATCCCCCCTAATTCTGTTCACTGGGAGGACCTGGGAATAGTGATGCCCCATAGAGTGGATCACATCTTATATTGGTTTCTAAATACCATTCTCCAGTAAAAAGTACCATTGCTCCATGGCGAAAGAGCTGATTCAAGGGCTTGGGAAGGAAAGTACAAGATGACCTGAAATACCGCTTGTGCCAGGAAAGTATGGAATGCTAAAATAATAATGGGGACATGTCAAAAGGATTCAAGAGCCAGCTTGAATGGGCTCCCCTGGCCAAACCTGGGACAATTTGAACATCAAACTAAATAATAACAGTAAAATATTAGAATCTACTGAATAAAACAGGAATCCATGAGTCATTCTGACAATAATAAATTAATTGTAAATGGGAAGAGGGAAAAGATTTTCTCAGTAAAATGACAAGTAATAAATGCAGAAGAAATGATGGAATTACAAAAATGCCATTAGTGACTGTCATAGTAATAATTAAGCCACAAAACATCAATGAATACTAAATTCGGTGAAAATTTGACAAGGAGTGGGATATTTCCACAATCTCAAAGTACTTTCCCATAAAATACTCATTAATTATAAAAGGAAAAAGAATGATTTTACAGTGGAGAAACCTGGCAAACATCACCAAGGGATCAAAGTTAACATTATAATTAATAGGACAAATCAAAATAATGTATAGGTTGCTAGAATGCAATTAAAACATAACTTCTGTTGTAATTCCTGACAAAAATGCATAACCTGAATCTATCTAATCATGACAAAATATCAGACATACCCAACTAAGGAACATTCTACAAAGTAACACTGTAATCTTTAAAAGTATCAAAGTCATGAAAGTCAAGAAAAGACCAAGAAACTATTCCACACTGAAGGAGAGTAAAGCAACATAACTAAATGTAATATGTGATTCTAGGCTGGAACCTTTTGCTCTCAAGGATGTTTTTGGGACAACTGGAAAAACTTGAACAGGGTCTGTGGATTGTATGGTAGTAATGTATCAAATGCTAATTTTCTGATGGCTCTATTGTGGTTATCTGCTTGGTAGGAATCACACTAAAGTATTCAGAGCTGGTGAGATACCGTCATCAACTTACTCTCAAATGGTTCAGGAGGGGGAATTATTTGTACTATTCTGGCACCTTTCCTTTAAGTTTGACATGAATTAAAAATTTTAAAAATATGAATCATATAGAAATGCACTGAGAATTATAGAGATATCTGCTCTTACCATTCAACATTGTTCTCAAGAAAAAGCATACATTTTAAAAAAATAAGAAGTAAAAATTTTTTTTTTCATAAATAACATGATCATTTATATAGAAAACTGTACAGACTCTACCAAAAAAAGCAATTAGAACTAACAGGTGAGTGTAGCAAGGTTACAGAATACAAGATTAACATGCAAAAAAATTATATTTATACATGTTAGCAAAAAGAGTCAGGTATTGCCACCTAGCAGATTCTGTAACTGAGTCATCAAAAGGCCATTCTACTGTTCGACCAAACTAGCTAGTTCGGGATGATGGGAAACATGGTCAGACCAGTGAATTCAATGAACATGGGCTCATTATTGTACTTCTGCTGTGAAGTGAGTTTCTTGATCAGAAGCAATGCTGTATGGAATACCATGACAGTAGGTAGGGCATTCTATAAGTCCATTGATGGCAGTTTTGGCCGAAGCATTAGGAAAGGAAAATCTGTATCCAGAGTAAGAGTCTATTCCAGTAAGAACTAAATGCTGCCCCTTCCATGTTGGAAGTGGTCCAATGCAGTCAACCTGCCACCTTGTAGCTAGATGACCACCCCAGGGAATGGTGCTATATTGGTCATTCAACAGTGGCCGGAGCCACGATGGCTTTGGTGAATGGAAGTCCAAGTTGTTGAGTATTCCCACCACCATGGCCACTTTGTTGATTAAGCCCATTGGGTGATGACAGGAGTGGCTGGGGAAAGTGGCTATCTGGTGTTCACAGAATGGGTCTTTCTTTGGTGAGCATTCACAAGGTACACAAGTACCTTCATGTTTTTTGCCTATTCAGAGAGGGTCTACCTATATACTACTTCCCCAAATTTTCTTGTCACCAATTTTCCACTCATGTTCCTTCCATGTCCCTGCCCATCTAGCCAAACTGTTGACCTTAAACAAATGGACAGCCAGATATTACTCCAACAAAATGGGTTTATTCTGGAACAAAAAAGAATTGTAATTTGGGTCATGTAGTCTAATGGCAAACCACACAAAAGTCCAGAAACAAAGGAGAGGAACGCTATCTATGGACTTTGGAGGAGCTGCTATAAATGAAGAGTTCATTGGAGGAAACTTAATCTCATCCAGAAACACCCTCACGGACACACCCAGAATAATGATTAACCAAATATCTGGGTACCCTGTGTCTCAGTCAAGTTGACACATAAAATGAACTGTAACAGAAATCAATGAATTGTATTTAATTAAAATTAAAACCTATTGTTTTTCAAAAGATACTGTTGAGAAAACAAAAAGACAGGCTACAGATGGGGAAAATATTTGTCAAACACATATCTGACAAAGGATTTATCTGTAGACTATTGTAAATAACTCTTACAACTCAGTAACAAAAAGACAAAACAACACAATTTTTTTAAATTGGCAAAAGATTTGAACAGACAGTTCATCAAGAAGATTTATGAATGCAAACTCTTGAACAGATGATGAACATCATTAGTCATTAGAAAAATGCAAATTAAATCACATATCTGTCAGAGCTGGTAGAAGAACTCCCATACACTCCTGGTAGGAATACAAAATGATATATTTACTTTAGGAAACAGTTTGTCAGTTTCTTTAAAAAAATAAATGCAGTAGTACCCTCACCTTATCCATGAGGGATATGTTCTAAAGCCTCCAATGGATGCCTTAAACCATGGGTAATACCAAACCCTGTATATAGGTACTAAGTGACCAAAGGGTGGGTAGCACAGATATGCTGGACAAAGGGGTAACTCATGTCCCCCCAGGTGGGATGGAGTGGGACATCTTAAGAGTTTATAATGCTACTCAGAATAGTGCACAATTTAAAACTTGTGAATTCTTTATTTTTAGAATTTTCTATTTAACATTTTTTGGACTTTAGGTAACTGAAACCACAGAAAGTAAAACCACAGATAAGGAAGGACTACCATATACATCTAACATATAAGTCAGCAATTCCACTTCTAGGTATTTCTCAAAGAAAATGAAAGCATGTGTTCATAGAAAGACTTGAACACAAACTGTGGTATATCCAAACAATAGAATGTCAGCAATAAAAAAGATGAGCTAACTGATACATGTACCAGTATGAATGAATCTCAAAATAATTATGCTGAGTGAAAGAAACAAGATTAGAGTACATACTGTGTCATTTCATTTATGTAAAATTCTAGGATACAAAGGCTAATCTATAGTAACAGAAAAAAAGTCAATGC
Source organism: Eonycteris spelaea (assembly GCA_003508835.1). Classification (NCBI taxonomy): domain Eukaryota; kingdom Metazoa; phylum Chordata; class Mammalia; order Chiroptera; family Pteropodidae; genus Eonycteris; species Eonycteris spelaea. Next base: position 1,427,654 of record PUFA01000028.1, read on the forward strand.
TGGCTCAGGGACAGGTTGGGGAAGGGGGTAGGTTGGGGATAGATTACAAAGGGTCAGGAGGAAACTTGGGGGTGATGTATATGTTTATAACCTTGATTGTAGTGGTTTCAAGGGTGTGTAAATATGTAAAAACCTATCATATCGTACACTTTAAATATGTGTAGTTTATTTTACATCAATTACACCTTAATAGAGCTGTCGAAAAACACTTAAATAAAAATGTAAACTTAAATAAAGCAAAAATATTAATCAATAATAGACTATTTCAGATACAGACACAACTCTATGTACCAGTCCTTCCCTTCTTTCTTACACAGGCATAACCACATTACCGAAATTGATGCATATTACTTCTATGTTTTAATACTTTTACAACATATAAATATCTATAATCTATATACTATAAATTGTACATAATATTGTTTAGCATATTTCATAGTTACAGATAGCACCATATTGTATGTAGTCTTTTCCGACTTGCTTTTTTCACTCAAAATTATGTTTTTGACTTAGCCATGTTTTTGAGAGTTATCCATAAATGTGATTAATTCTTTTTAATTGCTGTATGAAGTAGAGTTTTCAACAGCATTACAATGAACATTGTATACATCTCTCCTTGTATACAAGTGTAAATATTTCTCTAAGAAAAGACTTCTCCAAGTAAAATTATCAGGTAATGGAGTATACAGTTGGCCCTCCATATCCACAGGTTTTATATCCATGGATGGATTTAACCAACCACAGATCAAAATTACTTGGGGGAAGAAATTCCAAAAGCAAAAATAAAATTTGCCACATGTCATGCTGAGCACTATACTGAATCCACATAAATGAAGTGATGTGTAGGCATACCCTGCTGTAGCATATATGCAAATATAGGTTATGTATAAATACAATACCATTTTATATAAGAGACTTGAACATCTCCATATTTTGGTATCTGTGGGTGTCCTGGAATGACTGTATATGTATCTTCAACTTTATGAGGTATTGTCAAATTGTTCTTCAAAATAGTTGTTCCAAACATTCCCACTTGATTTATCCTTGCTCATACTTACGGCACTTAGTTTTCATCTGCCAAATGGTATAAAATGGAATCTCATTATTTTAATTTCTATTTGTCTGATTACTAGAGAGATTGAGCATCTTTTAAATGCTTATTATATTTACTTAAGTTTCTTCCTCTATAAATTTCCCCTTCTTATCCTTTTGCTCAGCCCATTTTTATATTATGTTGGTTGGTTTCTTATCGATCTCTATGAGTTCTTTATATATTCTATATGCGGATTGCATATATTTTCTGGTCTGCAACTTGTCTCTTCACTTTGTTTATGGTATCTTTTGATATAGAGACTTTAAGTTTTTTGTCTTCTTTATGGGTATGCTGTTTTAGTTTTGTTGAGGAATCATTCACTATCTTGTTATAAAAAGATCCTCCCACATTTTTTTCTGTAAACTCTGGCTCTGTTACTAACTAGCTATGTAATCTTAGGCAAGTTTCTTAATCTTTCTGGGCCTCAGAGTTTTCACCAGTAAAGTAGGGATAGCAGTAATGTCTATTTCATAGAGTTGTTCTTAGGATTACTGATCTATATCAGGCAGGATCCCAAAGGAAACAAATGCCACTCTTAAATTAGGATGAAATGAGACGAGTTTAATTACAAAGGTATGAGTAGTACAGGGTAGTACAATATCCTAAGGGTAGTAACAGCAAAGAAGGCCAAAAGAGAGGAAGAGGGTAGGCAACGGTTATTGGAAAGATAGACTCCACATACAGAGGGTTACCTTGGAAGAGAGTGATTTTAGGTCCGGGATAGGGTAAACCTGAGGCAATTTGAAAGAGGAATAAATACTCTGATTTCATTGTCCTTCCTTCTTTCAAACTCCTACTGGGGTTCTGCATGGGCTGAAGCTAGAAGGCAAAAGAGTACACTAATGTCCATACGGATCTTGGGAAAAGGGGGAATGTGGATCTAGGATAGCAAATAAAAGGTATTTGCCATACATTCAACCAGAACTTATTGACTGCCAACATAAGCCAGGTACTGTTCTAGGCACTGAAAATGCAACATGAACACAGTGGACAAAGTCCCTGAGAGTGGTCAGGGAGCATCTTGGAGGAGCTCCCCTGGAGGAAAAATTTGAGCAGTGATTTGAAATAGGACCATGCTTGGAAGTCTGAGGAAAGGTGAGGTGGTGTTGGAAAATAATTAAGGGGAGAGGAGCAGCTTATATCATTGTGGTAGCAATGAAGGTAGTGATGAGTGGTGGGATCCTGGAAATATTTTGAAATTAGAGGATTTCTGCCTCTCCAAGATTCGCTGATGTGGGTTAGAATGTTTGAAAAAACATTAAGGATGACTCTAAAGGATTTGGCTGAAAAATGATGGGAAGGAAGGAGTGACATCAGCAAAAATGGAGGAGTAAGAATCCCCAAAATCAACTTCCATAAAAGCAATGAGAACATGGCAAAATTGTTAGAATCGACTTTTAAAAAAAATTTTTTTTTTAAATTAACCAGAGGTTTGCAATGATTAAGGGAGGGTTTATGCAAGAAAAATGACTGAATCTTGGTAAGAACAATAAATTATGTGGTATTTCAACTTGTTCTATTACCATTTTCCCCTCTTCTTAGCTCCATGGTAACCTGAAAAACCAAAAGCCTACAATCATGGTAAAAACCAGCAGCCCGACAGCCACTGGAGGAGGTAGAATGGGAATGGAGCTTTGAAAAGCCCCATTCTCTAGAGAACTGTCATTATTTGACCTATCTGGTAGTTTCCTGGAAGATTCTACTCAAGGCTATCTTTATCTGACAGAGCTTGCCTCATGCAAGCAGTCTTTTCCCCGGGGGGCATTTGTTTAAAACAATGAGAAGCAAATTTTCAACACTGTAGCTGCTTGTCGTGGTGGATAACAGCTGAGGTCAAAAAAAAAAAAAATAGGCTAATCAAAAAATGTTAAAGGAAAATCTTGGGGTTGTAATGTCCATAAGGGGCTTTGGAATGTTCTGACATATTCCTGGGAATCCAAAAGGGCATGCTCTTGTATAAAGCTGTGAGCATGGTTAGGAAAGACCTGAGAAGCCCTCTACCACTGACTAACCTTCAGGCTCTGCACAAGTAGGAAGTAAAGGCTAAGGAAGAGTTATAAACTTTCTGGCTGAGTCCCAAGCATGCTTTAATATGCACTCAGAGTCCCTTGGCAAAGGCTTATTGTTTTCAGGCATTTAAGGAAATCTCTGTTCAATAAGTAGGCTAACTGAGCAGAGACTTCAGTGGACACACATGACTAAGAATACAGAATTATTTCAGAAAAGCCACTAAATAAACAACCATCATCAACAATGAACAGCATCAAAAGTAGACCTTGGAGAGAGAGGGAGTCTGCTTTTCATTGTTTCCACGTTATATTATTTCTTTAATTTATTTCTTTTAATTAGTTTCAAGTATAAAGTACATTGGTTAGACATCTACATAGTTTGGAAAATGATGCCCCTAACTGCTCCCTCCTCCCCTTACCCTCCACCAACCCAACATATTAATGCTAACTGCATTCACTATGCTGTGCATCCCATCCCATGACCATCCATCAGATACTAATTTGTACTTCTTTAACCCTTCACCTCATTCTCCCAGCCCCGGAACCTCCACCCCTCTGTCCATCACCAAATTGCCCGCTATATTTGTGAGTCTGTTTTTGATTAGTTTGTTCTTTTTATTCCTTAGATTCCACATATAGTGAAATTATATAGTGTTTATCTTTCTCTTACTTAAATATCTTCTAGGTCCATCAAAGCATATCTTTTTCCATCTCCTTCCTTTCGTCTGTGTGTGTCTTTTAATCTGAAGTGAGTCTTTCATAGGCAGCATGTAGGGGTCTTTCAGTCATTCTATGTTTTGGTTGGAGCACTTAATTTTTTCCATTTAAGGTATTATTGATAGGAATATAGTTGTTACCATTCTTTATTCCTGTTTTTGACACATGTTTTTCTTCTTAAAGAAGTCCCTCCAACATTTCCTGTAATACTGGCTTGGTGGTGATAAATTCCTTTAGCTTTTTTTGTTGGGAAGCTCTTTATCTGTCCTTCAACTCTAAATGATAGCTTTGCTGGATAAAGTATTCTTGTTGATCCTGGGTCTTCATCCTGTCGAATATTTTGCCAAGCCCTTCTGTCCTGCATAGTTTCTTTTGAGAAATCAGCTGCCAGTCTTATGGGTGTTCCCTTATAAGTAACTATCTGTTTTTCTCTTGCTGCTTTTAATATTCTTTCTTTGTATTTAACTTTGGCATTTTAATTATGATGTGTCTTGGTGTGGGCCTCTTTGGATCCCTGATTTTTGGAATTCTCTGAGCTTCCTGGGGTTTTATGTCCATTTCCTTCACCAGGTTAGGAAGTTTTCCATCATTATTTCTTCAAACAGCTGTTCAACATCTTGATTTTCTTCAGTTACACTGATCAGATAGATATTTGGACCCTTAATAGTGTCCCATATGCCTTAAATTATTTTTATAGTCTTGGCATCTTATCTCTTGCCATTCTGATTGTGTGTCCTTGGCTTTCCTGTCCTCTAGATAGGGCATTTGATCCTTTATTCACTTTGTTTTTTCCTTTGTTTATTCCATTTAATATACTTCTCATCTCAGATAATGTGTTCTTCATTTCAGACTGGTTCCTTTTATAATTTCCATTTCCATTTTTATGTTTTTTATCTCTGTTGAAGTTCTCACTGAATTTATCTACATTCCCAAAAGTTCATTGAGCATCTTTATAACCAGTGTTTTGAACTCTGCATCTGTTAGATTACTTGACTCCATTATTCTGGATCTCTGTTCTTTCTCTCATATGTTTCTGCTTCTTTTTTCCCATTTGGCTGCCTTTCTGTGTCTGTTTCTATGTACTAAGCAAAGCTCCTAAGTCTCCTGGTCTTATTAGTGTGGATTTGTGAAGTAGGTGTCCAGTGGCACAATCCTGAGAGGGTTCAGCTGCAGGCCAAGTTTAGCCCCAGCCTGTGTCCCTCCAGGGCCACCTATTAAGAATCAGCAAGTATTCCACAGATGCTGTGCTTGTAGTTGTCTCAAGAGGTCGTGCCAGAAACTGAGGCCAGCTGGCTCCCGTGTCTAGGTGCTGCTCAGCAAGGAGCACCTGACTCGCTGAGGATACACCTGGATGTGGCTTGGGTGGAACCATGAGTTGGAGGAGGCGGGGTTTCAGGGACTCCTCTGGCAGAGCGACCTCTGTTATCCAGTTTAATGATGTCAGAGCTATGGCGGCACTGTGTCCGCCATACTGTGAGGGAGGAGGGCTCAATAGGGAACAATCGACACCACCAGCATTTCTGTACAGAGCGAATCTCCCCTCAGCCCTCTCTCTGACAATGTCTCTCTGTAAGTCCCTGGTGCCCCCTTGCACGCAGCCAAATCAGCACTGGTGCTCAGAGCGAGCAGGTCCATCTCCAAGCAAATCCACTCGCAGACGTGGCCCCTTTAAGAAGCTTCTGCTGCTGCTGCTGCCACAGCCTCTGTCTCACTCAGCCACTTGAGTCGGGGCATCTCCAGGTCCTTACTCCATCCTACCTTCTGCCATTGCAGGGTGCTTTCTCGGATATCTTTCTAGTTGTATGGCTTGTTCATCTAGATCTCAGACGATTTTTCCTTGCTGCCTTTGATTTGGTCACCAGAGGTATGAATGAGCCTCTATCATCTACATCATTTTTTCCTCCCCTCATTCTTTCACACTATATTATTTTAAATGTCCAGTTTTCAACAAAAAAAATTATGATATTTAATGAAACAAGAAAATATGAATCATACAGGGAAAAAAAGCAGTTAATATAAACCATCCTGAGAAAGGCCAGACAATGGACTTACTAGACAAAGACTTTCAACTAGTCACTTAAAATATATTCAAAGAACTAAAAAAAAAAAAGGCTAGAGAATATTAAAAAAATACAGAAATTATTTTTAAAAGAACCAAACAGAAATTCTGGTATTGAAAAAGTACAATAGCCAAAAGGAAAAATTTACTAGGGGGACTCAACAGCAAATTTGAGACAGAAGAGAGAAACAGTGAATTTGAAGGCAGGCCAATTGAGATTATCCTATCTAAGGAACAATAAAGAAGAATGAAGAAAAATGAATAGAGCCTCAGAGATTTGTGACATGCTATCAAGTGTCCCACAAAAGGAGAGTACAGAAAGACTATTTGAATAATGGCTAAAAATCCCAAAATTTGATGAAAAACATTAATCTACACATCCAAGAAGTTAAAAAAACTCCACATAGGAAAAGTTCAAACAGGTCCACACCTACACACATCATCACCACACTGCCAACTGCCAAAAATTGGATCTTGAAAGCAACAAAAGAGAAGTGATTCATCATGTACAAGGTATCCTCAATACAATTTCTAATTAGCAACTATGGAGGCCAGAAGCAGTAGGGTGATATATTCACAGTCCTAGAATATAAAGACTGGCAACAAAAAATTCTATATTCAGCCAGGCTTCTCTTCAAAAATGAAGGTAAAATTAAGACATTCTTGGATAAACAAAAACGGAAAAAACTTATACTAGCAAACCAACTCTATAAGAAATACTAAAGAGAATCCTTCAGGCCGAAATGAAAGGACATAAGACAGTAATTCTAATCCACATGAACAAATATATACAGCATCAGTAAAGTTACCTATATAGGTAACTATAAAAGACAGTATGAATGTAATTTTTGTTTCCAACTCTCTTTTTCTCCCAATATGTTATAAAACAATTGTATTAAAAAATTTATTATACATCTACATCGATGGGCATACAATGCAGAAAGATGTAACTTGTATGACAACACAAAAGAAAAAGGAAATAAAGCCATATAGAAACACAGCTTTTGTATGTTATTGAAATTAAGTTGCTATTAATGCAAACTAGATTGTTATATATTAACATGTTAATTGTAATCCCCAAGGAAACCACTAAGAAACTAACAATAACTATATATATATGTATATATATATATATATACATACATATATACATACATATACATATATATATGGATTAAAACGACACACTAGGATGTCTATTTAACACAAAAGAGGGCTGAATGGTGGAATAGATGGGGGAAATCTCAAGACAAAAAATAAATAGCAAAAATGGCAGACATAAGTAATACTTTATTAGAAACTACATTAATTGTAAGTGTCATTTATATGGCCTAGACAGGGATAATACATGATCCAAGTATACATTGTCTATAAGAGACATACTTTAGACCCAAAGACACATACAGGCTGACAAGAAAAGTATGAAAAAAGATAAATGAGACAAACTAGTAACCAAAAGAGATCAGAATATCTATATTATATAAGAAGACAAAATATACTTCAAGACAAAATTATTACTAAAGATGACAAAAGATGGCATAGATGATAGAGGCTTTTGTTCATCCTTCTTGTGACCAAATCAAAGTTGTAACAGAAACACAACAAACAGCAAGCGAAAGTTGCCTGAGATCTAGACAAACAGAAGCACTACAACTAGGGAGAAAAATAATTAATCAACCTGCAATGGTAGAAGGTAGGAGGGGCGAAGATATGCGCTGCCTGGTCCAAAGCGGCTGAGTGGGACAGAGGTTGTGGCAGTGTCAGCCATAGTAGCTGCAGATACCTCTTAAAGGGGCCATGTCCACCAAGCAGACTACTCACTCTGTGCATCAGAGCCCGGTTCGCTGTTCCGAGGTTACCAGTGATGTACAGAGGGACACTGAGTTATCAGAGTGAGGGCCAGAGGCAAGGATCTCTCCTGGACAGAAGTGCTGGTGGTATCCATTGTTCCTCTCTTGAGCCCCCCCCATCCTAGGGTGCAGAAGCAGCAACATAGTTGAGATGTAATCAAACTGGATAACAGAGGTGGTTCTGCCCAGAGGATTCCCTGAAACTCCACCTCACACAACTCACAGCCCCTCCCAAGACACATCCAGGTGTGTCCTCTGTGAGTTAGGTGCTCCTTGCTGAGCAGTGCCAACACTCACACTGGTGGCAGCTGGCCTCAGTTTCTGGTGTGTGTGTGTGTGTGTGTGTGTGTGTGTGTGTATTGTCTTTATTGAAATATAATAGACGTTTAGTTGCTTGTATTTACATTGTACAATTCAATGAGTTTCTTTTTTTAAATTCTACTTGGCATACACTAATATACCAGTTTCAATTGTATAGCACAGTGATCAGAGATCCACATAACTCACAAAGCAACCAGAGACTTAGGAGCTTTGCTTAGTCCATAGAAACAGACACAGAAAGGCAGACAAAATGGGAAGACAAAGAACAGAGATCCAAAAATAATGAAGTCAGGTAATCTAAAAGATGCAGAGTTCAAAACACTGGTTATAAAGATGCTCAATGAACCTAGGGGAAGTGTAGATGAATTCAGTGATAACTTTAACAAAGAGATTAAAAAGATAAAAATGGAAGTGCAAAATTATAGAAGGGAACCAGTCAGAAATGAAGAATACATTATCTGAAATGAAGAGTATATTAGATGGAATGATAGAGTGGATAAAAAAAGATGATCAAACCATCGATATAGAGGAAGGGGAAACCAAGAACACTCAATCAGAATGGCAAGAAAAAAGAAGCCAAGATTATATTAATAATTTAAGGAGCCCGTGGGACACTATTAAAGGTAAAAATATCCATGTCATAGGGTACCTGAAAGAAAATAAGTCATGGAAGAGCTATATGAAAATATAATGTTGGAAAACTTCCCTAACCTGGTGAAAGAAATAGACATACAAACCCAAGAAGCTCAGAGAATCCCATGAATTAGGAATCCAAAGAGGCCCACACCAAGACACATCATAATTAAAATGCCAAAGGTTAAATACAAAGAGAGAATCTTAAAAGCAGCAAGAGAAAAGCAGTTAGTTACCTACAAGGGAGCACTCATAAGACTGGCAGCTGATTTCTCAAAAGGAACTATGCAGGACAGAAGGGTTTGACACCGAATCTTCAACATGATGAAAACTCAGGATCTACAACCAAAAATACTTTATCCGGCAAAGCTATCAGAGTCAAAGGACAGATAAAGAGCTTCCCAAACAAAAATAAGCAAAAGGAATTTAACACCACCAAGCCAGTATTACAGGAAATGTTGGAGGGACTTCTTTAAGAAGAAAAAGACATGTAACAAAAAAACAGGAAAAGTGAACGGTAATAACTATGTTCCTATCAACAAGTACCTCAAATGAAAAAGATTAAGTGCTCCAACCAAAACAGAGTAGTCGAATGGATAAGAAAAAAAAGCCCCCTACATATGCTGCCTATGAGACACTCACTTCAGATTAAAAGACACATACAGACTAAAAAGAAAGGGATGGAAAAAGATATTGTTTTGATGTACCTAGATAGAAGGTATTGCGCTGAATGAAATGGGTCGGATAGAGAAAAGACAAATATCACGATTTCACATACATGTGGAACCTAAAGAACAAAACCAACAACTACAACAACAAAAGCACAAATAACTCACAGATATATAGAATATTTAGAGAGCTACTAGATGGGAGGGGTTTTGGGGGACAGCAAAAAAAACGCAAAGGGATTAAGAGGTACAAATGGATAGTTGGTGAATAGACATGGAGATATAGGGTGTAGCATGGGGAAGATGGTTAATAGTGTTGTAATAAATACGTAAGAGGGAAGAGGAGCTACTAGATTTAGAGGGATGATCGCTTTGTGAGTTATGTGGATCTCTGATCACTGTGCTGTACAATTGAAACTGGCATATTAGTGTATGCCAACTAGAATTTAAAAAAAAACTCATTGAATTGTACAATGTAAATACAAGCAACTAAATGTCTATTATGTTTCAATAAAGCCAGAAAAAAATTTGCATTAACTCAATATGCAAAAAAATAAAACACATAAACAATACAACACTCTGAGCATCTATAACAAATAAAATAATAAATAATATTGATGGGAAGTGTGAAGCATGTATAATTCTAGCCTTGGAAATCCAAAGGAAATTTTTAAAGTAAATTGGAATATTTTCTAGGCCTGATTTTTAGTACTGAAAGAGCTCTCTCTATATAAATTTTAACTACTTTTACCATTTTTTATTTAATTAAAAAATGTGTGCCACAAAGTACCTTTTGTTGAGGATAGTGGCAAGCAGAAGGTAATGGTGAGAAATCAAGTCACACATCATTTCTGCAATAAAATTTATTTAATTGGCTTTGTAGAGCCAACCCCAAGCCCCAAAATTATCAGGAAAATAGCAACAACAATAATAATATGTTGATGGTCACTTAGTAATTGCATTTTGATGATGATATATAAAAATAAAATCCAGAGCATTCTATTAAGCAATTTGGCCTTTCATTGTAATTGCCTATAAACTATTCCACATTTGCATAAATACCACTAGATATGTCTGCAGCTACTTTTAGACATAAGTACCACATGTTCTGAAAAGTATATAATTAGTGGTATCTTTCACTGCCAGCTGTATTTTCTTCTCAGTCAATTGTAATAATAAAATCAATTGAAATTTTTTAAGAAAATTGTTACTAGAGACAAAGACATTTAAAAATGATAAAATAGTTGATTAATCAAGATATAGAAATTTTAAACATAAATGCACCTAATAACAGAGCCCCTGATACATGAAGCAACGAAGGACAGAAATGAAAGAAGAAACAGACAGTTCAATGATATAGTTGCGATTTCAATACACTACTTTTTTGTTTTTGAGAATTAAAGTGCTTTATTTCTTTGTAAAAATGCATCAAGAGGAATTAGAATAGTGCTTGCCTTCCTGTCATATAACTTATAATACCGAGTGAATATTTTTTCTATACCTTAGTAAACTGTTAGTCTGCTTTCTAAATTTGGATCATCTTTTAAAATTTTATCCTTCGTACTTTCAATGCTTGGAAATATCTGAGAGTTCCTCTCGTGTGATTTTGTTATTATGTTTGTATTTTGTAAACTCCACTTATGTTCAATTCGAATCATACTTCCTGCACTATCACTTTTTGTTTCTTTCTTCACTATTATTTTTGTTGTCAATGATTGTTCATTTTTGTAAAACATCACATGGTTATCACTGGAAGATAAGGAGGCAACACAACTACACACTGCTGTCTGTGTACAAACTGAATAACAGATACATAGTGACCAATTACAGGCAATGCTGAAAGAAGTGACGTGATTTCTAACTAACTAATTGTGGTGCACATATTTGTGAAGTAATTTGTGCATTTATCTAGCAGTGAAGTTTGTACTTCATGCAAGCACTCAGAGTTCACATACTATTGTAACTGAAATTTAAATGCTGTTGTAGGGGATTAACCCATGTTCAATAACGGATAGAACAATTGTACAGAAGATCAACAGGGAAGAGAAGCCATGAACAACGCTATAAACAGATATAAATGACTCAACAGATATAAATGAAATAGAGAATGGAAAAATAATAGAGAATATCGGTGAAACCAAAGTTGGTTTTTTGAAAAGATCACAAAATTAACAAAACTTTAGCTAAACTGATAAGAATAAAAAGAGAGAACATTCAAATTATTAAAATAAGGAATGAACAAGGGCACATTATCATCAGCCTTACAAAATTAAAAAAAGATTATATGGAAATATTAAGAATAATCATATGCCAACAACTTAGATAACCTAGATAAAATATAAAAATTTTATCCATAAAGATATAGGCTATGGAAACTTGCTCAAGAAGCAATACAAATCTAAATAGACCTATAACAAGCAAAGAGATTGAATCAGTAATAATAAAAAAAATCCTACAAAGAAAATCTTTAAAGAAAATCCTTGGACCATATGTCCTCACTGATAAATTCTACCAAATGTTTAAAAAAGAACTACCGCCAATTCTTCACAAACTTCTAAAAATAAAAGAGGAAGCAATATTTCTCAATCACTCTATGAGGCCAGTATTATGCTGATACCAAAACTAGTTAAAGCTATCACAAGAAAACAAAACTACAGACCAATATCTCTTATAAATATAGAACCAAAATCTTCTACAAAATAATTAGAAATACAGCAACAACAACAAAAAATTATACATTGTGGCCAAGTAGGATTTATCCCCAAATGCAAGGTGGGTTTAACATATGAAAATCAGTCAATGGAATACACCATGTTACTACTAGAATAAAAGACAAAAATCACACTATCACCTCAATAGACAAAGAATTTGTGCGCCAGGCCCCGGGTGCATGCCGCGAGTGTATGGAGGAGATGTCCTGTCTTCAGGGATCCAGTTCTTAAGGGGAAAACGGCAACATCCATAGGTCAGGAGTGGAAGTGTGTGTGTGTGTTGGGGTGGGGGGAATTAAAGAGGAGGAAAAAAGATTTTGATAAAATCAAACACTCTTTCATGATAAAAATACACAACAATCTAGAAATAGAAGGGAATATTCTTAATGTGATAAAGGGCATCTACAACTAATGCACAGCTAATAGCATACTTAGTTGTTAAAGACTAAAGTCTTTCCTCCTAAATCAGGAACAAGCCAAAAACATTCACTCTCACAACTTCCATTCAAAGTTTATTGGAGGTTCTAGCTAGAGCAATTAAGTAAGAACAAGAAATAAAAGGCATCTAGATTGAAAAGGTAGAAGTAAAACTATTTCTATTTACAAACAACATGATCTCATATATAGAAAATCCTCAAGAATCCATAAGAAAACTTAGAGCTCATAAAAAAGTGCAAGATTGCAAGATACAAGATCAGTATACAAACACTGATTGTATTTCTATACAGTAGCAATAAATGATCTGAAAACAAAATTAGGAAAACAATTTCCTATGGCCATGCCACCTTGCAGCAAGCCGATCCATCTGATCTTGGAAGCTAAGGGGTTGGGCCTGGTTAGTACTTGGATGGGAGACCATCTAGAAGACCAGGTGCTATAGGTATAAAAGATAAGAGATTGTAAGCTGACAAGATCCTTGCAATCTGTGAGGTCAACCAAGGGTTGCCTCACCTAAAATAATAAAAGTAATGAAGAAAGAAAGAAAACAATTTCATTTATAATAGCATAAAATAGAAAAAAATACTTATGAGTAATTTAACAAAATTAGTGAAAGATTTGTGCACTGAAAACTACAAAACATAGTTCAAAAAAATTAGGAAGACCTAAATAAATGGAAAGACATCCCATATTCATGGATTGAAGACTTAAACATCATTAAGATGGCAATACTCCCCAAATTAACATACAGATTCAGTGCAATCCCTATTAAAATCCTAGATGCCTCTTTTAAAGAAACTGACAAGGTGATTCTAAAATTCATATAGAAATGCAAGAGACCCAGAATATCCAAAGCAATCTTGAAAAAGGACAAAGTTGAAGTACTCACACTTCCTGATTTCAAAACTTACTACAAAGGTACTGTTATTAAGCCTTTTTAATACTGGCATAAGGAAGACATATAGAACAATGGAATAGAATTGAGACACCAGAAGTAAGTCCAAATATTTAAGGTCAGCTAAATTTTTATAAGAATGCCATGATGATTCAATGGGAGAAAGAATAGTCTTTTCGACAAACGGCGTTGAGACAACTGGGTATCTACCTGCGAAAGAATAAAATTGGACCCCATATCATTACTATGTACAAAAATTATCTCACTAAGTGTTGCTGAGGATGTGGAGCAAAGGGAACTCTTGTGCACTGTTGGTGGGACTACAAATTGGTGCAGCCACTATGGAAAACATCGTGGAAGTTCCTCAAAAATTAAAAATAGAACTACCATATGACCCAGCAATCCTATTTTCTGGGTATTTATGTGAAGAAGTCCAAAATTCTTATTTGAAAAGATATGGATCCTTATGTTCACTGCAGCATTATTTAAAATAGCCAAGACATGGAAGCAATCTAAGTGTTCATCGATAGATCATTAGATAAGATGTGGTACATATATACAATGGAATATAGCCATAAAAAATGATATTTTATTATTTGCAATAACATTAATGGACATAGAGGTTGTTATGCTAAGTGAAATAAATCAGACAGAAAGACAATACTATCTGTGGTATTCCACTTATATGTGGAATCTAAAAAACAAAATATAGCTTTTTGAGCCATGCTTTTCTTGCTCAGGCCCACTTCCACTTCTGGAAGTGTACTTTCCTGTCTAATAAAACTGTTCTTTTCTACTGTAAAAAAATAAAATAAAAACAAAATATATGAATAAACAAAACAGAAACGAACTCATAGAAACATAGAACTGATGGTTGTCAGATGGGAGGATGGGGGGGCTGAGTGAAAAAGGTAACACGATTAAAAAGCACGAATTCTCAGTTGCAAATAGTCACAGGGATGTAAAGTACAGCATAGGGAATACAGTTGATAATATTGTAATAACTATGTATTGTGCCAGGTGAGTACTAGATTGAGGGATCACTTTGTAAGTTATAGAAATGTCTAATCAATATGTTGTACTCCTGAAACTAATATAATATTGAATGTCAACTATAATTAAAAAAACTTTAATTATCTCAAAATGGATCAAAGACCTAAATACAGAAATAATACTATAAAAATCTTTGAAGGAAACATAGGTGTAAATCTTTGTGACCTTGGATTAAGCAGTGATATCTTAGATATGACACCAACAGCACAAACAAAAGATAAATTGGAAGAACTCACAGAATGGGAGAAAATATATGCAAATCATATATCTGTTAAGAGTCCATTAGCTAGAATATAAAAGTATTCTTACAACTCAATAATAGAACAAGTAAACCAATTACAAAATGGGCAAAGAAATTGAATAGACATTTCTCCAAAGAAGATGTATAAATGGCCAATAATTACATGGTGATGTTCAACATTATTAGCCATTAGGGAAATGTAAATTAAAACCACGAAGATACCACTTCATTCACACCCACTACGATGGTTAAAATCAGAAAGATGGACAATAAAAGTGTTGGTGTAAGGATGCAAAAAAATTGGAAGCTTCATACATTGCTGGTGAGAATGTAAAATGATCCAGCTGCTATGAAAAACAGTTGGTAGTTTCTCAAAAAGTTAAACATAGATTTACCATATGACTCAGCAATTCCATTCCTTGGTATATATTATGAGAACTGAGAACAATGTCTACCTAAAAACTTGTGCGTGGATGTTCAAAGCAACATTATTCATAATAGCTCTTAAGTGGGAACAACCCAATTGTCTACCAAATGAACCTGGCGGTCCGTCTGCTCTTCTCCCCATGCTTAGAACAGTGCTTTGCACACATGTCCTGTTAAGTATTTGTTAAAATGCTGAGTAATAAACATAGTGCTTTTTAATTCCCAGTTTCATATATATTACCTCAGTTGATCATTATAATTCTTTGAGAAAAATGGGATTGCTCCCCCTATTGCAAAGAAACTCATAGAGCATTTCAGCTAAGGCCATTGGGCTAAATGAAAGGATTGCTACGCAGGGGGCTTGCTTTTTCTATTCACTTCAGTTTTAGGGCTAAAGGTATTTCAAACTACTCTGCCATTAAGGAAGTGATGAATCTGGAGGATAGTGGAAACAACATGAACACGTTTTAAAAAGTCGTCAGTTTCTGCGGTTGAAATCCTTTTCTCCCACCTACCCCTTATACAGCCACACACACAGCAGAGATTATGGCCACAGTGATACAAAGAAAATGCAACTACTCAACTGTTTGGAACCCTAAATCCCCTGTGTACCTGCCTCGGGTTTTTCCTCCACTTTTTCTTTTCAACAGCTTTACTGAGTTGTAATAATCTTGTCTTGTTTTAAAAGTGCGCTCCTTCGAGGTAATAACATTTCCTAGAATATTTACTTCACCTTTCGGATCACTATTAACAGGCACCTGTAAGAATTCCCTTTCCTTCTTTTTCTTTCCTTACCCCCCCCCGCCCCTGGACATTTCTCAGCCTTACACTCGCGAACTGCGTGTCTCCAACTCGCTCAGTCTCGCTCGCAAGCCCTGCCCACCGAAAATCTGCCCCTTCATTTTCCCGGAGCCCCGCCCCTCGCCCCTTTCCAACTCAGGCCTTACGGATCTCGCCCTTCCTCCACCTCCCCAACCCCCCCAATATCTCGCGAGAGGTGAGCGCGCCTGGCCGGACGAGAGGAAAGTGTCTGCTCGGCTAAGGGGGGAAAGAAGGAGCTGGAAACAGATTGTGGGACCGAGCGCGGGCGGGCGGGAGGCGACGGAGCTACCGCAGCGGGTGAGTCCTGTTAACATTAACTAGTCCATGATGTGACGAGAGCCTCCCTTCAATTCTGGCCAGTCCCAACGTCCCCGGCTGGGGTCTCCCCTCCCAGTCTGTGTTGGACCGGGGCGCAGAGGCGGTGGCCGGGCCCTGTCTGAGGAAGAGGGTGGGGAATGGAGTAACGGTGGCCAATAAGAGAGAAGGAAGCTACGATTGGCGGCGATGAGCACTAATGAGATATCGTCTTTACCTTGCGGTGTGCCGTCCCTCTTTCCCTCCTCCCGCCTCCTTCCTTGGGGGGAAGGCGGGGCCAGAGGCCTGAAGTGTGGGGAGAACTTGGGGGTAAGTAGCCCCGGGGGGCACAGGGCGTGGCGAGAAGAGGGGAGTTGAATCCTGAGGGAATGGAAGTCTAGCTTAATGGAAAGATCCAGGAATGGGATGGAATGAGAGAAAGGTTGAAGACCCAGGGCTTCTCAAAGAGTGGGATTAGGGGCTTGGCATTGGAAGAAGCAGGGTTAATAGGCAGGAGGTAGGGATGAGTGGGTGAAAACATGGCATGGGGTTTGGCTGGCAAGATAGGGATAAATCATTGGATATGAGAGTCATGGCATTTCGATTGAATTATAAAAAATATCAGGGACATGATATCAGAGAAAAAGTATGGCTATGAAAAAATTAAGTGTATGAGTTTAGGAAGACTTAATAGGAGTGGGCTCTGTAGCCAAAAGGCATCACTTTGAAAAGGTGTGGAATCCAGAGGTGCAGGGGTGGTGTTTGGAAAGAAGGCTATTATATACAGGTTTGGAGCCTAGGTATCAGAAGAAACTTAGGATATTATTGACTTAGGGCTTTTGGTGACCAGCCTGCAATAATGCTGGATAGAGGTAGAAAAGGAGAAAAAAAGAACACTTTCACCACTTCTACTCTGGTTTCCTTTTTTCCTCTCTCCTTTTCCCACATTTCATTTCTTCCTAACTCAGGGATGGGGGCTTGGGACATAAGCGGTCCAAGTTGGAGCCCCATAGGAGTTATGTGTTGCTCTGAATTGCTTGTTATGTTCTCTGATTGGGGTGTTTACTACCCAGGGCACCTCCTACCCAGATTCCCGTGTTGCTACTTCCCTAACTTTAAAAGTTTGTTTTCTTCTTAAAAGGGGTGTTTTATTATCGCTGAGGGTTGTGTCATAATATGTGAAGGTTTGTGGGGGTGTACAGAGTTTTCTCGGCAAGCTCTCTTGATTCCTGTGTTTAAAATTTTGCAATAGTGTAAGTAATTCTTGTAGAGACATCTGTCTTAATAGGTATTCTAAGCACAAAAATATACTAAAGTGAAGTCTTATTAAATATGTATCTTACTCGTATTCTTGAAGAGTTGTTAAATGGATGGTTGCAATTAGTTTTAGTTAGCTTATGCTATATATTTTTTAAATGATATAAATAAAATGGACACTTATTTCAAGAAAGTGAAAATTTTTGGGTTTCTTCCTTTGTATCCAGACTCAAAAGCTAAAGATATGTTATTGTATCTTAGGGCAAGGGTTAGGAGAAATCAAACACAATTTTGTACTTAAACATGGAGGATGTAAGGTAAGTGGAGACTGTTGCGAAATGTAACATGTCTATAAGAAGAAGCTAAAGTTTGGCAGCTATATAAGCAGTCTTACCAGTTCTTAATTCTGTACAGAAAAATGAAAAGCCTTTACCCTTTGTTTGCTAGTTATGTAATTTAAAAATGAACCAATACAGCCAATTAATAACTTATTTGCTGTTGCACAGATTTGTCTTTACATTCTTCTTCTGCTTTACTTTGAGAAGCAAAATAATATCTAAAAATACTGGTAAAGCTGTTAATGTGAAGAGAACCAGAGTATGTTGCTTTGTAGTAACCTTTAGTTTTCAACAAACATTTAAAGCTTTTTCTCCTGGCCAGGAAGTCACCCCTACAGCACATTGAGATCAATTAATTACTGAACCTTAAGCATTACTGAATTGGGTAGCAGTATTTCCCATTAGAGCATTACTGTTGGACATTCAGACATTTTCACAGTTTGCCTGGCAGCAGCACAAAGAAATAGCCAATGAGATAGCAAAGTGCCTTGTTTTATTCTTGCATCCTAGAATTTGTGATGGCTTTGACTTAGGCACTATTAAATGCAAGATTGTTTTTTTTTTTCCCCATTAGTGTTAACACAGCAGAAAGCTAAAGAGTGCTCATCTTTAAATTTGTGTATCAAAGGTTACATCCTGTGATAGTTTCAGTGTTATGATTTTAAGTATTTTTGTTTACTGTGGCTTTTAATTGTCAGTGAATACTGTTACTGCATTCTCCTTTCTTTTTCCTCTCTTCACTTCTAACCCAAAATGAAAATTATTTTTTCAGCCAACTCTTAAGCTACTACTTTGCCTCAAGTAAAGTCCCTGGCTCTGCCTGAACACAGCTACTCTGAAGTTCTCACAAGTTATTGTTTTGTACATGTCAAGACTGAGTTTTTCCTAGGCTGCAGGAGGAGGGAGTCAGTGTTACAGCAGTCTCCTATCCACGTCTGATAAGGAGGAGCTTTCTCCCTGTGAGGAAGTTTGGGGTGGAGCAAATAGCATTGCCATATAATGTCTAATAAAGACAGCTCTCTTCTGAGACTAGTTGGCAGGCTAATGTATTATTGTCCCTTATTCCTTGATCAACTAAAGTTAAGGTGTAGATGTTGTTTCTTTGAGAAAAACAAATGTAGCATTCATTTAAAAAGAGAAAGCATTAATTTTTGTTGTTGGTTTCTCAGAAAATCGTAGTATGTTTTTAGAGTTCATGAAAAGTCTTGCATTTCTTTAGAAACTTGTCAAAGAAAAAAATTTTTAAGTTTCTCATTTTTGAACATTGCCTTCCCCTGACAGGCTTCTTTTAGGATCAAGGATATTCATGAAATGTGAAAAAGGCATCATATTTGGAATCTCTGAGGGACAGTCTTTTAACTTCAGAATGCTGTAAGGAAAAGATCCCCACTTCACAGATACCCTGTTACATTTTGGAGCTCCATTTTTAGAACATTCTTTACATTGTGCTGAAGCTCTTTAGTTCGCCACCTGAAACTACAATAAATAAACCCAATTCCTCATCAACATGGTAGCCCTTTAAATATTTGATGACAGTTATGTCTTGTTAAAGCTTTGTTACTGGGATAAATATCCCAAATTCTTTCAGCCATTCCTTAAATGACATTTTTAAATAAAGTTCAGGCTCCTCATCAACTTAGTTGACTGTTTTTTAGGGCTTCTCATTTGCAGTGATTAACAGTTTGCTTCTTACCTCTGCACAACAACCCTGTAGCAGTTCTCCAGGCGACACCTATCCACACTTAGGATTCAGCATAGATGTCATCCTGTGTGTGCAGAATCCTTCCGATTGAATTGGGTGCCCCTTCTATATCACTCAGTGCTTTTATCCGATACTTACCGCACCATATTGTAGTTGTTAACTTGTTTTGTCTCTCTTGCTGTAAAGTCCTTGAGTGGAGGGATTATGTCCAGTTCAGTGTTGAAAACCCTAAGATTAGCGTAGTGCTCAGCATGTAGTAGTTGCTCAATAAATGTTTTTAAATGAAAAAAAGTTTTTAGGGTTTCTTATCATGATCTGAATATAACATCTCATATATAATCCGATCAATACAAAGTACAGGGGAGAGAGGTGTTTTTTTTTTTAACTATATTCATACCTCTATTTTTAAAGCCTAGTTGATATTTTAAATGTATTGAGGACTTTACATTTATCCCTGTAATTGTCATCTTGTTAGTTTTGTTTATTGTTTTAGCTGTTAATGTTATTTAGCCTCTTGGGCATTCCTCATATCTTTGTATCATTGATAGATAAATTTGATAAACAACATAACATAACACCTATGTTTTTGATTTAGGTCACTAGTAAACATATATATAAGAGTGGAGCAGGGGGTGGCTTCATACCGTAGTGGTTAGTACGTCTGCTTTACACGCAGAAGGTCCTGGGTTTGCACCCCAGGTTGAGCCATTGACCATCCCCGGGTGCACCAAGCCCCGGTGCATGCCCCAAGTATGTGGAAGGAGACTCCCCACCTTCAGAGATCCAGTTCTTGAGGAGAAATAGCAACATCCATAGGTCAGGGTGGAAGTGGGGTGGGTGGTAGTTAAAGAGGGGAAAAAAAAGTGGAGCAATGCTATCACGGCACACTATCATTAGATTATTAATCCATTAATCAACCTTTTGGGTTGGTGAAATTCAGTTATGAATCCACTACTGTTTTATCATCTACACTATATTTCCTATAAAGTTTTTAGGTGCCCTGTTGAAATCTAATATATTTTTCTGACATATCCCTGAGCTCCTAGGCTAGAGACCCTGTCAAAAAGAAAATGAGGTTAGACATTAGTTATTATTTAGATATGCTAGTGTCTGTAGGTTACTGCATTACTTGCCAGTTGTTCATAAGCCATCTTTATTAATTTTATAATCTTCCTGGGAAAGAATAATTATCAGTCTATTATTTAAGGACTCTACCTCCCCTGCCCCTTATTTTATTAAGTATGATTTTCCCATTTCCAAGACTTCTGGTGTGCTCCCCCCTCTTTTTAAAAAAATAAATATACAATGATTAATAATGTGTCTTTATAGTTGCATGCTTTTTGTCATCAGATGAAATTCTGTTTTGGAAACTTTTCAGAAGAAATGTTGTTCCCTAAACATTTTAAGTTACATATTAAAGAATTAAACTATTGCCCATGTAACAATTGTTTTGTAGCTTCCTGTAGTATTGACCTCTCCAGTTTAAACCTAACTTTTCATTTTCTGTTTGGAATAAAAACCTACACCACCTGTAAAAAAAAAAAAATACACACAGAATTGCCGTTTATAATTATACTTTATTGTTGTGGTGGTCTGAGTTTGTCAAGCTATGTGCTGTAGGTGAAATGGTGCTACAAATAAGATAGAACATCAGAAGACATCTCTAGGGACTAAGACTTTATGTTGGCATCCAACAACTTTCCTGTGTCAATTTTAGAACTGATCATTGAATTTATGTTTGAGCAATTTTAGCTGATAAATGCATTTTTAAAGCACCTTCCTCTTTTGGGGTTTTAATTTTTACTTTCGTTTTTAGAAAATCGCAAATTGTGAATGTAAATGTTCACATGGAATAAAGTAACATGCTGTTAGGGACAGGATACATTTTCTTTTGATATCTTCTCCGTCTGAGATTGTTTACTTAAGAATTCTCCTGGAAAGCAGAAGGATGGACTTGTTGACCCCTCAAGGTCCTTTCCAAACCAAACATTCGTAAATAGAAGCTCAGATCAAGGAACTTCAAGAAAAATAGACTGTAAAGAAAATGAAATTGAAATGGTTCTACTGACCCACTAGGAATGGATAAACAAAAAGTAAGGAACATAAATGACGAGAAATAATAATTATTTTGAACCAAAAACCAAACAAAAATCAATAACAAATATTTTGTATTGGGTCATTTCGTGTCATAATATTTTACCATGACATTTTCTCTTCAGAAATTCCCTGTCGAATACTTTGTGTTGAAAGAATGTTGTTTTTCCGTTAAATCTTAGTATTTTGTTGCCTTTTCTTTGCTTGTTTGTCCTTTGGTTTAGAAACTTTTAAAATCTAGATACTATACCTCCTGCCAGTATACAGTGAAGCAAAATTCAGTTGAGTGTGAAAGTAAATGGATACTTTATGGCTTCTTTGGAGAGGAAGGATGAATGTTTTAATTCAGGAAAGGTTTTAATGAAAAGTTAAATTTATCTAATTTTAAAACTTTGTAGGCAGACATCTAGGATAGATTCTCAACTAAACCAAAGGTGAGTTACTCTGTTAGTCTTATGAGGGATATAAGGACACTTAATACAACAAAACTTGTTACAAACTCATAACTTCACTTTATTAGCTTTTTTCATCTTTGGGTAATTTTAATCCAAAATGTCATACATTTGAAACCCAACTGTGCAAAAAGTTTCTCTCTTTCTTATTTATTTATTTACTGTTTGTTTGTTTATTTATTATGGTGACATTGGTTAATGAAATCCAGTAAGTTTTCAGCTGTACACTTTTAACAGTAAGGCACATATATATTTACAGTATGAAAATTTTTCTCTTTTCTATTCAATACTTACATTTATCTTTAATAAGTATCAATTTATGAAAGTCTAATAAGAGCCAAGATTTAGCTTAAAAAATTACCTTGTGAGCTTGTGGCTTGGGCCTCTGTGGGAACAGTGTTGTTCTGCTGTACCCACCTTCTTGCAACACCCAATTTACTTGCTTTCTTTGAGTGGAATTATTAATATCTTTTTATCTGGTATAGTGCTTTTTTTTTTTTTGACACAGTAGACAGAGGAGATTTATATGCTAAAATGGTCAGATTTTATTTGGGGCTTAAAACTTACTGTGCAGTTGAAAATTATATATATTGTTTCTGATTAAAAAGCATAACCATTCTTTTTGAAACAGGAATTATAATGTATTATAATTATATTATGTTATGATTATATTTTTTAAATAAGATGATTATTGACTATAACATAGTATTGCTGTAAATGATTTGTGTTGGCACCAAATTTCTTGCCAGGAATGTTTGTTGAAGCTTGATCAAATTTGAGTAACACCATGTTGGCTTTCTTTAACATGGTTTTTCTGGTATTTCTGGTACTAACATCTCCTGTAACACTATTTTCTTTCTTTATTTTTTTATGTTTTAGTCAAGCAATAGTTTGCTACTATTTTACACATATATGTTTGGAATTTGTCTTAAGGAAAATGAGTAGGAAAAGCAAAACAGACATTAGATTTTGACAACCTATGAGTTTCTAGGAATTTTTCTACTTCTAAAATGCATATTGAGGCCAAACATAGATAGATATAATGTTCTCTAATTATTTCTAACTTTGTTCCTGCTGTCACATTAGCGAGTTGTTACTTCTTTTTGCTTTATTAACCTTTCTGAGGATAGCTCAAAATAGTTCCTTAAATCTTCTAAGAGCCTAGAGAGACTTAAAGTTCTAGTCAAGTAGTTGCCTATATGAAGCTGCTTCCAGATAAGTTCTAAGCTCTGGCCATATGTTGCCTAACTTATGATTCAGCCTAATTTTCACTCACATCTGTTTTCAGTCATTTGCTCCAAAACTATTTGGTCTATTTAAGCTGGCTTCTTTCTCTGAAACCTGTCCCTGCATGTCTGAGCCTGAAAGCCAGAAATTTATTTTAACCTTTTCTTTGATTGATCTAGGGTACTCTACTGTTTGTATCTTTCTTAAAGCAGTGGGTCTCAAATGGCTTTTGGTCTCAGTATCCACCCCTTTATACTATGAAAAATTGAGGACTCCAAAGAGCTTTTGTTTATCTTGGTTATATCTGTTGATATTTAGCCTATTTGAAATTAAAATAGAGAAAAGTTTTAAATATGTACTCATTTATTTTAAAATAAGAACATGAAAAAAAAATATAACAAATAACTATAGTTTCAAAAAAATTTAAGGGAAGAGCTTCAAATCTCTTTAATGTCTGGTTTAATAGAAAACAGCTGGATTTCCATCTCTGCTTCTGCATTCAATCTATTACGATATGTTGTTTTGGTTGAAGTATATGAAGAAAACCTGGGCTAACACAGATGTGTAATAGGAAAAGGAAAGATTCTTTTTTTCAGATAATTGTAAATAGTCTTCTTTGATACATCAAAACCCGAAAAGTGATACTTTCTTAAAGGTTAGCTGTTGTCTAGAATCTGAAACCACATTTGTGAACTTTTGATGCTCTATTACATTAAACTACATTGGCCTGTCTTGCCCTTTAAATAGATTTTTTACACATGTATGATTTGAACATCCATGAACCCTCTGACAGGGTCTCAGGAAACTATAGTGATCCCTGGAGTCCACTTTGAGAACTGCTGTCTTACAGTACCAAACTTGAAAAATAACAGCTGTTGACCATGTAGGAGGAGTATAAGCTTTCCAATCATTTTAGTGCTTCTCAAAGGGTGGCTACTGACCATTTTGTGTCAGAACTACCCAAGGTACTTTTTAAAGTATAGATTCTTGGGCCCGTAAGCCAAGAAAATCCAGGAGGCCTATAAATCTATTTGTACAAGGTGCTCAGATGAATATGCAAAAGACTTAGAACTATGGAGCTAACTTAATTAACCTTATTTTAAGAAAACTTAATTTCTAAAATTTGAGGAAAAGTCAAATAAAAGGAAATTAGTACTTGAATAGTCACATTATGAAAGTCTTTATTAACAATTAAAATTCATACTGACATTTATCATAATTGGGATATCTTAATTAATCATCTATTTTAATTAATAATAGTATAAATATCAGGAGTCAGCAACTAAGGCCAGATACAAAATATGTTAGTCTTTGCAGGCATGAGGTCTCTTTTGTAACTACTCAACTTTGCCATTGTAACATAAAAGTAGCATAGGCAACATGCAAAGAATACATGTGTTCCATGTGTTCCCATAATACTTTATTCATAGGCACTAAAGTTTGAATTTCATATAATTTTCAAGTGTCACAAAGTATTCTTTTGATTTTTTTCAACCATTTAAAAATGTAAAAAACATTCTTAGCTTGCGAACCATACAAAAACAGGAGGTTGAAACAAAATTCATTGACATAGACATGAGTATGGTAGTTTTCAGAAGGGAAGGAGGGTATAGGGAGGTTGAAGAGGGTAAAGAGGGTCAAATAATATGGTAGTGGAAGGTGACTGAACTTTGGAGGATGAGCACACAATGCAGTATACAGATGTATTCTAATATTGTACCCTTGAAACTTATATAATCTTATTAACCAATGTCACCCCCAATAAATTCAACTTTTAAAAAAAGATAGCCAACTGGATTTGGCCTGTGGGATAGAGTTTGCTGATCCTTGATCATGTTTCTGGGTGTTCATTTATATAATAAACATACAGGAAACGCCTATTGTATGTAAATTTTTTGGAAATATACAACTCAGTTAGAAGTAGTTATGCAATATAACTACTTTCAGGAATTTTAAAAAGATGTGTCCATTTTTATATTCTATTTTGGGTATGTGAGAACATGTAACTAGGATCCAGGCCAATCTCAACCTCTTGACTCATCTTTTGCCTGTTATTCTTTTGCCTATTAGTCTTTTATAGCTCTCAACCAGTATTCAAGAAGGTTAGCAAAGTGCTTTACAAAAATCTTGATATAAAACAATAAGGCTACTTAGTATAAGATAATAATATATGTGTCTTCTATATAACCCTTTGGGGCTGTTGATTTACCTACTAATGAAATATTCTAAACTGTTTTTATGCTAAATGATAACAGTGGAAAATGAACCCAGAATTAAGAACAGAAATTTCAATTCCAAAATTATCTACTACCTAGCAAAATGTGAGTGTTCTTTGTTTTCTGGGGTTCATATAACCTGCATTATAGTCTCACAGTTCATATATTTTTGGGGGATCTCCCTTTTCTAGATGTGACACAGATCACAGCGACACTGAGTATCCTATGGAGAATAAAATGTTGAGACCACTGTGGTGTAGAGCTTCAGTGTTTGTACTCTTTGTTTAGCAGCAGCTAAATTATCTTGGAGTATGAAATTTAGTATCCAGAACTGTGTTCTTGAAAGATAGCTGTTTTCTTTTTAGTATCATAAGGTAATGGAGCCCATAGAGTTTTGTTTGGGTGCCTGTCTAAAATTTTTAGGTTGTTTATAGCTGAGCTGGAAGGCATTCAGTACCTACTAAGCGTGGTTTTAGCTCTCTTTATTTCCTTTGTGACAGATATAGTTGGGGCAGTTTCTAAGTGTTTAATGTAAGTAATACTTATTATTAGGGAGCATTCATGGGATTCTGAAAATGGGTCCTTGAAGGCAACAAAGGAGGAACTATCTTGAACTGCTTGATTTATCTTGTGTATCGATATGTTTAAGTTTCCACCATGTCTATTTCTATGTGAAGCTTTATAATTTTAGAAAGTTTTTTTTTTTTTTTCCGGTAGTCCATTTTAAAGTTAATTTGTTAGTGGAGAATGAACAAATTTTGTATAGTTCGTAAATGTAATATTTAGTGCTTTAGAATAGCCTAGCAGATTTGGACCTTTTTAAAAACTCATAGATGTGGGTTTTTTGAGTCGTGCAGATAGACTTAAGTCATGCTGATTAACATTCTTTTTTATAATTAGATTACATTATAATTTTTTTGACTTATTAAAAGCAACCTGTGAGCATTGTAGAGACTTTGAAAAATCTTGAAGTACAAAGAAGAAAATAAAAAGTCACCTGGAATACTGTTATCCAGAGATAACCATTATTAACATTTATGTTAATTTTCTCATCTTTTTCTATGTTATTATTTTGTTCATTTTTTTTATAGATTTGGAATTATAGTGCATATGCAATTTTACATTGAGCCTCCCATGTATACAGCATTTTCTCCTATCATTAAATAGTTTTCAGAAACATTATTTTTAACAACTTAAATATAGTCTATTGTAAGGCAATATCTAAATTTATATTCATCCATTCTTCTTCAACATTTAATTTCATTCCTGTTTTATTTTTTATAAATATGACTGTGATGAACATTTTAATATATAAATGGTCCATGTTTCTGGTTTTAGTCCTAGAAGAATGATTAATTCATAAATATAAAGCATTTTGAGATACTTAATGTAAATATTGCCAGATTATTTTCCAGAAGGGTTGTTTCAATTTATACTCCCCAAAGTTCTATATTAATCAAGCTGTCCTTTCTGCTGCATTCTTGACTAGCATTCTTTTATATTTAAAAATATATCTTAACAGCACTGGCCTAGGTTTTGTTTTCCAGGATCAGTTAAGGGTTAACTTGACAAATACCTCCCTCCTTCACATTTTTAACACTAATCAAAAACTATAGAGCTTTCTCTATGTTATTTGAATAAGAAAAGCATAGAATTGGTTGAGCTAGTCACATGAAGTACCTTAGGCACAAAGTAGTTGTAAGTATGTATTTAACTATGTCTTAAATATGTATAGCTTTAAGTACATAAATACCTGCACAGTGATTGTTTTGTGGTCACAGCAGCTTTCTGCAAAAATTTGAAAATCAGTGTTAAATTTCAGTAAAGTATACTTGAATAGCGACTTCAGATTAAATCAATAAATATTTATTGAGCATCACCTGTGTTGTATGTTGTGAGATGAAAGGCTTCCAAAAGCTTTAACCTAGATATCTGTATTCTACCGCATTCCCCTTTGGTCACAGATAATACAGCCATTTTATTTTAATTCATGAAATTAAAGTAGTCCACTCTTAGTCACTAACATCACTATTTCATTTCTTTCATAGAATTATTTGCTATTAATCTAAAATTATTTTGTTTACTTTGTCTCTTAGTATTTGTCTCTTCCTTTTAGACTATAAGCAGTATGAGGGTAGAAACCTGTCTGTCTCATTCACTGTTGAATGCAGGGGCCTAGAGTGTATGATAGGCACTGAAGAAAATATTTAATGAATTAATGCCAGGTGAAAAAGATTCTTTGCTTGTCCAAATTTTAGTCAGGCTCCTGAACCTTCTTTTAGTCCCATCTATGTACTTCCTTATAAAAATCCAGTTTTAGTAAGAATCCCCCCACCTCGATATCTGATCACCTGGCCTGTTTTCAGCAAGAATCCTGTTAGGTCAGTTTAGCCAAAATCCCCTTACCCTCATGTTTCTTTTTAGTAACTTCCATCTACCAACCCCTGATCCTGGTGCTTGGCTATAAATTCCAACTTACCCATGCTGTATTTGGATTTAAGCCAGTTCTATACTGAGGTCTCTTCCCCTGTTGCAATAGTCCTGAATAAAATCCGTTTTTTACCACTTTACTCTCTAGCTCTGGTTTTTCTTTGACACAGATGAGTGATTCTTCTTCTTCTTTTTAAAGGCCTGTTGTCTTTTTTATGTGCACTCTATCTGGCACTTAGTAGTCCCTAAATAATGTTTTTTGAATGAATGAATGATAGGTAGTTTGAACCCTTTCTAGATTTTCATGAATCTTTGATATTTATGGTACATATGCCCTTCTCATTTTTTTGTACCTAGCATTATCTGCTTTTTGTTTTTCGGAACCTAAGACCAGGTTCTTTGGTGTGTTTGTATATGGCTTTTATTCCTCACTGAAAGTTGAGCCATCTTATTAACAACATCAGTTAATCACATTACAACCAGGTCCAAAGAACTGAATTTGTGGACCTCAGTAACAGACTCTATATTCTTTTTATTAAAAAAAAAAAAAATAGCTACACATATACATAATGAGAGAATCAATTTTTTTATTTGCATATTGACCATTTTAGGTTGTACTTCTAGCTATGACAAAACTATTTAACATAGATTTTATCAAATTATCCCAGTAATTAAAAATCATACTCTAAACTTTGGATTTTCTTCAATTCCTTCCTAGCATTCAGATAACTCCTTTTTTTTGAGTAAATACAATTTTTTATCATTTATGTATTCCTTATGTGTTGGCCTCTAGGACAGCCTTTTTATGCATTTTTTCCCCGTTTTAAGATCTCCACTGAAAGCATCTAATTTCCCTTGGAGCTGTCTCTAAATGTGTTTCTCTTGCCTGTCATTTATTGCTTAGTTCTATGAAATGCTTTGGTTTCATCCTGAAGATCAAGAAGCAGAGGACAGTTGTGAGTGCCAATGCCCAGACAACGTGATCTCCTTGTCAAACAGGACAGTTAACAAATGGGCTGAGTTAAATTCTAGTGAATGGCAACATCATTATTCAAGATTTCACCTTTCATCTCAATCTGTTTATGCTTCAGAAATGTGTTGCTTTTTGTTTTTGAAGGGGCATCAATTTAACCTCTTATAATTAGAAGTTTGTTTTAAGTATCAAATTAGCAATGGCATTCTTTATACATAGCAATTGATTCAGCAGACTGGAGAGGAAACTATTTTAAATTTTAGCTGGAAAATTTTTAAAAGGTAAGACAGATTATTATTTTTGTTAAATATTTAATTTTTAAAAAAGACAAATCACTTTAAAGTGAAAATGTCAGAATGATGGAAAAGAAAAGGGGCAAGAGATTGAATGAATGATTTAAGAATGATTGTGAGTATTTAAGAAAAAGGGCCTCCTTCCTCCCATTGTGATCTCTCTCTGGTGAAAATGGCAAACAAAAGCCAGCACATTGGGAAGGAAGCAGGAAATCCTAGTTAGTGACTGTCAGAATATTTAAAATGCTTCTGTTATATTTTAATGTTTTCCCTCCCCTCAATTTGTTTTTGCCCCACACCCTTAAATTGCTTTTAGAAAGTCATGATTTTTCATCTCTATTTCCAAGTAAGCATGCAATTAAAAAAATATGGAAGACGTATCTTGTGATGTGATTGTACAAAACCAGGACAAAACCAGGTTAAATTTTGAATTTTGTGATTTGAGGGAAACCGTTCCAGAATTTATTTATTTTTAATCACTTCCTATGCCAATGCTACTCCACTCCTCAGCCAAGACCCTTTACCTTCTCTAGGTAGAAAACCGAGAAAATAGCTTCAAGGTAAAAATAAGGAATTCTGCTTGGTCCTTGTACCTCCTCTGGTCCTTGTACTTTACTGCTTGGTTGAAAATATATTAGAGACCTTGTTGAAATAAAATTCTCATTTCACGATTATATTAGGAAAGCAGGTTCTGGGAATAGGAATCGAAATTATCTTCAGCACAGCAGTTGTTAGGAATTTTTCCAGAGATAAATTGCTTTCTAGAAATGCTCTGAGTTTTCAGCCATAATGGCCTTAGTTTTTGCATTTATTTACTTTTATCTACTTATATTTATTTTTGTATTATGTTGTAGTTCCGGAAAGTGCTAAAAAGTCATCATGTATTTAAACCAAACAAACCAAAAAACCCCTTGTCCTGAGGCTGTGTAAAGAAGAATAAAGCTCTCATTTTCCCAGTACCCAATCATCAGCTCGAGCTGGCCTCTCCTAGGAAGAGAATTTATTGAAGCAATTTATCCTGGCTAAATGCGATATAAATCTGTGTACACCTAGGTACATACAGGCTCTCTTCCATTACAGCAATGCTGCAGCTTCCGTTTTTTCAGTTAGACCCCGTTACTATCACACTGAAAGATGACTAAGAGGCCCTTTCTATTTACGGGGTACCCCACAATTTAAACACCCATTAGTTGTGGAATTTACTGATCAGACTACCAGAAATACTGGTTTCCAACCCCGGATTCTTAAGAGAGTCGAAGAGAGGTCACTTAGCCACCCTCTGAGTTTTAAGCATGGTTTTCGGATTACCTGATCTAACCTAGCACTTTAACATTTATTTTTAACGCAGGCCTGAATGAGGTTAACCTGACGTTTTGGTTTATCTCCAATATAAAAATACGAAATTTGGTTACAATTATGAAGGCGTTTCTAGGCATATTCAAGTTGTTGTTTTTCCTCTTTCACCTTCTGTCGTTCATATTTTTTCAAATATCTTTCTCTCTTATAGAAGATGTTTGAAAATGTCCTTTAAGAGTTTATAAAGAATGTTTTTTGTCCCCTTCTTTTTTTCTTCCACCTTTTCAAAATAACGTTTTATCTTCTTGCATTTCTAATTTTTATCCATTTCCACCTCTATTTTTATTCTTAGGAGGGATATAAGGTATTTCTCCAACACATTCATATTAGAATTATTGTTCTTTGACAAAGAATTCTAATCGGTATTTCAAGAGTTTAGCTTCAATAATTAAAAAACAACAGCATAAGTCCTGTTAAATTCTTCAGAGAAATGGAGAGGATGGATGGTGATGCCTTTTAGTGCCATTTCTTTATCCCCTGCAGCAGCACACATCTGTTGGCTACAACAGAGCAGCCCAAGAACTGTGGCCGAGAGAAGCACAAACAGCCGGAACATATTCACCCAGTAAACCCCCAAGAGTCGACATTTGTTTGATTGCTGCGTTTAAAAACCTAGCCATAAATAGAATCAGAGGGGGAAGGGCACCGATATTTCTCCATTTGCCACAGACCATTGGGGGGGGGGGACAGGGGGAGGAGGCTCCCAGTGGGGAGAGAAGGTTTTTATTTTTATTTTTTATTAATGAAAATCATTTCCTGTGCAGCCCAATAGGATGGGTGCTTTGTTTTCTTTGGCAATAATTTGGGATAAATGGCCCTTGCCAACAGTCTCGTAGTTTATACACCGGGGAGCCAGATTATGGCCCTGTAAAACGGAGCACCCCTCCTATAATCCCTTAATTAATTAAATGACAAATTTTGGTCTTCTCTAGTTCAGAAATACGGCTTCCTCATTAAGCATTCAGTGGATTTATCGACATAGGGAACTAACTATACTGGCTATAATTCAGCAGACTGTGTTGTATACTGTGGCAGAAAGGAAAATCTAGCAAAAGATTTGAAATTCCTTGGCTTTAGGTTAAATTTTTTCTAATTAAAAGTTTCATTTGAGAACATTATATGGCACTTGTCTAATGGGTCTCCCCAAAGTAGCCTGTGTTTACAGCTTTGATAGATGGCATTCTTGGAACACCTGTTTCTAGGCTTGATATTTTTGAAGCACTTTTTTTTTAAACTCCAGCATATTTAACATAACTTTTCCCCTACCTCCTCCTCCTCAGCTCTGCTCTGCTATATGAAATATGGGAGACGACAGACCGTTTGTGTGCAATGCCCCAGGCTGTGGACAGGTACGTTTACAATATACTTTATTGTGAATGTCTTGTTGTGAATCAAAGTGTCTGTTTTATCACTAAGGCAAAGAGTTTAAAGCCCGCACTTTATGTGATCACTGGAGGTAATCAGATCAGAGGATTTGCAGTGTGTAAATCCAAGTTATGAGGAAGTGTAGGCACTCTACCGTAATGAAATCTGCCTTGCTTTCTTTCATATTGTTATGCTACTGGTGTTTGTTTCCCAGCATACAGTGTTGAGGAATACATGTTGCTCTCTCCTAAACCTATCCATCTAAATACAAAGCAAGTTAAGAAATACCTTCTCTTCAACCTTCACGGATATAAAAGTCAGCTTAACACATTTGGATAGGCAGCTGAGAATGCACCTATTCATCGTTAACCCCTATTTGGCAGAGTCTGTTGGATTTTTTAAATAAGAAAAAAAATGTTTCTTTTGACTGTTGATTCAGAAAATCATTTTTAGCAGCTAAGGCAGACATCTATCTAGGAAAGACAAATCCATCATAGAACCTGAGATTTCACAGCAATATATAAACTGCGAGACTTCTCAGCCATTTTCCCTGTCTCACACCATGAAGAACCTTGTTCTGTATGTTAACTGCCTCGTTATTGTTTGCATATGTGTATATTACGTGTCAGATATTTTTCCTCACATACTTTTTTAATAAAGAAGTTTTTTGAACCCCCCCCATTTTACACCCTCTTAACTCTTCTTCCTAGACCCTCCCCTACCACCATGTTACACAAAAGATGAGGAAAGGAATACAAAGGAAATTTTATCTGCCTTCATGAATTGATTTTATGGAACCTGAAGGGTTGAATTTTTGTTCAGTTAGGAATATGTCATGTGACTGTCCAGTGACACTTACTGGTGGTATGTGAGATTGCAGACTAGTTCTATTAAACATTGTAAATACTTATACAGAAAGAAGAGTTAAGTTCCAGAGATTCCTAAGAATTGGAATTCGAGAGGTGGATGAGATGGGGGTCATGATAGGAAATGGGCAGAAGGACAATTTCAAATTTCAGTAAATGCTGAAAATTTCAGAAAAGACTAAAAACGTCATTGTATTCTAAGGATTCAGTATTGCAGGGAGTATTTCCTTCCTTGTCAAAGTTTTGAACTTTATTGTTGACTGCATGTTTTCCTCCATGTGCTTTATATTTAATTTTTTTCAATAGAAGCCACTTGGAAAAATAGGATAAATATGTTTCACTTTTCAGACAGCTTCATTGCAGTGTATATCTGAATCTGATCCCTCCAAATTTTTTAATGAATTCACTGGTAAGAGTATTTAATGTGACTCCCATAATTGATACTTGCTTGGTACCTTTTTCATTTTTACTCTTCTACTTTAAAAATCTGCATTTTTGGTGATAAGATTTACTTTTCTCATACTTAAATTTATTTTTCTTCATTTATTATGTAAGCTACACAATACCTGTATCCCTCTTATATGTTGTATGCTTCAAACCACCCAGACAAGGATTTAGAAAAGTAAAAATGGATGATAAAAATAAAGGAATACACAAGAAAAGCATCTTTTAAGCTCTCAGAGGTAGAAAGATATAAATAGGGTTTCTTCAAGCTATCTCATCAGAAGAGAGTAATTTTCACTGAAATTTGAGAGCTCCCAAAGAGTTTTGTATTTGATTCTTTGTTTTTGTTTTGTATTTTGGACTAGAGGTAGGAAAACAGGAGGGACTTTTTACTTTGGTTCCTTCTTATATTGTTGTGTTCTATTTACCACAAACCCTTTCCTTCCCTTAACTTCTCCCTCTCATTTCTGAATTGGTATTTTGGTTATTAGGCTTTATTATAATCTCTGGCATAGTTCCTATTTTTTTCCCTCATTGAGTGCAGAACTCAGGGAGATGGCTGCCTTCTTTTGGATTCAAGTTACTTGTTTCATAGAGGAAGAATAGAGAAGGCTGCAATGTAAAGCTTTGAAGGTAGCCTGATTTTTTTTTTAATCTTTTTGCATGTTAATACTTTATGGTCAGGTGAGATTGTAGTTCTTTCTTTAGTTGTATTTAGCCTCCCTCCCAGTTTCTCCCATTACCTAGTAACAAATAACTATAGAGTGGGTCTCTACAAGATTTCCTGTGATTGCTTTGTGTTATATGAAGTAGTGAAAATCTGATAGAGGAGATAAATTTGGTAAAGTGAACTACCCTTGGCCTGTAGTCCAACTTCCTTATATCCCTTGAAAATGGTTTAATTCTAGAGCCACCTTGAGGCCTTGAAGCTATTTATAGTCTACTGTCATTGATTTAAATTCTTTATTCCAGAAATGGTAGAAGAGTAAAGAGGTTCTGTAAGTCCCAGGAAGGGTAATAAGGACTGCGATAATTTTTTGCAAGGCATGGTTTAGGACTTACTGCTATAGAAATCTCAAAAATCAGCAGCTTCTGTCTGAGGAAGAAAGAATGAAAGCAAATTATAAAGCAAGACACTGATCTTAAAAATCAACCAACAAAAAAAACTATAGGAACTTTGTATTTTTTCAATATCTGCTCCCTGCCCAGACTTTATTCCATGTACCCCTAAATTCAGAAATCATCTTACGCCTTAATATTGAGGGAATGTGAAAGGAAAATTCACCTAAAATAGACTAGTTGATTATGCTCTCCACCATATAATCAAAACCACCAGGCTTTCAATGGATACGTAAACATGTTTTGGTTGCTAGGTCTTTAATGGCTGTTATTTTTGGATTCTGTTCATGATCCACTTCCCAACAGTAAGTCTGATGTGACACAGCTGAGTTCTAAATATGCTGCATGTACTTTTTAAAAATAAGATGGCTGCCGAAGTTGTGTTCTCTGCATTCTTATCTGAAAAGACAGGTGATAGGGTTTTTTGAGCCTTCTCATTCCTATTCTCCTGTGGAGACTTGTTTCTCTTAAGGCCTCATCACCCTCATGAAGAAGAATTCAGGGAAAGCAATATTCTTGCTCATACTTCTCCATGGAATGTGGAAGCAGGAGTAGTTAATAGAACTGTCTCCAGAGAATGGGTCATTGTTATTATGGCAGTAGTGCCTGAGATTCCGTGTGGCAAAGGGTTGGTTGAATTTGAGTTGTATGGGTTTCTGATGTTTATAAGATAGCATCTATTTAAAAACATTGTGACTATAAAATGGCTTTGCCTATGTGTTATTTTTAAAATAATAGAAATATAGTTTGGTGCTGAATCTAGGAAATCTTGTAAGTTTTTGATGCTTTGGGGGACACTTATTTGAAAGTGGATTATAAAGTTCTATTGTATGTAGAAGCAGAAATAATTACGTCTCTGTCAGTAATCTTGAATTTGAGATGTTATTTCATGTGGGTGGTTAGATAACTTATCTTCTAGATGCTTTTTGTCTAATTTTTATTACCAGCAGTCAACCAATTCCATATTCCTATACCTCCATCTCAAGCATAGACACGGTTTGCAGTGCAAATTATACATATTTAAGTAGTTTTCATGGTTACCATAATCAAGTCTTTGAGCAGAAGCTGGTCATATAAGCTCATTACTTAAAATGTCTATTTCCTTAAGAACAGGAACACATTTCCTCTGAGGAGATAGATACTACTTAATGGACAGTTAGTATCATCCCATCATTAGCCATTGAGAAAGGTTTCTGTCATAACCACTCTGTATCAACTCTGTCCTTTTAAGGAAAAATCCTTTGACTGTTTTTCTGTCCTGTGTGACCCTGAAGGGCTGTTACTCTTTTTTTTTTCTCCTGAGGATATCTACTACCAGACCTTTTCTCCTCCCAGAGGACATTTAGGTACAAGTTGGGGTTCTGTTCATACCTTTCTGAGACATGAACATAGACCTCCCGGGCCCATTTTCCCTTTCTAAGGCCAAGAATAGCAGTAGAGCCTAGTTGTGGTAGGATTGAGGGCAGCTTCTTATACCTCCTTATCTTGTCATATAGTAGGAATAATGTTTATGATGCTGTAGTCCTGGCTTCAGTTGGCATTTAACCAAACTCCAATGCTGTTTATTGCTTCGTATCCCCTGCCTCCATGAACATTATCCCTTAAATCTCTATTGCTTCGTAATATATGAGGCAACAAATAGCTTCTATGATTGGTTAAATGCTGGCATGCTACAAAGGTATATGTTTTATTGCCTGTATAACACGAATCTATATAGATTATTTCTGTTATCCCAACCCTCCCATTAAATGGGCCATACTTGTACTATGGGATTCTGGATTTTTAATTCTATCCCTTTGGCAAGTTTCCCTATTACCTGGCATTGGCACAAAAGAAAAGGAAGGAAGAATGGGTTGGTGCTGATTACTGATTCTTTATGTTAAGGGAGCATCTTGAATTGGAAAATAACAAGGGAAGAATGGCTCTGGTCAGTAAATGCCATTTGTGGTGGTACATGCTAGCTTTACATGCTTCGACAGGTGAGGGCAATTTCACGCAAACAAATAAGCCTTTCTTCCTCACCCCCTGCCAAGAGTTTAAAAAAATTCAAATTTTTATTTAATAATTCATATTTCATTCAATAATTCATTCAGTTCCCATCTGGTAAGAGTGCCTGCATGCTGACAGGCAGCTGAAAATACACTGCATTATACACAATTAGGCCAAATGCTAACCTTGTTTTTTGTACTAATATGTTGATTTTGCAATAACTTTCAGTCCAGTCTGAGTATGCTGCAGTTTTATGTAACCTTGAAAGTTAGGCATTGTGTAGATGAAACTGGGACTGGGATAAAAACAAATGTAGAGGTGTTAAGAACGAGAAATTAAATCCAAGTTTTAAAACATCAGATCTGGCACTCTTGACACTTGTCCTTAGAAACATATGGTTGATTATTTTAGTTTTTCACATTATAGTTATTATTATGTTACTAAAAGCATAGTAGATTAAAAACATCCTTGTTCCAGTCTGCCAGAAAACAAAGAGAGAGTGAGAGAGAGAAAAGAAAAGCTGCATGAACCTAATTAATTGTAGGTATACCCAAAAAATTAAGGTAAAAATTTTCAGTTATTCACTCTTGTTTTTTTTTGACTTAACATTTGAAACAGGAGCCCAGGAACTGTCCTCATAGCATTCATGATAAAAATAAAAAAATAAAAAAAATAAGAAATTCCTGTATTATCGTATCTCAGTTCTTCCTGAGTTACGAGAGGGACTCTTTCCTAGTCCCTTTTTTTACAAACTGCTGAGTTTATAAAGTGCCTTCTGGATCTGAGAGCCTATCCTTCATTAACCTTCATTTGCCACCCCTGCAAAACCGCATATACATAAGTTGTTAACTTACAAGATATTGTCATCATTATATAGAATTCTTCATATTATCAAATACTCTTCCAGCTAATGCAGCAGATTGAAGAACAGTCAGTGTGCTCCCTCTCTCTGGTTAGCGTGTTTCTTTAATGCAGATTGACTTGCTCAGCAGTCTCATTTTGTCTGAAGCCCTTGTTAGGGCCTACTCTGTATGCGGATTCATAACACATCTGTGTGTATATCCACAGTGCTGTATAAATAATAATAAGTAATCACCAGATGGCCTATAACTGCTCCTCTGGACCCTCTGGGTCTCTTGAAGCTGTTAGTAAAGTCTTCTGGCGTTTTGCTGGGGAAAACTTGTCATAGATTTATTTCTAAAAAAATTCAAACTCACAAGTTTAGGACTTAGATATTACTGTCTGTGTTGTAAATATTTAACAGGCTTTGCACAATGACAAGTAAAAGCATCATTACTAACCACACACAGTGGCTGTGGAGCTGTTCTTCCCTCCTGGCCATTTAGAAAGGAAACAAAATGCCAATAAATTGTACATTATGAAACAAGGTGCAAGAGATGCTCTGGAAGCTTTTTCATAGGAGAAGAAAGAGAGCATCCACGTTCTGCTCAAAAAAACTTAAGCTTTTTAACCATATGCAGTAACTTAAATAAAACCCAATGCCCCTTTTAAGTTGGACTTTATAATATAAGAAAAGCCTCTTGAGCTTGAGTTTTGTCAGAGCCAGTCTTGATCTTAATTGAGTCTTTATAACCAAATGATAAACTCCTTTGAAAGGATTATAGTTATGTTAATAAAGACTTAGTTATTTACTTAGCTAAATTTTTAGACTTTTGGTTATATTTAAATATTTGACATATATTGTTTGCCAATATTGTTTATAAAGCAAAACATCTTTTTTTTGCCATCTTTTTATTCATTTTTGTAAAAAGAGTTATGTATTTTGTTTTTTGGGGGTAAATTTATTCTGGTTTTCTGCTTATAATTTTCTGGGCTATATTTTGCTATTACTAATCCCCTTGCTCCAATACCTATTTCGGGGTGTTTGCTCACTATAGCAATACATATTTTTAAAAATCAAAATAGAACTGATTACCTCTAAATTTTAGTATTGTTAATCTTTTTTTTATTTGTCATAACAAAAAGGTTTTAAATAGACATTGGATATCTTAATTCTCAAGCCTAGTTTCCTTTTGTTTGTTGAGGGTTAGATCTATTTAACCACAGAGGGACTGTCCTATAAATTATAGCACATGGCTGCTACTTCGAGTTAGGATGTGTAGAAAGCTTTTCTTTTTTAAAATCTCATCTTGAAGAAATGACATGAAATGACATACAAATTGTGAGGGAGAAATGCTGCTATTAGTAGTTTGTTGTAGGTAGATTTTGCTTTTTAAATCTCTCACACATTTATCAGGTTAAGGATAGGATTTCAAGAAGGAAAGCATTGTGAAGAAAAGATGGAAGCTTTGGGGTTTATATCTTTGTAATAATGCCTTTGTGTTTTACTTTGAATTTTTTTTGTGCAGTGAACTATGCTACCTAAGATTGTGTTTTGATAAGAATCTAGACTTTATGCAGTTGTCACGTGAAAGTACAGAGAGAATGAGAATGAATTTTGTAAAATTAGCCCATTCCCAGTCTGGCACACCATGTGCCCTGTGTGGCTTCTGATTCTGCTGGCAGATTGAAGAGCTGAACCAACTTCTGCTCTAAAGACTAAAATTTAAAAATGCCAGCCATCATTCCTGCTTTTAAATCTTGTTGTTCACATCAATGATGTCAGATTTTGAGCAAACATAGTTCTGTCTTTAGATCCCAGGTGGAATTTGCAATTCCCTGGATTGGAAGGAAAGAGTTCTTCCTTTTTGCCTTTGAAAAACTTGAGTAGCTCTACAGGGAAAATCTGCAGAATAAATCTGCAGCCTTGCCATGTCCTTTGAGTCATTGTAGAAAGCTGAGTGCTCTGTTCGGCATTCAGCAGATTGGCTGTCAGAATTGCAGCTCTGCTTATCAAAGACATGTCTCTCGAAGAGCCATTAATGTTATTCCAGAGAGAATCATCCTGTGGCAAAAGGAACACCTCTTTTTTCTTCCAAGGGTCAGATCTTCTTTTGCTATTGGGCAATTATCCCTTGATTTTCCTGAAAAATACTTCAGTCTGCCATAAAGATTGGCACTAGCACATATTGCAGACTTGGTTACAATGACAAACTGATTTCTTAGCCACAAGGAAAGGTATCAGGGTGACACTCCTAAGTATGCCAGAGGCTTAATGGTGGAGATTTTTTCTGCTGAGTAGTTTCAATGCCTCTTATAAGCTTGGCTTCTCTCCTCTTTCTCTGAGGGACATAACATTTGCTTTAGTTTTTGCACAGCAGTCATTATGAAAATGCTGTGTGAGGTTGTCTTTCTCTCTTTCCCTCACTTCCGCAAGCCTCTTTCCTTGCCCTTGATTATTGTCCTCTGCAGTGTGAGATCAAGCCATACAGTCTAATTTTTTACTTTTTGCTTTCCTCTTATACAGCTTATCTACTCTTATTAGCTATTGTATTGTATTGTAACCACCTGGTGGGAATTATTAACCAGTGCTTCCTCTGATTAAAAAAATAGACTTTATTTTTTAGATTAGTTTTTACATTTACAGAAAAAAAATAATTAGTGGAAAGTACAGAGTTCCCATATACTCCTCTCGTTTTATTGTGGTACATTTGTTAAAACTGATGAACCAATCTTGATATATTATTATTAACTAAAGTTTACATTAGAGTTCACTCTTTGTGTTATACATTTTGACAAATATATAATAAGAAATAACGTGTGTCTACCAGTACAATATGGTATAGAATAGTTTCATTGCCCTAAAAATCACCCATTCATTCTCCCTCCCATACCCCTACTCCTGGTAACCTTTAATCTTTTACCTGTCTCCATAGTTCTGCCTTTTCTAGAATATCATATAGTTAGAATCGTGCAGTCCTCTAATTTTTTTAAGTTGTAAGCAGATAACCTTGTGATTGGGAATAGCTGGACAAATGGGGAGAGAAAATTAGACATGTGAGGTCACAGATCCACTGTCCCTCTAAAAGTCCAAGGGTCTATCCAGAGATTTAAGTGGCCAGCCTTTATTCTCTCTTTGATTTTAAAAGATTGGGCTTGCCTAGTAACACTTTACTGATTCTAGGTGTTCAGAGCAAAGACAGGATGAACACCGAATGGCTGTATCTGTGGAGTCAGGATATTAGGGCTGGGTGAAGCAAGAGGAAGTAGAACCCTTTTCTTCTGTTGAGGTCGAGGACTATTAAGTCTCTCCTCTCCCTCCCTCCATGGGTAGCCTTATATATATATGATTGAAAAAAATCAGTATATCATAAAGATAAACAGGAAGGATTCCCCATCTAAAAATAAACCCTTTGTGCGTCTATATTTAGATTCATGTAAATTAATAAGTTACTTAAAAATATGGAGCTATATTTCACACTTTAGTGTTATTTAGTTTAACCACAGATGTAATATTGGCTACATACAGGAATGGAAGTTTTCATTTGGGTTAGAGGCTAGTAGATAAGAACTGGCTTAGGTGGAATGACCCCTAAGCAAAGGAGACATGGCGACTTATGAGGATGTCAGAAATAACATTTACTTCTTTGTCTCATTTTGGGATACCTGAACTTTCTTTTAGTACAAGCTAGTTGAGAAGTATAAATCCTTAGGCATGGCCCTAGTAAACACTGGAAGCAACTTAATTCTCTGTGGATAGAAAAAGAGAGAGGTTTCTTCCTTTTCCTGCTCTGGAAAATTTAGATTGATAAAATATGGAGGAAGGAGAGTGACCTCATTTCTCTAGTTTTAGAATTCAAGTTTCCTATCTACTTAGAATTTAAACTACCTGGTATTGGGTAAGATCTCTTTTGTAGAGATATTAACTCTTTATCTTCTAGATTTGGCTGCAGATGAGAATCTTTCAATCTGACCTCAATACTAATTTAATTTTCAGACTTACTGAACCAAAATGACTCTGGTAAAATGAACATTAGCCTAGGGAAGGCTCTATGGCATGGTGTTCAGGATTAACATAATTAGTGCAGGCCAACAGCTCATGTATACATAAATACCCATACAACTTGGAGGAAATGTTGTGTTTATATGATATTCAAGAAAATTGTATTCCACCCAGGGGATCATATGGGGGTAATGAGAGAGAACAAATTATAAAGAAAATTGTTTAACTTTATTAGTGTAATAATAATAACAGCAGCAGCAGCAACAATAATAAAAACTGAGCTCTTATCATGAACTGTGGAAAAGTGCTCTACAGATATTATTTTATTTAATCCTAGAAATTCCTTAAGGGAGATATAATATCCCTGTTTTACAGATGAGAAAACTGAGGCTCAGAGAGGTTAAATAATTTGTACAAGATCACTCAATATCATGTGATGGAACTGTAAAACAAAGAGACTCCAGACCAGCACTCCTAACTACTAGTCTAAACTGCTTCCTTATTCTCTTTCATATACACAAAATATGCATATCTAGTGGAAGAAAAAATGAATAAGTAGTGGTTTTTGGTAAATAGGCCAAATATAATCAGTTAAGTACATACTAGCTGTAGTTTGTTGCTGATCTAGGCATCTGGATGCCATACTAGAGAGTTGGATCAACTGCTGAGCTCTGCCTGTACAAAAAGATGAGAATGCTTGCTAAAATGAGGAGACCTCTCTGTAACTGCCTCAGCCTTAATCTATAATGTCTTTTTTATTTTTTTAATCTGCCTGGGAATGCTGCCAAAATGTGTCTAACTTTCTGTGTGATAAACAACCATAGTTTTGTAGCAGGGACATGATTTTAAGATGGAAAAGAAAATTTTTGACCAATAAGAAATATAGAGAGAGCTAGAAAGCTGGGACCCAAAATTCATAGCATACGTATACTCCACTAGTAAGCCCAAAGAAGCATTGTAGTGTCATCCTTGTGAATTCTAGACTGCGTCACTTCCTGATTCATATTTCCTTCTTCCCCATCTTAGTTTTATGGCTGTAAGTTTCCAGATGCAAAGGATGGTATCCGGGTGACTTGCTTTGTATAGTGCCATGTAGTAATGCAGCTTTTGTTATAGTAGCTACCATACTTAATTGGTAACAAGAGGAAATATTATGACTAAGGTAGAATTAAGGTATGATTTGAAGTATGTTAACAGTGTAGGGAGATGTATAATCTGCCCAGTGATTGGTAGCTTGTTTATTCTTCGACATTTTTGACATTAGACTACATGGAGAGTCTTACCTTTTGAATAATAAAATTCTTCCTCACTCATATTTCACTTCCTCTCCTTTGACTTCATAGCACTTCCATATATCTGCCCTTTCATTTTTTCCTTACACAAACTATGGTCTGTTAATGCAGCAGAGGTTTAATTTATCATTGGAAGTGAAAATCTATGACTAAATGGATACATGGAAATACTTATGTGAAATAATTTGTGATAAAAATATGTAGAGTACACAGAGGATCAAAAGAGATTAGAGACTCATGGTGGATGTTTATAGTAAAGAGATTTTTTGTATGTTTCATCTTAATGTCTTTATCTTTTACTGGAGTTGCTTAAAATATATTTTTTCCTTCTTGATTCTGATAATGATTCATTGCATAACTGTGGACTATGTGACATTAATTGTATTCAACTGCAGGAAATATCTAACTGAAGTCTTGTCTTTTCTTCTTCTGGCCATGAAGTCAATTCTTGGCTTCAGAGCTGAGACTGCCTTATTAGGCAAGCTCACAAACTACTAAAATGATCACTCTACGTGTCCAAAGATCTCATTTGTTTATTTTGCTGGGTGCCTCGGACAGACCAGTTAGTTGTGTATGTGTACTCATGTGTGTGTGTGTGTGTGTGTGTGTGTGTGTGTGTGTGTGTGTGTGTGTCCCCTGCCAGGAGTTCCTGTAAAACTATAAATGCAGTGGAAAGGTGATTCAGAGCAGCAACCTATCGAACATAGACTACAAACTTGGCTGCTATCAGACAGTGAGAGCTTAATAAGACAGATACTTTCTTTCGAAGTTTCAATGCTCCCTTTTAATGCTGAGCTCCAGTTACTTTGTGTCTCTGTTCTCAAAAACAAAATGAAACTTTAACTGGCATTAGTTATTTGAATCAAGTGAAAAGAGTTGCTGAGATAATTATAAAGATCTCAGTTGTGGTGTATAGGTAAAGTTAGCTATATAATACCAGAGAGCGTAAATAGTATGACAGACATCTATCACTTCAGTGAGCATTATTTTTCTTTTTAAACACAGTGGCAATCTGTGTGCATTAATTTTTTCACTGTATTCATAACTTTAGACATTCTACTTCAGTTTCAAGGTATTTCTTAGGACTAAGGAAGAGACTGTAGTCCACTTAGGCTGTATTGAGAGATGACAATAACAGTGGTTACTCTAAAATGTTCAGGGGTCTAGTGTCTAAATGTGTTTATAAGGCACCATATTAGATTCAACAATTCAGCTATTTCCTCTTTGGCTTTCCTTTTCTTCCTTCTAAGTTTTACCTAGGTAATTGCAAAAGTGGAAAGGGGAGACTTTATTTCAGCATTCTTGCACTTTACATATATTTGAAACTATAGCCAGACAAGGCCTTATGGAGGCTTACACTTTCAGTTATGTACATGT
Source organism: Eonycteris spelaea (assembly GCA_003508835.1). Taxonomy (NCBI): domain Eukaryota; kingdom Metazoa; phylum Chordata; class Mammalia; order Chiroptera; family Pteropodidae; genus Eonycteris; species Eonycteris spelaea. The sequence continues at coordinate 1,471,517 of PUFA01000028.1, forward strand.
GGATTCTCAGAGGAAGAGAGTAGTGTGCACATATGTAGCAGTCTTGGCAGAGGTAGTGGTTAAGGTTTGAACATATTGTACCTTGTTGGCTATTCTCTTAGTCCTAAGGGATGCATTTTACTCCTCCACAGACAGTAATCAGCTTGTCAGAGTCAAATAGCTTTTTGTTTTTTCTTTATCTAGTAAAATGCAGTAGGATAAGCCTTTCTGGGAAGCGAATTTTTTCCTTACCACATGAACAGAAGGTCGTGAATGCTGTCTCTGAAACAAAAGGAAAGTGGTGATAGAAAAATCAGCAGCTAGGGCATAATTGGATTGGAGTTCTGTGGAAAAGACAACAATTCTGGCTTGGAAGCTGGACTTTCTGCTATGTTGTGCTTTTCTGTCTTAACATTAGATTAATAAGCAATGAGTACCCTGCTTCAGGCTTAATTTTTCAGGCTTTTTTCCCTGAGCACTCTATGAGAATAAATGTGTGACAAGCTATTTTACTTAGTGGTTGTCAATTTTTTAAAGACTTTTGTTTTTAGAGCTCTTTTAAGTTCACAGAAAAACTGAGAAGAAGGTACAGAGAGTCCCCATATTTATATTCCATGCTTCCATGTATGCATAGCCTCCCCCATTGTCAACATCCCCACCAGAGTGGTACAGTTGTTACAACCAATTAACCTACACTGACTTGTTATAATCACTCAAAGTCCATAGAATACCGTTCGCCCTTAGTGTTGTACATTTGGTGGGTTTTGTCAAGTGTATAATGACATGTATCAATCATTATATTATCATATAGAGTATTTTACCCCCCTAAAAATCCTCTGTGTTCTATCTATTAATCCTTATCTCCTCTACTCTCCCACCCTCTGGCAACCCCTGAACTTTTTAGTGTCTTCATAGTTTTGCCTTTTCCAGAAAGTCAAATAGTTGGAATCATACAGTATGTAGTCTTTTCAGATTAGTACTTTTAGTACTATGCATTTAAGATACTTGCTTGTCTTTTCATGGCTGGATACCTCATTTCTTTTTAGCACTAAATAATATTCCATTATCTGGATTTACCACAGTTTATACATTCATCTACTGAAGGATATCTTGGTTGCTTCCAAGTTTTGGGAGTTATGAATAAAGCTTCTATAAACATCTGTGTGTGGTTTTTGTGTGGACATAGTTTTCAATTCCTTGGATAAATACCAAAGATCATAATTGCTAGATTGTATGGTAAGAGAATGTTTAGTTTTGTAAGAAACTGCCAAACTGTCTTCCAAAGTGGCTGTACTATTTTCTGTTCCCACCAGCAATGAGTGAAAGGTCCTGTTGTGTCACACATTCACAAGCATTTGGTGTTGTCAGAGAACCAGATTTTGGCCACTTAAACAGGTGTGTAGTGAGATGTCATTGTTGTTTTAATTTGCATTTCTCTGATGAGATGACTTATGTGAAACACCTTTTCATATGCTTTGCTGCTATCTGTATATCTTCTCTGGTGAGGTGTCTGTCAAGGTCTTTGACTATTTTTTGATTGGGTCGTTTCCTTATTGTTGAGCTTTAAGAGTTCTTTATATATATTTTGATAACAGTCCTTTATCAGATGTATCTTTTGCAAGTATTTTCTCTCAGAGTGAGGCTTGTCTTCTCATTCTCTTGACATGTCTTTCACAGAGAAGTTTTTAATTTCAATGAGGTCTAACTTATCAATTATTCCTTTCATGGAATCATACCTTTGGTATATTACATCTAAAAAGTCATCACCACGGCTTCACCAGTGAATTCTTCCAAACAGTCAAAGAAGACTTAATACCTTTTCTCCTCAAACTCTTCCAAAAAATTGAAGGGGAGGCAATACTTCCCAACTCATTTTATGAGGCCAGTATCACCCTGATACCAAAACCTAGTAAAAATAACACACAAAAAAGAAAACTACAGACCAATATCTCTCATGAACACAGATGTAAATATCCTAAATAAGATACAGCAATATATTAAAAAGATTATATACCACAATCAAGTGGGCTTCACCAAGAGGCACAGGGATGGTTCAACATACGCAAATCGATTAATGTGATATAACATAAACAAATTAAAAAATAAGAATCATATGATTATATCAATAAATGTAGGAAAAGCCTTCAACAAGATACAGCACCGATATATGATCAAAACACTTAACAAAATCATATAGAAGGAAAGTACTTTAACATAATAAAGGCCATCTATGACAAACCCTTAGCCAACATATACTTAATGATGAAAAACTAAAAACCTTCCCTCTAATATCAGGAACAAGGCCAGACTGTCCACTATCACCACTGTTATTCAATATGAAATTGGAGGTCTTAGTGAGTGCAATCAGGCAAGAGACAGATATAAAAGGCATCCAAATAGGAAATAAAGAAGTCAAACTCACTATTCGTGGATGACTTGATTCTCTATGTAGAAAACCCTAAAGAGTCCACAAGAACACTACTAAAAACAATAAGTAAATACAGTAAAGTCTCTGGATACAAAATCAGTGTTCAAAAATCCATAGTGTTCCATACTCTAATAATGAAGTGTCAGAAAAAAAGTGGAAAAAATAATTCCTTTTGCAATTGCAGCAAAAAGAATAAAATACCTAGGAATAAATCTAACGAAATATGTGAAAGACCTATATATTGAAAAGTATAAGACCCTGTTAAAAGAACTTGAAGAAGGTACAAAGAAATGGGAAGATATTCCATGTTCTTGGATTGGAAGAATCAACATAGTTTAAATGACCTTATTACCTAAAGTATTATACAGATTTAATGCAATTCCCATCAAAAGTCCATCAGCATTTTTTTTTAAAGAAATAGAACAAAAAATCATTAGATTTGTATGGAAGCACAGAAGACCCCAAACTGCTAAAGCCATCCTGAGAAAAAGAACGAGGCTGGAGGCATCATCTACCCGACTTCAAATTATACTACAAAGTGACAGCAATCAAAACAGCATGGTATTGGCAGCAAAACAGACATATGGATCAGTGGAACAGAATTGAGAGTCCAGAAGTAAACCCATATTTATATGGGCAAATAATTTTTGACAAAAAAGCCAAAAATATACAGTGGAGGAAGGAAAGTCTCTTCAAAAATGGTGCTGGGAAAACTGGAAAGCCATGTGCAAAAGAATGAAAACTGTTGTCTATCACCACACACCAAAATTAACTCAAAATGGATTAAAGGCCTGAATATAAGACCTGAAACAATAAAATACATAGAAAAAAAACATAGGAATGAAACTCAAAGACCTTGGATTTAAAGAGGATTTTATGAATTTGACCTCAAAGGCAAGGGAAGTAAAAGCGAACATAAATGAATAGGACTACATCAAACTAAAAAGCTTCTTGCTCAGCAAAAGCAATTGTCAACAAGGTAAAGAGACAACCATCCAAGTGGGAAAATATATTTGCAAAGCAACACCAATAAGGGCCTAATATCCAAAATATACAAAGAATTCATACAACTCAATAACAACAACAACAACAAAAACGATCCAATCAAAATATGGGCAGAGGACATGAACAGACACTTCTCCCTAGAGGACATACAAATGGCCAACAGATATATGAAAAGATGCTCAACATTGCTATCTATTAGGGAAGTGCAAATCAAAACCACAATGAGATAACCACCTCACACCTGTTAGAATAGCTGTAATCAACAGGACAAGTAATAAACAATGTTTGGAGAGGATGTGGAGAAAAAGGGTCCTTCATACACTGCTAGTGGGACTGCAAATAGGTACAGCCTCTATGGAAAACAGTATGGAGGTTCCTCAAAAATTAAGAATTGATCTGCTATATGATCCACCAATCCCTCTACTGGGTATTTACCCTCAAAACTTGAAAACTCATATCTGAGAAGATATTTGCACATCTATGTTCATAGCAGCAGTATTCACAGTGTCCAGGACATGGAAACAACCGAAGTGTCCTACGATAGATGATTGGCTAAAGAAGCTGTGGCACATATGTACAATGGAATATTACTCAGCTATAAGAAGAGATGAAATACTGCCATTTGCAACAACATAGATGGACCCTGAAAATCAAATACTAAGTGAAATAACCCAGACAGAAAAAAATTTAAAATCACATGATATTACTTATATGTGAGATATAAACCTAAAAGCAACAAATGAACAGGACAAACAGAGACTCATGGACATGGACAATGAACTAGTGGTTACCAAAGGGTAGGGGGAAGGGGAAAGGGGTAGGTAGATGGGGTGCAGAATTTAAATCATTTCTTCAATTAAAAAAAAATTATTTTTTAAAATTAAAAAAATGTAAAAAATAAAATAAAATGTCATCACTAAATCCAAGATTATCTAGGTTTTCTCTTATGTTTTTTTTTTAGGAGTTTTATAGCTTTGCCTTTTATCTTTATGTCTATGATTCATTTTGACTTAATTTTTGTGAAGAGTGTAAGGTCTGTGTCTACATTAATTTTTTGCATGCAGATGTTCAGTTGCTCCAGCACTATTTGTTAAAAAGATCATCTTTGCTTCTTTCTATTGCCGTTCCTCCTTTGTTGAAGATGTTTACGTGAATCCATTTCTAGGTTCTGTATTCCATTCCATCGATCTTTTCATGTGTTCTTTCAGCAATACTACACCAATTACTATAACTTTAATAGTGTATCTTGAAGTTGAGTAGTGTCAGTCCATCAGCATTGTTCTCATTAAGTATCGTGTTGGCTATTCTGGGTCTTTTGCCGCTCCATATAAAGTTTAGAATCAGTTTGTCGATACCCACAAAAACTTGCTGGGATTTTGATTGTTATTGCATTGAATCTATAGATCAAGTTGGGGAAGAACTGATATCTTGACAATAAATATCCATATATTTAGTTCTTTGCTTTTGTTAATCAGAGTTTTGTGATTTTCTTCATACTGATCTTGTACATATTTTGTTAGATTTATACCTAAGTATTTCATTTTGGGGGATGCTAATGTAAATGCTATTGATATAATTGTGTTTTAATTTCAAATTCCACTTGTTTATCACTGGTATATAGGGACAATAATTAATATTAATTGATTGATTGATTGATTAATTAATTAATGACTTTTATATATTAACCTTGTATTCTACAACTTTGCTACGATCACTCATTAATTCCAGGAGTTTTTGTCCGTTCTTCTGGATTTTCTACATAGATCATATCATCTGTGATCAAACGTAGTTTATTTCTTCCTTACCACTCTATATCTTTTTATTTCCTTTTTTATCTTATTGCATTAACCAGGACATGCAATATATGTTGAAAAAGAGTGTTGAGAGTGGGGGCCAGCCTTGCCATGTTCTTCATGTAAGCAGGAAAGCTTCAAGTTTTTCACCATTAAGTATGACTTTAGCTGTATAGGTTTTTTGTAGATTTCTTTAACAAATTAAGAAAATTCTCTATTCTTAGTTTGCTGAAAGTTTTTATCATGAATGGGTATCGGATTTTGTCAAATGCATTTTCTGAATCTACTGATATAATTATGTGATTTTTCTTCTTTAGCCTGTTGTGATGGACTACATTAATTTTCAAAAGTTGAACTAGCCCTGCATACCTGGGATAAATCCCACTTGGTCATGGTGTATAATTCTTTTTATACATTGTTGGATTTGATTTACTAATATTTTGTTGAGCATTTTTACATCTATTTTCATGACAGATATTGGCCTGTAGTTTTCTTGTAATGTCTTACTCTGGTTTTGGTATTAGGTAATGTTGGCCTCCGAGTAAGTTAGAAAGTATTCTTTCTGCTTCTGTTCTCTGGAGGAGATTGTAGAGAATCGGTGTAAGTTTTTCCTTACATTTTGGTAGAATTCACCAATGAACCCATCTGGACATGGTACTTTCTGTTTTAGAAGGTTATTTGTTGATTCAATTAATTTAATAGATATGAGCCAATTCAGATTGTTCATTTCTTATTGGTGAATTTTGGAGGATTGTATCTTTTAAGGAATTGGTTTATTTCATCTAGATTATCAAGTTTGTGGGTACAGAGTTCATAATATTCCTTTCATCCTTTTAATGTCAGAGGAATCTGTAGTGATGTCCTTTCTTTTCTGATGTTGATAATTTGTATCTTTTTCTTAGCGTAGCTAGAAGGTTATTGTTTTATTGATACTTTCAAAGAACCAGGTTTTAGTTTTATTGATTTTTTAATTGATTTCCTGTTTTTAATTTCATTGATTTCTACTCCAATTGTTATTATTATTTATTTTCTTCTGCTTACTTTGAATTTAATTTGATTTAATTTGCTCTTCTTTTCTGTTTCCTAAGGTGAATGCTTAGGTTATTTTGGATTGCTTTTCTTTTTGAGTATATCCATTCATATTATAAATTTCCCTCTAAGCCCTGTTTTTATGCATCTCACAAATTCTGATAAGTTGTATTTTTATTTTCATTTAGTTCAAAATATCTTAAAATTTCTCTTGAGATTTCTATTTCTTCTTTGACTGATGTGTTATTTAGAAATGTGTTATTTAATCCAAATATTGTGGAATTTTCCAGCTATCTTTTCTGCTATTGATTTCTGGTTTAACTCCATTGTGGTTTAAGAGCAGACATGTATGGTTCTATCTTTTAAATTTGTGAAAGTGTGTTCCATGGCCCAGAATGTGGTCTATATTGGTGAATGTTCCTTCCATGTAAACTTGAGAAGAATGTATAATCTGCTATTCTTGGGTGAAGAATTCTTAAGATATCAATTATATCTAGTTGAATTGATGGTGCTGTTGGTTTCAACTATGGGCTTACTGATTTTCTGCCTGCTAGATCTGTCCATTTCTGATAGAAGAGTATTAAGTCTCCAATTATATAATAGTGGATTCATCTGTTTCTTCTTGTAGTTCTAACAGTTTGTCTTAGGAATTTTGACACTGTCGTTAGGCACAAAACATTAAGGATTATTTTGTCTCTTCTTGGAGTATTTTCCCCTTTATCATTATGTAGTGTCCCTCTTTTCTCTGATAATGTTCCTTGCTCTGAAGTCTGCATTGTCTGAAATTAATAAGTTACTCCCACTTTATTTTGATTGCTGTTACCATGGTTCTCTTTCTCCATCCCATTACTTTTTATTTATATCTTTATATTTAAAGTGAGTTTATTGTGAACAACACATAGTTTGGGTCTTATTTTTTGATCCACTCTGACAATCTCTGTCTTTTAATTGGAATATTTAAATCATTGACATTTAAAGTGATTATTGATATAGTTGGTTTTCTATTTACTGTATCTGTTACAGTCACAGTGCAGGAGACCAAAAGTCCTAAGTTAAGGTATGGGCAGAACCACAGTCTCTCTCTGGAGGCTCTCAAGAGAATCCTTTCCTTACCTCTTCTAGCTTCTGTTGGCAGCCAGCATTTTTTGGCTTGTGGCTACAACACAACAATTTCTGCTTCTGTCTTTACATCACCTTCTCTCTCTTTATGTGTGTCTTCCTTTGCCTCTCTAAGAATACTTGTGATGGCATTGAGGGCCCAACTAAATAATCCAAGATAACCTCTTCATTTTCAGATTCCTTCATTTTAATCATCATATAAAACCATTCACAAGTTCTAGGAATTAGGACATGGACATTCTTTGGGACTATTGTGGGTTGATTGTGTTCCGCACAAATTTACATGTTGAGATCCTAACTCAAGTACTTCAGAATGTGACCTCATTTTGGAAAATATGATCGTTGTAGATGTAATTAGTTATTATGAGGTCATGCTATAGTAGGATGAGCCCCTATCCAAAATAATTGATATCCTTATAGAAAAAGGAAAGCTGGATACAGACATGCACAAGGGAGAACACCATGTAAAGTTTGCTGCCCACACCAAGGAACACTGAAAATGCCAGCAAACCTCCAGAAACTAGGAGGGAAGCATGAAACAGATTTTCCCTCATATCCTTCTGGATGAACCAGTCCTGCTGACACTTTGATTTCAGATTTCTGTCCTCTAGAATTGTGAGACAATAAATTGTGTTGTTTTGAGGCCACCAGATTTGTGGTACTTTGACAGGGCAGCTCTAGCAAATTAATTATAGACGCCATTATCAGCCTACCACACTGTGGTTGAAATCTGCTATAGTGAATTGTTACCAAGAAGTGAGGATGGGACTAACCAGAGACTTAGTTTTCTCCCTGACACCCATCAGTATGCTTAATGGCCTTTATGTTTATCCTTAACTCCTCTCTTTGCCTAACACATGAGGCTGCTGTAATCTGATATGAAGGTTAATAGGATCCCATTAACATTTCCTGATTTGTCTACATTTTGATATAATAGGATGAGAGGTTTTAATAAGAACAATTTGTTAACATTTTAGACCGCAATCAAGAATCAAATATGGGTTTTCACAAATGTCTCTAGTGAGAGACTTAGTGCACACAAAGGATCCATTGAAAGAATAAAATCAAGGCATTTCCCTTTGTGTATTTTGCCAGATATCTCCAACCTAGAGTAAACCTGGGACCAGTTTGCAGAAAGAGCCCATGAATAATTTTCAAAATTCAGTGAGACCCTATTAGCCTTTGTGGAGTCAGTTTAATAAAAATATTTGAATATTTGCAATGTACTAGACATCATGCTAGATACTAGTGACAGAAAGACATATAAGACATCAAAGTGTTCACTGTCTCGGTAGGGGAGTCAGGCACATAAAAAAATGTAATTACATTGTAATATAAGTGTAATAATATAAACATAGTATTTGCAAGTATTGAGAGATCTGGTAGACATTAAGGAAAGTTTCATGGAGGTGATGCTTGAACTGGTTTTGAAAGATAAAGAGACGTTTGCGGGACAGAAAAGGTGGAGAACATTCCACACATAGGAGAACAGAAATACAAAAGAATGAAAAACATGGTATATTCAAAGAAACTACAAGTAGCTTGATGTTGATAGAACACAAATTGTGAAGGAATGCAGCAGGAGATGAAGCTGCAGAGTTAAACAGGGGCAGGTTATGGGGAAACAAATGTATTGATGCTGTTTTAGATCACTGTAAAGTCAAGAAACATGTGGATACATGTTACTGTTACCTTTCCCCTGCTTCCCTGTGGGGTTTGTTTTTTTTTTAATTAGACTTCTCTATTCAGTGGACAACATTCCAAAAAGTATCTCTTATGGTTAAAAAGCAAACATCCAAAATTTAAGGAATTTCCCATTTGCCTGGTTTTATTTCAAAACTTCCCAAATAAGACACAAAATCAGCTGAATATGTCAACAAATTAGAGAAATAATTCTTTTTCTGTATTAAATTAAGGTGGCAAAGCAGAATTAGTATACTCTACAAGCTTCTGTTTTTTTCAAGAGATCTGCCAAACCATTGAGACTTTGCCTATTTCTTTACCAGCCTATAACTCTTGTTAAGGCTTTGGGTACTTAAGCTTTGATAGTTTCTTTAAAACAAAAATATATTGCTACATTTTGGAATTATTTGTGGGTGAGTGAGTGAGGGTGGTTTAGAGACTGAAAAATATCTTTTTATTTTCCTTTTAGGACTTTAATGGTACCCCAACTAAGTGGCTACATTTGGAAAATAGAATACTAAAAGGTCTACCATTGGGCAAGAGCTGTGGAGAAAGCAGTTAGCCATGTAACTGACACAAAACCAAGCTCTGCTGAATAGCTGTTGGATCTCTCTGCTCCTAGGCCCTGGTCCTTTAAAGTTTGTTAAGCATTTAATCCATCCAAGTACATAGCTGCCATCTAAAGAAAGATAGTGGATGTTGTTGTAAATTTTTAAACATAGTTCCCAAGAGTGCCCTGGAGTTTAATAATGATCCAGCCATGGGGTATTGAGGGAGAGGGGCAGCCAGTAATCAGAAAAGATGTGGCTCAAACTAAAAACTTCTCACCTTAGTAAAGAGGTGTAGAATAAAGAACAGCCTTATAAGGTCCCTCACTGCTACCATTTTGCCCTTCCAAAAACCCAAACATTATATAACCATTGTTTTTGAGGAACTGTGGGCAATAGGAATGATGAGATGGAAGAATTTATTTGGTATACTTTACGAAAATGAAATTGGATTTGTTGAATGGAATTCAACTGATAAATGCTCGTGAAGATATAGAATGAGATACTTTCTTATGTATTTCACTTTCTAAATTCCTTAAATAGAAAAAGAGAAAAAGTCTATATATCTTGAAAATCATTATTGGTTAGGAATGGTTTTCAGCTACAAGTACCTAACAGTAGCTTAAAACTTTGTGAACCCCTATAACACAAGAAGTCTAGAATTAAGACTCTTTGAGCAGCTAAACAAGAGGACCTAGGTTCTTTCTATCTCTCTGCGCTTTGCCATTTTTAGCTTTTACCTTTTAGTTTCAAGTTAGTTTCCTGACAGTCAAAGGGTGAGGAAGAAAAGTGGGTGAGCACCAAGGACTTTCCTTCTCTAGCTTTCTCTTTTATAAGGAAGCAAAAGCTTCCCCAGAAGTACAGTCTTCTACTCTAAACACCATTGTATTTTGTGTCATTGTCCTGAACTGTGTGACAGGTTTAATCTTAGCTGCATGGGAGGTTGGGAAAGTGAGTATCTGGTTTTTGGCCATTATAGTAGGAGGCAAGCAATGGAGAAGGGTTGGGGATGGGAGTTGGGTTAAAAAACCAATAGTGCCTTCATCAGACCTATTGCCTCTTCCCTTTCTCTACCCTGCTACCATCCCCTCTTCCCAAGTAATCCAGCATGCAAGACATTAATTAACAGCAATCTTTTCAGGACCAGAGAGGCCTGATAAGCCATTCAGATTCCCAGTTTTAAAATCATTGGACACAGAATTTAGTTTATGGCCTTACTGAAGAAAGTCATAAGACAATATCATCAAAAGAGAAAGAAGGATTCTGGGAAGGTAGCGGAGTAAGAAGCACCAGGAATCTGTCTCCCTACTTAGACAACAACTGTACTGGCTGAGTCTGTCTAATATATCCATTTTGGAACTCTAGAGTCTGTTGAAGGCTTGCAACATTCAGGGGAAGTACAGGAGGATAAATTGTGGTTAATTTAAGTCAATTTCTGTTCAAGACAAGAGCAGCTAACCATCACATCCTGCATCCTCAGCCAGTTGCCAGGTAGCTGTGCGTATGTTCCTGGAGCACCTTGTATACAGTGGGTGGGAGCTATGATGGGCAAAAAAGACCTGTTCTCCATGGACATGTTTTCTGATTGTTACTTCTGATCACAGAGGTATAGACAAAGAGGTGCGTAGCCGTTTTGTTGCTTCTCCACCTCCCTCTCATCGTTACAAGTCCTCCACCTTCAGTGATGTGACTTCTAGAGGATTTAAAGGACCTGCACTTTTTTTTCTCCCTTTTATTTTTACTTTTTACCCTTCAGGAGCCAGACATTAAAGACTAGAACATTCAAAAACAATTGTATATATGGGGAAAATTAGAAAGTGACTGCACATTTCCAGGGAAAGGCTCAGTAAAAACCTAAGAAGATACTGTATGTACACCTCAGGCAGATCTTTGGCACAGAGATACCCCACAACAATCAAAAACCCAAGAACAATAAGAAAAATCAACAAACCCTGGAGAAGGGGGAAAATGTGATTTTCGAAGTTATGACTTTATTAGATTCAAATGACTACTGTTCAACAAAAAAATCACAAGGCATACAAGGAAACAGCAAAGTACGATCATTCAAAGGAAAAAAATAAATTGCACTGTCATAAAAAGACCTGGTAGCAGATCTACTAGACAAAAACTTTGAAATAGTTGTCTTAAAGATGATCAAAGAACTAAAGGAAGATGTGGAGAAAATCAAGAGAACAATATCTGAACAAAATAGAAATATCAATAAGAAAAATAGAAAACCTAAAAAGAAACCAAAAAGAAATTCTGGCCCTGAAGAGTACAGTAATTGAAATGAAAAAATCTACTAGAAGGATTCAGAGGTAGATTTGAGCAGGCAGAAGAAAGAATCAGCAAACTTGAAGTAAGAGAATGGAATTAATTGAATGAGGAACAGAACATAAAAATCTTTGGAGGCCAGAAGACAGTGGGCCAATGTATGCAAGTGTTAAAATAGAAAACTGCCAACCAAGAATACTGTATCTAGCAAAACTGTCCTTCAAAAGTAAGGAAGAAATTAAGATATTCCCAGATAAGCAAAAGCTGAGGGAGTTCATGACCACTAGTCCTGTCCCTATAAGAGAGTCCTGAAAAGTGAAATGAAAGAATACTAAACAGTAACTCAGCACTATAGTGAGAAATAAAAATCTCAAAAAAGGTAAATACATGGTAAACTGTAAAGCTAGTATTATTGTAAGAATGGTTTGTAACTACACTTTTTGCTTTCTACATGATTTAAGAAACTAATACATTTTTTTTAATTAGTGTAAAACTAGCATTACTCTAACTTTGGTTTGTAACTCCAAGTCTCGTTTTCTTCATAACTTAAGAGACTAATGTATTTAAAAAGAATTATTAGTTTATGTATTAGGGCCCAATGTATAAAGATATAATTTTGATTTTCTAGTCAACAACCAAAAGGGGTGGGTAGAGAACTGTAAAGGAGCAGAGCTTTTTATGTATTATTGAAGTTAAAATAGTATAAATTCAAATTAGAGTATTTGTAACTTTAGGTTGTTAAATGTAATCCCCACGGTAGCCACAAGAAAGTAGCCACAAAATATGCACAAAAAGGAAATGAGAAAGAAATTTAAACATTTTGCTATAAAAAAATCAATGAAACAAAAAAGAAGATAGTAATGCAGGAAATGAGGGGGGAAAAAAGTTGTATAGCATGTAGAAGACAGCCCGATGACAGAAATGTTCCCTCCTTATCAGTAATTACTTTAAATATCAATGGATTAAACTCTTCAATTAAAAAGACAGAGACTGACAGAGTGGATAAAAACGTGGTCAAAACTGTATGCTCTCTCTAAGAGACTCACTTGGGATCCAAAGACACAAATAGGTTGAAAGTGAAAAGATGAGAAAAGATGTTCTATGCAAATAGTAATCAAAAGATAGTAGTGGTGGCTATACTAGTATCAAAAAATAATAAATTTTGAATCAAAATAGGTAACAAGAGACAAAGAAGGACATTGTATTGAAGTTTCAATACAGCAAAAGGATATAACAGTTATAAACATTTACACATCTAATGACAAACTATCCCCAAAAAATGAACAAAAATGACAAAATTGAAGAGAGAAATAGACAGTTGGTGACTTTAATACACTATTCACAATAATGGTTAGAAAGACCAGACAAAATAAGTAAGGAGATAAAGGATCTAACACAAAAACCAGCTAGATCTACCAGAGATAGATAGATAGATAGATAGATAGATAGATAGATAGATAGATAGATAGATATAGATATAGATATAGATATAGATATAGATATATAAAACACTCCACAACAATAGCATACACATTTTTCACAAGTGCACAAGGGGACATTTTCCAGGATACACCATATATACACCATATTAGGCTGCAAATTAAGTCTCAATAGATTTTAAAAGATAGATAATGGTACCAAGTGTCTTCTTTGACCATAGTGAGATGTAGTTATAAATCAACAGCAAAAGTAAAATTGAAAAATTCACAAAATTGTGGAAATTAAACAATATACTCTTAAACAATCAATGGATTAAAGAAGAAATCACAAGGGAAATTAGAAAATACTTCCAGATGAATGAAAACAGAAACATGCCGACACCTATGGGACACGATGAAAGCAGTGCTAAGAGAGAAATTTATAGCTATAAATGCTTACATTAAAAAACAAAAAAAAAAACCTTAAAATCAACAACCTAACTTTACAACTTAAGGAACTAGAAAAAGAACAAACTAAACCTTAAGCCAGCAGAAAGAAGGAAATAAGGATTAGAGCAGAGGTAAATGAAATAGTGACTAAAAAAAAAAAAATAGCAAAAATTAGTGAAACTAAAAGTTGGTTATTTGAAGAGATTAACAAAATTGACAAACTTTAAAAAAGCTAGATGAATGAAGGAAAAAAGACTCAAATTACTAAAATCAAATTAAAAATAGGACATTACTACTGGTTCTAAACAAAAAGGATCATATGAGAGTACTATGGACAATTGTACAACAAATTGAATAACCTAGATGAAATAGACAGATTCCTAGAAATATAAAACCTACCAAGACTAACTCATGTAAAAAAGAAAATCGGAATATGCATATAACTAGTAAGGAGATTGAATCAGCAACCAAAAATCTCTCAAACAAAGTTAACTCCTAGATCTGATAGCTGTCTTGATGAATTTTACCACACATTTAAAGGAGAATTATATCAATTCTCAAACTTTTTTAAAAAATGGAAACGGAGGGAACACTTGCTAACTCAACATAAGGCCAAAGTCAGATAAAGACACTGCAAGAAAACTACAGACCAGTATCTCTTATGAACACTGATGGAAAAATCTTCTGCAAAATACTAGCAAACAGAATTTAGCAGCATTTATACAGCATAATTATACATCATGACCAAGTGGTATTTATTCGTGGAATGCAAGGATGTTTCAACATGTGGAAATTGATCAGTGTGGTACACACCTTAAAAAACAAAGGGAGAGAAAACGACATGATTTTATCAATTGATACAGAAAAAAAGCATTTGACAAAATTCAATACCCTTTATATTATAAAAACACTCTATTCAGTGGGAATACAAGGAAACTACCTCAACATAAGAAAAAGCCCTGTGTGAAAAATCTATAACATACATCAGAAAGACAAAACTTTTCTTCTGAGATCAGGAACAAGTCAAGGATGCCTGCTTTCACTACTTATAGTCAGCATAGTACTGGAAGTTCTCATCAAATCGATTAGGCAAGAAAAAGAAGTAAAAGGCACCCAAATTGGAAGAGAACTAACATTATCTCTGTTCACAGATGATATGAATTCATATGTAGAAAACTCTAAAGATTCCACAAAAAAAAAACCTATTAGAATTAATAGATGAATTAAGCAAAGTGACAGAATACAGAGTCAACACATAAAAACCAGTTGCATTTCTATACATGAACAATCTGAAAAGGAAATTACAAAAAACAATTCCATTTATACTAGCATCAAAAGGAATAAAATACTTAGTAATTAATGTAGGAGGTAAAAGACTCATACAATGGAAACTACAAAACATTACTGAAAATAGAAACACATTCCACTTTCATGGATTGGAAAGACTGAATATTATTAAAATGTCAATATTATCCAAAGTGATCTAGAGATTCAGTGCAATCTATATCAAAACCCCAATCACATTTTTGCATTAATTTTTAAAAAAATCTTAAAATTCAGATGGAATCTTAGGGGAAACCCAAATAGCCAAAACAAAATAAAACTGAGGGACTCACTTCCTGATTTCAAAACTTACTACAAAGCTACAGTAATCAAAACAGTGTAGTCTTGACATACAGAGAGACAATTAGATCAATGGAATAGAATAGAGATTCCAGAAATTAACCCTCATATATGTGATCAAGTCATTTTGACAAAGGTGACAAGACCATTAAAAGAAGAAAAGGACAGTCTTTTCAACAAATAGTGCTGGGGAAACTGGATCTCCATATACAAAAAATAAAGTTGGACCCTTCTTTAACACCATACACAAAAATTAACTCAAACTGGATCAAGGATTTAAATGTAATACCTAAAAATAAAACTCTTAAAAGAAAATGTAAGACAAAAGCTTCATAACATTGGATATGACACCAAAGGTGCAAGGTAAGAAAAGAAAAAATAGATACATTTAACTTTATTAAAAAATTAAAAATTTAATGCATAAAAAGACACAGCAGAGGAAGGCACCCCTGCTCTGGAGAAAATTTTGCAAATCATGTATCTGATAAGAGACTCATATCCAGAATATATAGAGAACTTCTAAAACTCAACAACAAAAAAACAACCTGATTCAAACATGTGCAAGTAGATATTTCTTGAAAGAAGATATTCAGATGTCCCAAAAGCACATGAGAAGATGCTCAACTCCACTAATCATTAGGGAAATGCAAACCAAAGCTATAATTAGATACCACTTTATACCCATTAGGATGGCTACTATAAAAAAAAAAAAAGAAAACAATCATTAGAGAAGATGTAGAGAAATTGGAACCTTTGGTGCACTGTTGGTGGGAGTGTAAAATGGTACAGCTAATGTGGAAAACAGTATGGAGGTTCCTCAAAAATTAAAAATAGAATTAGCATGTGATCCAGCAATTCACTTCTGGTATATAACCAAAAGAATTGAAAGCAGGGTCTTGAAGAGGTATTTGTATACCCACATTCATAGCAGTGTTAATCACAATAACTAAAACATGGAAACAACCCAGGTGTCCGTCGACTGATGAATAGATAAAAAAATATGGTATGTACATAAAATGGGATATCATTCATCTTTAAAAAGGTTGGAAATTCTACAGTATGCAACAACACAGATGACTCGTGAAGAAATGCTAAGTGAAATAATCACAAAAGGTGCTAAATAGCTAAATACATATGTAGTTTCACATATATGAGGAACTTAGAGTAGTCAGAATCATTAAGACAAAGTGCAATGGTGGCTGCCAGGGATAGGGCGGGGAGAGAAGATTGGGGAGTTTATTATTTAGTGGCTATAGAGTTTTAGTTCTATAAAATGAAGAGAGTTATGGGGATGGATGATGTCATGGTCACACAATGTAAATGTATTTAATACCACT
The DNA here is from genome assembly GCA_003508835.1 of Eonycteris spelaea. Classification (NCBI taxonomy): domain Eukaryota; kingdom Metazoa; phylum Chordata; class Mammalia; order Chiroptera; family Pteropodidae; genus Eonycteris; species Eonycteris spelaea. The sequence continues at coordinate 1,488,203 of PUFA01000028.1, forward strand.
GACCTGTACACTTGAAAATGGTTACAATGGTAGATTTTTTGTTATAAGTATTTTACCTCAATGAAAAATTAAAATTGAAATTAGAAGAAATACGAACATTTATACTTATTACTTTACTCTGATACTAGGGATTCCCATAGAAGTTGAGATGACCAGGACTTTGGCTACTTACATTGAAAACTGAAGTAAGATTGTATTTCTCAATCCCATCAAATAGTAAGCGAGATTTTTAAAACAAAATACCTTACCTTTCCCAACTTAAACTGGTAAGAAATTATATCTTGCCACCCTTTTTCCTACACTGCCCAATCTCTTAGAGTTGGCCTGTATCACTTTTGGAGCTCAGTTTCCTTTTTGTTGTGATTTGTTGGGCATCTGCAACTTACTTGGCATAAAACACTACCCATGAGATCATGATTTTTTGCATTTGTCATAAAACAAGAGGCGGGAACAAGGAACCAAAATAAAATGAGTGATCTGGTGTGACTGAGTCTTTAAACTTGTGCTACTTACAGGAATGTTATATCAATGGTCTGAATGATGTAGAATAATACATTAATATTAATCTCAGATCATGATGATGATCCAGCAATTCATTGTTGACTATGGTTTTAATATTCTTTTTCCACCCACTCCCACCAGTTTGTTAACTTGGTTGTAATATACCTTTTCCTCTGTCAGACTCTCAGAGGTAAACTTTATGAAAGGAGTAATCCAGTTCTTGACACAGCTTGACTCCTGTGGGATGTTGATATTCTTCCCTATAAAATTCAAGTAATTGGGATCCTAAAAGAAAATGCTTAAAAGAGTATAGTTAAAATTACTACTAGTGGTTTGGGAGTGAAGATGGAAAAGGTTGTTTATGAATTGACATTTTTTGCACAGCATTTTAGTTGGTATAAAGTTCGGTGATGGAATCAGATACCTGAAAAAATAAATTGATCCACAAGACATAGCACCAGTATCCTTTCATACAACAGTAGTATAACTCCAGCACACTGAAATTATCTTAGGTGCCTTTTTGTAATAAAGGGAATCTGGTATCTAACAAAAAATTGGGGAGGATGAACTCATTCTCACTTACTTACATAATGAAATATACTTTGGAAATGGAGATGCAAAGGCCATAACAGGGCACACACATTCTGAAAGTGTGCCCTGTATGGTCTGAGAATCCAAAAGTGAGAATTGTTTGTTTGTTTTTTTAAACAGTTGCTCTTGTGCCACTATGTAAAACTTGACCAAATCACTGAAACAAGAATTTATTGAGCACCTACCATGTGCTCACCACTGGACCAGGCCCCATCATGGGGAAGATAGGGAGAGTAAAGAATAAGTGTAGGTTACATTTTTAATCTCTAGTGATTTACAATCTACTTTAATCTACGAGACCATACAAACAAAAATTCTAAATTATGTGGTGCAAACCTGTCAAGTACCATACAATTTCAGGAAAGATAGAGCCTACTGAAGATTAGAGTCATTAAAGAAGCTTTTAAAAAGCAATTGGATTTAACCTGGGCCTTGGAAAAATGGTAGGATTTGGATAAACTGAGGGGAGAGGGGAAACATGTCTGAGAATAGGAGGATTGTGTGAAGGTAAAAAATTGAAAAGAAGTAGACTTTGCAGATCAGTAGAGAGGCTCACCTGGGTAGAAAGCATTAGTAGAAAAATAGGAGAAAATAAAGTCACAAAAATACAAGAAGACCTGAAAACTATGCATTTAACATTCCTTTACAATCTTTGGGAATGATTTCAACCCACTTCCCCTCAGAGTCTATAGTTCTTTCCAAAGATTTAAATCTGCTTTGCTGCCATTTTGACCTTTTCCTATTGTCTTAATTTTCAAAGTTCTATTTGTTTCTTATTCCAAGCTCCGCACATTAGGGTATTCTTGGTTCTGATTAGGCCCTGCCTCTAGTTCCACAGGAAAGATCTGGTATTTAAAATATCAACTCTCAAAAAATAAATAAATAAAATAAATAAATAAAATAAAATAAAATATCAGCTCTCCTTTTAGATATGAATGATAAAATTCTCCCACCTTGTACACATGGGACAAGAGTTTTGTAAGTTTGGGATGCTTTGTAGCACTTTAGTGAGCTATGCTAGTTGGAATTTATTCAGCAAATATTTATTAAGTTCCTACTGTATGCAGGTACTGTTCTAGGTGTTTGGTATACTTCCTTGCTCTTGAGAATTATATTTTTGCCAGATGGTTTTGCCATTAGACCAACTATCAAATAATAACTCAGCTCTCAAAATCCATTCTTTTTATAATGGACTAATTTAGTCAGCCGTCAGAGGCTTCTCCTTAAGATACTCAAACAGCTTTCCCCAAACTGAAAATTCTTCAGTACACAGACAAAGGAATTTACCTTCGGTACAATTTGGTGGTTCTCCCCTACTTTAATTTGTCCTCCTTCATTCCCCTGACAACATTTTCTCTAGAGTATTTTGGGAAGAAGTTTCCTGTTTTTATTTTTCCTCTAGAAATTACCTTGCTCACACATGCAGTCTATGAGCTGCTGCTGCTGTGGTTGTATTTATTTGTTGAATAATTCTGTACTTTGAAATGATTCATTCAACATTCATGAAGCTTTCAAAGCAGGATATGTGACTCATTTAGTAAACAGTAGCATCTGGAAGTAGAGAGCAGGAGCCTAGGAATTGACTAAGGTACAGATGAAAGTTATGTTGGCTTTGAGGTGTGTGTATTCAGTCCTTCCCTTCTCCCTTTCCCTACTTTCCCAAACTTAAATGCTATCTTGCATTGGAATAGAAGCACTCAGTGAGAGTGAGAGCCTTATCAAGACTGTTGCAGGTCTCCCAGTTTCTTCTTTCAGAATATGTGATCAATTGAAGTGATTAAACAGTCTACAAGAAAAGGTCAGTTATTTTCATCTTGGTCAGCACCGATATCACTATATGCTAGAGCTTGCTCCCTATAGTTTCTCAGGTTTTCTGTGGCTTTTTTGTGCTGTTTTCCTTCATCAAAATATGTCCAAGAGTACTTGATACTGTCATAAAAGAAAAGCTATTCTGTCCGTGAAGTCTTGCCAAACCCAGAACCTTGAGAGAAGGGGATAGTTAGGTTTTAGTATAAATAACTTTTCAGACTATCACAAATACAAACTCAATTCCGTGTATTGTTTCATGTTAGTTTAGGCATTCAGAGCTCATTTTCCAATAACTAAGAGTCCTGATTTGTCTCCTTCTCCTAGTCTACTCTTTAAACAAGGAAGGGACGTGAAATTAATCGTAAGTCAGGATATAAGAGCTTTTTTAAATGTGAGACAAATATGCATGGAAACTGGAGTTGTGGTGGCCAAAACAACATTTCAGGAATGAATTTGGCTGGGGGTTGAGTGCATATTACACAAATTTCGTTGTCACAATACTTTACCAAGGATTTAGCTTGAAACTCTTACATCTCTAATGCCCATATGCTTGTGCCTGGTTCAGAGTCGACAGACAAAAATTTAGCTGTAGTTTGGCTGAGCTCTCCTTTGCCCAGAGCCTTCTCTCCTAAATAGTACTGCTATTTCAAAAAAACTTCTGAGAGGCTAGTATTAATGGGATTAGGAGAAGAACTCTCCCTAAACATTGACTTGTTTAGATTATTTTGTAAAGAAAAACTAATTTTTACTACAATACTTATCTACTTTGAGATTTTAAAAAGTGAAGAGAAGAGAACTAGCTGAATACATGCTCTATGGCAGGTACTATATAGCTTCAAATAGTTTCTTTCATTTAAAGCTGAAGGTTTGAGGAAATCTTCTGGGATGTCTGAATGTTTCATATCTTTTTTCCCTTGAAGAGAACAATAATTATTTTATTAAATTTACTTACATTTATAAAACCTTGGATTTCTGAATAATTAAAATACTGTTATTCCTAGTACAAGTCTGAGGACATGAGAGATCTTTGTTATTATTATTAAAGTATAGTTGACTAATATTAGTTTCAGGTGTAAAACAAGGTGATTCAAACATCTATGTATACTCTTATAAAGTGATCACCGTGACAATTCTAATGACCTTCTGTCACCATACAAAGTTACATGATCTTATTGACTCTATTCCTCTTATACTGTACATTAGATCCCCCATGACTTACTTATTTTATAACTGGAAATTTGTACCTCTTAATTCCCTTCATCTTTTTGCCCATCCCCCTCCTTTGAACTGGGTTGTGATTACACAGGCATATACTTATATAAAAAGTTATTGAGCTGTACACTTAAGATTTTGTTTGGTATGTATCATCATTTTTTTTAAATTAAAAATCTTAAGACTTCATTCATTGAAATGTATTGCCTGATATCAGTTCCCACCATCTGTGTTCTCAAGGCATTCATCTTTATTTAGTTCTGTGCATTAGTCAGGTTGCTAGTAGGTAGGATTCCAGATGATGGGCGGAGAATGAAACTTCCTGGAAATGAAAGTATTTTTAACCAAAAGATCTCCCATGGAAAATTGTCAATAAGAAACTATAACTTTTCCGCCCATTCTGTGACTAATACAGTTTTCAGATTTACTTCCTCAGATTGGCTTCTTAATATTCTTAAACTAAGAAAACCTTTTTTCTCACTATTTTTTCGCTCTATCAGGGAGTGAAAATCAGAAGTAGACCAAATTGTTTTGATTTGCTTCGTCTGTGTTATCTCTTTGCTATTAATAAGGCGTGCATGAGAATTCCATTTAATTTGTTCTCCCATTACAATGCTTCTGTCTCCATCATCCTAATTTCCCTAAGTAGTTTCAGATCTGTAGTACATCAGCCTTTTATAAAGTGAGGTTGGGAGTTTTCTGCCTGTTTTTTCTTTCCAAGTTTCAAATCCAAAAACATGTGTTAGCGCATTTGGCAAAAACTAAGAAACAGTCTTTTTTTCTTGTCTCTCTCTTCCCTGTAATCCGTAGCAGGGTTCATAACAGAGAATACAATTGACATTTTGAGTCAAATAATTCTTTGTTTTGGGGGAGCTGTTCTGTGCATTATAGGAAATTTCTCACCATCCGACAGACCTGTACCCTCTAGAGGTCAGGAAGCATCTCCTACTTGAGACAAAACAAAATGTCCCAAACATCGCCAAAATGTTTCTGGGGGGTGAAGTTGCCCCTGGTTGAGAGTCTATGCTATATATATGATAAAAGTGCATTTAGAGAAAATCGATTTGGGGGAAAGATTCAAGATTGTTATATGATTAAAATTCCTATCAGATCTTTGGGCATATTATTTAGATCACAGCTGTTCAAAAGAAATATAATGAGAATCACAAATGCAAGCTACAGATGTAATTATAATTTTCTAGAAGCCACATTAAAAAGTAAAATAAGTGAAATTAATTTTTAATAATTTATTTAACCCAATATACGCAAACTATTCATTCTCATTGCAACATGTAATCAACATAATTGAGATATTTCACATTTCTTTTTTTGTACGAAGTCTTTGAAATCTAGGACGTATTTTGACTTACAGTACATTTTAATTTGGATTAGCCACATTTCAAGTGCTCAGTAGCCTCTGTAAATTAGTGACTAACTACCATATTGGATAGGGCAGATCTAAACATATTTTGGTCACTTAGATAGGGCACAGATTAGCACATTTATACTAAGAAACTGTCCTGAATCATTTCTTGAGCAAAATAAGACTCTAAAACTTATTACCATACAAATCCTCCCTCAAAGAGTTCTAAACTGCTTCCTGATCCAGCATGAAAAAATTTTTCAGCCCCATTTTTAAATGATACAGACCTCTATGTCTTGGAGATGGTTAATATTTACAAATTTTTGAAAGACTATCATTATTTGCTCTATAACCAGAGTGAGTGTTCTCTGAGTGGCTCATTGCTAAACCTTAGTCATAGGTAAAAGTCAAAGAACAAAAGAAGACCCATTAAGGGTATTACAAATGAACAGCTAGATTTTTTTAATGTGCAACAATTCAAAAAAGGAAATCTTTTGGGGGCTCATTCATCCATTTTAATTCAATAGAATATATTTTTTAAAAAATCAAAGTTTTTATCACTTAGTAATTCTAGATATTTAATTGAGAATTTGTTTTCAGAGGGATAGCTTCCTAAGTATGCAGTTGAAGACTGATTGTGAGAATTAAAGAGTTAGCTATTAATAAATGAGGAATATAAGGAACAATGAAATATAGTCAAATTGACATTCACTTTGATAAAAGCTTTAGTAAACTTTTATTCTCCCCTCCTATTCTAGCCTTACAAGAATTGTGTTAGAAATTGCAGGAAAGATGACTGGATCCAAAGACCAGGCCTTCCTTCTAAAATTCTGCCCATTTGGCTCCTCCTCTGAAGCATACTACCCAGTTTAGTCAGAGATTCTTAACTTTTGTGGTGTTGTGACCCCATTGGTAGCTTGATGAAACCTATTAAACCTCTTCTCAGAATGTTTTTAAGTTAATAAAATACATAAGATTACAAAGGAAACTAATTATTTTAAATACAGTTATCAAAAATGTTTTTTAAAATATTTGATAATGTATATATGTACATTTTAATTTTAAATGCATTTTTTATTAATGCATTAAATAACAAGTTCTAATGATGGGTCTGGTGACTGCCATAATTTCAAAGTAATGATGAGTATAAGGGATACTTTAAGATATTTGATAGCTATAATGTGATATGAAAATATATGATTTCTATTATGAAATTAAGTATATTAAATGCAGTTAGAGTTTAGTGAGAATAAAGCTGTATTTTTTTTCCTATGCCATGTTTACAGTTATCAAACCCTTTGGGATGCTGATGCCACCTGAATTTCTCTTCAGACTCCAACTTTTGGTTTGAGAAAAGTAAAATATCTTAAGAGCGATCTGGGTGAAGTGCAACAGAGAGGAATGAGAACACAGTCAGGACTGTGTAGCAAAGCTATAACAGAAGGGGAGCTACCTTTTAAAATATGAAACAATCCTAACCAGAGCAAAACTTGAAAGTTTAAAACCTCCCACCTCAGTTTTGAGCAACTATTTTTAACAGTAGAAAAGGACTTTTTGCTTGAAAGTCATTCTTCTAGATTCTAGAACATTTTGCAAAATTTTCTAAGCTACCTACGTGAAATTTCCTTGAAGAATTTATAGACAGATTTTTGAAAAAAAAATTGTTGTAACATTTCCAGTGCATTTTGAAAATGTATGCCCCTGCCTAATCCACTATCCTTCCTGTCCCTCTAAAATGTTTTTTATCCATCGTAAGCTAGGTTCTGCTTCATTTCTTTTTACCAGATTAATACCTGGCAATCCCAGACCCTCTATAGTGACTTGTTTACCCTGTAAGTACCATACACCTAGTTAACAGACTTCCTCCTTTCCCCACCATTTTTCCCTTAGGGAAAAATCTGTGACCGAAAAAGATGATGCTTAGCTTAGAGTTAACCAAAAGTATAGAACAATAAAGTTCTCTGCTAAATTTCCCCTGTATTATTCAGTTTTTATCCCAGATGCATTGGAAACCGCTAAGGCATTCTTCTTTTGACTGTTTTACTTCTTAGTTCTTTATGCTTTTAAATGAAAATTCCCTTAACCCTTTAGGCCTGTATGCCTAGCCTCGAAAAAATTTTAGATCTTAAACTGGCATTAGTTATGATAGGTCTCAGAGCAAACTTGGGGGAAGTTTCTTTTCATTTCTGGTAAAATAAAAAGAAACAGTTCAGTGTTGCTTTCTTGACTGGTTGGTTAGGAGCTAGGATGGGGCCAACTCCTGTCTATTTAGTTTGCAAAGAAGAAAAGCTGTGGAAAAAAGGGCTAAAAGTATAGTGTTCAGTGGGAAATGTGTATCTAATGAGGAAAGTAAAAAATATAATATATTTTTAGAAACAAAAGACAAATAGAACCATGTTTCAGAGCCTGGCTGGTGAAGGAACTGTGAAAAACTGCCAGCATTCAAGCTTTACTGTGTTGCAGCATGTTTTAATGAAGGAGCATGGGCAGCCAGCCTCGAAGGGAATTTTGTGGGTATCATTCTTTTGAGTTACTGCTGTTCATCTGTTCTCTTCACCTCCTCCTTCTAGAGAAGGGGTCAAAGCATACATTATTGTCCAGAACCCTGTCTTCCTTCGTCATAAACTGAGCAGACCTAGCCTCACCTTTTCATTGCCCTTTCACCCAAACCCCTAAATAAATAAAATCTATAAAATCGTCTTTTCCCTTCCCCTCGTCCTGCCTTCAGGCTTCTCCCTACCCTAACAAAAAACAACTTTTTGCTTGCATTTTTATTCTACCGTCCTATAGCCAGGAGCATTGCACTTGTCCCTTTATGGCTGATGGTGCCCAGGCGGGCTGCCCGCGACAGCATTTGGCCAATGGGGCTGGTGTGTGTGCCATTACTGCTGGCCATTGAGCCTCTGTCCTCTACAGCTCCATCCTGACTCATTAAAACCCTGATCCAAATAGCTGGGCAGGCGCCTGCTGCAGCACTGTGGGGGCCAGGAAGTTAAATGGTTCTCCTAATCCTGCATAATTTATCTCCCTGTTAGCCCCCTCATAAATAGTCCAATTCAGCCCCAATATGGAAAGCTTCATTCTGAATTTCCTGTTTTGTGATGACCAATGAGTGCCTAGCCTTTCCTTTCTTCTCTCTTTATTATTATTATTATTAAAAATTATTTTCCCCTGTTTGCTACAAGTTTGCCTTAATGTTTTTTGTATTTTTTGTTTTTTTTTTTTCATTTGGAGCCTCTTGGCTGGGCCCCACTTCACCAACAATCTGTCCATTTCTCATTTGGACCTAATGTTACAGAGCAGTTGGTGCTACTATCTTTCTCTTCCTCTCTCTTCCCAGCTTTCTAGTGCCTCTGTTTCTCCTTCCCTGTTTTCTCTGTTTAAATCCATTGCCTCTCCTTTTCTATCACTTTGAATTTTTCTCCTTTCCATTCCGCGTCCAGTCCCCTTTCTAGCAACCAGCTTTATTGCAGGATGTTTGGTAGGACATTTTAAAAGGGCGCTGAATTGCATTTTTTTACTTCACATCTCCGTTTCTGTTTCGTTTCAGAGATTTACAAATGAGGACCACCTGGCAGTTCATAAACACAAGCATGAGATGACATTGAAATTTGGCCCAGCCCGAACTGACTCGGTCATCATTGCAGGTATTTGCTTGCCCCAGAAGCCACGTGCCTTAATATCACTAGACAGTTAAGATTAATACCAGGGACCAGATGTACCAGGAGCTATACTCGCTTTTTCCCATTAGGAGCCCTTATGTGATCTGCATTTAATCAGGAAAAAGGAACACTAAAAGCTCCCAAGTTTCTATTGTGCCCTCTACTCTCTGTTTTTAATACAAAATTGGGTTCTGCGGTTTCTGAGGGTAGGTGTGTTGAAGTTTTGTCTTAGTCTTTTTCAGTCTATTCCCTCCTTGCCTTTTTTTATTAAGATTTTGGCAGATTGACAGACCAAAGATGCCTTTGACATTTCTCCCTACCCACAGTGAAGAGGTGAGCAAAAGAATGCAAGGGAGCCAACCTAGACTGGCTGCTTCTCTTCCTCCGGGTGTCAGTCCACTCCTACCCCGCCCCCAGCAGGCAGATTATCAGTTCGTAAATTCAGAACCCACATACTATTGAGGGCACGTTTCCAAAGTTCAAACAAGACATTTCGTCAGTGGGACTTTTCTAAGCCAATTTGGGTGGTGACCTGGAACCTCTAAATGGTTGTTTTAGATATTGTCTTGCTTACATATGCCATCTCAAGGGACCATTCTCAACAACCTCTCTCAAACCACAATAGCAGTTCTGTTGTGCCATTTTTGTTTAGACAGACATACAAACTAAAGTGGGCTTCTTCTTTTGGTACCATGAGTTCTAATTTTGCCTGAGTTAAGCAAGCTTACCTCAATATTTAACCAATGGGGGATTAGTTGGTGTTATTACATCCATTAATAACTCAGGAAAGGCAGTTCTTTAAGTGCCCTGGCCAAAATGCTACTTGAGACATAGAGAGAGAGAGAGAACCTTCTCTTCATATATTAAGAAAGGGACTTGCCCTGACAGATCTCCTATTCCTTATTAATTAAGCAAATACTTGTTGAATATCTGCTGTGAACACTAGGTACTTTGCTAGGAGCTTGTAGATTGCAATGTCTGGAAAAAGACATGAGTGGGGACACTGTCATTAATGATCCTTATGAAAGTCTGGGGGAGGTCTTAGAAAAGGGTGGAGAGGGTATAAATATATATGTAAGTAATACATACTTTATTAAGTCAGGGCATGTATACGTGGGAAAAAATCAGTATTCACAGTCAAGTACAGGTGAATAATACAAACAATAAAAATACTAAGAGAAATAATATTAAGTGAATTAATCAGGAAACAGTTTATGACAGGTATATTTGAGGCAAAGGTTATCAAGTTGGAGAGGTTATTACAAACGGGTAGAAAGGCTTTGCAGAGTCTCCAGGAGTGATGAGAAAAATTTGATACAGGACAGTCCCAAGGAGAGAAAGTGTTTTCCTGTTATTCTTTGAGTGCTGTTTTGGAGTGCTCATCCCATTGCATGTGACTTCAGCTATCCTATCTAGGCTGATAATTCTCATATATGTAAAGTAAGATTTGAGGTCTCACATGTATTCCAACCCTTATTTGAACAGCTAACTTGGCCATTTTCTGTCATTCAAATATTCATGTCTTTAACTGAATTTATCTTTGTCCCCTGAACAACTCCTTATCCCCTTATTCAGTGATATCAATATTCTCAAAATCTTGAGTTTTCTTCTTTCTTCAAAAATCTCTCTGTTGTCTTCCACATTGCTCTCTGCAGCCATCCTCGTTATGCTTGGATTCTTCCATAGTCTCCAAGCGGGACTTCTTGACTATTGTCATTATAACCCATCTTGTATTTTACTGAAAAGCTAGTCTTCCTTAAATTCTCCTTTGCTCAAAACTCTGTCATTATCTTCCTATTTTCTTTTGCTTTAAGGTTATTTATACTTGAATATTTAGGCTTTTCATAATCTAACCTCATGATACTTCCCAACTTTATGTACAACTTATATATCTAACGTGATTATCTCTTGACCTAGACGTACCTTTTTCTCCTAATCTATACATGGTGCCCATACCTTGCCTCTCTCTATGACTTTACCTCTCTTATTGCTTTCTTATCTTCCCAATCTTCTCTTCTCTCTAACATCTAAAGCTATTCTTTAAGGTCCAGCTAAAGTCCCACTTCTTGAAACCTCCTAATTACTCTATCATTAATTTATCTATTTAATTTCTACAACAATTTTATTTCTACTGTACATGACACCTATTTTTTGTATACCATTCTGGCACCTATTTTTGTATACTATGATGCTATCTATATATATTAGTTTTATTCTTCAACTAGAAAACATTCTCTAATTCTCTAGGGCAAGAGCCCTGTCTTATATTTGAGCAAAATTTCTATACCCCTATTTCTTTCTCCCCAAATTTTACACACAAGTGAATGTATGTAGCACCAAAACACATAGAAAGTATAAACACTTGTTGATTGTTTCAGAATCATCAGAGCAGGCTAAAGGTTTTCTTATACATTTGTAGGCTATTTAGCTGTTTGTTCAAAATGGGAGAAGTTTGTGTGAGCCTAAGATCAGAGATCCAAAGCCTCTTCTCCCATAACTATACCCTTAGCTACCCCATCCTGTTTCACTCGAGTTGTGAATTTTTGTGTGCCCTTACTGAAGTTCTGTCTAAGCATAAAGGACATTATCTCCACTCACCCAGGGATGGAGGGAGAGTGGCTTTGTTGTTGGCCAACCAAAGCTGCCAGAGAAGCTTTTAAAACTATTTTGGGAGGTAGTGGTAACTTTTCTAAACACTCTGATTCAGAAGAGGTTTTGTTTAAAAATTTTTTTAATTATGTTGTCTCCATGGAAAATCCCACTGGACTATTCCCAATTGATCATGCTAGAAGGAGTGGTTTTAACCCCAGGTCTCACTCCTTAAAATATTATTTAAACATTGTTCTGTTTCTATCATTCATTTTAGTGTTTGGGATATGAGATGAATCTGTGAGGTGAATTCCAAGGAAAACACCGTAATAACACCGTAATAGAGTTAAGATCAAGAAACAAGATTCAACTGACCTAAGACAAAAGCTGGAATAGCAGGATGGGGAGAGAGAAGTTCAAATCTAAAAATTCAAGTTGCTTGAGAATTTCCCATGGGTTACTGAGAACCTACCTCTTCCCAAAGACAGAGGCACTGTGTTGAGGAAAGATTTGTGCACCCCCTGAGAGGATATTTTGGCTGGCAAATCTAAATCCAAATATCCTGGTTTCCGGAATTTGCTCTGGGCCTAGGTCTCTGTGAAATAAGCTCTATTGTTAGCAGTTTCCTTTTCTAGCTCATGATCTTGCTGTCTTGTTCCCCAGCCCCTAGATTTGCCTGGAATGCCTTCAGAAGGTAACAGACCCTTACCTCAGTGACCACTGAAAGACAAGGCACCATTTTCTAATTTGATACCTTTAGCAAGCAAACTCAACCATCTGATCCTCAGTTTCTTCTCATCAGATGTTAAGGTCTATCCGCTTACACCTGCCTCATTTCAAACCTAACAGGGAGTAAGTTTTAAAGGGAGAATGTTGCTTAACTATACTTGATTTTCAAAGCTGGAGGTTAAACAAATTCCACTTGGGGGTGGTTTTGTTTTATCTGGGGTGAGGGAGGTGAAACCAGCCTCTGGAAAAAGATTGGTTACACGGAGAGAGTCACACAACAAAGCATTGTTCTGTCTTCCCTCTGCTGGCCTTGAGGCAACACAGCACAGACACCCTCTGGTGGCTTAGCACCAGCCTTTACCTACTAGAACTTGATAAAGCAAATTTGTCCCAACAGAGACTCTCTCCAAATAGAAGAATAAAATGTGTTCTCTATATACATTCAAGTTTTAGTTTCAGGTCAGACTAAACTAGAATTTCCTTTTCTTTTCATGTCTTCAGATCAGACTCCTACTCCAACTAGATTCCTAAAGAACTGTGAGGAGGTGGGGCTCTTCAATGAACTAGCTAACTCCTTTGAACATGAATTCAAGAAAGCTGCAGATGAAGATGAAAAAAAGGTAAGAGACTGAAAAACTTGTGGTGTTCAGATCTAGGCTATTCTCATTATGCCCTGGGATAACTTGCTTAATTGATTAATGTACAAATTACAGGCTTGGTTCTATAGAACCAGGTAGTACCCACTAATCCTCGTCAGCCATCTAGGTCTTTAGGGGGTCTAGGTAATGGATCAGCCCAAGTCCATCTTCACAAAAATCAGTCTTCTTGTACTTCCAGTAGAGCTTTAGTTCAGTAATCTTTCATTTAAATTATTTACTCTTGAATATTTAAAGATGTTAAAAGATTATAAATTACTTATATTTTGTTAGATTTTTCTTTCTTTTTTTCTCTTCTTTTTTTTTTCTTTTTTTTTTTTTTTTTTGGCCAAATCTCACTCCTTTCTGAGCTAATCAGACTTCTCACCTGGACTTTTTTTGTTCAGTTGGCCAATCAACAAATATTTATTGAATTTCTAGTCTTCATTTCAGTATGTATGGCTCTTACCTTCAAGTAGCTTTCTGGTAATATTGAAGACATTAAACCTAAAGAAGGATGTTCTTAGTGCCTTCCAAAGGAGATCAGCCAGGATGGTGAAAGAATTAGAAATTATGTCCCTTTGGAAACATCTAGATAGATTGAAGAAGTTTTGCATGGAAGAGAGAAGATTTAATGTGAACAAAAGTTCAGTCGTCAAACATTTGAAGAGGTTTTATATATAGAGGGTTAAGATAATATTTATATCCTATATATAAGGCCCAGAAGTAGAAGTAGGAGCAGCAGGTGAAAGTTATTACAAAGTATGATCAATTATATGTAGGCTACTTAGTATAGATATTGTAGAGAGCATTAAAATGTTGGAATCCCTTCAGATCTTGAGGTGCTATAATTCTGATTTTAGCTTTTATATTCCAGACCCTTTAGAGAATCCTTTAGTTTAGAAGACCAGAGGAAATAGTTCAAGAAGCAAAGTCAAAATAGTTTCCATGGTGAAAGGGACTTGGGTGGGGGAAAAGGCAACTGGAAATGTCAAAGTTTACTTTAGAATTGGAGTTCTAGGTTATTAGTCACTATTTAAAATCAGGTCTGTGTTCCATAATATTTGAGAAAAATCTCAATATTTCTGTCTCAAAATGTGTGCACATTAACACACGTACCTCCCATAATTGCATGGTGCAGTGAGGCATAGAATTCCATCAGAATATAGAAAAGCCAAGATATAAGAAAAAATGTCCATGGGAGTTCTTTCCTTCTAAGAGAGAGATGGCAAGAGAGTTGTGCATGATTTTTCCATTCAGCTTAAATGGTAAGAATGCAAGATAAGTGTCCTTATCACTGGAGGTCTTTCGAAATTCCAAAGCTTTCTGTGACCTTTTTATGTTCTCTCCCTCAAAGTAAAGAAAGTAGGGTAACTTAGTGTCATATACTTGTAGGTCTACTTTCAAAAGGCAGAACTAACCACAGTCTTCCCTTATTATTCTTTGGAGACACAGGTCTCTCATCTCTCAGTTGCTTCAACCTATATGGTATAATTCTATTTTATAGCTTCTCTATCTCATCCCCCCTATCATTTTTCCCTCCCCAAAACAAAGAAATCAAATTGTTTCCACCAGGATATAAGGGATTTTAAACCAAACTCATTATAAGTAAATTTAAGAAAATTAGCCTCCCTTTAAAAGCTTCAGGTCTTTTCCATTGCCATTTGGGTTCAGTTGACACTTCCAGGAAGCCATTCATAGTTGGGTGAGACCTTCATTCAATGGGTATCTCTTAGTGTTCTTCCTGTCTGAACAGGGGCGGTCTTCACCTCACCTTGATGGGAAGCACAGACTTAGTGGAAGATTGTTTCCAGGAGTCTTTTATGAGCCAAAACTTTCCTGAACCACAGCTTTTCAAGGAGATGTCCAAGGGGATTGGAGATTTTAAACTTATGGTTGTATTTACTGAGTGGCCTCTCCTTCTCACCACTCTCTGACTTCAGAGACCCCAGAATTATCTCAATTGAGCCTGACATCTTAGCAATGTAGGAAAAATGAGAGCAGAAACGAAACCATCTTTGCTGTTGCTCAACCATCAGATCGGAGAGAAAAAGAACCATTACCGCTTTCTCTAATGTGGTAGACACCAGATTATCTTTAGTTTGCTCAAGAAGGTTTTTAAGGATAAGGTAGAAAGAGAAAAGTTAGAACAAGTTCTCTTTCACCAAGAAGCCTAGGATATGGGAAGAATAGAAAAAAGAATCCACTTTGTCATGAAACCGAACTGCAATGCCAGCCCTCCTGTCATGGTACAGTGTCAGAGCCCTCATCTCAGATGGTTTGTTCTTCCTGCAGAGCCATTTTTGATTCCACAGTTCTATGAGATGATCACACAACTGCTAGAAAAGTACTCTCTTTTCTTTCTGGTTTCTCCAGTCCTGCTCCTAGGACCAAGTTGTATTTCTTTCACAGATCAAGTGATCAGCCTTTCCTTTCTTTGTTACCCCAAAACCCTACCTTTCTAACTTCTAACCTCTAGCACCAGATTTGGGTGAGATCACTATCAAAGCATGGAGAGGTCCCTGGAAAAGATCTTTCTTGTTTGCAGTACTTTAACAGTCAATTTGTCTTTATTTGCTTTTGATAATTGGGTAATGTAATCATTCTGATGGCCAGAAAAACTGTCACAGTTCTCCAGTGGCCAAGAGCTAATTGGGAAAAGGCAGGTACTAAACTCAGGAATCCTTTTACTCTCCTGTTTTACATGGATTCAAGTGACATCACCCCCCACCCCCCTTTTAGGGTCTCTATAAGCATTATAAGTATTTTTACCCTGGAGAATCTTTATAAACATTCACTCATGGTGAAGCAGATGTTATCTCCATTTTATAGTTAGGGAAACAGAAGCCATGAGAAGTTAAAGTGCCAGAGTTGTATATAAAACATAGGCTTCACATTTCTTTGACTTGCAGTTCAGTGTTTTGACCAAGGGCTAAATTTCTTTAGAAGTGTATTTCCTCATCTTTTACCTGGAAAGATCTAGATTCAACCTGAAGGGAATCATGGGGTCATGGGGTTAAAATAAACTATGCTCATTTCTCTGTTTTAACAGGCTACTGCCGGGCCCTTGACATGTCTCTGCCTTCCACACCAGACATCAAAATCAAAGAAGAGGAGCCAGTGGAGGTGGACTCATCCCCGCCTGACAGCCCTGCCTCCAGCCCCTGCTCCCCACCACTCAAAGACAAGGTAAAATCCTCTATCTACCAAGAGACATCCCAAGTGTTAATGAATAGATTATGTTATGATTAGTTGTATAAGTGGTGTGTGATACAGGAGGATTTTTTATATTTAAATAAATGTTAATTGTTTAGAAGATTTATATAAATTACACCTATTCTCTGACCCAGTATTCTACTTCTGAGTCTATATGAAATGAAATCAGTGCATATGTCCACCAAAAGAAGTATATGAGAATATGTTGTATTGGTAATAGTCAAAAAAACGGGAAGGAAGCATCAACAAAAGAATGAGTAAATAAGTCGTGGTATATTTCTAAAATGGAGTACTACATGGCATTAAAAAAAGAATGAGTTAATGATTTACATAGCAGTGTGGATGATTCTCATTAATGTTATATTAAACAACAGCAACAAAATTCAGACCAAAAAAGTACATACTAGATGGTTCCATTTACGTCAGGTTAAAGAAGAGGCAAAAATTACTTAATGACGATAGAACTCTAAATAATGTTTACTTCTTGTGAGGAAAGGTGTGGATTGGAAATGGATATAGGGGAACCTTCTAGGGTGCTAGAAATGGGCACTCTGTCTTGATTTTACATATAAAAAAGCCATTTATATCCTTTAGGTTAATGCGCTTCATGTTGTATTTCAATTAATAAGTAAAAAAAGAAAATCACATAATTTATATAAACTGGACATTAAACAGTTTAGAAGAAAAAGCCTTGCCAGAGAGAAGTCTTCTGGTGACTTAAAGGGAATATCTACTAGGATTCTGAATATTATTTTTTTAAAGGAAAGTTTTTACAAAGTATTTTTTACAGATTTATTAAAATATAACACACATACAGAAAAGTACATAAATTGTAAGAATACAGCTTATTTAATTTTCATGAAATTCAGCCTCTGTAACTAGCACCCAGATTTATTGGAACTTCAGAGGCCCCTTATGCTTCCTTTCAGTCTCTACTACCCTACCAGTAGTTATTTTAATGCCCACTTTAGATAGAGTAGACCTCATTTTACCTTCCTCCATATTTTACTTCCCCAAACTACCCCCTTTATAAACAATACAACCTTCCCCCGACCTCTCTCCTTTTCATCAGCAACCAGTTCCTAGAGGCTCTCTGGAGATGTTTTCAGGGCCAGTGGCAATCTTAAGATCCTAACAAGTTAACAGTGGAAAGAGACATCCCAAGTCTGTTTTATTACAATATGGCCCTTATTTGAACTTCCATAGCCCTTTTTTAAAGGTGTCTGTAGGAGATACTGGGTTGCCCTATCACTAGTCTTATACCTGCCTCTCCCCATTAGAGATCAGAGGATACTGAGGCATCGAGTTTAGAATGACACTATCTAGATTGTGAAAAATTATAACAATCCTTAGAATTTATGTGATACTATGGTGCTTCTACAAAAATTTCAAGTGATTTTTCAACTGTCATCTCATTCATATAGCTATCATCCCTGAAAGGGATATAGCAAAAAGTCTTAACTCAGCATTCCTATTGAATGGGTAAGTGAGGTATGGTGTGTGACCATAGAATGACACCAAGTCACTCTGGTGCTCTTTCCAACAAATTGTACTATATTTTACCAGCTACACATTTCCCTGTAAGCAGTCCCTTAAAGCATTTTGTGATCTGTTGGTCTCTTCTCCCCAGGAGGTTGCCCCAAAGCCTATGGTGATCTCTACCCCGACGCCTACCATCGTACGTCCTGGGTCCCTGCCTCTCCATGTGGGCTATGATTCACTTCACCAACCCTTCCCTCCCCAACCTCTGTCATCACACAGGCTCCACCATCTAACAGGCAACTGGGGTAAGTAAAGAGTGCTGAGAAAAACAACGAAGCCTGAATCTTTTTCCACTTCATGAACTTATTTGATAAAATAAGGACCGTTTTTGAATACTCAAGAAAAATGAGTCACTGAGATTGTCTCTCAAAATAAATCCCCCCTTCCCCAAACAGAATCTCTTTTACCTTTTGGGTAGACAAGCAAGTATTTATTTGAGGGTAATACTTCCTTAATTTGGAGGTTTAATAGAATACATATCATAATGGTGGAGGGTGCACAGGAAACTATATTTAGTTCTTGACCTCTATCTGTATAAGTTTACTGAATGAATAAGGGGATGAAACCCATATGTCATCTTTTTTGAGTGTTTTCCTCAGTCCCACTTAGGATTCTCGGTCTTTGTTACCCCAAAGTTTGTTTGTCTCTTTGTCTTTGTTCCTGGCATGGCCCATACAGATTTCCTAATGGGATGACTTGAGATCCTGTCCCAGGTACCCATGAGTTAAGAGATTATCAGGATTCATCTCTTGAAGCTTACTGTTCTCTGGACCCACTAGGAAAAATACAAAGGGACATCTTTTTTGGACAGAGTAGAGCAAAATGTAGAAAGAAGCCAGAGAAACCTTCAAATTTGGATTTCATATGACATAATTCAGCTTTGCAAAATGACAACTTTGATCTAAGTCTCCCTTGCCGAAGGCAAGAGAAAATTTATACATGGCAGTGATAGGGATGTTTTGTTGATTTGTTCAAAACTCTTAATAGGATTAGCTTCTCACCCAGAGTTCAGTGGTGTTTGTTTTAATTTGCAAGGTGTAAAGATCTGGCCATTTCTCTCCATCTATAAGGTAAGGTAAGTAGCATTCCTTGCTTTTTCCACCTTCATCAGGGTGTCAAGATTTTACCCTTTAGCATCCTTAACTAGGAAAGACTAGAAAATCTGCTATATTACAGGAGGAATAGGCAAAAGCGTCTGTATTATGAGCATTTTACTTCATGTCTCCTCTAGGTCTCCCACAGGCTCCCTCCCTCTCGTCATGCATCTTGCTAATGGACAGACCATGCCTGTGCTGCCAGGGCCTCCAGTACAGATGCCTTCTGTTATCTCGGTGAGCTCTGTAGTTGGGGCAGCCAGCCCTACCAACACACTAATCCCTCCCTTCCACCTGAATGCTCATAACACACATGAGCTCCAGGGAAACGTGGGCTCTGGTCTGTATTAGTTGAGCATGGCAGCGTGCCCAAACTCTTCA
The DNA here is from genome assembly GCA_003508835.1 of Eonycteris spelaea. Classification (NCBI taxonomy): domain Eukaryota; kingdom Metazoa; phylum Chordata; class Mammalia; order Chiroptera; family Pteropodidae; genus Eonycteris; species Eonycteris spelaea. The sequence goes on from PUFA01000028.1 coordinate 1,507,527, forward strand.
CTAACCTCTGCCAACTCAGCACTATGGAATACTAGACAAAGAGTCATCTGGACAATTGGCTCCTGGTCTAGGAATTGATCTTGCCATCCTGCTGATTGGTTGATTTCACTTGGCACTTAGCATCTTCCAAATTACCCACCACTTTCCTCAATATACAGCCCTAGCCTTTTCCATAGAAATTGTCATAGCACTGGAAAATTAGATTCCCTGTACTGTGGTGCTCCATGGAGGAAGGTATTTCCAAGGCTGTCCCTGTATGCCCTATGGGAAGGTTGCTCAGAATAAGTCCTGACGTGCCAATCTCAAAAACATTTCATTTTGGAGAGCTTTTGCCCCACCGATCGTATTATGCTCCCTTCTGGTTTTTCTTCCTTCTCTTGATCCAGCTGGCCAGGCCTGTGTCTATGGTGCCCAACATTCCTGGTATTCCTGGCCCACCAGTTAACAGCAGTGGTTCCATTTCTCCCTCTGGCCACCCTATACCATCAGAAGCCAAGATGGTGAGTACATCCCAGCCCGAGGCAATGTTGGCCCTTCTGAAAGAAGTGGTTTTATCAGCCTAGGTTTTTCAAGCAAGCCAAACAAAGGAACCTTCTGGGAGTAGCAAAGCTAAAGACACCCTGTTGTGAGGTCTATAGAAAAAAGACCTGACTTAGGACTTCTATCTCCTCTCGTCTACCTTTAGAGCCTGGTATATAGACCATGGCAGTGAAGAGGCAGCACAGATGTTTGGAGTGGAACAGTTGCTGTTTCAGTTCCAGGGTGACAGATGGAGGGTGGATGAGTGAGCAGGAGAGCTGGCCAAGAGGTGAATAGCTGCATAACCAGCACCTGGCCAGGTTCCAGGAGATAGCTTTCATCTGGACTATTGCTTCAACAACCCCGACCCTCCAACTGTGCCTAGGATGATAGCCAGGGAACAGAGTAGGCATTTTAAGGATCCAGGTGCACATTCCTCCCTGTCATTTTTTTTTTTAATTCCTCTGTAAAGGGAAAATTGAAATGGAAATTTTAGTTATCTGTAAGGTCAGTAATAAAATCTAAGCCCACTGTTTCCACCCTTGATAGAATTTTACCCTTGACAAGCTTTTTTAATCTTTCCCCACAGAGACTAAAGGCCACCCTAACTCACCAAGTCTCCTCAATCAACGGTGGTTGTGGAATGGTGGTGGGTACTGCTAGCACCATGGTAACAGCCCGTCCCGAGCAGAGCCAGATTCTCATCCAACACCCTGATGCCCCATCCCCAGCCCAGCCACAGGTCAGTTGGGCCCTTGGATGGGGGAACCAGCTGGGTCACCATTACTCTTTATGTCCTATGTTTTTCAAGGAGAGAAAAATTAGAGAAGAATGTATTTCAGCTTCCTGGCATCTTCCTGTGCTTTGGTTCTTGTTGACAATTTGACAGTAGCAAAATGCACCATTCTTTATCCAGCTTTGTATTATACTTACATGCAAACAGACTGACTATTGCAGAACCGTCACAGAGTTCTTAATTTTTGCTTTTTTTTATCTATATGTGAATGATGTATCTGCAGAACTCTCTTAAAAGGTGACAGAACCTCACTTCAAACCACTTTGTGCACCAAAAGAGGCTCCCTTAGTCTCTTTCTTATCTATTAAGTCTTACCAAAACAAACAAACAAACCTTTAACCTGATTAGATTTTATAGCAAAACTGAGATGATAATATATTAATAATATGTGATGTTACAGTATTAAGACTGCTCAGTAAACAAACACAGAAATATACCTTTTCCTTATCAATTTAGTCCCTTTTTATCACAGAAAAATTAAAGCCTTCAGAAAGACAAGGCAGTCCCATTTAGATACCCAATTCTTTTATCGAGGAGGCCTCAGTTGTAGTAAATTTCTTTGAAAGCTGAATAGGCCTCTGTTTTTGTATTGTCTCTACTGAACAGATGACAACAACCTGAGATTGGTTTCTAGAGTCGCATTCTTTGCCCAGCCCCTTTTCCTGATGTCACCACCTGCTTCATCATTACCACCACATGTCCTAATATTTAATAGCCATATGCTGCCTTAAAACTTGGCCAACAACTAAAGCCTTCATTTGAATTTTCTTGTTTGAAGCTAAGCTTTCCCACCCTTGTGCAACCCCTTCCAGTGCCAGTCCTTGGAGATGATAAAGCAGTAGCCACTTGTCCATATTGTGCTGCTTTGCCTCTTGAGAAAATGACATGATTTCATTTTTAGTCCCCACTGATGCCTCTTCTTCTCATTCTTCCCTTTTTTCTCCCAGCCTGTTCTTTCACCTCCATTCCCTGCATGAATTCTGAGTTGCCTATGAGAGAGTAGGAACCGATCATTTTCTTTTCCCCATCCTTCTAAAGCACCAATCTCCAATGAGCAATGCTCCAGTGAGCTCAGGACAAAGAGGAAATTTTAAATCTCAAGAAAATTTGTGTAAACTTTCCTTAGTATAGTGAGAAGCAATGACCCAAGGCCTCTAACTCATTAAATTGAGTTTAAAATTTCCTCCCTATTTTTTTTCTTTTGAGATCATATTAGATAAATAACATTATCTCTTGATTATGTAATGGAGAACATGATTTAGTAGGACTTAAAGTGGAATATAAGATTCTATTTTTTATAACGCATGCTGCTTATTCTCATACAACTGGTGTGAGCTCTGGCATTTGGGAAGAACTAATATAGAAATGCCCTAATAGCAGCAGATCCAGGACAAATTTATTTTTGGCTTTATTTTACATTATATAGTTTCTTTTTTATAACACCAGTTTGTAAAGGGATTAAAAAATGCTTTTCTGTTTAAAATAGAACAAACAGAACAAACAACATGATGGCGAGTTTGCTGAGGATGATTAACAACTGATTATAAATAAAAAGAATATACTAATCTGTCTCTCTCCATAATAGCCTAATTCTCACTGGTAGTGAAATCTTTTCTGAAACTTGTTGTAGCATCCAGTTGTTTATATATATTGCTTGCCCAAATCAGTGATTCTTAAACTTTTTTATTCCATGGTCTTGCTAAAAGTTTCCCTGACATCCTCCATTACTATTTCCCTGCCTGCAAGATTCCCTATTGTTAAGAAACAAAAGATGATCCTAGTTTCATTTTGTCTGTCTGTCTTAGAAATAATCAGTTTCCAGTTGAACTGTGGTTTGTCTAAGTATGGGACTGAAAAGACTGGAAGGAAATGGAAGTCAGAAAGAGGAGTTACCACAAAGAGAAGTTAAGGGACATAGTGATGAGACTTGCTGTGGTTACAGAGACTGGTACATCCCTTTACCAGATCTTACTAATATACCTAATATTAGGTTTAATTTGGAAAGGATTGCCATTGCTTTAAAGGAACTCCTCTTTCTTCCTGGGCAACAGGTTTCACCAGCCCAGCCCACTCCTAGTACAGGAGGGCGCCGACGGCGCACAGTGGATGAAGATCCGGACGAGCGGCGGCAGCGTTTTCTGGAGCGCAACCGGGCTGCAGCCTCTCGCTGCCGTCAAAAGCGGAAGTTATGGGTGTCCTCCCTAGAGAAGAAGGCAGAGGAACTCACTTCTCAGAACATTCAGCTGAGTGTGAGTGGGTCCTGAATGATTGTCGGGATTGTTGAATCTAGAACGTGGGATTGAGTCAGGAAAAAAGTGAAACAATGTAATAGGAGATGGTAATTCTTTAAATTAGGACGGATCCATCCAGAAAATAATCCAGGAAGATTGCAGAAAGAATTTCTGAAATCTCTTCCTCCAGGATTGGAAAGGACATCGTCCACTCCCAAATCTGCTACTAGAATGAGTCATCCATAAACCCATTTGGATGAAAAGAATTAGATTAAATACCCTAGGGTGCTCTTTTAAGTCATCAGTAGACTCTGACTTGAGTGTGAGAATACCCAAAGAGAAAGGTCTTTGCCCCAGATAATGCAGCTTAATGAAAGAAAAAAGCCACACAAGCAAATAGAACAATTATAATCCATATATTTCCTTGAATTTTATTTTCCCTTCTAATTATTTATTAAAATATTTCATTACATAGGTAATATATATATTTTATGTATAACATATATGTAATATATGTATGCATACACAGAAGTGTAAAATAAAAAACAAATTCCCTCTTGAATGTGACTTTCACAGCTCATTCTTTTCCCTGTAGGTAAGTTTAGTGTGTACCTACCAGACAAATACATATTTCTAAATATTTTCATTTACTCCCTTTTCGTAGGGAGTCAGGAAAGGATTGGTGTTTGTTTTAACAGAAATAGGTTAACAGTATCTCCTGGAGAGCTAGCCATTATATAGAAGATCCACCTCATTTTTTTTAAAATAGCTATATAGTAGTACATTCTACAGTGTAGTTATACTATACAATATGGATATTTATAATGTTTCTTATTTTTTCCAGAACAGTAATGCTGCAGTCAACATTGTGTGCACTTGAGTAGATATGCCAAATAGATTCATGGAAGTATACTTTCTTAATCAAAGGACATATGTACTATTAATTTTGGCATAATCATATTTATCTAAATAGGAGTAATTTTTCTATTGAGAATTCGTACTGTACACTGTAAGCAGCTCCTGTCATTGAATTCAAGACTATACTGGCCCTGGGCTGTCTGAAGCCTTGCTGGGTCAGACGTCTTTCCCAGATTCGGAGAAAGAAATCTAGGCAATATTCAGTGCTCACTTTGAGGGATGGTCAGGGTACAAGAGTGAGGATGAATTTTCCTGATATTCTTTTCTTCCCTCCCTCCTCAGAATGAAGTCACGTTACTACGCAATGAGGTGGCTCAGTTGAAACAGCTACTGTTAGCTCATAAAGACTGCCCAGTCACTGCTCTACAGAAGAAGACCCAAGGCTACTTAGGTGAGTGGCTTGCAATCTAAACAAGGTCAATCAGTCGGTAAACTGCATATGCGGAGTATCTCAACTGTTTATAATTTTATAACTTCATTCAGAATGTCTGGAGGGCTACAGACTTTGTGGAACAACCAGTCCCACAAAAAAATTTTTTTTGAGAATACAGAGTTATCCTAAGTGAGATAAAGGGTGGCAGTATTTATTGGGTACCTACTTTGTGTTAAGTACTCTACCATCTTCCCAGTTCTCTTATGGAATATATGTTCTTAGGAAATACATGCCTTATCTCCATTTATAATGAGAAAACTGCATTCAGATTAGTCACTTACCTGAAGTTATACAGCTAGTACAGTAACAAAGCCAAGATTCACATTCAGGTCTTTCTTATTCCAAAGATACTGCCTTGACCTCAAGAGGATATAAACAGCAGATGATACATTGGGATTTCGGGGTATATTTTATCTTTCTAATGATGGGCTGATGTTGGTTTCAGTTCATAATCTATAAGCACACAAAAAGTAGTGCTAGAAAAAGATGGTCACAGTTGTGCTCAGGACAGGCACAATTCTGAAATTAAAGCTATTGTGAATAATTTGCTTAAGGATAGTAAGAGCTAATAAATCATTTTCCTTTACATATTAAACAAAGTCATAGAAATGTTAGCAATCAAATTTTGATATATTGAATTATTTTTTCACTGTCGTATCATTTCACAGATGTGTTCCCATAGAAAAAGTAACCTCATCATCAATTTTACACATCTCTATTTAAATTTTAATTTTAATATGAACATTCATTTATTAAGCAGGTATTGATTGAGCCTATTCTGTCCCAGGCATTGTTTTACATGCTGAGGATATAATAGAGAACCAAGTAGATTAAACTCCCTGCCCTTGAGGAGCTTATATTTTAGTAAGTGAGACATGGTAAATGAGATAAATAGGTACAAATATATGGTATGTTAGATATGAGTAAATACTTGGAGGAAAAAATAAAACAGGGAAAAAAACTATGAAATGTTGGCAGCAGGGTTGAAATTTCCGATGTGTCTTTTGAATAAAGATCTTAAAGGAGTGAGGGAGCTAGCCATGCATTTATATGGGAGAAAAATACTGCAGGCAAGAGGAAGAGCAAATGCAAAAACCCAAAGTGAGAGCATGCTTAGACATTCTAGGAATATCAAGGAGGCTGGCCTGGCTGGATTGAAGAGAATGGGGGCTGGAGAGTAGTTGGAAATGAGGTAATGAAGGTAAAGGGAGCATCTTTGTGTATGGCCTCATCAGTCATAGTGAGGATCTCAGCTTTTACTCTACCTTGGGGACCATTAGAGAGTTTTCAGCAGAGCTGTGACATGACTTAAGTTTGAATAGGATCACTCTATTAGAGAGTACAGGAGTGCATGGGCAGAAGCAGGCCGTCCCTTTGGAGGCTATTGTAATCATGTGGGCAAGAGATGATGGAGCCTTGGACCAGGACGGTGGTAGTGAAGGTGGTGAGAAGGGATTGAATTCAGGATAGTTTGTAGAATGACAGGGTTTGATGATTGGCCATATGGGGCAGTAATGTATGAGAAAAAGAAGAGTCAAAAATTACACCAAACTGCAAGAATGGATTTGCCATTAATTGAGATGGAAGAAAATGTAGGAAGAAATGGATTGAGAGATATATTTTGAACACAGTTTTGGACAAGCCGAATTAAGAAGCCAATTAGGCTTGCAGGTAGAGCCAAGGAGATAGCCGGTTTTATGGGTCTACAGTTCAGAGGAACGACTGGAAGATACAACTGTGGGAGCCAGCAGCATATAGTTAGTTTTTAAAGCCATGAAACTGGATGAAATGTTATTGTCCAGGAAGAGGTATAGATAGAGAAAGAGAACATGTCCCAGGACTGAGACCTGGGGTACTGCAACATGTAGAGGTCAGAGATGAGAAGGAACGCACAAAATAGACTGAGAATGAGCAGTCAAGAAGGTGGGAACCAACTGAGTAAGCTGAGTGTGGTGTTCTGCAAACCAAGATAAAGTATTTCAAGATGTTTAGTGATCAACTATTTGAAATACTTTTCAGGGGCTAACAATGAAGTCTATATACAGTAAGTTTTCTACACAGTCCCTACAAGAACTGTGACAGGTAGTCAATCCATTAAACTGCTTATTTGTTACAGCAAAGATGTATTTAGTTTCTGCTGTGTAGTGTAGACATTATGGTAGGTACTTAACACAAGATAAATGAGATACTGTCCCTGCCTCTGAGCCTCATAGGGTTATGAGGAGATAAACATGTCAACCTGTGAAGAGGGTGAACACAGGTATCTCAGTCAAAGAGCCCCTGGAGTGGTTGGCACACAGATGATGCTCAGTATAAACGTTTGATGAATAAATGTATGTGTGCTGTGAAAGCACAAGTGATGAAATAGTTAATTTCCTGAGCCAATTAAGAAGGGTTCGCAGAAGGTAATATTTGAATCCTAAAAGACAACTCAGGCATTTGTTAGGTCAAAAATACAACCAACTATCGCAGCTTGCCCTTATTCCACACATCTCTGTTTAAGCAGCTGTAGAGGCTGTCTTCTGTTTAATAAAACTCTTTGACTAGTTATCTTTGTATGCAGCTTAGATACTTGTGTTTAGTAAAATGTTATTGTTTTAGGTAGAGTGGTATAACTCAAAATAAATATTTTAAATCATAATGCCTAGCTAAACAATAGTCAGGAGGGTCTAACAGATGTCTTTGGGGGTTGTGTTAACTGAACCCTGGCCAAGGACTGATCGATCATTTATGACATCATTTGATTGTAGCTTTATATTTATCAGGCTTATCTGTGGTTCAGCTTCATACCAAAAGAATTAAAAAGAATGTAATGATTCAGTTTCTGTGGGAATTAATCAGAGAGGATAGCTAAAAAGAAATCTATTGTAAATCACCTTTAAAAACATGAATAAGAGGAAGAGTGTTCCAATACAGATAATGAACTACATACAGAGTCCTAGAAGCCAGACAGTATAATTAACATGTTGGGGATTCGCTTTATTGGGATAGAGAGATGAATTTGGGCCTAGTTTTTGCTTTCCTTCTGATTGCTCACTGTTTCCTAGCTCATTCATGGCTTAGAAGCCAAGATTCTGGGAAGTTTCTCCCCCCAAAAAAGGTAGGCTTCCTTTTCCTTTGGTCTGTTTTAGAATTATGGCAAAAGGTCATCCTGCCTGTTTCCCCATTCTATTTTCTAACCACTTGCTCTCTGCTCTTTGCCCTCCTTCCTTGGCAGAAAGCCCCAAGGAAAGCTCAGAGCCAACGGGTTCTCCAGCCCCTGTGATTCAGCACAGCTCAGCAACAGCACCTAGCAATGGGCTCAGCGTCCGTTCTGCAGCTGAAGCTGTGGCCACCTCCGTCCTCACTCAGATGGCCAGCCAAAGGACAGAACTGAGCATGCCAATACAGTCGCATGTGATTATGACCCCACAGTCCCAGTCTGCGGGCAGATGATGCCTCCCCTGGTGGAGAGGTCCCCAGCCAGAGCTCGCCCATCCAAGAGCCAAGAGAAATGTCATCTTATCCCCTCCAAGCTGCCTTGGACATGGCAGTATGGGGGAACATTTGTGTGTCGTGAGTAATGGACAAATGTGGGGCTTTTCTCTTCAGCCACATGGTCATGTACGTTGACACTTGTACTAGGAGCCTCCCAGCCCCAGAGCCACATAGATCATCCCCCAAAGTGGGGGTTTCTGATATCCCCACAGCCAAAGGCCTTTCCAGATGTTTCGAACAATCACCCCTGCCCATGCATATATACCTGTCTCTTTTAACACTAACCCTTGCACTTCTAGGTTTCAGGTTTCTCAGTTCCTTCTCTTCCCACTAAGCCATGAATGTTACCTTCTTGTTCCTTAATAGCATGCCACTTCCTGCTAGGTAGAGGAACCTAGAATTATTGGCATATCACCTGCTGACCCATCCTCAACCTCCACCCTATGGATTCAGGACCTTGTCTCCCAGTAGTTGCTTATTTATCCCTTTTCCTCCTTCCAAAATTCTAATCAAAAAATCACTTAGGGTGAATGTAAGGTTACCTTTGATATATGAAATAGCAATATTTTCCAGTCCTTCCATTAACTTTAGTCCTCCCTACTTTCCACCAGAAAAAAAAAAACAACAAACAAACAAACAAAAAGTAGAAAGAAAACCTCAAGAATTCTAGTCGTTTCTCATCTATGTCCAGAGCTATTTAGGTACCTCATTTTGTCTCTTGAGTTTTCCCAGTCTAATGGTGGGGTCTTTTCCACCTCCCACTAAGCCTTGGCAACTTCATCGTGTGGCCTTATTGGATATTGCTTGGTAGTGAAAAGGGGAAGAGCCTGTGATCTGACTGGCTGACTCCTCCCCCCACTCCATCCTTCAGTCTAATCATTGGGGCAAGCAGGAACAATGTAGTTTAAAGCTTGTTCCATCAGATTACTGGATTGATTCTTTAATGTTTTTTATAAGAGTTTACTGACCAAAGCATACATATTCCTTTTGGTCACCTTACCACTCCTGCCTCTCCCTCTTCATTCCCCTGCCCACATTACTGTCTCTCCTCCATAATTAATTCAGATGCAGCCCTCTGGAGGCAATCATGTAGGGGACTCTTGTGGTCTCTCACTCTTCCCCCATCTGTCAGCCTCACACATCTTTTCTGAGCAAGGGTCTTATATTCACAAGTGTCCCACTCCCTCTGGATCTGCCTTCTCTTTTTCACCAGGTTCCTAGCCTAACCACTAGGTCTGTCTGGTTCTGCAGTATTTCTTCATCTCTTTTCTTCCCTCTACCCGCTAGGTGCAGTGCTTCTCCATAGTCCAAATGCCAGGACTCTGAGGCATCATAGCCAAGGTCCTGAGTGTGTTTTCTTGAGTTTAAGGTTGGATAGGGGCAGGCTGGGAAGAGGAAGGTATAGTACCAATCTCAGCAGAAGAGCCCTGCTTATTGAAGGGTCTGGCCTGCTAGCGATATTGGTGACTATTGCTCACAGCCATTCTTACTTTGAAGAGTTGGCTACAGTGGGAGAAATTCATCCCTCTTGTCTCTCTTTCTTTCCCATGAAGACTTTTCATTTCCCCTTTGGCTCTGAACTATGCAATTTCTACCAGGGCCATAGGAAGCCATCCAAAGCCAGGGGCCTGTGGATAGATATGTTAGCTTTAATAGCCCTTCAGTATGAAACCCTTCCAGTTGTCCCAGAGCCGCCTTCTGCCATCTGCCGAGGCCAAGAATGTCCTTTTCTCCATCTCTCCTACCTCCATCTTAAACATACACACAGAATAATTCCCAGCTTCCTTTCTTATTTTGTCTTTCAAAATTGGCTGTCATATGGAAATGAGGAAATGTTTTAAGCTACAAGATTCCCATCTCCTCAGAGTGATAAACTGGTGAGCCCATTAGATGACATGTTCTACTGCGTTTGTTTTTAATTTCCCCTCCTGCTTTTCTGAGCCTGGTGAAGAGAAAGGAGAGAAAACATGGTTTTCTCATCCTCTACCACCCAGGACTCAACAGGAACAGCTCCTCAGATAACTCAGACCAGCAAATGGCATGGCAGATGGTCAGGATGCAGGTTACCACCTTCAGGGACTCCACTTGCCTTTAAAAATTCACAGCCATAACTTGTGCTCAGGACTTTTCCTTTAGATGGCTGCTCCCTGGGCTTTTCTCCTGCTTTAGTTTTGTTTCATTTTTTTATTATCTTGATTCCCACGAGCAGCTTTGCCCTTGAGCTTGACTGAGTTTATGGCTCCCAAGGAGCTTTCATAGACCTTTCACTCTTTTTCTTCTCCCTTCAGTCAGGTATTTTTCAAGTTAAGAATCAGTTTGTCACTACACACATGCCCTGCCTCACTGCTTTGCCTTGGAGGAGGTTTGAGCCGTGCCAGTCTGACCCTGCTTAGGACAGCTAATTTATATAGAGGGTCCTATTAGTTTCTATTTAGTTTTAGTATCCCCTCCCCCTGTCTAATTCTCTTGAGTCCTTGTTTCGTTTTCATCAGTGGGAAGTTAGTATTAGGGGCCTAAATGAGAGGCATTGGCAGAACCTTAGTAAAGCAGCAGTGACATGAGGAAGGGTCAGGGCAGAACCCTACAGGTAGCTCTTTAGTTGGTCCTCAGTCTCACTAAGAAGGCAGAGCAATTGCTTACCTGAATGCCCTCTTGTAGTCAAGGGGAACATCACTGACCTTGTTATTGCTGCCAGCTATATGGTTGCTCTCCCTTGCTTTTTTGCCTTCCAGACTCATCTGGGCCAAAACTAGATATCATGGAGGATATCACTTGGCCCCTTTTAAAGGTCATGGCCTTTCTAGGGACCTAAGGGAAGACACTTTCTGAAAGGAACTGGGAGTGTGGACCCTTGGGGCTCTTCCAAGTGAACATAGGACTGAAGCCTCTCACCTCACTCCAAAGACGCAGCTGCTAGATACCCAAAGCCGAGAAAGGGGCCAGAACCAGGCTTTCTAGTCTTCAGACTTTCTGCCCCATTCTCTAAAAAGAAAGCTTGCTTAGAATTGAAAAGTCTGAGAAAGTCTCCCCCATTAAGAGGGGGCACTAAAAAGTGTAGGACCTCCTTTACTTACTCTTTCCTTGTTGTTACATACTCCAAATCTAGCTTTCTTCAGCCTCCACCCCTCTTCTCCCTAAGCATTAGACCATATACACTTGGTGGTAGTAAAAGAGGAGATGACCTATCTGAACCTCACCTCGTTGCCTTTTCTATGCTTATTGTGTTCTTGGCTTCTTTCCTGACTCATTGCCCTCTAGCATCACACATCCTGGTAGATGGGGTGCTTAATCAGAACCATGCCCTGTCTACAGCCTGAACCACCAAGCAGACATCAAGATATTCTTCCTCTGGTTTCTGAGGCTTCCTTGCTGCACACTGAGAGGCTCCTTTAAAGGTGCTAGCCCTGAGACAGCTCTCCCCTGGAAAAAGTTCTCCCTTTCTTTCATAACTTCCTTCCCATCCTCAAATCATTATTTTTCATTAATATTGTACCTTATATACACAGGAAGGAAATGTATTTTTTTTTAAATTTCATAACCCATCTGTTTAGAATCCAGTCCTCCTAGCTATATCACGTATGCCTTTGTTGATATGCTTTCTGCTTTCTTTAGACTTTTGTTTGACGGGCAGAGGGAGGAACAAGACAAGTGAGGATCTTCAACCCCCCACAACCCTAATCATCCCCTCAGAGTATCTTTGTTTCTGTTTACAACACACAGATGTGCACAGACACAAGTCCCCACCTCCCCCCCCAGGGTGCTAACCTAGACTGAATGAGTATAGGTGGCTGTACCAGTTGTTCGTCTCTTTGGGGTAGTCTTGCCCCAGAATGAGAAAAGGCTGGGGAGAGTAGGGAAGGTTAAGGCAGCTTATGTCCTTTGTAGATGCAGGTTTGTATTGTAGCTGCTAGGGTTTTTGGTTTTTTGGTTTTTTAATGGGGGCTGATAGCACAGAGATTTCTCACCAGCATTAGTTGCTGGTGAGTGATGCTTTTAGCTGTAAAAAAAAAAAAAAAAAAAATGGCTATGAGTACTAGTTTCATTGGCTTTCTCTTAGGGCAGTAGTTCTCAGAATGTGGTCCAAGACCAGCAGCCACCAGCATCTGGGACCTTGTTAGAAATGCACATTCGAGCCCCTCTGACCTATTGAATTAGAAACTGTGGGGATGGGCTTTAACAAGCACTCCAAATGATTGTAACGCACATAGAAGTTTGAGAACCATCACCTTAGGGGCAGCAGGGAAATTTTTGTAGGGTGTCAAGAATATTTTAAGGATCATCCTTTGCCTTAGCACTAACATATTTTTCCATTTCCTCCAGTCCCTTCCTCTACTCCCATAAAAACAACAACCATATCACTCATCTCAAAATCTAGGTTTGTCTTTGTCCTATTTATCTCTAAAACCTGTCCTTCATTGACCTGGACAGGACTTGTCCCATATTCCCTTGTAGACTGGTCACTCCATGTTGTTTATTACAGGAAAGAGCAGCTGGAGTTTTAGCTGTCCTGTTTTCTCTGGCGTGCACACTCTCAGTCTCTCTCTCTCTCTCTCTCTCTCTCTCTCTCTCTCTCTCTCTCTCTCGCACACACACACACACACACACACACACACACACACACACACGTATGTTTCAGGCAGGGAGATGAGCCTCCAGCCCCAACAGTGGAGGCTGCAGCCTCCTGACAGTATCTGTTGAAAAGAAAACAGTGTGTATCTATGGTTTTATCTCTGCTCATTTGTATATCTTTGACATGTAGCAAAACCTCTCCATCTCATCAAGGAACTCTGATGTGGGTCTTCCCAGTCTCCAGTGGTAGACTTTGACAGGTGGGAGGGTACAGTGCTACAGGCTTTTTTGTTACAAAATCATCTTCTCCCATTCCCCTCCATCCAGTTCAGCATGATCCCTGTGAGCAGGCTCTCACAATCTCCCGGGACAGGGCTGAGGCAGAGGCTTCGCTCTATTCTCCCTAACCATCCCTTCTTCCTCCCCCCTTGCCACTTAGCAGTTAATCCCCCAGCCATGCCTTTTCCCTCTCTCCCTGCCCTGACATATATTGTGCCTTATTTATGCTGCAAATATAACATTAAACTATCAAGAGAACCACTGTTATGTCTGATGCTTCAATATTCTGATTTACAAGTCCCATTGTCCACTCTTTCTGGGAACTCACTGGGTTTGGGTTTTCACATCTGTGATCTTCCTCACGCTCCTAGGTTTCTTAGGACAGAAAGAGCCAGGATTCTTATCACTTCTTTTGATACAGTGAAGACACAGAGAAGGTGGTGGTTTATATAAATTACATAAGACAATAGAAGGCACAGGAACCAGGGTTCGTACCTGTGTACTGCCCTGGGGACAAGGGCCTCAGCATCATGGGAGGGCTCTCTAAAGGACCTATGTGCTTTATGGGGATGGGAATGGGGGATAAGACAGTGTTTGAAGGCAAGTGGCCTCTTAACCTTTCAGAACCCCTCCCAACAATTAAAAAAAATAAATAAATAAAGATAATCCCTACACTCAAAAAGTTTCCAGCATGACTAGGGGATGCACACAGACCAAAAGAGGAGCTTTCCATGATTCTGTAAGTTCTATGGGGATAGGGGAAGGTAGGTTAAGAGCAGGTAAGATTTCTCAAGAAAAACAGGTAATGCTTAGGAACCATATGGAGTGAGGAAATGTAGGGCAGTCACTACCTGTTCCTTGTATCTGCGTATTCCTTGATACTTTTCACAAGTGAGGAGAGTGAGCCAGGCTGAAGGACTTGACCAGGAGATAGCAGATGCCTCTGAGGGTTTCCCAGTAGGAGAGAAATGATCTGAGAAACTGTTTGTGGCTGATGTTTGGTATAATTGACACAAATAGGGAGACAGACTGAGTCTCCACAGGAGAGTGGGAAAGGCAGTGGTGGCCTTCATTGTGTTATGGTCAGAAGCACATGGGGGTCCAGAGAAGGGTAAGAAAGGAGGTTACTGAGCCAAATACCAAAGGCAAGATGAAGTGGTTTGAGACTAAGGCAGGGCAGTTTCACATGTTAGCAGAATTAACCCGTTCCAACTAACCAAGGAGAGACCAATCACTTCCATCCTGGACATAGGAAGCCATCTAAATCAGCTCTTTGATGCAGCCTCAGCTCAGATACAGTTGTAATAGGTGATTAGAGAAATAGCAGAGGGGGAAGCAGTAAGACAGTAAACATTTACTGAGTGCCTTCTCTGTGCTAGATGGAATGCTAGATGGGGTCACTTACTGTTCACAATAACCTCTGATAACAGGAGCAGTTGCCTCATTTTATGGAAGATGAACTGAGTTTTGGGTTAAGACACTTGCCCAAGGCACACAGTGAAGTGCAAGAGCTTCAGGATTAAAACTGAGTCTGTCTGATCCTAGAGCCACTCTTTGCAGTGTTCCACCACCCCTCTGCTCCTCTGGACCTCTGTCAGATAAAAACAGATAATGACCTCACTGTGAGGAGGATCCATTTGCCACAAAAGACTATCTACCTGCAGTCTTGATGCTCCCTGTTAAAAAGTGATGAAACTGCAAGATGTAATGAGGATGAATGTCAGGGTCTGTGATTGGGACTATCTGTGAGACAAAACCTACAGAGAGTTCCCTGCTAGGTCCAGCTGCATTCATACCGATGTAGTATCTAGAACATCCAGGTCAAAACCTAATCTACCTACCCAAAGTACAGATTGGTTTGTAGATGCCTTAAAGAGGAGAAATGCTTCCCCTTGAACAAAAAAGTACTATAGAGTGGAAGAATGAAATCTATCTTCAAACCTGCAAAAGGCTGGCACACATGAATGAAATGAGATGTTCTGTGAGACTTAATAAGGCAAACAGACCCCTGGTGGAGGCCACAAGGAGATGGAAACCAGCTTGGTGCAAGGATCAATCTCCCTAAAGACTGTCTCAGGAGATGGTAAGTTTGCCCAGGACTTGGGTATGTAAGGCTTATCACAGCCAACATTTTAAGGACACTTGCTCTGCCAGATCCTGTACTGAACAGATTACAAAAAGTATCTCAAATAATGCCCACCCTAGAAAGTAGTTTCTTTTAATGTTGCCATGTGTTAGGTGAAGAAACTGCAGTTTGAGAGGTAGACAGCTTGCCCAAAGCTGATTACAGGCTTTTTACATCATGGCACCTCTACGATATAGGCTAGTGGGGAGGTTGAGGAAGGGATCCTAGGATCATAAGAGAAAGAGTACCAAATGACTTTGAAGGACCTTTTCCTGAAAGATTTCCTAAAGCAAGATTCTAGTATCCTGCCCCCAGAGCCAGAGCGAGGCAGGGATGACTAGAGGAAGATGGACAAAATGTTAGTCCAACCCCAGTAACCTGCCCCTGCCTTTCTGGAACTCTGAGTCAGGGCCTCAGGAACCACCATCCATACCTGATCCTTCAAAGAGTTCTATTCCAGAAAAAGGAAATGGCCGGACCTGACAGTGTGGAGCTGTGACCACAGGGTGGCAGCAGTGCTTCAGCTGTAGAGGATGGCTCCAGAGGCCCAGGTGAGCTGAGTCCTAAGCCATGCTCCCTAGTGTAGATGGGTCCGTCTACAAAGATTTGAAGCAATCACCACTTTATGTGGGCTCTGAAACTTTTTAGTCTCCTCCTGTATCTCACTTTTTACCCACAGGTGACTCTCAAAATAGTAACCCCCCCAAGAGGCATATATGCAGGTGTGTAAATGGGCTTGGGTGACCCCTACAGCCAGTCAGGGGAGGGACCAGGCTGGGCCATCCTAGCCAACTCTGACTCTGGTTCTTTTCCCCCTATTCCTCTGTTCCAGGACACAAGCCTACTCTTCCTGACGTGACTTTATGTTTTTATTCTACAATTAAGAGAGAGAGAGCAGGTGATCAATTGGAGCTCTCCAACCTGTTGAGGCATTGGGGGTTCTTGAAGGCCCCCCAGGGCCTGGCTCTGACAAAGTGTCTGCAATTAATGATGCTTTAAGAGCTCTGGTGATAGGATTTATGCATCTAATAAAGTCTGTCTGCAACTCCAGGCTTAGGGGCTGGGGCCGGAGGCTGAGAACAGGAAGTCCCCAGGGGGCCATGGGAGGAGATCCCAGGGGCTCTTAATGGAGCTGAGCATTTCCTTTGCCTGCTCTAGACTCCCCCCTCAGGGTGCTGTGGGGGTGGGGGACAGGGAGACAGCAGGTATAAGAGGCAGATGTAGCCACAGCAGGCAGATGACAGCATGGATTCCAGGCAGGTGGTAGTGCTGCTGGTGGCGCTGCTGTTAATAACGGACTGGGGCCACGCTGAAGGACCAGGAGGCTGGGATGGAGATCAAATCTTTGCGGTGAGTGAGCACCCCCAGCCCACGTCACCATTTTCCTCTACCTCAGCTTGAGACTTGTGCTCTAGGTTCAGATACTCTAGTGGCCAAGATCTTCATTGGGTCCTCACATCTGAGCCACTTTCCTCCCTTTGTGACCTAAATGTCAAAGACCTTTGCCAATCTTCCATCTGGATGTCCCTGTACCACAGGAGGAAGACACTGGACTCCACCCACGACCACAGGATGCCCAGACCCTGGGTCACTTTTGCGCTCCCTGCTCCAGGTCATGCAAAAGAGACCTGTCGGGAGCAGAGCCTTCCTATTTCAGCCCCAGAGGTAAGTCTGAGAGGAACACCCGCCAGACCGGGGCCAGAGGGAGAGGAGAGGGAGGGGGTTAGAGAAGTGGGGAACCGGAATGACCTACAGCTGAGGATCATTCTCTTCTAAGGTTTGGCAGAAACCTGGGACTCCTGGAACAACAAATGGCTGAGTCCCCGAGCTGGGGATGGAATGAACTCCCCATTCTGGAGCCTGGCTGCACCTCAGCGCTTTGGGAAGAAGTGACATGTCATTCCTTGACATGTTTGCATGCAAAGCCCACACCCCAAAGTGCTATGTGTCCTCCCAAATAAACCTGCCTAGCTTCTGAATCCAGGTGTCTGTGTCTGAGACTTGAAAGGGTTGGGAAGGAGCCCAAGGCAAGAACCACAGCTCCTCCATTTCCACCAAACTCTCCAGGAATGCGGCTGATCGGGCTCCTGGAGGTCCCACTACACCCAGCCTCCTGCCACCAGAATGGCAGACATGGGGACATGTGGGCAACAAGGTGGAGAGGCACCACCAGGGAGGTGATCCGGCACTAACCTCATCTGCCATCAACTACTCAGGGTAACAGTTAAGAATCCAAGCAGCACATTTATTCTGGGCTCTAGGAGAGAGCCCCTGATTTCATCATCACTATTAACATGAGGATCGATCCTGGGCCACCTGAAGCCATGGTCCCTGGCTCCAGGACCCATGCCCTCCTCAGCCTGCAGGGAGGCAGTCTGTGTCAGAGGTAGAGATGGTGGTACCTCCAGGGGGTACCAGAGCTGGATAGATGCCTGGGCCAGGGGGCAAGAAGAGCAGGAAGCAAAGGCGTACATCCGGGAGTCCAGCTGGAGTTTTACTTGCTGCCTGCCATGATCTTGAGGTACTGCAGGGCACGGCGAGCGGCCTCGCCACGAGCTGCCTCCCTGGTGGTCGCAGAGCCATGACACACGGTGGCTGGCTGTGTGGACAGCTCCACCAGGCACTGGCAGAGCCCACTCAGGCTCAGCTCCTCTAGAGACCAAGAGAGAGGAGGGAGACAGTGTTGAGTGGGAAGGTTGCACCAGAAGGGGTGCACCCACGTCATGGTCATGTCCCCCCGACTCCTTATACCCATCTATACTTGCTCTGATCCAGTCCCCCCCGTCCCCAGTCCCCCCAACTAGCCATACCAATATCCAGGTAGCTGACATGGAAGGCCTGCTCCTCAGAGAGCTCACTGAGGACACTGCAGCAGGCAGGGCCCAAAGCACCTAAGGAACCCAGGGAGCAGCTGCGGAGGGACAGGATCTTCTCCCCCACTGAATTTCGCAGAGAATCCCAAGTGCAGCCTGGGCCCCGGTTCCGAAGTCCATCCAGGCGGGAGCCCACACCCTGACAAGATGGAAACATTGAGAATGATGTGATCATGGTCTGTGAGACCCTGGCATTTAACAGACATTCAATGTCCAAGGACTGATAAGCCCAAAGAATGCTTCTTCCAGCTTGCCTCCCCTCAGTCAATCCCTGTATGGCTCCCTCTCACTACTAGATCCCAGACAGGATGGCCAAGCAGCCTACAGGGCCCCTGCCCTGGCCAGCTTCCCCATGGCACTCACCAGACAGGCCTACAGCTAAGGCTAAGAGGGGGCCCAGGAACCCTGAGTCTGATAGGAAAATGGACAGAATAAGGCCTGGGACTCAGAGGGGCTCATTCCCGAGTCATAGACCTGAGTCCCCAGTGGCCTGGCATGGAGGATGGCCCACAAGCCACTCACCATGGAGAAGTGGTCATCATCAGGCTCTGCTTCATTCCCATCCCGGGCATCCAGAGGCACCGTGTGCACTCGAAGAAGCATTTTGGCCGCTGCATTACGCTTTGCCAACTTTTTGGAAGTGCCACTGCCTGCATGTGGGAAGAGGGTTACTGGATGATGACTCTCAACTCTGCTTTACACCCAACTCAAACTTGGCTTGAGGGTTCCCTCAAGAGGTATCAAGTGGAAAGAGATTAGGACCTGCCATGCACCTGAATACCTGACTGGCAGAAGAGGAAAAGACAGCATGCAAGGAAGAAGCTAGGAGGAAGGAGCAGAGCGGGGAGAGCGAGGCTATAGCAGAGAGAAGCTAAGAGCTGCCTGTGCCTGGGACTAGAGTACTGGGGGATACTAGCCGCAAGAACTCCTTTCTGCCCAGTTACCAATCTCAATGAAACGCTCCACTCGGCAGGTCATGGTAAACTCTTTGCGGTGGGCTGGCCCAGACTCCTGGGTCACCGTGTACTCGGTAACCGCCAGCCCTTCTGTACCACCAGCTCCTTGGAAGGGAGAAACAAGGGTGTATAAGACTGAGTAAAAAATGAATTCAATATCCTCTCCCTTCTACCTAGGAGCCTCAGATTCCAGGTTAGAAGAGGAATAAAGGGAATGTAAAAGCTCTCAAACAGGGTAACCGCCCCCCATATCCTTCATGGTCCCTGGTTCAAGGGAAGACAGGCATGCACAGGAAATGAGGATGGGGCCACACCTGCAGAGCACCAACAGGGTTGCACTCAGACTGCTGAGGGGAGACAGGGGGCTGCACCTCCATGGGGGGGCTCCTGAAGGAAAAAGGGCCCAGGGCCAAAGCTGAGGGAGCTGGTTCCATGCTGCCCATGAGTCCTAAGCCTTGTTTTCATCTCCCCCACTACCATCTCCCTACTTCCCACTAGGCGGGCAGCTGTCTGTCCAAAAGTGCAGCTTACTTCCTTCCCCCTCCCCAACAACTGAGGTTTCCTCCAGGTCCCAGGCTCATTTTGATTTTCTGGAACATCTGATCATCACTTCACCAGGACAGTAGGAGAGGGCTGTATACCCAGTCCCTGGAAGCACCTGATGGGACTCAAACACATCATTGGACCATCATGGGGCCAACTCAAAAGAAAACAGGGCCTGCAAGACCCTTAAACATAGTCAAATATCATCCACATGGATATTTAAAAATCATTAATTACCTCTTGTCCCAAGAGCTTACCAGCTGATGGAAATTCTTCAAACTGGTCCTCAACTATTTCAGCCTCTGTTTACTCTCAGACTTCCTCACGCCTGACTATCCTGGGTCCAAGGGCTGGGGACCAGGAGCCAGGACCCCTTCCAACCCCCCTCAGGCAGTCAGGAGACACAAAATACCTGGCTGGGACAGCAGACAGAAGAGTAGTAGCAGCTGATGCAGCAGTAAAAACTGGAACGTCCTCAGGCAGTGAAGAGTCTAAGGGAGAAAAAGAACTTCCCGAGGGGAAGGGGGCCTTTGATTCACGCCCTACTGGGGTTGGGAGGAGTAGAGGAAGGGTGGGGGACCCAGGTCCTCCCGATCTACCCATCCCCTAATAAAATTACTTCCCACTTGAGCCAAAGACTCAGGGAAGCTCAACCACCAGCTCTTCCTTCTGAGAACCTTGGCTGCCAAACACCAGATCAAAAAGACTGAGAAAAGAGGGAAGAGGATCTCTTTCTACCCAAGAACCATGGGAGTAACAAACTCCGACCTAAGCGCAGAAAAGAGAGGAGGCATGTTGGGGAGCAGCAACTCCCTCCAGCCTCAACCTCTACCCCTCTCCCTCCTTAGCCTGAGCCCCAAACCACAGTCACAACCCCTCGGTGGGACTGGCCATTCCCTCTAGAATCAATAATCGCAACAGGAGCCCTGGAAGCATTCTGCTCAAGTGCAGAGGAAATTCAGGAAGAGACCAGGTCACGGTGGCTAAATGTCACAAGGCCAGGCCTACTGGACAGAGGGGCTGGTGCAGGGGTCTGGGTTCCTGGCAAGGCCTCTAGGATGCCTCAGCTGTTCCTCCCTCACCTGCTGTCCTCCAGGGCCGGCTCCAGCATGCTCCCCCCTTTGAGGTGTTTGAGGGCCACCTCAGCTGCCTTGTGCTTGGCTGCCTTCTTGCTGGGGCCCTGACCTGAGAGAGGGGGTGTGGGCAATACTGGAGGTCACTGGAAGGACAGAAGAGAAACCAGCATCCCACAGCCTCTCTCCTCACAGCCACAGGGAGTCAAACAAGCCCCTTTTCACCGACCTCCCACTGCCCAAGACTGGAAGAGTCACACTAATTACTGGAAGGAAAGGCCCTTATCCTTCCATGAACTCCCCAAATCAAGCCACACCAGGCAGAACTACTCCTAAGCTCAGACACTTTGAGTGGAGATTCTTTTTTGCCTTACTTTCCTCTGGGAAGCACTTTCTTTTCTCTCAATAAATAGAGATGGCTGGAAAAATAGAGGGTAGGTTCTTGAGGAGGGGGACCCCAACCCCCAGGCCATGGACCACCACTAGTCCGTGGCCTGTTAGGAACCAGGCCACACAGCAGGAGGTGAGCAGTGTGTGAGGAAGCGAAGTTTCATCTGTATTTGCACTGCTCCCCAGCGCTAGCATCATCACTTCAGCTCCACCTCAGATCATTAGGTATTAGATTCTCATAGGAGCACCAGTCCCTGGGGCCGAAAAGTTGGGGCCCACTGAGAGTCTAGAGTCAAAACCTGCCTCTGACACTCAGTAAGCAAGTGACCTTGCACCAGTTATTGAATCGCTGAGCCTCAGTCTCCTCATATTCAACATGAAGATATTACGACCTACATTACCAGATTAGACTGAGGTTTATAATTAAATTGGAATTTAGTTAAGCACCTAGAACAGAGCCCGGCACAGCCGGCACTCACTCCCCAAATACTTCACTGAGATTTCGGTTTATCTCCTCTTTTTCCTCTAGGATGACGATCTACCAGATCACTGTAGCAGTTCTGCTTGCTCCTCTAACTCTCCCATGTTCTACCTACCTCTTCATAGACCTGTTCTCCCAATCCAGTCAGTGGCCTTTCCCCCTGAAATCTCTCCTTCCCTTACTGGCCTTGAAAAGATTCCAAGAAATAAAGCCAATAGGGCCCTGTGAATGCACATCCCAGTCAGGCTGCCCAAGACTTCCTCACCAGTGCAGCTGGTGTCGCCAACGGTGACCCGAAAGGTGAAATTAGGCTGGTGGGCTTGGCCCTCGGCTTTGAGAAGGTCGTACACGGGCGTCTTCCCTATTCTGGTCCCATATTCTTGCAGAAGGCTGATCGGGGTCTTGCCCGGGTTGGCTGCCAGCATTTGCTCTATACTGGGGGGGGGGCACAGATCCTCATCACACCTCCCCTCTCTGCACCCACCTGGCCAAACACTGTTATATCAGACCCAGGTATACTATTGGGGTACAAGGGGTCCAGGGGACCCTAGGCAGTACAGCAGCCATTGGCTGGGTTCAATGTGGAGTAGAGGTGCAGGCTGGGAAAGAAGGGTCCACTGCGGGTAATGCACTGTTCCAGTCTCAGTTCAGGCGAGGGATCCTGTACCCGAGTGCGGATTGGAAGTGCATGTCCAGACACAGTGCAAGCCAGGAACCCAGTACCCACCAAATGCACTAAATGTCGGGGGCATAAAGCCCAGCGCCCCAGTGCAGCCTGGGAACCCGGCCAACCCCAAACTATTTCGAGCTGAAGGCAGTGACCACTGCTCGGGTGCATGCCGGGAACCACGGCCCACTACCCCAGTGCTTGCCGGGAAGAACCCTCAGGCCAGATGCATGCTGGGGCCGCGCCGCTACCCCTCCGCACCGTTCCACGTTCTTCACCCTGCAGCGATCGGTATGGGGCGGCTCACCTGGGCAGCCCGCAGCCCGTGGTAGTGCCGGAGCCCTGCTCCTCTTCACTCATTCCCTCCTCCGTCCCCGCGGGCGCCACCGTGACTGCAGCCTTCACGCGCCGCAGTACACCGCTGACGAGCTAGGGCCGGGGCCAAGCCCCGAGTCGCGGCCGGTCGGGCCCGCCGCAGGGCATGCTGGGATATGGAGTCCGCCGCCCAGCCTACTCCATGAGTCTCCATGAGGAGAGGAGCTATCCGTCCCACAACGCTCCGCGTGCTTCGCCCTAGCAGGCAGCACCGCCTTGTGGGAGGAGCGCCGACCCCTCCACATTTACTGCTCGAGCTGAGGGTGGTTTTTTTGTTTGTTTATTTTTAATATCATCCCGCCTCCTTCCGTGTCTTCTCGCCCCTGGGCGGGGGTTATGGGCATGCGTATTAGAGTGAAAGCGGCTGGGGGCGGAGCGGTAAAGGCTGATGAGCGGTGGCGAAGCGCGTCTTCGAATCCTGAGAAAACTACAGAACCCAGAAACTCGCGCGCCATTTTTGTCGCAGCTGGAGGGGCTGGGTGAAGCATGCACGAGAAGCTTCCCGGTGTAATTGGTTATTCCCTATTGCGCTCACGTGCTCTACGTGGATTACGATTGGTTACTTCATCTAGAGGGGCAGGGACAAAGAAAGAGTCAGCTCCTTAACCCCACCTTTTTCTTAAGAAAAGGTTGTGATTGGTTTAGAGGGAGACTGCCGTAGGATCCTTACTCTTTGCAGTCTGGGAGAGGGGGCCTTACCTGGACGCGGGAGGGGACTGTTCTTTGACCGCCTCAGAGCTCTGGGGCATTTGTATTTCCGAGTCCATCTCACACTTACCCCTCAGCCGTCGGCATAAGCCCGTGGCCTTTGGGCCTTGGCCTCAGATCCTGCTTCCTTTTCCTAGGTTGTCCTTCACCTCTCTTCCCCTTAATTCTGCCCCTCAGTCTCCCGGATTTCCACTTTTTAAAAGTCTTTTTAGACTGATCCTAGTGAACCTTTCCGTAGCTGGCCAGGAGACCGTTGGAGCCTGAGCATCAGGCTATAGTGGGACGACAGAATTGGAAGGACTAAGGCATATGGTGGTCTCATTACCTCTGCCATGGGTCTTAGGTCTCTCAGTTGAAAAGAGCAAGACAAGATTTTGGTCTTTTAAAACTAATCGACTGACCTGGGTTTTTCAGAGCTCCATTTCCTCCTCCCCAAAGGCTCACAACCACTGGGTTGAAAGATGAGAGAAAAATCTTGTGACCTTGGAGAGAAAGATCACGAAAAATGCCTGGTTCTTATGAGTGTTCTGAGAATGGGTCAGGGAAGAAGAGAGAGCTTGTTCCGAAGGTGGAGGTCCAGAGGAATCTTGGAATAATAAGGAGGGGGTCATCCAGACACACGGGAGGGGGACGGGCACTGAGCTGACTAGATCCCCATTGGGTGGAACTGGAGTAGTGACAAGGGAAGGAAAGCTGGCAAAATGGATATGACAAGGGGAACAACTCTGGAGCGTGTGGCGGGGGGGGGGGTCCATATGAGGGGCTGCTGTCTCAGGGTATAGGAGGGAGTTTATAAGACCGATCATAGGAGGCTCCTACGGAATCAGCGTAAGGCCCAAGGTGGGACAGTCAGCTGGAACTCTTGTTCCAGAGGGGCCAGGGACAAGACGAGCGTGCCGGATGGCAGCAGCGGGCCCCTTTAAGAGGCCGGCGGCTCCAGCGCAGCATCCCCCGCTCAGGGCGTGTCCGTCCCGGGGGGCCAGGGGCGGGGGCCTAGGAAGGAGCGGGAGTTCAAGCCGAGTGGGGACGAAGCTAGGGGTCGGAGGGTGGGGGAAGAAATCTGTGGCTGATATCCGTACTCCTGGACACCGTACAAGCATCGACTGTGACAGCGCCCCGGGTCCGGTCGAGGGCAGCGGGGGGAGGAGAGAAGGAGGAGGAGATAGAGGAGGAGGCGGGAGCAGCATCCGGAGCCGAGCTGCAGCAGCGCCGCCTTTTGTGCTGCGGCGCGGAGCCCCCGAGGTGAGAGCCGGGCCGAGTTGTGGAGGGTGGGGGCCAGGGATGGGTCCGGGTCCTGGGATCTGGGTGCCGAGGGAGGGTCGGAATGCAGATGTGGAGGGGTGGGAGAGGGTGGAGCGGGGATGCTAAGGCTGAAAGGATGGAGAAACTGGGGACCTGGACCCGACGCCCGTGGGGATGGAAAGGAGGGGAACGGAGCAGAGGGACATCGCGGCCTAGATTGGAGATGAAGGACCTCGAGAGCTGGAAAGGACTGCATGGGGTTGGGGGATGATTGGGGGGAAGACCTTAAGGGTAGCAGACAAGACACCATCCTCCTCCCACTCTTCCTCAAGAAGGGGGGGGCAGTGAGGGGAGGAGGAAGAAGAGTTTTGGCCCCTAACAGGGAAGGAAATACAAGGCCTGATGTGCCCACCGACCCCCTCATCCCCCCGCCCCCACTGGCGCGCGCGCGCGCGCTCACACACACACACACACACACACACACACACACGGTTAGGCTGCACCTGAGGATTATGGGCAGAGAGCACCTGTTCCTGGATGCCCAGGCGATGGTCCCCCTTCCCTTCCCTTTTGAAGCCCCTAATCCCCTCCAGCTGTGGTATTCACCTTTTCCATCCAGCTGTTGCATCCTACCCTCCCCCATTCATATGTGTCTTTCTCCCTCTTTCTCTCCATCTCCTCTGGCTCCCCTAACCCATATCTCCAATCCAGGCCTTTCATGAACCTCCCTTTTCCCTACACACTCTTCAAACTCTTTGGCTTAAAAAGACGCAAGAATCCTTTCCACAGAGTTGAGATGCCTGATAACAATGGCTTTGGAAGAGAGGATGGAAGAGAAGAGGTCAGGGGCTCTATGGACAGTGGAAGGAAATAGTAGAATATCCTGCTTTTTAGCTCCACTACTTGCTCCCTCTGGGAAGGAGAGTGGATGAGTGGCCCTCAACCTGAAGGTCTTTTCCCCACCCAGAGTCCTCTCAAGCCACAGGCAGTGCCTACCTCTACGACTTGCAGTTCCCTTTCAACTTGTAGAGTGAACCCATGGCTCTGATTGTCAGCCGGAGGATCATACTAAGGGAAAATAGTCATACCAAGGGGAGGTGAGCAGAAATCATTCAGGAAGGAAAGGGCCTCAGTGCACCCTGGGCCTTCCCATCCAGTCATTGAAGTTCCTCTGAGCTTTAGGGCCTGCACTCTCCTCTCACACTTAAGGGAGAAGCAGCTGCCTTCTCAAGCCTGCCAGTCACCTACTCACAATGGGAACTGAGGTGATGCTGAGAAGACCAATGTTTTGTGATGTCTACACTCCAGCATACATGAAAACACACAACTAAATATCCCCTATTTAAACCCACTTAAGGACAGAGGAGGCAAGAGAAAGGAAGTGGCTCAGGCTTCCTGGGTGTTCTTATAGCTGATGATGGCAGAACCCCTCTAAAATCCAACTGCTGTTTCCAGTCTTCCCCTTGAGGTGACAATCATGGTAGCCTGGCTTTACCAGGAAGGGGACCCTAAATTCTAGTACCCTCCACCCTGGACTCAACTAATGGCAAAATGGCTCATCATGCGCAGTGCTATGTCTCCCCTGCCTGGGCTGGGGAGGAAGAAAGGATTAGGAAATCAGTCCCTTCAGGAGTCCCTGCTGGGGCAAGAGTAAAGTGTGGTTATGATGGAGCAGGGGACACAAGGGCTTCATGAAAGGTTAGCCACAGAACCTGTCTGTCTGTTTTATTTGCTCCCAGAAGGACTAGGGTCATATAGGTGATGAAGAAGCAGAGACACTATTGCAGAAGAGATGAAGGGTCATCCAGGACAAAGAGCCCTTGTCCTTTGGTTTCTTATTTCTTTGCTCTTTTTTAACTCTCGTGTTTGTCCACCTCCCTTTCTACCTGTACCCTCCCGACTGCCTCTTGCTTTGCAGAGGAAAAGGGAAAGAGAAGATGGGAATCACATGTATAAAATCCCCACGAGTGCTTGTCAGGCACTTTTTTGCACATGACTAATGCTTATAGGGGGCTTCCTGGATGCCAGGTACTAGGCCAGGAACTTTATTTGGATTATCTCAATAATGTTCATAATAAGACTAAGATTTAGGTAGTGTTATCATGTCTATTTTAGGGATGAGGAAACTAACTAGAGAAGTAATCTGCTCAGAGTGAAAAAAATCAGTATATGGCTAGAGTTTAGGATCTCACCGACCCAGAGTTTGTGTTCTTAACCACCATGTTATATACTGCATTACCATGGTGTGACACAGGTACCACTGTCCCCATTTAGAGATGAAGGAACTGAGATTTGTTAAAAGTCTCATACCCCACATTGCCCAAATGGTCAAGAGCAAAGAAAAGATGCCAACCAAGCCTCTCTGATTCTCAAACCATCTACCCTCCCTCTCTAGCACAGTCTCAAGCTAGGTGGGAGGAATGGATGAACACTCTTAATTTTCATTTCCTTTTTCAACTTAAAATAGATTTTTAAATTTAAAGCAATTCAAAGTTACTGTCGAAACATTAGAAAATATACATAGGTAACAAGAAGAAAAACACCCACCATTCCAGCTACCCAGAAAATGTTACACTTTGGTATCTAACCTTCAGAATCTTTTAAAATGCACATTCAGCTCAGAAACTATTTGATAAAATATGCTGAACTTCTTCCAGGTTCTCCTGAGATCCTGAGCCGAAGAGATCCTTTGTTAGCCCCATGGCTCTTCATATCTTGCTCCTACCCTCTCCTTCCCACTGAGACCTTGAGGGGTAGGGCTGAGGGGTGATCCTGGACCATGTTGGCCAGAGGTCGAGGAAGGGGTGCAAAGAATTGGGCCTTTGCCCTCAGTTCAGAGGTGGTGGGACAGCAGGATTGCAGAGGAAGAACAATAGATCTGGTAGAGGAATAACTGGGAACTCTAACATACCACTGCCATTGTGACCTGGTTCTCTTGAGACCTGAAATCGAGATCTGTCTTAGGGAAGTAGAAGATGGGAGACCAAGTCTCCCTTTTTCTGGTCAGACAGAAGACATGGCCTCTCCAAAATCCACAAAGAAAGACCTGATGTCCAGCCAACCAGGAAGAGGAAGCCAGGAGCCAGGCACTGTGTTCAGGGCATTCCCTACATTGTCTTACTTAACCCTCACCACCCCATGAGGTAGGGTTGGGAGTCTCAGAGAGGTTACAGTCCTTTAACTAATTTGTGATAAAACTGAAGTTCTAGTTCTGATCTCTCCAAAGAAGATGGTTCTTTTTTCCTCCTAAACAGTACTTCCTTCCCCCTTCTACCCCAGCCCCATCCTGCCCACCCTGCTGGAAGATGTGGTGGCCACTAGGAGTCTCAGGGCTTGACCTGTATGAAGCTGAAGGTCTGGATTTAGGAGAGATCTCTAGTTTTCCCCAGGTTCTCAAGAAAAGGCATTTCCCTCTCTTGAGGGCACTGAGAAAAGCTGTAGTTCTTTTCATCTGAGAAGAACCCTGGGGCTAGGACCATGGATTCCTTAAGAAGTAAAACAAGAACAAGCTGTAGTCAAGTGGCCAGAGTCCTTCATCCTCTTAGAATCTCAAAGCTCACAGAGGTGGAACTAGAATTCCAAGGCCTTGGGTCTCCTTACTGGTGAAGACCTCCTTCCCTACTCCCATTCAAAACAGAAAACTTCCTCCTATTCCTGAGTGCCAAATGAGGTCCAGGACAGTGGTCAAAATTTAGACAGTTGGCCTGGCCTCTTAACCAAGCCCCCAAGACAGCCAGACAAGCAGCGTGGCATTGCAATTCTGTTGTTAGAACAGAAGGGAGTGAGAGAATTCAAAGGGTTCCCTTGCCACAGACCTCCAACATCTCAGGCTAGAGAACCCTAAGGGTGAGGAGGGTACTCCCTGCCTCCACTCCATTTCTGCAGCCTCCTGAAGGGGCACTCTGGAAACCAGCACCAAAGCAGAGAATCTGGTAGCAGAAACTGAATTAGGGCCTCCCAGGGTATCCAAAGAGACTTTTCCCCTAGAAGATGTGTAGATTAGGGGCCAATCTGCCCCCTCACCCAATTTGGAGCAGAGTTCAGCACAGTAAACACTGGCAAATATGGTAGACAGAATGACTGAGATATCCACCCCCTCCTGTCACATCCTTGCCCTTCCCCCATGCTTTGCATAATTGATGGCAGGGGAGCCAGCTCTCCTCCCCCAGCGTGACCGCATGTCTGGACTAGGGGCTTCTAGCCTTATCCCCCCCAAAGTCCTGGTGGCTAAGGCCTAGCTGGGAGGCAGTGGGACACAGCTGGCGTCAGAGAAAGGAAACTGTGTTGGGAGAGAGGAATCTCTTGGGGGGTTCAGCTTTTTCTGCCACTCCTTCAGGTCACTCTAGTAATCATTAGCCTGAGAACAGGGTGAGGGTGGATTGAGCCTGGCTAGATTCCCGCCCTTTCCCTTGGTCCCATCTCTTTCTTCAGCTGTTCCCATTGCTCTAAAAGACAAGCAGGTGAAATGGCTTCTCACCCTCTCTCCCCAGCTGCTGGCCCTCCTGGGGACCTGGTGAATTGGAGGGAGGCTCGGCTACTTGTCACCCTCTCTATGCCTAGACCTTCTAGTAGCCAAACACCAGATGAAGGCTGAAAAACACTTTTAAAAAGCCAGGTGTTGTGCAAGGCTCAGCTTCTAGAAGACGAATTGGGGAGGGCACAAATGATCTCCGCATTTTCAACCCCTTTTCATCGCCTTTTTCTCAGGGTCCTCTCTGCTTTTCAAAATCAGCTTTTCAGTCCCTCCTCAGTTTTGACTCTCCCTTGCTCCACACTATTTCGGTCTGTGTCTCTCAGTTCAGTCTCTCCAACTGTGTCTGTCGTTCTTTCTGTTTATTCTCCCTATTTCCTGTTTTCTCTGTGGCACTGCACCACCAATGCCAACCTAAGTCCGCTCTAAGGCAACAATCGCTCAACAGTCCCGCCCCGGCCGAAGATCTGCATGCGGGGTCGAGGGAGGTATGCACCGAGGGTAGCAAGATGCGAAAGGGGACCGCAGTCCAAGCCTGCGATTCCCGCAGCCATCCCGGCAACAAGCACGTGGGCCAGCCCGCGCCAGGGGCGGGGCTCAGGCGCAGCCCCACCCCCGCCGTTCACGTGACCCTGGGCTAATCTTGTCCTGGTGACTTCACGCGCCGCCTTGGGCCCAGTCGTCATGGTTACGCCGCAGCACCCAGCGCTTCCCCCAACCCGCTGTGTCCCCTCTTCCCCACCCGGACCCCTCCCCCTGTTGCCCGGCCCCCCCTCAGCCACGCGCCCCGCGCCACGTGACCGTCGGGAAGGAGGTCGGGAAGGGGGAGGGGGCGCTGGGCCAGTAACCCCTTCCTCTCTAGCTCGAATGGCTCTCATTTGGATTTCTAGCGGGCAAGCAAGCAGCCCTACCTCGTGCTTAAACGCCAGCCCCACCATCCTGCCCTGCTGGACTACCGAGAGAGCGCCTGAGAGTCCGGTCTGTGTTCTCTGTGGTCCAGAAGGGAATCCTGGCTAATGGGACGCAGACAACATCCCTCAGGTCCTCCAGAGGAAATTCTTTGGTGTATTGGCACGTCGTTTGGCCTGTGTTTGTCATTCGCATTAGAGTGTACATGTAACCTCTTGAAGCCACTGATATTTCGTGAGATACGCTGGGGATTCGGAGGCTGAACCTGACTTGTGACTAGCTTTATGAGGCTTAATTTTCTCAAGAATAAAGGGACCAATGATAATATCTCCTTCACTGGGCGGTTCTGAGGGATGAGGGAGCTAATGCATAGCTATTGTAGGTATAGCTCTTAAGACGATCCTCTGGAGTGGGTAGAGCAGTGTTCCCACCTTGCTGAACACCTGCCTGCACGCCAGGTGCTGTTCGAAGCTCTGGAATCCCATGTGAAATCATAGCTCTCAGAGGAGCCAGACGCCCAACCACACTGCATCCAGGATAATGGGAGCCATGATAGGAAGCATAAGGAACTGTGCCATTCCTGAAGGGACAGTAACTCAGAACAGCAGGCCCAGAGAGGAAGACTTCAAGATAAAGTGAGATTAGAGGGCAAGAGATCCAGCTTGAAAAGCACCTTCCATGCAGAGCACTTGACTGGGGACGGAGCTTGAGCCTCTTCTACCTAAGTCCTCCTGGGCAAGGTATTTAATAATATCTGTCAAATGGGCTAAGAATGCCTATTTTAGAGTTTTGTTTTGAGGATTAAATGAGCTAATATGCCTGTGACAGAGGCCAACATATATAGTATGCCTTCTATAAAAGTTAGTCATTCTCATTAGGTGCCCTGGCACAAAAGCCTGATGTATCTTGATGTCAAAATCGGTTCTGTATGGCCTGGGTACCAATAGCAGTAGGGGATGAAGCTGAAAAGGAGCCAGAGCATAGAGATGAGGTGGCTGGACTGAGGGCAGTGGGGGCTACTAAATGTTTGGAAGCAGAAGAGCGAGTGCTGGCCATTTTGTGTTTTAGATTGTTCTGAAGGCTAGTGGAGAATGGGGTAAGGGGCCTTGGAGGAACTTGGAACCCATTTAAGAGATAGTTGTCCTAGGCCAGGTGACACAGCTAATGAGGCCCGTATTAAAGCAGTAACATGGAACTAGAGAAGAGATTAGAATGGCGTTAGGTCATAGCTTTTCAAACTTGCCAGGCATTAATAAGAATCATCTGAGGTGCTTGTTATATACACAGATTCCAGGCCTACCCCACACCCACTGAAAATTCTTTGAGAATCCTGGTAATTTTTGCAAGAGCTGAGACCATCAGAGGTGCCAGACCTGCATCATCGTCCAGTGAGCCTTTTCCGTGTGTAGATTTCTGCCACCCCTCTCAATGTGATTCAGAGGCTCTGGTGCAGGGGCTTAAAGAAGGACCCTACTATGAGGAACAATTAAAAGATTACTGGCCTCAGGAATCCTCCTATCTTGGGATTTGGTAATTAACTAGATGTGGAAGGAGATGAGAGAGCAGAATTACACCCGGTGTCAAGCTCTGGCCAGATTTGGTATAGGTTGAATAAATAGCTGTGCCTGAATGATTGCAAGTTTATCCCTTTGTACAGTTGGAGAAATTGAGGCTCAAATATTGCTTGCCTGAAGTGACACAGCTGGCAAGTGGCGGAGGCAGGGCTAGGATTCAGAGATTCAGATGAGTGTGGGTTTTTCCTTTTTTTTTTTTTTTTTAGGATTCAGATTTTTTAATGATTATTTTTTAAGTAGCATCCAGCTATGAACTGGGACAAATCTTCATCGTCTGGAAAGTTAGGTCTTGGTTTGAGAAGCGGGGGATGGGGTAATGAAGAAAGAGGAGGCAGGGTTTTCTCTAACTGATCCTTGGAAGAACAGCTGGACTGATTGGGGGGCTAAGTGGGGTGATGCAATAGGCTACAGCTTGTCCTGACACAGCTTCTACACCCCCACCAATGGTTCTGCCTTATTCCCCAAATGGAGCTGATTGGTTATAGCCTGCACTTATCTTGAAGAGGCCCCTGTATGTACCTGTAAGTACCCTTGTAGGAGACCAGATATGAGCCCTGAGTGGGCTTCAGGATGACCCTCACCTGATTTTAGTGTTCCTGCTACAGTCTCAATTGTAGCATGTGTAAGTACATTATTATTATGAAGCCCAGGTGCCTCACCTGTATACAGGAGGCCCAGGAATTTCATCTGAGAGTACCTGAGTGGCACTCAGTGTTACGAGTGTCACCTGTGTGTGCTCCAGTGTGACGGAGCCCTTGGTGTGTTACTGTTGCATACCTAATGTTGAGACTCAGAGTAAAAGGTGTATATCTGAGACCTTTATAAGATGTGTATGCATACGAGCCTCAAGTAAAAGAAATATGTGCTCCAGAGGCAAATTACAGTACTCTTACAGGGAGCAGGGAGTAGTCTATTACTATAATACTTGAATTTGAGATATATTTTACCAGTATGTACCTGAGCAGGACTGTTACTGTGTCTGAGAATGATACTCAAATGTATTACCTATATACCTGAGTAAGGAAGATTTGTGTTACTAATAGATGCTCTAGTGGAAGCCTGTGTATCAGATTTCCTAAAATGGGTCCTAGGTGAAACTGGGAGGTGAATAGGTACCTAAGGGTGAGGTTCAAGTGTTATATCCATTAGGGAGCCTAGCTCCCCAACCCATGCTGTGCCTCTCCTCTAGGGTGAGCATTCTGAGCTGTCGTGCCTCTGGCTTTGACCATTTCTCCCTCCTTTGTTCCCACAGGGCCCACCGCTCACCACCACACTGGGGCCCAGAGGCCATGGCCTGCCTCCATGAGACTCGCACACCCTCCCCTTCCTTTGGGGGTTTCGTGTCCACCCTGAGCGAGGCGTCCATGCGCAAGCTGGACCCAGACACTTCTGACTGCACCCCTGAGAAGGACCTGACACCTACCCAGTGTGTACTTCGAGACGTAGTGCCGCTGGGTGGGCAGGGCGGGGGTGGGCCCAGCCCCTCCCCAGGTGGAGAGCCGCCCCCTGAGCCTTTTGCCAACAGTGTTCTGCAGCTACATGAACAGGATGCAGGGGGCCCAGGGGGAGCTACTGGGTCCCCTGAGAGTCGGGCGTCCAGAGTTCGAGCAGATGAGGTGCGGCTGCAGTGTCAGAGCGGCAGTGGCTTCCTGGAAGGTCTTTTCGGCTGTCTGCGCCCTGTCTGGACCATGATCGGCAAAGCCTATTCCACAGAGCACAAGCAGCAGCAAGAAGGTAGGCTTTGTCTTCATGGGGGCTCTCCCTGTCTCCCTGAGCCCTAGATCTGTTGGCCAACTCCACCTGTCACCCGATGACCTTCTTTCCCTAGTGCCTGGCCCAAGTTCCTTCTTCATCCATCAGCCACTGACTTCCCAGCTTTTTATTGCTTTTCTCCACCCATTCGTTGCCTTTCCTGTCCCCTCAAACCTAGTCTTCTTGGCCTATTTTGGCTACTTTGCTGCCTTGAGTCATTTCAGCTAACCTCCTTGAGTCATTTCAGCTAACCTAGTGCCTTCCCCTGTGTCCAACTGTTACAAGACACTGAGCATGGCTCTCTCTGAGGCTTGTGGCACTGTGCCTCCTGTCCACAGACCTTTGGGAGGTCCCCTTTGAGGAAATCCTGGACCTGCAGTGGGTGGGCTCAGGGGCCCAGGGTGCTGTCTTCCTGGGGCGCTTCCATGGGGAGGAGGTGGCTGTGAAGAAGGTACGGGACCTGAAGGAGACTGACATCAAGCACCTGCGAAAGCTGAAGCACCCCAACATTATCACCTTCAAGTAAGGTCCAGGGCAGGGGTTGGGGATTCCATGCTGAGGGCAGGGACCTACCTGGGCAGCAGGGATCTATCCTCACCCTTTATGAAAGAGACATCCAAATGGCATGGGTGGGAATGGAGGTTCCAGGTATAATCAAGTGAATGCTGGGCTGGCTTTATACCACTGTGTTTGGCCCCTAGGGGTGTATGCACCCAGGCTCCCTGCTACTGCATCCTCATGGAGTTCTGCGCCCAGGGCCAGCTGTATGAAGTTCTGCGGGCTGGCCGCCCTGTCACCCCATCCTTGCTTGTTGACTGGTCCATGGGCATCGCTGGTGGTATGAACTACCTGCACCTGCACAAGATTATCCATAGAGACCTCAAGTCTCCCAAGTGAGTACACAAGCAAGCAGGGAGCTGATGTGCATGGTTGCCTGCAGATGACCCCACCCAAGTTAGTGTGGGCATCTTCCTGCTTCCAGACCCTGTCCTACGTCCATGTGGCCATCTTAGAAACCCCTCCTAGTGACGATTTTATTTTGGGAGGGCCATGGTGAGCACCCTGCCTCTGGGTGTCCCAAATGATTTAAAACAGAAAGGTAGAGTTGCCGTAGGTAGATGAAGTGTGTGGAGGAGCCTGGACCTTAGCTGACTACACTCTTTACCAGCATGCTTATCACGTACGACGATGTGGTGAAGATCTCCGATTTTGGCACTTCCAAGGAACTGAGTGACAAGAGCACCAAGATGTCCTTTGCAGGGACAGTAGCCTGGATGGCTCCTGAAGTGATTCGCAACGAGCCTGTGTCTGAGAAGGTCGACATCTGGTGAGGACCAGGTTGAGGATTGAGAATAGCAGATGGCCAGCACAGGGAGGGAGGGAGGGTGGCTCAAGGGTCTGAGTGCAAGTGAAGTGAGTCTGTAGCAAGCAGGTTCTCTGGAGGGAGTACCTCCCATGTGATGTCTCCTCTTAACCCAGGTCCTTTGGTGTGGTGCTGTGGGAACTACTGACTGGTGAGATCCCCTACAAAGATGTAGATTCTTCAGCCATCATCTGGGGTGTGGGAAGCAACAGTCTTCATCTGCCTGTGCCCTCTAGTTGTCCAGATGGCTTCAAAATCTTGCTTCGCCAATGCTGGTAAGGATGGCCTGGCAAAGCCGGGAAGCAAAGGGGTATTGTGATGGTTAGCACCTAGAACCCAGGATCCAGACCCAGAATCCTGCACAGGGAAAGGGGGACAGAGCTTCTAGGTATGGCTCTCGAAGACCTCAGGATTGAATGTGAATCCAGGGAACTACAATGTAGAAATAAGGTGGACTAACCAGTAATCTGCAGAGGTGCATTGGATTCAAAGACAGAATTTGTGTGACCTTGGGCAAGCACTATCCCCATTTCTTTAGGAATAGAATAGGGATAACAGTATCTGCTCCACAAGCTTGCTGTGAAGCACTTGTGAGGGGCTTGCAGTGCCACAAGCAGGGTTGATTGAGCCTCAAGTAGACTGCCTAAGAATGCAGGAGGGAAGAGCCCAGGATCCTTGGTTCCAAATCAGTCCTGAAGGAAGGTTGAGATTTGTTATCTTGGTTAAGCATTTCCTAAAGTTATTTCTTTTAGTGGAGTCACTAAGAAAAAGGTTGGCAAACAAGTTGAAAAACAAATAGATTTCCTTACTGCAGTACTTTGATATGGTAACAGAGTTAAACATTTCCTGGAGATAACTGACCAGGGAAGGGATTTCTTTTGTCATAGAGTATATTCTAGGATTGGATTTTCCGGGACATCCTTTGGGGAAAGGATGCTCTAGTTTCTTTCTGGTCCTCCTTGAAATTCGTTCCTCTCCCCCAACTCCATTCCCTCCAGGAACAGCAAACCACGAAATCGTCCCTCATTCCGACAGATACTGCTGCATCTGGACATCGCCTCAGCAGATGTCCTCTCCACGCCCCAAGAGACTTACTTTAAGTCCCAGGTGTGCTGTGGGTAGGAAAATGAACACCTCAGCTCCCAGTCTGAGGCACTGCCCCTGAGGGGAGGCTGGGAAGAGGGGTTGAGATAGAAAAGATTAACTCTTGGGGGGTGAGACCCCAGTCTTGGTCAGTCGTGTGCCTGCTCCTAGTTCCAACACACCATGTGCAGCAGTGCAGGCACCTGCAGAGGCTTTCTACAGGTCTGCTGGGTGAAGGAATCTCACTCAACCCTTACTGTCTCTCCACCCCCAGGCAGAGTGGCGGGAAGAGGTCAAGCTGCACTTTGAAAAAATTAAGTCAGAAGGGACTTGTCTGCACCGCCTAGAAGAGGAGCTGGTGATGCGGAGGAGGGAGGAGCTCAGGTATGTGCCTATTTCACCAACGGGAACTGTGAACCAGTTCCCAGAGATGGGTAAATTATGGCACCGGGCGAAGCCATCTCACCTCTGGGACCCTCTGTCCATTTCAGACACGCTTTAGACATCAGGGAACATTATGAACGTAAGCTGGAGAGAGCCAACAATCTGTACATGGAACTTAATGCCCTTATGTTACAGCTGGAGCTCAAGGAGCGGGAGCTCCTCAGGTAACCGTATGGCCTTTATGCACTCAATCCCTGCATGGAGCTGTGCCTGATTCAGATCCTGCTAAGCCTGGGTGCCCCTGAGTGGTGTCTGTCTTTAGAAGGGAGCAAGCTTTGGAGCGGAGGTGCCCAGGTCTGCTGAAGTCACACCCTTCCAGAGGCCTCCTGCATGGGAATACAATGGAGAAGCTCATCAAGAAGAGGAATGTCCCACAGAAGCTGTCACCCCACAGCAAAAGGTGGGATTAAAGTGCCAAAGTTCGAGAATGGCAAGGGGGATGCTGGAGAAGCAGGGGTAGGAATCAAGAATGCCATAAAGACTGATACTTACATGGGGAGAGATACTGCCTTGTACTACCCAAAGTTAGGAAGTACCCTCAGGTAATGATCTCCAACTTTTACTTTCCCTCTCCCACCAGGCCGGATATCCTCAAGACAGAGTCTTTGCTACCAAAACTAGATGCAGCCCTGATTGGGGTGGGTCTTCCTGGTTGTCCTAAGGGTCCCCCTCACCAGGACGGAGTCGCCGTGGCAAGACCCGTCATCGCAAGGCCAGCGCCAAGGGCAGCTGTGGGGACCTGCCTGGGCTTCGTGCAGCTGTGCCACCCCATGAACCTGGGGGACCAGGGGTGCTAGGAGGGGGACCCTTAGCCTGGGAGGCCTGCCCTCCAGCCCTCCGTGGGCTCCACCATGACCTCCTATTACGAAAGATGTCCTCATCATCCCCTGATCTGTTGTCAGCAGCACTGGGAGCCCGGAGCCGGGGTGCCACAGGGGTAGCTGGGGATCCTGGCTCACCACCTCCAGCTCGGGGTGACACTCCCCCAAGCGAGGGCTCAGCGCCTGGTTCCACCAGCCCAGATTCACCTGGGGGAGCAAAAGGGGAGCCACCTCCACCAGTAGGACCTGGTGACAGTGTTGGGCTGCTGGGACCTGGAAGGGAAGGTACGGCAGGACGGGGAGGAAGCCGGGCTGGGTCCCAGCACTTGACCCCAGCTGCACTGCTGTACAGGGCTGCTGTCACCCGAAGTCAGGTAAAGTATGGAATGGTTCCTGAGCTCTTCCCCTCCCTTTCCTTGTTCTCCCTGGGGAGCAAATCCATAATTCACCTCCCATATTAGGTTCTTGTTTTAAGCCATTCCCTATTTAACCGTATTTTCCCTTCTCCTGGGTCCTACTTTTGACCACAGTCCAACTCATCTATCCTGCAGAAACGTGGCATCTCCTCAGAGGAAGAGGAAGGAGAGGTGGACAGTGAAGTAGAACTGACATCAAGCCAGAGGTGAGTAATGCAATACATGAGACAATGGCGTTCTTTTG
The DNA here is from genome assembly GCA_003508835.1 of Eonycteris spelaea. Taxonomy (NCBI): domain Eukaryota; kingdom Metazoa; phylum Chordata; class Mammalia; order Chiroptera; family Pteropodidae; genus Eonycteris; species Eonycteris spelaea. The sequence goes on from PUFA01000028.1 coordinate 1,545,259, forward strand.
CTTCCTGGGTTGCAAGCCAGAGTTAAGCTATAGCCAGCCTGTCTCTGTAACATATAGGTGGCCTCAGGGCCTGAACATGCGCCAGTCACTATCCACCTTCAGCTCAGAGAATCCATCAGATGGGGAAGAAGGGACAGCTAGTGAGCCTTCCCCCAGCGGCACACCTGAAGTTGGCAGTACCAACACAGATGAGCGGCCAGATGAGCGGTCTGATGACATGTGCTCCCAGGGTTCAGAAATCCCACTGGACCCACTTGTTTCTGAGGTGGTTCCTGGCCCTGAACCCAGCTCCTTGCCCATCCAACACCAGAACCTACTCAGAAGGGAGCAGGTAAGTCACAGAAACAGCTATAGAGGATAAGGAGCAGATATGTGGTCATTTGAGAGCTACTGGGGAGAGAGATGCAGAGGTCAAAAAGATAGGTATTTAGCCTGCAAGTCATTCAGTATCTGAGCCTGTTTCCAATACAAAAGAGCAAATATTCACATGGTGGAATATGATGCATATAGCGTAGAACTAGCATGAAAAGTTTAGTAGGTTTGTTTCTAAGTTGCAGCTAGGGAGGAATCCTGAAATTAGGAGGTTGTGTCTTAGAGAATGGCCTGAGCTATGAAATTTGGAGGTAGTAAAATCAATAAGCTATTAAAAAGACAGTAAAGGATCCTGAAGGAATCTACTTGTACCGCCAAGAGATGTTAAGCCTCATACCTCATTGCCTGTCTCTTCTTTACAGGGTCCTCCCAATTCTGAGGACTCAGACTGTGACAGCACTGAACTGGACAACTCCAACAGTGGTGAAGCCTTGCAGCCCCCAGCCTCCCTTCCTCCATGAAAGCCACTCTTACTCTTGTACATAGAGAAATATTTATATAAATAATATATATGCGCCACATAATCAAGAGAAGATAGGGCTGTCCGAGCCTTGTCAGACTCAAGGGAGACTGACCCCTAACCAATTCACCTGATACTCTCTAGGGACACTGGTAGCTGTGGAAATGAAGGACAAGGACTGCCCTAGAACTATGGGTAAGGGCAAACTGGTCCCTTCCTGCTTCACCTCATTATGTTCAGCAAGCAGTCAGGCAACAGAAAAGCCAGACTTGCCTGCCATGTTCCTCTATACCCTTTCCCCCAAATCACCGGGGAGGAGGAGAGGGAGCCACTTAACTGCACTTTTTTGTTTTCCATTTACTGTTTACACATTTTGCACTTGAGAGGAGGGAGGCTAAAGCTGGGTCCTCCCCTCTGAGGCTTCTCAGGTGGCAATATAACTAATTTTTGTCCCTCCATTTCTCTGCCCAAGCCCTGGCTTAGGGTCTAGGGGGAGGTTAGGAGATTGTGAAAGCATGTGATGGCTCAAGCTGAAGAACTGGGGTGTTGTTTAAGTCCCTGCTTTTATCTTGGTGCTTGATTGGGGTGGGGACTGTCATATTGTAACCCCTGTGAAAAACCTTGAAATATAACCACTCCATGCAGGCCCAGCTGTTGAGGGTTTTCTTGATGAACAAATGGGGCATACATGGTTAAGTAGAGCCTTGGGCTCCAGATATCTAAGGACTCCGGATGAGTTACTTCTTCCTTTTATGCTTTTTTAACATCATCAAAGCTCCAACCTTCTAAATTTATCTGCATAAATGGGAGCAGGTAACTCGAAAGAAGGGCAGGTCTTAAAACACCCATTCTTAATATGGAGAGAAGATAGTAAATGAAGTTACTAAAAACCACACACTAAAGGCTTTAGATTGGAAAAGGACAAATCCTCCCAGCAACTTGAATCCCAGTCACATTCCATGTGAATGCCATGTGCATCCCTCTCCACCCCAGCCCGTCCCACACCCTCCAGTGATGTGTTTGCCTATTCCTTGCAGACTAGTCCTAGGAAAATGTAACCCCCAATCTGTGGTACCAAGGGCACAGCCAACTTGCTACAGGTATTAGGTCATTCTGCAATGTAGGCTCAAGGGAAATCAGATCAAGGGCTATAAAAAAAGATGGAGTGGTAAAACAAAAGAAAACATCTTGACTGGAATAAAGGTTTATATTCAAAACCCAAGCAGGGTCCTTGTCCTCTGAAGATAAAAGGTGCAAAAAAATAAAGCAAGACAACAGGAATAAAACCCACATGAATCACTGTGGCATCCAGTTTCTATTCACAAAGAAAAAGCTCCAGTCCATCTTTTAATTTTTTTTTTGAAAAATTCCTGACATTACAGAACTAAACTGAAATGTATTAATATTCCACTCTTACATTTCCATGACAAACAGAAAATAAAATTCATGAGCCAAAAAAAAAAAAAAAAAAAACGGAGAAGCTTATAAAACTAAATATGGATCTCAGCATTAACAGCTGAACAGAGAAAGGAATTAAAACGCTTTTAATTAAAAAATCACGAGTGGATGATAAAAGTGTGTAGAAACTGAAAATTTACAAACTATTTAAAACCTGGAATCGCTGACTGTTCAGAAACTACACAGATGGATCATGGGTGGTGGTGAACAGCAGAAAGGGATTATGGATGAATCTGCATTGTTCTAGCTGCTCCCCATGCCACCCGTCTCCGAGGAAAGCCTGTAACACAAAACAAGAACTCCAAGTTAGTTTCTTGAGTGCTCAGCTGCACCTCACCTCCGAAACTTTCAACCTGGTAAGTGAACCACGAAGAATACACAATCAGTGTTTTAATATCAAGGCTAACATTCTAATATTTCTTAGATTAACCAGTACCATGAGTCTTTAACCTACAACTTCTGCAATTCCAGCTTCCCAAAGGCAAATTACCTCTGAAACCAAAGAAGACTGAGGACCTTGGATACCAATTGTGGGCATCCCTCAAACTATACTCTTGAGAAAATCTTTGTAGGAAATGTTAAACACTTTATGAAAATACACCATAATACTAAAGCCTTCTCTTAGAGAGTCACAATACACAAGTTTCTTTACTGCTGAACTGATTTTTCCTCCTTTTTAGCTACTGATAGAACAGTTTAGGAAACAATATGAAAACAGCATCATGAGGCTAATACTGAGACACCTCAAACCTTTATTCTAGAACAGTCCTGGGTTTATCAATGTGAAGGCTATTACTAAGATAATAGTTTTAAGCACTAAAGTATGTCAAAGTATAAGACGTATATATCAAGAATTATACTCAACTTACAGTTTGTAGGCCTGTTTTTCAGGACTTAAAAGTGGAAGCCAAAATAATTTGACAACTCCCTAGCTCACTGTAGAAGCTCCCAAATCTGTGATCTTCTTAAGCCAAATTCTCCATCCAAACATACCTGGCTATGATACCTTTGTTTCAAATACATCATTTGAAGCCCTGGAATCCAATTTTGGGCTCTGAAGGAAAGGTAGGTAGGCATTTGGCTTGCTTCACTGTACTAGGTAGCCAGCAAAACTTAGTTTACATTTTGTATAACACTGAATGTATTACACCTCAAAGTTCGGCTTATAAATTTATTTCATGGATTTTAAATTGACTGGCACAAATTAATTGTGGTATCTAGTCAAGGGAGCATGAATAATACTTTCCCATCTATCCCTTCCACAACAATGCAAGCCAAAAGCTGGCCAGGTGGGGCAAGAAAAATAAGGGCCAGGAATAGATGGGTCCCTTCAACTACACACTGCTTTTAAGTCAAAATGGTATTTTTACCTCGACATAAAATGGAATATTTTATTCTTAAAGAGAATAGATAATCTAGGATAATTTGTAGATCATGTGGGTGACTAGTTATGGATAATCTAGGGTAACAAACAGTCCCCAAATTAACTGAAGTTTCAAGAAAGAACTGCTGGGAAGTTTAGATTTACGACCTAAAAAAACAAAGTTCATGTAAGAAGGTGGTGGAACTCTGGCACCAAGAAGCTCAGAAAGAACTGTGTAGAGGTGAAAGGAAGGGAAAATCCAACCAGAAATATGTTAAGAACTCTTAGAAGAACCACATGGGGGAGCTATAACCTTTAAAAAATTTAACACCGAGTACCCCTTAAACATCTGGAATCCTTCCCAGCAACCTTTCTTTAGGGAAAACTCATTAGGTAAGAGGCCTTGTAATCAACCATTAGATAAATACCAAGTCCTCAGGGGTAGACAGTATTAGTGAGATTAACTTCAAATGACAAAAGAGCTTACCTAAGAGAGCTGGACCACATAGTAAGGGAAAAACTAACAAAAAAAAATCCTGTCTGGACGATGAACTGAAGTTTGCTCCTCTAGCCCTTCATGCAGACTTGAGACAAGTAACACTAATTCATAGGGCCCAATCTGGGACTGAGGGGCCACAATGCCATAAAAATAATATAGTGTAACACTCATGGGCAATTTTTTTTTTAACAGTATAAACCAAAGGGGTTGTGGGAAAAGGTCATCCGGAAAATAAAATCTCTATACTGGTTCTCTAATACCCTGGGAAGACCATTATAGTTTCATTACCCTGGCAATATGTATTCAGGTTGAATGGAAGACTACCAGAGGTCTTATGCCTTTACACCTACAGCATTTCTACTCTTTCATGAAGAGAAAACTGTGGTCTTGGGACAAGAAAAATAATCTCTCTTCAGGGAGATTAAGATTGAGTGTAAATACAAGTTGTTAGTCCTCACTAGTCACCCACATGATCTACAAATTTGAATTCTCCTTGGGCTTCTACTTTTTTTCCTGATAAAATGAGTAGATCAATGTGAAGATTCCTTCTAAAGCTTAAGTCTGTAATTTTCTACTCTTAATAGAAAGATGACTGGATAGAACCCAGTCAAATTTTGGGGGATGTCACAGACTGGTTGTTCAAGATTAGGCAGTATCACAGTAAGAGAGTTAATGCTAGTTCAGAGGAATACAGATAAGTTGGCAAACTGAGACTTTTCCCAACTGCCCCCACCCCCTGTTCTGGGTAAAGAAGTAACTTTTTTGTATGTATGACCTGTAAAAATTCTCAGAGTAACCACTTGTCAGAGGAAGCAAGTCTGAGATGGGCATCCCATTACCTGCTGTTGGCAAAGTAAGGTATCTGATAAGTCAGAGAAACTGTTCTTCACTAGGGAAGCTTGCCAATTATGACCCCCAGGATTTAATGTACCACAGACCCATCTCCCTTTGTGGGGAATGACAAAGGACTTCAAAATTTTAACCAGGGATACAAAAAAGCAGTCAGTCTCCCTAGTCCAGAAAGTCACGTCATAAACTCCCACCCGTTTACCCTTCACAGCACACGGTCAACTAAGGTTCTTACTGTGGCAACTTTATTATAGCTAGAAACACAAATCTGGCCAAGAAGGCCCACTAATAACTTAACCATTAAATAAATTTTTAAAAAAAGGGTTATCGGAGAAGTTTTTATTCATTAACACAGAGCCTAACACATTGTTATATTGCAAGGCAGAATAAAGCTACAAAAAAGTAACAATGAGAAAGAGCAAGAACTGTGGCTCTAGATAAAGTATTCAACAGGTCAGACTCTGAAACAGGCACTCAGCTGAAATGGCCTAAACCTAAACATGGGTTACCTTCCCCCCACCTCCACCCATTATCCCCTGAAATAGTAAAAAGGAAACGTCACAAGCTCACAATTGTTTGGTTCTTACCAATGTTAACAAAGGAAAACAAAATGAACCAAGAATTACTTTGAGGGGCTGCCTCAAGATATGCAATCAGTAGGGAGAGAATCTCTGTTTCTCGCCTTTCAGTTTGTTAGTTACACATGGCACCGCAGAGGGTGGTGGTGGTAGCTGAAGCCCCGGTACCCTTAGCAGCAGACACAACATTTAGAGCCAGGAGAGGGATGGGTTTCATGCCAAGCAGACTGGAGACACAAGGGGCGGTCGGAAGAGGGTTGGGGAGGCTGGAGGGTGCGTCGGAGGTCCCCGCTGTGGCGAGCGAGGGGGTGGTGGTGGAGGAGGAAGAAGAAGAAGAAGGGGTGGAGGGTTGAGAGAGGTTGATGCTGAGGTGATCAGGGATCGTGACGGAGGCTGCCTGGGAGGAGGGTTTAGCGTTTTCTAAACTGTAACAGAGGAAAAAAGGAACAAAAAAAAAAGGGTGGGTGGAAGGGAAGACCACAAAAGGGAAAAAGTACAGGACAAAAACCGCTTCAGTTATCAGTAAGTGCCTCTGGTTGCCAATTAGGAAGACCTAATACCAACTCGTGACAAGCTATCTTTTAGTCTGTATCCCACCCTCTAAAAAGTAACTTTGCCAAATTCCATTCCACAGTGCTATTTAAAACTGCTACAGTAAAGAAAAAGCTTACAGACTGAGAAATCACACAGCACACATTACCATGTATCTGACATTGTTCCAACCCAGAGATCAGGAAGGAATGATTTCAACCAGAAAATGAAAACACTCAACAATCTACAAACAAGGAACAAATGTTTCACCCACAAATCATTTGCAAAGCTTTGGGCTATTAAACCCACAGAAATTTCAAATTGTTGTTCCTCCTGAATATGAAAGTTTGCTTCCATAACCACAGTAAACTAAGCAATATATTAGAATAGACAGAGAGATCAAAGTAGGACAATGACAAATTTCAAAGAATGTAGCATTTTCAAAGAAAAATGCTGAGAACAGAAGTGTAGATAAGAACTAGAGAAGCTTCATTTCTGCTGAGGGATTATGGTAAGGATAAAAGCTCTTTTTTACTAACTATACTTATAATAGAGACCTTAAAAAACTGGAAGAGAAACTCAAGCGCTTCCAAAACGTTCATGTAAAAGTAAAAATACTGCTTCTAAAATAAGCTCCAAATAACTAATGACCTGAAGCTCCCAAATGCCTGCATGTATCTAAGCCAAAATCCAGGTATTTGCTGAAATCTGTCTAGATAACCTACCCTACTAGATTATCTCTTCAAGAGCAATGAGGCTCCTTCTGACACCATTTTGTTTACTTAAGTCCAGGACATTTATCCATGAAGAAGAGGCTAAATAACTCAGACTGTCAGAATCAAAGAGAAATGCTCGGAACCCATTATGAAAGCAGAATCATCATCACCCCGTATTAGTAAAACCAGTTTGTTTTTTTGCACTCAAACTGGGCCGAGACGAGAAAGTGAAGAGCAAACTGTGCACACAGAATCCTTGCTTTGAGGTTAAATGAAACTTCTTAAAGTTTTGACCCAAATCCAAAGCTTGGACAGTTTCATTAAATTAAATAGGATGATCCTGCAAAGAGTTGAATAAATCAGGAAACTAAGGTGGCAAAGTTCTGTTTCCTTACAATGCAGCCACTGGCCTAGTACAGAGGTCACATAAGCAGATTACATTTAAACACTATCTGACAATATTCAGAACAAGCCTACCCAAGAAGAAATTTCCAACTTCCAAGAAAGATTCTTGCCACTGAACAACCAACACTCACCCCCTCCCCAATTAGAAAGGACAAAAAAACTCTGTTAACAGTCTCTGCGAAAAGCTTATCATTTCACTCTAAATTAAGCATTTAATGTGTTTGGTAGCTGAAGAAGAAAGTAGATCCAAACACAGAAGTCTTTCCTACATCAAGATTAGTAAATCCCTCAAGGCATGAAGACTTAAGGCAAAAAGTTAGAACCACTACTGTGGAACTGACAAATTCTTAACCAAGGGATAAAGACCATGGAATAAATACATCATCAGTGTAAACAGGACAACACATTTACAAATTTCTTTCCCTTGTACCAGGATTCAGGAACTCAAAAACTTTAATGCACAAGAGACCAAATAGTTATGACAGAGATAAGGAATAACTAAATAAGTCTACATAGAAAGAATAGCTAAGCTCCTTGGGAAATGTGTTAACACTGGTTTAAACTGTTAATAAGCATTGAAAAAAACTGACAAGCATATGTGCCGAGAAAGCAAAAAACATAAATGCCTTAAGAATGCCCACTGGACTATGAATAGTCCTGCTACAGCTGTGTATATCGTAACATTAGCTAGCTTTCGGGAAGAAAAATAAAACCTAAGGAAGGCATCAAAGGTTGAGATGATGGGGGGGGGAATGCTAGGCATTTCTGAAATACTCTAATACCTGTGGACTCTCCTTTCTCACAAGCTCTGAACAAAGAACACACTTTCAAGAAAAATGAATGTTTTCAGAATAAATAGTAATGGCTGCCTCCAAGAAACTGCCTTGCTGTCACATTACTTCATGATCCTTATTCCAATTATGGGTGCCTAAACCTAACTGGTGAAAGAAATACTGGTCTATATAACATGTACAGTAAGAAACCCACATTTGTTTCTAAATCAGTACAAATGCGCTAGCCAGACAGTCCTACTACTGAAGACATGCTCTAAACTTTCCATTCCCCAAACCATCCAAATCAAATTCAAGCATTCTTATTCCCCCTAACCCAATCCCATGCAACCTTACTTTTTTTGCTACACTAATAGATAAAAATATGGCTAGTTTTTATTTTTTTTTTGCCACCTCCACCTATCCCCACTCCCATTCCCCAAATAATCCCATATTTAACAATACACTGTAGCTTTCCCCAACACAGACATTACTTGTGTTGGCATCAATAAGATAAAAAGGTAGAAAAGAGAACCCTTACCTGACATTGATTAGATATTGAGCCAGGCTAATGCTGGCAGCAGATCCAGTGATGGTAACCTGCCTATCAGTAGATCCTTCCACTGGGTTCGCAATTTTGATCTGCGCCCCAGACATCTGACGGATCTCATTGATTTTGGCGCCTTGACGCCCGATTATGCAGCCAATCAACTTAAAGGAGAAAAACAAGGCACACTAAATTAATGTTTTTATGGCTAGGTCCAAGAATTCCATCCCATCCCTCCCTAGAGCTTGGGTCCACAAACAAGACAATGAAAACTATTATCTGCATCCTACACACACTACTTACCTACTCCTGATTTTAAAACTTGGGTTATAAATTGTTCTCAAGTTCTAGCCCTACCTAGTCTTCTGACCACAACAGGTCACAGCCAACTGAGCTGACTCCTAATAGCACTAGCTCACTCCCTAAGACTACAAAATCCAGTAGTAAAGCAAAACCTAGATGATAATAAATCTAGTTTATCATAATAAACTGAGGAATAAAGATAAAAAAGTATGAGGTATTTTTGGCAACAAAAATTTGCCTAACTCATCCTGCCAGATTACCATTTTACTGATAAACTGAATTCTGGCTAATAACTAATGTTTTTGTTTTGAGAAAAAGTAAAACTTTGGTCTATATTCGCATTGTCCAATACTGTAGACACTATTGAGATGTAGTCATAAACACATTATGGCTAATGAAACTCAGAAAATGAGTTATTATTCTCATTGTAAATAGCCACATGTGGTTAGTGACTACCATGTTGAACAGCACAGACATAACATCCAAGGAACACTGCTTTAAGGATAAAGCTTCGGATCCTACAAGAAACAAACGCAAATGGCAATTTCTATTTGAGACAAAAAGGTTCTGCCTCAAGATACCTCAGTAAATTTTATCAATTTTCTCCATCCATTTTTATTCAGGATTCCACATACTTCAAAACTTTAAATCTGGTATCTAACCTCCAACCCCATTTTCTTTCTCTACACCTTAAAAATAGCATGACACCGCTGAAACTTCTATTCTTTAAAACCAATTCTCTCTTAATTTTCATCCCATGCAAATCAACTTACGACTATACTTACATCATTTGGAATGGTGAGTTCATGAGAAGTAGTCTGAGCAGATGCATCCAAACCTGCTAAAAGACAGAAGAGAGCAAGAAAGTTCAATGCACAGCATAGAAACCCCCACTGATTTGCACATTAACCTAACAGAAGGAAACAAACTGGAAACCCAGCATTGGCTGTTGGGATTCATCACTAACTTGGAAGCCTCCAAGGAGGAAAGAGGGGTAGAGGGGTGTAGAAATAATGCTGGAAAGATTCCTGTGTATACTCAGAAGAGCTGATTTCATGCCATTTCCTGCAAAGCCCAGCCTATTAAGGTATAAGGGGATGGAAGCAAGGGAGAAGGGAGAGTGGCATCCTTAAAAAGGACTAAATCTAACCAAGTCCTTCTGTACTTCTCCCCTTTTCTGCATAGATTTCCCGCTGTTGTATTCCAATTTTAGCTCACCTGATGCTCACTAGCACCAGTGCCAACATCATGCCTGTTATTGGGTACCATGGACTTTTGGCACACATGTAGAGTTGCTTTAAATATACCTGTATCAGATTAACAGGCCCCCGCCCCCATCTATCCTAACCTACACTTGAAGGTCAGAGAGAATGAAATGGCAGTCAGGTGAGGGAAGTTCACTTCTCCAGATTTATTCCCTATCTTTTACTCAATTGCTCATTAATTTGTTCTGGTTTTTGTTTTTCAAAGAAAAAGAAAAAAAAAATCCGATCAGCAAACACCCATACCCATCTATAATGATACCTAGACTGGATCAAGCCAGCTGGCTAACTCTTAAGGCTAGTCCTGCTCTCAGCTGTGGCTGCTAAACTCAACACTTTTAAAGGGGGTTAGCCAGATCCACCAAGGGACCCTCAGGGGCACCAGGCCCACCCTTTTGCTCTCTCAGCTTCTTTCTGCCATGTGCATGTTGCTGGTATGTCATGGGCAGTGAAACAAGACTCCCACCAGTTTATTAATATAACAGTAGAATACTACAGATTTTTTTTTTTAATCATTACCCCAATAGCCTTTCACCTCTGGAGAGCTGGATTCAATGCCTGTTAAGATACAAGTGAAAATGAGTTTGGTGGTCTCATCCTAACCCTATCGGACAAGTTATTCCTTATACAGAAAAAGAAAAGCCCAAAAACAAAACAAAACTAAAACTAAAACAAAAAACACTACACAATTTGGCACAAATGGATTGTCTCTACCCAGGTCTGTGAATAAGCTGGTGGAGAGAAAGGGGGTGCCAATCAGATCAAAGGGGCAGCAGTGAGGATAAGTTAGAAGAAATATCAGCCTACCCTTTGCCTGACAAGCATCCCCAGACCTCACCCCAAACCTTCCAGGGCCTTTTTTAGAATAACTCGCCCCAAACGAAAACCAAGTTAAACACATTACCTCCTTCGATTTAGCCACAGAAGATAGGCAAGTTTAAACCAGATTAAACAGATGTCAAACTGAGACCTTGGGGCTGGCCTCTGTCTTGCACTACACCTTACAGAAATAAACACTGAGGTATCCATACCACTGAATCCGGTGTTGCCATGCGTCATGGGAAAATGAGACTGTTGCATTGCCAACTGGTGCAGCTTGGTCAACTGCAGGAAGGAAACAGGAGAGGTTGACATTAGAAGAATAACAGAGCCAGGGCTCAAGCACATTCAAATTTGAAAATGCAGAGCTCCTGATTCCCAAAATTAACTCTTACTACTCAAACTACAACATAGAGTAAGGTTGAGGCTTTTATCACAATCCTTGGGATGGGCAGAATATGAAGGGTTAGAACAGGAAACACTGTAAGAGAATGAATGCATTTTGGGTGTGTGAAAAGCAGCAGCACCCGCCCAAGAACCATCCCCCTGTGGGCTATTTAATGAAGGTGTTTACAGCCATTCCAACGGTTGCCCCGGGGACAAGCAGACAGGATAGGTAAACAAACTGTGCAGTGGTGCTAGGGAAAACACACCATGCAGGATTCTGTCAGTATTGGGAGGAGGGAAGGAGATGAGGGGGCAGGGAGACTGCAAGGAGGAGAGAGATAAAGATGAAACCAAACTGGATTTAGCCCCTCCCCCACCACTAGCTTCTACAGCTATTTTTCTTCATCTATACAAACTGTCTTGGCTGTTATAAAACAATCCCTCCTGGGGCCTACCACTAACCAAGAGTCAAACTCAACTTCTCAAGTCTAATGCTCAGCACCTGAAAGGGTTAGTAAGGATAAAGGGAAAGTATAGAAAGAAATGCCCTTAAAGACTGAACACACTTTTGAAATGAGTTTTTAGTGGCAAAGGAGGTTTTAAGTTGAACCTCCAAATAGTCAACTTCCTATCCCTGTGTAAATAAGCCCCTTTCCCACCCCTCCAGATGTTTTTTAGTCACCTCAAATTGAGGAACATCCAAGGACAAAACCACCTCCCAATCCCCTCCCCCACAGAAAGGACTCCATGCAGAGATGCACAGTCCACTGTTAAAACTGTGCAAGATAACAAATGACAGAACACCATGGAACATTACTCTTTAAGATAGAATAATCTGGAAAACAGGTGGGGGGTGGAGCAGAATCTAATAATCTACTAGGTTATAATTCCTGGGGATTAAATGTCAAAAGGCAAACAAGATGCTACTACTATGCCCTAATTAATGATTATTTAAGGGCCAAAATACAGGATTCACCTTGTAATGAAACAATTTAACACTGCAAATGTTCAAGACCCAACTCACTTCTGCCTACATGGAAGAAAGGAGACAATTTTGGGTGGGAGAGGGAGCTTTTCAAAACAAGAAGTGAAAACAAAACTTACATCTGGCTGTGGAATGGCATACTGTCCTTGAATGGTATAGGCCTACAAAAGGAGGAAAACAGTTCCTATTAAAAACCAATCACGGACAGCCACCCAGTGGCGAGAAAAAGACAGTTTCATCTAGCCAGGAAGCCAGAGTTGAACTGGAGAATGGGGAGGCCAGGGATTGAGGCAATAAATAGTATCTCACAAATACAGTCAGACCTGAGTTGGCCTTCTTTGAATCCTAAATATGACTTATTTTGGGAAGCCTACAAAGGGAACCATGTTCCCTGCAATCAAAGGCAAAACACACATCAGTTTCTTACTGAAAATGTGAAGAGTAGGATTAAGCAATGCCTCGATTGACCAAGCCCCCTCCCTTCTTTCTCCCTATTTACAAGATAGCCCAGAAGAAAATGGTCTCTTCCCTCAACAACCCCAACCCTTCTATTAATCATGATGTGAATGATTTGCACAAACCTACGTGGCATGTTTTCAAACACTTCCCTTTTTCTATCTTATTTTTAATTTTCTCTACATCTGCCTTAAGACCTTAAATGCACTAGAAGCTAGCTAAGTCCCTAATACTAGGGAGCTGACCACAGGAATGCAAAAACAAAAAACAAAAACAACAACAAAAAAAAACCACTCTTCTAAGGCCTAACTTCTCCCACCTCCCCTCCATAAAATGCACTTGCAGCTCCCACTACGCCCTCCTCCCCCCACACCATAACCTCCCAAAAAGGAAGGTGGGTCTTCAGGGCAATGGGGTGGGGGACAAGGAGGAGCAGGAAGGGCAAGTAAGGAGTGGCTGGTTATTAAGGATGTGAGGCTTCTCACATCAGTGGCCAGTACCCCCAAAAGCGCACCCAGGTCGGAGTGGGAAGGTGAAAATGGGAGAGGAATGGGAGATGGGAAGAGGGGTTGAACAAAAAGAAAAAAAAAAAAAAAGAGTTGGTGTTACCATCTGGTGGGCTACGCGGCCTGTATGAAATGAGGTGTGTGGGGGGGTCAGTCCAGGTCCCCGTGACAGGTGTGTCACAGCATAAAAATCACCCAGCGCCACTTGGCCCCCACGTTGTTGGCAGTCTCGGCTGAGGCGGAAGGATTGAGTGAGCCTTGGAGACTGAACATCCCCTCTCACCTTCTAGAGGTGGTCCCTCCAGGTCAGGGTTGAGGCACATGGACGGGGTGGTGTGGGGAAAGCTCGCACTGTCGCTGCCTGTGCTGTACCTGTCCTGTGGATAAATAGAGGATTTCAGTCTCCAGGGCTGTCAATCCGGCACCTTGTCACCAGCATGAAATTCACACAAAAAAAATTGTTTAATTTTTTATTTTCCTTTAAAAAGTAGCTCACAACACAATTTGAAACGAGCTGCAATCAGTCAGTTAAAAAAAAAAAAAAGTTACCTAGTGGCAGATTTCATACTGCACAATTGGGCTATTTTCAGTAAGAATAAAGGGGTAGGGCCAACAGAGCTTATGCCAGCTCCTGCTAAGTGTGGGATTAAGTTGAACCCCTATAGAGCCCACTTGTCAAAGAAACAAAAGACAGGTCCATCTGTGGACATTGCATGAACTAGTCCATTTAAAAAAGCCCGTGAAAATTCTTGACAGGACCATTCATGGAAGAAGCTGTAAGCTTTTAGAGGGTGGTCAACTGAATAAAGGAGAGGGAGGAGAAGGGAAGCAAAGAGGTAAGAAGGGGAAGGTGGGTAATGGAGGGAAGGAAAGGGAAATGAAGAAAGAATTATAAATAGAAAGGATTGCTGCTGCACAGCATGGGGACTCTTTAAAATTCCAAAAGGGAGTGGAAGAATTCAGGAGAAGAGGAACCTGGAGTTACTGGGGAGAAGGGAAAACTCCTAAAGCTAAACTTTGCTACACTGACTCTAGACCTTTCTTTGCTTATCCTGACCCTATCCAGACTGACTAAAAGCCCTTTGACCAAACCAGTTTGTACATGGTTAGTGTTAAAAGGTACTAAGCTGTACCAAGGTAACACTGTGACATGATTAACTTCTTGTGAGAACTCCCAGAACTACATGCCAAACCCCAAAACCTGTTCAGTTTTATGCCAACTCAAGAGACTGTGAATGAGTCTTCAGTGTATGCTTCCCCAGTTCAAATATGAGATGGGACTAAATAATTGTGCTTGTTAACAGGCCAGCCCCACTTGGGGAGAAGGAATTTTGAGAAGTACATTTGCTTAGGCAGTTACCAAAATGAAGGTCACTATTTCAACCTGAACCCCAATATTTAAAAAACTGACCTACCTATTCCTCAAATACTAACCAACAAAGCATAAAACTACCATGGTACTGATAGTGCTCGTCATAGAAATCTGACCTTATAATAAACCATGTGCCAAGAATCAAAAGTTTAGGTGGGTGAAGGAGTAGAGGCCAAAGGGGTGCTTTGGTGTTCTTACTCTAACACCAAAGGTCATAGCACCACAGCCCAACATGCTCTCCCCCTTCTATTCTTACACACGGAACCCTTACCCCAGCTGATTTGTTATGCCATATGGGTTCAAATCAGTGCTTATGAGATTAAGAGCCTGGAGAACAACACACTGGAGTTTGGGAGTGAAGGGGTAGGAGTAGGGGAGGTGAGGTGGGGGGAAGGGGAAGTTTGTAGGACACTCAAGTTCTAGACCCCAGATTGTGAGACCACCATCCAGAAATCTTCAGAGGTCCAACTCTGTGCTACCTTTATTCAGACCTCTAAAGACTACCCCAACACATAAAAAAACATGGATGGGGTGGGGGTAGGGAGAATAGTGACACCACAGCGATTAACCCTTTTCTTCTAACCCAATCCACTTCATATTACCAAGTAAATCACATCTTCGAGTGCCTACAAAACTCCCATTGCCTGCTAAAATTAAATAAGGGGCTTGGCATTCATAGCTTTCTCCAGTACAAAAAAAAAAAATTAAACTAAAAGCAGGTCAAACTATGGCCAGAGTATAGGTTTCAGCAAGCATGCAGAGTGGCCTGATGTGCTGCTGGCAAAGTTGACATTTCAAATATAATCCTTGTTCATTTCTAGCCCAGCAATAAGAATTTTCTTACCTGACCACCTGCAAAGATGACCGGAGAACTGGACGGCTTGGGCCGGTACGGGATGGTCACGCCCTTCGGGGGGACTGGGAGAGAGTCAGAGGGGAAAAAAACAAAAAGAGATAAGGTTTCAAAACTGCTTCAGCTGTGTGGCTTAAGCTCACACAGGTCAGTTAAGTTAAAAATTTTATTATTTCCATCCCCTCACCTACCAACATTGTCGCTGGCTAGATCTTAACCTGAAACCATCTACAGTTATTTGCCTTTAAAGTAGTAAGATAGTCTGTGGACTACACAGCTCACACTAATTCTCATCAAGGTACATTTCCCCCATAACAGTTCAGCCATTATTCCCATGTTTTCAAATAAATAACAAACAAAAAACATCTGTGTACATATGTACATTTTAGCTGGTAATTTTTAGGATCTCACATTTTGCCTGAATGCGATATTAAACCAAAATAGGAAATAAAGTACCCAAATAGTACATCTAAAATAAGACAGACACTGTCCATAAATAGTTCAAAGGCTCGATCAATATTTCACTAAACTCTACTTGGAAATTCTACTTTCCTTTGTCACCAATATAGGACCAACTCTATATGACAATTCTAAAACCATTTATCTCCCTTAATTTTGCTATTATTTCAATTAAATAGCATGTACCAGTCCCTCAGGAGTTGTTCATAACCACCGCTATAAATACATTTTTTTCTATATAACTACCATTTAAAATATAAACCTGTCTCAAAGTAGATGTTTAAATATGTCAAAGTTGAATATAACCAAAATAATGTAATCCAAAGGCAACTTAGCTTCTCAGGAACCCAGATACTTTTGTCCAGTCTAAACAGTGAATCTTTCCCTACCAATCCCACTAGAACTGCTATAAACCCAAAAGATCACTGCTGCTTAGCAGTGTCTATTTTTGGTCAGACCATAAGAAAAGTCAAAGCTGGGAGTAGGAAAATATGAACTCAGGGAACCTCTTCCCTACCCTCATTAGAGGCTTCTAATAGCTCTACCTAATTCTAGTTTTACTAAATATAGATCTGCTTCCCTTAGACTCACCCTCCCCCACTCTCAGCATGAGCCTGAGGGCTTACCTCCAACATGACCACGCAGATCTGTTTCACACACTCAATGATGGATTGCGGAATGCCAGCAATAGTGATGGCCCGCTCGGTTGAGTTGGGGAGCATATCCCCTGCCACCTGGACCTGAGCCCCTGTACTCTTTGGGATAAAAAGAAATTCAAAAATCAGAGAAAAGCAGCTCATACTGCCAATTCTTCCCAGTAACAACTTTAGAGTCTAAAACTCAGTAGATACTTATCCCACCTTCTATCTAACCCTTCCCACTTTTCCTTTATTCCAGATAGGACTATTTAATCAGTTATAAATTAGCCTCTAAAAATCAAGAGTAAACCTGAATAACATCCTCAATTTAACCTGTTCTCAAGAAAAAGGTCCTTCTAGACAGTTTCTCTCAGCTAATGTTAGCTCTGTGGGCCATCAACAAAATCCCCACAAGTATCACCCACCTTTCATTCTCTTATTGAGCAAATATTTTTATTAAGGCCATTCTACGTGCCAGACACCATTCTAGGTACTTGGAATACATCAATGAACAAAATCAAAATCCTTGTCTATTGTGGCATGTACAATAGGCTCCCAAAAACTCCAACTCATTTTCTTTCAGGAACCATTCAAATTTCATTCCACCATCCAATTCTAACTCCCAAATAGTTGAAAGCTTCCATAATTCAATGTAACATCCACAATTTAAAAGAGAACAGGATTATATCTACATCTCAATATAACTTCCTATTTTCCCCTTACTACTTAGGAATTTGCCCAAAGAAAATATTTGCTACTGTTATATAACACTGTAATCTCTTTAGACATTAAAGAATTATGTAGCCTCATGGAAAAATTGCCAAATTAATAAAAAATGGAAACAGGTCAAATGCAATAGCTGGAAATTCTGGTTAACTTTTTCAGACTAATTTATTGCTTATACATAAATTGTAAAAAAAAAAGATGGTCTATCAATTGTACAATACTTTTCATCTCAATACAATCAAACTATAATCAAGGACTGTTACTTTAATAAAAATCCTCACTTCAACAAATACTAACTTCTCCAAGCCATACTAAGAGCTAATACAAGCCACATTTAGAATAATTAACATTTTAAAAAGCAGCACAAAAGTTACTAACCTCTCGTATTTCCTTAATCTTGCAACCACCTTTTCCAATGAGAGAGCCACACTGACTAGCAGGGACCACCAGCCTCAGGGTGACTGGAGGTTTACTGGCAGCTGTGCTATTGGTCATGGAGCTGCTGATGTCCTAAAAAAATAAATTAGTCAGAATACCATAACATGTAAGTTTCAAGCAGATCCCTGGGAACCTGTAACTGTCATAAAAGAATCACCCTTAAATAAGGGACTTACAATTTCATGATCCATTACCCTTAATAAGGACACATATCATAATCCACCATCAACAAATGCTCCAAAATGTACCCTCTATTTCTGAAGATAAAAATGCCTACAAACTTCCTCAAAATTAGCCCTGCATATTTTTTCTTCAATCTGGGTGGGGTGAATGTTGTTGTTGTCGTCGGCAGAGGGAACAATGGTTTGGGAAATTAGTGTTAACTGGGCAAAGAAAAACGCAAGTCAAAATTAAATATTAAGATGAAACAATGCAACTCCAAATTCAAATAACCAATTCTGTCCTCTTAGAAACTTAAAAAGATTAAGTAGTTTTAATTTCTTGGTAGTATTACCATTGCACAAATGATGAAACTGAGGCTGAATACTTGCCCCAATTACATTTAAAAAGCTGTAGTTTTGAAATTTATAAAGTCACCATAGTTTTATAAACCTAGTTAAATTTACCCTTCTATAATAATTAACTACTTTAAATGTCACTTCCAGACTAACCTCTATATAGTAGCTAGACCTGGAAACTACTTAAACATAAACCCTAAAATCTAAAACATGTTTCTCATTTGGTTAAAGTATGAACAACAGATCTTCTAGGGTTTTTTGTTTGTTTTTTTATAGCAGAAAAGCTTTATTAGAAAGTACACTTCCAGACGTGGAATCAGGCCTGAGCAAGAGAAAAGTGTGGCTCAAAAGGCTTCTGAATGTTTTGTAAGCCACAAGTTCTGAATTAGCAGGGTTTTGCAGGTCAAAAGGTAACATTTCTGATCTTGACAAGGATAAGATTTCAGGCACCATTAAGTGTCCAACCACCAACCATGCAGCAGCCACAGGCTCTCCTCTGCCTGTGGTATCAATTGCATGACTACCAATCAGCAGTATTACTGCAGAAGGGAGAGGAGAGAGAAGGCAAGACCTAGAAAAATGATTGTTCAGCATCTGAAGGTAAGGTGGCTTGAACAACAACAAAAAACAGAACAAAAAAAATCCCTTCATTCTGCCAAAAAAGCCTGAAAAGTTCATTTAACTACAAATTAAGGACAAAGTTTACCAACATAGTGGTGGCATACCTTCGAAACTGTTGGTCAAGAAATAAAAGATGCTGGTACTTCACAATTTTTTACACTGAGTCCCTGGTAAAAGTCAAACTATTTCATAATCAAGTGACTTATCTTTTAACTACAAATGGTCAAATTTTGGCAATGCTCAGAAGGAGCAAAGAATCTATCTACAGATTTTTATAATTCAGTCTGTCTTCGAATTTAAAAAGCCCTTTGAAAATCACTAAGCTATCTACAAGAACTTAAAAATGAAGAATGAGGGAAGAGGGAGGAAAGCAACAAACCTCTTCCAGTTTGTCAATGATCATAGCAAAAGCTTTGAAGATGGCATTAGTGGGTCCAGCCAAAGTGATAATTCTCTCAGGACAATTCCCTTCTGAGATGTTGATACGTGCACCACTCTGAATAAGAAACAAAATCAGGAGGTTAAAAAGACAAAAGATCTGAGCTTGTAAGAATACACACAATATACAAATTCTCCAAAATAAGATGGGCAAGAAGCTGCCTGCATAAATGATTCTGACAAAGGCAATATCAGTATCACTTCAAACACTGCTCCCTCCATGTTTGTCCTCAGACTACAGAAGTTGCTTTGAAACTTGCTAGAAAGAACTACATTCCACAGCGTACTATTTGTCATTACAAATAACCAAGCCATAAAAATACTGGCTTCTTCGATTAAGACCTTCCCCCTTCTAATCTCTCATAAAATAGAAATATTATTTTTGTTTTAAAAATTTTAACTTTCCAAAGTAACAGTTCCTAAAATCCCCTCATAACTCACCTCCTCGCGCATCTTCTTAACTGATTCTCCTTTCTGTAAGAGGAAAAGTCAAGCATGAGTTCCAAATGCTATTTCAACCCAGAATGACTAAATAATAAAGTTTAAGAGAAACTGTCTTACCTTTCCGATAATACTGCCAACTTCCTGTGATAGAGAAAACTAGTGTCAAATAAGAGGAAACTCAAAATGTTCATTATCATGAAAAATTTTTAACTGTCCAAAGCAATGAAAAACCTAAGGTTTACTGGGAAAGAAAGTGGGTGGGCTTATTCCTTTCTATACTCAAAACGTAAATGAAGATATCAAAGACATCTGAAGGAATGATGATGCAGGAGTGACTAATGCTATCTTTGTGTTCAATATAAATTGTTATTAAAATACCAACTATATCGCCCTCCCTTAAAGTTTCACCAAATTGTCTTGGCAGGGGAAATCTACCTATCACAAGTTATAGCAACCTCCATGATAAAAATCTTACCAGTCAGGTGTGAGATATTCTTTGGCTCTAGCCTCTAGTTAAGCCTTTCCTGCTCAGTGGAGCTTCCCAGTAAAGTCTGTCCATTTTCCCCACTACTCTCTCATTTACTC
Organism: Eonycteris spelaea; assembly: GCA_003508835.1. Lineage (NCBI taxonomy): Eukaryota > Metazoa > Chordata > Mammalia > Chiroptera > Pteropodidae > Eonycteris > Eonycteris spelaea. The sequence continues at coordinate 1,565,617 of PUFA01000028.1, forward strand.
AGCTAGAGAGAGTGCTAAAGCCAGACATCCCACAGTGCTAATCTGATGAGCTCCAAGATACATGCCCTCTCTTCCTGGCCCCTCCCCTTGAAGTTAATATGACCCAATTTCCCAAGCTGGTGTATACCTTTCCATGCATAAGTAGCCGGATGGTGAGAGTGACGTTTAATCCACCTTCAATCACACCGGTGTCCATGTCGAGCAGTGTTCTGGGGAGCTGGACTATGAGTGGTCAAGTCTTTGGTCACTGGTGAGGGTGAAAGCCAAAAACTGAAATGCAAACATGACCAAAATGAGGGGAGGAAAACAACAGGAAAACGACTTCCCTGCTATTTTCACCAATATCAATGTCTTCTGACTTTTCCTTAAATGACAACGCCCTATCAGTTTGGCAAGCTTGTATACATCCAGCACGACTGCATTAACGACAACCATTAACAACTCAGGTTCTTTTAAAATATGGAAGGCCACAGTCAGCTCTCACTAATGGTCGGGTTTCTGCTGACTCTCAGGATGAGGAGGATGATTCCTTCAGTTGGCAATGGTTCTAAGGGGAACTGCTGAACGTGCACCGCTTGTCCTTCAGCAGAATTAAGTAAGCTTCAACAGGATACAGAAACACCTGGAAATCATGAGGACAAACCTCAAACTAACCAACTACAGTGAGGTCAAATGACCTTTTTGCTTCCCTGAATGTAGCAGCTCAGGCTGTAAGAGAGGACACAAGTAAATTTTCCCATTGGTAGCCATTTCTAGGTAAAGAAATTGAGATGTACCTCACAATAAAATTTTAAATAGTGATAGATGACACCAAATAATTTTTAAAAGATTTCAGTCAAGATCCTCACTGAAGAGAGCATTATTTGAAATGCTCTCCCTGTAGGTTATGGTTCTATACTCCCTTTTGGGAAATGACAACACATTAAGTACAGCCTGATTCCTTTCTCCTATTCTTTCTCCCAAACCAACTTGATAGTCACTCATATTTGAAAATTTTCCTTGCTTCTGTGTATTAACCTTTGTTACCACTCAGTCTTTAAGTCTCCTAAATTTCCTTCCAAAGAAAACTATCAAAATAAAACTGGTATTGCTGAAAATTTATTGTGTACTTGCTTTCAGCAACTGCAGTAATGAGCCTTTCCTACCAAGGAAGCCCCTTTCCCCATCTATCCCCTGAAACAGTTTAACATTTCTGCTTTAGAGCAGAGAATTTCTTTTGGATATACCTTTGCCTACAATACACAATATCTCCTTAGGACCTAACAATGGTAGTTTAACATTTCTGCTTTAGAGCAGAGAATTTCTTTTGGATATACCTTTGCCTACAATACACAATATCTCCTTAGGACCTAACAATGGTAGCTTTAGAGAGAACCTTTCTAATGTTGTTATATTTCTCCAGTGACATTTTTAGTATATCCATCCCCCCAAAATTCAACGATGATCTCTTATAGCTAGTTTTCCCCTTTCACTAAACTAGCTACCATTTTAACTTTGCTCTAACACAAAGCTGTTACCTAAATATTTAAAAACTGCTAAAGTGTCTGCAAAACCATTCTGTATATGGCAAACTGCCCCGTGGCTGCCTCGAGAGTGTGATTATTTAAAAGATGAGCTTTGCATCCTCAAAGTACCCCTCCATCTATTTTCAGAATTAATTGCTGGCAAAATCCCAGAATTCAACACTTTTCAATCAAGGAAAAACAATAGTGCTTGGGGGAGGTGGTGAAGACCGACAGTCAGGTCTGTAATAATGACTTTTAAAATAAGATATGGTAACAAACTGGCAGTTTGATTTCTCATCCCCATTCAAATGTAATAAGCAGTATTTTACAAATCCCACAATAATGCAAGTCTAAAAAAAGAAAACTGAAAACCTATTTAAAGTCATTTCTAACTCCAAATCATACAAGAAATCCCTGTCATATGTCTCTCCTGCATAGTCAACATAAGTGTATCCAATCCCAGGAATCCAGCTGTTAATCCTGCAGTTCATTACCCCTTCTCCTATAAATAGCTCGATCTGGGTTTATATCGGCAGGCATTTTGTAATTTCAAAATTCGTTACCCCGAAAGAACGTCCTGAATAACTCGGTAACTGGGAGCCCCCCTCCCTCAGTCATCCTAGCATTTTCCACTTAAAAAATATCCCCCCCAAACAAATCCCTCGAATGGAAAAGAGGGGAAAAAATAAACGGTTCGGTCGGGGGGGGGCTGCGATCCAGGGGGAGGGGCCGGACTAGCAGCGCCTCCTCGAGTGGCTGCGCCAGCGCCTGACCCCCGCGGGGAGCCGCGCTCACCCGCCCGGCCAACAAGCCGGCCATCGCCTCCCCCAACCCCATCAACCAACAAATCCACCGCCGCCGCCCCCTCGCCCACCGCGCGCGCGCCTTCCTTAACTCCTGCGCAGCCGCCACCGGGAAAAGGCGGGGGGAGGGGGGGCGGCCTTGCGCGAGGCCTACTAGGCCGCGCCAGAGCCAGGGCCTCGCGTGAATGGCCGGCCAGGCAGACCGAGGAGGTAGGCGCTCACGCGAGACTACGCGAGGCCGGGGCTCGTGACGAGGACCCGAGCCCGCTAAGAAAGATGGCAAGAGTGGAAATAGAGCTATAACCGCGGGCGGAGGGAGAATTTTGAAGCTTACCTGCAGGCGCGAGGCGACTGAGGGGAAAAGGGGAGCGGGCGGGAAGGGGAAGGGCGGGAGGCCGGGGCGGAACAATAGGGGCGGGCGGGAAGGCGAGGGGGGCCCCGCGGACGGGCAGAGGAGGAAGGGGGGGGTGGGGAGGAGGAGGAGGAAGGGGGAAAGAGACCCCGGGGCGGGTGGAGGGCGGCGGAGGGCGGGCGGGCGGGCGGGCGGGAGAGGGCGCAGGCTGCGGCTGCTCCGGCTGCTGCCTCTGCTGGTCTGGGAGGGGAACGGGGCGGAGCGGCCCGCTTTCAACCCCGCGCACCCTCCGACCCCGGAAGCGCTAAACGCCCCGGGGGCCGGCGAGGCGACTGCGTCGTCCAAACCTTCCCCACGGTAGGCGGACGGCCTCCCAGTAGCCTAGAGCGGCTCTATGGACAGCGTCGGCACCAGCGAGACAATAGCTGGTAGTAGATAGCGAAGTCTATGATAGAGCGCCAGCACTGGGGCAGGGAGGAAACTAGTGGCTCCTAGTGGCCGGTTGGAAAGCTCAGGCGTAAGTGCGGAGAAGGTTGGCAGTCGCCATGGATAAAGGAATCGAGAGGGAAAAAGGGTTGGGTGAGGACAGTATGAGAAGGGACGGGAAAACAAACAACAGCAATCTGTAGTGATAGTCAAAAAAGAAAGAGAAAAAAATAATTTGCCACAATGAAGGTAACTTTTACACCAATTCCTTAATCTGAAAATTCGTAATTAAAGGAAAGAATTTACCCTCTTTTTAGGAAGAATTGCAGTTTATTCGTAGTCCATAAGGGAAAACTTTTTTAAGAGTTCCACCCAATAAATGTAGAATAAATGAAAGGGTTAGAAAATCACCATTCATTCTGCAACCCAGAATGAAATAATGGATTCAGGCAAGTATCATAAATCATCAAAACTTTAAGCAAAAGATTGTTAGGGAACAGGATATTATCATAGTGCCAATCAGCACCACAGATTATTTGCAAATCGCACAGAAAACACACACACACACACACACAATGGAGAGAAGTGATAGTCAACATCTTACCCAGGTGATCAAACTTAGCATCACTAATAGTAGGACAACTTTGACGTGTGGGTCTTAATGAGATGCAATAAGAAGTATGTAGCATCATCTATTAACTATTCTTGTCAAAGGGTTTAATCTTAATCTAATCAAACCTTTAGACCTAATTTTAAACTTCCAGGACAAGGGATAAAGGAACAAGTTAAACATATCACACTACAATGAGATAATCAGCAAATCCAGAATGAGGGACATTCTATAAGATAACTAGCCTGGTCTCTTCAAAAAGGCAATATATTAGAAAAGTAGGAATTAGAGGAGGAAAGGGAAAATTTTTAAAGACAATAATAATCAAATATATGTAGATCTTGTTTGGATCCTGGGTTTTTTTTTAATTGCATAGAATATATTTTGGGACGATTGAGGAAATTCAAGCCTGAATGGAATATTAGCCAATATTAGGAAGTATTGTTTATTTTCTAAATGGTAACAATGGAATTGTGGTTATGTAGAAGAAATACCATTAAGAAGTGCCTGATGAAATATTTAAGAATAAAGGGTTATGATGTCTGCAACACTATTGAATAGTTCATATAGGTATATTAATAAAACAAATATGGTAAAATGTTAGCAATTATTGAATGTAGTTGGTAGATTTATGGGTGATCATTTTACTGTTCTTTAAACATTTAAAAATAACTTTCATAATAAAAATTGGAAAAAATATGATGTGCAATGGAACCAGATTGGCAAAATATGGATAATTACTGAAGCTAGGTGATGGCGATATGAGTTCATTAAACTGCTTTCTCTATGCTTGTGTCTATCTATAAATTTCCACATTCAAACAAACAAACAAACAAACAAAACCCAGCTCTGTAAGGGAATAAGACAAAATAAGGAGAAAGAAATTGAAAGATAGCACATATAGGGTTATTATTGAACCTTGTTCAAATCCTTCAGGTGTCAGTTCTGGCCTTAATATTAGTCAGGTTTTGTTGGGCAACCCAATTTAGTGGAGTCATCTGAAGAGGGATAGCTTCCTAAAGTGTAAATAAGACTAGGGGATGGGGATGCCCCCACCCCACACACAAATGAGGGAGTAGACATTAGGAACAATGTGAGATAGAAATAAAAAGAAATCTGTCATTTGACAAAGGCAAGGGGCCGACCAAATACTGAAAGAAAGGAAACGAAGGAGGACACTGTTAGAACACCCAGAAGAAAGCAAACTAAGGAGCTGGCTTACTGTATGGCTTGAGCTTAAGGTCAGATTAATCTCAATATATTACACTTGGGTCATTTATACTCCAGGGGTTCTGAGAGCTAGGGTGAAAGTGAGTGGCTATTCATGAAATCATCTCTAATGTGGGAGACAAAACAAAAATCAAAAGTTGATAAAATAATGTCATCCGCAACTAACAATAACATGGCTTCTATGGGAGCTGGCCTGCAGAAAAAGATGCAGTACACCTACTAGCAACAGCTGATAATTTTATGAATCCACAAATTCTCTGAAGGAGAATTAAGCTAGTCAAGTGAGTGAACTTGCCTAGGACCACAAAGCAACCTGACATAGGGAGATGTTTCCAAAAAAGAAGCAAACTAAAGGCTCATCCCATGACTGGTAGTCCCAAAAATAAAGTGTCAATTTGTATTTTCGATCTCATGGATTTCCTATCCTTTCCCATTCTCAGTTGTATGGCAATCTTGCTATACCTAGTTTCTAGTAAGATGAGAATGGCAGAATCCCAGATCCTTTCATGGACACAGGGTGGTAAAGGCATAAGATAAAAACATTTGAGAACCATCATCTTTAGAATCTTAAACTGGTGCACGAAACAGAGGGCGCAACCCCAGTGGTCTCAGGAGCTAGGAAAGTAATATAATTGGGAGAAGATGACCTACACGAAGGCAACAGGAAGATGAAAGGACAATGAAAGGACTGGAAAGTACAGAACCCATCTATAAGGAATGACCACTACTCAGGCCATATTTCTGCCTTTAGAAATGTGGGTTTACAGTTGCTAAAATTTCCAACTTGAAACCTGAACCTTTATTGAAAAGTCTGATATTAAGGAAGGAAGGAAGGAAGGAAGGAAGGAAAGAAGGAAGGAAGGAAGGAAGGAAGGAAGGAAGGAAGGAAGGAAGGAAGGAAGGAAGGAAGGAAGGAAAGAAAAAAAGAAAGAGAGAAGAAAGAAAAGAAAGAAAGAAAGAAAGAAAGAAAGAAAGAAAGAAAGAAAGAGAAAGAAAGAAGAAAGAAAGAAAGAAAGAAGAAAGAAAGAAAGAAAGAAAGAAAGAAAGAAAGAAAGAAGAAAAGAAAGAGAAAGAAAGAAAAAGAAAGAAAGAAATGGAAGTCTCACATCCAGACATAGCATGGACATCCAATTTCTGACCTCTGGCAAGCATGTATGTACCAAAATGTTCACTGCAGCAGTTAAGTATATAACAAGATCAGAAACAATCTAAAATTCCAGCAATAAAAGACTGGTTGAATAAATTGAATGCTGTTAAAACAATGGTATCTAAATACACACATACATACACACATATGCACAGACACTCATACATATACTGATATGGAATCAACTCCAGGATAGATAATTAAATGAGAAAATGTTAAGTCCAAAAGAGGGCCCATACTATGCTCCTATTTGATATAAAGTGAGAGTGGAGGGCAACAAACAATGTGACATAGAAATAAAAGGGTGTGGTGGGGATGGGACTTAACTATACCAAATAGCTCTGTAAGTTTACAAAAGAATCTGGCAGTCCTCATTGCCTTTGGGGAGGAAGCTGGGAATCTGAAATGAGAGAACCTTACTTTTTACTGAACATCCTATTAAAAATGTTATAATTTTTCCCAAGTACATGTATTACTTTCAGCTTTTAAAAAGTTAATAAACTTCTGAGAAATAGCAAAACAACAACAGCAAGGAGCTTTGTATGTGGCTTAGAAATGCCAGGAAGAGATGTGCTCTCTACCATTAAGAGTAGTGGGGAAAAATCAGGGGATTTTCTCTCTCATTTTCTTTGTATTTCCCTCCTCTAGCCCCTTGTCGTTGTCTCTCATTTCTGGTTTGTTTGTTACTGTCTGTTTTTCTTCACTTCACAATCCCCCTGTGCCCACATCTCCCTTCTTCTCAAAAAGGAAGAGCTGATGAACATTTGAAAACAGAGTGATTGGAAAGACACATTAGAATGGCCCCCAAATCCAGGATACTGGAAAAGCAGGCCTTGCCTTAGGATTTCCTAATAAAATTAGAAGCTATCTCTACAATATAGGAAGACTTCAAGCATTTATTTCATATAACCCGCCCAGGAACAAGTCATAGATGTAATACAGCCAACTAAAAACTCTCCTCCGTTCTTCAAGCCCCACACTCAGTCCCCAAGCCCTGTGGATCCCACTTCATAAACTTCTCTCAAGCCCACTCCCTTCCCTAGCCCCATCTCCCCCGCCTCAGCCTCATTTGCTGCTTTTAGGCTCCTGAACAAGAACTTGGGCTCAGAAATTCTTGAACATTCATCCTAACCCTTTTACAACTCTGAGCTTCTGTAAAACTGCTTCTTCTGCCAGGAATCCATTGGGTTAAGAGCACAGACTCGAGCCACACTGCCTGAGCTCAAATCCTGACTGAAGTTTTCTACATCTACCAAATGAGATTAATAGTACCTACCTCATAAGATTTACTATAAAGATTACACATGTTAAAAAATGTAAAGCACTCGAAGTGTCTGGCACATAAGCTGATATTATTTACCAACTGGGAAACACCTATTATCCTGTGACCCACCCAGACCTAGCTCATTTTCCCAGTGGCACTGTCTCTCCTTCCTCTCTGTTCCCCATTGCTTGAGCCATGTTTCTATTGTGGTCCTTTCTACTGAACTATAATAACCTATTCACATGTCTGTCTGTTCTATTAGATCTTGTAGGTCATGAAGGGCAGGACTGTCTTATTCATCTTTGTAGCTTTAGCACCCAGAACACAGTATTTCCTCAATAAGCAATTTCCCAGGAAATCATCTTAGCTCAACTGGGATACCAGTGATTTCCAAACATGCTATGGAGCTTTTTGACTTTGTACCAAGCACATGCCTTTCCCAGCTTCTTTCTCCAACCACTTGGTAAACCCATTCAATCATTTTTTCCACTTACACTTTTCATACTCAAGGCCCAAGAAGTGGTTGATATGTCACTTTTCCTGTGAAGTCATCTCTGACTCCTCCTCTTCCCAGTGATTTCTAGGTTTATATCCCTCTGGGATTTTATAGTATCTGTCTTAATTAATTAGTTCTCTTAGATATCTTTTTCCTCTACTTGACTGATCTTTGAGAACCTGATGTGTAGCATCATGCATGGCTCATGGTGAACCAAAGGCCCTCAATTCCAGCTGTGCAGCAGAATCATCCAGTTTCTTAGAAAGAGTCTTGTTCATAGAGTTGGGGCAAAGTCCTAAATTACTCTATAACAGCTGATGGGTAGCCAAGATTGAGAACTTCTGTAGCAAATATGAAAACTTATGCTAAAGACCTATGTTCATTAAAGCAAAGACAGTAAAGATTCATTTCAATAAGCATGAACCAATTCTGAAGGTTCTTCCCACTTAAGAAACATAGGGACAGTATGGTGGTGTCCTCGCAGGTGCTCTGATTCATTACTATAAAACTGATACACTTTAAAGAGTCTGTGGAAGGGCAGCAAATGTAGAAGAATGTGCTGGGCCTAACCAAGGTAATGGCACAGGTGAACAGAGACCAGGAGAAATAGCTTTATTTGGACTGAGAGTTGGAGAATGAGGGGAGGACTTGAGTTAGCATACTGGGCTAAGGAGTAGAGATTAAGTTCCAAAAATGGCAGTCAGAACTCATCAACAAATGGACTCCACTTCCCAGCAGGCTTGGAGTTAGTGCAATAATAAAAGTTCTGCTGGGAAATGTACCTGCCACTAAATCACCCAAGTGTGCAGCAATTACCAAAAGAGGTACAGATTGGTTTGTTTGTTTTCTTCCCATAATTAATTTCCCACCACACCTCCCCAACCACAAGTATTACAAAAGAAAGTAAAAAATATCATTTTCTAGATCTTAGACTTGTCTTCAGCATTTAGCTCAAAGGTCTCACTATTTTTAAAAAATAGTTCTGCAAAACTCATCAGCTGAAAGTTCTATCCAAGCAGTGAGAAGACAGCCTTTACTAACCCATGACAATCTTTTCCCATTTTCCCTATGCTGAACAGCAGAGTGAGGCTCAGATTAGGGGAGGGCAGGATAGAAGGACACAAGGGTTAACTTCCCCCAGTGCAAGATGGCATCTGAAGCTTGATGGGAGAGTAGAACTGGAGAGACTTGAGGGAAGGGTCCAGGCCCTGTATTCAGTCAGAGTCACTGCTGGAAGAGGAGGAGGAGGAAGAATGCTGCAAGGGGAAAGGGGAAAGGAGATAGCATCAGATCCAAATGACCTTTGTTCACTCCATGAAACATTCTTTGGTGCCCTACCCCTCTACCCAAGTACCTAAGAAGATCAGGAGCCTTGAACCAGACTGTCTCTTAAACAGCAAAAGCAAGGATTTCCTTCAGCAGTGAACACATGGGAATGGATTAGATGATCCTAACTTGTCGTACAGAATTTAATATAATATATTTGGAGCAAGTCTCCAGCTTTCTTTACCACAGTCAATGCCCAGACAAAGAATAAATTAAAGGTACAAGCACAGTAAAGTGCTAGAAAACAGCTGCTACCTTATAAATGCTTATTGTTTATCTGCATGGAAATTTCCTAGTGGCTATGAATCTAAGAAAAGTGAGTAGAAACAGCACATGTGTGTACATCTATCTCTACTTTTTCCTAAACTCCAATTGGGAGAAAGTGAGTAAGAAGGAAAAGAAGGCTGGGAGACTCCTAGTCAAAGTTCTTAACATGCATACTCCCATCAACAGCTGTCATTAAAAACATTTTTGAGACTCTCCAGGGTAATTTCTGCCCTATTCAATCTAACCTTTCCTTCTCCTCAGGCTTCTACCAAGGATCCGAACCAGGAATTAGTGCCCAAAGCCAAAAGGCAAATAAATGCGAGGCAGAAAAATGTAAACTAAGGCCTCAAGATCCAGATTTGTTCCATCCTTACAGAGTTGTCCTGACACCTACTTTTACCCTTGCTAATTAACACTCCGCTAGAATGAGTATACTTAGCCTTGGGGCTGAGCGTGAAATTTAGGTTTTATTTGAGGCTGAGAATCACTGACTGCTCTTTGTCCTCACTTTCCATACTGGGTGGTGAACAACAACACCCTGAAAGAGAGAAAGGAACTCCAGGAACTAGGGCCAGATTATTATCTTTTAATTATTACACAAGACTTTGTTTTGTCAAAGGACTGACCCTATTAATGGACATTTTGACCACCTTCATGGGTATGTCCAACTTGCTAAAACATGCATCTGGTAGTGAAAGAGTAGGACAAAAATTCTGGGGGAGAGAAAAGTGGACAAGAATAGCTTTTGATTCTGATATCCGTGCTAAGGCTTAGCAAGCTCCTGCTAGACAGAAGGCCTAATTAGCCTAATATTTCAAGATTAGCAGATTCTTTCCAGTGGGAATCCTTTACAAAAAGGAAAAACCATGTACTAGAGCAACACAACTGCTGCCCCATGTCCTCAGACTGCGAATACCCCTTGCCCACCACCTTCGAGCCTAGTGTCTCTGAGGAGGTACCCCTTTCTAACCAGGCTCCAAAGGCCACTGACCTTGCCATGCTTGTGATGTTTGTGCATCTTTTTATGAGCTTTCTTCATTTTCTTCCGCATCTTCTTGTCCATCACCATTCCTGGTGCTACCATGCCAGGAGCCAAGGGATTCACAGGAGGCATGCTAGGGGCAGGTGGTGGGTATGGAGGAGGGTAGGGACCTGGTGGTTGGCATCCTGGATACCCTGGTTGTGGCAGAAGATGAGGAGGCCCAATTGGGGGGAAAGCCGGATTCCCCTGGGGAGCTCCAGGGGGAGTGGGTAAGGGTCCTGGTGGAAAGACAGGATTGACAGGTGGTGGATGGACAGGATTGGAACCTCCAGGGTATCCAATGTTAGGAGGATATAGATTTGACCCTGGCTGCCCTGGTGGAAGAAGCAAGGTACAAATTAAGATTAGAACTGATCAGAGATTCTAACAACAAACAACAAAAAAGATGATGCAGTTTCTCACTCAATACTTAAAAGGAAATGGAAAGGTAAGGAAGGAGAATGGAGTATAGCGAAGACAACCCCCATAGGAGAGAGTAAAGGTCACGACCCTCTCAGGCTGGGGAGAGACAGTGAACTCCCAAGGAAAGAGGAGAGCACTGGTCAGCTATGATCTAAGGACTTGGCTTTTGCGCGTGAGGGGAGAGGTGTAGGAAAAACCCAGAAACTCCTATTGTTGAGGCCCATTTGAAAAAGGGTTGGGGTGGGAGAAGAGAACCCCACACACCTACCGGCATTGGGATTCCACATCGTCAGGTGTGTTTCCTTCAGCCTGAGGAGAAAGAAATGACGGCAAAAAGCTGACGGCCCAGAGATGGGAAGGGGATTTACAGACCGAGCCCCATCGCAATGTCTCCGTGCCCACAGTAGGCTCTGAAAACTACCATGACCTCCACATAAGAAATGTTTCTTTCCACTCGTTCCTTCGTCCTTATACCTATTTCATCCCTAGAACTTAGCTCCCAGAGCCGCTCCACCTTCTACTACATCTGGCCACAGTTGATCTCTAACTCCTCGCGAGAAGGGCAGAATCCGCGAATCTCACTAACCCCATCACTCAAAGTCCATGACTTTAACCATCCATAGGTTAAGAAGGATTTTAAACAACTTTACCGCTCCCCGGGGAAGAGTGCAGCGGTCAGGACGCCCAAGCTAAGAGAAGGACCCTCCTCGAGGAGAAACCAGGAAGGTGGCTCAGGAAAGATATTCAAATGCTTACATATGTAGACACACCCCCTTACACATTAAAAAGGGCAAATGGAAATCCCAGCTGCAAAGGGACCCCTGACCCAAGAACGGGGAAAGGAGGAAACTGAAAAATCCAGATATCGCGTCACCTCTACACCACCGCCTGGGCTCGACTCGTCCTTCCCAGTCTCCGCTCACACTTCCTGGTCACCCCCACCCTGGATTCAGCACCCGCCTCTGCTGGCGCCTAATTGGTAGTTATGTGGCCATCAGGCATTATGATTGAAGAACACGCCCGTCAATCATTCTAGTTCATGCTAAAATAGAAAGCAGCAGTGCAGTGGGGACCGAGCCACGCCTTTAGGGCGAGGCGGATGCAGAGGAGAGGGCAAGCCGGAAACACCGGGGGAGAGGCTAGCAGAGAAAAGCTAGGAGAGGGCGGAGCCTTTTTCTGAGCAAAGTCCCCGAGTTGCCGAGAGAAAACTCAGCTCCAGCCCTCTGAGCTTCTTGTCCAGTGGGTGCAACACCTTGCAATGTGAATGCAGTCCACCGTGGTCAATGTTGTAACCCAAATATACGCAGAGCGCTTAGGGAAAAGCAGGAAGCTGCGGAGTCTCAGCCCCAAGCCTCAATATTCCCACCTCCCTCCTAGACCGCATAAGGAGTAAAGAAACATCCTTGGGGAAAATTGAGATTTCCTAATCTCTCCTAGGAGACCCTAACTCAATTGCACAGCTACGCCATCTGTCGAATTGCATAAACCAGAAACCACCCCAGGCTAAGAGAAGAACCCTCATAGAGACGAAACCAGTAGGTGGCTCAGGAAAGATCCTCAAATGCTTACACATGTAGACACACCCCCTCGCCTATTAGAAAGGGCAAATGGAAATTCTGGCTACTCTCCCTCGCTTCTGTGGCCCATTCCAACACTACGATGTGGAATCCCTACACTTCTCTCAACTTTACTGCTCCCAAACTACCTCATCTCTCCACGAACTTGATTTAATGAACATACATAGAACCATGTAACCAAACTTTAAAGATACTCATTCTTCTTAAGCATATTTATAACTTTTTATAAAAGTAGGTCTTGACTAATACAAAATTTCCAATATTTGTATAATACATACCATATTCTCTGACCACAATGTAAAATATAAATACAAACATACATCTGTAAATTTAAAAAAAAAATCTTCGAAATAACTCTGGGTCAAAGAATAAACAATGATGGAAATTAAAAACATTGAACTAAGCCATAATGGAAATATTACATCCGCTATTTATTGGATAAAAAAAATGAAGATAAATTTTACAGTTTCTCATCTTGAACTAAAGACTTTGATAGATTTATTAAATACTTATTTTGAAATATTTTTAGACTTACAAGAAGTTGCAAAAATAGAATCCCCGTGTACCCTTTACCTAGCTTTCCCCAATGATATCTTATTTGTATCAGGTTTGTGCTAAATATTTGAGACAAATTAGAACATTTTCTATTTTTTTAAGCTCTAGGGAAATTTATATCTGCATTATTTCTTTCCTGGAAGGTTACTGAGTTTGATGGACATTGATGTGTCTATATAGACCTGATGCCTTTAGAAATTAAGTATTTCAAATAGTTTCTTTTTTTAAAGCAGCTTTATTGATATGTAGTTCATATAACATACAATTCACCCACTTAAAGTGTACAATTCATGGTTTTTAGCATATTCAGAGCATTGTGCAACCGTCACCATTATCTAATTTTAGAACATTTTTGTCCCCCCTTAAAAAAATCACATTAGCAATCAATCCTCAATCCCCTCCTTACCTCTCTCCTACTCACCAAGTCCTAACCAACTACTAATCACCATTGTCTATAAATCTGCCTACTCTAGACATTGTGTTTAAATGGAAAATACAATACCTTTTTTTCACTTAGCATATTTGTTTTTTTGATTAAATGTAGTGGGTTGACATTGGTTAATAAAATTATATAAGTTTCAATTAGCATAATATTTCCAAGTTTCTTCTGTGATATAGCATGAATCAGTACTTCAGGTAAAGCCAAAAAGCTAGATGAGATCAGCTAGGGGACAGATGTGTCCAGAGTAGAAAAGAAAGCCTAGCACATTGGCCTGCCAATGTTTAGAAATTGGGAAGAAAAGAGGAGCAAGAAAAGGATACAGAATGAGTGCCTGGTGAGAAAGGAGAAAATTAGAAGAGAAGATGAAGGAAAGAGTCAAGGAGGAAATTATCGAATGTGTCAAATGCTGCTGATAAATTATGTAGGATGCAGACTGAGAATTGGCCATTGGATTTTGCAAGGATGTCGAATTTTTAAGAGCAGTTTTAATTACAAGGTAGAGTTGAAATTTTGCCCGAAACAAATTGGAGAGAGAAAGAGAAGGGAGAAAGTGGAGACAGCAAATAAAAGCAATTCTTCCAACGAGTGTTGGTAAATAAGGAAGCAGAGAAATGAAGCAGTAATCATAACAGAATGGGCAGCCTAGAAATGGTTTTTTAAGTTGAGAGAATTTAAAGCATTTGTAAACTGATAGAAATAATCAAGTAGAGAGGGGAGGTGGGGAATGATGTTGCTGAAGAAAGAAGGTATAATTGAAGAAGTTCCTAAGTGACCAGGAAGACAAGAGCTCCAGTTTACAGGTGGAGGCACTGACCTCAGATAGAACAGTTCATTTAGTACAGGGAAGTGGTTGAGAGAATGAACTCTGAAGCCAGACTACTTCCTTTGTAACCTTGAACAATGTGCTTCAAAAGAAACCTCCATGTCTCATTTCCCCAGCAGTAAAATGAGGGATGATAATAATAATACCTAACTCATTAAATACATGTAAAAAACTCAGAACACTGAGTTGGACATATAGTAAGACCTATATATGTTGTTATTATTGTAATAGGAGGGAAATCAGAGTCTACAGGTCCAAATGAAAACACATTGGTAGATTTAGTGGTGGGAAGATGTGCCTGTTCTTTGCTGATGTCTCCTCATTTTTTTTCCTTCAGAGAAAGAAAAAGCAAAGTTTTATCAGTTGAGAGTGAGGTGAGGGGAGATTAGAAATGGTCATCTCAGAAAGTGGGCAAATTTACCAGGGAACTATATTAGGATTGCTGGGCAGTATGGAGCGCTCACTTGTGGTTTGTGGGCCATACATGTGAAGCAAGGCTAGTCAGTACAGGTGGTGGTTTCCTTCAGTTAAATTCCAATGCTTAGGTACAACTGTGGAGTAGATGAACTGGATTTAAGTTGGGTTAGGGTTTAACCGGAAAATACATGAAAGGGAAAGGGAAAGGAGAGCAAAGCTGTTGAGAGTGTATGCATAGTAGTGATTATGATAGTAATAGGCCATGGTAGTGATAGGCCATGGAAAATGCATTGAATAAGGAGGGAAAGACATAAGGGGTATAATGGACAGTGAAAAAGTGGCAGGGTTGATGGACTGAATATCCCAGTGGAGGCTCTCTAGAAGAAGTAAGCTGAAAACGTAGGAGTTGGCATCCAGAAAGTGAAATGTTTAAAATGAATTTTAGTAGCAGAGTTAGTGGAGGAAAATAATTTTGGAAGTAAAAAGATCAAGATCAAAGAATTAAATAGGTTATCTACACAGTGACTAAAGTCATCAAGGATGACAGAAGTTATGATTAAAGAAAAAGACTATGAACCAGAATACTAAAATCTTCAATGAATACAGAAGAGCAACCAGGAGGTCTATAAATGATCGCAACAAGGTGAAATAGCAAGTGGTGTGGTCTGATGGCATGTATTTCAGAGAAGCTTGGGTTTTTGACGGAGGAAGATAGAGAAATGTGCTGGAAGCAGTAACAGAAAGGAAAATATCGAACTCTTGGTCCAGAGTATGTGAAAGAAAAAACAGCTACCACTCCAGGTAAAGCAAGGTTCGTTTTAATGGATGGAAGAAGGTAAAGGGGACATTCAGAGAAGAGGTTGCAGATATAGAAGATTTTGTAGCTATTTCCCTAGATAGTATAGATATACAAAGCAGCATGAGATACAGGTCCCTTGCTTTCTAAGAACTTTAGGTAGGCCTATGGCAGGTAGATGAAGGCACAAAACTATGGCACAAGACATATGTGTCACTTTACAAGCTCTTCATCCTTTTCCCATCATGTCTATGGGTCAATAAACATTTATTGAAAATACCTTAGCACATCAAAAGTGAATGGCACCCTTCTTGAACAAATGAGAGAAATGAGGTTCAGGAAAAAGTAGCTTATTCCAAGTTCCACCCTAGTTACTGGCAGATCCAGGTCAGGAACCAAAGACATTCAGTTCACCAGGCCGTATGCAGAGTCCTGAACTGGGAACCAGAATGACTATAAACAATGTTTCTCTACACCCTGAGGCTTTCAGTTACAGTCTAGGTGAGAATGTTATGCTCAGGAATGAAATAATTTCAGCAAACAACGTATCAATAAGCACAAAATATGCTACAAGTTATGTTAGTAAATGCCAAAGATAAGCATTATAAAGTCATGTGGTTTTTCAAGAAATATTTCCTGGTGATAATAAATTTGTTTTCATGGTTTTCTTAAATTCTATAAGCAATTCATGAGAATTAAAGAAAAGTTGGAAAACAGAAAAGTAGAAAGAAAAAGGAAATTACTTTTGAGGTCCCATCACCCAAACAGAATTACTATTGTTAATATTTTGGTGTTTTTCCACCTAATCTTTTTTTTCTAGGTATAGACTTTTAAAATTAGTAAGTAAATACAGCTCACCCTTGAACAGGAGTTTGACCTGTGCGATTCACTTATACACTGATTTTTTTCAATAAACCTGTATTGTTTTCAATGTGTATGCATTGATGCATTATCATTTTATATAAGGGACCTGAGCATCTGTGGATTTGGGTATTGGCGGGGGTCCTGGACCCAATCCTCCATGAATACCAAAGGACAACTTAAATTTGCGGGGAGTCAAAAGTAATAAGCGATTTTCAACTGAGCAGGGCCAGTGCCCTGAACCCCTTCATTGTTCAACGGTCAATTGTATTTAATTTTAATAGACAAAACATGCAAATGGTTCAAAATTCAAGAGGTAAAAACAAAGGTAGATAGTAAAAATTCAGTTTTCTTCCCACCATCCACCACTTCTGTCTTTAGTCATACCATGTTCATAGTCCACCTCTATTAATAGATTTGTTTTGAAGTTTCTAAAAAACTTATTTACATGCATATTGCCTCTTCAAAAGCATGAAGTCACTAATCATGGCAATATTATACGAGGCAAACACTGGATTTAGTGAAGTAATCTTCACGACAGGGACTTTAATTCATAGAATCATGGAATTATAGGGTTAGAAATGACTTACAGAATCATTCATTCAACTTTCTGAGAAGATTAAGTAAACAAACTTTTCTAAGAGTTCAGTTAAGAGAGCTAAGATGGTAATCTAGATTTTCTGGCTTTTATGTCAGCAATCCCTTCAAAATGCCCACTCAAAAATACTGCAAGTAAACATTGTGATGCTTCCCACAACCCTCACCTTGTTCCTTGTATTTATGGCTTCTGAAGTTCTGGAGGTGGTCATAGTTGTTGTTTTGTTTTTTTAATAAGCTTAATTTTTTTTAGAACAGTTTTAGGTTTATAGAAAAATTGAGGTGATACAGATAATTTATATTCCCCACACATGGTTCCCTATCTTATCTTAACATTAATATGGTATGTTTGCTACTTTAATGAATTTTGATTCATGATAATTAATTAAACTCTATACTTTCTTCAGATTTCTTTAGTTTTTACCTAATGTCCTTTTTCTCTTCCAGTATCTTATCTAGGATATCATGTTACATTTAGTTGTCGTGTCTCCTTAGGCTCCTTTTGATTGTGATAGCTTCTCATAATTTCTTTGTTTCTGATGATCTTGATAGTTTTGAGGAGTAGTATATGGGTATTTTGTGAAATGTTCCTTTTTTGAGATTTGTTTTTCTTGTAATTATAGGTTTATTTTTGATTTAGCATAACACTATGCTTGTCAACATAAGTTTGTACACTCTTTTCATGTGACACCTATTTTAATAATAATATAGCATTTTTCAAACATCATTTTTAATGGTGAAAATCCCTGCTCTGTTATTTAAGATGTGTATGACTTTGGACATATTCCTAAACTTCTCTGAGTCCTTGGTTTCCTCCTCTGTAAATGATGCTCACAGGATTATCATGAAACAGACAAGTAGACTGTTAAGCATAGGCAAAACACAATGCAAAGTTATGTTTAAAGATTGTTCAGGGTGGTGTTTTACTCAGAGTTGGGGAAAAATAGGCAGCCGAGAGGTAATTGCAGTAGCTGAGGCTGCCAGACCTAGGAAGAAGGATAGGGGGATGGGTGCCCAGAAGCAGGCCCTGCCTATGCAATTGCAGTGGGGCCTGAAAACTGACTGGATATAAATGGGATAAGTTGGGGCCAGAGGAGGGGACAAGAACACCTTCCTTGTTGGGATCCTCTAGGACAGTGGTCCCCAACCTTCCCAGTACCAAGGACTAGGCGGCCTCCTGTGAGAATCTAATGCCTGATAATATGAGGTGGAGCTGAGGCAGTGCTGCTGCACTGGGGAGTGGCTGCAAATACAGATGAATCTTTGCTGGCTAGCAGACTGCTCACCTCCTGCTGTGCGGCCTGGTTCCTAAGAGGTTGCAGACCAGTATCAGTCTGTGGCCAGCGTTGGGGACCCCTGATCTACGACCAAGAGAAATTTGGTATCTTTGAGGGTCAGTGAAGAGGGGAAGGCAGACCTGTTGGCAAGGGGGAGGCAGGCGCTTGGATTTTGATGTGTTTCATTTCAGCTGGTGGCTGCCTATTCAAGCAACGATGTCTTATGGAGAATTAGAGATCTGGGCCTGAAGGAAGGTGAAATCTCAGGGCTCAGAGTGGATAGGCTCTCCAGAGGCTAATAATCTTGGAACTCTGGAACAACCAAGCTAGAAAGGGGCTAGAGATCATCTCAACACTATCACAACTGCTGCCATTTACAGTGTCCCCTAAGGCCAGGTGCTGTGTAAACCTGTCACCTTTTTTTTCACCCCGAATTGACCCTGCAATTAGGGTAAGTGTTTTACACATGATAAAATATGTGTGCTTTCACATAGGATAAAACTGAGAGTCCAAGTATTCAGGATCTTGCCTGAGGACAAAGAGTAGTTTGGTCACTGAGCAGGAGATAATCCTGTTGTAGTAAAGTCAGAGCTCCACCATTGTTCTTCCAGTATTAGACCAGAAAGCCAATCCCTTATTGGCAAATGAGGAACCTGAGTCCCAGAAAGAGAAAGTAACTTGCACAAGGGCTCTCAGATAGTCAGAAACTAAGCTAGGGCTATAAATGAGATATTATCTGTAACTGGACTGACCCTGAGGGACACCCAATGTTAAAGGGACCTGGGCAGATAAGAAAAGCCAGTAGAGAAAAAACACAAAAAGAAATGAAGGAAGAACTTCCCAGCAGGGTTCATTCATAAGGTCTTGCCTACAGTTTTCCATATTACCTCTTCTCTCCCCACTTGCTACCCAGGTCACTTAGAGTTTCTCGCTGCACCTTATGATATTCTACCTTATTGGGCCAGGAATGCCTTCTGGCCCCAACACTCCTGGAAAACTTCTGTTCATTCAGAACCCAGCTTAAGCATCATGTGCTCTGTGAGGTCTTCCCATTCAAGCCTCAGAAGACACTCCCTCCCAGGACACTGTATAGCAGCAGTCCCTAACCTTTTTGGCACCAAGGACTGGGTGGGCTCTTATGAGAATCTAATGCCTGATGATCTGAGGTGGAGCTGAGGCAGTGATGCTAGCGCTGGGAGCGGCTGCAAATACAGATAAAGTTTTGCCGCCACTGCTGCTCACCTCCTGCTGTGCAGCCAGGTTCCTAACAGGCCACAGATGGTAAGGTCTGAGGCCTGGGGGTTGGACAGAGTGAGTTGTGGGTCTCTGAACATCTTCAGAGCTGCAATTTCATCATATTCATCCTTCTTTCCCAAGTGCCCTGCATGACATCACACCAAATAAAGGCTTGTGGAGGAAAAGGAAAAGAAGAGCGACAGAGGAGCCCAGGATCCCAGGAATGAAGGAAGACCCAAGGATACAGAGTCAGGAAAGCTGACTATCTCTTTCCTGTACACACCTATCCTCAGTCACTGGTCATAATTACAGTGGACTGGATGCCCACAGAAGCATACATGCATTTGGCAAGTAGGAATGGCAGTGAGGGGGCAGAGCGGACAGGCATATGATCACCATATTTATGTTTGCATATACATAGATTACACATAAACTGCATATTTACACATGAGAAATGGCACCAGCAGGTTGAGAATTCCTGGAACAAGGGCTTTGCTGAACACTGAAGTGGCAGAGTCTCAGCTGAAGCCTACCGGGGAGAATGGTAATGAAGAGGAGTTGAGAGACAGTCTTCTGGGCAGAGAGGTGGGCAGCTATGTGAATAACCCTCTGGGAAGGAGTGGGGCTCTTGAGGATGGGCCAGGGTAGCCAGGCGCTGCTGTACACACTCAGCTGTCAGCCGTGCTTCTGGGTCTGCATCCCAACAGTCCTCTAGGAGTTCTCTCAGGCCAGCAGGGTCCTAGGAAGAATGACCGGGAGGTAAGCTTAATCCCAGGATCCTGAGTGGCCCTGAGTGGCCCCCAGGACTAAAAGGGATCCACTATTCTCCTGTTTTCAACACTCTTCTTCTGATCCTTCCTGGAGCAAGCCTCCTTCCCCCTCACTGAAATCCTGCCCTCTGCATCTTGTTCCCTGGGACAGGTTGTTGGGGGCTTTCCAAAGAGTCCACCTTTTCCTCTGAGGAACTAATTCCAGTTAACGGCTTAACATGTTGATGGGAAATTGCTCTTTTTCCTTTCAGATAAGTCAGGGTCTTCTGCAAACAATTCCTGGCCTCTGTTTTCTAATCCAGAAGATACTTGTGCATTGGGAATTTCAGACCATGTATTTCAGACCAGGTAGTAGGGTAAAGGGCTTTCTTTAGGAAACTATTTGTACAGACCCCTGAAATTTCACTTTAGGCCACTGATTTAACTCTTTAACCCCGTTATACCTAGAATTGGATTTTACTGAGTCATGGCACAAAGATGTGTAGGACAGAACAAAGAATTATTGGATTGAATGTTGGGCTCCAGTGTACCAGGAGAGGAGCCATCTTAGGGGCAGAGCTCAGGGCAGCAGCAAAGCCAAGGAGGGCATCCTAGAGCAGGGCTGAGAAAGAGGGCTAACCGATGGTGAGGAGAAGAAAGACAGACTGAGTAAGACTGAGCAGAAGGAAGGTGGGAGTCTCAGAATGGGCCGTATGAGATTTATGGTGGAAGAGGATGAACTGAGGTACAGAGAAAGTTTGCCCAGCTCTGGATGAACATGAGCAAGGAGTGGTGGGAGATGAAGAGATAAGAGTAAAGGGACTGGTTCTAGCAGACAAGGCCTTGGAGCCCATGCACAGACTCTCCAAATCCCCAGCCCACCAGCCTGTGGCCTCTTACCGTGGCAAAGCAGTGCCAGGTGGGTGGGATGTAGGGGCGCCTCCTCTCTTCTACTGCCAAGGTCCAGAGTTCACAGGTGGTGGGGGTGCTGCCCAGTTCTGCCTCATAGGCCAATTGAAAGGGTGGTGGTCTGCTGTCTGGAGGAAAGCACATGGGGCTTGGTGTCGCTAGCGCTAGGGGTATCTTCCTTGTGGAAAGAGCAAGGGGGACTAGGACAGAGCTTCCTGGGTTAGGAGGTAATTGGGTCTGGAATGGATGGGTGAGGCATCTGGGAAGAGTCGGGACTATTGCACCCATCCTTACCAGGTCGCAAATCTTGGCAGCGGCTCAGGATCTCCCATAGGAGCAGAGCCAGAGAATAAACATCAGCTCGCCGGAGGGCCATACCCCAGTTCTGTAGGTCCAGGGTCTTGTCCAAGAGCTCTGGTGCCATGTACCTCTGGGTACCAGCCTGGAGAGGAAGGCATGCATGGAGGGCCAAGAATCATCTCCTTGGCAACCCTCACCATAACATTGGTCCATGCAACATCCCCCCAACTACAGACTTAGAAATGTCCCAAACGCTATAGGCACTGCTGCACTGTTGCTATAGCAATGGGAGTATCTTCATCTGCACCACCACCATCATCTTGGGCCTCATCCTTATCCAGAGTACTCACCTCCATGATGGCAGCTGGGCCTCGGGGTTGAGTAGGGGCCCAGGTGGGAGCCTGAGTGAGGCCAGGGAGCACCAAAGCAAGGCCCAGGTCTCCAATAGCACATGACCCATCCTCCCGAATGAGCACATTCTGGCTGCTCAGATCTCGGTGGGCAATACCTGGTTTATACTGGCCTGTGGGAGAAGCCAAAGCTGAAAGGGTATGGATCTTTCTCCTCTCTCTTTTGACCCAATCCTTCCCCTCCAAGCTAAGGGAGAATCAGAAACACAGCAATGATTCCCATGACTTCCTGCTCTCAGTTCACTCACCATCCTGCCAGCGCTCCTCATGGAGAAATGCCAGGCCCTGTGCCAGGGAGAGTGCCATCCTCAGGGAACTTCCCCAGTCACTGGTGTACTGGGTCAAGTAGTGGCACAGGGAGCCCTGGGGAGAAGTAGAGAGAACAAGGGAAAACACAAAGCTGGAGGTAGCTGATCCACCCCAGGAAGCAGAGAACAATTGACAGACTTCCTCCTGTATCTCCCAGCAGACGGACACACTGACACATCCAGGCCAAGACAAGAGATGTGAGAATGTGCAGCAGTCAGACTGACAGGAAAAACAGTAACTCTAGTTCAAGTGGCCCGAGCACTTACTGTGGGCCAGGCCTCTCATAATCCTCACAACAACCCTAGGAGGTAGATACTCCTGTGACTCCCATTTTACTGATGAGAAGCTTGAGAGAGCTAAGTAAGCTTGCCAGAAGTCATTTCATGAGAGAGAAAGAGAGCTTAGACCCAAGAAGTCTGACTCTAGTATCACTCGTTAGTAACCATCTTATGCTGCCTCAGGGGGCTTGGGACAAAGACAGAGCAGAAGAGGCACCCCTCATCAACCACCTGGCCTGAGGTGTCAGGCCGTTATGATAGAGCTGTCAGATGAGTAGAGCTATTAGGTAGGAGAGCAGCAGGTGGGGAGCAAGTAGGAATTGGAAAGAAAGGAACAATAGAATCTCTCATTTGACAAACATTGAATACCTTTAGTGTGCAGGGAAAGTTAAACAAACAAAACCAAAAAAGCAGGGATTTTTGAGGTGGGCAATGAGGCACATGGTCAAAGAAGGGACTTTCCAGAATTCAAGATTTCAGAGGTGGCAGAGCTGTAGGTGCTGATAAAGTCCTAAGTCCTTAGTAGGCCCACGAGGCTGGGTGTAGTCTGGCCCTGCCTACCTCTTCCTCTTTATCCTTCTTGTTTCCTGTCCTCCCCTTGAGTCAAGTCTCCTTATTTTTCTCTTATAGTACCATAGCCCTCTGTTTCAGCACCTAATACACTTAACATTTTATACCTATTTTTGTATTTACTTACTTAACCCACTTCTGTCTTCCCTACTACTCTATAAAATCTGTAAAGGCAGGGAGGGACTGTTCTTCCTAGCACTCAGCAAAATGCCTGACACACAACTTATAAATATTTGTTGAATGAATATAGAATGGGTTTGGAGGTGTGCCTTGAGGTATTTCTTTAACAATGATTTTCTTTAAGGTACAGAATATGAATAGCTTTGATTTCCCCCTTTCCTTATCTATTTTATGAATTAAACATGAGCAGGTATTTCTTGTGTAATAAAAAAAAACAATAAAAATAATTTTTAATGTTTCAGAGAAGAGGAAATGTAAAGCAGAACAAGTGTAGATAGGGCCCAGCTGCCAAACAGCACTCCCCTCCATCCACATTCATACACAGGCAAACACACATACGTACATTCCTTGGTCCTCACCTTGGGGTGCAGCTCCAACACCAGCAGGGGCCCACAGGGCAGGGGCCAGGGCCCCCCTGCTGGCCGTGATAAAGCGGACAATGTGGTCATGCCGTAGGCCTGGCAGCTCATACAATGCTCTCTCAGCTCGGAACTGGGCCGCCGCCCTCAGGGGGAAGGCCTTGATGGCTACCAGCTCGCCTTGCAGCTGCCCAGCCCACACAACTGCATGACTTCCTTCCCGTATTACCTGGTGGGGACACGGTGCTGGGTGCGGGCCTTAGCTAGTACCAGGGCTACGCTTCCTCCCCAGCATAGACACTGGGAGTGCCTAGAGGACCCTTCCCTTCCTCCCTGGGCACCTGGGAGAAGCACAGGTCAGGCAGCTGAGGCAGCTCCACACTCCAGTCCCTGCCCGAGTCTGGCTCTGGCTCTGGCTCTGGTTCTGGGTCTGGCACACCTTGCACTCTGCAGACCTTTCGCTGTAGCAGGGCTGGAGTAGAGAAGAGCATTAGGGTCAGGGTGCACAGGCATGGAGACTAGGAAGGGGGCTTTGTGGGAGGTAACAGGGATCAGAATTCCAGGGCAATGTCTTGGGGTCACAAAGAAGGGAGGAGGCAGATTAATACCCAAGATGATGCTGCCCAGCAGCAGGAGGAGGAGGAACAGCCCCAGTAGCACCAGCGCCATCCAAATAGACTCGCCTGGGTGTTAAGGCAAAGATGCAGGCTAGATGAGCCCTGCCCCAAACCCACTCTCTGCTCTTCTCTTCCTCCTCAGAGATATTGCTTCTTACCCCACCCCCACCCTGGTCATAAGCCCCCTTATCTCCCAGTCACCAGGGCAACCAACTTCTCAAGGCCAGAAGGAGGAAAGCTTGGGACAGGGGTAAAGTAAGAACTGACCCTGATTCTACCTCTTATCCTAACCTGGGCCCCAGCCCCCACCCAGCTTCAGCCCCCACCCTAGGGGCCTACCTGGGGTGGCCAGGGGACTCTGGGAGCCAGGAGTCCCAGGGCTGCCCAGAGGAGGCAAATGGCTGTAATTAGCATTGCAGAAGTCAGTGCCACAGGAACAGGTGAAGAGAGTGGAGCCAGGGCTGGGCTGGACTCTGGGGCTCGGGTCACAGTGGGGCGACTCACAGCCTGGCTCATCACTGTCTCGGCATCCTGATAGGATGGGATTAGGAAAACGGGAGATAAAAAGAGAAAGGGAGATGGGGGGGGAGTGGGGGGTAGGGGTTGGAGCGTGAGTGCATATAATGGGGTCTGGGAACAGAGGGTAAATTTCTTCCTTGAGGCATCCCTTCCAACTCATATGGCTTTTCTTTCCCTCCACACATTCCATTTCTCCTCCTTTCCCTCAGCTGCCACCCTCTTCCCAGGATGTGCCTGTCTCCCACCCTGTCACCTACCATATACTTTGCCATTCACCTTGCATCTCCACCTGTGCCAGGTCTTGGGTCAGGTTCCAGATCCCAAAGCAGCAGCGGCTGTAGAGGCAGCGAATAGCCCTGGGGGGCCCTGGTCCTGCATCTAGCAGCTGCCCCAGTGTTTGTGTGCTCCCCCGCACTCCAGGGGCCTCAAAGAATACACAGGTCCGCCTGCTTGGGGGTGCTGTGGCCCGAGGTGGGGAAAGGGGAGGGGTCAAGATGGGAGTGAATACGAGGCAAAAGCAGCAGCCAAAAGGAGAGACAAAGCATGTTTCATATCCCAGGGCCAGCATGGTAAAGTCATAGGAGGGAAGAGGGTCAGCAGAGTTTTGGAACCTGACCTCCAGAATGGGGACACGTCTCTATTCTTCACCCTTGCTCACCCACCCCACTCACCACTCTTCTAAAGGGGTGGCTGGTGCTTCAAGTGCCCCTTTCCTTCAATGGGTGAGCAGAAAGACACTTACCTTGCACAGCTGCAGGAAGCAGTGCCCAAAGCCCCAGAGTACCCAGCATCATTTTGAAGGAGGCAGCAACAGGAGGAGGGAAGCATGAACCAGCACAGCTGCCCCTGCCCAGAGCTTTCCTCAGATACAGGGCACTGTGGGGCTTCTGATCCCTCAGTCCCCAACTCCGCCCCCCTCCCTCTTCCCGTCTCTGTAGGGGAGACGGCTGCTGTGGGGGAGAGGATGGGTGTGGGTAAAAGCACGGAGAGAGAGGGAGGAGTGGAGAACCAATCTCATATCCTCCTCTCTTCAGCCACCTCCTCGTTTCTCTGCAAAGTGGGAGGAAGAGGCCTTGGAGGCCCAGCTGAGAACCGAGTGATGCTTAACTTCAAACCTCTGCCCTTTGCTGACCCTGGAAAAAAGTACTGCATCCTATAGCCAGGAAACCACAGTGAGGTGAAGTGCTCAGAGCCAGTCAGCTATGTCCAAGATCCCTTCTAACCCTTATTTTCAGGGCTCAGATCCACGGTTTCCCGGGCAGAGAGTTTTCACAGCCCATACTAGGTTTGACCTCATTTTCCAAACTCGAACATTAGACAGCACTTATATAAAATTTCTCAGAGTTAAAAAAAAAAAACCCACACATTAAAAATGGTATAATGGTAAATTTTATGTTACCAAAATTTTAAAAATCACTGAGTCACACACTGAACAAATCACCATTATTGAGAATGTAACAAACTTTTATAGAGCACCTATGTGCTAGGGCTATGCACTTTACAATCATCTCATCTAATTCTCCCACTAAACTATTTATAATCTTCACTTTATGGGTAAGAAAGCTGAGCTTAGGTATTTAGCCCAAGGTGATTTGAACCTACGTAAGTCTGACTCCAAAGCCCTGTTCTTTGCATTATGCCATGATGCCTGAAAACAAATACAAATGCAGCAATAAAAATTTCCACTAAATACAGTATTTGAATATTTGATTTGGATTGTTGAGAAAATAGGCACATTACCTGCTAGCAGGCCACTAACTAGAAAGGGAAGGTACAGTTCAAACTATCACCACCAGAGGTCAGCAGACATAGGAAAAACTTGGGTGTTTAGTGAGGGGCAGCGAGAGCCTCTGATTATCTATAGTACACCTCCTATATCTATTAAGCTGCAGGGACTGTAAAATGTGAAGGGAGGGCATAGGGTGTGTAAAGGGAATGTCTGCATGGAGATAGAAAGAGAGGTCTATAGTTTGTGCTGCAATAGAGGGACAGGATTCCAACACCACCAGACTCAGAAACTACAGTAATAGATCATCATTTCTGCACCTGTGAACAGCTGGTTCCCATGAAAATTAGAATCAGAGGGGACTAGTATCCTGTTTTCAGAGCCTTCTGTCCCTCTGGTGGCTGCCTGGAAATTCTTTCTGGGAATGGGCTGGCTTAGAACAGGGATGAAAGTCTTGAGTCTATCGATTGATTCTGGAGCCTTGAAGCCTGAATGAAAGAAGAGAGTAAAAGCTCCAGTAGTTGTGAGACCAAAGCTGGAGGAAGGATGAGGGCTAGAGGCAGATAGACAGTTGCCCATCCCTCCGTGGGTGCTTCTGGGAGTCTCTGCAGGACCTTGCTGGTGAGATGACTGGAATGTACTTAGCTATAGCTATCATCCTCACCAGCTCCAGATCACATAAATGGGGGGGGGGGAAGTTAAAGGTCAAATAACTTCTTGTATCTGGAGTGTTTCAGAACTATATCTCTTCTAGAGGGAAGCAAGGTTAAGGGTTAGGCAGGAAGGCAGAATCTCCTCACCCAAAGGCTTGGATAATTACTCCTCTCAAAGATAGAAACATTCCAGCCAGGTTTACTGGAAGTACACCTGCTCTGGGCAGAGTTTAGAGTTGAGATGGTGACAGAAGGGGTAAAACTCTGAGAGCTAAGGGATTAGGAAGGTCCTGAGAAAGGACCTCCTCATAGGAATAAAGTCTTCCTGGATTCCACATACACAAAGATCTTCATCTGAATCTCAATTAAAGTCTGCAGTGGCCCAATAATCAACCTTTGACCCCACTAATCACAAAGCTAAAGTGCATTGTTTATTCATTCAACTCAAAAAAATATCAACTAGAGGTCCCAGTCATAACAGGTATTTTACTAGGGGCTGGGTCTACAAGGATATGATTCCTGCCCTCCAGGAACTCAGTCTAGAAAGGCAGGAAGATAAATCAACAAGCAATCAGAAAATTATGTATCAGACCACGGGTATGAACAAGAAGCTATATAAGCAGAAAGAGCAAACAAGCTAATTCTGTCCAGGGCATAAAAGAGAAGGGAAGAAAGGCACCCAGAGGGTTTCACAGAGAAAAGGATCTTTAAATTGTCCCAAAGGTAAACATACACAAACCAAGTAAAAGGACTGGAGCTCAATGAGACTAGAAGCAAGGATATCAGTTACAAGACCTAAGCAGTAGCCAAATGTGAGCACTAGGAAAGTGGAAATAAAAATAAGAAAGGAAAATAAATGAAATACATTGTACTGGTAATATTACCCAGATTGGTAATCAAATAAATGTTGGAAGATGAAATTTAAAGAAAATTAAAAGATGATTCTGAGGCATCAAAAATAAATGCTCAAGTCTATGGCCATGCCACCCTGAATGCGCCCGATCTCGTCTGATCTTGGAAGCTAAGTAGGGTCGGGCCTAGTTAGTACTTGGATGAGAGACTATCTAGGAACACCGGTGCTTTAGGCATTAAAACAAATAATAATAATAATAATAATAAAAGAATGCTCAAGAAGTAGTAATACTGTTAACTGAGATGGGGAACACAAGGGTTATTTCCCCCTCTTACATGATGAGTTTGAGTTATCTCATCTAGTAAGCAGGCTGCCAGGTTGCGAGAGAATTTAGGGCTTAATATCTGGGAGTGACTAACATGTATTTAATAACTAAGGAGTGGACATGACTTTTTTAAGGGGATGAAAAGTAAAGTATGGAAAGGACACAAGACAGGGAAACATCAACATTTAAGGGACAGAGGAAGAAATGGCTACGAAAGAGACTAAAAAGAATAGTCAGTAAGGCTAAAGGAGAACCAGGAGAGTATCAGTTCCACACTCCATGGAAGAAAGCTCTAAGATGCACATTGTTGCAGAGAGATCTGAGGCTAAGGATTTAAAGACCACTGGAACTGGCAACCAAGTGGTTGATGTTGTTAAAAAACAATTTGGCAAATGATGGATACTGAACAAAGTGGCCTGAGAAATGAGTAAAAGAGAAAAATTGAGTGTCAACTATTTTCACTTTGGAAATGGAAACTAGATCAGCAGCTTGAAGAGGAAACAGAGGTTTTTTCAAACTAGAGGGAAGGGATTTTAACATACTTATAGGCTGACAAAAGAGAACAAGACTGAAGATAAAGGGGGGAAATATCAAAACAAAGAACAAAAAGAAATCAAAGAAAATGAGCATAAGCGGCAGGAGTGGCCTTGCAATTAAGAAACATTTTCTCCTAAGAAACTAGTGAAATACATAGATGTAGTATAGGGATAGGACAGGGAAGTTTGAGGAAATTCATGCTTCCATTTTCTCCATGAATGAGGAAGCAGATCATCTGCTGAAAAACTGGGTCAGAATTGGGAAACTTGAAATTAGTGGTATCTGTTTCACTGCCAGCCTGTGAAGTACTAGGTGGGAGGGCCTGCCTGTCTCATTTAATTTTTATTCTCAACCTAGTTTAGTATCCAGCTAAGTACCCAGTAAGGACTTAAGAAATGTTTATTGAATGAATAGATGGCACTACTATTAAACACCCATTTAAGGCTACAAAACCAAAAACGAAAAAAAACAAAAAAATTCCCAAACGATCCCTCCTCAATAGTCAAATGTTAAAATGTTATATTGGTTCCAGCTACATAAGGAAATCGAATGGCTGAGTTTACCCATTGGTGACTGACAAAGTAGGCACAGGAAGTCAACTGAGCAAAATAATAGAGAATGTTGGCAGCCACGGTATAAAGAATTAATCAAGGACTCTTATATAGGTAGGAAGGGAACTGAAACTGTAGGGAAATTGGAAAGACTGTCAGAATAACTTCAATTTCAGTTTCAAAAGGGGTGTCACAATCCAGATTCCATCATGTTAGATATAGGCTAGTATTAACTGAATGTAAAATATGTTGGGGCTAGATCTTGGTTCCAATATAATTCTCCAATAAAAAGAACCAATGCTCCTTGGAGAAATGGCTAATTCTAGGGCTGGGGCAGGAAAAATACAAGATAAACCTGAAGTATCTTGTTTAACAAAGTTTAAAAGTGCTCAAAAAAATAAAAGAATGTAGACATACCAAAGGGACACAGGAGCCAACCTGAAAGAGCTCGCCAAGGCCAAAGCTGAGACAATCTGAACAATGTAGTATTGGATTATAACGAAGTATAAAATAAATATACCCAATAATTAAGCCAAGTATAAAAAATGAATGCATACTGTTAATTAATGTGGATAAGTTGCCTCACAGAATTCCAAATGTTCTATGTAGATACTGCCCCCATCCCAGGAGAGTAAGCTTAATTCCCATTAAAAGTGGGCCAGATTTACTGACTTGCTTCTGAAGAATAGGAAAAGAGAAACTGGAGAAACCTGACAAACACTACCTTAACCAACTGATGGTTACCATCAGTCATGTCATTTGGCTGTATCACAGATCCCTTGACAGGATGTGATGAGGACATTTCACCTGGGTGATATTTTTTTCCCCAAACCCGTAAGCTCATTCTAATAATGAGAAAAACATCAGACAAACTCAGATTTGGGGATATTCTACAGGACACCTGGCCAACACCTCCAAAACCTGTCAGGTCATGAAAACCAAAAGAACTGTCACAGACCAGCGGAGACTGGGGAAACATATTAACTAAATGCAATGTGCCATCCTGGAATGGATCCTGGAACAGGATCCACATGTTAAAACTGGTGAAACCCATAATGCATGGGTTATGTACCAATGTCAGTTTCTTAGTTTTGACAATGTACTATAATAAGTTAGGTGGTGAAAATTAGGTAAGGGGTATAAGAAAACTTTGTGCTAAATTTGTAACTTTCTTGTAAATTTAAAAGTATTCCAAAATAAAGAGCTTATTAAAAAAAGTTGGGACTGGCCCATTCCTCTTGGTCCTCCACATTTCTATGTAGTCGGGGCACACTGATCTGGTCATGACACTATCTACCTGGAAATTAAGTGTAAAGCAAACATGTTGATTAACACATATGGGAGTACAACAGTGTAACTGGAATCCTTTGCCAGGTTCAGTATATGAAGTTATACCCATAGTCTCCCCATTCTCAATCCTCTCAACACACCAGAGACATGCCTTTTTATTAAAAAAAATTTTTTTAATTGGTTTACAAAGGAGCTACAAGACTACATCAAAACTAATCTTTGTACAAAAAAGGGGGGGGAAAGCCCCAAAATACCCAGAGACAAAAGGTAGGAGACACAAGAAAGGAAGATACAAAAGAGCAGGAAGAAACTGAAAGACAAAAGATTAGCATCATACATACACAGAATCAGGGGGAAGAAAAGAACAAGAAAGATGAAAGCATTTGAAAGTATTTCCCCACACAGCCCTGGTGATAATCGGATTGGAACCAACAACAAACACAGCATGAGATTATTAAGAGGTTTAAAAAGGCAACAGTGGTATGAAGACAGGTTATTGCCAGTGTTGAGAGAAACTTGTTTTAGGCACCAGAGACTGAAGCACTGTCCCTCCCCCAAAGGATGAGACTCTCATTTAGGGAAGAGGAAGCAGGCCCTGGGGCAGCTACCATAGATGTGTGTAGAGGGGACTCCTCAAGGCAATCTCAGCATATTTTCCCCATCTTTCCCCAAAGTCTTTGTGCCCTAGATTCTAGGTGAGGGCTACGGGATGCCATTGGGAGAAAGGGGTGATCAGAAATATGAAGACCTGCCCTTGTCCACACTGTTCAAGAGCAGTTGTTGGGAAAGTACAGGGCCAAGTAGATGAAGCCCATTCCCCTGTGGAGAAGGCACAGTGTCATTCCTGAAGGTGAGAGAGGAAAACACACACCCCAGGAGAGGTATCAACAGTCCTCACTACCTGCAGCCCCAGCTTAACCTTATTTGTTACGCTTTTATTTGTTACCGAAGTGAACTGAGGGACAAATCACCACACCCCTTCTCACTTAGCAGGGACAAGGCAGCTGAGGTTGTTTGATAATATAGAAAGAGGGAAATGGAACAATATACTCATTTCTCTCAAGTGAACATTGTGGAGGAAATCTTTTTGGGCCTGGGAAGTCAAATTGGAGAAGATCTATGAGAGGAATGAATCCAGGGGCTCCCCTTTTTTTCCGTTTCCCAGCCTTCACTTTAAGGCAAGAAAGCCAAATCTGGGAGAGGGAGTAGAGATTTAAGCTTAAGGCTGTTTAATGTCCTCCTGGGGGCTGGTGTTTAGGGAAGGCAGACAAAGAAAAGAAACAGGTCAACCTCAAAGCTGGTCTGCTCATCCTCCTGGAAGAGGTTTGTACTCCAGGAGAAGAGCCAAAAGAGGCACCAGAGAGAGCACAGGCTCCCAAACAAAAGTAAAGCAACCTGCCCATATTTTATCAGCAGTTTTCAAAAGCAATGTTTTCCGGGGTTGGAGAAGTGCCATGTCCTCCTCCTTTCCCCAAAGCTACTGCTGCCACCTTTCATCCCTGCACATAAGTCACTGGCTCCTCTTCTAAGGGAGATGAAACTCTGAGATTTCACATTTCTCCTCCCAACCTCAAGAGGCTACCCAGCTTTGAATAGGGGGAAGGAGAGCTATGCAAAGGGCCCCTCGCTTGAGGCAGCAGGACTATCTTCATTTCCTTGGTACCTGGATCTCTGAAACGTGAAACTCATTTAATCTGATCCCAAGGTCCAAAAGGCATCAGGGTACTTATAACTGGATGAAAACTTTAAGCAAGTAGCACCAGGGCTCCCCAAAAGCACAACGGGGGCCTGATTAATACCCCCAGAAGAACCCCTCAAAAAGTATATAAATTTATTGCATCCTAGCAAAGATCTGCAGCTTCCAGTATTCACACAATGTGAAGGTATTGACAATACAAAATATATTCTGAAAGTCAAACATCTGCAGTTCATAGTGCTTTCTCAGATTTGTTAAAAAAATACAATGCTTAGTTTCCTATATAGGATATACAAAAGCAAAAAATATATATATATATGTATATAGTAGAAATAAATCAATCAGCCATAGTAATTTACAGCTTTTGTCTCTAACCCTCCCCCAACCATAATCTTTACCCCACACTGCAGTCTATACTTTCTGGGATCAAGGGTTCTATTTACTCTGAACCAGGCTGAGAGATATCCATTCAATTTCATTCTGCACAGCATCCACAAACAGGGTGCCAGCTGGAAGGACCCTGAAGAAAGATGTGGGTTGTTGCTGCTCAGGGTAAAGAGTGAGACAGTCAAATGATAAGTACATGAATGTGAATGGGCAATGTGAAAGGACAAGGAAATGAGTGAGTGCTTTAATATTACCACTCCCTCGGGCATGCCCTGCTTTGCAAGTTTTGGTCATTTAAAAAAGTTAAATAAGAACTCATGAAAAAAAAATTAGAATCAATATGCCTGTCAGTTACATTAATTTTTGCCAGCCAAAAGTTCAGGGAAAGGGATTTTCAGCAATAAGTTCCTGACTCAAGGAATGTAGGCTCCTAAGTTCCTGTGGAAAAGACTGAGTGTCTGTCTCACTGTTTCTGGGAGACAAAAGCAGAAGCTGCTTCAGTTGTTGGGCCAAACAAGATACTGGATCTGGAGCGTCCTTGGTAAGAAGAAAATAGGCCAAGTGGAAAGAACTGGATATAAATTCACTCATAGTAATGAAGGGGCCAAGGGTAAACCAGCATTCCATCCCAGAGAGAAACAATATCAAAATAATCTTCTAAAAGCTTGTAGTCTTCAGCTTCATTAAGCTAGTTTCTATCTGATCATTTCATACTGGGAAAGATTCCATTCCTTGAAATGCTCTAGCAAAATACTGCACACTGCAGTGAGTTATCCTGCCCCTTTTATCCAAAAGATGCCTATGTACATGATTACAGACATAAAATAATAGGTTCTGAGTTCTGTCTTTCAGTGGGAATAAAGAGTGTGTGATAAGTGGCTGGGCATAGGTGACTTTTACTTCAGTATTAACAGAATTTGATCTGGGGAAAGTTCCTTGCAATGGTTCCTGAGTGTTAAAAACAATATTAAGCCCTGAAGAAAAAGGACCAAAGGGAGTGAACTATTGTTTAGGTTATTAAAGTTATTGTATTTCAGGTTAAACAGCAACACAAACTTAACCAAACCCTAATTTGGATAGATTTTTATATAAAATATATAGTAGAATCATAGCATCATCTATTTGTAGTCAAGGTAAAAAGATTATATGACGGGAACTAGGACTCTGCTATAGACCTGAATGTTGGTTTCACTTTCAAACACAAAAATAGTTTCTTCTTTTAAAAGTGCAGTAGAATATCCCCCATTCATAATTGTAACTAATTTAGCATAAGCAAAAAAATGACTTCAGGAACATACCCAGGTTTTAAGATAGATTTCTAGGTAGTGGGCCTGAAAGGCATTTTGATCGGAAGTTGATTTATTTTCCAACAATTTTAAATATAATTTCTCATCTGTGTGTAGATATATACAGGCACAAACACATTCACACACAGTCATACACAAACACTTAACTTTCTATCAGATCAGGGTAATTTTATTGCAGGTCTCTTTTAGTATTGGCTAACAGAAAACCTATCCCCAACCTAATAGATTACACACATACACACAGCCATTTCCATACTTCCTCACAGTGAAAAGCCCTCTGACAAGATACCAGAAGGTCAAGAGAGACGATGTTTTAATGGCTGGGCCTTGAGGACAACTCTGGTTGCATTTAAATCTCAGTGCCAAATGCACTAAGGGTTCCCTGCCGCTATAATTTTTGGATCAGTCTCTTCAGGAATCAGGCCATGGAGAAAGCAGGATGGTTTCTCCCAATCTCTCCTATAAGACACAGTGGTAAGACAAGATTTCTTTTTGTTCTTGGCTATCATTCCCATGATCGTGTGCTTCTTTTTCCCTTAGGAACCACCCAAAGAAGAGTTAAGGGAAAAGATCAAAGAACCACTGCCTTGCCACTATTACAGGAGTTCTGCAGAATGGAAACCTGGAACAGATTCATTGGCTGATGATGCTGCTTAATAACATAATAGGAAAAAAACTACTGGGGATGTTCAAAAAAGGAGTATATTTCCTTACAGAATGTGAACTCAGAAGCTTATGTGAAATCAAAGCTTAGAGCCACCTTGGAAGACAGCTGTACAAAAGTCCAAATATTCCACTAACTCCTGAACTGAACTACCATGAGCCACTTTCATTTCTGGGCACATCATTTTCCTATTAAAAACTCCTACCTATTATTTGACCATCTTTTGATAGTTTTTAAAAACTGATCCCAGATTATAACCTTCAAAGGGTCTCTTATACAATTCCACAGAAATACTTCTGATTCTTGATGCTTAGAGCAGCTAATGAAGAGAGGTGCCTTTGACTCTCCAGCACCAAGAGGGTGCCTGCGTCAGTAGTATTTTGAGCACTCTCTCCACAGCTACCTCAAACATCAGCTTAGGCTTCAAGGTTTCTCCATTCTGCTGCTGGGACTAAGAACTTAAAAAGATTCATAGAGGTGCCTCATCCAGGGATCACTACCAAAAACAAAACATGAAATGATTAGGTGAGAAAGGGTTGAGTCAGGAAAGGAGTGCAAGAAGCTGATCCCAAATAAAAAGACAAAATTAAGAAAAGAAAAACATTATGTATGTATATATAAACTAAAAGCAGAGCATACGAATGCTTAATCTGGTGGGAAGCCAAGACAACATCTATAGAAGCTTGATGTGTCACAACAAGGCTCAGCCATAAGGAAATAAGGCAATATAAAAAAATGACCAAGGTATTTTGGTCACAGAATGGTCTCCTTCCTCCTCCCAGCCAACCCCTGCAAATGCATCTCTATATATTTTATATATATATATCTATATATATATAATATAGAATCTGTTTTTTGTTAAAAAGTATTTCAATGATCATATATATTTATCAAGGCATGATGGCTTTAGGAAAGGGGGGATCCATCATGAGGGAGCTGAGAAGGGAAACCAGGGACAGGGAGGCTGGGGTAAGAAATATAAGAAGAAACTGTTTGGGGTCAAACAAATGCTCAAAGGTGGCACCAACAAAATTTTCACTAATGTTTCCCACTTCGAGGAGGTACTGATGATATAGGTAGGTGCCAGGACCCCATCTCTTCTTTTGTATCCCTCCCCCAATTCTTCCCACCACCATGCATTTTAATGCCTCATAGCTCTCTCTCCCACATGTCTCTTGGACCCATGCTACCTTGCATCCCAGGGTTGATGGGAATGGCCCATATGTCTCTGGCCCCGGTGCCTGATCTCAGAAGCCATTGCCACTGATATTAATGGACTGCAGATCTGCCACCTGCATAACGTTGATGCCACTGTTGGCAAGACGGGCAATACCCTCTGGACAGATGGCCTCCATAGCTACCATATTGGTAGCAATAAGGGCCGAAGAAGTGGTAGCGCCACTGCCTTCTGAACCTGCCCCACTGTCCAGGGGCAAAGTGCCCACACTCAGGGCTACACCTGGGCCTCCCTTCTTATTCTGGTGGGTCTTGATATGCTTTGACAGGTGGTCACTCCTCATGAAGCGCTTGGGACACTCAGGACAGGCAAATTTCTTTTCACCTAAGTAAAAAAGAGAAAGATAAAAAACTGACATCTCAAGAGTACAGGTATCTTGTCCACTTACTACTTTTAAACTTCTAAGCAGAATAAGTCCAGGCTTAGAAGGTGATAAAAGAAAAAAAAATCTGGTATCTTATGCTTTTTAAGGGAAGAAAAATAGGTAAAGGTTGGGGAGTAGGTTTTTCCTGGCCATATGCCTTCATACCACAAACCCCCAAGGAGAAAGTATCTGTGGTCCTGCATTCCCAGTTTAAGTCCCAAATTCACTCTTCTAGGACTAGCTTAATTGCCCACACTTTGAACAAAATATCCTGAGGGGAAGGGATCCATAGACTGGATTAAGCCAATTATGGCCAATTCCTGGAGCTAAGGGTAAGGTGAATCCCACCCAAACCATGTAATTAAAAATAGAGACAGGGGGACCAATTTCAAAGAAAAATTCGTATTCTGGTTCCCAGGAGGAGGGTAGTAAATGAAAAGGCAAAAAAAAGTTAGGGAGTATTCAGAAA
The DNA here is from genome assembly GCA_003508835.1 of Eonycteris spelaea. NCBI lineage: Eukaryota > Metazoa > Chordata > Mammalia > Chiroptera > Pteropodidae > Eonycteris > Eonycteris spelaea. The sequence goes on from PUFA01000028.1 coordinate 1,602,327, forward strand.
GGGGGAAAAAAAAGGCAAAAAAGGCAGGACTGAGACTAAGAAGAGTAATGAGGTCTTTCTTCAAAATCCCACTCAAAACCTAGCTCTTTCCTTCTTAAAGGTTTTCCAGATTAACTGCAATTATATCTGTGATTCACACAGTCAGTTTCAAATATAAGTTACTCAAAAATTTTAGTTATTTCATAGGTACATTTTGTGCTTTCCATTCTGGTCTACTACTTTTTTCCTTCCCCAGGCCCCTGCTTACCTGTGTGTGTGCGTTTGTGCCTCTGTAGCTCATCCGAACGTGTGAAGCGTTTCCCACAGTATGACCAGGTACATATAAATGGTCTCTCGCCTGTATGCCAGCGCAAGTGTGCCCGTAGGTGTGAGGTCTTGCCATATACTTTGCCACAGCCTGGAATGTGGCAAATATGCTGTTTCTTTTTGCCAGGATCCCCTGAGCCCCTGAAAGTGAGAACATAACTATTCATCATTCATTTTAGAGATAAAAATTAAAGAACCACAAAGTGTCAACAGTAATTACCCAACCTACCTGAAACTAACCCCAAACTTTTATTTTTAAAAGGCTTTTCTTTAGTATCAAAAGATAAATCTTTAGTCAATTCTGGTTCTTAACACCCAAAATTCAAGTTGTAGGTTTCTTCTCTACTGGCTGTTTTCTCTTTTCTGCTTTCCTGGTGTTTAATCAATTTTTATGTTTAATATTTGAAAAAACAATCACTCTCAGAGTGACTTGTGAAATCCGGAGGGCATTTTCTTGTATTTTTCAGGAAGTTTAAGTCTCAATACAAGCATTTTCCACAAGAACTACTGTGAATATGGTGATATTTTTGTCAAGGAACTTACTTAATGAGCAAAGTGTATTTCCATTAAAACATCTGTTGGAGAACTTTAGGGAAAATATACTATTTTACAACTATAGAACTTTTTTCACAGAATACAGTCAAGAGCTAAATGGTGAAGATTAAAAGCTGAAATGCTGGAGCAATATCAGGAACTTCAGTGGAAGAGGAAGATATGCTGAATAAAACTCAAAAGGGGGAATAAGAACCCTTGCTAATTCATAATATGTAAAAAATAAAGAAATAAATAATCCTTATATGAAGCAGATCCTAAGCATCTCTCAGGTGTTAGTTCTAAAATGTTTTTGCCAAACCAATTTGTTACATTAGTGGGTACTGAGGAAATTTACAAGAGGGACTTTTCTTGGGTTTTAAGAGCACATATTAACAGAGGGGGAAAAAACATGATGGAAATGAAATTACACTCAGGTGGAAATCAGAGAATTTCCTTGAAAAATTTAAATCCACTTTAAGCTTTGTTAAAGGGAAACACTGTTGTACTAATTGCTTCTGATTCAGGTTTTTCCTGTAATGTAGGGTAACCTGCAAATAACAAATTATTTTTTGTTTTGATACTTTTCTTATTTTTGTGTTAATTCTTATTGGAACAAGACTTTAACAGATTTTTTTTCAAACACATTCAAACATCTGTTTTTCAAACACAAACATATATAACTTTCTATTCTCTTTCAAAAGCAGTGAATTTAAGGAAAAGAATAGAACTTTTAACTCTCCAGAAATAATATTGAATAGTAGGTACTACTAATGGGAAAATCACTAGAACTTTGTTTTTCAGAATGTGTTAGATTCCCTGATGAAAGAACTGTTTCCCTGGACTAAACATTTTTGTCTATTTTGAGGGGAAAATGAGACTCTGGAAAACTCTTATTCTCACACAGCCACTGTAAAAACACATTACAGTAGGTATGTTTTTTCTTCTTTGAAAGGCTCTTTTACAAGTAAACACCTTGTTAAAACCACTTGAAACAGATATACAGTAACAATCATTAAACCAGCTGGCTCCACCTGATTTCTTTATCTCTAGGAAAAAGAAGGAACCTATTAAAGTCAAAGTCTTAGAGTGGATGAAAGGATCAGAGCTGGAATGAAGATCCTATAATATAAATTAATCAAATGTATCATACCTGTCTCAGACTCCTCTGCAACACTGTCAGCTCTTAAATGTTAAAAAATTAACACTCTTCTCACCCCCAAATCCGTTCATTTTTTTCTTCTTTATACTACTCTTAAGATACTGGCTGAGTCAACTCACCTTCCTTCACTGTCTTTACAGTAGGGGCAGGTGCATGCTTCCCGCCGGGTCCTCCGACCAGCTTGGGGTTGGGGATCTGGGCTGTTTCCCCTTCCTCTCCGCCTGCTGTGTCATCATGCATTCCATCACCACCAGCTCCATGGAGGCCAAGCTGAGCTCCGTGATCACCTGAAATAAAGAGTAAGGGGTCAAAATGGGAAGTTAGGGATGTCGTCAGAGCTGCAGGCAGCTCAGTGACACTTTACATGTACATTTCTTCAAAGCTTTTAAATGACATTCACCGACATCATTCCATACTTGAAATCTCAAGAACAGTCTTTGAAACTACAAAGAGCCAATAAGTATATGAAAATATGGTCAATCTCACTTAATTTTGCAACTCTATAATGAACTTCTGAAATTTTTCACCTATCAAATTACAAAAAGTTAAAATGCTAAAGATGCACAGAAAATAGGCATTTTTATATACAGGTGGTGATAAATTAGAACAACCTTTTTGAAGGCCAATCTGGCAATATTATTAAACATTTAAATGCAAATCTTCAAAGTAATTCTATTCTGAACCAGCAATGTCCTATGGATACATTCATGAATATACAAAGACATGTGACAACAGTGTGTTCTATAACAACAAAAAACTGGAACAATCAAAATGTACACTATTGAGGCACTAGTTTAAAAAATTACAATAAACTTATGCAATGGACTACTATATATCCATTAAAAAGAATGAGACAGCAGTGTGTACTATTACAGAAAGATGACCTATAAATCTTACTCATTCCAGAATTAAGGCGCTATGGAAGAAACCAAATGGAAATGACTAAAAATAAGACTTTAAGAGATTCTAAACTAGAAATCATACAAAACCTGAGAGAGGAAACTTCCTGAAATGGGCAAAAATTTACGTTGAATATTCAACAGGAAATAACATATGTATAAATTTTGACACAATAAGGAAAGAGCTAGCTATCTACCCCAGAATGGTTTTGATTTGGGACAGGACGATTTTCAGAATTTTAGAAAAAAGAATGAAATATAAACCATACATTCTATTATGTCACTTAAAGTCATTTATTTTTAAAGTTAAAATTTGTATAAAATCACTAATTTCTGTCCTGGATAAATTAAAGTAGATAAATGTTATAAAGCTCTAGTTTTTCAAACTTTTAAAACTTGCAACCCAAAGAAAAAGTATATCTGACATTATGACCTAGTACATACACATGTAACTGAAACAAAAGTTTCACGAACAATGCTTTACAATAAGCAGAGTATTCTTAAATTTTCCATACTCGAAATTTTTTTCCTTAATGCTGGTCATGACCCAGTACATTGATTTTATGAACCACTAATGGGCTGGTTACACTTGACATTTTCAAACACTGCTCTAGGCCAGTGGAAAAAAAGAAACATTTTAAAGGAATAGATGAAATTCTCAGGTTTTCAAAGCATCAATTATCAATAAGTATTCACCAATAAAAGCACCTTATAAATAAGTTAATGACTCTATCCATATTTAAGATTTCTATAAATGGAGTGTTGAATTGACCTGCTTTGTTTTATCTTTTATAAAGAAGGAAACTAAATGGGGTAGATCAGATTTACCAACTAAAATCTAGGCTCTTCATTTTACTTCTGTACTTTATCATTATTCTTTTCAGCTCATCAACATAATTTTGAGTTACTATGCATAATAATAAGCTTTCCTTGTGCTTTCCTGCTCGCTCTACAACTTCAAACATCAGCCTATGGCATCAAAATAAATTTAATTTGAATGTTTTGCGTTTCATGATATTGCCAGAGCTAAACTGGGAATTACTAGAGTACAGGGTTAAGATAGGTTTTAAAGTAAAACAGACCTAGATATGCGTTCCTGTACCACCATCTAATTAGCTTCTAACAGTAAGTAATCTCATAGTTATTGTGAAAAACAAATGAAATAAAACGTTTTATTAGATAGTATTTGTCATACAGCAAACATTCAACACATTGTAGCTAATGTTATTAGGAAAACATCTTGTGGGAAAACCATAGTGAGAAATTACAGAATAAGATATACACCAATATTCTGTTTAATCAACTTGCCTTAAAAACTATTATGTGTCATTGAGTGGAAACTCCCCCTAGTGGGGATGAAGAATGTATCCTTGGAAATAAGCCCAAATAGCTCAGCAGACAAGGCTAGTTAGAATTCTAGTTCACATCACCAATGGTACCTACCAAAAATTACCTTCAGAAAAGAAATTTATGAAACTGCAGATCCAGCTATCTACAACAGGTCTTTACAATCAAGATAAAATGATGGTGCATATAAACAAATCATTTTCTCTGACCTATTTTCCAAGCTAACCTAACTCCATTAAAATTTTAGAAGCAATTCATTAATCTCCAAAGTTCTCCCTGTCCCAATCAACTGGAAAGAGGCAAACTTTTCTCCACACCACTGAAACATAAGAATAACATTTAGGACAGGATATAATTCAGTAAAGAGAGAAACAAAGAAATACTTAGAAACTGAGACTCTCTTAAATGATTACAAAATGGACAGTCAAAATTAATATCCTCCTGAACCACCACTATGATTTCAAAGTACTTTTTTAAAATATGAAAACTGAGAATGGGGTCAGATAAAATTAACAATTATGAATTTCACTTAACAAAAAGGAATGGAATGCCAACAAAGCATCAACACCAGAATCTCTTTCCAGCCTCTTTTAGTAACAGTTTTAGAAAAAGGACAGTTTTATCTTAAAATGTACTGGGTTAAGCAATGAAATAAATTAAAGATTTTCCTTTCCACGATGAAAATAACCAGTAAATCAAAGGCACATTTTAATGACAGTTTTGCCCAGCTCAGTGGTTGCCTCTAGTATCAGTTTCTGAAATAGCTGTGGCAGTTACACACTTTTTAAGTTTCCTCAAAGTGAAGAAGTGTGCTAAAGTCATGACCTTGCAAAAAGACTACCATAAGTCAAACACCCTATTCTTTTCTGAAAAAAAACTTAGGCAATACTAAAATAAGATGAAATATAAACCTCAATAATTTTCAAAAGGTTGGTTCCCATATACTTACCTATTCATTTGCTCTCTGGAATGACTTTGGGAATATTGTGTACTTTAATTCAGTAAGTGTTAATATAGTAAAACTTAATTTTAAAACTATACCTATATTAAGCGCACATTGGGTTTTCTGAACATGTTTCATTTTACACAACAGATTAATCCAGAAAAGTATATCTTAGATCACGAAGTGTTTGTATGTTCGGCCATGTTGAAACAGAATACTGGTAACATCACTTAGGCATGAGGAACATCAGGTTTCCAGACTATTACTCCAAATCAAGAAATAAAAACATCTCTAGTAACAGAAATAGAGAATTCATAATACATTGGTGCTTTATCTTTTTAAATAATGATAATTTATTAATCTGGTTTCCCAGTCCAAAGTGAATTAGAGGTAGCAAATTACAGAAAAGGGAAGAGAAGAATTGTACTTTAATGACAGAAAAACTGGTAACTAGAAGTAATAAAATGTAATACTAAAATATACAGATAGATGGCCCCCAGATGCATCCCTATACTAACTACATGGTTACTCTTGAGATAGATACAGTTTAATGTAGGAAAGACAGGATAAATGCTTGGCTCTGTCAATTACTGGTTTTCAAAATACTCAGTTGTTTCCCCAGAATTCTTAAGAAGTGACAATGAGTTTTTCTTTTCCTAAAAATCAAGTTTATTGAGATATAATTTACAAACAATGAAAATTCAACTGGTGCCATTTTGCTCCCCAGGAGACATCTGATAATGTATGGAGACATTTTTGTCTGTTAGGTCTGGTATCCAGTACTGCTAAACACTTCTACAATGCACAGGACAGCCTGTCCCTCCCCTAGAATGAAGAATTATCCAGTTCAAAATGTCAATAGAGCCAGGGCTGAGAAACATGGTTTAGAGTATTGTATAAAGTAAGTAGTGTAATACGAGCGAGATACAGACTATTTCTATCACCTCAAATAGTTCCCTCACACCCCTCTGCTACAATGCTTCTTTGCATTAATATGAACTCATGCATTTAAACATATTTGATACTTCAATCAATTGTGGTTTTTATCCTCATTGATGCTCAAGCTGTCCTACACTTGACCATAAAAAATATCAAGTTGGCTCCTGTCTCCTTTGATATTAATTTCCCGCTCTAGATCTAGAATCAGCTATTTCTTCAAGTATTCCTAGTTTCTTTTAATAGGAAATTAGTATTTAGATACTGCAATCTGGGTCCCTAAGTCATTTTAGTTATATAAAGCTCTAATGGGTTCCATAAAGAGTAATCATGTTAATACTATTTCCCAAATCCTTACATGTTAGTACTAAATTGTGGTCTTTATACTTGGAGGTCTATTTGTCTGGATATAAAATTCTTGGTTCATATTTTACTGTCCTGATTCTCTTAAAAGTTAATTCACTGTATTCTGACACTAAACATGCCAAAAAGTCTAGTGATAATCCATTTTCCTTCTTTTATAAATGTTAGGTCTTTTTTTTTACACTAGGGTGCCCAAATGATTTTTATCCCTTAAAATCCACTGGTTTTACTATGCTATGTCTCATTGTTGGCCATTCTGGGTCAAGTTCCCCGAGTATATTTTGGGAAAGTTATCTTTGTCCCATTGGTTTCATTGTTCCTTCCTTGAAGACTTCATTCATATGTTGGTTCTTTTTTGCCTGTATTATTTTTCCTCAATCCCTTGTACCTCTTTTGTTTCTTTTATTTTAAAAGATTCCCTTTCTACTACATATAAAAGTTAATTTTGTTTTACTTTGTCTTTATTTTATTGAGTCATTATCTGTCGTGCTTATTTATGTTCTTTTTAATTTCATCTTTATTTCTAAGGCAATTTTTTCTTATTTCCATTTTTTTACTAAAGTCTGTCACTTTTCTTTTCAAATTCTCCTTTTCTCTAATCACCTCATTTCTGAGATGTATCTAATTTGAATTTGTACTTTACTTCTATTATTTCCTTAAATTCTTTTAGTTGATTATGAATTTTCACCTATTTTGTAGGCATGTCTTTCCAGGGTCCTTTCACTGTCTGAGGAAGTGTTTTTCTGCTTCTTTCTGTTGTTGTTAGTATCTTTTGCTAGTTAGTACTAACGTTATATGGATTCAAACTCATTTTTAAAGCAAAATCAGTTTTCCTAAAATTTAGGAGCAAGGGGTAGGAGGTAGGATGACTTTTCCAAGCTTCATGGCTTTAGAGATTCTTTTTCTCCTATGTTTGCAAAGTGATAAAAACAAAAACAACAAACAACTCTTCATTCTTTCTGATATCTACTCCTCTGCTCTTTTGTCTTGTCCTTTCCCTTTCTCCCTGTCTTGCTCAATGTGGATTCTACTACAAGTTTCTCCTCAGTTCTAAGCTTTCTGTTAGAACTTCAGTATGCTAATTTCAAAAGCTGTCAGATTCTATCCCCATTCCCTTGTACTCATCCTCTAAGTGAATCCTGCAGAACCCTGTTCCCAGTCCATTCTAGGTGTTCTCCAGTGAATATCTGTTGGTGATTTAGAGGTTTTCCTGTTCTCAGGAGCATCAGAAGCCCTATTGCATCCCTCTGCTTTCCTCCCCTTTCCCAAATGCCAATAATCTGTAGATCTTATAGTTTGTTCCCACCAGCTGTTCATTGTAGATATACGGTATCCTTACAGAGTATTTGGTTTTGCTATCCTAGTTTCTCCAGCTGTTGTAATTTTTCATTTTGTTACAATTTTAGACTTACAGAAACATTACAAAGATAGAAAATTCCTGTATATTCTTCACCCAGCTTCCCTTGATGTTAACATCTTACATAACCAAGGTACATTAGCCAAAATTAATAAACTAATATTGGTACAATACTAGTAACTAAACTATAGACTTTTTTGGATTTCACCAGCTTTTCCACTAGCATCCTCACTTTCTTCCAGGATCCCATCAAAGCATTTAGTGGTCACATCTCCTTAGGCTCCTCCAATCTATCTCAGTGTCTTAGTCATTTATGACCTTGACAGTTTTGAAGAAAACTGGTTGGTATTTTGTAGAATGTCCCTTAATCTAATTTATTTGATGTTTTCTCATTAGACTGAAGTTATGGGTTTTGGAAAAGAATATTGACACAAGTGAAGTGCCCTTCTCATCACATCACATCAGCAGCAGGTACATGATATCGACCTGTTTTTTGGAGAGAGCTCCAGAAAGATTAAAATAACTGGTTGCCACCATTATGTTCTCATAATTTTCAGTAAGTTTTAAAAGGTAAGTTTAAAATAAAGCTGCCATCATCCAAAAAAATTATTTAGGTGGACTCCTCATTTACTATTTGTGGTTGTTTTAGTGGTATGTGTACATATGGGCAGTAGATTATGGTGCTCAACAGCAGTTAACACTACTTGTTCCCAGTTTTCATTCTCTCCTTTTTCCTGCCTAAAAGCTGCCTGACTTTGTTCTGGGTAACAATATGCCAGGTTAAAAATATTCCCTTTCCCAGATTCCTTTCCAGGTAAGGAGTAGCCAAGTGACAAGATCCTGATCAATCAGGTATAAAATGAAATTGCTGGGTAAAACTTTCAGAAAAGTTCTCTAAACTGGAACAACTAAGCTTGCTTCCTCTTTTATTAAATTTCATCTTTCTCTCCTTTATCCTGTCTAGAAAAAGGTCACAATGACAAAAATTATAGTAGCTGCCTTGCAAGCATGGCAACCATCCCATTCTAAGGCAAAAGTAAACATGATCGGGGTTCCTGTTATCTGGAGCTGCAACACCAACCTTGGACATACCACCTCTAGACTTCATGTTCTATGAGAACAATAAACTCCCACCTAGTGAAGCCACTGTACTAGATCTTTTGGTACATACAGCTAAATGCATTCCCTAACTACATATAAAAAAAAGGAAACTATGTTTTGTTAAAGTGAGTCATGACTAGTCATGTTGAGCATATCAATTTTATTGACTGTACAGTCTACATCTCAGTATGTCTTACCTATATTTTATGTCACTGTGTTTCATGTGTCGAATTGATAAGAGCCTTTAATTTTCTTTGTCCAATTCCCAGAACTATGCTACAAGTGAAAAAGCATCTAACAAAAAATTCTAATGATTTTATATTAAATTAGACCACACAAGAACAAATAACAGGCACCAGAAACTTATTTCCTTCTGCTCCAGAATGCAAACCCTTGCTGATTCATTAATAACTTGTGCCCTATACAAATCCATATGCCATACTTCTAAAACTTCTTTCTTCTCCATTAAAACTTTCCTGATTATAGAATTACTACAGCATACTTTATATACATACGTTTAAGTTATAATTTATAGGCTTTGCTATATATAAACTATATAAACTTCCTTTAGGGTTTATCCCTATAGTGCCCTATATTATGTGAACTCCCTGAGGGCAAACTGTAAACATGTTCAGTTTACAGGACTTATCTATTGTTCCAGGAACATATTAAGCTCTGAAGATTCAAAGAAATCGGTCTTGCTATTGAAGAGCTTGAAGTTCAACAGAGAAGAAACAGATAATTTAAAGATAATAATATAAATATTATGGAAAAAACCATTCAAAGGATGTTCTAGTATTGAAAAGGGTAATTTCTTTAGCCTGGAATTTGAGAAGACTTGCTTCCTAGAAGAGCTGACATCTGGGCCAAACTTTAAAGAATGTATAGAAGTTAGCCAGGTGAAGAATGCTGGCAAGGAAAGGGTGTCCCAGGCAGAGGGAACACTATTAGCAGAATAAAGGAATGTAGTGAAATAAAACATGGTATGTGGAACAATAGTAGAGTAGAGGGAGAAGACAGAGTGAAGAGATGAACTTCAAAACAGATATTAGATACAAGATAGAATTTAAATGATTGATTTTTTTTTTTAAATGATGGTAGGCAGAGTATGGAGAGGGACACACTTTCATACAACTTCTAGTAGCATGAGTGCACAAAAACATAACAGGGAAACAGCTTGGTGTGTGTGCAGGGTATTTTGTCAATTTGACCAAGTCTTTAAAATATGACTAATTTTTAACCCAGCATGTATACTTCTACGAATAAGGACAGGTGCCAGATACTATATTATATAGTCTGGGGATAGTTAGATATAATGGCCATGACAGAGCTTCTATCTCACTGGGAAGACACAAAATTCAATCAACCATTATTATTTTTTATTTATTTTTTTTTTAGAGTAGAAAAGTTCTATTAGAAGGTAAAGTACACTTCCAGACGTGGAAGCGGGCCTGAGCAAGAGAAGCGTGGCTCAAAAAAAAAAAGCTAAATCAAACAATTATAACATCTGCCCTAATAATTTGTATAATAAAGTACTAATAAAATATTCTGATAAAAGAAGTTTAAGAGTTGGGAGGGGCAGTGTCAGAAGAAAGAGAAGTGAAATATTCTGGGCTGTTCCATTAAATAATGGTGAGAAACAATAAAGGTCTAAAGTAGGGCAGGGATTCAAGTGAAGAGAAAGGCATGGATAAAAAATATTTAAGAATAAAAAAAGGCAAGATTTAGTGGCCAAATACTTGGAATTTCAAAGTTTCTGATATATAAGTGAAACAGCAAGACTGTTAAGGATATGAACAAAAGAGAGGCAACAAATATGTTTAAGATCTTTCAAAGATACAGACTAAGGAACTCATTAAAGGTGAATCTAATCCAGTAACTCTACTACTAAATATATAACCAAAACATATGTAAATAAAAATAAGTCTACAAAAAAAACTCATACAGAAATGTTCATAGCAGCATTATTCATAATAGCCCAAAATGAAAATAACTCAAATGTCTATCAACTCATGAATGGATAAACAAAATGTGGTATATTCACAATGAAATATTATTTGGCAATATAAAGGAATGAAATACTGATACATGCTACGACATGGATGAACCCTGAAATCATTATGCTAAGTGAAAGAAGCCAGTCACAAAAAGACCACATATTGTACAAATTCATTTCTATGAAATGACCAGAACTGGCAAATCCACTGAGGTGGCAAGGAGATTAGTGGTTGCCCTGGACTAGGGATGAGAAGTGGAAATGACAGCTAATGGGCCATGTGGTGTTTCTTCTTGGGGGTGATGAAAATGTTCTTAGATTAGACTGTGGCTGTAGCTACACAATTCTGAATATACTAAAATGCACTGAACTACACATTTTAAATGGGTGAATTATATGGTATATAAATTGTAGTTCAATAAAGTTGTTTTAAAAAGCAAACTATAGTTTAAAAATTTCTTTTTAAAAAAGGAAGATAAAAGGTTCAAAATGGAAAATTGAAAAAAAAAAAAAAAGAAATAGCAGAAACAACCACATTGTGAGGGGTACCATAAGAGTAGAGAAAGGGGGAGAAATATTTATTTATTTATTTAAATTAAACAAATCTTTATTGTACTTTTGCTGTGTGCCACACATTAACATTAGGTGCTACAGTCAAGGAGCCAAAATCTAGTGAGATAACATGCAAGAGAGAAAGAGGTACCTCCAATTGCTTTTCTGTTCTAGATGTCTCAAAGACAAACCTTATGTTCAAAATAACTGTAGATACCGCTGCTCTTGTCACATTTCAAAAATAATACTGGGCAGATAAAGTTCAATGTTTACCAAAATGTCCGGAAAGAAAGACTGGCAAAAAAAAAAAAAACAACCAAAAAACACTAACACTGTTTTTTTAAAATAATAGGTTGCCTTCTTTATATTTTTCCAAATAAGATATAATGAAAAATAGAGGGGAGTTAAATATATACACGCATATGTTTAAATATGAAGAAAATAATTATCAAACTTTCAGAAGGCATGTGTTAAAGAAATTATACACAAAAAAAATCATTTGACATATAAAAATGAACAACATCTGTTATTTAAAAAAGCAAGCAAGAACTTGAGGAAGTTATTTTTCAGCAAATTTTAGAAAAGAGTTTCTTTATTTAAAAAAAGGGCCCAAGCAAGTTCCTAAGAATATTATTGTGCCAGTAAATGCATCAACTAATATAACTTGAAAACAAGCAGAAGGAAAAATATTCAACCTCACTAGTAAGCAAAAACATAAAAACCTTTAGGAAAAGGTCAGAGTCCATAAAAATGTTCATCACTGGAAAGTGTCGCTTGAAAAGATATTCATGGACAAATTATTTGCAACAGCTACATAGTAAAAAACAAAAATCAGCCTGTGCATCTCTCCTCTTTCTGGTATATTAAGTTTTTATAGCTTTAAAAAGTAGTTCTTCACAACTCAAGAAAATGGTAGTTTTTCCTAAGTGCAGGGCAATCAGCACAATGATGGATGGCAAAGGCTCTCACCAGTAGGTGTCACTGAAATTAAGTGATAAACGGGTGTTTAGGTGTTTTTAAAGTTGACCCTCCCAGGCAAGGGTTTAAGATGAAAGAGTGGGGGGGAGACACAAATTTTAAATAGGAGGCCATTTGCATAAGTAGAATTCAGATGTCTCTCCATGGAAACAAGATTTTTTTCAGCTTTGATAATGCTTCCTTACTAAACACTCTATAATAGTTTTCTGTCATCCATCACAAACCCAAAAGTACAGATTCCCTATTTTTCCTGTCCAAGAAAACTAAAAATTTTTAAATTTTATCACTAGTGACATGCTGAAATTCTTCTAAATTCTAAGACTTGTACCTACTTCCCACTCTGTCAACATCATTCCATAGTGAGAACTGTTTTTCCAGACAGAGAAATACATTAGAATTGTCTTATCTTTTCTCCCAATTTACCACAGTGGCAATTTCCTGGGGAAAGGGACTGACTTTAACAATCTCTCCCAAACTAGCTATAATTATCTATTATTATTCAGACTGGTATAATTTAAAACTCATTTAAATATATAATATACACTAGGGAAAGCAATGGGGGAGGGGCCTAAAGGTTAAGAGAATACAGTCGTTTGGTTTAGTAAGAGCAGGACAGTGATGAAATAAATAGAATGATAAAATTAACTTTGGACTTATTTCATGTCTCCAGTAATTTCCCTAACTACTGAAGAGAGGAACAATTAATCTCCCTCATTGGGTTTTAAATCAAGTTCTTCTGACTGACTTTTGGACTATTCGTACCCATAAACTGACATTTTCAATTACTAGAGAGCCCCTGATAATTAAAATTAGAAAGGACCATTACACTGTAATGAACTCTAACGGTACAGCTGAACAACCCCTTGGTTTGAATCCTGGTTTGACCACTTACTAGCTGTATTACTTCTCTGAGCCTTACCTTTATCATCAGCAAAAAAATATATAATTATATTGGACTAAGTAATAAATATAAAGCATACTTAGCATCTTCTGGCACACAGGAGATACTCGATAAATCACTGTATTTTAGGAAAATAAAAGGAGGGTTAACAAATCACTTTGAATGTTTCTTTTCTCAACTATCATGTACCTTTACTACAATATGTCATTTTGAATTTACGTAAGTTATAAAATTCAATCATCAATATCTCTAAATAGCAGCAATAAAAGAATACTATAAAAGAAACAAAAAATAAAATTTACAGCCATCTAATATTTTGTTTCTAACCACGGGATTTACCATTGAAAAAGGATAATCATATTGAAACCTTCAAATTATATATAATTCCCATTAAAAATTGCTTGGGTTTGATTAATAATAAAGAAATAACCATTCTGAAAGCACAGTGTTGTCTTGAAAGAGAAACAGCCTGGATTAAATTTTATGTTTTCAGAAAATTTTCTGGATAAAATATAGCAGTGAGATGTTGTGTGATGATAAAAGCATGAAAGAATGCTGAAGCAAAGTAGAGATGTACACAAGAAAGATAAGAACCTAAAACTCAAGTACTGAAGAAACTGCTCCCACTATTAAGACCAAATATAGAGAACAAAAGTCTCTAGTTGGGCCTGAAGAAAAATGAATAATAGTATCCATCTATCAAGTTCTGTGGATAAGATTCTAAAAAAACATTTATAATACTATTTACAGTAATGGAAACCAAAAAAGGAGGGAAAACATTCAAAATCCTAGTATCCCAACAAATTAATTTCAATTACTATTCATATGCACAAATAAATTTTACCTATTCATAATTATGATAGCTACATCATGCATAAAAATCTGAATTAATATTAAAATAACTCTTCAGATCCACACCATCCTAGGCTCCCTGAAGTGATCATGTAAATAGGCATTTACACATTAAGTATCTTATTTTTCTTTTCCTGTTTTTTTTTTAATTAAATTTATTGGGGGTAACATTGGTTAATAAAATTATATAGGTTTCAAGCACACAATTCAAGAATACATCATCTATAAATTGCATCACTGTGTGTTCACCACCCAAAGTCAAATCTCCTTCCATCACCATATATTTGATCCCCTTCAGATCATATATTCTGTACCCATATGTTTATGGTACCAAACATACTCTGTATAAAGAAAAACAAGAGGTGGTTCCTGTCCTGCAGACATTTAAGATCTAAAAACTAACATACCTAAAAGTGTACAAAAGGTAGTTAAACAAATGTCTTAAATATTGTTGGTATATATTTGAACCTATGAATTTACATCACCACAAAGAATTGAGCAGGTATAATCATCCCTATTCTGTGGATGAAGGGAAGTCAAGAAATTCTAAAAATCACCAAAAAGGCAGTTCAGACCTAACCAGATTCTACTTTCATTTTGTAATAGAAGATTAAAGCAAGCAAGTATATACATACAACCAAAACAATCATTACTTAATAAAACCACATAGTTCAGCAGCAATGTTAAAAAGTGTTAGAAGAGCAGACTTATTTTGTGAGCTTTAATATTTGTAATCATATTGTTTAGTGAACTGGGATGTGAGTAAAAGAGTATCCACTATATTATTCTTTATAACTGCCTAGATGTATTAAATTATTTCATAATCATTTTGAAGTGTCGGGTTTTTTGGGGGGTGGGTGATAGATAAGAGAATTAGCCAAGAGCAGAAAAGGAAGTTAAGCAGGTGCTTTAGTAAAACCAAGCTCTAGAAATGTAAAAAGAAAAAATATTTTTAATTTATAGAAAACAAAACAACTCTTAATAGGGACAGAACAATAATTCATTGAAATAGAAAATGGAGTAACCCAATTATCATTAGATGGAGTGTCAACAACAGGTTCATCAAGGAGAATGCTTTTCTAGCAAAGTCTATAGGGAAAACATAAGTATATGCTCTGCACCAAGTTCATAACCCAGCCAATGAGCAATAAATAAACAAAATAAACAAAATCCACAGATAATTCTAAAATCCTATTCTAATTTTTACCAGAATGGCTTATTAAAGAACAAAACATACTGTTTCGGAATTTCTTTCCTTTGGTAGTTATGGTGGTTTACCGACTACACCGAAGGACAAAGAATGTAATGGGGAAGAAAGAATGTAAAGGCTTGGATATTTCAACACCTTGGAAGAGCAGTATTGAACTATGTGATTAAAATCCTACTTTTAATTGGATGGAAGACAACAAAGGACGGAACTTTTATTGAGAGATAGGCACTAATATGTGTGGAGCACCTCTATATGCTTTCCAATGGTATCTATCCTATGTAATTCTAATAATCCCATGAGGGTAAATAGTAATACTAACCCTCTTTTACAGATAAAGACACCTCATCTCAAAGAAGATAAAGACCCTCCAAGTCACATAGCAGTAAGAAGAAAATTTATGATTTGGACCTGAGAGTGTCTGTCTACAAATCCCATGCTATCTCTCTCCTTTTCATACTAAATCTCTCATTCAGGACAAGCTTTCTTTTTTCTTTCACAAAGGATTTTCGATCACGTATTGCTAGTTTCACAGCTGGAGTAACTTCACCCATCAGATGAAATAAGGAGTATACTCATAGCTAAACCATTCAACCTATATTACACAGGATGTGAAACATTCACCTGCAAAAACAAAACAAAACAAAAAAAACTACATAAAAAAAAAAAGAAAAACAGTATTTTGGGTTTAAGTTACAATTTACAGTCAGTCATCTGTAACTTCCCATGCAAGAGAGTACTAACCAAACAGGAAAACTCAACCCAAACAATTTCCCAACAATTTTGTGGATTTTTATATTGTACTTTCAAAGAGTCATTTCATTTCCTCTCATAACAGCAACATAACAAATGAGTAAAAAACAGTACTCTTTAACAAACTCCTGAGATTGTTCATAGTACCAAAGTCTCATGGGAGTTTGGGAGAAGAAATGGGGTAATGTGAAGAGGGGAGGTATAGAAAAACAGGCAACATGACACAATATGATTCATTTATAAATAGAACCATTCATGAGCAGTAAGTAGGTTTCATTATCAGTCTCCGTTTCAGCAGCCTGATGGCGGTTTTGAACCAGAACTAGAAAAGCCTCTGAAACTTAACTTCTTAACTGCACAGAAAGCTTGTGTTTTCCAAGTATAAACTTTATATTTTTGTTTCCGCTAGGTACATACAATCTTGTAGAGCATGCAAGAGCACAGGTTATCTCCAAACAATCCTCTACTGGGGTCCTGGGAGACCCTGGTTTGTATGAGGACTGGTCTTCAGTAACATTCTAATTAAGGAAATCATTCCAGATAACGCTATCCGTAGAAATGAGGCTTTAAGAAAGCTAAACAAAATGAAAAGTTTGCTGTAAGTTTGATGCTTGGCATTTTGGAAAAGGACAACTTTCTTGGCTGGTAACAATTTTAAACAGCATCAAATTCCTTTGCCAGCAAAGAAAGTCCATGGACTAAATATTTTCAATACCAAAAAAGAAGTGTAGGAAATGAAGATGCCTATTTCATGTAACCCCTATCACATGTGAATATTTCTTATGTTTAGATGTCTGTTTCTTAAATTTTTATGGTAAGGCATATCTAGATATGATATGATAATATTTTATAATGTCTCCATTTTGTTTACTGCAATAAAAATTTTAAGACTTAAGCCAATTAGTTGTGAGAATGTTTCAGGAATAAATCAAGAACCATTAGTAATCTAAGTCTAGATGCATCTGAATTTGCTTCATATTTCAGTTAAAAGTAATACAATGTGATATGTTAGCACCTTTATTAATATAGCTCTGATCAGGCATTTGACTGAAAATTACCACTACGCAAAGCTTGGCCATGCTGCAGTTTCCTAAGCATCTATATAAGCTAAAGATGAGAATACCCATTGTCTGGGATGATAGAACAACTGTCATTTTGTGGGGCTCAGTAGGGGGTCATTTAATTAATTCCAAAAAGGGAAATGCTTGCCAGCAACAAGCCATCTTTGCTTTCTGTGGTCTTTTGTATAAATAATTAAAACAAAGAGGTAAGTGATTACAGCCACTAAGAATGATGTACCTTTAAAAGCATGTTCAAACACACTGTATATTGTGACAATTTTTCTTGTGCAATCCTAAGCAGCAATTCCTGTTTCGAGTCTCAACCCTTGAGCTCTATTTTCAGCAGCTACTTTACAAATATCTAAGATTTAAATAATACAAAAGCAGCTGGATATCAGCTATGATGTATTAATGATCTTGCTCCACTATGTTTGGAAACTTGGAAATAATCTTATAAGAAAACTGTTTCATACAGAAAAGCTTAACATATAGTTCTGACTAAAACATAGTATAAAAATATATTTTAAAAAAAT
The DNA here is from genome assembly GCA_003508835.1 of Eonycteris spelaea. NCBI lineage: Eukaryota > Metazoa > Chordata > Mammalia > Chiroptera > Pteropodidae > Eonycteris > Eonycteris spelaea. Next base: position 1,620,105 of record PUFA01000028.1, read on the forward strand.
GTTTATAGAAGCTAAAATCAAAGTGACAAAAAAGTATGATACTTCCTCAAAAATTTAAAGATAAAATTACCATATGATCTGGCATATTTCTGGGTATATATCCAAGAAAATTGAAAGCAGAATCTCAAAGAGGTATTTTCAGACCTAAATTCACAACAGCACTATTCATGATAACCAAGGGGCACAAGCAGTAGATGAATGGGTAAAGAAAATGTGATAAACACATATAATGGAATATTATTCAGCCTTAAAAAGGAAACTCTATCACATGCTACAATACATATGTACTTTGAAGACATTATAGTAAGTTAAATAAGTCAGTCACAAAAAAAGACAAATACTCTATGATTTGACTTTATGACATATCTAAAATAGTCAAATTCATAGAGACAGAAAGTAGAATAAGGTTGCAAGAGGCTCAGGGAAGGGAAAATGAGTTTAATGGGTATAGCATTTGTTTTGTAAGATGAAAAAGTTCTGGAGACCTGTTGCACAACAATGTGAATATACTTAACACTACTAAACTGCACACTTAAAAATGGTAAAGGTAAATTTTGTTATGTGTTTTTTACACATTTAAAGATAATTATTTTAAAATAACTTATTTTTCATACTATTTCTTTTTAAACAATTTTTCCCTAAAAATATGTAAGTGCTATATATTTAACAGGGAACAAAAATAACATTAAGTAAATTACATTTATGCAATTCTCTTCTTTTTCATGCATTTGCTTTTACTACCTTGAGTCAAAATAAGTAAAAGAATAAAGAGTTAATAAAATATTAAAGAATATGACAGCATTTTAAAATTAAAAATAAATAAGTAAATAACCTGACAATAAATAACAGTTAACAGGAGACTATAAAAGAAATTCAAAATACTTACCGCCCTATTATTTCATATATTTTGCTACAACTGAAAATTGGTCCCCTCTGAAATATACCAAGGTAGGTAACTATAGCACAACAGCAACTGGCGCTCTGTGAAGTAGGGGACCAAAGAATTCTGAGAGCCTAGCACCTTTGTCACACAACAAGTGCTCAATAAGTTTTGCTAAATTTATCTACGAATGTAGCTTGAACAATTAGAACTTATTTTGACTGTTACATTTTGTATCTAGTTCCTAAGCCTGCTGGGGACAATTACATTAATAAGTATACTGGTGTTCAATAAATGCCTATGTAAGTTAACTGATCCACGAGAATTACTGAATTTTTTAAACAAAATTTAAGGTTAAACAAGGAGGCCATTCAAAATGTGATAATTCCAACAGCTATTCTTTGAAAGGAACACCAAACCAAAGAAATTTCTTGATAATGTGGAAAATTTCCAAATACAGTTTTCAGGGCTATGGGCCTTTTACCTTCTTTAAGACAAATGGTTTGTATAAAATTAAAATACATTTTTTTCATGAATGAAAGAAACTGCCAAAGAATTCTAAGCAGAGTACTTTCAGATATACTGCCACCGTTAACCACTAGAGCCTAGACAAAATTGGGCTTTTAATCAGAAATAAAGGGGCTAAGGGAAGAAGGCCCGGAAAGGCAAGTTCCAGAATAACATGAAAAACAACAGTCTATGGCCATGCCACCTTGCACAAACCCAATCCTGTCTGATCTCTGAAGCTAAGCAGGGTTGGGCCTGGTGAGTACTTGGATGGGAGACCACCAAGTAAGTCAGGTGCTGTAGGCATAAAAAATAAAAATAAAAAATAAGAGATTGTAAGCTGACAAGGATGGTTGGTCCTTGCAATTTGTGAGGTCAACCAAGGGTTGTCTCGCCTTAAAAAAAAAAAGTTTCAAATAATAAATAAAATAAAAACAACAGAGAGGAATAAGGAAATAAAGTCTGCTAAAATGTCTCAAGTATATGAGGAAAAAAATAAGAACAGTCAGGAAAACAAATCACATCTTCCTAATTGTAAAAAAAAAAAAAAAAAAAAAAAAAAAAAGGTTGACACCCCTACACACATATGCCCCTGAATACTGACACAGTTGACCGACCAGTTGACCTTCACATGTTCAAAGACTAATTATATTTTGCTTTCTTTTTTGCCATCTTGTTCCTCCCTAGTGTTCTCATTATTATTGTTAATACTTCATTTATTTATAGATTAAATAAATCCAAATTAATCTGGTTACAATAAATTCTGATTTATAACAAAGTTATAAAGAAGTTGTTGCTTAACCATGCCTTTTACTTCTTTTTTTCCTGTTACCTGTCTTAGACTACAAATATTAGTTAACAACTCAAAATAACTAAACTGGTAAAAAAAATCCATTCTTCTACTTGAGAGAAGTCATAGCAAAAAACGAGGAAGTAGTGGAGAGGAAAGGATATTAATCTGAAGTCAAAAGCTCCCTGTCACTGTAAATTTTGTCAGTGACATTTGACAAGTCGTTGCTTTTTTCTACACATTAGGATGTCAGAATCAGGATATTGGAGGGGATGAAGATTTCCAGCTCTAGCAACCTTCAATTTAATTTCTATTACAGTCTGGTTTAACTGATTTATATTTGTGAAGAGCTGTAACTTTTGAGCCATTGAAATGGTCAATTCAATAAAGAACATTAAATAATTTTAAAAGATCCATCTCAATAGCATTTAACTTTAGATTAGCAAAAAACATTTGCTTGCCTATGAAAACCATTTTAAAAAATTTTTAAAGAAATTTTTTCAAAGATGTGTAGACTTTTAATGTAGTTCTTTCATCTCTCAAAGGGCAAGTGTTCAGTCTTGACCTAGATATTTTATATTTTAACTCTTTCCCTGAAATTGTTAAATTACTATTTATTTTGTATATAGATACAAAATGAGAAAGAAGATTCAGAGTAAATTAGATATGCACATCTAAACTTGTCAAACAAGTAATACCACCCAGTTTCCATAAATCATTCAGAATTTAAAAACACTGGAGCAGAAGTACAAATTCTAATCATAGTCCATATATGCAACCAACTATGAAAAAGACTCTTCCTACAGAAACTTTTTCAGGGTCCTCTATGCAGAACTATTTCTAAAACCTTGCCAAGTGTGGACAAATAAATTTTAAAATAATCTTATATACCAGGGCCTATATAATAATGTTGAGTGTTAGAGAAAGGAATAGTACTATTGTGACACACCTTTTGTAAGAAATATGTAAAAAAACAATGTGCTTGCTTTTCAATTAAACAGTAAAGTGAAAATTTTCAACTAATTATTATCTATTGTTTACGGATATACAATAAATAACATACAAAGCATTATGTACATAAAGTCTTTCTACAGATGTTCATTTTACATGTTAAAATATTTTCAAAGAGAAAAAAAACAATTAGAAGCAAGGAATGAGCGGAACTAAATCATTAGTGCCAACATTTACATGCTACTTTATAGAATGGAACAATTAAAGGAAAAGGAGATAGGACAACAGAACAGGTATTAAACTTTTCTGAAACACAGGCACCCTGTGCTCTTGGTATTTAATTAAAAACTAAAAATCCCCTATTACACAATGTAATGTGATTTAACAATAACGTCATTTACCAAAGCCACAGGAATGAATAGGAGCAATTGAAAAGGTCTGAAAAACAAATAAATGCCATACAATTTCACTTATATGTGGAATCTAAAGAACAAAATAAAGGAACAAATAAAACAAAAACAAACAGATACAGAGAACATTTTGATGGCTGCCAGATCTCGGGAGCGGGGTCAGAGGGATGGGGTGAAAAAAGGAAAAGAATTAAGAAGTAAAAATTGCTAGCTACAAAATAGTCATGGGGATGTAAAGTACAGCATAAGGAACACAGTCAATAATACTGTAATAACGATTTATAGTATCAGATCAGTACTAGATTTACCAGGGTGATCACTTCATAAGCTATATAAATGTCTAATAACTATGTTGTACACCTGAAACTAACATAATATTGTATGTCAACTGTAATTCAAAAAAAAAATTTCTAATAGGTCTGAAGACTCTCTCTTCAGTCCCTTTAGATGAATTAAGGCATCCAGTTTTTAAAGGAGACTTTTTCTATTTAAAGTAAAATCATTTAAAAAGCATTAAAATCACCCTAAGAAACAAGTATAATATTTGACAGATAGATGATGCAGAAACATTTGACATTATATTTGATAAAGTATATTATTTTAAAAGAGAAAATTCTCTTGTATGACCTTTTGCACTAAAATAATTTTGAAACACATTTAAATTATCTAAACCTTTATCACTAATGTTTAAATGCACTAGTGCAAAATACAACTTTTTAACAAATTAGGTCTCAGCAATATGACCCCAAGTTTAGTTGACACTGCTGGCAAACCCAACTCTGGTATCACATTCAACTTCTAAGAGAAGACATTTTCCTGACCCCGATAAAACTGAACAGATGTGAAATTTTTATTTTTAGTGCTTGAAATGTGTTTCTTGAGTGAATTATAGTCATCAAGGAATTATGTTCTATTCTCTTGCCAAAGCCCTGCCCTGCACTCTTTATTAAGGCAGAACTCCCACGAAGTCATCCGAACTCAAATCTTTCAAAGCCAGCCCCCCTTAACCTTGGGTAAGAATCTTCAGGACTCAGCAGTTGCTGAGAACAAAACCTGAAGCTTTAAACTAAAAAAATATTTTAAAAATCTAAGATCTATGAGAGTGTGGCTACAAAATGAGAAGAGTGCTGATAAAGGGGAAAGGGTGTTGATTTAAAAAAAGAAAAAGCTGCTGCTAACTTTAAAAACAAACACTAAGTGCCCACAGATCATTTCGCTTTCTAGAAACTAAACTTAGTTTACTGGATGGTCCCTCCCTATCAACCCACCAGGGGCAGAGCCATGAAAAATACAGGAATACAGAGGTGGCTGGTTTATTTTGTTTCTAAAATTATGCCGCTGCCTGTGTATTCAACAAACAGAAGTAAATAAGAGTGAAAATCAACAGGAGAGCTTAGGTTTTTAAAAGACGATTTAAAAAAATAATAAACGTAAACAGACTAAATGAACATGGAAGCTGCGTGCAGTCTTTAACAAGAATGTCTCACTTTATAGAGTGCTACCTACCTAAACTATATCTTACAACATGATTTTACATCCAATGCTCTTTCTACTATATCATACAGCGAAAGGTTGAGTTTTTCCAGTTAAATAATTACATATCAGAAAAGGGGATAAAATGAGCCACTTTGTAGCAGCCAGGCAATAGCTGAAGAGCACTAAGCTTCAGGAAATCATTTTATTATCTTTCATTAAGGATGAAGTCAGATCAATAAAAGGGAAAAAAAGATGCTGCACAAGTATGACTAAACAGAAAGGAGGAAACTTCCGTCTTCGGAAACCACTATTAATGAAACAATCTCAACTCTCACAAAATGGCCTTTCAGTGCCTCATTCTCATTAGTGAATGTCAAGCTGCTGCTACCTTACAGAAAGGCATGTATTTTCTTGAACTCAAGGACCATCAATAACAGCTAGGTAGCCCTATCCTATGACATATTAAGTGGCAGACTTCCCCAGAGCATGATTTAGCAATGAGAGTAAGTCATAACTGTTCTCTAGAGCTTAGGTCATAAACCTTTTAGAAAATCCAAGGATCCAAATTATTATTAATAGGAACAATCCCACGGTTTTGCTTTCCTTTGAAGAAAGCAAAACTGCTAGATACAACCTCAAAGCGAAGAGAAACAAATACGCTAACGTAGATTACCCAGAAAGTGTCCAATTTTCCAGGCTAAGTTATTTTTATTAAACTTTTCTCAATTTTACTTCCATAATTTTTTAGCCTATAAAACACTTGCCAGCTCTCTAAAACGTTAAACTTCAAAGAAGTAAAAACACACATTTTTAACAGTCTTAAGGATTTCTCACTTCCAGAGCTAAACCAGATAAATGAAATGTGGAGAACCAACCACAAGCCCCAGAGCTCTGGCTGTAGTCTGATCACTTAAGTGCTTTCAGTATCTCCACGTCCTCATCTAGAAAATGAAGCAGTTGTGCTGGGTGACTTCTAAGGTCCCTTCCAGTTCTAACGTTCTATTCCAAGATCACCAATTCACCAAAAAAATTACTGTCTTGTTAAAGCTCAAAATGTAGTCATTTAAACACACCACAAGAACTTTAAAAAGTTAGGGAACTTGAGCACACTCCTCCCCCAACTCCGATTTTCCAAAACAGCAGAAGGCAAGAAATATGGCAGCTGCCTATTTGTTATCCTCACTTACATAAGAATCAGTCTAAATGGAATGAAAACTCTGTAATAAAAGTAAAGAATTCATAATACTGCATATATTCCAATAAGACTAAGAAGTATGGTGGTTTTAAATGACTTCTCATCATAATTTTTATATATCATGCCAGAATATAAAAATGTATAGGTAACCTTTACCATGTGTTATTAAAGATCAGCTCCATCACAATGAAATTTAAAATAAACTCTAAATAGACTAATTTTCACCTTTTTAAATGGGTATGACTTAAATTGCAAAGTAACCAAAAAATATAGTTCAAAATGAATGGCTGAATATTGTGATCAACTGATTCAACACACATTCTCTCTCTCTCTCACACACACACACCACCCCCCACCCCCGCTCTTCCCTGAGATTTTTCCTTTAATGCTCTCCTTATTCCTAATTCCTCTCAAGAAACTCCACCTCCCCATTCCATTCCAAGCCTCACTCCCTTTCTCTCCCCTTGCTTCTCAAACACTACACTACTTTTTCAAAGCAGTCTAGGAAGTGGCTCTCTTATCTAGTAAGTATCAGAATCATCTAGGATGATTAGTAATAATATGCATTAGTGTAAGGGAAAGTGAACAGATTCTACTTTTAAATTAAATAGGAGTTAAAAAAAATTAAACTCCGATTAACCAGCTTGCTCAGAAAGGAGGATATTCTGGTTAACTAAGGATTAACCAGGGAAATTATTTTGTTGAAAAAATCCTTCTGGAATCTTTTTCCCTTGCTTAGGAGTTACAGTTCTTCTTGAGAAATATCTGATGACTTAATAATTATCCTACAAATAGGACAAGTTTATAATCAATTCTTACTTATCCTACACAGGGGTGGGCCCTGCAGGCCAAATAAAGCCCTTAAGCTAAAAATTGTTTGCTCTTTAAAGAGTTGTAAAAAAACAAGGAAAAAGGAATGTGTGACTGAAACCCTATGTGGTCCACAAAGCCTAAAATATATACTATCTGGCCCTTTACAGAAAAAGTTTGCAGAACCTTGTTCTGTAGCACTCAAGGCACTGAAAGTACAGAAACTTAAAGGACATTACTCAGAAGCACTCCTTTCTCATCAGATTAACTGAAAATAAAAGTTTCCATTAAATCGGTTCCAAATTACTTAAACAAAATCACTGCTATTTCTCTAATTGACTTGCCTAAATAACTAGCCTTCAAGAAAGTTATTACCGTCCCCCCATCACCCCCCAAAAGAGGCTCTATTACCCTCTTTAGATTCAACAGTTTCAGCTGCGGGTGCTAGTTAGCTATGGAAATAAATTCAAAAAATTGGAACCTTACCTGGGGCATTTGCTATAGCTAACGGCAGGCTTGGAAGCTGGTGCACCTGGATTCCTGAAGCGCCAATGCACTGAGGTTTATGGTCTGGAGGCCAGGCATGGAGGAGAGTTGGAGCAGCATTCACAGTGACTGTGCCGGCAGGGATAGAGGCAGCTGAGGCAATGGGTGTAAGGGTGGTATTACTGCTGCTGGTCTGCCCCAGGGAAACACCCTGCATTGGAGCCAAGGTGATTGTCTGGGCCTGTGGTTCTGAACTTGGAGGTTTTGCAGCTGAAGAGTCTGCCAACTGACCTGTCCATTGGGCCCCACTGTTGGTGTCCGGATGATGATGGGACCAGAGTTTGGAACAGCCTGAAGCTGGAGGTTCTGGAGGGTTTCCTGGGAGATAGCTTGAGTTGTAAAGGTCTGCCCTGACAATGGTGCTGCCTGAAGGGCCTGGAGGGTCTGTCCCCCTTGAACTAGCTGAGGCTGGATAAGAATTTGTTGTTGCTGTGACTGCTGGTTTTGCTCTCCCTCTTTTGCTGACTTGCTTGCAGTGAGCCTCCAGATGTCTGGTTCTGCTGCATGTTCAGAGCATCAGACCCCTGTAGCCCACTGACCCTCTGGGTGTCTGGCCTTGAGAGTTGGTCCCTGCTGATCCGCTGGTGTTGGTAAAGTTCATAATTCCCATGTTGCTGGTGGTAGTAGTTGTTGAATAACTATTGGCATTGGTGAAAAAGGAGCTGGAACTGGCTTGTGATGACACCAAACTGGCAGAACTGATGGCAGTCCCTGAGGTGACAGGCTGTGAGCTGCTCTCCTGGGACCCAGAGCTGCTGATCGTGACTGCCTGAGAACTAGGAGTCAAGGTAGCTGCAGAAACGCTGTTGACGGGGAGCAAGGTGATATTCCCATTCAGGGCCACTGGTACATTGGTCACATACTGAGTCTGTCCAGAGAGTACATTATTAGCCAGGCCTTGGAGGGGGACAGCTTGCTGGAGTAGATTTGGCATAGCAGCAATGATGTTGCCTCCACTTCCTCGATTTGTGATGATCTGCTGGTTTGCACCTGGTATGATCTGTATTTGACCAGAACCATCCTGCTGCACTTGGGCCCCAGTGGCAGCAAACTGCAACTGTTGCCCATCAACAGTCTGGAACTGTGGGATTACTTGATACTGAATATTAGGCATCACTCCAGGCAGTCCTGTCAGAACTTGCTGGTTCTGTAAGTTGGAGGTGGCAGCCACAACGTACTGCCCACCAGAGACCGTGCGATTCTTGGAAGGCTCACTGCCATTGCTGCCATTGGTACTGCTGCCACTCTGTTCCTTTGAGGTAGGGGTAGCCCCAGAGGAGGAAGAGATGATCTGCCAGCCATTGGCACCCTGTGAGAGTTGTGTGGCTGTGAGGTCAAGCTCACCTGTGCCCCCTGACTGGCTTGGGCCCTGGGAGTTGTTGCTGTTTTCATTAGGTGATTCAATTCTGCTGCAAGTTGCTGCCAGCAGAGCCAAAGGGGATGGCTGGGATTCCTGGCCAAATAATATGGGAGAAAAAAAGTAGTTTAATGACATCCAGCTGCCAGCTCAGGGGGCAGTATACAACAAATAAACAGCAAAACAGTACAGAAAAACGAAAAAATAAAAAATAAAAAGGACCAGAAACAAAAAGCTGACCTGCATATAATGCTGAAATTCTCATCTTTAGGGATCTCCAAATCACTTGCCTCTCTCTGTACTTACTTCCTAGTCTGTAAACTAGTTAGCCCCTTCCTAAAATTTATTGTTAAAAACCATCTAAGAACATGTACATCTTTTCAACACCTCCCCCAGTGTCCTGATCACCACTTACCTGTCCTCCTCCACCTCCTCCGCTGCTGCTGCTGCTGCCCGTGCTGCTGCTTCGAGCCTGGGAAAAGGCACCACCACCATTACCATTGCCCCCATTACTGCCACCAACTCCTTTTTCAATCTTCACCACGGCTGTCATTTCATCCATGGAGTGATCTTGGTCTAAAAATAATTGAAAAATAGACAACTTAAAGTTGGAGAAAGAAAAAGGCTAAGGTGAGGAAAAATATGAGAAACTAGGATGAAACAGACATGACTAACAGGAAGGTAAAAGACGCCAATGTAAAAAAAAAATGGATTGGAGAAGGGACAGTTGTGGGACGAGGACATGAACTAGGTTCAACGGTGCCAAACTTGGAATTCAACTCCCCTTTGCACAAAATTAAACTCAGAAAATATTGAAAAGGTGCTTTTTGTATAAGAAATGCAAAGGACAATGAGCATGCTAAAAGAGTTTCAAAATTAAAAGTATATTGGGGGGAAAAAAGATAGTTAAGGCTAAAAAACATGTGGGTGGACGGAAAGCTTGCTAAAATTAGGGTCAAAGGAAAAGGAGAAAGAGAAAAATTCGAGTGTAAAAAGTAGCAAGAGAAGAGGAAAGGAAAGGAGAAAAGAAGTAAGTAGTGTGGGTGGAGAACATTTCTGAATAATGGTAAGAGACTAAAAGGGTTCAAAGATTAGAAATTAGGTTTCCGGGTGGACAGAGGGCGGACCCTAGAGGGAAGGGCGGTTTCGGGGTGAGGGGCGTGGAAAGGGCGGGACGGTAGGGGGGAGGGGAAATCTACGGAAGGTGGGGAGGGCCCTGGGGCAGGCGGCGACCAGAGGGCGGACCAGGGAGGCGGTTGGCCCGGGCGGGGCCTGCACTGCTCGGGCCGCCCCCGCGGCTCCAGCCCCCGGCGGGAGGAGCCTCAGGCGGGCGGCCGACTAGTGGGGGGTAAGGCCCGTCCCCCCGTGGCCGGGGCGGGCAGGGGGCGGGCGAGGCCACTCTGCCCCCTCCCCCGGGGCGGGCGGCCCATCCCCCTCTTCCTCGGAGGCTCCGCCACTGCCCCTTCTCCCTCCCTTCCCTCCGCCCCGGGCGGGACCAAGGCCTCCGCCGCCGCCTCCCGCCCGCCCCCCTCACGGCGGGGACCGCCCGGTCGGCCCTCGCGCGCGCCCCCTCATTTCCCTACCACCCCTAAGCTTGGAGTGGACTCATCCTTACCGCTCATGGTGGCAGCTGAGGGACGAGCTCAAGGGGGTCCTGTCCGGGGGGGTTGGGGGGGGCCAGGAAAAACGCGGACGCTGACGAGGCAAGCGAACCCGGACCGGACAGGGAGGGGGGGTGAGGAGGAGGGAGCAGCGCGCCACAAGCCCGGGCTAGGCCCGCCCCTTCACTGCTGCCCCGCCCAATGAGGGAGGGAGAAAGGAGGGACTCGTAGAAGAAAGGCGGGCAGGTTATCCAATGGCAAGAGTCGCTTGCTCTCTAAGGCGTGTAAGACATAGTTGCGTGCTGGGAGTCCGCCCTGAAAGACCGCCCTCTCGGTTTTAAAAAACCAATGAAAAACGCAGGAAGTGACGATAGGCGGGAGCTAGAAGTGATAGGCTTGGAGAGAAAACCAGTCAACTGCCAGGCGGGGGGCTCTCTGAGAGGTAGGGATAGGGAGGACTTTGATTGGAATGACAGAACAACGACCAACCAGAACCCTGGACGTGCCTGCGCAAAGTCCTCATGGGAGGAGAACTAAGAAGTAGGCAGGAATGGGATAGGATGCAGCTGATCAAAACCAATCGGAAATCAGGCGGGCAGCCAGGAAAGTTATGATTGGATTAACACTGAAAGAGACGCAAATTGACGGGAACAAAAAGCCAATTAAACGCCGAATGAACTGAGGGCGGGAACTTGAGGTAAGCAGAGGAGAATTGGCGTCACACTCAGTCACTCAGTCCAATGAGGAAGCCAGGCACCGCCTCTATCTTAGGCAATGGGCGTTATTAGGGCCGCCTGTCATTGTGGGAACAGGGTTGTGCCAAGAGGAGGCGGTCGCCATATTGGCCCTCCTGAGGGGACGTCTTTGCAGTGACTGAGTGGTACAATTCAGCGGTTCTCTCCAGCTCAACAAGTGTCAGGGCCGAGAAACTCGGCGCGCCGTTTGTCTTGCCACCAGTGCTCATTTGCGTCTGCATTTAACGTCCCTTAAAAGTACCTTTCAAGCCTCACTCCTCCCAGGCTGGGCAGACAAGTAGGCGGATGCCTCTGAACGTGGGTGTAAATCGTGGGGTGCAAGTGCGATATTTGACGACGGTGCTCACACCATTGGTCAATACTGAGCTGACCAATTTGCAAGGTCTTTTGTGAGACTCTAGCAAACACCATTTTATTAAATTTCCCCAAGGTGCTGACCACTTAATTTACGGCTGGTTAACTTCTCCAGAGCTTGTCTTTGAGGGTAAAGTGCCCTGAAGAACCTCCAGAAGTCAAGGTCCTATAAGCCACTTACTCTGCCCCCACACTCAAATTCTTAATTGTAAACATCGTCTAAGCATAAAACAAGATAGTAAGACAGAGTTCCTGTTTTTTACAACTACAAAGGTTTTTCCCCAAGGCACCTGAGTTTCTGGCCTCTCATCCTGACTCTTATCCCAGTTTTAGCAAAGGCAGTCTGTGTGGCTTGTCACTGACATGAAAAGGTCATTCTCTTCACTTGTATGTTACATGTTATCAATTCACTACCTATAATTTCACCACTTCTTGATGTGCTGTCGTGTTTTAAAGTCTGGATTTCACTAAAACACCTGCTTTTGGCAGGGCCTGAAGAAGGTGAAGTGTCTAGGTCAGTTAGGTGTTTTGCATTCCTTATGTCATCCTCATAACGAAGATATTAGTATTGAGATATTACACATTTTATAAGTGAAAAAATTAAGGCAGCGAAGTAACTTGCTAATAATTTGTAGTTCCAGATTCCAACCCAGAATAGTCTCACAAAATGTCTTTTATAAATTCTTTACTAAATAAAGCAATGCCTTGTATAACCATTTATGAAAATGGGCTTAATAAAAAAATTCTTTTTTTTACTTTTTTTTTTTCCTTCCTTCCCCTATCTTTCTCTCCTTGGGCTTTTTCCTCCCCAAATGACAAAGGGCCAGCTCCCAGAAGGGGTCTTTATTAATTTTTAGGAATGCTTTTGGGGTTTACGGCCATGCCATCCTGAACAAGCCTGATCACGTCTGATCTCAGAAGCTAAGCAGTCAGGCCTGCTTAGTATTTGGATGGGAGACCACCTAAAAGACCAAGTGCTTGCTGTAGGCGTAAAAAAGAAAAAAGAAATGCTTTTGGGGGGGAGAGGGGGGAGGGTGCAGGCAGGGGGATTAATCATTTCTTCAATTAAAAATAATTTTATGAAATAAAAATTCTTTTTTATTGTAACCTTCTAGCTCCTGAAAAAAATCCTGCCCATACTTCCAGGTTAGTTCAAATGACAACATCCTCTCATGTACCTGTATTATAAAACACCACATTACAATATAACTAATAGCATCTCTCCCTAGAACAAAACTTCTCAAAATATGTCAGTCTCTATGAGAATCCTGTGGGCTGCTTTTCTAAAGGTAGATTCCTAGACCCCAACTCAGACCCAATAAATGTGATTCTCTGGGGTGGGTCTTGAGAGTATGCATTTTTCAGTAGCTGTTTCAAGTGATTAGTCAGTCCTTAAATCAGTTTTAAGAAACACTAAGGGAAGAAAATAGAGCGAAGAAATTTCCGGAAGAGAAGAAACTCCCCAGAGGGAAAAAACTGCATTACTCATCTTTGTAAACCAAGCTCTTGAGATTGTAACAGCTGTTTAGTGCATCCAGCAGCAAAAGACCACACCTAAATTTGCAAGATGGAGGGGCATTGTGGAGTAGTCCTCTAAACATTTCACATATATTGTCTAACTTAATCCTTTCAATTAATTTAAGCAACTGCTATCTCTTTTTACAGATGAGAAAATTGAGGCACTGATACTTCGGTTAAATTATGACTGTGTTTAGTTTCAAACTTTGATTTTTGTTTTTTTTTTTCCATAGTTCTAAAATGGGAATTAGGGTTAGATTTTATCTCAGGTACTGAGAAAAAGGCTTAGATTTACACTCAGAAATTCAAGAGCCATCATCCTTTTCCCAATACTCTCTCTTTGCTTCTCCTGGATAACAGAATTCATAACCTGGGCAGTGACGATGTTCTCAATATATGGTTGCTTATTGATGGTCCCTGAGAGCAAATAGACATGATCCGTCTTGTCCAATTCATCTCTGAAAACCTGAACAAATTTTCTTTAAACACAAAAAACGAAAATGAATAAACTTATTTCAAGCCTTCTCAAATCACTTAACACGTAACGACTGTTTAAAAGGCAATGTAGATAGATCATTTGAGAGTTGTTAAACTACAAAACCACTCATAAGAACATGCATTATGTTTGGTTGTATAATATGTAAGCTTCACATGTACCAAGTAGTAACGTTCCAGCACAGCACTCAAGGCTCTTGGTGGTCTGCCCTGCACTTATTTGGGCTCATCTTCCATTTGTATCCACTATTCTCTTACCCTTTACTTTGTTCTTTGTTGGGTCTCCAAAGTCCAGAAACAGTTTACTCAGCTTGTCCTCTTTCTGGGCTACCAAATTCTTACTCTCATCTTTGGCAAGAACGACTTCTATTAAGTCTTTCCTACCTCCTGCAAGTATTGAATACTCTGTCTGTCCACTGTGTTCTGTTTACATACCTCCATTAGAGGTACCTAAATATCTGATCTCCAAATACACAGCAATCTTAAGGGCCAGATGATGCCTTTTCACTTTATATCCTCAGGGCCCAGCATATAGTTGACACCAGTAAACACTTGTTAAATGGAAGGGGAAGCATAGTTCATAGTTCCGGAACATCTTAAATAGGTTTCCAGATATTACACTAAGGATTGATTCTCAGCATTCAGTTATTTGTCCTTAAAGTTAAATAATTCTTCCTGATTATGAAGCCACTCTTCAGCATTCATCAATTTCCCACTTTGCAATCTGGTAATTGGAAACATTTTACAAATTTAAATACATGGATGATTTAAAACTCTCTTTTACACCATCACTGTAACCTTCCCTCTCAGTAAGCTTTCAACTCCAGCTAAGTAGAAAACAGACTAACATTTCTTTTACCTGTTCAGCCTACTGTAAGATAAAGGAGTTTAGACAGTCCCTGACAAGTTAAGTCTCAACAGTCTCAACTAGTAATGTTCTAAACCTTTAGTTCTAGCTCTCTGAACAAGAAAAGCCTAGGTTTTTCACATCATGCAGTCCAAGGTCATTTTCAGTGCAATGGTGACTACAGAAGCTGAATGGATCATCAAACAAATCCCTCATTCTTTTTAGGACCCTGGAAAGGCAAGAAACTAAGAGAAGAACTGTACCTGGGAGACCACCTAGGAATACCAGGTGGTGTAGGTGCAAAAAAATAAAAATAAAAATAATTTTAAAAAAAGAACTGTATCAAGTTGAGTTTTTATTTCAGAAACCCAGAACCTGTTGATGAGAAATCCAGGACTGGCTGCAGATATTATTCTTATTATTATCATTATTTAAAATGACTCATTCTGTATCTTCGCTATATCTTTGTTTCCTTATCTGAAGCACTGTGGCTGATCCCTGCCTAGACTGTACCTTTTACGAGGAAGGCCTTTGTTCAGTGTGGCAACCAGTGGGTGGCTCTGGTGGTCTTAAAGGCCCTGGAGAAGGGAAGAAAGGCTGGGGGTGGGGGCGGATTTTTGTCAAAGATTTGAGAGGCAGGGTCAAGAACACTATTTAGTTGTTGGAGCTAAACTCTGGTCCAACCTGACTATATGTAAACCCAGCTGGTCTCTGGAGCTTGAAAACTCTTTGACATATAAAAGCAGAGGTGATTTGAGGTATGGTAGGGAAGAGGAAGAGAAATTGCTAAGAGACGAAATTCCACAATCCACCTGCACTCTTGAGAGCTAGAGAAGCATGCTCCTTACCCAGGGAGCTCAGAGAGGAACTCAGAGAGAAACTCAGAGAGGAACGGAGACCCCAAACTGAGCAAGAAGAGAGCTTTTCTGAACATTTAAATTTGACCTTTAGGGACTCCAGCTGGAAACAAAGACATAATCAAAACATTTCCCTCCCCCAAACCATCCAAACCCCTCAGGCTCCTCAGGGATCCACAGCTAATCAGATCTGTCAGGAAGTTGGTGCTTAATGCCAATTTCCCATCATCAGTAAGTACCCCCACCCCATCCCACCCAGACCTCTGCACCCCAAGGATGACTGGGGTCCTGCCTGGCAATAAAGCATTAAAAAAGTTTCTCTTTTAACCAAAAATGAAGCAGTTTCCTTTTCTACTTCCTCTTCTGGGACAAGTAGCCCTGAGTCCCCTCCAGAGTCCAGAGTTGAGGAGAGAGTTACGCCACACCCAGCTTCCCATTCCCAGAAAAGATGATGACCCCCGACAGGCTCAACAGGTCTGGATAAAGTACCTGCCCTCCCCGGTATCCACAGCAAAGGCTGAAGGAAGGAAGGGGAAGGAAAAGAAGGGGGCCGGTCAGGGGCTGGCCCGGTTTCCCCCTCCCACAGAACCCGGGCCACCCTGGAGGCGGGCTTTGGGCTGGGCTGGGCTGGGGGAGGAGGGAGTTGGATTCATAAACAAACCCTCCTGAGCCACGAGGTGCCCAGAGAAACGGGGTGGGGTTTGTCGGCCTCAGATCCAGCCTCAGCTGGATGACTGGTGTGGGCTGGGCCGGGGCCACTCCACCCCCAATTTCCGGCTAGAGGTGGACCATCTGGCTCTCCCCAACCACAAACCCCTCCTTCCTGTTTTGCCCTCCCTCCCTCGAGCCGAGAAGCCAGTCTAGGTTCGTTGAGACTTGACACCTGACTTCTCTTCTTCCGCAAGTTTT
This sequence comes from Eonycteris spelaea, assembly GCA_003508835.1. Taxonomy (NCBI): domain Eukaryota; kingdom Metazoa; phylum Chordata; class Mammalia; order Chiroptera; family Pteropodidae; genus Eonycteris; species Eonycteris spelaea. The sequence goes on from PUFA01000028.1 coordinate 1,636,363, forward strand.
CACTGTCCCCAGGGTGAGTAGGTGATTCTTGTCGGGGAAAGGACCTGGAACACCACGTTAATTCCTTCTTGGGCTGACCCGAGACATCATGAAGAGGGAAAAGTGGAAGAGGGCAGGAGCTTCACAGACTTATGCTTCAAGAGGGGTTTTCCCACAGCTTCCCTACGCCTAATGCCCAGTTTAGGGATAACCTTTACCATGGCCTTCCTGCTCTCTCTTCTCCCCTCCCCACCATTGCAAGTGATAAGAGGTGCCTGCACAAAGGTCCCTGGGAGTCTTCCAGGAAGAGCTTGCCTTCCTCACTCACAAGACTAGTAACTAACACCTATAGATATTATAGTATCTGCTCTTTACTGATTTAGCAAGGAAGTTTAGCACTTAAGAAACGTGGCCAGCCAAGTTCTCAAGGCAGACTTAATGGAACTCCCGACACCAATTCTACTCCAGCATTTCCCAAAGGGTGAGACACTTATGCCGGTGGATTTTGAACATATTTCTCTGTGTGTCCTTTTAATGAATTTTCAAAGGAATTTGAACTACATTCAAACCTATCATTTCACAAATGTTATTGTTAGGATAGAAAAAATTTATGGAATACTGTGGAAGAGGGAAATCTGATAATGGTAAAAATTATGAAGGTTAAGTGTAAATGATTGAAGTCTGGAGAAATACACTGTACCATTCTGGTTTCTCCATCTTACATGAAGCTCTTTCTAAGGAAGAATGAGGGAGAATGAGAGTTCTTCAGTGAGCGGGGTTAGTCTAGATGATCCACAAAGTTCCTTTCAGCACTGATATTCTAAAGTTTAAAAGCAATCAGAAACTTTTAAAGCAGGAACTGGACCAAGCCTGAGAACAAGAAAAACTGAACTAGTAGAGGCAGGAATTTTCTCGGAGCCATGTCACCCCAGGCCCATCATCAAAAGCCCAGAGCTGAAGAAGAGGCCATCCTGCTCTCCACAAGGGGAAAATGCAGGACAGGATGAACAGGTCCTGGAATGGTTCCACCCCTAACCTGGGGAATTTTAGTCTCCTCATTCTTGCAAGGAGCACACAGAAGGGTTGAAGGGAGCCTGTGTGGTATGCTGCCTATGTGGTATTTGTGTCTCGAGACCTTTTGCTCAGTCCTGCCCAAGGACTGAGCCAGCCCAAACTGCCAACATTAAGCTCATCCTTCTCTGAGTGTCTCCTCCCTGACCTCAATCCACTCTGTGCCTGTGCAGACCAACAGCCACTATGGTTAAGACCCGGTCGGAGCTCAGCTTCAAGGTCCAGAGGTGGGAGGCTATCTAGGTCCCTCAAGCTTAGCCTCCTCCAGCAACTTCAAAAACACTGAATCTACCACTGGCCATGTGCATTATGTGGCCCTGATGTAGAATAATATGAAAAACTCGTAACAAATTCTCTTCTAAAGTATTGAACCTGAATATTTTAGGAAGTCTTTAGATCTAATTTCCAGTTTGAAGAAAAAATGGGGACTAGAGGAGCAAGGTAAGTGAAAACACAAAAACAAATATGAAAGATCCAAAAAGTAGGACATTCTACAGGAAACTGACTGTTTCTTCAACAAATCAAAGACAAAGAAAGGAGGAAGGGCTTAAAAAGACTTAAGAAGCAAAATGGTCACATGCAACATGATACTATTTTGAACAAACCAACCGTAAAGAGACATTTTGGGACAGTTGGGAAAATTTGAACATGGATCGGGTATTAAATGGTATCAAGAAATGATTGTTAATTGGGGTGATGTGATAATAGTATTGGGATTAAATAAGAACGTGTTTGATTTTTAAAAATGTATTTTTCAGTCGCACTTGACATACAATATTACGTTAGTTTCAAGTGTACAAGATAGTGATTAGACATTTATATACCTTATGTGCCTCAATAAGTCTAGTACCCATCTGACACCTTACATAGTGTGGGCAAAAAAGGGATCCTATGGAAAGTAATCTGAGAAGGCAATCTGATCATAAATTCCTAACTGGACATGTCATGGTGAGTAGTCACACCCCAGGCATGTAACTTTAGTAAAAGGTTTATCTTTGCCTTAAGCAAGCCCTGTTAATTGTTTCTGTGTATCTAGATTAACACACTTTTGAAATACTTCTTTTCAGACCCCTCAAGAAAAACCGCCCTCAAGAAACATATAATCTTAACTATCCCATAATCCAATCCCTCCTTGCGTTCTCCCACCTTCTGTAATCTTTCTTACATTCCCTGTTCCCTTCTTAATTTCAAATGCGTAAAAGAAACTGCAAAACTATTTATTCTCCAGAGCATTTAAGATCTTGCTTCCCGGCGTTGTTGTCAATTTGGCTCAAATGAACTCATAAAAATTCTCTACAGGCTCGGACATTGACTCTATACCCTGTGTACGAATGTGTTTTTATTAGCAGTGCATATTGAAATATTGAAGTTTAATGTCATGATGTCTAAATTATCTTAAAATACTTCCCCAAACTGACCTAAATATGGCAAATATGAATAATTGTTAAGTCCAGATAAAAGTCAGATTCATTTTTTCTTGATTTTGATTTAAATGATTTCTTAATAATACAAGTAGTTAAAATATTTTAATTAAATAATAATTAAACTGCCCACTGTTTTTTTTCTCCTTTCACATCCCCAATTTCAGGTCGTTGGCCTCCTTTACTGTCTGCTGAGGTTCACACCTTCCTGGCTGCTCTCCCTCTTTTCCCTTGCCACATCAGCCTATGGCATCCTGCCAAAGACATGCCACCTCTTGCCATACATCTTAAGGTTTGGTGGTTTAGAGGAGGAAAGTAGAAGGCTGAGACTTCTCTTACACCGCCTTTTTGGTATCAGTTTCAGGGTAGTGGTAGCAGAATTTGGGGAAAACACTCTCCCCTATGCTGAAGCCAGCCATGTCTCAGCCAGTCAGCACTATCACACTGTGTGGCGGCTAACCCAAAGAAGGAAGACTGACAGAAAATTGAGCAATCTGCCCTTGGGGCAGGCTTCTGACTAAGGCCGAGGAGGGAGGCAGTAGGCTGGAGAACTTCCTGCCTCTCAACCTTTGTGATTATTTATTCCCTGCTCCCCTATGCACTCTAGACCAAAGCCAGTCTCTCCACTGTGCTCATTCAGTGTTAACATGGTCTGTGCAAGACAGGTCACTAGACACTGGGGGAGATTAGATGAATAAGTCATGGCTTAGTAGGACTCATACACAGCCTCGTACGCAGCTAATTATAATAAATTATAATATGCTGTCCTACATGCAATGAAGGAGATACAAACTTCTCTCCCTTTTCAGACTCCCACCATCCTCCCTCACAGTAATAATCGGTCATCAAATCCTATCAATCTTATTCCATAAATGTCTTTCAGATTTATCCCTTCCTCTCTCTCCATATCCTTTGTTGCTGACTTAGTTCGGCATAGCCGCCATTGCTTACTTGGTGTTATTACTATATAGAATGGATTCCTTGTCTCCAGCTTGATTCTCTTCAAAATAGGCTCCATGTTTTGGTCCCAGGGAGTCTTATCTTACTGAACACAGATCTCATTATTTGGTACAAATCAAATCTTTGCAGGCCCTGTCTTTCACCTAGAAATGTTTAAGTAAAGCTCCAGCCATACCCACTCACCTATTTATTATTAATAAAATCGGCCAAGTGGTTTCCTCTGTGACATCCACTGATACACACATAGGTGTGTGCCTGGAATACCCCTCCCCTGTAGTAGTTCAACAGCTCAGCTTTTGGAACCTTTGTGTACTGTTGATGGGAACTGAAAGTGGTGCAGCCACTATGGAAAACAGCATGGAGGTTCCACAAAAAACTAAAAATACCATATGATCCAGCAATTCCACTTCTGGATATCTATCTCCAGAAAATGAAAACACTAACTCAGAAAGATACATGCACCCCCATGTTAATGGCAGCATTGCTTACAATAGCCAAGATATATGGAGACAACTTACGTGTCCATCGATAGATGATTAAAAAAAATATGTGTCTATACAGTGAAATATTACTCAGCAATAAAAAACAATGAAATCTCGCCATTTGCAACGACATGGATGGACCTTGAGGACATTATGTTACGTGAAATAAGTCAGACAGAAAGACAAATATCATATGATCTCACATGTAGAATCAAAAAAACAATAACAAAAAAACAAGCTCACTCATAGATACAGAAAACAGATTGGTGGTTGCCAGAAGCTGAGAAGGGGGGTAAAATAGGTGAAAAGAGCCAAAGGTACAGTTATAAAGAAATGAGTCCTGGGGCTGTAATATATAACATGGTGACTACAGTTAATACTAGTATATTACGTGTTTGAAAAGTTGCTGAGAGTAAATCTTTAAGTTCTCATCAAGAAAAAAAAATTCTGTATATAAGCTGATGGGTGTTACCTAGACCTATTGTGGTCATCATTTCACAATATATACAAATATTGAATTATGTTGTACACCTGAAACTAAAGTATGTCAATTATACCTCAATTTTAAAAACTTTTACTAATAATAAAGATACCAAAGGGGGCAGGGGAAGAACTCACCTTTCACGTCTTAGAGCAAGCTTCATTTCTGCAGTCGTTTCCAGGAATATTCCTTCTCTCTCTAGAATTTACCACACTTCTCCAAGTGTCCCTACTGCCACTTCTGCTCGTCTACCTTGCAGCCTTCAACTCTTTGTTGCACTTACTTGTCTGTACATTTATAAACACGATGGCGTGAAGGGAACCTGAGTCTTGGAGCCACAAAGTTCACATCCAGGCTTACAACACTTTGCAGCAATTTATTTAACCTGTCTGAGCCTTAGTTGCCTCATCTATAAAATGAAGATATTATTTACTTGAAAGGGTTGTAGAGATAGTAAATGAAAGTGTGGTCAGTCATTTTGGCTTTTATTGTGGGCTCTTAAAAATCTGGTTTTTGTTTTTACTGCCCAAGAAACACATGAACATCATCTCTTTGTATACAAAGATTGAAAGTCAAAAGTGTAGTGCATACGTGTACATCTTCTTGCACTAACCTATCCTGTACACAACATTCTCCCTTCTCCCAAGGTAGGGGACCACCTTCACCACTTAACATCTTGGTTTGCAGCTTTTTAGTCCCCTTTCTATGTATTTACATATATTTATATACATTCAACAGATATTTACTCAATGCCTACTAAGTGCCACGCACTGTTCTGGTGTGGCAATGAAGAATCAACAGTGAACAAAATAGAGGGAAAAAAAAAAACTCTGCTCTTTTGACCTTACTTGCTATGTTCATATATCTCTTTGCTGTTGGTATTTTTTATGTAAATAGGGATTATAAGTATTCTAGAGCTTGCTATTTTTTTAACTTAACAAAATATATTAAAGATCTTTTTGTGTCTTTTTTTAAATTTTTTTCTGAATTAGTATTTCAAACCCTGTTGCAGCAAACACCTTTCTATATATATATTAGTGTTTAGGTATGGCATTTAAGAGAGAATGGAGACCTGTATAGCAGAAGGGTTAAGAGGACAGATTCTAAAGACAGACCGCAGGTGTGAATCTTGGCTGTCTTACTAGCTATATGACCTTAGGCAACTCAAACTCCATGACTCACTTATTTCATCTGTAAAATGAGGAAATATTTACTCCATAGAACAGGTTGAGGTATGGTTAGAATCTCTGCACATAGTAAGCAGTCCATACATATCAGTGTTATCTGTATAGATTTCTAGAAGTAGAATTGCTGAGTCAAGATTATGCACATTTAAAATTTTGATACATTGCCAAATTATCTTCTAAAAAATATTGCCAGCTACACTCATACTCACACTGTGACAGTGATAGTTTCCCTGAATTCTCACCAATTTTTAAAATTGTCATCGATCTGATAGTTCCATTATTGAAGTTTGTTTGTTTTCTGATTTATCAAGATTTGTAAGGACAAGTGTCTTTTCTCTGTTATTGTCCATTTGTATTTTGTCCTCTGTGTATTGTCCTTTCATGTCCTTTGTCCATTTTCCTATTGACTTGTTTGACTGAAGCCCTTTATGTGTATTAGATATTAATTCTTTGTTAAAATATGTCAAATATTTTCTCCCTGTCAATTGATTTTTTGTTGTTTTTTGAAATTTAAAAAAAATCAACTTTAGTGAACTATAATTTTTACACTGTAAAAGGTACCCACTTTAAATGTATTACATTTAAATGAGTTTTGATGAGTTTAGACAAAATTTTGTACCTGTGTAATCATCACAAAAATCAAGATATGAAACTTTACTCTAAAAACTTCTCTGTCCATTCTCCCAGACAATCCTTGTCAACCCCTCCCTCACCTCAGCACTCAGGTAGCCACTGACCCACTTTCTGATTAGATTTTATTCTAGATTTGAATCTAGGAAAGAATTAGATTTGTCTTTTGTAGAGTTTCACAGAACTAGAATCAGATAGTACATACTTAAAAAATTTTTTTTGTTCTAGCTTCTTTCACTCAACATAATGGTTTTCAGATTTTTGCTTGCTGTTGAGTATATCGGTAGCTTATTCCCTATTATTACTTAGTAGCGTTCCATTGTGTGAATATACCACAATGTGTTCATCCATTTGCATTTTGATGGACATTTGTGTGTTTCTACTATTTTGATTATTATGAATAAAGCTGCTATGAATCCCATAAAAGTCTGTGTGGGGATATGTTTTTATTTCTCTTGGGTAAATACCTAGGAGTAGAATGGCTGGGTCTTATGGTAAATGTATGTTTAACTTTATAAAAAATTGCCAAACTTTTTTCCAAAATTGCTGTACTAGTTTACATTTTTAAATATACATGCCTAAATACTAGATACTTATGCTTTTTAAAAAATATTTTCTTCCTGTCAGTCGCCTTTTAACTTTGTTATTATCTATGTAATAGAACTTATTTTTTACAGATCAAATCTGTTTTCTTTTCGTACCTTGAGTTGGGTCCATTTATCTTCACATCCCCATCACCTGGACCTGTGCCTGGCACAAAGTAGCCCCTCAATAAATGTTTGCTGAATAGGCCAACAATAGTGAAGAATTCCATAGCTATGCCTAGAAGTTTGTAAAAAGGATCACATTCTGATCACTTAGCTAACACAAGCAAGTTACAGGAGATGAATTTAACCACTAGTAAAATACTCCAAAATATTATCTGTGAAGGAGAGGACAGACTAATGAGATTTGGGAACACCCCAATGCAACAACCTAAGTTCCACAACACACCTGTATCCTTCTTTAAAACACTTATCTGATTCTATCACACTCCCCCACTTAAATATTTTCAAGACTTTCAGGTACCCTTGGGATAAAGTCCCCAACCTTAATTTGGCCTATAAAACTGTGAGTCATCCTGTCTTCAAGTTTGTCCACCGTTTCTTCCTCCCCATTCATATATGTTTTAGGTTCTTTCAATGTGCCATGATTATCCCCAAGCTAGGGCCCTTGCTTGTGCTGTTCCTTTTCCCTGGAACACTTCTTTCTCCTTCTACCTCCACTTTCCCTCTCCTCCTCCTCCTCCTCCCCCCCCTTTTTTTTTTTATTTTTATTAGTTTCAAGTCCCATTTAACTTCTAAGTGGCTTTTCCGGACTCAGTTTAATTCTCATCTCCTCAGGGAAGGTTTCCTTCCCCAACTCCTGAGACAGCCTTAGGTCCCATATAACCCTGTAATTACTCATTCAACTTTTGTTTTCCCCAAAATATTTTAAGTTCCAAGATCCTGCTGTTCTTGTATGTCTTTTTTGTCCCACTGTCTACTAGAGTGCCTGGCTCATAGAAGAAACTTGATAAAGGTTGAATAGATGAATGAATTAAAGGTAAGACAGGATCAAGAGGAATTATAGGATTCATTAAGTAGTCTAATTTTATCTTAGGGGTAAGGGGAGCCACTGAAAAATTTGAAGCAGAAGAGTAATATGCAAATATCTCAATCATATTAGACTGAGATGAACTATTTGGATAAATTGACAGTAGAAATTGCACAGTGATAGAATGAACACCTAAGGAGACCTTCATCCAGCCTGGAAACACCTAAACTAAAGGGGAAATCATGAATCAACCTACCTGAGGATCTTTTATAAAAACACCTGGCCCCACTCCAATCCAATTAATCAGTACCTCTGGGGTTGAGACTCAGACATCTATACATTTTAAAAGCTCATAAAGTCATTCCAATATACAGCCAGAGTTGAAAACCATTGAATTAATTTCCAGGGAGCAAAGGCAAAGCAGCTAAATATTGTTGAACATAAAGTTGAACACAAAGAGCTTTGGACTTTATCTTCTAGGTTATAGAGAACCTTGAAGGATTTTCCTTCTACTTTTATTGAGAAATAATTGACATACATCATTGAATAAGTTTAAAGAGTGCAGCATGATGGTTTGATTTTTATATATATTGTGAAATGATTATAATAGGTTCAGTTAACATCATCTTCTCATATAAATACAATAAAAATAGAGGAAAAATTTTTCCTTGTGATGAGAACTATTAAAATTTATTCTCTAAACAACTTTCCTCTATGTCATGCAACAGGCTTAGCTATAGTCATCATGTTGTACATTATTATGTCCCTAGTATTTATTTTTCTCAAAATTAAAAGTTTGTAACTTTTGACTACTTTCCTCCAGTTCCTCCTCCCCTACCTTCCACCTCTGGTAACCACAAGTCTGATCTTTTTTTCTATGAGTTTGTTTTTGTTTTGTTTTTGTTTGTTTTTAGATTCCACATATAAGTGAGATCCTATAGTATGTGTCTTTCTTTGTCTGACTTATTTCACTTAGCATAATGCCCTCAAGGTCCATCCATATTGTTGCAAATGGTAGAATTTTCTCATTTTTTATGGCTGAATAATATTTAGTTGTATATATATATATATATATATATATATGCCACAACTTCTTTATCCATTCATCTATCGATAAACACTTGGATTGTTTCCGTACCTTGGTTATTGTAAATATTGCTGTTATGAATGGGGGGGGGTGCAGATATCTTTTAAATTAGTATTTTTGTTTCCATCAGATATGTTCCTAAAAGTGAAATTGCTGGATTTCATGGAAGTTCTATTTTTAACTTTTTGAAGATCCCCGATACTGTTTTCCATAGTGGCTACACCAACATATACTCTCACCAACAATGCACAGGGGTTCCCTTTTCTCCACATCCTCTCCAGCATTTGTTATTTGTCTTTTAAGTGATGTTTGATGGATTTTAAATGGGAAAATGAGAGTCTGGTATATGGAATTTTTGTTTTCAATCTAGGTGCAAAGAATCAATGGATTAATCATACTCTTTGGTTCATAGTACACTATCATTTAAAATTATACAAAACCCCTCTCTAGTTTATTACCCCCTTCATTTCTACACTGTTCTCTTCCTCCTATAAGCACCATCTAATGTGTTCATTTGTCCCTGAATATATATGTATCTTTGTTTTATGGGTGTGTTTAATTTGCATGTAGAACTTAATCATGCTATAAGTCTAATTGTTTTACTTTGGACAAACACAATACTCTTAAAGATTTATTCATGTTGTTATAGATATATCTAGTTCATCACTTCTGTTGCACAGTATTCCCCGAGATGGAGAATCGGTTTCTTTAAACCATGAAGCTGTCATGAATGTCCTCATACATGTTCTCTTATAGTTCTATGCAATATTTTCTTGTGGTGATGATTCTAAAATAAGGATATGGCCATTTTACCACTCTGCTCCACATCCTTCAATTACTCCCATTTCTTTTAGAGTAAAGCACAAATTTCTGAGGATGACAAAGGAATCAAATCATTTTACATCTCTAAACTTCTCATTCCTTCCTAAGAAGACCTAACAATACTTGCCTAGTTGATAAGGCACTTGTGAAGATCAAATGAGTTGCTTCAGGGTACGTGCCACTATAGTCAGCAAAGAACTATTAAAATGTAGATTTTATTAATAGAGTGTATTTTAATACATTTTTTCCCTTTCAAGGTGGTCTTCATGCTTACTTCAGCCAGATCTGAGTGATATAAAAATGTGTGTCGCAAGGAATAGGCAGCGTACTCATTGGACATTCTTGGCAGCACGCAGCCTAAGTGTTAATTAGGTAGGTAATTAGGGAGAGCGAGAATGAGAAGGTTGGAGGTGAGTAGATCCTACTTAGAGCAGGTTTGAGCCCTTGCCCTTTTTTTCCCAATTTTTATAGGCTTCCTAAGAACAAAGACCAGGCCTTTATTTTTTTCATTTATCTTCATTATCTCTTGTAACCTTTGAGAGAGGCTCATAGAAGGTGCTCACTAAATGCATGCTGTTTTGCGGAGAAAATCCAGACCATGCCAGCCTCAAATCTGGGAAGGCATCCTTGTTTTTGTCCCCATTGCTGGTGAACCAGGGGATGTGCATCTATGCTCCCCAGAGTTTGTCAGTCTACTTCTTTCCTGCCCACCTCCTTCCACCCCCTGGCTTTTCTCCCTGCTTCCTTTATATGTCTTTTACTCATCCTTCAGATCTCTATAAAAGTGGTCACCTTCTCTGGGAAGGCTCCTCAAGTTTGAATGGTGTTTCTTCCCTAGCATTCAGCACTTATAATAATAGCTACAAGCAAGTGGTGGAGCGTGAATTTACACTCTAGTCTGTCTGACTTCCAAGACAGTGCTTTAACCACCACCTCAAACTGCCTCCCATTGTCATAGGAGCATAGCTGTTTACCAGGTTATCTTCCACTAGATTGCACACTTCTTGTTAAATGCTATATTGCATACTTCCAGCACACACCTGGCACATAGCAGATACGCAGGAAATGTCTGTGAAAGGAAGGCAGACAGGTAGACGGAACAGGAAATAGACCCTTACTTGCTGAATTCTGGCCTGGGAGTCAGGAAGCCTTTGGAACTTTGACAAGTAACTCGCCCTTTCTGAGCCAAGGCTGGAGAAGGGTTAGAATCAGACTTCTTCCCACCCCACCCCTTGCCTGAGAGCTGCATCGCCTCCCCCGTCCACCCCACCCCACCTCCGCAAAAACTTGGCAATCCTCTGACCCAAGAGCAAGCCCGAGAATGCTGATAGGTGGAGTCGTTGAGCAGCTCACTCCTGCCACCTGGTGGTGCTAGTTGACTTTGTTCAATCTGCTTTCTCCAGAGCCTCAGACCTAGGGGAAAGTCGACTCTGAGAAAGTCTAGAAGTTTTTTTGCACGTTCCTCTTCCTTCCAAGGGTTTTTCTTTCTCTGGAATGCCTTCCCATTCGCAGCACGCATCCACAGTCCTGCTATTCCAACGCAACAAGATGAATTGAATGGAGTTAAGTCTTTTAAAGGTTTGAAGGTCTAAGCTCTGAAAAGGTTGTGATGCACACTTCCAGCATAAGGACTTCCAGACAAACAATACTAAAAGTATTTATGAATTCCATTATTAAACACCCATTCTAGCATTCCTGAGGTAAAGTAAAAAGAGAACCTTAGACATGGAGGTCAGGGGTTCTCAATCAGATGCAGCCAAATTCATTTGTTTTCCGATAAGGAAGCAGAAGCACTGACAAGTAACGTGAGTCATTATGTTTTCAAATATGGTCCTTAGTTTTTTCAAGTACCTTTTTTCTTTCACTAAGCTGTTAAGATCTCAAAGAGCAAGCACTGAGGGTCCTATGTAGCATTTTCTCTATAATATTTCACCCAAGGGGCTGCTTAATAAATGCTATTGGCGACTAAATTGATTAATAGGTTTTTATACTGGAGCTAGAGCAAAAAGTTGCAAGCTAAATACGAGGATGGAAGATGAAGGTTACACCAAATAAAGGACTTCTAGATAGTTAGAGAAGTGAACCTTTAAACAAGTGAGTAAAAATGGCTTGAGGCAACTCCTCCCCAGGTGGGCTTGAGAAAAAGGAGGATATGCCTTCCTCCTAGGCCACTGAGACCCAGGAAAGAACACAATGACTTTTGGCCAGACCGATTAGCTTTGGTTCTTATGATTACCTTATTCTCTCTTCCCTCTATCCCAAAAATTTCAGAACTTTACAATTTAAAATATTCCCCCTAAACCAGTGAGATGTTCCAGAAGAGAGTAGTTAATGTATCTCCATCTTTAGCTTTTCCAAAGCTCTGTCCCATATTGTATGCATGCCCAAATCTGCATCCTTCCCAGCAAAAGACAAACATATGGGATGTAAGAATTAGACTCCTGTACTGGAAAGGCAGTGGGCAGAAGAGAATAAGGCTCAAGAATGGACTGAGCTGGGGATTCAATCTCCATGTTCTTCTTCTCAACCATTCTGGCTAAGATAGAAGATATTAGGGGGAGCAGCGATGAAAGGTGGAGAGTGGATTGTCACCAATGAGGCCACAGGTCCCCAGATTCCCAGGCTCCTATAGCTCCCTGAAGCTGCATATTTTTTTTCTGCTTTGTCCCTTGGCTGCCATGGGTGAGCCTACTGGATACCATATGCCGCCTCTCTAGGAATTTGGAAGCAACTAGAAAGTACTCTGAAGGTAGCACCAACAACAGGAGCATCCCAGGCTGCTTCTATGCCAGCTGGTTCCCAGGATTCTAGAGAGAAGGGTCAGGCCTGAGAGCCGCCCAGAAATGTAACAGGGTGGTGGTTATTGTCTGGCAGGGCACAGGCAGTCTTAGGTGTCTCTGTCTGTCTCCTCACCCTCCATTAACTAAGGTCTCCCTGCTGTCCTACCCTTGTGTTCTTTGATTTCTAAGATTTCCTTAGCTGGCAGAGGAAGGCCTAGGGTTCAAGGAGACTTTAGAGGAGTAAGGGACTGGGTAGAGGGAGAAAGAGTGTGTGATCATCTCTGTGTTTGTTGAATGTATTTATGTGACTTTGTATGTCTCTTTCTAAAACCTGGCCCCTGTATTTGATGAGTGTCGCCATAAATACCCATGGGTGTATAACTGTGGCATGTGGTGTGTGCCTTGTGTGTCAGGTCAGGGGCTCCCTATAAAGGGTATGTGTTGGGAGGAGGTGATGATGAGAGCTTGGTTCCCTCTACTCCTCCCCCATCCTTGCTCCCATCTGGCCTTGATCAGTCGGTCCCTGGGGAGGGAGCCGCGGTTTCGGATACAGGAAAATGTTCCAGGAAGCGGCCACTGTGCTGGGCCCTGCTCCTGCTCCCCCAGCGGAAATTGTTCCAGGAGGGAGGAGGGAAGGGAGTGTTGAGATAGGATTAAGGGAGGAGGGGGTGGTTCTTGGCTCCCTTCTCTATGAAATAAAGCAGGACGAATTGATGGGAAACTCAGGTCAGCCAGAAACCTGTATGCTGCTACCTAAATCATCTAATGAAGGAAAATTGAGAGCCAGTAAAAGAGGGTTCCTTTTCTTATCTGGTTCTCTCTCTAGTGACGTTTAAGGACTTTGATCTGTGTAGCCCCTAGGGGTCCCTTTTCTGGTGCTGCTACTGAGTAGCCAAGCTAGGGAGCAAGACACCTTGGTCTTGTCTGAAAGTGGTGTAGCTTGCTGGAGGAGGGTGGGCACAAGATTCAACCCCCTCTTCTCCCCACTAAGGGGCTTTGAAGCTTAGATCCAGGACTGGGAGGGCTGCCTAATTGGGATAATGGAGGTTAATGGGGCGCCTGGAGGGGTGGCCACGCTCCTAGATCAAAGAAGCCAGCTCTTCCTAACCACCACAGCTGGAGGTCACAGCTGGAGGGGGAGGGGCAAAGACTTCGGGCCAGCCAGCAGGGGGTGCTCTGGCCCCTGAATACCTGTCCTTACTGAGTCTCCGACCCCTTCTTTGCTTGGAACTTCTTTTGCCTAGAGAGAGCTTGTGGGCAGCGGGTGTTGAGGGGGATAAGGGAATGGAGAAACCTTGAGATTCAGACTCTTTTTGGTGTGGGGAGGGAGATAAGAAAGAGAAAGGGCACGAGAGGCTGGCAGCCAGGGGTTCATCGGGACCTTCGGCACTGCAGGGCCCAGAGGAGGACGCCTGGGATCCGGGACTGGAGAAAGCCAGGGCTGGGGAGACAGGACTCCTATCGTAGATTCAGGCCGTAGAGAAAGGACTGGGCGTGGCATCTGGGGCGCTGGCTGCGCGGAGGGGAAAGGGGCACACCGAGCTCCCCCGCCGCTGCCTGCTCCCCCCCCCCCGGTTGGCCCTCCCTCTCGGGCTCTAATCGGCGCGGCGGCCGCAGCGGGCAGAGTCAGCGCCGCCAGTCTCCGGGACGCGACTCCCAGCAATTGTGGTCGGGACCGCAGATATGCAGCTGCCTAATGCCCGGGCGCCGGGCCCGGCCGGCCCCGCCTGCGCCCCGCCCCTCCGCTCCCGGCCGTGCGGGGACACTGAGGCACGGAAGGGAGGCAAGTCCCAGGCGGTCCTCAGCCAAGCCTAGGCTTCGAGAACCGCTGGGGAGGTCCTCAGACTCTCTCCACATCCCCAGATCTCACGATCTGTGCTTCTGGGGGCACCTATATTCGCCACAGCTGGAGCTGGGGCTGAGATCCCCAGTCCTGCCTTAAAACTTAACTCCTCGCCTTGCTTCAAACCTCCACGCCGAAAAGTCAAGCAATGCTTTGAGATCCAGAGGGGGCATACGATTGAATGGGTGTGGGGAGGAGGTGGTAGTAGTGGTGGCTGAGTTTCAAAGGCACTCATTAACCCAGGCAGTGGAAAAAGGAAGAATGGGTAAGGGTGGCCTAGGCAGACTCCGAACAAAAACTTACAAGGAGTTCCTTCGGAGAAAAGAGAAGGGGGGTGGAGAGAGGCAGGGATGGATGAAAAGGGGGAAATGAAGTAGTTAAGGAGAGATTGAAGCAGTGTGTGTGTGGGGGGATCCTCCTGGGAGGCTGGAGGCCAGGTCCTCAGATAGTGTGGCACCTTTACTACGTTGGCCAGATCTAGTAGCTGTCAAGGGCCATTCTCCAAGAATAGATACTTTTAACTTCCTTGCATGACCTAGACTCACATGTCAAGGGAAGACACTCTTGACTGCTCCATCTCCTCACTTCTTACATCCAATTAGGCACAAGTCTTGTCTATACCAGTTCCTAAATATCAGCCTTTCATTGACTTCTCCTTATGGACTCTGCTGCTACAGGCCACACATTCTCTCACCTCTTGCCTGGACTGCTACAACAAATTTGCCTCTAATTTTGCTCTCCTCTGAACTTCAACAATACTAATAGGCACTACTGATGGAACAACTACTAAGTGCCAGACACTGTGGTAAGAATTCCACGTGTATTATTCCTAATCCTTTTAACAACCCTGGGAGGTTCCTATATTACTGTTTGCCAATTCTAAAGAAGAATCTAAAGTATCAAAAGTTAAATAACCCACACTTACACCATAGTAAACAACTGATTTACCCAGAATTGCCTGGCTCTAAGCCTCAATTCCATTCTCCTCTCTGCAGCCAGGGTCATCTTTCTAATATAAAAATATCCCCATGTGTTGCCCTTAAGATCAAGTTCAGATCCCTAGCACAGGTGATTAGACCTTCTCCATCGGTCTCCACTCTCAGTGCTCCAGTCACACTCAACTTTCAGCTCCTCAAAAATGTCATTCTTCTCGCATACCTCTGGGCCTTTGCATATACTCTTCCCCTGCTTTTAATGCTCTCCCTCTCTTCACCTAATTCTTATTCATCCTTCAGTTTTTTTACCTAGTCTTTTCTTTCAAAAAGCCTTCTTTGATTCCCCCAACACCAGTTTAAAGTCACTCTTTTGTCTCCAATAACTTCCAGTGCTTACTCTCTCAAGATACTTCCCACTCTTTATGTTAGTTGTTGATGCATAAGGCAAAGGGCTGGGCCTGTCTTGTTCATGGTTGCATGCCTGAGCTTAACAGTGTGTTCGTGGCACAATAGGTGCTGGCCGAGCATTTGTTGAATTAAAGAATGTTCCTCAGGTCCAGCCTTAAGTCTCAAAAACCTGTACTCCCAAGAAGAATCTGAGCAGTTCAGAGAAAACAAGATTGGGGTGGTGGTGTCCAGGATTTTGAAGGACCTTTGCCTTGGCTTGTTCAGCCCCATTGCCTAGGATAGAAGATGTGATCAGGACTCCATCACCCAAGTTCTCTTTGTTTAAAGACACAAATATATTTCACATTTCAGATTCCAGTGTAACTTTTTTTTACAAACAGGCATTTCCTCAAGATGACCAGAGTCTTAATTCAACGCTGAGCCATGTGAAACACCTACCCAGGGTAGGCTTCTCCATTTCAGGATCAGGTCTCAGTCTTCCCCTTCCCTGTCTTTTCCTCTTTGTCCTCTGCCATCCTTGCTCCTTCTTCCCCCTCCCATAGCACTTCTTATTCTGATTCTTTGGTATTATCTCAGGGTCAAATGTCAACTAAGGAAACTGAGGCTCAGACCCAAGGGGAGCCAGGGCGAGCACCAGGATTCTTGACCTGTGGCCCTGGTCCTAGATGAGGGAACAGGGAGACCTAGCAGACAGGGAGAGAGTTGAGGTACATATGTATGTGTAACTGTGCATAGCACGCGGTGGGGTGAAGAAGCCTTTTCTAAGCTGTCATACACAGAGGTTGCTGGCTTCTTAAAAGCTTCTCTCTTCCCTATATCCTCAGCTTTGCCTCTCAGAATTGAATCCCCTTCCCCAAGCTCCCTGAGTCTAGGCTCAGGATGCTAGGTCAATGGACTGGATAGTGTCCACATCCCAAAGCCATGGAGCCTCCCTAGCTCAAGGAGTGAGTTTTCCTGGTCCTCAGTTCCATGGCTTTTGGAGGGCCCTATCAGAGTCTCTTAACTATATTCCCACCATCTTCATTTTCCCCTAGGTCTATCCCTTTGTCTTTCTTTTTCCCTGTCTCTGGGTGCCTTCTTTCCTGTCCCTTCTGGGCTCTCTGTCACCAGTGTCTCCACTGGAGACAAGGGCTGAGTCTGGGTTCCTGGGGGTGGGCAGTGGCCAGATCAGGGGCCCGGGACATGAGCGCAACTTTCCAAACTTCTCTTCCAGGCCCCTGTGGTTGGGGAGCTCCACAGAGGGAGAGATGAGTCAGCAGGCCGCGCAGAGCAGGGGGGTCTGAGTGGGGTGGGGATGCTGGGGTTCCCCAGAGCCAGGGAGTTCACTGGGGTCATCTGGGGCCCTTAACTCTGGTAAATTTGGGGAGTAAAAGATCAGTGAGTCTCCTAAAGGTACACTGGAGGTTCCTACACTAGTAGGAGTTGCAGATAGCAATTCATAGGAATGGCAGTGCCCTCTACATCACCCTTATCCAGGATTCTTGTAGAAAGAGGGGTTCCTAAATCCCCTTTAGGAGAGCTCGGGGATTTTTAAAGCTGTAAAATTGTGATGGTAGGCCTGTGTACATGTACAGGATATTTGCTATATTGTAACTATGTGTATGATGTGAGCCTGTGTGAGTCCTGTGGGTGATATTCAAGGTAGCTATGAGTCTCTCTGTATGTATGTACACTGATAAGTGCATTCCTGTGATTGGGGGTTAGGGTGAGTGTCTTGGTATGGGCATCACTTGTATTTTGTATGTATATAAGTGTGTATCCGTGTGGGTGCCTGTAGAGTATATATGTTTATATATGTATATATGTTTATCATTCAGCGTGTGTGCAAGTGTATCTGAAAAGTGTGTCACTCATTAAGTCTGTATTAGAGTATGTGTCAATCTTTATTTTAGGGGTTCTGTTCTCTGTTCACCAGAGATTTTATCTAGGGGAGCCAAACCTGTAATAACAACAAAGGAAGGGCTAGTAGTCTCTTTGGATTAGGACTCTCAGAGGAGCCCAGCCTAAGAGGTGGGCAGAGGGGAGTAGTATGGAAGGAGGCAGCTTCCCTGAGGAGTAGGGGGCTAGAAGTCTCCCACTCTCCCGAGTTCACTCTCTCTTCATCCCCACTGATTATTTCAAAAAGATCTATAGAGAACCGAGGCGGGTTCCACATTCAACCCCCTCTAACCTAGAAATCCCACCCTAATTCTTCTAGGGGAAGGAGGGAAGGGAGCGGTCCCTGTGGTTCAGCCCAGTCCTGGGGTTGAGAGATCAGAAAGGCACCGTCCCACCCCTTCCTTCAGGGGCGTCCATCTCTGGGAGCTCAGCGTCTGGGTGGCCATGGGCGGAGGCTTAGGGGCCCCCAGGGTGGTGGGGGGTGGTGGATAGAAACCAGATGCCTAGGGGGTTTATACTGGAAGGACCAGAGCCGCAGCCTCTACCCGCCCCTGCCACATGGCGCCTCTGCCTGGGCTGCCCCACCCCCTGGGAGGCTGGGCTGAGGGAGGCCTGTGAGGGTGGAGGCAGGTCCTTGGTCGGGGCTCCCAGTTGCTGCTCCTGTCCCTTGGGGGCACTGGGAGGGGTTTGGAGGTCTGGACCCAGGAGTACCAGCGCCTTGACTGGGCTGCAGGATTACCTTTAAAAGGCGTGTGGAAATCAGAACCCGGGGTCTAAGAGAGGCAGCGGGGGACTTCCAGCAGCCCCTCTGATTGGCTTTGGCACAGACCTTTTGGGAGGGGACTCTGTGTCCAGGCACTGTTCTATTGGGGTTGACACATTAGGGGCCCTGGTTCATATTTTCCTGGGGACCCTGCTTCTTCCTTTCCCTTTCCCGGCACTCCAGCCCCTTCCTAGGTAGGGTTAGGGTTGAAGGTCCTCCAAGGAAGTGGAGGTTGACCCTCTCTGTCCTCATCTCTACTCCCCAACCCTGCACCTCCTTTCATCCTTTAGTTATTCCTCTTTTTACCTGTCAGTCTCTTCCTTTCCTACCCAATCTAGTTTGAGTCCTAATACCTTTCTCACCTGCCATTTCTCCTCTGGAGTCTAGACTTTTCTCCTCTTCCTCACTTGTCTATCTGATCTAACTGGCCCTGGACTTTTCTTCAGGCACAATTTTCTCCAAACTTCCCCATTCTTCTTAGCTTCCGAAGGGGTGAACAGAAATCCATCCCACACCTCAGGCTCAGAGCCCCCCCCCACCAGGGGGAGACTCGAGGTCATGGGACACCCCACCACGGGCACTTCCTCTTGGGCAGACGGGTGGGGTGGCCCGTGTAATCATCGGACACAATTATGTGCTATTTATACTCCATCCCCGCCCCCCACCTGCCTGACTGCTTTAACCCTCTGCCTCCTCTGTCTCCTCCTGACCTGACCGGGCCTCATGCTATTTTCCCTGCCCTGTTCTTTCTCGAAGTCATTGTCTCCTCATCTTTGTTCCTCTGGGCTGGTTTCTTTTCGTTTTTAGATTGTCTGCTCTCTGTTTTTTTTTTAAGCTATACCTGGTCTTCTGTTTTTTCTCTTTTCTCTTTCTCTGTTATATCCTATAGTGTTCTTATTCTCTCGGATTGTTTCATTTGCTCTGTGTGTCACTCAGGTCTTTCTGTGGTTCTTCTTTTGCTTCCTTTCCTTAGTCTGCCAGCCACCCTGGTTCCCTAACCCTCTCCCCAAAAGTTGATCCCAGACAGTTCCTTGAGGGAAATCAAATGGGGCTGGAATCCAGAACTCCTGGGTCCTACCCTGAATTTTGATCCTGCCTGCTGGTTAAGTTTCTTTAACCTTCCTTGGATATCCAGCTCCTTCCCCTTCCTTACCTTTTCCTTGGAGAGCTGGCAGAGCAAAAGGAACAAGGAGTGGACACTCAGGAAGAGAAAGCGAGGGGACTGTGTTGGAGAGTTGGGGGAGTGGGAAGGGAAGGATAGGGCTCCATTCCTCTGATGGGCAGGGCTGGGAGGGGGGAAAGGGTGTGTTGGGGAATAACTTGTAAAACAACCCTAGCTGGCTGGGCCCCTCTGAGGGAGAGATGCTGGTTCTACCACTTGGCTGCTCAGTCCTCTTTCTCCCACAAACTTACCTCAAGACTCAGGTTTCAGTTAACAGACTTTTTGGTTTCCCTCTCCCAATCTGGTTGAACTTCTCTTCTTCCCCATTTTGATGAGAAGGCAAAGATGGGAAGTCCTGCTTATGCTCTAACTTCAATTCTTCTTGCTGCAGAGGAAACTGATGCATGGCAATGAGAAAGGAAACCAGGAGCCCCTCCAAAGAAAGCATGATCACTCACTAGAACTATCTGTCAAAGGTTGGAGATTTGATGTGTGGCCAAGAGGGGCCTGGGAAGGGTAACTGGCGAGGAATGATGAAGGCCTGGGCATATCTTTTAGGGGGCTTAATTGAAATGGGCTAGGTTTGAGTACAGATAAGTTGATCCAATGACCTTCTACTCCCACCCTCATTCCTCCCTGCCTTAAATTTTCTCAGAATCAGAAGATCCAGGTTCTGCCCCACATAGTGACATAGGTCTAGGGGTCACTTCCTAGGAGGGAAACTGAGGCACTGGGAGGAAGGCTAGGGAACCCCCAAGCCTGTGCCAAGCCCTCCCCCACTCTCCGTTTCTTCCTCCAGGCCTTGCCGTGAACCTTTTTAGGGTCACTGGACCCTAAAAGCTTGAACAGCAGAAGCCTTTACTCTCCCTGCCGTCTTTCATAACATACATGTTATGTTATAACGCACATACACATAAGCACATACACACTGTTCTCCTGATCTAGAGGGGGCGACTGGGGAAGCAAGCATCTCTGTGGTCAACTCGGGTGTGTATGTGGTGTGTGTGCCTCTAGCCATGTCACTGAGCTCATTTGTGTGTGAGTTTGTCTGCATTCATTCATGACAGTGACCGTGTCCTTGTGAGTAGCACTGTGTGTGTGTACGTGTGCATGTATCATCCTGTGTTTGTCCATGAGTGTGTATGTCAGTGTGTTCCAGTCTCTCTGTGCGAGTGTCGTCCCCAATCCCCCATCCCCCCCCTCGGATCTCTAATTAGTGGTTTGGGGTTTGTTCCTTTTCCCTCCTGTTCCTTCCCTCAGCGGCAGCAGCAGCGGCAGCCTCAGCAGCAGCAGGAACAGCAGCAGCAGAAACAGCAGCAGCCAAGCAGCAGCCAGGACTCTGGAGTCAGTAGGATTGTAAGATCGGAGCCCGAGTGGGAGCAGGAGTGGAACTGGCCTGGGAGAGGAGCCGAGTCCTCCCAGGGCCCTCAGGCCACCTCCTGCCTGCACACCCACTGCCAGACCTCCAGAGAGGAGAGACCCAGGACACCCAGCCCCAGATTCCCCAGGTATCTGATACTGGGGAGCTCTGGTAGGGGTTCCCGCAGATGCCCATGAGATTGCTGGGGGCAAGGTGTGGGACACCTGGACTGACCAACCCTTCAATCCTTCCCCTCAGCATGCCCCAGGACACCCTGACAACTTGCCCATGTCCCTACCCCCTCCTGCTTCCACCTCTTCCCTGGGAGCCCTGTTTCTCCTCTCCCGCCCAGATCCCTTCTTTGGGGAGCTCAGCAAATGGAGCAGGAAATTTGGACCCTCTGCCTCCCTCTCTCGCCCTGCTCATTGGATCCGGAGCCTTCTCCACTGGGAAAGCTGTAATTAGAGGGTGGATCCCTACAGACAGAGAGCAGCCCCCCCACCCCCACCCCCCAGTCCCTTCTAACTTTAGATCTCTTCTCTCCCATTCTCCCATTCTCCCTCCCTCTCCCTCTCCCTCTCTCTCCGGCTCAGCTCTCTCCATCTGCCTGGCTCCTTGGGACCCGTTCCCCAGCCTCAGGATGGCGTCCTCACTGCTTGAGGTAACTGCCCCTCTTCCCCCCAGGACACCAGCCACTATCTTAATGGTCCTAATCCCTGCCCACCCCCCACCTCCCAACTCACACAGTTGCTGTGGTGCTTGTTACTTTTAGGGGGTCCCTCTGATGAGTAGAGAGGAGTGGGGTCAAATGAGCGGGGAGCAAGGGGAGGAGAGAACAGGGCCAGGGGTCAGAGAGCAGACCGAGGAGGCGAAGAGGGGATTAGGTCAGAAGAAGGCAGGACCCCTAAGGTCGGCCAAGCACACCAACTCTGAGGGGTGGAAAAAGGATGGAAAGAGGAGCGAGTGGAGGGGAAAGTGGGGAAAGAAGGATGGGAGATAGATAAGCTGGTAGCAGACAAGGGGAGAGAGGGAAGGCCAGAAGGCTGGTTGAATGGGCACAGAGTGGCAATTGGGTATGGTTCTCTGGGGTCTTGTCTCCTGGAACTCTTAGCCTGAGCGGCGTCTTGTCTGGTTTGTAGGTGGAGATGGGGCTGGGCCTCTGGACTGTATGTGTAGGAGAGGAAGTGGGCTATGAGAGAAGGGAGAAGGGCAGTCCTGTGTATGTTGGGGGGGTTGACCAGAGGAACTGGTCCAGGCCTGAGAGGGAACCAAGGAGGAGGGCCAGGGTCTGAGGCCGCCTGCCCAGCTCACAAATATTTAGCTTTCAGCCAAAGACAAACTCTGCTCTATTTTGGGAGTGGGAGGCTCCAGGGCGGGCTAGGCCACTTCCCCTCCAGGCTGGGACCCCATCAGCCCTTCCCCTGGCACTGGAATGGAAGGAACTAGGGTACCATGGGGGTCAGGGTTTGCGGTCTTGAGAAATCACTAACTCTACCAGGACTTCTGGGGGACTCATGGCACATAATTGGAAAAGGGGACTCAAAGCCACTCAGAGCCTGTTTGAACATCCTGAGTTCTCCCTGCTTCCGGGTTTCTGACTTTGTTTTTCTGTCACCATCTCTATCATGCCTTCTAGGTCCCTCCATGGGAATTTAGAGCCAGGGAGCCCTCCCTTAAAGTCAGCCCCCTTCAATAGCCTTGAACTTTCCATATTCCTGGGCCCCTCAGAATCCCCTATCTCTGTTCTCAGTGCCCTAGCTCATGTGCCAGGGGTGATGGGCCAAACAGGAAGCCGACTCATTCAGCCTGTAGGAGAGGTGTGTTTGAGATGGAGTGAGATCTTAACGCCTGTGTTCATTGGCCTGAGTGTAAGTGTTAGAATGTAAACCAGCGACTGCACGCATGGCTGGCTTTATGAGAACACAGGTATATGTGTATATAAGCCAGGCCAAGTGGATACCTTAGTCCAAATGAGGAATGGTATGTTTGTAAGGCTGGGAGTAGTGAGTTTGTGACTGAGTTTGAGTGAATGACACGCAAGCCAATGGGGTGAACACCATGTCCCTTGTCACTGCTATGTATCCAGTCAGGGATCCCCAGGTGTCAGGCTCTACTTCTGCTGCAATGAGGACAGGATGCTCACACTGCCATTTCCCCATTACAGTCTATATTGAGCCGTCATTGAAAACACTGTGGTTGGTCTTGAGGAAGCTGGAGGACCAAGGTGCATGGAAATCCGGTCTACTCAAGGCAGGGTCAGTGTCAGTGGGTGTGGGCATCATGCCAGAGTTGCCAGCGTGGCACTGGTTCCTAGGGGAAGGGCTGGCCCAAGGCCTGCTGGAAAGACACCGGATTGGGATAACACTTGGCAAGAGGAGGGTGTCATGGAAAGCGGGCCTCTATGTCCCTCACTGCCTGTGAGCTAGAGATGCCCCAATACGAAGGCATTCCAGTCCCTCTGTCTCTTTTACCAATTTTGGGGCACCTGGGCCCTTAACCTTCCCTCCCAAGCCGCCACAATCAGGAAGCCCTGTGCCTGGTATGGGTGGGATCTTTGGCAGTGAGAAGAACTTGGGGTTCAGAGAGGGAAGCACTACTGCATGATGGGAGGCTCACCTGGGCTGAGTGAGATGCAGGGGAACAGGAAGGAAGGAGAAATGGGGGTGGAGGCCATATGGGGATGGAGAATTAGATTTGGGAGAACTAAACAACTTGGGAGGAGGCTGAAAAAGTGGAGAGCTGAAAACCGGGACCTTGGGTACTCAGAACCCATGGCCAGTCAGCCCTCAGATGCACGGTGAGCATTCCAGTGGGAGGCCAGTTGGGGGTGCTGTGAACAGCATGGGAAGAGGGGCTCCCTTCCCGGCAGCACATCTAGGTGAGAGCTGGGACAGCTCCCCTTTCTGTACTTTAAGCCTGCCCTTTTGTTGTTTTTTTAACGGATGGTGAGTGGAGGTAGGAGGAAAAACAACTCGAAAGTGGGACTCCTGAGTCCCTGGAAAGGTAATGCACTTGATGAGGTACGTGGGCTCATATTTAGAAGCCCTCACCAGGACTGTCTCCCAGTTCTCAGGGGAGTGAGCACAAGCAGTAAGAAAAGGAAACTGAGGCCATAGTGAAACAGCCAGGTGCCCAGCCCTTGGCCTCTAGAACAGTCTGAATGGGTCTGGTGCTTTCTGCCTTTTCCCTGCCCTCAGGGGCCCTGGGGGCCTCTGCTCCCCAGGTCTGGGGTCTCCTGTTGGCCTGGGACTACTTGCCTTCTTTCACCCCTCCTTCCCTCCCCACACTGGGTGGGGTCCCTGGGCTTGGCTGAGGCCCCTGTGGCCACAGTGTGAGGGCCGGGCGGGGGACGGCGTCGGCGTTTTTAAAATAAACCGACCGCAGGGAAACCAACGGAGCCGGGCAGGGCTGGGCAGAGGGGGAGGGGGCGGTCAGGGGGAGAAGGCGGGGCATGTGGCCTGGTCTGGGGGTTTTCTGGGCCCGGTCCCATAGTGGTTTTCTTAGGTAGGAAATCTGTCTTCTTCCTCCTCCTCCTCTCCCTTTTCTTTTCTCTTCCTCCTTTCTTTTCCTGTTTTCCTTTGCCTTCCTAGCCCACTCTCTTTCCATCCCTCTCTTTGTTTATACTGCTTTCTCCTCTCTCTCTCCATTTTGTCTTTTTACCTTTCTACTTTTTGGGTCCCTGCCTGCCTGTTTCTGCCCCCTAATGCCAGTTCCCCACTCTGTTTCCCTTCCCCTGCTCCTGGGGGCTTTTATGTCAATTCCTCACTCTGTCTGGGTGCTTTCTCCCGTGTCTCTGGATCTCTGACTCTCCCCTTCCTACTCCCTGTTTCTACCTCTCCTTTCTGCTGGGATTGGGCTCCTGCCCCAACAGCTACCTGCCTCAGCCCACCCTCTGCTTTGGAGATCAGAGGCTCTAGGGGAACCTTGGCTGGGAAAGAGCAGGGTTTTTATCATGGTCAGATTTAAGAGAGCTTTTGGTGGCTCAGATTTGGGAGTCCATTTCATCACAGTGGTCAACATTATCTCAGAGAGAGGTAAGTGGGCAGGGGGAGCAGCAGGTTTGTACTGGGGAGCAGTGCAGGAGTGGTGACTGCACACGCCCCTCACTGCTACCTTAAGTCCCTAGACCTACTTCGAGGATTGGTGTCACACACACACCACATTCTAGGAACTGGCAGGCAGGTCTGGGAACCCATCAGTTTCTTTTTCAGCTTTACCAGGAAGGCACCAGGTACATCGGCTTTTGAGGACCCCAGTCAGAGGACTCTCCAGGGTCAGCTTTAAAGGACATCTTTTTTTGGTGGGATTCTCGCTAATGGACACATATCTAAGTCAGCCAGGATATTCCTGGGATGTCCTGAGGCTGACCCAGGGAAGGGTACCAGGAGCTCCTGAGGATGGTGATCTCAGGGGGCCCTGGCCTGATAGCAGCAGCAGGATAGGCTTTAGGTGTATTTTGTTTCTAAAAGGCCCCATGTCCCACATCTACATATCTTCTTTTGCTCACTGTGCCAGAAGGGTGAAGAGAGACCAGATATGTGGGCTACATGTTAGGGGACACTGAAGCACAGAGGGGTTTGGCTGTGAGACAACATCTTAGCTCCCAATTCTCTGTCCTGGTGAGGTGCGAGGACTTCATTTTCTTCCAGGCTTCCAAAAAGGGTACCAGCTGGCTCCACAAAGCAGGAGATGCCCATTTGCTGCTTGAAAGACATTCTTGCCTCAGCCACAGTCCTGGTTTGGCTGCAGCCCTGTTCCTTCTCAATGTCCCAGTGTCTCTGCCGTCGCTTCCTCTTGCTCCCCAGCCCCAGAGTCCCTGCCAAGAGATTCCTTACCAGGGACATGAGGATGAGGCCTCAGAGAGAACAGGCTACTGCCTTAGACAAGAGATGAAGTGGAGACAGGGAGTGGAATATGGGGTAATGCTGGGAAAATCTGGAATGAGGGCAACTGGTCTCCTAATATTTCTACTCCTTCCCATGCTGCTCTTTGAGCCTCATCTTTCCTCTCCAAGTCCTGACATGGCATTCACTCCAAACTCTTTCCCAGGGCTCAGGATCCCTAATTTTTACTCACTCAGGTGCTGCCTCTATCTCCAGATCTTCTCACAGCTATTTACGAGGTGTCTCCTGTTTTTTGGAGGCCCTTGCACATCCCCAGCTACTCTACAGTGAGCCCTGCTTCCTACCTCTTGGTTTCGGGTGTTAAGCTGCAGTCCTGGGTGTTTGCTCTCCTTCCACAATGCTATCTGAGCTCTGCCCTGGACCCAGTCCTCACTTGTGCCCCCCTTACCTCTAAGTTCCCATCTTTTCAATTCTTCCCTGATATCTCCATTCTCGTCTCCATGTCTCTAGGTCGCAGTCTTAGAGTTTGCCTTTCCCTCTACATTCTCTTCCTCTCCCCTAATCAGTGTTCCCTCTCTCCCTAGGAGGAAGCTCACTATGGCTCCAGTCCCCTGGCCATGCTGACAGCAGCGTGCAGCAAATTTGGTGGCTCCAGCCCTCTTCGGGACTCAACGACACTGAGCAAAGCAAGCACAAAGAAGCCATACTCTGTGGGCAGTGACCTTTTAGCCCCCAAAACCATGGGGGATGCCTACCCAGCCCCCTTTTCAAGCACCAATGGGCTCCTCTCTCCTGCAGGCAGTCCTCCAGCACCCACCTCGGGCTATGCCAATGACTACCCTCCCTTTTCTCACTCATTCCCTGGGCCCACGGGCACCCAGGACCCTGGGCTCCTAGTGCCCAAAGGTCACAGCTCTTCTGACTGCCTGCCCAGTGTCTACACCTCTCTGGACATGGCACACCCCTACGGCTCCTGGTACAAGGCAGGCATCCACGCAGGCATCTCACCAGGTCCAGGCAATGCTCCTACACCTTGGTGGGACATGCACCCCGGGGGCAACTGGCTAGGTGGTGGGCAGGGCCAGGGTGATGGGTTGCAAGGGACACTGCCCACAGGCCCTACTCAGCCTCCATTGAACCCCCAGCTACCCACCTACCCATCTGACTTTGCCCCCCTTAATCCGGCCCCTACCCAGCTCCTCATCTCCTACAACCAGGGCCCCAGCATGTCCTACCCCAAGATGTTTATAAACCGAAGGCAGTGGGCAATAGTGGGCAGCTGGAGGGGAGCGGTGGAGCCAAACCTCCTCGGGGTGCAGGCACAGGGGGCAGTGGTGGATATGGGGGCAGTGGAGCAGGGCGCTCCTCTTGTGACTGCCCCAACTGCCAGGAGCTAGAACGCCTGGGGGCAGCAGCAGCTGGGCTAAGGAAGAAGCCCATCCACAGCTGCCACATCCCAGGCTGCGGAAAGGTGTATGGCAAGGCCTCACACCTGAAGGCCCACTTGCGCTGGCACACGGGCGAGAGGCCCTTCGTCTGCAACTGGCTGTTCTGTGGCAAGAGGTTCACCCGTTCAGATGAGCTGGAGCGCCATGTGCGCACTCACACCCGGGAGAAAAAGTTCACCTGTCTGCTCTGCTCCAAGCGCTTTACCCGGAGTGATCACCTGAGCAAACACCAACGCACCCATGGCGAGCCAGGCCCAGGCCCTCCACCCAGCGGTCCCAAGGAGCTGGGAGAGGGCCGCAGCACCGGGGAAGAGGAAGCCAGTCTGACACCCCGACCTTCAGCCTCTCCAGCACCCCCAGAGAAAGCCCCTGAAGGCAGCCCTGAGCAGAGCAACCTGCTGGAGATCTGAGCTGGGCGGAGGGTCTCCAGCGCCAAGGCTATTTGCCAGCCTCTCCTGGCTCCATGGACCACTGCTTGCCCCTCACTCCTTTTGCCCCATGCATGCTGTCTTTTGGGGCTCTCACCATCTCTCCCTTGGCTATTCTGAGCCTGGGTATCTCCCTGCATGCCTCCTCAGCTTGCCTCTTTCCCTTGCCTTGAGCACATTACGCAAATTGTCATCTTAGGCCCTCACCTTGTGCCTGATTTCTCCACTCCTAAACCCCCTTCCCCATTTTCACAGATTCTCTCCTCTGCTTTTACCACACCAGCTCACTTTCCCTTCATTTGGGCTCTGAACATTTTATTTCTCCATTTCGCTGTCTTTGACATGCATCCTTCTGCTTCCCAAGCTTATTTACCACTATCTCTTAGGTTCCAGGCTCCAGTATCCCCAACTTCTTCCACTGCTCTCCATGCTGCAGAGTATTCTTTCTTTTTACAAACGTAATGATGATGATGATGATGATGATGATGATGATGATGATAATTTATTGCCCCCTGGTGGCCTCTTCATTAGAGACCAGATTTAGGAGGAGTGGGGTTAGCGACCTGGCAGGGAGCAGGGTGCCAAGAGTGGGGCAGACCAGTGGGGATCTGATCCCAAAGATCGGGTGACCCCAGGGTCAGGGAGGCTGCCCCCAGGCTTGTATATTTAACCCCTATGTTCCAAGAGAAATGAATAGTAATAATAATAATTCTATTTATCTAAGTTATGATGACAGGTCAGATAGAGTGAGCTGGGGAGGGAGGAGGTCCATTTCTGCTATGGAAATTTTAGACAAATACATTTCTGTAGAAAGCGTTAGTGCAAATCTTGTTAATAGAATTTCTGTGGTCAGGGTCTCAGTTAATGGGGTTTCTCTTTTAATAGAATCTTTGCTAATAAGGTTGGTTAGCTAGATCTCTGTTAAAGAGTTGATGGGGTATCTCTTAATCAGGGGATCCCTAATATTCCTACCCCAGCCAGAAGCTGTGAAACCTCAAGTCCTATGGAGGGGATGACTGGAATGCATCCAGCTCCTTTGACCTTAGAACTGGTTCTTCCACTGCCTCTCCCTGACACCATAACCCTATCAGGCTAATCCCTTGTTGCCATGGTTATGGAAAGCCTATAGTTCCCGTCTTAGGCTCTTTGGGGAAGCCTACCTAACAGGAGGAGGGACGTTGGTTTGGAGGTGCCTCTCCTGAAGAATAGGTGAGAAGGCTTTCTGTGGGATCAGATTCAAATAAATCAAGTATTTATTGAGTGCCTACTCTGTGCAAGGCATTGTGCAAGGATGGCTAGAAGTTACGAGAAAGAACAAATTGATAGAACTAGGATGAATGAGGTCCCCATGCGGATTTGGGTGCATACACAGGCCCCAAACCTGGGACTTCCGATGCTCCCAAATCCACCTCCAGTGACTTTTAAAACCGCTTTGTGCCTTTGAATGCCTTTCCTGTGACTTTGGATTCTCCTTTTCTATCTCCTGCTCCCTCGAGGTCCCAAGTTAAAGGGTTAAAGCCGTTGGAGCTTGGGGAGAGGGTAATATTATG
Organism: Eonycteris spelaea; assembly: GCA_003508835.1. Taxonomy (NCBI): domain Eukaryota; kingdom Metazoa; phylum Chordata; class Mammalia; order Chiroptera; family Pteropodidae; genus Eonycteris; species Eonycteris spelaea. The sequence continues at coordinate 1,665,457 of PUFA01000028.1, forward strand.
GAAGGAAAGAGATCATGTCCTAATGGAGTCTTTTTTTTTTAATTTAATAAATAAAGTTCGATTTAAAATTTTGTCCTGGTGAGAAAAGGGTAAGAGGAAGGGAGAAGGATGAACCACAGGATTTTTTTCTTTATGAATTGGGTACTCTTCACGGACATTCTATGGTGCCTGCACAGTATGTCCGCGGTAGACTACTTCCAAGTCCAGGCTCTCCGACGGCGGGATTCAGCTTTTGACCTTGTAGACCTCTCTGCAGAGTTGAGAAAACAGAGCGGTTTCTTCGCCGGTTCTCTCTCGGACTCCGAACTAACGGACCTTGGCGGGCCAGGGCAGTGACCCCGCCCGAGCGTCGGCCCCATGGGCGCAGCGCGGACTACTGCGCGGCCCGGCCGGGGCTCAGCCTAGGGGTGGCTCCCAGCGGGCGGTCCTGGTTTGGCACGTAACCCGCCCCCTGCCCCGGCCTGCAATCAGTCGTGCCCGCACAGAGTTAGCGGAGGAACAAAAGCCACTCTGTGGCGGCCATCCCTCAACCACAATAGGGCTTTGTGCGGCCCCTGCCCCCAGGGCTCCCCCGCTGGGCTAAAGGGGGCGCCCCGGCTGCGCCCCCTGGCCTGGGCCCGACTGCGGGCGGTGCTCCGGCTCACGGTTCCCCTCGTGGGTTTGAGAGCTGCGCTGGGGCGCCGAAGCGGGGGAAGGAGGCGGCGGGTCCGAGGTTGCGAGCGGGGCGGACTCGGGGCGCTAAACCCCTCCCCACCCGCTTGCCCTCCCACCCTGGCCAGGTGCTAAATCTGCCCACAGGCGGGGCGCCGCTTCAAAGGCGCTTTGAAGAAATCCGCTTTCGGAGGACATCTCCAGTGGGCTGGGGGCAGTGGCGGGAGCGGACTGGATAGAGGGGGTTGGGGCGGCTGAAGGCGGGGGGCGCCTGGGAACTGGCCTGCGAGAGGAGGCTGCCCCTAGTGGACCCCTGGCTCCCGCCCCCGCCCGCTCAGCAAGCTCCCTGGGACCCCCCAGGGTCTGGCCCTCTCGCCTCCCGGTCTCCGCCTGCCCGGTGCCAGCTCCCGCCCGCCGCAGCCCCACGGTCCTCCCCTCCCCAGACCCTCGGCCCCTTTCATCTTCCCTAGACTCCGCTTGGGGTTTTGCTGGTTTCTGGGAGATAAAAACCGCCTCAAATAGCCGCGGCGCGCCGCCAGGACAAACAGGGCCGGGCGGGCCATGTGCGCCTGGTTACCGGCCCCGACCAGGGCGCCCGGGAAGGGGCGGCGGGCCGACTTCCAGGCACCCAGACTCCGGCGATGGCCCCCGCCTCCCGAAGTGGGGGCCCATGTCAGAAATCCCGGGCAAGGCCCCGGCGCTGCCTCGGTTTCCTGCCCAAGTAGTAGGGAGGGGCGGTTCAGACCGCCCGCTAAGCTCTCTGAGCCCCCGAGGCTGTGGGTCACAGTCACAGTGTCGCCGGGGCCGCCGCGCCCCCTGGCGAAGTTAGTGGAGAGTGCGCTAGGCCTGGACTCCAGCCTCCCCAGAATCTGCTAACTGAAACTCATTCAACAAACGTTAAACAAGCAGTATGAGGGAGGTGGTGGCGGAATGTGAATACATATAGTACTGTTCCTCCTCTCCAGTTCACATTACACGGCAAGAGGCAGACCACCTGATAATTATAACACGACTTGTTGGTGAAAATCAGGCTTCATTAAAGGGAGATGGAAGTTGCAGGTCCACCACCAGTCGGCGGGGTCTCAGCTCTCTCCACTAATCTGTCAGTCACAGGCTCCCTCTATTCCTTCAAACCTATCCTTTCCCTTCTCAAGGAGAGCTTTCCCAGCCAGCTTCCTCAAGTCAGTTTTAACATTATGTCTTTAAGTCTTCTGTGACTCCCCAGGTGACAGCAAATTAAAAGCGGTCTACTCAAAGTGTGGTCTGTGCCATATCACCTGGGGGCTTTTTGGAAATTCAGCTTCAGTGCTCCACCCAGAATCGGCATTTTAGCAAGATCCTCAGTTGAGTCCTAACATTTTCTTGAGCCCCTTGTTTTTTGACTGGAATAATCCTCTTGGGGGGAACTTTTCATGTAGAAAGGAGAGGCAAACACAGAATCCAAGAATGCTAAACTACAATGCCCTCTTAATTATCCCATGAGGCTAGCAGATCTTGGGAGTGGGCACTAAGCGTTATACATCTCTGTCCCCTGAGCATGGTCTTTGGGATTACTCATTAACATTTGTTAAATGAACGAACCAACCAATGCCCAAGGTCCTCCAGTTCATGGTAGTTATGGCTAATGATCCCTGATATCTGGTTAGCACTCTACAATTTATTAAATGGCTTTTTTTCCATTATTTTGAGTGGGAAACAACCACGTGAGATCATTAGGACCACTGCAAGTGAGGAGGCTGAGGCTCAAAGAATTCAACTATTTCTCTAAAGCCACACAGCTGTAAGCAGAGGAGCCCCCATTCTTTAGACGCCAGTTCTAGTCTCATCCCTTAGAGTTGGAATAAGATCAATTTCACTTTTTTAATCTGGAGGCAGAATGCCTGGTCTTGGTGTTTTTGGGTGTAATTCTTCTGTGTCTCATTCTCTTCATGGTGTTATTATAGTACGTACCTCATGGGGTTATTGTAAAGATTATACAAGCGCTTACCACAAACTGAGGAAACGTTACTGTTTCCCAGTTTTTCCTTGCAGGAAGCCTAACCCTGTGGGCCCTAGGTTCAGGCGGGCACAGCACTTTCGCTCCCAACGTCTGTGCCTTTCCTTCCGGCGGCCTTCCAGCCAGCTGCCGGTGCATGACACAGTCTGTATTGTCCTCGGAGCGATCCACAGTCCTGGGAGGGTTTAGGTACTTCCCTGAACGTGGCTTATTTGGGACTTTCCGGCACTGAGAGAGTGGGAGACTGTGTCGGGGAATTCGGAACTGGGAAAAACAGTCTCACAGGAAAACAAAAAAAAAAAACGAAAAGTGCTCCTACTCTTAACTAAGGGGTTGGCCCTGACAACGTGTCCGCGCCGCTCTCCCGCCAGCCGCCAGGCGGCGCGAGGATGCTCCAGAAGTCTGACCCGGACTGCGCACGCGTCCTTCTCCGTTACTCTTCCCTTCACTTCCGTTGAGCTTTGTAATGCCGTTTGTCCCAGGCGACTACCCGTACGCATCCGAATCTAGCCCGGGAACTAAGGAGCGGGACCCTCGAGTTTGCGGATTCCGGACATCCTCAGGACGGCAAGATGCTCACTGGGGTTGTTCCCCCGCCGCCGCGTAGGGGTCAAGTCACCCTATACGAGCACAATAACGAGCTGGTGACAGGCAATAACTATGAGAGTCCGCCTCCTGACTTCCGGGGCCAGGTGCCCGGGGCGAGAAGGGAGAGGACCTACAGGGGTGGGGCGGAGTCTGGGAGAACCCGGGACCTGAGACTGTGGGTGGGGGCGGGGTCGTAGCCCTCACACTGGCGGACTGGAAACCGCCTGGCCGCGGCTGGGGAATAGAAGGGCTGGGGTTGGAGGGAGGATGAGGGATGCTGAGGAGCTGTGGGGAAGGCCTAGAGGGAGTAGAGAGAATGAGGGCGAATCGAGAGAACGTGAGAATGAAGGAGAACTGTTGAAAAGTTGGGGACAGTATCTGGGAGAGTCGAGAAGGCACAACGTGGAATGCGTTTTTCCATGGTGTTGCTGGGAAGGAAAAGGAAGAACACTGACATTTATTGAGCGTTTGCTATGTAAGGAGGCTCTGAGCCAGTTCATAGATGTTATAATAATCACAGCAACCCTGTGAAATATTATCGTAGTTTCACAGATAAGGGAGCTAAGTCCTGTTTTCCAGTCTCACAGGTGTTATGTTTGTGGAAATGGGAAACAAGTCTCTGGAGCCTCTTAAACTAAACTCAGCCATGGGTTGGAGATAGCAGGGAGTTCAGCAGAGATCTGGGGAAGAGACTGACTCAACTGTTGTCACACCTCTCACTTCTGGGCTATAGTGGATCAATCTTCCTGTCCTAAACCTGACTAAGGATCCCCTGAAAACCCCTGGGAGGCTGGACCATGGCACAAGAACTGCTTTCATCCATCATCGGGAGCAAGTGTGGAAGAGATGCATCAATATTTGGTGAGACATGGCAAAGGGTCTCCAGGGCCACGGTCTGCATATCTTGGAGCAAATGAGGTCAACACCTCTCTGCCTTGGGTTGCCAGGCTCTCTCTAGCTCAGAGCCTTATGTCATTGAATATATCAAATTGTCAGTTCTTATTGTGGAACTCAAGGCAGTGCAACAGAATTTCCATTTTATCTCCAATGACTTGGCTTTGCTTTCTGGTTTGATTATGTGAACCTGCTCCCTATCCCTACCTCATGCTATTAGCACTGTCTGAGCATTGAGCTGAAGTCAGTAAGGTTAGTTATAAGGTGGCAGTGATAATCTCATAGGTCATTCATTTAGCACATGTAGGATTCAACTCCTGGCTGTGCCGCTTTTTAGCTGTGTGACTCTGGGCAGGTTACTTAATCACTCTGTCCCTAAGTTTCTTCATCTGTAAAATGGGAGTTTGTAGTGATTAAATGAGTTAATGGACATGAAACACTTAGAGAACAGTGCCTGGCTCATATTAATCCCCTCAAGGGTTAGCTGTTATTATCATTGTCATGTGTAGAGTGAATTCTTACAAATGAAGTAGCTGGGTTCAAAGGGTATGTTCATTTGTAATTTTGTGAGCTGTTGCTAAATAGTACACCATTGAAATTGTATGTATTTACAGTCCTACCAGCAGTGTGTGAGAGTGAGAGTGCTTGTTTCTCAAAACGTGCTATCAAACTTTGCAAGCTTGTAGTGAAGTATGGTTTAATTTGCATGTCTATTTGTGTGAGTGAAATTAAACATCATTTCATTGTCTGAAAGCCATTCAGTTCTGGTTTCTTTCCCACTTCCTGCCTTTCCAGCTGCTGCTGCTTCTCTTCTTTTTGATGTCCCTTAAATGATGGTGTCCTGGGCTGGACTTGCAGTTGATGCTCCATACCTGGGTGTTCATTTGTTTACCAAACACTCCCTTTTGGATATTCCACAGGCATCACACACTCAGCAGGTTCATAATTGATCTTTTCATTTTCCTCTCCAAACCAGTTTCTTCCTTGTGTTTTTCACTTCAAGGAATGGCCTTACTATTCATTCATGAACAAGTAGCTTGAGCCCAGGCTCTGGGATAGGCAGACAGGTTGAATTCTGACTCTGTTACTTCCTAGCTAGGTCACCTTGATAATTAATGTCTTCATGCTTTCTATTCTCTCATTTAAAAATGCAGATAACAATACCTGTTTTGTAGGGTTGTGATAGAGGCTAAATTAGATGATGCATGTGAAGCATCTAGCCCAGCTCTGACACACTGTAAGCAGTATTAGCTGCTATAGTTAGTACCTAGGTGTTTCTGTTGATACTCTCTTTCCTTTACTAATGTCTAATTGGTTCTCAGATCTTGGCATTCTACTTCTTCAAGTTCTTAAATCTACTTTTCTCCATCCCCTTTGTTCAGGTCACTTTGGCCTTTTTTCTAGGTTCCTGAACTAGACTCTTAATCCATCTCTTTCTTTCCATTCTTGTTGCCCTCTAATTGGCAGCCAGACTGATCTTTCTAAAATGCCAATGTGATCAGTTCATTCCTCTGCTTAAAAACCTTCTGTGGCTTTCCATTCACTATCTTAGGGCAAGTCTTGACTCCTTGACCTATTCACAAAGCCCTGAAGGACCTCTGAGCTTTAGTTGCCTCATTGACATCCTGCCCATTTTAGTATGAGAATTAAAGGACAATATATAAAGTGCATGACACGTAGTTGCCACTCATTAAATGTGAATGCTCTTCTTTTTAATACATGTTTTTGACTGAATAAAACTTGTAGAGGGGAGACTGAAGAGAATCAGAGTAATTTGACTCATAGCTTCCTCTCATCAGGCGTGATGTGGGCCTGTTTGGGGTGCTGAATGAAATTGCAAACTCGGAGGAGGAAGGTAAGTATTTTTCCCTCCAGTCTTTTCCAGTTTTGCGGTTGGCATCTTACCTCTATATTCTCCCTAACTCATCCCAATTACCTATTGGCTCAGCCCCTTTCTTGTAGCTCATTTTCCCTGGCCCAGTTGTCTACATTGGTGTCATCTTCACTTCTCCCTTCTACCTATGTGAGTGGGTGTCCAGACAAATGGTTGGGTGGAAGGACCAGGGGAGTACTCATTCTTGCTTGTCTCTCACCTAAGAGAGTGCCTAGTGAGAGCTTTTGAATGGTTTAATCAGAGCTGCTTTTTCAACCCCACAGTGTTTGAGTGGGTGAAAACTGTGTCCAGTTGGGCTGTGGCACTCTGTCAATGGGCCTCCTCCCTCCATGGGTCCCTGTTCCCCCATTTGTCGGTAAGTTTGGCTTCCTTCCCTGGCCCTCCCCACTCCTGCCCCCTCTCCATTTCCTATCCCTTAAGGGTTGGGTGGAGTGGAAAGACTGTAGAAGGTGGGAGTGGTCCAACTTCACTGTGGAACTATTGAGGGGATAAACTCCCTTTGTCCCAGTGTGTCTTCTATTGATTTTGATTTTACAGCTCAGGAGTGAAGATCTGATTGCTGAATTTGCTCAAGTTACGAACTGGTGAGTGCATAAGCTCTGGAGCTTTTGTGGGCAGGAAGTCCTGAACCTTGGAACTTCTTTTGGGGAGAGGGAAGTCAAGGCAGAGACTCCTCTCACCCCTTTTCAGACTGCTGCCCACATTCTCACTCCTACCTTCCAAAACAAGAAATAAAAGAAAAAATGAAACACAATAGTGTGCTCATGTGGAAGAGAATTTGAGCTTCTGGGCTGGGGTGTGGGTAGGTGCAGGTTCAGACTCAATGCTCACTCCTGCTCCAGGTCTAGCTGCTGCTTGCGGGTCTTTGCATGGCATCCCATACCAACAAGTTTGCAGTGGCCCTGCTAGATGACTCCATCCGTGTGTATAATGCCAATAGGTATGTGGGGGCCTGCTGGGTTGGCTCTTGACTCGAGGCTCCATAGATTAGTCTCCCCTTCAGTCTCCATCCTTGGGCCCAGGGGAATCCTACAGTTCCTGGGCCTGGTCCACAGGGCTCCTTCCAGAACTGGATGTGTCCTTTATTCATATCTAACTGTTATCCTTCTGTCCCACAATACCCTGGGGCCCTGGATGATCAGCTTTCTGGTCTGTGGTTTTGTCTGTTAGCTGTACTTAGGTCCCCTGAGCCTTAGTGTCCCTGCTTTGATTCAGTCCCCTACCCTTTTACCCCAGCACTATAGTCCCCTCTTTGAAGCACCGGTTGCAGAGAAATGTGGCAGCTCTGGCCTGGAAGCCCCTTAGTGCCTCTGTCTTGGCTGTGGCCTGCCAAAGCTGCATTCTCATCTGGACCCTGGACCCCACTTCCTTGTCTACCAGGTGAGTTCCAGCAGCTTGTCTTTAACCTTGGCCTGAGGGCTGTGGCCATGTTAGAGGTAGTGAGGAGGGCTGGAAGGGGAAGTTCTTTGTCCTCACAGCACTTCATATGGGAGAAGCAGACCTAAGTAAGGTTAAGGTGGAGGTGCTGAGAATAATCTAGAGGAAGATATAAAACTAGGGGCTTCTGGGATTGTGGAAAGTATGTACCTATGGATTATAAAGTAGAAAGACTGTCAGATATAGGTTTAAAGTAAAGTGGGAAGGAATTTAAAATGGATATAAGTTGAGACCAGGATAACTAACTAAATATAAAACCAGAAACTGGTTCTTTTAATTATGAATAAAGAAGTAAACTTTTTTGCCAGTCTTATTAAGGTAAAAGAGAATATATTAAAGTACACTATTTTCAGAATGGTAAGAGAGATAACCACAGATACAGAAGAAAATAGAAGAATTATTAGAAAATATACACAAGTTTAGACCAACAGATTTGAAAATCTAAAGGAAGTGTTTGATTTTCTAGCAAAATATAAGTTACTGAAGTGGATTATAGAAGAAATTAAAGGGAGGAATTATACTACTAAGAAAGATGTTAGGCTAAGATGGTTTTATGAGAGTTCTAATTGTCAAAATTTAATGTTATTTGAACTAATCCAGACCATAGAAAAATTTAGAAAGTCTCCTGTTTTATTTCCTTTTAATAAACTTTATTATGGCATAATTTTAGATTGTTAGAAAAATTGCAAAGAGAGAGTTTGGTATACCTTTCACCCAGTTCTTCCATTTTTAACATATTATCATGTTAACATTTGTCAAAACTAAGAAACTGACATTTGCACATTGTTATTAACTAAACTCCAGACTTTGTTCAGATTTCACTACTTTTTCCATTAACGTCCTTTATGTGTCCCAGGATCCATTCTGATTTATTTTTATAAAGCATATGTAACCCAAAAAACCTAAACCTGAAAATAGTAAAAGAAAATAAATATTTGAGCATAGATTCAAAAATCCTAAATAAAATATTAATGAATAGAGTCCAAAAGTATATTTTAAAAAAATCTTAAGTAGGATTTTCCAGAAATTAAAGACTATTCATCATTAAGAAGTCTAGTCACATGACTTATTACATTAGCAAAGTAATGGAGAAAAATGCTTATATCAATACATGTCCTTCTCAAAAAGCAGACATTTCAGTTGAAAACAAAGTAAAATAGGAATTAAAAGAGACAACCTAAACATAAGAGTTTTTACTCAAAATCAGCGGCTACTGTATTAAACTGAAATACGAAGTACTGAAAGTATTTCCAATAATGTCAAGATAAAGACTGAGATGTCATTGTCACCATTATTAATTAACATTATTTTTGGAGGTTCTAGTGAATGCAGTAAGACAAGAAAAAGAAATGTGGTAAAATCTTGAAAGAAGAGAAAATTATTCTTATTTGAAGATGATATAATTTTATACCTAGATAAAATAGAGTCAACTAAAAAAAACTTGTTTGATTTAATAAGAAATATAAATGTAGTAAGGTGACTGGATCCAAGACATTGAAAATGTAATAGTTTTCCTTTATACCAACAATAATAGTTGAAAAATTGAAATGAGAAAAAAGTTCTATTTACAATAGGTAAAACAATTACTAAATTACTAGAAATAAATTGTTACATTTATTTGATATATTAGATATCTGAAGAAATTTGAAGAATATTAAGAGCTGAATAAATGGAGATAAGCTATATTCCTAGATAGACAATTTAATCATAAAGATGTCAAATTAAGTGTACTTCCAATCAGAATTCTGATGGGATTTTTATGAACTGCACAAAATTATATTTAAGTTTTTATGAAAGAATAAATGTGGAAGACTTGCCAAGAAACAAGTTAGAAAAGAATATTGAGAGACTTGTCCTACCAGGTATTAAAAAATATGTGTGTGTGTATTTAGATTTTTATTATTATGGTGACATTAGTTAACAAGTATTAAAATATTTTATGAAGTTACCGTAATAGGAAGTTATCGGCATAAGAATAGATAAACAGATCAGTGTAACAGAATAACATTCAGGAACAGATGTAAGAATATATGGAGATTTAATGTATGCATGTGGTTTCACTGTAATAAAGAAGTTTAGAGGATGTGGTTCCATAGTGTAGCAGTTAGCATGTCTGCTTTACATGTAGAAGGCCCTGGGTTCACGCCTTAGTGGAGCCACGGCCCATGGTCTCCAACATGCTACCCTGAACAAGCCCAATGTCTGATCTCAGAAGCTAAGCAGGGTCAGGCCTGGTTAGTACTTGGATGGTAGACTACCTAGGAAGACCAGGTGCTGTAGGCATAAATAATAATAATTAAGAAGAAGAAAAAAGTTTAGATTTCTTTTTTTCAGTGGTGTTGGGATAATTTGCTATACATTTAGAAAATAATAGTCCTTCACATTTATGCAAATAAATACTAAGCAGCAAAAGAATAAATGTTAAAAGGACTAGGAAAAAATACAGAACATTTTTTGCCTATTCAGAAATGATAATATTAATAAAATTAAGATGTTTGATAATATCTAGTACTAGCAAGAGTAGGAAAACAAGTATTTTTATACACAGCCAGTGGGAGTACACTGTGGTACAAACTTCAGAAAATAATTCGGCATATTTATTTTTTTAAGGTGCAAACCTTCCCCCCATTCCATTTTAATACTTTGTTCTACACAAATAATGACATGAGTACATAAAGATACAGAGAATATATTTTGTACATTGTAATAAAAATTACAGACAATTTAAATGTCCAGTTGTGGAGGCATGACTAAATAAGTTATAGTTACCTATTCAGTGGAATACAGTGGAGTCACTGAGAAGAATGAGCTAGGTCTCTAGGGACTGACCTTAAAAGATAACAAAGATTTATGGTGAAGTTAAAGAACAAGTTGTAGATCAATGGCCTAAGACCTCACTGGAGCTAATGGTAGTGATAGCCAGGTGGAAAAGGGAGAGGGTGGCATTAACTCAGGCAGAAGCCTATACCTGTCAGGCCAAGTGTGTGGTCCTGGAGTTACAAAGCTGAATGACACCGTGGTGCCCTCAGGTAGTTCCCAGCCTAGTGATGGAGGTGGACCCACAGGCAGCATCTTTATGACAAGCAAAAAACAATTCAGGAGCAGATGAGGGAGATTAATTCTGACAAGGAAAGACAGAAAGACAAGTTTTGGAGCACAGGATGAGTTCTAGAGAGTGGAAGATGACTTTGGAAAGGGAAGAGATTGGACCCTTGAGGTAATATCATGCATTATCCGAGGCCGCGGGTGGGATGGTCCTGTGGGGAGGGCTCTCATCTAGGACAGAGCATGATATCTCCCCAGCCCAGCACCTTGTAGATTTAGTGGTCAAGTTTTTGTTTTCTTGAGACCTATAGTGAAAGCTTATTCCCTTTCACCCATTTTCCTCTGTGGACCTACTGGTGTTGACATTGCCCTTATTTTTTCTTTAACTTCCATGATCTTTATTAATTTTTCCCAGTCTAGATTTGAGCTCCAAGGGGCCAATGGGATTTGGAAATTTTAGTGGGAGGAGGCAAGGAATAGAATCATGGGGCTTTCTTCTTGTCTTCTGATTCCACACCATTTCCCCTTGGTAGACCCTCTTCTGGCTGTGCCCAAGTGCTCTCTCATGCTGGACACACACCTGTCACTAGCTTGGCCTGGGCCCCCAGTGGGGGACGGCTGCTCTCAGCTTCACCTGTGGATGCTGCTATCCTGGTGAGTTGGTCCTCCACCCCCCCCGCCCCCTCCCCCAGCTTTTGGTCATTTAGCCATCCCTCAGATTAAGGAAAGAGCATTCTTTGCCAGGTGGTAGAAAATATCCTGCAGTAAGGAGTTAATTGTCCATATATTCTGAAAATTAATCAGAGAGGGAGCTGTACCATCCAGATTCAGATTTAAAATTGTGCCTGCTATAATTATGAAACCTATTTCCTTCTGTTTTAACATCCCTTTTCCTGCTTCCTCCATTTCTGGTTCTTTGTACCTGAATGAAGGGGAGCTGGCTATGACACGATAGGGTGCTTGAATTTCCTTTGTCTCACTCTCTTGTCCACACTCTCCTAGGTATGGGATGTCTCAACAGAGACCTGTGTTCCCCTTCCCTGGTTTCGGGGAGGAGGGGTTACCAACCTTCTCTGGTCCCCTGATGGCAGCAAAGTCCTGGCTACCACTCCCTCAGCTGTATTTCGGTGAGTGGGAAGAGGACAGAAGGAGGGCAAGAACGACCTGGAGCAAAGCACTTGGCTCCTGGAACTCCCAGCAGGCAGAACATTCTGTCCCCATTCCCATTCTTTGACATCATCCTGGGACTGACAGAGAGGGAAGTCCAAGAGATCCTAAGCTGTGATCTGTCTGTCTGGTGCAGAGTCTGGGAGGCCCAAATGTGGACGTGCGAGAGGTGGCCTACGCTATCAGGGCGATGTCAGGTACGATTCATAGACACTGGGGAGGAGGTAGTCCCCTTGGTCCCCAAGTTTGTCTCCCCACTTCCTCTACTTCATCTTATAGTCTCTTATAGACCACCTTTCCCCCTGCTTTTTGCTCCCTGACCCCAGACTGGCTGCTGGAGCCCAGATGGAAACCGGCTGTTATTCACTGTATTAGGGGAACCACTGATTTACTCCTTGTCATTCCCAGAACGTTGTGGTGAGTTAGGGGAAATGTTTCAGGATGCGGAATATCTGGGGTAGTGGGAGGGAAGCAGGAACCCTCTGGAATATGCTGTTCTGAAGGATACAGGGAAGTAAGAACTGGGAGCCTTAAGAACTGTTGATGCCTACAATGGGAGAGGTGGCAGGGGACCAGTGAGAGGCCTGTTTCCTATACTGAAGTGTCTCTGCCCTTATCCACAGGTGAGGGAAAGGGGCACGTTGGAGGTGCAAAATCAGCAACGATTGTGGCAGATCTGTCTGAGACAACATTACACACCCCAGATGGAGAAGAAAGGTGAGCTGAGTGGGTAAGGGAGAGGCAGTGAAAGGAAGGTGGGATGGACCACGCTGAGCTCTCCCAACCTGTTCTGATCCACAGACTTGGGGGAGAGGCTCATTCCATGGTTTGGGACCCCAGCGGGGAACGTCTGGCTGTGCTCATGAAAGGTAAGAGGTAGGAGGAAGGACTTTGCTTAGGCCACAGCCGTCTTCCCATTTATTCAGTGTCCATGCCTTGGCTATAGTCCTCTGCCTCTGCCCTGGGATTCTGCCTCAAGTTCCTTCTGGCCCTGTATCCGTCCCTTTTAGGAAATCCACGAGTCCAGAATGGAAAGCCAGTCATCCTCCTCTTTCGTACTCGAAACAGCCCTGTGTTTGAGCTACTTCCTTGGTAAGTGCTAGGCAGGCCTTTGGTCTAGGCTTCTCACTAGCCTTCCCACACAAAATCCACATCCTACTACACCTGCCTCTGCTTCCAGTTGCCTGCTTACCTTTTCTTCCCCTAGTGGCATTATCCAGGGGGAGCCAGGAGCCCAGGCCCAGCTCATCACTTTTCATCCTTCCTTTAACAAAGGGGCTCTGCTTAGTGTGGTGAGTATCCAAGGCTGCTGGGGTTTGGGGAGTTGGGTGGAGAAAGTGAGGGTTTGGTTACTGTGTGGCTCTGTCATATGGCCTTTGAGCCCAATCTGATAAGACTTTTTTTCTTCTCCCTTTGTAGTGCTGGTCCACAGGCCGAATTGCCCACATCCCTCTGTACTTTGTCAATGCCCAGTTTCCACGTTTTAGCCCAGTGTTTGGCCGAACCCAAGAGCCCCCAGCTGGAGGCGGAGGTTCTATTCATGATCTGCCCCTCTTTACGGAGACATCCCCAATCTCTGCTCCTTGGGACCCTCTGCCAGGGCCACCGCCTGCTCGGTCCCACTCCCCTCACTCCCACTTCTAATAATAAAAAATTTCCTTGTTTTCCACTCAATTACAAGACTTTTCAAGGGAGTTGCATTGGGGTATAGTGAAAAAAAAAAGGCATGGACTTTGGGTTAAGATCTTGGTTCTGTCACGTTTTAGCCACTTCTTTTGATTTGGTCAAGTTACCTAACCTTAAGAACTGGATGATTTTCAGTTAAGTAGGAAAGCAAAGCTGAGAAAATACCAATAGGCCTGAAAGTCTAGTACAGGCTCTGGTACGTAATAAATGTTTTACTGTTCCCAAGTTTCAGCAAGTTCCAAGAATGGTACAAGGCAATAATGGGGCGAGGATTTGGTCAGTATGAGACAAATTTTATTGGATAATGGGATTTGTGGGAGGCATAGGTGCTGGGCGCTGGGCCAAGGTGGCACGAGCCATGCTTAAGGCACCCTCTCGGGTGCGGTGCCCACCAATGAAGCCGCTGGCATGGACAAAGATGCAGCCAGGAATTCCACTGACCTGGTCCAGAGCCTCATCCCGAAGACCCCACCATGGCTCTGGAAGGGGCAACCTACAAGTGAGCAGAAAGAGGAAGTTGGTAGGAGCAAATGGGGGCCTTGAACTGAGAGAGGGAGCAGAGCAGAGGCCAAACTTAGTGGCCTCCTCTGTAGGGCTACAAGTCATGAAGGTCTGCGGGGTGATCCCTTAGGGTCTCACCTGCTATGGAATGAGTGGAGCTCCTTGGGCACACATTGTACCCGCCACTGTCCAGCCTGATCAGTGTAGACAACAAAGGCGATGGTCACCGGGGGCAACAGCCCAGATTCTAGGTAATAGAGATGCTCCTTCCAGGGGCATCCACCTTTTGCCAGTTCTATTATCTCCCCACTTGGGTCTACCTGAAAGGGAAGTGGGCATGGTTTAGGGTGGAAGCAGGAACCGTTGTTGACTACCAGCCTGCCAGCAGTCACTACTCCCTGAGCCACAACGCCTACTCCCAGGCCTGTACCTGTAATCGCTGGGCTAGGGCTTCTTCTACCAAGGCCCGGGCTGGCAGCCAGCTGTGCTGGTAGAAGTCTAATCTCTGCAGAAACTCTTCTCGAACCATATCCATTGCACGCTTGAACCCAGCCTGGGAATCGTGGGAATCAAAACAGTTGTGCTGGCCTACTTTTGACTTTACTAGGGTTTGGGGGTGAGGAGGGAGGCAGGCCACCACTCTTATTTCCTCCCTTGATGCTCTTACATGCCTCACAGTCTCTTCCCCTGGGGACCTCCTTACCTCAGTGTCTTGGTTGGGCTGGTTCCAGGTGGGATTAAGCCGGGCAACCCGGGCACTCAGCGTAGTGGTCAGTGCATATCGAGGCTTTCCCTCCTCCCACTGGGAGATCCCATTGTCAACTGCATCTACCTCCTCTATGAAGTTCTCGTACATCTAAGGCAGTAGCAGGAGAAACATTCTTGAGGACACCTACCATTTGCATAGTTTTACAGGTTTCAAAGTATATGCATGTACTCTTCACAATAGCCTTGTGGGGAATCTCAACATCATAATCTGATTTCTAATCCAAGGCTCACTCTACCACCACACAAAGCCCCAGCTGAGGCCAGCATTTGTGGGGAGGGGGCTGCCAGCTTCTGAACAAAGATCTTGAGTTCCATGAGGGGCTCTGGGAGTGGATCCCTATGGCTGAGGGAGGGTAAATTGCCGGGGAGGGGGAGTTGAGTAGGCTATTCAGTGACCTGGTTAATGAAGTCTGGCTAAGCACACAGGTCAGGCAGGAGAGAATGGGTGCTGGACTAGACATCAAATGCTGGTGTGTGGTCCCAGAGAAACCCATTATGTACCATGAGGCATCAGCAGCTGCTATATCTCCTGAACCTAAAGAATGGTAGGACAACGCCTCAAACAGTTTGGGGGCAGAAATGATACAGGGTATCACTGCTTAATGCTAAATTACCCTACAGTAGGTTTATATACCAACACATCTGTGGTACATAAAAAAAGTGCTACTCTCTGGGAGAGCCAAAGAAGAAAACTCTATGCCGAGGACCTCTTGGTCTGGACCCCAACCTGATACTCAAAATTTGAGTCTAATTTAGTTCAATTGCTTAGAAATCCTTCAGCAATGGAAGAGAAAACTGACCTAGGCAGTCTACAACTGTTAATATTCCCAAAGCTCCAATTTAACCATTCATTTTTCCTCACTATTTTGGATTGTACTAATGCTATATCATAGGGGCAGAAGACAGGTAAGCTGGGACACAGGAGTGAACTCAACAGCCTATCTGCAAAAAAACTGCAGGAAAATCTGAAGTTTGACCTGTGAACTGCAAGGAGTATGATAAGTAGGTATCCTCAGAATCATTTGATCTGACTTGCACACCAGGGCCACTACTCCTGTTCCTTTCCCAACAGCAGGAACCTGCTGAGCTGCTTTTAGGGGATGCTGGTAGAACCTTAAGTTATTTTCATAATCAGACCCTTTCCAACTCGTGTGCCTGTGGTGAATTAAAGTGCCTAAGATATGCTCCCTCTGCCTTCAGGGCACCCAGAACCCCTGAATGATATGTCTCCAAACATAAGCAGCCTCCTCTATTACCAAGTTGTTGAACAACTATTTATTTGTGTCAGGTCAAGAAAAAGACTGGAAAACACTGCTTTATGATTTCCAAAGCCTCTGCCCATGTTACCTTATCCACTTACCACCACCCCAGGAACCCTGGCCTGAGGCCCAGTCCTGAGTGCTGAGTGCCACTCCCAGTTGGCCTGGTGGAGATGCATGTGTGGAACATCTCTGTCCTTAGGCCCCCACCTTGTCATAGAGGGTGGCCACCATGCTGTCCTCTTCGCTAGTATCCAGCAACTGGGCCAGCAGCTTGTGCCCGAAGTGTAGATAGATGAGTCCTGCACTGCTCAGCTTGGTCTGCCACGGCTTCCCAGGGGACAGGGAGCTCATGGTCTCTGTGAAAGACCTGAGAAGCACAGGGAGGTAAGACTGAGGAAGAGTTGCCCAAGTTAAACCACAGTGTGTGTGTGTGTGCGTGTGCAGGTACACGTTGGGGTGGGAAGGCTGGGAATACTGCAGGAGTTAAGTGGAGAAAGCCCAGCTGAGGAGGCTTTGGCTTTTTCTCAGGTGTCAACACAGACCTCAGCTTGGAGCCTCCATGAATTCATTCGACAATGGTTAACTCAATGCTTACTATGTGCCAGGCTCTGTGTTTAGACATTGGGGATAAAAAAACTAAGACTATGTCCCTGTCTTCAAGTTCATCTGCTAAAGGCAGACAACCAACCGAGCATATGTTCTAGCTAGGGTATAAACAAGGAAAGCCTGGAGGGGATAAGGAAAGGTTCAGGAGAAGAGCCTTCAAGTCATTCCTCAAGGATGAGTTAGTGGGTGTTCACCAGCCAAAGGTGAAGGAAAAAAGGTATTCCACGTAGAGGGAATAACATGTACAATGTCTCTTCATGGAATTGCAAGAAAGGCTACATAGGTGTGAGGGGTGAGTGGCAAAAGAAAAGGGTAAGCAGGGGCCAGATCACGGCAGGACTTGTATGCTTTTGGAGTTTAAACTTCATTTGTAGGCAGTGGAAGCCACAGAGTTTAAGCAAGCAAATGCATGTTACTGTGCCAGCCAGCATGGAAAATAAATGCAAGGAGATTACCTGCAGTGGTCCAGGTAAATGAGGAAGGCAGGAATTTGAAAAGCAGTGGGGTAGAGAATTGGGGAAAAGTATGTTAGGGAAGTAGAAACTACCTGTAATTTCTAAATACTAGTCCATCAGAATCACCTATGGAGCTTATTTTTTGTTTTAATGATTTTTATTGTTAAATACTGAGTAAATACAAAAAAATTATAAAATATTCATCAGGTATAGAGCCTAATAATAATCCCTAAAATAAGGTACAAAAAGAAGCAAAACTTAATAGTTGATGGAAACAGACATACGTGCTAAACTATACACAACAGGGTATGATAAACACAAAATTCAGGACACTGCTTGCTTCTAGGGGAGGGCGGGTCTGGGATAGGGAAGAAGCATACAGGTACGGATGCAAAGGTAACGGTAACGCCCTCGTTCGTAGGTTGCGGTATTGTTTTGTGGGTATTTGTTTTACATTTTATATTCCAGAAATGTTAAATACATTCTTTTGTGTCAATTACTGCATAATTTTAAAAAAGTATCGAGAGAGGAAAATACTTCCAGACTTCAAATTAAATATCTTAATAATCCCTCAGATAATCATTTTAAACAGTGTAGTATACATGAGAGATTTTTTTTTTTTATTCCTTTGTTTTCAAGATGGAAGATGCCTGAGCAGTTTTAAACTGAACAAGGAGAAGTAGAAACACTGGTGGGAAAACTGTGATGTGAATTCCAAGAGAAGAAAGTAATAGATTGGAAAGGGGGCAAACAAGTTAAGTGTTTCTGGAACTGGAAGGAGGGAGCTGAGGATGTTTAAGGGTGGGAAACAGGATGTGCATGTAGGAAAAACTCAATTTCCTTTGAAGAGTAAGAGGCAGGCTGACTCACTGAGGGAGTCTGATGAGGTAGGGGAGAAGAGGATTGGAATGGTACTGTGGATAATGGCTAACCTTGAAAAAGACAGATTTCCCGAGAGAAGAGAGTCATAAGTAGAAGGCCACACACACCTGAACTATATACCACCACAATCATGTGGACCCAGCAGTCTGAAGTGGGGCACTAAAGACACATGAATGGATTAATCCCAGCTGGAAGGGGCCTGAGGGGAGTCAAAGGAGGCCTGGACAGATTAGAGGACTCAGGAAGGCCCAAGGCCAGGTAGATGGGTGCAGAGTAGGTGGAAGCAGTTCTTTCGCTGACAAGGACCAGTGCATTGAATGACTACATTGGAACACTGAAGTTGAAAAGGTACATGGGAACCCACCTCTGGTGATGGTCATATCGGTGTCTCTGAGGGTCGTACTCGCCACCCACGTCCACAACGATGTCGCAAGAAGCCAGTTTTTCCGGGTCCCTGGTTCGCACAATCTCTGCATCCTACCGGGGGTTACAGTACGTGAGGGGGTTGCAGGAGGTCGCATGGATGGGGGTTAATGTTGGATTTCCAAGGGAGCCGGGGGAGGAAGGAGGAGCGCTCAGACCGGCTGAGCCAAGCAAGGACCCAGGAGGGAACGCGGGCAGCCCCAAGGTCAGCTTTGGCTGACCGTACCCGGTACTCCGGAAGGAGGCGCAACAATGCGCATGCCAAGGCCTCATCGCAGTGGAAGGTGCCATTGTGTGTCCCAATTCGGGGCGGTGCCATGAGGCTGCTGCGGGGCCGTTTGAAGGGCGGGACGGACTCCAGGCTGAGCTTGCAGTGCCAGACACGGAGGGGTGGTGGGGGTGGCGGCGGCAGCGGCGGCGAAGGCAGCAGCAGAGGTAAGAGACCGCGCAGGAAGTGGCGGCCCATGCAGCTTCCCCCTCGCGCACGCTGGAGCGCCGACCCGGAAAATAAAGCGCGCGCGCAGCCCTACTTCCGCTTGTCAGCCGTTCCCACGGCAACCGACCTGGTAGGGCGCGTACACTGCGCAGGGAAGGGTATTTCCCGGCTACCCCAGGGGTTCCGATGGAACCTCCGAGATAAGCACTGCAACGAGCTCCGGGAAGGAACATACCCTCTGGACCACGGCCCACCCTCTCTTCACCGGTCCTTTGCTTGATGCAAGAAAAGACCAACATTCTGCCCAAGTGGAACATTTATTAGCATTAAACACCTCCCGCCCCCCTAATCCCACCACAGTTCCAGGGCCCTTAAAAAAGAGTCCCTTTGCTCTGTTTCTGAAACAAGCTCTCAGGCCTTGGCAGCCTGAGTAGCTCCCAGGGCTGTGAGCTGCTGAATCTTCTGGCTCATCATCTCCATGACAGCTGTGGAAAAAAAGACGGTCAGACTCTAGTCAAGAGCGAAAGGGGAGAATCCAGAGTTATGGAAAAGTGACAAGAAAGTTTAAGGACAAGTAGATAACTTTTAACACGGTGATCCACTGTAGGAGACATACTAACAAATTTTAGAGTTTACAATGTGTCAGTAAATATGACAACCACTGGGATATAAAAATGAACAAAACACACAACGTGGAAAAGATTTTTGTGTTTACAACAGTGGTTCTTAATTCTGTTTAACAGAATCACCTGGGAAGTTTTTTAAAAAACACTGAACTCTGGAAATCTTGCCCATTCTCCACCCCCCACAACTACTTAGCTTAATTTAGCTGCCGTGGGCCCAGGCTTTCTTTTTAAACTCCCTGGGTGATTCCAATGTACAGCCAGGGCTGCAATTAATCAAGGTTATACTTCTTTCCTGTATGTTGATTTACACGTATCTCCTCCCATTCCATTAAATAGGAACTTCACAAGAATACAGACATTTCCTTCCTCTAAATTTCTCAAGCACCCAACTCAAGTATCTACAAACAGTGGAATCTAGAAATAACACATCAAGACACTAAAGAGAAAGACATAGTTTTAATCCAAAGCAAAAGGGAAACCCCCAAGGTTCACACTGCAATCTATGTTCTTTATCATGGAGGTAGATAGGGTGAAGAGGTGCCCCAGGCCAAGCTTACCCTGTTTCATGGCATGCTTCTCCTGCAGAGCTGGCTGGATTTTCTCCATTTGCTTGGTGAGGAAGTCTATTTTCCTCTTGAAGAAGTCCTTAGCATCCTCAGCTGTCTAAAATGTCAGAGGTGAATGAGGGGCTAACAGAAGACCCCAATGCTGCACTCTAAATCTTCCCCTAAACTCCCGTTCTCTGCTTGGGGGGTATGCTTCCTTCCACTCACCTTCTCTACATAGTAGCCAGTTCCAACATCGATGAGCACGTGTTCCACATCATATAGCTTCCCAGGGACATACATCTGAGAAGCAAGGATTAAGGGAAAACTAGCACAGTATGAATTAGATTCCTTGTCAGCAGCTGGCTTGGCCTCCTAAGACCCCCGTTTCTAAAAAGCTACAAAGCACAGGGACTGAATAATTTGGAGGCCTTACCTATAAATTCCAGATGTGGAGAAACAGAGAATTTGGTTCCTTATGGAGAAAATGATATACACTGAAACACTCTATTGCTCTGATCCCATCATCCCCCCCCCTTCCAAGCAGTTCTTTCAATTCTTTCCCATTAGTCCCTCCAGAAAGCCTAGAAACAGTATTTTCCTACTGCTATAGAGGAGTAAAATTGAAAAGCCAGCCTCACTTCCCTTCAGCACCCCCAACTATGAACTATCTAATTCCTAATGGATTTAATGTTCAATGTTTAGCCAGTCCCTACTATACTGCTATTTATGTGTTTTTCTTTTAGCCTGTCAGTTCTCAGACTGCAGTTTACAGGTGTCCTATTGTCATAACTTGATCATTCAAGTAAAACAATCAACAGGTAGGCACAATCCTGGTTTCTTAGTAACAACAGTTTAGGAATAAGATCCACGATTAAGTTGAAATTGAGGATTAATAACAGAGCCAACATCCTTGTTTCAATATCCTTCCAGTCTTCTATTACTTATGTCCTTTAAGTTATTAGTAAAAATGTAAACAACCAGTTTCATCTCCATATTAGATTATATCCTCAAACAGCAAAGGGAAATAATCACCCGTCAATTCTACATACTCTTTGGTGCTCACAAGGTATTAGTTGGATGTTCCCCCCAGGTTACAGATAGGAGAGCTAGGCAGTGTGTATAATAAGAGTGTTCTCAGAATCATGGGGGCATTTTGTAGTTATCAAAACTACCCTGCCTTTTTTTTTTTTTTTTTTTGCGGAGAGGTGAGGGAGGAAAGGAAAGAGCAGGGTAGTTCTTGTGGAAAGGATACAGAACTCGTCAGTGGGACGAGTAATTCTTTCCCTGTGAAAGCAATTAAAACAACATCGGGAAGGTTGGCAGCTCCAACGTTAAGACATTAAAGGGCGTCTCAACGTGGCACTGCGCACAGTATGAAAAGAACGGAAACGGGCAACAGGAGCAGTAAAAACCGTACACTTCAACTGTAGATTGGCAACATGCAAAGGGCTCACGTCGCAGTACAGAATATGTAATGGATTTTTTTCTCGTCTCCAGTAAATTAGACTGGATTAAGAGGCGAGACGAGGAGCCGGCTCACCACAACCCACAGGTTGCCTTCGCGTGCCTACCCCATACCTCGTTGCTCTTGTTCAGCACGTTCAGACAGTCCTTGGCTTCCACATACTTGGTCTGTACCACCTTGAGCTGAGCAATGGACGTAGACAAGAACTCCACTTCCTACAGAGTTCAGGAAGAGGGTCAGTGTGGGAGCTGGGGGAGAGGGGTCACCGCCAGAGAAGGGAAGGGGTTTCGCACAGGAAGGGAAGCCTCCCGAAGTGGGGACGAATGGGGGGAAGGGGAGCGAGAGCGTACGCATGGGCAGGAGGGATGTGAGGTGGGAAAGGAGTGTCTCTGGAGCTCGTCCTCACCTGGTCCAGCTGATTCTTGAGCATTTCCAGCTGCGGTAGATTCAGCTCGGTGATGTTAACGGACTGCGCCATGTTGGGAAGGAGGACTAAGAAGGCGGAAGCCAGCTATGCGAGCAACTCTCTAGCCGTCCTCTGCGCATCTCGATGGCTGCGCCAGGAGGCCTGCGCCAGATATCTCTATGATCCTTCGTCCTGGAATGGGCAAAAGAGCTGGAACTTGAAAACTGGCCTTCTGTTAGAGAAGATAGCGGTGTGTTCTGTTCATAAAACATCCCAAGCCTAGCTAGTAAAGTTGTAGCAAACAGGGCTCTTGCCTTCAAGATTTAAAAAATCTTAAAAGTACTCAGGCCGTAAGCAAACATTGCAAAACAATGTATGCTACTCCATGTGGGTGGTATAAACCTAGTAATGGACAGGCAAGGAAGAAGCCTGTAAAGTCTCGGGTCAAGGGGAGTAGCATCAGGAAAGCGGTGCTTTGGGTCGATGAAGCAGAATACAATCCGGCGGCGGAGAGAACAATAAGGAAGCACGTTATCAACCAACAACTACAGCACAAGGTTTAATACAATATTTACCATGTGCTAGGTGTGAGGGATACATGAACTTGTAAGATAAGTGCTTCTGAGAGTAACCATCTAATTGTGGAGAAAAAAAGCCATACACAAGCAGAACCCCACAGAATCTGCTGCCAAAGTGCACTGACAAGTATAAAGTTGTATGTGGGGAGAGAACTGCAGCTTCTAATATCCACTTAGGAGGGAGGGAGGGGAATTCAGGCATTAAAGCTGGCGTCACTCCCAGGATACCCGAAGGCAGGAAGACGGGACAGACATGATGGTACCTGCTCAAGACATTCTCAATGAGTTTATCTCTACCCTTCTTTGACCTCTATTTCCACTTAGAGCATTTTGAGGCCCCTCTCTCCTTTAGCTTTGTCTGCTGAGGCCAAACCAGGCCCAGCTTTGTCCTATGGTTTGCCTTCCCAGCACTCTCAGACTTGAACTCCTGCAAGCACCACATAATGTGTGTGTGTGTGTGTGAGGGATAGTCTTCAAATGTTTTCAAATGAACTACACAAATAGAATTTAAGTAATATATCTTTATTATAATAAAGTTAAATTAAAAGGAAATGTTTCATATAAAACACTGGGGGAAATCACTTAAATATTTATCCTAAGAGTTAAATCTAAGTATGGGAGGTAGAACAGTTCCATGGCTTCTATCAGCGATATGACAGCTCTAAGTGTCACCGCAGGGAACAGGAACGCATAGGCCTACAGGTGCTGCCCCGTAAGATACTTGAGTCGAGGAGCCTGGCGGGCCTGGTTGACATAGTAGAGAAGGGGGGCTCCTGGGCCTGCTCCAAGCCAGCCCTGCAGCAGCGCCTCTGTGTAGCGGTCGATGTCACGGTCAGTCACATCCCAGAGGTTACCCAGAAATAGGGGACTGAGAAAAAAGGAGGAAGAAATACAAAGAAAACATGATTGAGGGAGTGGAGGGTGATTAGAGAGGGCTGAACCAATGAGGAAGTCCCTTGGCCCATGGTTCTAGGAGGAGAGAAGAAGGCAAAGGGTTAAAGGCCCAGGCGCACCAGGGAACTAGGATGCAATGAAGGTGAGGCACAAAGGGGGAAAGATTTAGGATTCAGACCTGGAAAAAAATCTGAACTTGCGAACTAGGATGGGCCTTGACCCTTGAGACTCACCAGCCAGCCATGATATACTTGAGCACGATGCCAGCCCCCTCCAGGTTTCCATGCACAGCCAGGGCTGCACTGCTGCAGCCAAACAGCAGGGCCACTGCCCGGCAGCTCAGCCGCAGGACAGCCTGCCCATCCAGGAAGCGGGCACCGGCCCCATGCCCTGCATAGCTAAGGCAGAAGGTGAGATGAGTCTGACCTAGCCATACTAGGCCTCTGCTAATGTCTCCAGACCTGTCCTGAGTCAGCCAGGGGCTTTAAAGCCCCCAAAGCAAACCAAAGTGATACCCTACGCTGGATTGGCCCTCTCCCCACCCCTCCCTGCCCTAAGCACTCACATATATAAGTCGTGCTCCGTCAGGGCTGCCTGCACCTGTTCTGGGCTCGGTACCTCCCCAATCACTCCTTTCCAGCCAGCTTCACTGAAGGGAAAAGGCAGGAGTAAGAATAGGGGTCATGTGGAAGAGAGCAGAAGGAATACTAGGGAGAAGGTGGGCTACAACATCTGATTCTGGAGAAAAAGACATGTTACCCTATATGTTGTCTTTACCCTTCCCCACGTCCTTTCTTACTCATATCCTCCTGACCTGCTAAAATTGGCTCGAAATTGCTCCTCTGTGCTTGACAGGTTATTGTGAGGGTTCAGAACATAGAAGGTACTGCGCGGATCCACCCCATGGCTCAGCACTGACGAGGCCCCAGACTGAGGAAGAGACACTGGCAATCAGGATGCTGGTCTGGCCAGAGGGCTCATCCTCCAACAAACTCCAAGCCCTATTCCACAACTGATCCATTCCTAAGACCCACTCCTATCTTCACAGGTCTCCCCCAATCACCAATCGTCCCCAGTCCACATGCCTTGAACCCCACCTCTTTGATGCTGGTGTAGCTGAGTAGGAAGCGGAAGGAGGGCAGTCGAGTGACAGGCAGTGCCCGGAGGCTGGGCATGCTCTCCCATGGCAGCTTTTGCAGGTCCTGGGCAAAAAGCACTCAGAGGTTACTTATGGTCCTAGCCAGGTATATACAGAAGTCAGAAGGGGCATGGGGATGAGTTGGTACCCACTGCCCACCCGACACTGCCCTTCTGGCTTCTAGCTCCTTACCTTGTCCAGCACTAAGACAAGGTGCCTATTGCTTAGTACTGTCTGCCCCTGTAGACGTCCTATTGCCTCACTCAGGAGTTCTTGGGCTCGCTCTGGTCGGGCTGGGCACAGCCCATAGGCCAGAGTCTGAATGTCCTGAGGGGTGAGGGTATTGGCACCACTGAGCATGATCTGTAGAGGAACAGTGATCAGTGAGTACCATAGGTCCCAGCTCCACTCACAATGGCAGGTAGGAAAGAATTAAGTCTAGCTTCTTCTCCCTCCCTGATTTCTCAACTCACTTTCAGCAGAGTGGAGTCAGGATATTTCCAGCCACATTCCTGCAGCAACTCTTGTAGGTGGGAGGCCTCCTGAGCAGGGCCAGGGTCTTCACTGGATGGCAGCAACAGCCCCCTCCAGCAGCCCAACACATGCTTCTCTAGGGAAGTGATGAGAACCTGAATGCGGAAAACAGAACCTTTAGTCAGAGAGGAAGCTGAGTTTCTTTTCCCACAAGTATATATATTTTGGAGATGAGATTTCCCAATGTGTGTAACTGCCTACCTATCCTTCTGCCATTCATAAAAGGCAAGAAGCTACAAATATTTTGCATTTCCTGAGACACTAGGGGAGGAGTATAGATGATTTGTTATGTATCACTGTTTTGGCAACTATGAACCGGTGGGCAATGAAAGCTAAAGTTGAGAAGCTGATTCTTGAGCTCAAATCCTTTCTCTTATATGTACCTTTAAACATTCCATTGTCAAAACCCCTTCAATTTTTTAGCTCTTGTTTAAAGTCCTTTTCAAGTGACAAAATTTTTTATTTAGGCCTAATAGTTCCAGAAAGGACTTGAGGTAGCTCAGTACCTCAGCCACCCCTGGCAGAGAAGACACTGGCACTCCCAGGTCATTCCTAGAAGAGGCCTAACCCCACCCCACCTTTGGGGCACACACCTCCATCCTATGGTCCAGTTCTAGCCGTCCTGTCCACCATTCTCGTTTGTCAGTACAGCTGCTGTTCTCTTTCTGTTCCTTTGGATGGCATCAAACTCTTTCAGGGCTGAACTCAGAGGAAACTTTGGGAGATGGGGTTATGAGATTTCTGCTTGTCCACTGATCACCATCTCTCTATTCCCCAGCCAGAGAATGTGAGCTTGACCAAAAGCCTACCCCAGCCCAACTTTGCTCCATGGCCCACGAAACCTACCTTGTTCTGGGCAGTGGGTATCTGCACAGTGACCGGGGGATTGTCTTTTTCCAGCCGGGTCAGCAGGAGGTGTTGCCCACCATTCGAGGCTGGAGGGTGGCCAGGGCCAACACACACACAGTCACCCCTGACATATAGGACATACCCAGAATCATTTCAGCTGTTACAAGGAATTTCCTTCCCTGTCTTCTGTACTCAATCCCTATCAATCACTCAAGACAACTCTAAGAAGTCTTCACTGGTCAGTGGAGTTCAAGGTGCTCTCAACTGCCTTAACAACTCCCTGGGGCAGAGACCATGTCTTATACTTCTTTGTGTCCCTTGCAGAAATGAACAAAGGACCCTGCACAGAAGGAGGCACTTGAATCACCTGTTAATATGTTTCATGTTAGTATAGTGAGAAACCTGGACACCTGAACTTATCCCTGAAGAAAGACACTGAATTTGCTGGTAACTCAGTTGAGGTTAAAAAAAAAAAAAGGAAAAGGTTTCCAGATTAAGGGCATATCTGTTCAGTGAGTAACAAAATGACTAATCAATGAAATGAAAAAGTATGACATGTCCTTCCACAAGGGTCCTAAGTCTATGTAAGCTAACTAATGCCTTCTAATAACCCAAACCCAATTCTTTAGTAAGATGAATAAAAAGACAGAAGAACCAGCTAAAGCCTGCCACCATACCACTAGGGATCAGAGACAGGTGCTCCCGGAAACTCTCCTTCTCAGGCTGGGGAAAATGGCCAGATCCTGAAGTCCTGAAGGAAAAGAGGCTTTGGATGTGGGCTAGGGGGACATCTCCAGGCTTCTCCTGGAGACTCAGGTCTTGCAGCTGGTCTGCTATTTCAAGTGATCCTCGGTGCTTCTGGGCCTTGCTGCAGGCAACACAAGTAGGAGTGAGTTATCCCTCTTTCAAAGTCTGGATCCTCCCTGCAGTCTGCCTTATGGATAGTAGGAACTCACCTGAGCTGCCTGTGAAGGTGGGTGAGCAGCTGGTGGCGGCAGGTGATGGAGACAGACTCAGTGACGAGGCAGGCAGTGGCATAGGGATCCTGGTGGCCCAGGCACAAGGCCAGGAGGCGGCAGAGGTGAGTGTAGAGCCCACTAGGAGGGCAGTGACAGATCCCACGGAAAGCAACACTCAGTGAGTCACGGATGGAATCCAGGGTAGAGACACCTAGAGAAAGGTCAAGACACTTGCTACACTTCCCAGCTGATAGGAACTTGCCAAGAAAGAGTCCCTGTATCATCTCCCACTTGGAAAGCAGCAGCTAATATTTACAAAGGGCAATGTGCCAAGTAGGGTGTTACATACCTTACATGCATCAACTCCCCCCATCCTCTCCAAACCACCCTTTACAGTTAAGTCAGTAGAAGCTCAGAAAGGCTCAGTGACTTGCACACAGGTAGTAGAGAGTGCTAGAATTCAAACCCAGGTTCAAAGGCTGCTGGATCCAGGTGCAGATCCAAAGCCAGAACCAAAGACAGACTGGAAAAGCATTGGGATCAAGAGACCTAGAAGCTCAGCCCTTTCCAAGTGACCAGACCTCACCAATGGCTACAGAGGCTGAAGGGCATCGGAGCAGAGGACCAAGATCCTTGTCTCTCTCCTTATCTGGGCACAGGAGGGGTAGCTCCAATTTGCTGGAATCCCGTCTCAACACCTCACATTCTCCTATGGCAGTGTCAGGCCCTGGAGGTGATGTCTTTCCACCTAGGGAGAGAACATGACTTTCCTATGGAACATCCTCCTCCTGCCATCCCTTTGTTCTCTCTTCCAGGATCCAGTCCAGAACCAGCAGAAGTTCTTTCAGTACTGTCTTCAGCACCAGTTATTTCTTGTTTTAGTCCCATGGCAGCCCCCCAAAACATATGCACCTTCTCCCACCCCTGCCATTATACCTGAGGCTGAGTCTTTCCCATCAGAGCCCCTGAGGATCTCAAAGCTCATTTCCATCTGGTTGTCAGTCAGCAACTCCTCAGGGATGGTCCTCATAATCTCAGGACCCAGCTCCTCACAATGTCTTGACACAACCTTCTTGGCCCTCCGGCTCCTGCCACTGAAGCCAGAGTGCCCAGGGGCACTACCTGGGGCAGCCACTGTATCAGTCTTCAAGCTCGGGCCCTTCCTAGTCTGGCCCCGGCCTCGGCCCCGGGAAGTAACGCCCCGTCTCTTGGGCCCCTCTAAAAGCCGTGTCTCAACGGGTCTTCCAAGTCACTGTCATCACTAAAGTTCACCTGGGATGGGTGGGAAAAGAAGGGCCAAGGAGCCTTTAGTGACATCATTTGACAGCAGGTGCCAACACTGAGGCTTTTGGGAGAAATTTAAAAATTAACCTCCCACATATACTGCTACATTCCATCAGGGGCAGAAACTCCTGGGTGTGGAAGGAGGGAGAGAAGGAGGTACTAGACTATAGGGAGGAAAGATGAAAGGGGAAAGGAATCCAAAGTTAAGCAAAGTGCCTTCTCTCTAAAACAAATGTAGACTTGGAACTCGGTCTTGTTGTGGAAGATGTAGGGATCCTGCAGGTAACAGGAGAGTTAATGTCCCACCAGGCCCTGGGAAGCTATTCCATAGACATCTGCTCTGCAGAACTCTACTTCGAGACCACCCCCACCCGACATCAACACCAACTGGCCACAGTCATACCTCACCTTCAGGCGGGTCTGGACCCTCTGTTGTACTCTGGGGGCCTTGAGAATTTCAGGCTTGCTCTGTGTAGGAGAGCCATCCTCAAACACAGTGAAAGGGACACGAGGGCTGGCTAGCCTAAGCCTGCCTGGGGGCTTAGGTGTACAGGGTGGTCCTCCACCGTCCAGGCCTTTCAGACCTTTCCGAGAGGTATTATGGAGGGGCAGGGTAGCAGAGACCACCTGCTGGCGCCCTCGTCCAGAATGTTTTTGGCTCCGAAGCTTAGAGGGCTCTGAGCCTGGTGGGGTCTTTATTGATGGCTGCTGCCAGCCCCAGGAGCTTGCAAAAAGTTGGGTAGTGCAGCAGCCGAGTCCAGCCAGTTTTGCAAGGGCCTGAATCAAGAGCAGGTTGGCTCGCCAGGGCTCAGGTAGGGTATCCGTGCTGCTACAAACTTCAGCCCTGACTCCAGGACCTTCTCCAGGTTCTTGTTTGATGGCCCATTCAGCCCCTCCTGTGCCAGTTGTGTGTATGCCTGAGCCAAGATCTCATCAAAGAGGCTCGGGATAGGGGAGGGGGGTGCTTTGTGATTCAGGGAAGCCTGAAGAGCTTGAGTGAGGCGCTCAGTGGCTGCAGGGCAACCCTTTAGCACAACTTGCAAAAGATCCAGACTCTGGGCCTGATGGCCATGGCCAGTCTCACCCCTGCTGTGACCAACACCCATCGTAGACAGACTGCTGAGAGGACAGGGCTGGCACAGAGCGAGCAGTCACAGGTGGACGGATGGGTCAGGAAGCCGGGGCTAGGCTGAGGCTTTGTTTTCAGGATTGGGGAGGAATTAGTAGAAGGCGCTATGGGGCCAGGCTCCTTGGCCACTGTGGCCACCAGCTCCAGAACAGGGCCTCTTAGGAAGACTTCCTCCTCTGAGAGCTCTGGAGGACAGGGGACCTGGGCTTGCTGCTGCCCCTTCTGCAAGTGGACCTTCTTCACAGAGTCTGGGTGCTGGGCTGGTCCACAAAACTCTAAGGAGAAAGCAGAACAAGAATTACAAAACTGGGAGAAATGATACCGAGTGCTTCCTGAGCTACCCCAGGGCCTAACTCTCTAATATGTGTTATTTATTCACTAATTACTCATGTATATTACTGTACTAACATATTACATATTAGTATGGCTTATTTCTTCAATAAAATCCCTAATGTCTTTTTCCCTTCCAACAATGGACCAACAGAGCCCACAAAAACCCCCGTACGTGCAGCTCAGAAAGCTGCAGGTTCAGGAAAGCAGGCTGGTACCAGGAGGCCCAAGTGTTGATCCTGGCTTCTGCCCCTGACTAGCCCCATGTTTCTGGTCCAAAACATTGAATTTCTCAACTTTCTCATTTTACAGATGAAAAAAAAAAAATCACATTTGACTGACTGGGGTTTTGTCTGGGTCAAATGAAATACTAGAGGCAAAAATGGATGGTAAGAAAAAATGCACCATAAATAAAATGTTATTAGCTTAAGCCTCCCGAGGAAACTCCAACTGTACTGCCCAATACAATAGCCACTAGCCACACGTGGCTACTGAACATGTAAAATGTGGTGAGTTACTAAGGAACTCAATTTTAAATTTTATTAAATTTAAATTTAAATAGCTAAAATATATCAGACAATGCTGATAACTAGAATCAGGTAGGTTTAGTCCTGGACAGGTTAGCTGAAGGAGGAACATCAATGGTCCCATTGAGGTAAAGGGAGCTGTGCCTTGGGATCAGAAATAAATCTCTGATTTAGAAGGGAACCAAATCGTGACATATACAGATGTGTTATATAGTATATGTGTCACTTTCACCACTGCCCATGGGCACAGGGGCATGGGTGCTCTCACCTGTACAAGACTCAAGCAAGAAGAGAACCTGTCGCAGGTCTGACTGACAGAGGTCGATATCATTGCGTGCCAGCTCCAGCTCCCCCTTCAGCACCAGGAACAGGGCGCACCTTGTTGGGAGAGATGACAACAAATTAGTGAAATCCTTTTGATCCTGGAGAGTCTTCACCTTTCTCAAGCAGAGCCATCAGTCTTTTTCAGCCTCCAAAAGACCTTTACTTCCTAAAGCTGATTTCACAGCTCCCTGGGGGGAAATCCTCTACACTGCTCTCTAACAAACTCATCCTTGTGCATGAGGATGGGATTTCCAAAATAGCATTCCTCAAAAAAAGGGATTTAGGGAAATACTGTATGTTGGATCTTCTTTTCTGGAGATTTACAATGTGTACTGGCATATTGAAGGACATAAGAAGTCCTATAATAAATAAAAATGTCTAACCTTGATTAACTGAGCATTTTCTACTTATTTAGCTATGGAATGCATTCTTTTACCAACCCCTCCAAACATATTAATCTGTGGTATTGTTTGGGAGCTCATGGTCGAGGGTACGGGCACTTAGGTTATGGAACTGGCATCCTCTTGGGCCCTGTACTCACTGGCGTGGTATCTGTAGCTTTGTTGTAAGTTTCAGGGCCTCCAAGCAAAAAGCCTTGGCTTCGCTCACACTACCTATGCAGCCCAGGCGGGAGACCAGCTTCTCTGAGCAGCTCAGCACCTCTGCAAGCACCTGCCATTTTTGTACCAGATTTTCACCTGTAGCAAAGGAGAGAGACAAGACCATCTTTACTCAATTATAGCCTGGATCCTCTGGAGACAAAACTACCAGCCCCACTATCTAGGCTGTTCATTCCTACAGGGCCTTGCTCTCCTCCTCAGACTCACCGTAGTCCAGAAAAGGTGTCTCCACAGCTCCTTTTTGAATTGAGAGCACATCGCTGCCCATGAGCAGGAGAATGATGCTTCGGAGGAGCTTATGGGAGTCAATGAGTGCTATTTCAGGTGTCTGCCAGCCTGTGCAGGTGAGGGAGGGGAGAACAAGAAGACAGATGACGTAGCCAGAACCTCTACCACCTTCAACTAAGATAGCAAATGCAAATAATGCTTCTATTCTTTTCCTTCTGCACCTAAGGCAAACACAGCTAATCAGTCATAGAACTCTTTCCCCCAGAGACCACATGGGGTCTCAGAATCCTTTTGGTATAGTATTCCAGGCAGTTATCAGGCAAACAATTAAAGTCAGCCAGCAAACAAACTGATTTGTTATCCCAAGATTACCCTGTGCAGCTTCCAGGTAGGCTCATTCACAGTTGGACAACAGAGGGAACAAGTGCTGAGAAAAGCTGAGAGCAGACAAATCACACACATCAACCAAGGAGGGCCATCTACCCTATTCTTTTACCTTGAGCACAGAGCTGCTCCCACAGGGAGGCTGAGAGGCTGTCTGATGAGAGGCTAAGGTAGACTGCCACCAGCTGCAGAGCCTGGACACGCAGCAAGTACCAGGCCTTGGATGACCTCTGAAGGGCAGGGTCCTGAAGCACAGACAGCAACAGAGAGGTACCCTCTGTCACCTGGAAGAAGGGTCCAGAGGAGAGCAGTGAGGTCAGATTGGCAATTCAGAACTTGAGATGCCCCTGGAGATCAAATGGCCCAATCCCCTGCTTTTAAGAATGATAAAGCTGTAGAGAAAACTAGAGCATGAGAGGGCATAAGACTTGGCTAAATCGCACAGCTAGTTTGTGAGAAAACTCAGGGCTTTTGGAACCACTGGATTTCCAGTTAAGACTTCAGTATTGTCCCAGTTCTATTCAGGGAGACTTCTACTAGAATACTGGTGAACAATTCATTGAAGGGCAAGGCTAGGAAGTAGCACTGCTTCTCAGGGTCAGGAATATTCTTAGCTCCAGGGAAATCTCAAAACCCAGACAAATAACTAGAAAATTCTAAAATTCTTCCAATACCCAAGATCTTTGGGTACAAGAAAGTGAGATATACCTTGTGGTAAGCATAGCAGAGTTGACTTCTCAGTAGGTCACAGGTCAAGGAAAGGAGCAGGTATGTGTCA
Source organism: Eonycteris spelaea (assembly GCA_003508835.1). NCBI lineage: Eukaryota > Metazoa > Chordata > Mammalia > Chiroptera > Pteropodidae > Eonycteris > Eonycteris spelaea. The sequence goes on from PUFA01000028.1 coordinate 1,697,749, forward strand.
GTGTATGATCCAGAAACTTCAGACTTGATTCTGCCTCTTCCAGGTATAACTGAGGAAGCAGTTAGGGGGTGTGTGAGCATGCTGGTGAGGAGAGGCAACTGGACTCTTCAAATTAAAGTGAATTAAGGCACAAGTGAAATGCCAAACACGTTTAATTAAATATTTCAACTATTATAATCTACACAGGAGTTATCATTCACTCACTAAAATATTGAGTACCTTTCAGTTAACCACTATGCTAGAAAGACAAAGCTGAACAAGGAGCGAGCAGGACTTCCAAGCAACAGCTTGCAATACAGTGGGGGTGCAGGCATACCTATGTGATCACGCTACAACACCATTAGTGCTATAGGGACTTTGAGAAAGTGGGTGATTCTGCCCTTGAAAAAGAGGACATATAAAATGCTTTATAAAGAAGGGGACAATTGAGCTAGGCCTTGAAAAGAAAGTACAGGTTTTCTGAATAAAAAAAGGGAAGGGGGTTGGAGAAGGTGTATTTAGGGTAGAGGAACTAACACAACCAAAGACAGAGAGGAATATAAAGTAACTGGGTCAGATTGGCATGAGGGTCATGGTAGGGGGCAGTAAGAAAAAGTATGAACCAGAATAATATAGGAGGTATGCAATATAAAGTAAAGGGTCTGGACAGTATCCTTCAAGTCATGGAGAAGCCAATGAAGTCCTTCAAGCAGGCAAGAGATATGATCAGATCTGTGCCTAAAAAGACCACACTAGTAGTGGTTAGAAGACAGTAGAAAAGAAACCAAAGGCAAGACCAGCTAGGATACATTGTGATAGTCCTCAACTGAGTAAAGAAGCATCAACTAGGACAACAGAAATGGATGGGTAAAACAGAATTAGTGGCATATTCCTGGTGCAGAATCTGTAAGACTTATTGAACTGGTTTTGCAGTGAGGAGAAAGACACCTGCTTGTCCCACATCTGCCTCTCAACCACTCCACACTTTACGATCTTCTAGCCAAATATGGCAGTAAAGGCAGAGAAGCTGCCCCTTCAGCATGCTATCTTCTCAAAGAAGTGTCACTACAGCCAGGTTCCCCTCTGTAGCCCCCCCCCCAGGCTAGGCTGGCTGGGCACTCACCTGGGCATAGCTGGGACAGCCAAGTGACAGGAGGAGCTGGGTGATGTGGCAGGAGGAGCCAGCTGCCTTTGCGTGGTCCTCCAGTCTCTGGGAGACAATCCGTAAAAGCAGGAGGACATCCAGAGCCTGCAGGGGCTGGTTGGCCAGGAGCAGAAGTTTACCTAGCTCCTCTCAAGCCTTCATTTCTACCCACTGCTCCCCAGCCCTTTGGGATCTTGGTCTAACCTCAGGGCCTGCTGGAATGTGGCTACCCAGAGAGAGCAACCATTAGCCATCCTCAGGGAGCCTGCAAACAATCCTACCCCCTTATGTTTGAAACTCCAGATGCCAGGATTTATTGAGTACTTACTATGTGCCAGGCACTGTGCCAAGAGGTTTACATGTATTAACTCACTTTATCTTCATAGCAGCTCTAATCCCAATTTTATAGATGAGGAAACTAAGAATCACATAGGTTATGTTGCCTAAGTTTACATAATAGGTATGTGGTAGAGCCAAGACTCAAAATCAAAGATTGAGGTAGCTTCACAGGCTCCTTGTGCTAGAAATATAGCCTAACAGCCCAAAGTAACAAAGATCCTTTATGTGCAATGTTCTTTTTCTGAGGTTCCTAATGTGATGTCCAGGTTTCTAATGTGGAATCCACGGAACAGCTTTAGGGAGTCTGCGAAACATCCTGAAATTGCATGCAGAAATACGTCCATAGGCATTTATGTATTTTTCTGAGTACATAGGTTTCAAATTATCTAATAATTAATATAATTATGGTTCATATTTGAGTATTCTGTTTCTGTGCACACTTCCATGCATTTCATCAAATGTTGACAGTGCGATGAGGTAGTATCATTATTACCTTCATTTTAGAGATAAGGAAACTTGGTCTTAGAAGATTAAGTAACTTGCCTAAGGCCATGTACTAATAAATGATGGAGCTTGGATTTAAACTCAGAGAGGCTGATAGAGCCCATACTGGGTTACTTGGCTTCTCAGCAGGTATACAGTCCAAAGAAGGTAAAGGTGTTTGGTTTCTGGTCTGCGTCAGTGTCTTTCCCCTTTACCTTTGCCACCAGCTGATAGAGGGCCGCTAGGATCTGCAGTGAGGCTGCTGTCTGCTGTAGACACCGCAAAGCGGGAGCCTGTTCCTTTGTAAGCACCTCTTCCACAGGGCCAGGGCTTGGTCCAGGCATTTGGACTGAGCTATAAGTCAGAAGAAAGGGACCAGCTATTCTCTCAGTGAGAACCACTTGGGAAGAACGCCACCTTCTCCATAACAACCTCGACTATTTGTGCCCACCCACTTTACAGCCTACAGGGACAGTCTCTCCCACACCTGGGGTCCCTATTCGGTTCTCAGGGCAGGCACCATAGAGACTATCCCACCACACTATGCCCTCACCAGCATCTGCAGCCAGGTTGAAGGCAATGTTACTGTATAGGAAACGATCTTCCTGGAGTTTATCTTCATAGTTCAGGTCATTGACTTCAAATTCCTCCAGGTTACTAGGGACCTGGGCTTTCCGATCCCGCTCGATACCCTGGGATGGGGAGACCAGAGTCAAAAGCAGGGCTGGTGCCAGCTTACTGGGGGTCCAGGGAGAACAATTCCTGTGTCCAGTGCTGCTCAGCCCCACAGCAGCCATACTCACTTCCCGCATTTTGGTCTCCAGGGTACAGATGTAAAGCCACAGCAGGGCTTGTGCTTTATCATCTAGGAGCTGATCCCTGGCCTGAGTCTCAGGCCTCACAGACTCCAGAAGCTGTAAGGCTTCCCGGATAGCATCCAGGGCAGAGCTGTAGGGAAAAGATGCACTTAAGTGGGGCCTTCTGCAGAACAGCTGGTCTCATTCTTTGAATGAGCTCCCTTGACCACAAACAGAAGGGGGTACTCAGGGATGGAGAGAGGGAAATAAGCTCCACAAAAGGTCAGAGGACCTTGGCTTCTCAGCAGGTGCACAGTCCTCCTTACCAGTCAGTCTGCTGGGCAAAGTCATGGTAGCAGAGCACCTGAGCCAATTCCACCAGGTGGGTGGCTCGAGCCCAGGCCCCGGCTGGTGTCTCCTCAGGGGTCAGCTCCAGCAGGTCACAGATGACGTTGAACCGTTCCTGTCCTGTATCGGCCCGCACTGCCTTGTAGGCCTGCAGCTCTTCCCTGAGCAGGAGGGCGAGGGTCTCTGGGTCCCAGCTGCTCAGGTTGTCTCGCAGAGTCCTGAGAGACAGAAGGCTCAGACTGGGTGACCATGAAGCAAGAAGCCTCTGCCTCATGCCAAGGAGTCCCAGCCTTGGCTTGCTGAGAGCTAGTACGTTTCCAGTTGTGAAAGCAAGAACACTGCCTGTTGCCACTGTTCCCCCAGTATCCAGCGGAGTGGCTGGCTGGCACTCAGTAAGCACTCAGTGAGTGAAGGGAGAATCAGTGCCTTTTACAGACATAAGGATGAACATGACCAAGAGTATAAAAAGCCATCCCTAGCCATGGGGCAAACATGGTTATCCCATTTCCTGCCAACTTACCTCAGCTGTAGTTCCTTGTCTCCAGCCCTGGCAGCATCCATCTTGACCCGGACCCAGAAGGTGACTGGCTCAGCCATGTATCTGGGGTCACAGGGCTGCAAGGCTGCCAGCCACAAAGTCACCATCTTGCAGCCTTGGGCCTGTTTACCCAGTTTCTTTAAACTCTCTACATGTAGCCGGAAGCACCTGTGTAACTGACCAGAGAAAGAGAACAGATCAGACTGGAGAAGGGAACCAATGAATCTGTACAGTGAAAGAGGACAGGTATGCACAGGTACAAATACCATCTGTGGTGGGGGTCCTCTGGCTATGACCCCTACCTCAAGGTAGCATACACATAAGAACTAAATACCTTTGGTGCTCTCAGCCTGAGGCTTCCATCTGTTCTACCCATATATTCATCATCCACACCTTGAAAACTTACTCCTCCTCCTGTAATCCTTCTCTCAACAAACTGCCTGAGTCAGAACATAAGACCATCGACTCTTCTCCCTCTAGTCACTTATTAGGTTAATCCTTGACTTCTTGTTCCCATTGGTTCTTTCTATCCCTTGGGAAGCCACTTCAGTTCAGAAACCAACCCTTTTCTGTCTAGGCTACTAGGGCAGACTGGGTGCTCAGTGTTGTCCTTGCAATCTGTTCATTCACCACAGTGATGCCAGAGAAACCCAAGATGACAATCTGCTATCACGCCTCCATGTAAATCCATTAGAGGCTCATCAATTTCCCTCACGATGAAACCCAAGGCCCTTTATGACCCACCTTGCCTGCCAATCCAGTCAACCCCTCATTTCATGGGTATTCTTGCTTTAAGTCAGTAGTTCTCACTCTGGTTGCCCAAAGCATCACTCAGGGGAACACTTTAAATATCCAGATACCTGGGCTCCAGTGCCAGAGATTCTGATGCCATTTGATGCAATCAGCTAAGGGGCAAGCATTAGAATTTTTTTTTTTAAGTTTATTCAGGTGATTCTAACATGCAACCAGGTTGAGATCCACTGGCTCGGGTCAAAGTTAAATATAAAAAATGAATCAATCAAAATAATAACAACAGTACAAAAGGGTTCTGGGAAACACTGCCTCAGGTATGATGCCAATGTGCAGCTCCTTAACACCTTATTCCAAGGCAAGGTCCTGGCAAAGCCCTTTCATGCTATGCTATTCAAGCCTCTTCCTTCCCCCAACATAACCTCCCTTCCTACCCTCATACCTTCTCAGGAGGCACCTCAGGATGGGTGCGTGGCTTCACCAAGCCCAGGTGCTGACAGAGAGGCTCAGAGATGGCACAGGCCTCGGCATAGAGCTTGTGACTATAGAAACTGTAGGCCAAGTTACTGGTGTAAGAGGCTGCAGGGGAGAGAAAGGACAGTTGACCACAGGAATAGTTTCCACTGCCCTCTCCTATAGGAGGCAGTAGAAAGAAGCTCAACCTGTGGTCAGCTCAGCAGCTTCCAAATCAGACAGGAATTCCTGTTGCTAGGGAATGAGAAAGGGGCAGCACTCCCCTTCCTGCTTTAAGTCAGCCCACGCCCTCCATTCCAGTAAGACAATCACACATCAGCCAGCCCCTCTGCATCATTTTATAAGAGCTGAGTCCTCATTCCCACGTAGGCAATCTCGTCACATCCCAATCTCTGTCTTCATCTTGCTTCAAAGGTAAGCATGTTAAGGGACCACTCTGGCCTGTCATTTACTTTCCTATCCTTCCCTCATTCTGCTGAAGCCACATAGCCTCCTTGATATTCCTTGAACACACCAGATCCTCTTCTACCTTAAGGCCTTGGCACTGGCTTTTTCCTCTGCCAGGGATGTACTTTCCCAGGTGTCTACATAGCCAATTCCCTTACATCCTCCAAGTTTTGCTTATGTCACTCTTTCAATGAGGCCTACCCTGACCACTCTTGTTTTAAATGGTAACTTGACTCTCTTACTACACCCTGAACTCCTGATTCTTTCTTATTCTGCTCTACTTTTCCTTTCCCACATACTTATCTTTCTAACATGTTGATAATCAATTATTCTATTATTATCTTTCTCCCCCAACCAAAATGTGGCTCCATGAGGACAAGAATATTTGTTTTGTTTACTGACAATATCCAAGTACTCCAATATACCAAGGACAGTGCTTAGCACATAGTTGATAATCAATAAATTATTTGTTGAATGAATAAAATTTTCTTAAATTCTAGTTTATGCAGCTTCTTGGATATCAACATAGATGGCTGAGACAAAATAAAATCAGTCTTCGATACTCTGTGGGAAGAATTTTCATACTAATTTTTATGACTCCTAGTGATATTTTCATCTTGGCTAGGTTCAACTACTGAAAACAAACATGACAAGTTCTCTAAAACCTTCCAGTGACTGAACCTATTAGGTTTATATTATTTAAAGGGCTATGCTTTTCATAAAATGGGACGATTTATTATAAAATATAAAAATAGGTAAAATTTATCTATGCTGGTAGGATAGTGGTCGCTATTGGGGGTAGTGACTAGAAGGGGGTACAAGGAAGGATTTTCCAGGGTCTGAGTTATGCTGTTACTTGACCTAGATGGTGATTACAAAGTATGTTCACTTTGTAAAATAATCCATCAAGCTGTACACTTATGCTCTTAGTATTTTTCTGTATGCATTTCAATAAAAAGGGTGGAGGAAAGTATATGTGCTTGTTGGTTTATAGAAACATAGTATATCTCCAGAAGAATACATAAGAAATTGATATTAGTTACCTCTGTAGAGGGAAACTTGGGTGATTAGAAGAGGCTTTTCACTACATGCCCTTTCATGTAGTGAACCATGTGAATGTGTTAACTGGTTTTTAAAATTTCAAGTTATAAATGTTCTTTAAAATTTAAATGTATAGAAAGGTCATAAAGTTGCATATCAGGTACAAATGTTTTCATGAAACAAATACCAAATGAGATTTCAAAGTCAAGAAAAATTTGTGCCTGCTATTGTAAATTAGCCTCATCACCATCACTTCTCTTCTGCTGTCAAATATAGAGTAATTGATACTTATAAACATCTTTTTCACTGGCTCCTTAAACCATAAGGAGCCCCCACAATGGTCACAATCATCCAGCAAGTGCTATTTGCCTGCCTAATGAGTGACAATCCTCCCAAGAACCCTATATCTGGGCCCCAAGGCACTAACCAGTCATCCCCAGGTAGTCAGTCAGCTCTCGGCCTGACAGGCCCTGTAAGGCCTCCAGCATCCAGACAACAGTAGATTTGCAACTTTCCACTAGCTGGGCTAAGTCAGCCAAATCAGCTACCTGAAGGGACAAAAAGGGCTTGAGGTAAGGAGACATAATAGGTCCAAGGTGACATTCACCCCACCCCATACCTAAAGCCAAAGCAACCCCAAAGCTCTACTGAGGGTAGTGGAGCAAACCCTTTTCCTAGGATATGTCCAGGATTTTTGATTCCCAGACAGTACCTGACAGCCTTGGGCAAAGTCATAAACCACCACAGTGTAGAGGTGAAGTCCCTGAAAATGCATCTGAACCAAAGACTGGTGCTGCTTGGAAGAGTCCCCACAGACCTGAGGAAGTAAGAGGAATATTGGTTTGAGGGACAGAGTCCTGGAGAGCTGAGGCAGCCCAGGGTGTAGGGAGAAGGACATCAGGAGGGGCCATTGCCCTTTCAGGATAGACTAGGCTGCTTGTGGGCTGGTCAGGCATTGTCTAGAGAGCACCTTACCAAGGAGGGAGGCAGGGTTTCCAGATCTTACCAAAGACCCTAGCCTGATAGTCCACGGAACCACATTCCCACCCTACCTCAAGGTCCTTAACTCACATCATCCTGCAGCTGCTGAATGAGGGAGTAGTACCCGCCAAGAAAAGCAAAGAGGCCCCGAATAGCATCAGGTCCATAGCGCCTCTTGGTGCCCCGCTCCAGGCCTGAGAAGAAGAACTGGCAACTGTCATACAATGCCCGCAGTGGGGGTGACGGTGCCTCCATACTGCTCTTCAGAAGAGCTGATGCCTTGATCAGAAGCTTGGCCACTGCGTGGGGTCCTCCCTCCTGGACCTGCAGCAGTTTAATCCCCAGCTGGCACAGCTGGAGGCTGGGGGCCAGACTGGTTTTCCTTAGGTAATCTTGGGCTTTCTCTACTGCCTTGGTGGCCCTGGTGTAGAGGCGGCTCCAGCAGAGGCGACGGCAGTGTTCCACGGTGAGTTCCAAGAGACAGAGGGCCTTCTGGGGAGAGAGACCAGGAGAGTCCCCTCCCTCCCTCACCAAGGTTCTGATCACATGCCTGGAGAGTTGGTCATCTAGGAAATCAGCATCTGCTTCATTCAGACCATGCCCACTGGCATCAAAGAGCTGATGAGCAGCTACCACTCGACAAGCTGTTGGAGAAGCAAAGTGGGGAACCTCACAAGGGATACTTTCATCCTCCAAGAGTACTAGAAAGCTCAAGGCCTTCAGTCGAGCTGAGTATGCAGCTCGCTGCTCCACCAGGGCTTCTGCCCCCTTCCAAAGCAGAGAAAAGCTGCCCCGAGCCACAGCCTCATAGTCCTGGGGAGCAGCTTGGGGAGAGCACTGCACCAAGCAGGCATGAAGGGGCCGAGCAAGTCGGAGTGTGGCCTCTGGGATTCCCTGTGCAGCAACATTCCGCAGAAAGATGAAGAGAATTCGTTCCAGGTAGAGGGGTGGGCACTGGGGGTTGGACGCCAAGTAGCCATCGCAAGCCAGTTCTGCCAGCTCCAGCAGGCTCCCTAGGTGCCTATGGCAAGCCAGCTTAGCAGTCAGCTGCTGGTTGCAAGCCCTCAGGATGGTATCACAAGCTTGTCTCCTCTCGGCATCAAACCGGCAGCTGGAAGAACCAGCTGGAAGCTTGGACAGGAACTCCTAGGAGAAGAGGAAGATATGAACGGAGATACCAAAAGAGGGAAAGAGATAGGGAAAGGAACTGGAAATGAGGTTGCTCATTAGATTTACTAATCTGTCTCTTCAAATAAGGCAACCCCCCCCCCCAAGAAAAAAACCCGAAAAATGAAAAAACAAAGCCAGGTGCATCCAAAGCCAAACAACACCCCCAACCTTCAAGTCAGGCAACAACTCTTCAGCCTCCTTCGGGTTGCTTAGCAGAGTCCCAAAGTTGACTCCTTTGAAGCTCCTCATGGCGCCAGAGGGCTAGGGGAAAGGAAACAGATGAGAGAGGGCAGAGAAGATTCGTAATGGGGTTAAATGGAGGGCGGGTGAAGGGCTTGAAGGCCGTGGGGAAAGGAAGCAAAGAATCTCGTCAAAATGTTATGGGAAAAAAGCCCTAGCTAGGACGCCGGGCTCCCGTTATAAACCGACGCTTTCCCTTTTCCTTCCTCCGGGCCGATCCCTGGCCTCATTACCCATTCCAATCTGCCACACCGGAGGCCTGCATCGAGCTCTTCAGCGCCTACCAGGACGTCCCGAGGTCTCCCGACCCTGCCTGGCAGAGCTGCCCCGCCTCTTCTCAGGTGAGCTTTGGGGACCCCATTCACCTCATTATATATACACGCTCATAGTCCACCGGGCCTTAGCCCCAGAGTTCCCCACCTTTCCAGGTCTAGGACTTACCGGCCAGAAGGAGTACTCCGCAAAGATCCAAACGCAACCTTCGTTTACGCGCCAGCCCCTCCTTTCAAATATTCACAGCGACCAATCAGCGAGAGCTGCGTAACGCTGGCGGACCGCGCAGCATGCTGGGAATTGTAGTTCACCCATTGCGCTGCGTTGTCACGTGACTTAGGATGGCGGGATCCGGCTATTCTGGGTGTCATGGCCTCTTGGGGGCGCGAGTTTCCCCACCTTTTCCAGTCAAGTAGAGTTCCTCGCTACCCGTCGAGTAGTAGCTATCAGGAAGGCCAGCCCAATTCCTCCTTCTCCCCTTTATCTTCAGAGCTCAGTAAGTTTAAATTTCAAGAGAAGAGAAATAGGCTAGTCGACAACAAAAAACTTACTTGGAAATTCACGAGGTTCAGCTTACTAGGAAAAAGGGCATAGCTTTTCATGGAATTCTTTTAAAATACACTTTGCTGGGGACACTGACATGAGTACTGTGGGGACTTCTAGCTCTCTCTACCTTCCAGCCTTGCTTCTTCCATCAGTTGGATTGTATGAGGAAGATAGAGGATCTAGTGCTCTTTGATGGGGGATGGAGGTTGGCGGGTGGATGGGGGTTGTGAGTGAGAGGAAGAACTAGGAAAACTTATTCACCGGGATATTTCATAGTTTTTAATGACTTATGTTTGGTAAATTCTAAATACTTCCTCAAACTCAGATTCAGTTAGGTCTGCTTCTCTTTCCTTCCTCTACCAAAGAATTCAAAACTCTTGTTTTCCAGTTAGCTTTTTCCTGATGAGCGCTATTGGATAATTCATCCTTCTCTATCATCGTCTTGTTTCGTCATCAACCTCTTTTATGAGCTGAGAATCTAGTAGACAAGACTATTTAAAACAAGAACAACGACATCTCCAAAGAATCTCAGCATTAGAATGGTAATATTAACGCAGGTGCTGTGTTATAGACATTACATACATATCTCTTGTAGGCTAAGGGACCCAGCAGAGAGGAGGTATTCATAAATCATGAATACATCATTCCCCCAGTACTCAGTTCCTCTTGCTTACATCTTAGCAATCAGTACTCATTTACATGTAGTACAGCAAGGGTGATAGGACTTTTTTCCAGTGTATTTATTATGTCTACTTGATTCCAAGTGCCTCAAAGGCAGAGAACTTACCCTTTTTTATTCCTCTTCTACTTCTCACAAGTAGGAAATGCTGACAAATATGAACCTGAGCCACATAATTTAATCCCTCCCCTGAATCCCAAGTTTATAAAGAGTAGCACGGATGGTAGAGAGAGCTTTGAATGTGAGTCTGGACAGAGAAGCCGGGTTCTAGTCCCAGCTCAGTTTATCGCTAGTCTGTGAAATGGGGATAGAAACATCAAGCCTTACTGCCTCCCAAGGGTTCTGCCAGCCTCAAATAGCCTTGAAATGCTTTCCAAAAGTCCTAACAATGCTTTGCAGCTATTAAAAAGCATGTCCTGTATATAATGACATATAAAGATGACATATAAAAATACATGAATGATTATTATAGTCTTCCTGTGGATTTTAACTGTTTTAAAGAGGAAAACAAGACATATTGTTATGTTAAAAAAAGTTGCAGAACAGCATGAATTGTATGATTCAATTTCAATTAAAAAAACTAATATTAAGTTATACCATTTAACAGTGGTATGAAGAGTGGGATTAAGGGAGCCTGTCATTTTTTACATCTTATATTTCTATATATAGATCTGCAATTTAGTTATATATCAATAAAATATATGTATTTTAATATATAAACAGATTTACACTTACATGTTCATATTAAGTATGTATTTCTGTATTTGCATTTGAAAATTTTACAATAAGTCAATTTAAACTTTTTATTGTAAAAAAACTTAAAGCAAATGTGAAGTATTTTTATAACATTAGATCTGATCCCAAGCATTACAAACTTTTGTTTATTTTATAATTCTATTCCATGATTCTGTGGGAAAGTGGTGGCAAAAATAATAAAAGGGACAAGGACAACCACAAGACTGGGTTTAGGGGAAGAGTAATGGAGAGTAGAACCTAGACCCAGCCAAAGGGCCATGGCCATTAGCTGAGAACAGCCCCCTTTCCTCCCTGAGCAGGGACTAATTTCCAGGAAGAGGTAGTCCTCCAAGCCTCAGAACCCAGTACTGTCCTCATGCCCCAGTCCTCTGGCCTTCTTGTCCATTGGCTCCTGGTTTCTTGGGATGTTTCTGCTCTCAACATCATTTAAAAGCCAAATCAAATAATCATAAGTCCAGCTGGATGGAAAGTAAGAAAATCAGGAGCCTCTTTAGTGAAAGATGGTGGTGTGTATCAAGTCTGACACCAAATTGACCTGCCCGCTTGAGGAAGAGGAAATGAGTTCAAGTGGAACATATTGACACCCTACTCAGTTGCTCACATACCCCAAAGTCAAAGGCCTCTCAGATAGCTGGATATATCTATCTGGGCCAGCACCAATGATAAACACTTCTGGGAATCACTCAGCCACTGGGATTTGTTGGAAAGTTCTACACCTCATTACAGCCTCAGCTACTCATTCTCACACCCAAATCCGATGGGCTCAGCTGAACTGAAAAAGTTAAAAAAAGAAAATACAAAAGCAAACACTTATGTAGTGCTTACACTGTGGCCTAAGTACTATTCTAAACACTTAAATACAGTAATGCATTTAATCTTCACAAGAGCCCTATGGAGTAGAAATGATACTATCATTTTTCAGATGAGGAAAGTGAGGCACAAATTTGAAGTCAAACTCTGGCTCCACACTTTTAACCAGCTCCCTACGCTGCCTATTAGCTAAGTACCATGAGCAGCATTTTGTAGGCAGTGTGCATCTGCTAAACCAATCCCTCATTTGACCAATATGGGCAGAAACCCAAAAGTGAACTGGACGGCCAAGGCTAAATTCTCTCACTCTCTTGCTTTTCTCCAAAGACAGGGCTTGGGATGAGGGAGCAGGGCCAGAGAGGGAAAGGCAAAATAGGTGAAAGCCCAGGGGACACAGACAGTACATGTCATAGAAGAAGCATTGGGCAGGCGGCAAGAGGCAAGGTTTAGCCTTGGCATTGCCATTCACTTGCTACATGCCCTTTCTTTAAGGGGATTTTGCTTTTGAATAAAAAGTCACCAGAACCTGGTAATAGAATGCATGGCATATAGTAGGTGCTCAATGAAATAATTAAAAAATATTTAAAGCCAAATGGAAAATCTATAAAATGCCTTTGAGCTCTTAACACCCTGTGAGTCTGACAGGAAAGAACCCTCCCACTCCATCTGCCACTAGCTCCTTTGACGAAAGCTTAGCAGGGACAGAATTAAAGGAACCTCATTAATTTGTCTCCTTTACCCCATCACTTTGAAATGTGGGGCCCCCTCATACTTACATCAACAATAATTACTGTCATCCAAAATAACAAATCATTAACTAGGCTCTAGATTTTATTCTAATAGCTACCTAATAGGCAGCTCTTGAAAAGCCAGGTGTGAGCTAGCTTGTTTCCTCTCCAGACATTTATGGAGCATAATCATGGCAAAGCACCTACTTGTGTGCATATATGGGAAGACGAAGGCAAATAAGACACAATTTCATCCTGTCCTCAAAGATCATAGTACCATAAAAAGAGACAGAAAGTCTACAAATAACTATAAAATATATCTAGGTCCAGCTCAAGAGGGCAGAAAGAGGAAGTGGAGTTATGGTTAACAGACTGTCTTAGCCTCAAGATGGGAAGAAGACAAAGGTATCTGTTTTTTCCATACTTAACCTCAGCTTCTATTCCTTGCAGCCTCAGTGGGAGAACATGTCTTTTTTTGTTTTGAGCAGGGAGCTGAGACCACCACTCATTCCTCCACCTCAGTCTCACCCTGCAGATGCCCATCCATACTGCATTCCTCCAGTACTAGCTGATGCTATCTCTCCACACAGGTTGGGACTTGCAGGTCTTGGAACATCTTGCCTTTTCCTGTCTGGGAAGTAGTCTGAGACCCAGGGAAAGGTCACCAATTCCTTTCCAGAAGAGTGGGTCCCCCATACCCATCTCAAGTACATTTCAGGACACACCCTTGAGTCTACACTCCCTCCATCCCCGCCCTTCTTAAAGCTGGCTCTGCTTCCCCTGTGAAGCCCAGGTGTTGGTGGGAGGAGGAAAGGCAGATACCATCAGAGGTGAGTCAGGGAGGGGCCCACAGAACTGGTGTTCCCACTGGTACTATTTCCTGCCCTGATGGCTCACTCACCCTCAGTCTGGGTGGGGAAGAGTCAGGTACAGACAAGATGTCCCAGTCCCTCGGCCAGTCACTACTCTTTCCCCTTGGAAGTCTTTCACTTAGATTTCATGCAAGGATATAGAACCTGATGGGCCCAGGTGATGGTGGACAATTGGTGCATTCATAGTCACAGAGGTAGAAAGCAGGTAGCATGCATGCGCTGAGCTGCAATCTTCTTCCTGTAGGAAGGCCCTTGATTTGCCCCAAAAGGTGGTCACAGAAGCAGCCCAAGCCCCTGGAATCTTTGTTCCACATGCTCAAGCTCGTCTCACCCTGGATGTAGAGCAAGGGTTTTGCATGGCAACTGGGGAGGGTGCTTGTTCCCAGGGTAACAAGATATGAGGGACTTAGGAGCCTCAGGCATTTCCCATCACTTCTGCAGAGAAGCAATTCCATAGCTCTCAGTCTAAGCTGGAGTCTTGAAGAGGCTAGAAATACAAACTTTCCACTGGTAACCCCACCTCTACCCTCAAAACCTCCAGCTGCCCACCCACCAAAAACTATTAAGGTAGGTTCAGGTGAGGATGAGTAAATCAAATTAATGATCGGTTTAAAGTGTTTATTTTTAGGGGAAAGGGGAGAGGGAGCAACACAGAGGCAACTTTTGGCATCTTCTTTCCAGGCCTTCACCTCCATGTGCTTCTCAACCCAAAGCACTGGCAGGAGGGGGCCCAAGGACAGGCTGAAGGGCCAGAGTCACAGTCAGTCAGAGAAATCTGCACAATCCTGGAGAGGCAGGATTCAAGAGTCTGTCCCAGGCCCCTTGTTCTGGAACAGGGTTAGAGCTCAGGGGCATAGGGCTCCCCAGTGGGTGAAGGCACCCGCAGTTCAGCATCATGCCTTACCACGGTGAAGAGCCCCACCACTGCCAGCAAGCCATCACCATGACAGCGGAGCAGATGCTAAACATGTTCCGAGTGCCTGTTTTGCGATCACTGTCATGGAGTACTAGGAGTCCCAGGCAGGCCAGTAAGTGCAGGGGCACCCGGAACCAGTTGAGTACACCAGCTTGCTCTGTCTCAGGGATCACTTTTCTCCGCAGGAAGCTCATGCTTGGAAAGTACAGCCCACAGGCCAATTCGATAAGTAGGAAGGCGATGAAGGACTCCACTGGACTCTCCTGGCCTGGGTTGGTGGAGAAAGTCAACATGAAGAGGGAGAAGACCACGATGAGGACAGCAAGGGAGAGTAGGTGCATAGGTTGAAGATGGTACCTCTTGGAGGTAGCGATGCGATACAAGGAAGAGCCAAGCAGGCTGGCTGCCATGAAGCTGGAGAAGATAATGCCCAGTGGGGCCCCATGTGGGTCCAGCACAGGTGTCCAGAGGAAAACAAAGATGAAAATGACACTCTCAAACAGGGCCTGTATGGTACCTAGCAGCAGCACGCGGCGGTCCGACAGGAGGCAGCGCAGGCCCCCAGCACAGGTCCTTGAGAAGGCACGCTGACGATCATAGTTCTCTCCCCAGTTGTGAAGGGCAAAGGCCCCAGCCAGAGCCAAGAGAGGGATGGCAACCACAAAGGGCGCTACAGGCCCTAGCCCCATCCAGCAGGCCACAGCCTCAGCTGCCACACCTGCCACTACAGCCAGCACGTGGTTCCAGAAGGCAGCTCGGGCAAAGGTAGCTGGGATCCACTCAGCAGGGAAGTCATGCCGATCCACGTGCTCATGGATGTACCAGGCCTCGAAGGCAGAGAAGAGCAGGGCAGTGGACAGCCCACCAAGTGCTCGGCCCACCAGCAACACAAAGTAGTCCTGAGAGAGTTTGGTTAAGCAGCATAGAGAGTAAGTGAGGGAGAAGAGGACACAAGACTTCTTTCGACCCAGCCAATCCACAAGGGAGGAGGCCACCAGTCCAAAGAGTACTGTGGAGGCAAGCCCACAGACATAGAGAATGGCAATTTGACCCTCCAGGAAGTGGTAATGCTGATAGAGTTTATAGAGGTAGGGGGCCTGAAGCCAGTCAGCTGCCAGGGCCAGGAAGTAGACCTGATAGAAGTCCAGCTGAAATCGAAGGAAGGAAGGATTGCTACAGGCCCTTCCAGGGGGTTTGGCCCGGCATCTTGACAGCTCCAATCCCAGGCAGGAGGCCAGGAGAACCACAAAGACAAGGTAGGCAGTCACCAGCATGGCGGGCCCCCGGACGACCTGGGGAAAGAAGGGGGTTTCAAAGTCACATCCATCGCCCAGTCAGCATTGTCAAGGGGCTGGGTGTCTAAGCAGAAGGAAGCTCCACCCTACCCCGCTGCCAACTGCACTCCCCCACCCCTCAACTCCACTCCCCCAGAGCTCAGACCGGAGGGACCAGTTGGGTGGGAGGAGTGGCCCGCCAGAGCGGTCTCCTAGGACACTGTGGGGCAGGGAGGGGTAAGAGGAGAGGGAAGAAGATGAGCATTCACCCCACCCTTGCCTGGCATATGAAAGAGGGAGTCCCTTCATTAATCCCAGCCCCGCAAATTAAGGGGCTGCTGCCCTCTTCCACAACAGCTTCTGCAAACTTCGTTCTATTTCCTTCCATCCTCTCTGAGGAGCCCGTTTTGCCCTCAATGTCTTGTCATCTGTCCCAGACATTCCTCCCGCCGGCGCGGGCCTCTCAAATTCCTTCAGGGTCACGCGCGCGTATCTCAGATTCCCCATCCTCCAGGTCACGGGCAGCCCCCTGCGCTCCCTAGCCCCTACCCAGTGCGCCACGCCCGCTTGCCCCTTGCCAGACCCCCTCTCACCTGCTGCCCCGGTCTGCGGGGACGCTCCGGACACGTCCGGCTCCAGGCCGCCCGGCCACCCTCGCCGCTCTACCTCCGGCTCCGGTTCGGGTTCCAGCAGCGCACCCGCCCCTCACAGCCTGCTTCCGGGAGCCGGGTAGGCCTCCAGCCGCCGCCATGATAGTCCTGTCACGTGACAGGGGTGCGGTGCTTAAACCCCGCCTTATTCCGCCTTCCTGCCCCTACCCGCGCACCTCCGAGCGCCCGACGCGGTGGGGGACTGCTAAAGGTTGGGGCGTTGCTGTTCCCTGTCCTCGTCGTCCGTTACCCTCCTGTGACACCGGCTCCTGCGGCTTTCGATACCTGCAGGCCCACTCCTAAATAAAGGCCTATTTTCTATCTCTTCCTCTGTGCGGTGGGTTAGAGAACGCGACTGTATCCGGGAAAATGCCCACAGTTACGCAGAGCCCCAGGGGCTTGCGCTTCCCAAGGAATCCACGGGTTCCTCTGTTTCCCCTCTCCATTATAGTGACTTCCAGGCCAGAAGTCAGTAAGGCCCAGACACCTGAGGGAGGCAGTGTGGTGTAAAGGACTTGGACTCCGGCTGCAGACAAAGATTCAAATCCCAACCTTGTCAGTTACCAGCTGTCTGGCCTCAGGCAAGCCACATAACTTCTCAGTGTCCCAATTTCTTCGTCTGAAGTCATAGGAAAGCATTGCCCAAATATAAAGGCTGAAGTTCAACGGCAGCACAGGGTTAAGACCGCCCACCTCTTGCCACTTACCAGCTGTGTTACCTTGGAAAAGTTATTTAACCTCTCTCCATCCTTAGTATGACCTCTTCATGATCCTCCAATGGCTTCTCATCTCACTAACCATAAAAGCCAAAATCTTTATAATGGCTTACCAACCCCTCTGTCCTCTGTTCTCTGCTACTTCTCTGACTTCATCTCCTACTATTCTCCCTCCAGCTCCTGTACTGGCTACTACCAGAGCTTTTGCACACTGTGCCCTGGTTCTCCCAGGTATCCACATGATTCCCTTCCTCAGAGCCACCAGTTCTCCGTTCAAATGTCACCTTATCAAAGAGACCATCCTTGTCCATCTTGTTCATATTTTATTTTATTTATTACTTTATTTATTTTATTTTATATTTTTAGGCTAGGCAACCCTTGGTTGACCTCAGAGATTGCAAGGACCTTGTCATTTTACAATCTCTTCTTTTTTTGGCCATCTTGTTTAACGTAGCAACAACACTACTTCCACTACAGTAATCTACCTGATTTCCTTCCAACTCCCTATTATCCTTTGCTGCATTTTATTCATAACACGATACCATCTGGCATACTATATAATTTACTTATTTATTTACTATCTTGTCTCCCAACAGATTTTGATCTGTTTTGTTCACTTATATTTCTAGTACTTAAAACAGTTACTGGTACATTAAAAAAAAATCCAATAAGTATTTGATTAATAAATGAATAAATTAATCCATGTAAATTACTCTAAAAAGCACTGGCCTATGTTAGCTGTTAACATTTATCAAATGGTTATTATGTACCTAAGTTCTATTTTAAGAAGTCCCAGGGCCAACAGCTATAGATGAATTATCTCCTTTAATTGTCACAACAATCCTTAAGGTAAGTACTATTATTATCCCCCAGAGGGAAGGTTAGGTAACATGTCCAGAGTCACATGGTAAGAGGTAGAGTCAAAATTAGGACCCAGATCTTTCCAATTTCATGCTCATATGGTTTCTGAGATTAAATGAGTTCGCCTAGCTGCACAGGTAACTAGTAAATGTAGGTTTTCTTTATACAACAGCTTGGAGGGTAGGAAGGTCTGGGATTACATCTCAAGAAGTACTTTCTTATGATAAAGGGAACAGCTGAGATTCATATCCAAGCTCCAGAGTGCCTTCATCCCTAAATGGCAAACTTCTAGAGAGTAGGGAGGAGTAGTGGTTCCCATGCACTCATCTAGAAACACTAAGACTTATGATTTCTCCAAGGTCATTCAGGGAGTGAGGGCATGAGTGACCCAAATGTCCTCTATCCCAGCCCTGGACTGACGCCCATTGAACTCATGACACCCAGTCTCTCAATTCTTGGTGGTCTTTTTTTTGGGAGTGGAGGTTAACCTGAATGAAGGCAGGGAGTGGGACAGGATGACCTTACATTCCTTGCCTTCTGTTTTCCAGGACTGAGACCAGTTTTCTCCTATTATTGAGTTGCGTTCTGTTCAAAAACACCTGACAAAGACCTAAAGCAAGATAACATTGTTTTAAATTATTTTTGTTCATTTCAGGACCTATTCATAACACATTTACTCTTTAAAGTTCCCCTGGCCCTCAGAGCTGTGAGGCACAGCTGGGAAAGATCCTAGATATGGGGAATGTGCCAGCAGATGACTGTAAAAGACAAAGGGCAGCCTATGAGTGCAATTCATCTGTAAGACACACTTCTAGTAGAGGGCAGGAAGGTCTGGGGTATGTATGAGGAGTCACACAGGGGAAGTCTTGGCTTTCAGAGCAGGTGGGGGAAGATGCTCTGGGAGTTACTAGGAACCATGCAAAGGAGCAGCATTTAAAACTTTTATTATGAAAATGTTTACACATACACAAAGGTAGAGAGCATAATTCTATGGACCTCTATACACTTAATTCAACAATATTGATTTTGTCACTTTGTTCTTTCTACTTGTCTTTTTTATTATTTGCCAAAATATTTAAAATTAAATTGTCTCTTCACTTTAGCATGCATTTTTAGAAAATAAGGACCTTTTCTTACTTAACCCCACAGTTATTTTTACATCTAACAAAATCAACACTGATTCCTTGGCATCATAAATACTCAGTCTGTAATTAACTGTCCCCAACTGTTTGAAAATGTCTTTTTACAATTGGGTTATCCAAATCAGGAACCAAAGAAGATCCTTATGTTCCATGTGGTAGTGGTCTTTTCATGCGTCTACTCATCTTTCCCCCCTGCCACGGACTAGTTGAAGAAATTGGGTCAGATTTCCTTTAGAATGTCCCACATTCTGGATGTGTCTTCTTACTTCCTTGTTATGTCATTTAATCTGTTCTTCCATCCCAAGTATTTCCTATTAAATGGAGGTTAGCTCTAGACTTTTGATTAGAATCATGCTCAATGTTTTTGTTCAGCAAGAGTCCTTCATAGGTGGAGCTGAGTCCTTCAGACTGCATCACAACAGGAGGTACATGGTGTGTGGCTGTGCCACTTTTAGTGATGCTAAGATTCATCAGGGTGTCAGGTGATGACAGTTTGATTCCTCCATTGTAAAGTTCTCCATCAACCATTATCCTTGGTTTCATCCATTGTAGATATTTGCTTTGATCAATTATTTCATTAAAGGTTGCAAAATTTTGATTTTTCGGATTCCATATTCTTTCCACCTTAGCTGGAATTCTTCTGTAAATAACAAATTTCTCCACCACTTACAGCTATTTGGCTACCCTGAAATATAGTTTACATAGGATAGGCAGCATAAATGCTTGATTATTTTTTTTAATTGCCAATTTTCAGAATAAGAAACTGAAAACATCATTTTTCAAAAGTTTTGGGCTTAGAGCTGAGTAGGGATGGATGGCCTGGATAGTGGGTGGGGAAAGGAGCGATTATTCTGAAGCTATGTCCAGCCCTCACTTACTCCAGGGCATGGGGTGTGTGGAGGACAGACAGATACTGGAAGGCTTGATGTGCTGGTGCTTGGTCAGCAATGAGATGGGTATGTGACAGGCCTGGTGTGCAGGTAGCTGCAGGAGAGAGAGAGAGAGAGAGAGAGAGAGAGAGAGAGAGAGAGAGAGCGAGCGAGCATGCGCGCAAGCCAGATATGGGTAGGCAGAAAGAGAAGTAGGAAGTGAACAAATAGCTAGACACAGAGACAGGAAGAGAGATAAACACAGAAAGGGAAACTAAATGAGAGATCATGAATGAAATGCACCCAGGAGCAGAATAGGACAGAAAAGGATAGAAATCTGAGAACCGAAAGACAAAGAAAGAAAATAAAATAAAGACACAAATTGAGACAGGGAAGGGGGAAAGAAAAGACATATATGTTAAGTAGATTTTAAACTATAAGGGAAAATAGAGAAAATTAGAAGGATAGAAAGTGGAAAAAACCAGATGTCAAGACACGGTTAGGTGAAAGCAGAATTCCCCAGTGATAGAGAGTAAGAAGGAAACAGAAATAAAGGAGAGTGACATAGAAAGAATAGAAGGAAAGATAAATTGAAGGATAGAGATAAAAAAGGAAAGAACAGGGTCCTAGAGAAGGAGGATGAGAAAGAGAAGATAGAAAAAAACTAGTGTCAGAGAACTTGAGAAATGTGGAGGGGGGCTCAGAGGCTCTCAGCTTAGGATCTAGGCTGGGCAGCCCTGTGTGAATGGGGTCATTGGGAACCTGAGTCAGGGTTCCCAGTTTCCCTCACTCCCATGCCAGATGAGCATAGAGTCACAGAATTAATCCTGGAAGATTGAGGTCATGAGGCTGGGTAAGCACTCAGAGATTTGAAAGACAAGACAGCCAGACAGAGAACGCCAGGTTTCTAGAAGCAAAGGACTATGTAAAATGCCATGATATTCAAGGGGAGGGAGGAGCCAGAAACCCTCTGTTCAGCCTCCTCTTCTGGTCCAAGAACCACTGACCATCTTCACTTCACTTAAGATGAGAGGTAAGAGGTCAAGAGACTCTTGGGTCAGTTGGGGATATGGGCAGAGGTCCAAGGGGTAAGAAATGGCTCCTTTTGAAAGGATTCTCATACCACCTCTAGAGGAAGAATCTATCTTATCCTTGTGAATTGCAGAGTTGAGCCAAGAAGGATTTCCAAGGGAGGCTCACTAGAGGGGGAAAATGGTCAACTTGCTCACCTTCAGGGGCCATGGAGGAGGCTCTGAGAAGAACAGCTTCCATTCCAGAAGTTGCAGAAGAGGAGGTTCTGGAACCAGCAAGAACATACACAGAAACTTACTTCAAAGCAGATACCTGCTCTCATGCCCAGGATTGAGGGGGAGGCCAGGGGCTCTGAGCAACCAGTTGCCTTTACCTGCCTGGATGAGGGGTCCAGGTGACTCCTCTCATTCCACCCAGAGCTTCTGCCTCCTGCCTGGGGGTTAGGGGTGTGCAACAGCCCATCTAGACTATCAGACAGTGCCTCTGGGAGGTGCGTTGTCCCCTGAAGCAGCAGCTGCAGTGGCCAATGGAGCCTGGAGTTCCCCAGGCAAGCCTTGGCCACAGCCGTCACTGTAGCCTAAGCAGGAGCTTGGACAGGCAGCTTGGCCCTTGGAGCGAGGGTAAATGGGGCAAGGTGAGGGGTGGCAGCAGGTCGAGTGTGGACCAGAGCATGGGACACAGGAGCTGTGTGGACAAGTAGAGGGAGGACAGGCAGGGCAGGGTGGGCAGGAGCAGGAGCAGGGTGGTCCAAGGAGGTTGGGACAGGAGGGGCAGGTAGCTGCGTAATAGGGATAGGCAGTACAGGAGCAGTGGGAGGGAGACAGCCAGGGCAGGTGCAGGCACAGGCAGAAAGGGGACAGGACAGACAAGGAGAGGCAGCTGGTGGGCCGTGCCCGGAGGTGCAGGAGGCTGTTGGTGGGTTCCCTTCTTGTTCCGAGGCCCCAGACGTAGGCCTAGAGAGAAGTCCATTAAGCTGTAGGAGCAGGCAGGCTGGGGGTTGGGTGAAGGGGAGGGCAGGGGTGCAGTAGGAGGGGCAGACTGTGGGGGCAGGGGTGGAGGCAGGATTAAACCTAAGACACTGCTGAGCCTTGCTGATCCTTCAGGGAGCTCAGACCTTCCCATCCAGTCTTCCCATTTCAGGCATGCCCGGCAATGCTCTCCAACCACCCTCCCCTCTCCACTGAAAATCCTCCAACTGCACCAGACTAGGACATGTACTTCAAATAAGACGTGCACTTTCATGCCTTCAGTCCTTTGTTCACACGGTTCCTTCTGCTTGGAGTGCCTTTCCTCTTTTTTCCAACTGGGAGGTCCTATAGTCTCTGACGTTTTCCCCTTTATTCAATCAAAAAGTATTTCTTGAACTCCAGGAACCTGATAACTGTCTAAGTAAGGACTCCCGCCCATCACTCTCCAGCCTTGATGGCCAGAATGGCTGCTTCAGGCTCCCAAACAGTCTCTGTAGGGGACTTAGGGAAGAAGAGGAGGAGGAGGAGGAGGAGAGGAGGAGGAGGAGGAGGAGGAGGAGAGGAGGAGGAGGAGGAGAGGACGAGGACGGGGGAGGACGTAGACGAGGAGGACGAGGACGAGGACGAGCAGGAGGACGAGCAGCAGTAATAGAAGTGCTCTGAGACTGAGCAAGGGATATTGGTGGGCGCTGGCAGCTGAAGGAGGATGCCTGGGTGTTTTCAGACAGGGCAAGTCCCAGGCGTGGGGATGCCCAGCTGTTTCTGGGAGACTGACAACCAGCTTGGACAAGACAACTAGGTTTCCTCTCTTATGGAGCTCTGATGAAAAGTGAGTAGTGAGTGAGGAGTGGGGACCAAAACCAAAGAGGGTAAACAAACAAATATATTAGCTTATTTCAGAACATGCAAATGGCAATGAAAAAAATAGTGATGTGATTTTAAAAAGTGACTCAGAGAGGTGGATCCATCAGAGGGGCAGCTAGACAGCCCCCAAACAGTCAGGTATTTTGAGAGAGACACATTCTGTCAAGCTCTGACAGACCAAGGGAGAGCCGCCTGAGGCTGAATGGAGTCCAGGAGGCTGGGTTATGGAGAAAAATAAAGCTGAGAAGGGGGTAATGAGAGCTGGAGGTTGTAATCTAAAATTGGGTTATCAGGGAAAGTGCCACTGAGAAGTGACATTTTAGCAAAGACCTGAAGAAAGTGAGGGAGAAGTAATGGAGTTATCTACTTAAAGAACATTCCAGAGGAGGGACAGCAAGGGCAAAGAGTAAAGTGGAGTCATAATGATAGAGGTGGAGAGCAAGGCAGAGGCCTTGGGAGGCACAGCAGGGACTTGAATCTTATTCAAGAAAAAGGGAAGACCACTGAGGGTTTTAGGTGAGAAAGTGTAGGGTCTTCCTGGTCCTACTCCTGCCCCTGGTTAGAATGTTCTGCTTCTTGTGTAACTGGTAAAACAATTTTGGAAAACGGTTTGGCATTATCTGATAAAACTGAGATTGCCTATACATATACTGATTCATAGTTTGGTAGCCTCAAAAATTTCTTGCATGTGTGTATTTAGAAACATGCACAAGAATGTTCTTAGCAGAATTAGATAGCCTGAACTAAAAAACTCAAACATCCACTAAGAGTAGAGTAAAAAAAAATAAACTGTGGTATATTCATGTAACTGAATATTATGCAACAATGAAAAAGACAATTATATGCAACAACTTGGATATACCTCACAAACAAAATAAGTAAGACACAAAAGAATAATACAGTATCATTCCATTTATATAAGCTTCAAAACAAGCAAAGTTAAGCAATTGTTTAATACACACATAGGTGTTAAAACTATAAAGAAAAACAAAGAAATAATGATCACAAAGGCCAGGATGGTGGTTACTTCTTAGGGGAGGGAAGGAATTATGGAAGAAAGACATGGAAGTTTCTGAGGTGTAGGCAATACTCTCATTCTTGACCTGAGTAACAGTTGAATAAGTATTTATTTGATCCCAATTTATTCTGTACACTGTTCATAATATATTTATATGCTCTTTCAGGAAAAGAAAATAAAAGTATCATTTCTTTTACTGCTCCATGCTGCCTCATCCAAATCATTATGTTGAAGTTAAATGTTCCTCGTTCAGACATCTTACATCAGACCTCAAGGACAGCAACCTTCCTTCTATTTCTGACACTTATCATTGTCTGACATATAGCAGATCCCCAAAAACTGTTTGCTGAGTTAGATTGAATTGAATTCCCCCAAGTCTCTCATCCCACGGAGAGGCAGATAGCAGCAGAAGAGGAGGAAGCCTGCAGTGGTGAAGAAAGCTCGGGGTCACCAAGACCCAGGTTCCCATTTCCTAGCCGTGTGGTATTGGTCAAGTCACTTAATCTCTCTGGTTCTCAGCTCCCTCTTCTATGAATTGGGGTGATAACTGCTACCTCTCTGTACTGCTGTGTGGATTAGATAAATGAGTAATATACAAATGTGTGTGCCTAGCAGATGCCTGGAACATTTATGTACTCAACAAAGAATAGCTTACTAATCCTCTTCCCCCAGCCCCACACCTTTTCCTCAAAGGAGTCTGCTAGAAGGGGCAACCAGACATCGAATATGGGCCCAGATCCTCAGGGCTCCTTGGGGCTAAGGCTGAGATGTAGTCTGGTCAAGAGCTGGCAAACAGTGAGATCTGATTGAAGCTGAACAGATTCCAGGCAATTGGTGGGAGCTGGCAAGGGAGGTAAGACACCAGGGTCTGGGAGTTTCCATCCAGGGGAAGTCCCAGGTGTGGGTGCTGGGGTGCCAGGGTGGCCCCACCCAATACCCTGGCCCTAGGGGATGTGGGCACAGGGAGAAAGTGGGTCAGAGCAGGGCTAAACTTAACCCTATTGGTCCTGAACATTTTGCCAGCTCTGGAGGAGACACAGCCACAAAGAAGCCTGCTCCTTTCTCCAAAGGGCCCTCAGTTCCTTTTCTTCAGAAAGGAAGAACCTTGGAACTTTGGGGTCTAGACAGGAGGAACTGGAAGCCCCCCAATGTACAGAGGAGAGATAACGCTCTAACTCCTGAATGGAGGTTCTGTACAAAACAGACTGCTACACCCACCCACACGGTGGCTGGCAGACACCTGGAGCACTTACCTTACACACACTCTAGGCAACTGTGGAGGCAGACATGCTCCTTGCTCCTCATTCCAGGAGCAGGACAGGTCAGGGCTGGATCTGAGAGGGGGTGGGGTGTCTGGAGAACAGTTCAGAGGAGCCTCTGGTGAGACTCCAGCTGGGCAAATGCAAGCATCCCTCACTCAGAGGGCTTTGCCAAAAACATGGGGCCTTGCTTTCCATGTATGATCTCAGGCCTAAACCTATAGATTCGTTTTCTCTCTTTGTACCTCTGTTTCCCTTCCTGGAGGAGATGAAGAAATGGATGGGATCATGCCAGGGCAGGTTCACCAGGTGTCCCAGGGTCCTGCTTTGGCCATTAGGAGGTACTTACCATCCCCTTTGTAGCATATCCAAAGCTAGTTAGGAGCCAGAATGGAAGGTCCCTCTTCTTTCTAGGGGAGCAGGGTGGCTGGGAGCCAGGACCCCAATTCCAGGGCCTTTGCACATATTCTTCTGTGGCCCTCCCTTCTCTCCACTCTTCCACTCACTCTTTCCCAGAAGCCTTTCTTGATCTCCTTGGCTGGGGGAAAATGGGCTACTATCCATTCTCATAGTACCTTATGCCTCTCCACATTGGTTACCACTTGCAATTTTGTAAATTATTTGGTTAACATCTGACTGCTTCCCCAGACTACAGGCCTGCAAGGGCAGGAACCACACCTGGGTATTTCCCGGGCCTAGCACAGTGCTTGGCATACAATGGGTGCTTAATAAAGATTTGTTGAATTTATGAAAAGTACATGTTTAGAGAAGAAATTCCTAGAGTTGTTTAGGTTAGTTCTAAAATCCTGTGTTTCAAAACCAGGGCCTTACTCTATGTGGGGATCTGGGCAGCACTGAGACTGGTAAGGACCTTCCACACACAAACTTATTCACCAGGAGAGCCAACAAACTGGCAAGCACAGAATAGGCCTGGTACAAAGGGTGGAATTGAGCAAGTACCCAGGGCAGGGCAGGTACCAGCCTTGGCACAGAACAGGCCTAGGGGAGGAGATGAGAAAGGAGGGGAGGGAGGGAAAGGAGAAGACACGTGTTGTGCAAAACATGTTTTCATCACACCCTCCTGGGCGCCCTGGTCTCCAAACCCCGATGGCACTTCCGTGCCTTAATGATGTCCTTGGGGGTTGTAACAGAGCTCCCCAACCTCCCGCAGACATCTGCCAGCCACCTCTGAGTATGGCATAAGACATCCTCCCTAGTACCAGACTGGGCAGGGGAAAACTACCTATTCAGTGTCCTGATGCTGGTGGGGAGAGGGCAAGAGTGAAAATTTGGGGTGGGACAATAAAGCAAAGTCAGGGCAGGCGGGACAGAGGTATGTATCCTTTCCCTCTCACAATCTCTCATTCTAGTCTGTGTGATGCGGGGAGCAAAGAAGCCTATTCCTAGAGCCCCCAAGATACTTTTTCTCTAAGTTGCCAGGGTGACCAAGTAGAGCCACCACAAACAGAGCAAAGCCTAGAAATAAAGATGACCCAGGAGAAAGAGAAATGAAGGGAACTCTCTTCACCAGTTTCCAGAGTGGGAGGCCCTCTTCAGAAGCCTCCTCCTGAAATCCCTGGATAGAAGACTGGCTCCATTGCAAAATGGAGAGAAGAATCTGAAACCTTCCAAATGTCTCTCTTCCTTGTTTCTTAGTCCTGTCTCAGCACTTTGTTTTGACTTCCAAACTGCTACAGCCACTAGACAGACCCCAGTCACCGGGGCCTGAGGAGGCCTGGTAATCCTGAAGGGTGGGTCTTCCTGGGCATTGCCTCCTGGCTGTTGTCTCTGGCTGGGGACTGAGGAGGCTTCCAAAAGGGCAGAGCCACAGTTACCAAGATGGATGGATAGACGAACACCCACTAGCGACAAGGACAGGGGCAGACAGACTAACCAGGACAAAGAGGAGGGCAAAGAAATGGATTTCCAGATCTGCTCTCTCTCTTTCTAGACTATTCTAAGTGTTTTGTTCCCCATTTTAGCTTCCCTGTCCCCATTTGCTACCCTAATTGCATAGTCTCAGAGCTCTTGGCCTGGGGACCAGCCCCTGAACTCCTCTAAGAAGGAGAAAGGGAAGAATTGAAAGAGGAGAAACCTAGCAGGGAGAGGCACAGCACAGAGTGTGTCATGGGGGTTGGGAGGTCGTGGTTCCTGGTTTTGTGTTAAGATGCCCAGTTAGGGGCCCGGGAGGGAGTGGTGTCCTCGCCTGGTTCATGAGGACAGGAGACTCATTCACTATAAACCAAGTACAGATGTGCAGGGAGGGGTGTGGGGGAGGGGGAATCAGGGCCACATTCACAAACCACAGCTGAGCCTGCCCTCCAGCTGCCACCCCAGGGTAGGAGGGGTTAACTTTGCAGCCTCTTGGCAAAATCCCTGCCACAGGCAGGGTGCCATCCCACCCCAGCCTGGAAGCCTGGGTCCAACTCCTTGACACCCGCCCCTCCCACACTGCTGAGAGCTGCTCCCAGGGTAACCAAGCAAAGTCAACAGCAGCCAGGCCACCTGGGGACGGGACCCTGGAGTACCTATTCCCAGCTCTTCCCACCCCTGGAGTGAAAGGGAGGGCCTTGTCTGCCCCCCATTGACGTCTCCTGTTCTCCAGAGATAGCCACAGTATGCCCCTTCTTTCCCCCTCTCCTTCATCTGACTCTGGCTACCAAAAGTGGCCTTTTTCAGAAGGGAGGACACTTGGCCCTCAGCGGGGCAGAGAGGACAGAGCAGAGTAATTCCAGTACGGAAAATGTGATGTGATCAGAAGTCCATGTCTCCATTGCTGGCCACCCCCGGGGATTTTTGCTGGGAAGGTCCTTTGGGTGCCTCTTTCCAGCCTAGCCCAGCTATTGCTACTGCTGCCCTTCTCCACTTTCTCACTCCCACTCGTAATCCCTATGGGACTGCTTAAGGTCCCTGCACAGAACTTGGACTTCAGACCCCTTCTTTTCTCTTGCTCTGTCCTCAGTAGGATAGAGACTGATACCCTGGGGTTCCATTCTAGGGCTGACAGTCTGTGGTGGTCATGATGAAGTCAGAGAATGTCTCTCTCAGACACTACTAACACTGATTCTGGGTGAGCCTGCGCACGCGCGCATGCGCGCGCGCGCACACACACCCAGAGTCAACCACATTCGTGGCGCATCTACCAGGCAGGCAAGCGCTGGTTAAGGCAGACACACACCCTGGGCTAGGGCTTTCTCCCTCACACCCAGCCCAAGGCTCCTCCCACTCTCAGCACAGTTCCTCTTGCCCTCCTCCCCAACCTCTCCCCCTCCAGATCCAAGCCTAAAGATGGGGATAACTTTGGCAGCCAGGGAGCCAGCTGCCCTAACTCCTGGAGCTTATTCAAGGCAGGATGAAAGGAAGGAGGTCTTTGAGTCCAGGCCTCAGCACCCCCACAATCCCCACTAGTTAAACCAGTTTGCTCCTGGAACCAAAGGACCATCTAGGGTAGGCAAGGGGAAGCAGAGATTACTTTGCTCTGCAGACGAAGGCTAAGCAAAGGGCAAAGACTGTGGCATCTGCTCTGGCATACCCCTGCCCTATCACTCCACCCCTTGGAGTAGGCTCCCATTGCCTACTCTGGGGAGGTACCAGAGACTGGCCTCATTCAACCACAGCCTGACCAGAGAATTCAACCAGTACCCTCAGATGACAGGAAGGGGGAAAGTGCCAGAGAGAAAGGGTGGCATCATGGGCCCAGGACACTGACCTCTTCTGCCAGCCTTGCCCGGCCTCCCCGGGATGGAGCCACGGAAGCCAGCAAATGGGAGGGGCAGAGAGACCCAGGCGTCCTGAGCCGCCCCGCCCAGCACCCCCCTCCCACCACCCCCGCCCCCCAGCCCCAGGGCACCGAGGAGGGAGCCGGGCAGGGGCAGGAGGCAGGGGAGGGAGGAGCGAGGGCGGGAGGGGGAGGAGGGAGCCGGGCTGGGAGGGAGGTGGGGGGTGGGGAGGGAGAAAAAGAAAGAAAATATTTTCCGTGTCCCCGCCTGCAGAGTCAGTGTGCGGTTTGGGAGAAAATGTGTCGGATATTTTGGGGCGGTCACGTGGGCGGGCAGGCTCCGAGAGGCCCCGGGACAGTCCCAGCCTAGAGCCCGTGCCCCCCAAAGCCCCCCATTACTCCGAGCCTCTGACACTGCGACGCTCCAACCCCGCGATCGCCCTACGCCGGGACCTCGGGGCTCCACGGCCTCCCTTTCTCCTCCTTTCCCCTCCAGGTGAGTCAGGAGGGGGAGCAGGCTCGCCCGCCCGGACGCCTGGGTCCTCCAGTGAGGTGGGCTGCGGGCGGGGGCGCCGAGGAGGACGCCAGCTCTGTTCTTCTCCGGGTTGGTCAGGCTGTCAGATGGGTCTGAGGGTAGCTTCCTGCCCCGACTTGGGGGTCAGTCCTGATGTGGGAAGGGAATGAGGAAGATCTGAGACAAGCAGGGGCTGGGCTGGGCTTTATCGTTGCTCCATTTGGGTGAGGAGTTGGAGAGAGCGTTTGGGGAAGAATCTTCAGCCAAAGGGCTTTTAGCCTAAGTTTGTACGTAGAGTGTGAGGGAAGATACGGTTCCCTCCTGTGGGGAAGACCACTGCCTGCCCTCCCTCAGGATTCCCCTGGGGAGCCTGAGGGGTGGGTTTTTGGTCCAAGCTAGTCCAAGGTGCTCCTTTCCTAGTGGAATGGTATTGCTTGGACATCAGCAGGGCAAGGAAAGGGTCCCTACCAGAGTGACCCTGGCCCTCTGGGTCTACGAGTTTGGAGAGACAAGTGGATGGGATAGGAATCTGTGAAGTTTCCTTGAACCACAGTTTAGGATTCCCGTCTCCAGCTGTGAGTGTGAGTTTTGGCTCTCTCCAGCTAAGGTTGGGGTGGGGGCGCTCCTTGGATGTATTCTTGAGGGGAGCCCAAACAGAACAAAGGAAGAACAGGAAGACTGGGGCAGGGACCCAGGAGTCCTGGTCTGGAGCCCCATTGACTCTGTCTTTCTGTCTTTAGCAGTTACAGTCCAGTCCCCTCATCCTGACCCAGTATGTAGGAGGGAATCCCTGCAGGTGGCCAGAGGGTAAGAATGTGCATTGTTGAGGGGGGGGGGCGGGAAGACAAGGAAGCTGAGGAGGGGTCTAAAGGGCAAGAAAGAGATGACTGTTCCTCTTTGGGGACCACATCCAGGCAGTTGCAATCCCAGACTTCAAGTCTGAGGCTCCTGCCTTTAGTTACTCCTCGGATACTGAGTTGGGGTTGAGGACCACAGGCAATGTCTCACATCCTTAAGGCAAGAAGAAAGAGGATAGGGGAGGGGGCAGGAGACAGTGTGCCTGGAGCTTGGGAATCCTAAATAGACACACACACACACACACACACACACACACACACACACCACACACAGAACGAAGGCTGTGGCTTAGAGCCTGGTAGGCAGCACAGGGCACACACCCCCACCGGGCACACCCCCACCCCTGGCTCAGAAAGCCACCTAACTGGCACCTCCAGTTCCCCCTCTGCCCCACCCTGCCCATGCCCTCTGATGCCCACACACATTCCACTGGCATTGCCTGCTGCCTCCTGGGCACTGCCCCTCCCTGGGGCCAGTGGGGGAGAGGGAGGGCACCTGGGGATGAGAGGTGGAGACTCAAGGGTCTGGACTCCTCCAAGGGTGGCACAAAGCCAGAAAAACGAGGCCCACTGCTGCCTCCTGGGGAGCAGGCTGGGGGCCCAGGCTAGAGCAGAGGATGCCTGGGTTCTCTGCCCAGGCTGGGGATGGGGTCATGGAAAAAGGTGGTCGTGTTTATACAGAGGGGAGGGGGGCAGCGGGTGGAGAGCAGCCGACAAGAGCAGCTTTGTTCCAGACTCTGGAGCCGGTAGGGCAGCAAGGGAGACGCCCCCACCTCCATCCGGCAGCCCCCTTCATCCATGCCCTCCCTTCAACTCCACCTCAGCTCTAAGAGAAGCAGCTTTGTATGGGCCCCTTTCCCCTAGTCAGCCCCCGCTCAGTCTGAGGTGGCATCTTGGGAGGGGAGAAGTGTTCTTCCCTTCCACAGGTCCCCGAAAGACCAAGGCATCTGGGTCCCTGGTTTAGGATATCCTTTTACTCTCTGTACTACAGTCTTCCATTCCTTGGTCCCTTTCTCCACCCTGACTTAAGACCTTCCACTTCCCTTCCCAGCCAAGGCAGAGAAACCAAGTCAGAAATGGGATGAATCTCTTTCTCCTTGTCTTCTCTCAACTCTCAAGTTCCTTCTCTGAGGCAAGATAGAAGGAAGGCCAGGGAGAGCTGGGTTGCCTTCACTCCTCATAGCTGCATTCCTTGGTAAGGAGCAGGAGTCAGAAATATCCAAGACCCCCTCCTCACAAATCCTTCCTGCCCTATCCTCGAGCCTCTGTTTACCATCTGTAGGGGAGGAGTGGACAATGAGGCCTGGAGCACAGAGTGGGTTCCCAGTCCAAGTCGGTCTGGGGAAGATGGAGGCGGGGGGCCTCTAGTAGTGTCTCACCCTTGGCATTGGAAAGGTTAATCCACCTGGAATGTGGCCTAGCCTGTTGAGCTATGGCCCAGGGGCCTCAGGGGCCCCGGACTCCTGGCTCTACCTGGGCTTAATCAGGGATGAGGACTTCAGGGAATAGGGGAAAGAAGAGGAGTGGGACCCTGAGGGCTTGAAGCTCAGACTTTTAGGGCCTGGGGAGATACTGGGCTGAAGAATCTGAGGCTGTTAGGGATATGGGTGTTGCCTAGTAAGGGGCAGCGGCTGCTTCATGCATTGAGACTGAGCGAAGGGTGGTGGTGTTGGGGTCTGAGTTCCTATAACCACCATGACAATTTACCCTTAGGAGCTTAAAGGCCAAGAGAGATGAGAAGTAGAAAAGGAAGAAAGAAGGAAAGAGGGAAAGAAGGAAAGGAAGGGAGGGAGGAAGGAAGGAAGAAGACACTAGAAAGAAAAAAGATAGTCGAGGTACACAGACTGAGAGATATTGACCTTAGAAGGAAAGAGATGCAGAAATACCTATCACCTACCTCTGAGCCTGCCTGCCCTGTGTCTCTATGTGTTTCACTCTCTCTTGGTCCTTCTCCACCCTTTTTCACCTCAGTCCATCATGGTTCTGGCTGGTAGAGGAGGTACCCAGGCTGGGGTAGCTCTCCTTTCCCAGCACCTAGCTCCTTAGAGAGGTGGGTGGTTTGGGGGCTCCTGGGAAAGCCAACCTTTCCCTTGTCAGAGCATAAGGAGAGGGATTACCTGCCTAGCCCTAGGAGTCCCATTTCCTTTCTTCCTCCTTCTCCTCCTTCTCTCATGTGCTCAGGTTAAAAAAATCTCAAGAGTCAAGCTACATTTGAGGGAGGGGAGTATGTAGAGAGGGCTTCCTTGAAACAGAGGGCTCAGATATGAGAGAAAAGGAGATGGAGAAGAAAAGCAAGCTGAAGACAAGGAGAGGAACTCTCTGGCATCATCCCTGGTCCACTGGGCGGCTTCCACCAACATCTATGGATTTGAAGTACAGGGTGCAAAAATGGTCAGGGAGAGAGATATAACTGGAGAGAGAGATAACTGGAGATAGAACTGGGAGTGGAAACTGGGATAGGGAATATTGAGGAAGACAGAGAGAAGGAAATGCTAATTAAAAGAGAGGTATGGAGGAGGAGGAGATACAAACAGAAATAACATGAGACATATTTAGCATTCAGTATGTGCCCTAGAATATTCTAAACACTTTACATATGTTAGATCATTTACCTCTTATAACAACCTTATGAAGTGGGCCCTATTTTTATTCCCAACTGACAAATGAGGAAACTGAGGCACAAAGAGATTAAGTAACATGACCAAGGTCCCACAGCTAGCCAAGTGGTGGGGATCAATTTCAGGAAGTCTGGCTCCAGAGTCCATGTTCCTAACTATTGCACTGTACTCTCTAGAGAGTAATAGGCCCTAAAATCACAACAGAGATATCTTTGCTTTCTCCACAATGGTAGAGAATTTGAGTCTTGACTCTACCACTTACAGCTCTGTGATTTTAAGCCAGTCACTTAACCTCAGTTTTCTCATCTGTGAAATGCTTTTATTTATTTTATTATTTATTTTATTGGTTAATGAAATCCAGTAAGTTTCAGGTATACAATTTAACAGTAAGGCATATATTCATCTGCAAAATGGGAATTATAATTCCAACTTCATGGGATTGATGTGAGGGTTAAATTAGATGTCTAGCCCAGTTGTGGTGCTTATTGGTCACTTTTCGGCTTAGGAGCTTTCTTTGCGAGGAGTCCTAAGACCATCATTCACCTTGGAAATTCAGTTTACCTTTCCTTGAAGAGTTTCTCTGAGCCTGCCTAAGCATTTGCCCTGCTTTCTCCCCCTTGGGCCCTGAGCCAGGGCAGTATAAACCCTAGCAGCACAGAGGGGAGAGACTTCAACTGAGAGAGGGCCATGGCTTGGAACATCAGAGTGTTCATTCTCTCATCCCTCTTTTTCTTCTCTTTCTCCCTAGGACTCTTGGAGATCCAGCGGGGAGGCCAGGAAGGGCGGGCACGGAGCCTCCCAGGCTAGGGCGGCAGTGGGCATGGGCAGGGGGTGTAGCTGAAGACCTCCCTTGCCCACTGCAGACCCCAGGGGATTCAGCCTCCCACACTGCAGCTGCCATGGCCACCAATAAGGAGCGACTCTTTGCGGCTGGTGCCCTGGGGCCTGGATCTGGCTATCCGGGGGCTGGCTTCCCCTTCGCCTTTCCAGGGGCACTCAGGGGGTCTCCACCTTTTGAGATGCTGAGTCCTAGCTTCCGGGGCCTTGGCCAGCCTGACCTCCCCAAGGAGATGGCCTCTCTGTGTGAGTTTCATGTACATTGGGGGATAAGGGCAAGTGAAAACAGAACATTTGGAGGTTGGGTGATATAGAAAATTGGCACCTCAGTTAGGAAGGCAGGCAGGAATGGGGGTTTGATCTAATGGAGTAGCCGACAGGGGTGGCTAAAAGGGGATCTGGATGTGGAGCAAATGGAAGTGTTTGCAAATGAGAGTTCTTCTGCCCAAATAAGATGGGAAAGTAGCATGCCTAAATTGGGGGGCGGTGGGGAGGTTGTCTAATATTGTCTTCTGAGTGAGTTAACTAGTGGAAGAGAATACATTTGTACAGGAGCCAAGGAGGGGTTCTGCCAAAATCTGAGGCTGCTGTTGGCATATAATGGGGGGTATGGGGAGCTAGGCTGGGAAGTAGAGGAGTCTGGGAGGTCAATCAGCTGGCTCTGTGATCAAGAGTTGAAACTGTTCTGAATTAGGGGAGGCTGTGTGGGGTCAAGAAACTCTCCTGTTGGTTCTGGAAAGGGTAGAAACAGCTGCAAGGAGGTGCCTCTTGCACCAGAAGTAATCCAGGGAGGTGGAGGGGGTGTTCCAGAAGCATCCTCTCTACGTCCATGTGGGTTCTGGACTCCTCCCCTCCCTCTAGGTCTGGCGAAGTGCCCATGTGCTGTGCAGATCCCTACTTGTCCCTCAGGCTTGCCCACTTTAACTTAAGCCTTTGAGTGCTGACAGCAGGCAAGCCTTAGGCCTCTCCTCTTCCCTCTGGATCCCCTCTTCTCTCACTTGGTAGTTGTTCTTCCCAACTAGGCCATCAGTGGTGTGGGTGCCATGAAGTGAAGGGCTGGGACACTGGGCTTTGTGGGGTAAATGGTCAGCATGTGAGCTGGTGTGGAGAAGGCCTCACCTGGAAAGAAGGGGAGGTGATACAATGAGAGACAGAGAGCAGTTCCATAAAAACAGAAACAGAGATAAGAGGAAAAGACAAAAAGATAAAGACATATCCTTCATAGTTCCACAAGCTTGGGGAAAGAGGGCAAGGTGGGAGAGAAGGGGCCTACCTTTTGGGGGACAATTGGAGGGTGGTGAGGATGTGTAAAGGGGTGACTAGACAGGGCTGGCAGCTCTACTGGAAAGAGCGTGCTCATCTGGAGAAGGCGTGTGTGTGTGTGTGTGTGTGTGTGTGTGTGCGCACGCGCGCGGACCATATGCAGTTGTGTGTGCACAGCATGTCCTTGAAACTGCTCAGATACAGAATTCCAGTGTGTGCAACAAAGAGTCAGTGTGAGGAGTGAGACGGGATTTAATAGGGCTGCTGACGGTGTGTCTGGTGTTGGTGAGCCCTGCCGGTGGCAAGTCTGTAGTCCAACAGAATATTTGGGTGGTGTGCAGGTGAATAAAAGAGCACAAAGCCCTCGTTTTTGGAAATCTCAGCTGGGCTTCCCCTACCTCATTTACACCCCATGAATCTATCCTGGGGCCAGTATATTCATGTGGGGGCCTCCCCACATGAATATACTTCTTACAGAGACCCATACAGCTCAATACCTTGAGACTTTATTTTCCCAGGTTCTGGGAGAGGCAAGGAAAGGAGCAAGGGAGGGAGAGGAGAAAGAGATTGGTAGTGGGGAGAATGCTGAGAGTCATAGCCAGTCCTCAGTGAAGTTCTCCTTGTGCCCCTATGCCCTGGACACACTGAGATCAAGGTCAGGGTTCAAAGTGAGGTCAAGGTAGGGAAAGGGGTCAAATTGGGCTTTATCTCCAAAGCCTGCCCTGAAGGAGAGGGGCTGAAAAGAGAACTCCAAGGGAGGAGCCAGAACCAGAGCAGGTAGCTGGGGAGGGTGCGGCTGACAGTGGGGGACAGGCCTGGGCAGAGAGGCAGTGGTGGGGAGGAGGGGAAGGCTTGGGTCCAGACAGCTTGCATGAGAGTGGGGCATGCAGCATCTGGGGTAAATAAGAGGGAGACAGAGGGGAGGGGAAGGGATCCTGGAGTCTGAGAGACCTCCCATAGTGGGAGATCAGCAGAAGGGTGAGCTTGTGGTTTCTTATTTCTCTGACCCACTGTCCCTTATTGGCTGGAGTCATTTAATGGAGACAGAGGAATTAGAGGCCAGAATCTCGTGCTAAAGCCACACTCACTTTGAGTCTGTGTCTCTCTCTTCACTCTCTGTTTCTTTAGTCTATAGGAGGGAGGGTGGTCTATGAAGGAGTCTTAATTTCTCCCTGGGGCTGGCTCCCGGATCCTATGCTGGGTCCCTAGCACTTTGGAGAAATCCTGTTGATAAGGGACATCTCGTTCCACCTCCTGGGTTCTCCAGGGGCCTGAGTGGGTGAGGCAGGCATCTCAGAACCGTGTGGTGGAGGAGGGGAGAGGTAAAGGGAACATGTGCTGCCAAGGCAAGCATGGGCTTGTATGCATGGGAAAGCAGAGGGGGTGTGCGTGCTCACACATGTGCATGAAACCCTGGTGTCTGTATTCCTACTGGTGTGTTGTATGTTTGCTTTATTAAGACTGCAGGGAACAGAGTATGATAAAAGGAAAGGGAAGCCTTGTCCTCCTTCCTCTCTTGAGGTGATAAATCTATCTATGGTCCTGAGAACCTAGCCATGTCTGTCCTCTGAACTTGGTGACAGTTTTCCTGGGGCAAGAAGCCCAGACTGTACCACATTAAGTCACATGGAGAAACTGAGGGCAGGCTGGCACAGGAAGTAATAGAGTTCTACTTAAATTGAAAAAGAGACACAGAGACCTAATCAAGATGAGAGAGATACACAGGCCAAAAGGCACAGACAGAGAGAACCCAGACGTTGGGAGAGGCTAGGAGAACAAGCAGGCGGGTGAGGGTGGTGAGCAGGCGGCAGTAAGGCCTCCTCCAGGAAAAACCCAGCCCACTGCCTCCTTCCCCTCCCCTCCCGGTCTCTCTTGCTCAGGCTCAGGCTCCAGCTCCAGCCGACACAAACGGGGCTTTGATTGCAACAGGAAACCTCTCTGGCGGGGGGAACCGGGCAAGCCGCCGCTGCTGGGGCCCAGGCTGCACCCCCCTCCCTGGCCCCCTACCCAGTCCCAGCCCCCATCCTGCCAGCACTCTTCACATCCCTGCTTTGGGCCTCGTCTTTTATTCACACCTCTCTATTCCCCAACTCTTCTGCTGCCCCTCCCATTGCCCTTCAGGTGGGACTCCTAAGTTAGGACTTACCCTTGGGGTGGGGCCTTCTTTGCTTTGAAATGCCCCCTCTTCAGTTTTTTTGAGAGAAGGTTTTAGAAGAAAAGGCGAATTTAGCCTGAGGAATTTAAAGCTAGTTCTCCTCAAGCCCCATCCAGAAGGTGGCAGGAGATGGGGAAAGAATGGGTGCATAAAGCGTTAGCTCTCCCTCGCTACACTGTCTCTCATTGGCCAAACTCATTCTTGCCAGAGTGGTAGAGGCTCTGAGGGGTGGCCATGCAAGACTCTTGAGTGCTAATAGCCTGGTTAATGGGGGAAGGGTGCACTTCTCTGTGCCTCTTGGGCCATGCCTTTGTGGGGCTCTAGCTGGGAGGGGTGCGCCTTGGTGGTGGGGATCATAGGAAAGGGGTGAGTCAGGCAGCAGCCCCCCCTTCATACTCCCACCAGGCTGGTGGAGAACATCTGTTTCCCATGAAATGCTAGAAGGCTAATGGGTCTAATTGCTGCAATAAGGGCTGGGGAGACTGGGGAAAAGAGGGGGCACTAGATTCCCCCATTCTCTTACCTTTTCCTCAAGGCTGTACTAAGACTGTCTAGAATGGGGGGTTGGGTTTGATGGGAAGGGCGGGCCTGACTCTCGAATGCCTGGACCCTTATAAGACCCCCTCTTCCTGCAATGCCTGGGAAGCACACACAGATGGGGTGATGAGGAATGGGGTGCATCTGGTAAAGAGAAAGGGGGGGCATTGAGCACTCACGACTTCCTGGAGCCTCCCTCCACTCCTCCTGTGCCCCACTTCCAACCCCCTTCTTGTGCCTGGCCACTTCTGGTTCTAATTACCAACCAGGCAGGCCTGACTTAATTGGGACCTTTCAGATTTCAGAGGGGGAAGGGTGGGTGGGGACTGACAGCCTGGAGTTGACTAATCAGGGCTCTTTTCTCCTTGTTTTTGGGGTACTCCCCATTTTACACTTTTTTTTTTTTTTTTGCCGTTAGCCAGATTCTGATTCAGAAGTCTATCACCCTTTTTTTCTTTTAGGTTGGGGATGGCTGGATTAGAAATGGGGTACTTGGGGTTAGGGGCAAGAGCAGGGAGTTCACGCTGGGTTGGAAAGAGCACTGCATTCCCTCTTCTCTCTGTTCCAAGACCCCAAGTCAGCCTTGCCACCCCACGACCTCTCTTCAGCAAGCCAGGCCCTCCTCAGCTCTGCCCTGACTCGGTACCCGGCAGCCACCCGGGGCCCTCGTAACCGCCGGCCTTCCCTTCCCTCGCCTACTCTGGCACCTCTTCCTGCTCTCTATTTTTCCAAACTGGCGCCCCACTCCTGCAGCACCCCAGTGCGCCCCCACCCTGTACAACAGATTCTTAGAAAAGCGTGCCCCGCCCTGGCCCAGCCACAACCGCCAGGCGGGGAAGGGGCCGGGCCGGGCCGGGCGCAGCTCCCGCTTCCCCGGCGCTGCCCGAGTGATCTGCGCTGACAGAGCCGGCTGGGCCGGCCCTCTGGGCGGCCGGGCGGCCAGGCGGCCAAGCGGGCCGCGGGCGGGGCGCGGAGGAGGGGGAGGTTTCCGGGAGTCGCCGCCGCTGGCGCTGTCCGGGGCCAGGGTCCCCATTTGGCCCGGCCCGGCGAGGGCAAACTCTTGACGTGGCCAAGTTCCCGCCCACTCACCCCCTTCTCCGCCGGGCGAGGGCGCTCAGTACCCGGCAGGGGCAACCGAGAGAATAGGGAAGCGGCCCTTAGAGATCTGAAGGACACTAAGTGTGGCATTGAAGGGAGAGGGGCGGTTATTGCCAATGGCGGGATATTTAATGGCTGAGAAAAGTTAATGCCAGACTTGCAGTTATTGCCGAGAGGGGCACTTGGCAATTTGGGGCAATTGGGGGAGGGAGTTGGCACGCAGGAGGGCAGTTTCGTCTAAGGCTCAGCTGAGGCTGTAGGAACAGGGGTGGTAGTTTTGTGCTCTAAAAATGAAGTTAGGGTCGAGGAAGGGGCATTGAGAGAGGCAGTGGAAGTGCTTAGGGAGTGTCCGTCGCGGATGGGGTTTCGGGGACTTGGAGGAAGGTGGCTGGGGACGCCGCGGAGGTAGGACAGTCCAGGATAGGAGGGGTAGACTCCAGGCAGCACTGGAGGGGGCGGGGGGACTCCGCGCCGGCGCTGGCGACTGCCTGGGCGGGGTGGGGCGGGGCCGGGTCAGGAGGAGGTAAGCGCGCCCGGCCACCCGCCACGAGGGGGGTTCCCGGAGAGTTCACAGCGGGAGCGCGCCCCGGCCCTCCGACCGGGGGCGGGGAAGACGGGAAGGAAGAAGAAGGCCGCGCGCGCGGAGCCGCAGGAATTTACTGTCGAGCCCTAAAGCGCGCGCGCGCGGAGGGAGAGGGAGGAGCCAGGCCTGGGAACCAGGGGGTGGAGGTAGCGCAAGTCCCTGGGCTTTGGAGAACTGCCGCGCCTGGAACCTCCTGTTCTCCTCTCCCCAGTCATCCTTGACACCCCTGCCTGTATTGACTTGTGTGAAAAAGGGAGTGTTTGGGGTGGGGGACAACTCGAAAGGAAATGCATGTGTTTGGTTCCTCCATTACTTCCCCCATCCCTGACCAGGGCACGCGCCTAAGTGCAAATGCGTGCAAAGCCTCCCAGGTTGAAGAATGCCTGCAAGCATTCTGGCAAGACAGGTGTGCTTGCACATACGTGTGTGCACCTATGATCTTATGTGCGTGCAGATATGCATGTGCATTATTGCTTATTTGCAAGTCGTGACGCCTGCCAAGATAAATGCATGCACGGATGTGTGTCTAAGCAAGCAAGCGAGCCGCGGTGCAAATGTGTATATGTAAAGTGTGTGCGCTCCACTCCCAGCTCTGCTCATCTCGGTGCCCGGCCCCCTTCGCTCTCCAAGCCCCACCCCCCACCCCTCCGGGCTTCGCTTTTACAAAAGGTCTCCCCAGTGCTAGACGCTAAGGCGCCCTGAGTGAGCCGGAACGCTGCAGAAGCGGCTGCCCCGGCTTTGCGCCCCGCCCAGTCCCTTTCCCCTGCTGGGGATCCCCCGTCTTCCCCGCCCACCCCCATACCCCCCATGCAGCCCCGCGCCCTATGCTAGCCCTCCCCCTCCCCCCTCCAGGAGCGGGGCGCCGCTCGGGGAGGAGGGGGAATCGGCTGCGGGTCTTTGGTGTTCCTAGCACCCAGCTTCCCTCCAAGCTGGGTCGCGATGTACGACTGCATGGAAACATTTGCCCCGGGTCCGCGACGGCTGTACGGAGCGGTCGGGCCCGGGGCGGGCTTGCTGCGCAGAGCCACGGGCAGCTCCTGTTTCGCTGGACTTGAGTCTTTTGCCTGGCCGCAACCCTCCAGTCAGCAATGTAGGTACCCGAACCCGGGGGTAGGGTGTGGGGTGCAGGAGGGGCAGTGGTTCACTCTTCCATATGTAAAAGGTGGAACTGGGGTGTGAGCGGAGATTCTGACTATGCGAGGGGCGGGTGTGTAGGAAAAGAGGTACTGGCCCTTTAAACATGGGGGCCTTAGCGACTCCTTTGGGTGTGTGCAGTAGTGTTTGGAGTGTGTGGTTTTTATGGTGGGTGTTTAGCTAGGATCTGTGGTTGATGCCACTCCAGAGTTCCTGGGGATAGGGAGAGACCAAGGTGTGTTGGTAGTCTGCGCGCAGTCCGTGGCCCTAGTGGGATATGGCACCCAGGACCGCGGGTGGCGTTTGTAAAGTCCATGTGGGAAGTTGGGAGTGTAAAAAGTATTATTTGCAGAGCGTGTGAATCCTAGGAGTGTGCAGCGCCTTGTCTAGGAGGTGTGGGTGTGAGTGAAGGGGTCTCTCCAGGCAGTGTCGCCCTTCGATAGCGTTGGCAGGTCTGCATGGCCCTGTGTGGGGATGTTTGTGGCGTGAGGCCGGGAGGGCGTGTGCCCCTGCGTGGCTGCGGGGGCGGCTTTGGAAAGTGCTGTGTTCGAGCGTGCATCCTGTGTGTTCTCGGTGTAGGGTGGAAGGGGTGGTGCACACAACCGGTGAAGGCTAGGCTCTGGCGTCTCCCTCCCCCATTTTAAAAGAAACATTTGGAAATGTGTATAGGGTTGTGAGCAGAGAGATGACTTTTTCCTATGGCTCCAACACACCCAACTTCAGTAGAAAGCGAAAAGTTTAAAGCAAAGTCTGTGTATGGTTGGGGGTGGCCTGGAGGTGGCACGGTGGTGGGGAGTACAATACTGGGTCCCCAAATACCCATCTTCTCTCTATGAAATGGGAGATGCCAGGCCTGGGGCCCTGGAACCCCTTTCCAGAGCAGTAATAAAAAGCTGGGGATTGAGAGGCAGTAAAAATGAAGTCCAGATGAGAGGCGGCTTTGAAGCCTGGGCCCAAGTGCCTGGCGGGGGTGGGGTGTGGGGAGGAGCGGGTAGGGAAGCCTGGAACCCGCCCCCCCCCCCCCGCAAATTAACCCGGGGCCGGGACCGCGCTCGTAGCCCAGTGCAGACGCCTGGGGAATAGGGGCTTGGGGGCACGCTGGGAAGGGGCGGGTGTGTGGCGCTGGGGGAGTGCGCCAGCGGGGTCACGGAGCCCCCGCCAACGCGCCTCACTCCTTGGCACTCGGCAGCGCTGTTTACGAGTTCGTTTTTTTTTTTTTTTTTTTTAGTTCCAGGACAGAGCTGCTCAGATTTAACTACCAGGAGACTGAAAGAGGGAGGTGGCAAACAGGAGACAGTACTTTGGGATGGGGGGGGGTGGTGGTGGCAATAATAAAAAGTGTGACATTTAAAGGGAGGAGAAAGCATGGAACTATTGCTTTGCAACAAATCCTTGTGAATCCTTAACCTTCCTCTCCTTGCCCAATAGGATGTTGATTTGGGGTATGCTGGGAGAGGTGTTGAGGTGGAGAAAATCTCCCAGGAAGGGGTTTTGTTGAGGCTAAATAGGTACCCTATTTTGTTTTTTTGTTTTGTTTTGTTTTGTTTTTTTAGGCCTATGGAGGCCCGCCCCTTGCACTTGGCTAGTAGTATGATTTTGCATTTCAATTTAGACCAATAATTTTGGCGTTTAGGGTCTTGGTAGACTTCATGCCTGCTCCACACAGTTTGAGAGAGAAAGTTGTTTAGACCTGGGTGTCTAAACCAGGGAAGGAAAGAGGTCCTTTGAGAGGAGGGCCATGTGGTATGTTTGTGCATGTTTGGAAGCTTCAGTGTCCTGGTGCTGTGTTGGCAGGCCCTGGTGTTTGTCTGGTAGCAGAGCTGATCGGTTGCAAATGTGAAGTGGAGCACTGGGTGTTGTGTGTCCGCTTTGTGACTTGTGTGTCCACTTCCACAGGGCGGTTGGAGTCAGTGTGCCCTTATGCCACCTGTGCCAGGGTCTGGTTGTGGTATAGGAGCCCATTGGTGATATGTCTGCTTCAGTGCCCTGTGTGTTGTTGATATGAAA
This sequence comes from Eonycteris spelaea, assembly GCA_003508835.1. Lineage (NCBI taxonomy): Eukaryota > Metazoa > Chordata > Mammalia > Chiroptera > Pteropodidae > Eonycteris > Eonycteris spelaea. Next base: position 1,740,034 of record PUFA01000028.1, read on the forward strand.
ATGTGTGGCTCCTAGGTGGTTGTGTGGCAGATTGCGAGTCCAGGCTTCTCAGCCCTGGGCCTCGCAGCTGGGAGCGTTTACAGCCGGTTATAAAGAGTTTGTTTGAAGCTCCGCTCAGCTTGGCCAGGAATTTCCTCAATTTCAGCAATTTGGGCTTTAAAAGAAGAAAAACCCAGAGCCCACCCCCTACTCCCCAGCAGGAGCCCCAGCCTTGCCCAGGAGCTGCGTCCCAAAGGTGGGGGCTTGGCCCCAGACTGAGAAGGGGATCTGAACTAAGTTGACCCAATTCATTTTCCTTTGCCCTTTGCCCACTGGTCTGTACTTTAGGGCTCAGGGTGGGGGTGTGCCAGAGGGGTGCCAAGAAGAGGTGACAGCGCCACTTAGGCAGGAAAAGCTATCCCTGGGCCTGTCTCCTTGTGGCCTCCAGTCTTATAATTGGCTGGCACTGCCCCATGCCAGTCTGACCACACCTAGGCCCTTTCAAAAGAGAGGAAATGAGGCAGCGCTCTGCAGGCAGGGAGGGTGTCAGCAGCCAACACCACCCCACACAGTGGACTGTGGCAGCACTTTGTGCCCTCAGAGGATACCTGGAGGGGTCCTGAAAGGCATTCCATCTAGTCCCAGAACTCTTAGCCCCAGCCCCCTCAGAGTCTTCCACCCACCCACGAAGTCTGAATAGACTTCAGCACCCTTCTTTCCTCCCCTCCTCTCTCTCCTTTTTTATTGGGGGCTCTTCCTCCAACAGGATTCTTATGTTAATTGAGTGTCTGCATGTGTTGGGGGGCGGAAGGGCTTCTCTTCTGTGAGGTGGGTGGAGCTAGCCCTGGACCGGCATCTTGGGTTTTCCTTCTGTCCTTTTGGGACATGGGGTGTACTTCTGACCAGGTGGGCTGCAGCAGGTTAGAAGGAAGAAGGTGTTCATGAGGTGGGTGTGTGGGACACTCCTTAGGGAGGGTTTTAGGGTTTTCTTGCAATCTTTGGGCCCTCCAGCTTTGGGGAACAGGTCCTACGAGTTGAATAATTTATAGATTTTTCCAGCCTCTGAAGGTCAACCAGGCACCCAAAAAAGATTTAGTAAGCAGCTTGCTAAACTGAGGGTATCCTCCTCACACACTGTGTGGTGTGGTGTGGTGTGGGCTAAGACCCCTTTTGAGTTGTAAATGGGTATTTGTGGGGAAGTTTAGGAGTGAAGACAGGCTCAGAGAAGGTCCAGAGACAGCTCCCCTCCCCCATCAGCCCTGTTTACCTAGTGTCACCTGACTTCTCTGGTTTGCTACACCCCAACAGCTTCTAGACCTGAGAATCTAAGAAAATATCTCAGCCTCTCCTTTCCCAACTTCTGTGACTTTCAGGCGAGATCTAGTTAGAAGACTTGAGAACCGTGGCTTCACTGTCAACTGGCAGTGTGGCACTGGGCTGGTCCCTTCCCTCTGTTGGCCTCAGTTCCTTAATGTGTAAAATAAAACTGTTGCATAGTTTCTACTATACTATTCTGATACCTGTGTCCCATTTGCTCCACTGTCTCAGTGGTTTCTGAGGAAAATGACATTATTTGGTGGGCACCATGAGAGGGAAAAGCTTGAGGATTATCTACCTTGTACTACTTGAGAGAAAATGAGGTCCTGTTCTACCTACTGAGTAGCCTAGTAGGTCACTTAGCCAGGTGCTGGCTACAGGTGGCCTGTAATGGCCTATCACCCCCAGTTCTATTGCTTCATGAGGAGGAGGATAGTGGAAAGTAGATTATCTGATGTGATAGGGAGTTAGTAAAGAGTTCAGGGCCATGTACCATAACCCCTCCACCTACTCACTTTATATCTGGGGAAAATGAGGCCCAGAGAAGTTAACTTCCAGGATGGCCTTGGCCTGGAATTTGGAGATTTGAACAGTGTCGTGTAAGCCTTGGGCTGGCATTATTGTGAAGGGAGATGGCTCGACTGTGGGAGGTGCAGTGATAATGGTTGGGGGCTTCTGGAAATGTTTACTATGGAGCCATATGTAGTTGTTGGCACTTTAAATCACTGTGGTGGTGATGGTATCACTGCTGAGCAGTATGAAGTGGGAATGGGTGTGTGTGTATGATGATGTCTGGAACTCTGAGGGGTCCTTCTCCCCCAATCCTCATGACATACTGCTTGCCCCCAGCGGTGGAGACGCAGAGCACTAGCTCGGAGGAGATGGTGCCCAGCTCGCCCTCACCCCACCACCTCCTCGGGTCTACAAGCCATGCTTCGTGTGCAATGACAAGTCCTCTGGCTACCACTATGGGGTCAGCTCTTGTGAAGGCTGCAAGGTGTGTACATGGTGGGGGTGGATGCATTGGGTATCCAGAGTTACCTGGTGAGATCAGATACCAGGGATCAGAGCAGAGGGTGCTGTGCTGTGTGAGTGGGCATCCCTCTGGGATAGGAGGGGGATGCTTTGCACCTAGGTGGTTGATAGATTGGGTCAGGCCTGGGGCAACTTGCAAGGCCTCTGAGAGGCTAGTGCTCTCAGCACCCTGCTTCACTGACACTCCTCCATCCCCAACTCCAGGGCTTCTTCCGACGCAGCATCCAGAAGAACATGGTGTACACGTGTCACCGCGACAAAAACTGTATCATCAACAAGGTAACCCGGAATCGCTGCCAGTACTGCCGGCTACAGAAGTGCTTCGAAGTGGGCATGTCCAAAGAAGGTAGGCCCCAGTCCTGGCCTGGGCAGGCGCACTCCTGACCTAGCCTGTGGTTGCCACCTTTGCCCACGGGCCACCCCCACTCCCCTGCCCTCTGAGATCTAGCTTGCCCTGGGGTGCTGCTACCTCCTCTCTGATCAGTCCTATTTGATTAGCTCCATTCACCCAGGAAGCCCCACCCTGCCCATTCACCCATCTCTGAGCTTAATTCACCCTTCCTCTGAGTGTGTGAATGGGGTTACCATCTCACATTCCCCTGTTTCCTGGAGAAGTGAGAGGAGGGCTTGCCAGTCCCTTCCCCTGCTCCCAGGACAGAGCCTGAGGTGGATCTGGGGTGCCCCCTCCCCTGCGCCATTGTGCTGCCAAGGCTATAAGTGGATATCCTGCCGCCTGCATATCCTGCTCCCCCCGCCCCCCAAGCTCCTGCAGGGTGACAGGAAGGGCAGGATGGAGCCGAATGGCCTGGGGAGGGAGCAGGGGCTGTAGGCCCTGGGTGGGGCTAGGGAGAGCCAGCCTGGAAATGGGAGCTAATGTAGGAGATAGGGAAACTGAGACACTGACTAGGATCCCAAGGTGAATAGATGTTCATATAAGGACTGAACACATTAAATTAGGGTGAAAGGGGATATCCAGAGGGAGATTCTGAGAGTCCTGACCCACTCTTTGCTCCTCTACTCCCAAGCTGTGCGGAATGACCGAAATAAGAAAAAGAAAGAGGTGAAAGAAGAAGGGTTGCTTGACAGCTATGAGCTGAGCCCCCAGTTAGAAGAGCTCATCACCAAGGTCAGCAAAGCCCATCAGGAGACCTTCCCTTCACTCTGCCAGCTGGGCAAATACACCACGGTGAGGAGTGGGCAAGGCCCAGTGAGGGCAGGGGACCATTCACTTTGGGGAATGGGTAGGGGTTGTGTAGGAAGGCCATGATCTGGTGCTGAAGACAAGGAGGGCATCAGAATGCAGAAGGGAGTGTTTGGGGTATCGGCAGAAAGAAGACAGTTTGCAGGGCAGGTCTTAACCTTACATTTTCGCCTGCCCTCCCTGCAGAACTCCAGTGCAGACCACCGGGTACAGCTGGATCTGGGGCTGTGGGACAAGTTCAGTGAGCTGGCCACTAAGTGCATCATCAAGATCGTGGAGTTTGCCAAGCGGCTGCCTGGCTTTACAGGGCTCAGCATTGCTGACCAGATCACTCTGCTCAAGGCTGCCTGCCTGGACATCCTGGTAAGTTGATAACCCTATAGTGTATCTTTGGCCACAGCCTGACCCTCCTATGAGACCAAGGAGTTGATCCATACAAAGAATTTATTCTCTCTCCTCCCCCCTCCAATCTGAGACTCCTCAAATCTCCTAGAAACTCAAGCCCTTTTTGGCTTAAACCCTGCCCCTAAGACCTGATCCTAGACTTCTGGACATCTTGCCTCCTTCTGACTTCACTCCTTTCCCCAAGCTTCAGATCTTCCACCTCTCTGCCTTTTTCTCCCCATGCCTGCTTCAGGTTGCTCACCTTCTGGACCTAACCTCTTCATTTACCATGTGCATGTCATTCCTTCTTTTCCCCACCCCCATATGTACCCCTCTCCAGAGACAGCACTAACCCTCCCTCTACCCACCTCTAGATGCTGCGAATCTGCACAAGGTACACCCCAGAGCAGGACACCATGACCTTCTCCGATGGCCTAACCTTGAACCGGACCCAGATGCATAATGCCGGCTTTGGCCCCCTCACAGACCTTGTCTTTGCCTTTGCCGGGCAGCTCCTGCCACTGGAGATGGATGACACCGAGACAGGGCTGCTCAGTGCTATCTGCCTCATCTGTGGAGGTACGAGGGAGCCCCCTGGTGTTTGCTTAGTTTCCTTTCCCAGCACATCTCACACCTGATTTCTGACCAGGCTGGAGACCTCTGTCCCACCCTTTGGGATTGTTGTATCTGGCCCCATCCACAGACTTCTTAGATCCAATGCAGGCTCCCCGCAGCCTGGAACATAGGACTAAAAGGGGTAGAGCCAGGAGGAGCTAAGGAAATCCCAGACACTGGTGCTGAGGTAGGGATCTGAGCAGGAGTGACTTACCAGAGCAAACCTCTTACTGAAGGGGAGAAGGTACAGGGCTTGGACCAGGGAGATGGCCTGGGTAGGTCTCAGGGACAAACAATTGAGGAGCTAGTGGGACAAAGTGTGGGGCCTGGAGGCAGGGCCAGTTGTGTGGATCAGCCACTTGTCACTGTCCTCTCCACATCTTCCTCTCTCACTCCTGTATGCTTGTCCTCATAGATCGCATGGACCTGGAAGAACCCGAAAAAGTGGACAAGCTGCAGGAGCCACTGCTGGAAGCCCTGAGGCTATATGCCCGCCGGCGGCGGCCCAGCCAGCCCTACATGTTTCCAAGGATGCTCATGAAGATCACTGATCTCCGGGGCATCAGCACCAAGGGTTAGTCACGAGTGAGCCTGTCCTCACTCTTCCTAGATATGCTGGACAGGTGGAGACAAGAACAGAGTGGGTGAGAACCAGGAAGCCTACACTGGAATCTAGCTCTGTCACATGCTAGTGGGGAGACTTTGGGCAAATTCTTTTAATGTTTATGCCTTGTTCTCCTGCTTATACTTAACCTCATAAGTTATTGTGAGTACTAAACAAATTAACACACAATGGGCTTAGAACTGCACTGAATTAAAAATCCAGTTGCTGTAGCCATATTTCAAGTGTTCAGTACCCATATGTGGCTATGCCTACTGTATTGGACAGAGCATATATTTCCATCGTCGTAGAAAATTTTACTGGACAGTGCTTGTTTAGAAGGATGCCTGGAAGATAGTAAGTATTTGATAAGTAGGTACAAGCGTTATTAAGAATGGACATGGAAATAATTGGCAAGCTCTGGATATTAGAGGGTGGAGTGCCTGGGGAGTGGGGCTGGAAGTTGGGCACAGTGTGATCTTTGAGAAGACAGCCTAAAAGAATGGGATGAATGGGCAGTAGCTTGGCAGAGAAGACATGTAGAGGCTCCAGGCAAAGGAGTGGTCACCAGGAACCCTAAATCAGGGAGAGGGTGAGCTGGGACAGAGAGATGGCAGGCTTGTACTGGGAGCCCCCAGAGGGGAGTCATAGGGAAGTTGAGAAAGGTCAAAGAGGCAGCCTCAAGGCATGTGCCTCTGCCCCCTGAAACTCTTTGCTCCTTCATTGCAGGAGCAGAAAGGGCCATTACTCTGAAGATGGAGATCCCAGGCCCGATGCCTCCCCTGATCCGAGAGATGCTGGAGAACCCTGAAATGTTTGAGGACGACTCCTCGCAGACTGGTCCCCATCCTAAGGCCTCTAGTGAGGATGAGGTTCCTGGAGGTCAGGGCAAAGGGGCCCACAGCCCCCAACCTGACCAGGGCCCCTGACTTCCCCTGCTGTGGGGGTTGGGGCTCCAGGCAGCAGACTGACCATCTCCCAGACACCACCAGTGACTTGGGGAGGACCTGCTCTGCTCTCCCCCCCCTCTTCCAATGAACTCCTTGTTTTTGCCAAAGTTTCCAGGGGTGCCTCTGTGTTCATCCCCTTCCTGCTCTAACTGGCTCCCTCTCCAGTGTTGGGGGTCTGCCCTGCTCCCACCAGGAAAGAGGGCAGAGGGGTGAGCCTCGGTTTGGACTCTAAAATCTCAGCACTGCCCCTCAGATAGCAGGGTCTCATTCCATAGCCCCTTTCTCTGCCAGGTGCTTAGGCCTCTGGGAGCAAACAGGAACACTAGAGACCAAAAGAGGGGAATAGGGGGAGGGCTGAGCCCACCCTCTTGCCTCTGCCCTTGGTGCCTAATGCTGCGTAATGCACCTGCTGGGTGCAAGCTGCCCTCTGTGCCCCATCTTCATACCAGGTCAAGGTGGGGCAGGCTGGGCCCTGCATTTCTGTGGGGAGCCAGGGGGTGAAAGGGACAGATGCAGGTCCATTCTGCACCTCTTTGCTTAGGCTCTGAGTTTACCTTGTGCCCTCGGTTATAAGCCCCTCCTCAGCCCTGTCATGTGCCTTGGGCTCCCCCTGCCCCCCATCTCAGCCATCGGGGTAGGGACTCCTACACTACAGAGGGGCCAAGGGACCCCATCCCCCTAGTGCCTTCCCCGCCCCTGACCCCAAGAGCAGCTTGGCCTAGGAAGAGGGGGTGGATGCTGCTTAGCTGATCCTGCCCTGACCCAGAGGAAGCCTCTATTTATTTATTAGCTTTTGTTTACACCCTGGAATTGACCCCTTCCTCTAGGGGTCTTGGGAGGGGGAGCCCAGGGCCCCTGTAATGCCTCCCTTCTTCCAATCCCCGGTTTGTATTTAGCTGCCAAATAAGATTCCCACTGGCTCCCCTTTTTCTCTGGGGGTCAGGGTGCTGTCCCCTCCCCTCTGTTTACATCTACCCTCCACCCGCTGTATCGCATATTGCTGAGTTTTCTATTTTTGCAAAATAAAGTGATGGAAACTCATGGGATGTGGCTCCCTGGGGGAGATGGTGGTGGGGGAGAGGACCAGCTGACCTAGAGAGGACCTGGGTGAGGAGGGGGAGCTCCTAATCTACCGGATTTTGCAGTTTTCGTGGGACCAAGGAAATAGGATGTAATGTGCCTGGATGGAAGGGGTGGTAGGGTGGGAGGAAAGGGAGCTCACAGGGCCCACCCCTGAGTGTCTGGGCCACCTACAGGTACCAGTGTGGGTTCTTATATTGGATCCTATAGATCTCTGGGAAGGCAGGAATGAGCCTCAGAGGTCTTTAAACTGTCCCTACCCCCATTTATGTACATGTACGTCTCTGCTTGTCTCTGGGGAGTAAGTTCATTGACGCTTCATTGTTCTTATGAGGAGGGTCTCTGGCCCCAGAAGAAAAGACCCATAGCCTGAATCTAACTTACAGTGTTTCTATTTCATACCAATCCCTCACTCTATGAGATCTCCCACCCTTTATGACCTCACTTTTATGAGTCACTCCCTCTGTCCCTTCTGACCCCATTCTTCACCCCATGATGTCCAGTCAGCCTCCATGACTCCACTGTTACCTTCTGTCCTAATCTCTCCTTGCCCCTACTTGCCCCACTGCATTTGGCCTCTACCACTGTGCCCCTGTACTTATCTTCCCCTTGTCCTATGTGATGTCCCTCGACATCACATCCTGTGGTCCACTTTATTCCCTGGGCCAGTGCCTTGCCTACCTTGAGCTTGGCTTTCTTCATTGATGACCTGTGCATATGGGAGTGAGAGGCTGAGGATATAAGAATAGGGAAGAGAAGAGTGGGGAAAAGCAGAAGAAGAAAGCGAAAGAAGCTCTAGAGGAAACCACAGGGCCTATGGGGTAGGAGGGGTCATTGGCATGGTAACCTCCGGTTGTGGGGGAAGGGTTAAAACATCTCTAGCTGGAGGCCAGCTGAAGCCCACCCAGAGAAAGAGTCCCTTCTCTCTAGTGGCTCCTTACAGGAGCTACAGTCCTACAATCTACCTTCCATTTACTGAGCACCTGCTATGAGATGGGCACTTTCCTAGGTGCTGTGGCTTCAGTCAGTCCTTCCTGCAAGGAGTGCCACTCACTTCTGGTAGAGGCGAGAGACCTGTGAACATAGACCTTGGGTCCAGTCCCTTCTCAAAGTTCCCTGTGATCAAGTGTGAGCCAGGGGTGAATGTTTTCCACAGCCCTGTCTGTCTCCTATCAGGCTTCATCCTTGCCCCAGCTCCAGCTGCCATTCTGTACCCTCTGCTTCTCTCAGGTGGCCTCCTCCATCCCTTTCCCAGGCTCCACTACTGTCTTTGCTCCTTGGTCCCAGTCTCATTCTCTGAGCCTGGTCCTGTGCCTCTCCCTCCAGCTTCTCAGCTATCTGGACCTTGAACTTCTCAACGCCTCTACTTTTCACCTCCATTATACCTCATCCATTGATTCTCTCTTCAAGCTCTTAGTATGTGCCATGTTTTCTAAGCAATAGATATGAATTATCTTGTTTAATTCTCTCAACAATCCTACGAGCTCTGCTTGACAGATGAGAAAACAGCCATAGAGAGGGCAAGTAATTTACTCAAAGACCCACTATTAGTAAGTGACAGAACCAGGATTTGAACTTAAGCAGTTAAGCACCCACTATAATACAGTGGGCACTGGGTTTTCAAAATGAACAATGGCCAATACCCCTCTCTACACTACTAACTACCTCCATATTTCTTCCTATCATGTTCCTGTATGAAGCAGAGAGATCATCAACTGGGAGGCAGACAGACCTGGATTTAAATCCCAGACCAGTCAGTTGCTAGCTATGTGACCTTAGGCAAAGATTTTTACTTCTTACCTTTAAGCCTCAACATCTGTAAACTAGGGGACTGGGGAGATAACCTATGTCATGAGGTTCTTGTGAGGATTAATTATAACATCATGATATACTCAGCACTCGTTGTTAGGTGTTCAACAGATAAGCTTCCTTGCTTTCTTCTTCCAGATCCCTGTATCAACTCCCTTGGCCCAGTTCCACCCTTGTCTGCTCCACTTTCTAGATCAGTCACCCCCTCCAAATTTCCCCCACCCCGGGCGTGTCACTTCCTCCTCTGTAGCCTCTCAGATCAGTACACAAAGGCTGCTGCTGCGGATGGAGGAAAGGCTGCTCTGCTCGCACCTGTGAGTATCTATCTGGGCACAGTCCTGCGTCTCTTTACTAGTTCAGGCCCTGCCTGATCTCAACCTCTTGGGAAGAGGGTTCTGATCACCTGGGTTCAGCTGAAACTTGAAAAAGGCTCTGAACTCCTTTCTGCATTCCTAAGATCCCCTGTCTTGTTCCCTCTTCCAGTTTCACAAGCCCCCTTCCTCCTACCTATCCTCTTGCATCATTTTCCGAAGAATGGGGCTGGAGGGAGGAAAAGGAGGTTTGGGAATCTATGAGTGCTATCATCTGAGTGCCTGCCATGTCCTAAGGATTGTGTCAAGGTAGGGTTTTCCCAGTATTACTCCCAGCTGCCATCCCTGCTGCTTAATGCCTAGTGCTCAGCTCAGACCTCCAGATCGATACCCTGGCCACAGATCCCACACTCCTGGGAGAACTGTGGCCCAGTAACTCAGTTCTGTTTCCTCCTGGTGACTCTGAGTGGGCAGTAGAGGGTTCTACTTGACTTGGGAAGATCTGGATGGGAAGAAGCCGTTTATCAGCTGCCAAGGGAACAGTAGGGTGTGTATTGGAGTCAGAATTAAGTCTAGGTGAATGGGACCACCATGAAGGGAGAGAAGGGGAGATTTAATAAGTCCCCCAAGGAAAGAAAAACGGGGTTAGGTAGAGCCCATTGGGATTGGTGGGGAGAGGGCACAAATTTCAATGATGATGGTGCTTGGGCTGGAGGGGAGGAAAGCAGCAAACCAACCATAGGTCCTGCCTTGCCTCAGTCTCTGTTCTGCCTCTAATGCACTGTGCGACCTTGGGCAAGTCACTTACCACCTGGGATCCAGATTTCCATTTGTAAAAAGATTCTCCCACTCTATTGTTAAGGTCAGAGAGAAAAAAAAGCAAAACGAAGAACTGTGAAGAAGTGGAAAAGAGAAAAACAGTAGAGATAAAATCAAATTTTTGAACAGGATGAAGAGAAAAATGAGACAGATTAAGAAAAGCAAGTGGCAGGTCATGTATCTCCAAGAAAGGGAGAACAAGAAAAGGGGAGAAGAATTGGGAGAAGGAGTTTGGGGTGGACCATCCTGGGAGTCCCAGAGCCCTCTTTAGGGGAGATGAGTTGGGCCTGAGGTCTCTGGGTTTGTCCTGTCTTGGGAACCAGTGTGGTACGGGGCCCCACCTGTGAGAGATGAGTCAAAAGTGGGCTTCGTGCAGCAGTGTCTGCAGCCTCCCTGACCACAGACGTGCAGAGCAAACAGGGCTGAGGTTACACAGAGGCTGAGCCCTGAGCTGGCTGGCCTCTCACAGGATGGTGAAGCTTCCGAGATATATATATATACACACGCACACACATATATATGTGTGTGTGTGTATACATATGTATACATATGTGTGTATAGATATATATGTATACACACACATATACATGTATATATTTTACTCCTGAGATCACAGGTAGTGGGGGGCAGGACAGGGGCTGTCCTGCCCCTTTCCTACACTCCATGTGGATCACCTGGATTTGAGCCTAGGCTGAGGAAGAGGCAGATACTACAACAAGGAGTTAGCAGGTCTTTTTCATACACCGCTGATGGGGATGTAAACTGGCATAGTCTCCTAACGAGGTTATGTTGGCAATACTTGCCAATATTACAAATGATACCTATTTACTGTCTCTATAAATCCTCTTCTAGGGATTTATCCTACAGATTCACTTGCACACGTGTGAAGTAAGTATGTGAATTTTCACTGCAGCATTATTTACAATAGTGAACAATTAGAAACAATTTAAATCCCCATCATGAGACCATGATATGATATATCCATGCAATGGAAAACTATTTGGTTGTAAAAATGAACAAGAAAGTTCTTTATTTTCTTGGGTATGAGGATCTCCAAGAAAGCAGTTAAAAGATGCAAAACTTCGTGTATTCTATTTGTAGAATTCTACCATTTGATTCTACTATTTAAAGAGTGTATATATGTTTATATTAATTTGTAAACGCATAAAACAATCTCTAGAAAGACTATAACAAAAGATAATAATAATGATTATTCTGAGTGGGTGTGGAAACTAGGGTGGATAGGGGAATACAATGGGAGATGTCTCACTATCTGATTGAACTTTTTGATTTTTTTATTGTAGTAAAATATACAGAAAATTTATCATTTTAACCATTTTAAGTGTTCAATTCAGTAGCATTAAGTACATCCACAATGCTATGCAACCATAAATGCTATCTATTTCCAGAACTTTTTCTTCACCCAAAGGAAAACTGTCCGTTAAACAGTCACTCCCCATCCTACACTCCTCCCCAACCGCTGGCAACCACTAATCTACTTTCTATCTCTATGAATTTGTCTCGTTGGGCTCTGTCATATAAATGGAACCATACAGTATGTGGTCTTTTGTGACTGGTTTCATTTACTCCACATAATGTTTTCAAGGTTCGTGGATGTTGTAACATGTATCAGTACTTCCTTTTTATGGCCAAATAATATTTCATTGCATGGATATACCACATTTTATTTATCAGCTGATGGACATTGGGTCGTTTCTACCTTTTAGCTATTATGAGTAGTATTGCTATGAACATTCTTGTACAAGTTTTTATTTGAACACCTGATTTCAATTCTTTTAGGAATATACCTAGGAGTGAAATTGTTGGGTCATAGGGTAATTCTCTGTTTTAACTTACTGAAGAATCACCAAACTGTTTTCCATAGTGGTTGTACCATTTTACGTTCCCACCAGCAACGATGAAAGTTCCATTTACTCCATCCTTATCCTCATCAACACTTATTTTTCTCTCTTTTTTTAATTAGAGCCATTCTAGGGGGTATGAAGTAGTATCTATCTCTCTGTGGTTTTAATTTGCATTTCCCTGATGACTAATGGTGTTGAACATCTTTTATGCGCTTGATGGCCATTTGTCTATCTTCTTTAACTAAATGTCTAAATCCTTTGCCCATTTTAAAATTGGGTTGTCTTTTTGTTGTTAAGTTGTAAGAGTTCTTTATATATTCTCGATACTTATCAGATATATGATCTTCAAATATTTTTTCTTATTCTATGGTTTGTCTTTTCACTCTATTGATATTGTCCTTTGATGCACAGTTTCAAATTTTGATGAAGTCTAATTTATCTATTTTTATTTTTGTTGCTTGTGCTTTTGATGTCACAGCTAAGGATCCACTGTCAAGTCCAAAACCATGAAAATTTACCTCTATATTTTTTCTAAGAGTTTATAGCTTAAGTACTCATACTTAGTTAGGCCTTTGATCCATTTTCAGTTAATTTTTGTATATGTTGTGAGGTAAGAGTCTAACTTCATTCTTTTACATGTGGATATCCAGTCATCCCAGCACCATTGTTGGACTGTTCTTTCCTTATTGAATAGCTTGGCACCTTTGTCAAAAATCAATTGGCCATAAATGGATGAATTTATTTCTGGATTCTCAATTATATTCCACAGATCTATATGCCTGTTCCTATGCCAGCACCACACTGTCTTGATGACTGTAGCTTTGAAGTAAAATTGGGAAGTTGTGGAGTGTGAGTCCTCCTACTTGGTTCTTTTTCAAGGTTATTTTGTGTTCACAAAAGTCCATGTGAATTTTAGGATCAGCTTTTCTATTTCTGTAAAAGAGGTGACTGGGATTTAAATTTTTGATTTTTGAAACATGGTAACGGAATGCCTATTCAAAATTTAATGTTTAAAAAAAATCAGAAATTTGCCTAGTCTTCCCTGGAGGTCAACTCAGGAATTACTCTGCCTTCTGGTTCTTTCTCTATTCTGGATTCCCTTTGTGCAAACTAGAGAATGGAGAGAATTCTACCACCCACAGCCTGCCTTCCTACATTTTTCCAGACCTTTAGAAAGTTCTGATGACCTGATCTTTAGTCCTTTCGTTATTATGTCAGTCAAGTATAACTAACCTTCCCTGCCTCTTTCACATATTCCCTTATCTGTCCAGCTTTCTTCTCATTCCTACTCCCTTTCTCACCTTATTTAGAGCCTATGATCTTCTTCCCTTATATACAATCCAAGATTATAAAAGCTACAAGAGCTCAGATTATTCAGTGCTCTTACTCTACAGATGTGGAAACTAAGGCCCAGAGAGAAAGTCTGATTTACCATACAGCTAGTGAATGACTGAGGCAGGACCAGACAGAACCTGGTCTGTTTCCTGTTTGGTTCTATTTCCCCTATGGCTTGGAATCTTGGTGGAAAGACCTCAGTGCCTCCAGGCCCAGTGTCCAGAACCTTAGTTAGGCAGTTCTGCCCACCCTGGCCTCCTGAAGTCTGCACACAGGAGGGGTCTGGTACTGGCCCCTTTCTGCCATTTTGAAGAAACTGCTGAATCCACAGGGGGAAGTGAGACTATGAGGGGGATAAGAGTTGGGGTAGAGTTTTGAGAGGGACAACCACAGGCTAAGTTTAGAGGACTGAGAGCTTGGGGAGTCCTCCTCGATGACCCATGTGTCCCCCTTTATATCCTATTACAGACCATGGTGGCTTTGTCAATGATCCTTGTTTTCCTGCTGGTCCTGAGCAAAAGTGAGAGTGAGTTGGACACCAAGATCTCATCCCCAGGGGAGGCCACAGAATGGGGGATCCTGATCTGTCCCTGCCGGGGTCCTGCCAGCCAGCCCCCTCCTGCCAGAAGTGCATCCTCTCACATCCAAGCTGTGCATGGTGCAAGCAACTGGTAAAGAGGAGGCTTTTGAGCCACGTGTAGGTGTATGTGCAACCTGGTGTGTGGGCAGCCATGTTTAGGTGTATGTGTGTGACTGTGTGGGCACATGTGTGGTGTATTCTACAGTCCTGTGTGACTGAATTTGTACACAGGATTCCTTTGTGTGATTGTGTGTGCATAAACATGTACACGTTTCTTGTGCATGTACATTTATATCTGTATCTGTGTACTTGTGTATATATGGATGACTTGTGACTATGAATTTGGAGGAAGTATGTTATTGCTGGAACTCATGCTTCTGTATAAGTAGAGGGACATATTATGCATGTGTACATGTGAGAAAGTTTGTCAGCTTGGGCTGCCATAATAAAATACCAGAGACTGGGTGGCTCAAGCAACAGGAATTTATTTCTCATGGCTCTGGAGGCTGGGAAGTCCAGGGCCAACGTGTCAGCAGATTCAGTTTCTGGTGAGAGCTCTTTGCTGGCTTGAATATGGACTGCAGATAAGCTCTCTGGTGTCCTTTCTTATTAGGGCACTAATCCTGTCATGAGGGTTCTACCCCGATGAACTCATCTAACCCTAATTTCTTCCCAGGGCCCTATTTCCAAATACCATCACATTGGGGGGTAATCTATAGCACAAGTGTCTGACTGGGTTTCTGAATCCGTGTTGGGGGCTGGCAGGAGTATGTAGCTGCCCGTGACTGGGATGCTAGAGGGGAATAAGTTAGAAGCCTGTGGGTGAAAGGCTTGAGCTATTCAGTGGCCAAGAAAGATGCTAGGTATCTCCCTAGCTGGTCAAATAAGGCTATTCTTTGCTTATGCCTTAAAGAGACAGGGCTCATAGAGTGGCGGAACATGAGGTGTGCCTGAGCTGGGGGTGGGGGCAGAACTCTCTCACAGGAAGATGGAGGCTTACATAAGGGCAAACTCACTAGGAGGCAGAGCATGCTCAGGGAAAGGTACAAAGTAAATCTGGGAGGACTGGAAGGGAAGACAGTCTGCAGGAGGCAGAGAGCAGAGGTACCAGGTGGAGCTCTCGGGACACTCAGGTACATGTTTGCTTGCTCCAATCCCAGACCAGAGGCTGGCACCCGGCTCACTGAGAAGCCACTCTAACCATTTCCTTCCTTTGTGGCTTCCCAGCCAGTCCCAGGGGTGGGTAACAGACATATTGGGGGAAAGGGGTCTCCTCTTTTGTCTCTACCCTTTCCTTTCCCAGGAACTGTGGGTCTTAACCTGATCCTCTTCCCATTTTGGCTTTAGCATGCAGGGAAGGTTGGACTAGGAGGCCAGTCTCCTCCTTTTTTTGTGGTAGTGAGGTCCCTGAGAGTCTCAACAGGAAGTCTGTGGCCCTAGGGGGAGGGGAAGGGTAGGTCGCTGGGGAAAAACAGGAGTAGAGATAAGGGAGGAGAAACAGGATACTATAGGAGATGGGCTCTAACAAGAAGAAAGGGTTGGGGGTTCAAGGATAGCTGTGGAAGAAAGAGCGGGGAGGGAATCAGAAGGGCTCAGGGAATTGACTGAGAAGGCAGAGGTTAGAAGTGGCTGGGATTGCAGGCTGGGGGTCTGCAGGGTACTAGGGTCCAGACACACTTTCCCTTGCGGCTGCAGAACTTCACAGCGTCTGGGGAGGCAGAGGCACGGCGCTGCGCCCGGAGAGAGGAGCTGCTGGCTCGGGGCTGCCCTGTGGGGGAACTGGAGGAGCCCCGAGGCCAGCAGGAGGTGCTTCAGGATGAGCCGCTCAGCCAGGGTGCCCGTGGAGAAGGGGCCACCCAGCTGGCGCCACAACGGGTGCGGGTCACACTGAGGCCGGGTGAGTGAGGAGCGGCAGGGCTGGGTCAGAGGCATGGGCAGGGATCCGTAAGCACCCTGTTGACATCCCTGCCACCCCGTCCCCAAATCCCAGGGGAACCCCAGCAGCTCCGGGTCCGCTTCCTTCGTGCTGAGGGATACCCTGTGGACCTGTATTACCTTATGGACCTGAGCTATTCCATGAAGGATGACCTGGAGTTCGTGCGCCAACTCGGGCATGCCCTGCTGGTGCGACTGCAGGAGGTCACACATTCTGTGCGCATTGGTGAGCACAGTGCAGCCCCACCCCGCCACCTGCCAGCCCTCTGCCTCTAATTTCAACTGCCCCCTTAGCCTCTGCCAACGTCCTGGACAAACAAGGGCCCCACCTGCTCTCTCCCAATTTTTAACAGGCCACAGGTTGCTGACATCTCTCCCCAAAGACATCCATCTTTTAGGTCAGAGCCGGAGGGGATTTAAGAGACTGTCCAGTAGGACTACTCATTTTACAGGGAGGGGTAACTGAGGCCCAGTCTGGAGAGACTGTATTCCAACAGCTCCTAGGGGTCAGACAACGCTCTGTACCTACCCACCCGGACACTGCCCTGATGCCTCTCAGCCTGTCTCTTGGACAAAGTCTAAATGCCGTTGTCCCTGGCTGTACATTCTGCGCTCATCACTTCTCCATTCGCCATCCCCTCCTTTGCCTCATACTAAATCCCACACTGATACTAAATCCTACACTCTTGCCTTCTTTCTCAGCCTTCAGGAAACCCCTGCCTGATTCCCATGTGGTCTTTTAATTTCTTCCATTCTCCACTTTCCTGAGCTAGTGGTCTCAGCGCTTTGCCCTACCAGGTACTGGGTGCCTTCTAGGAGCACCTGGCTCCCATTACCTCCTCTGGACCACCTCCCACCTCCCATGGGCTCCTCCCTTCCTAGTCCTCAGCAGTGGCTCCTCCATCCTGCTGCTGTCCTGTGACTTCTGGCAGTTTTCACTTTTTCCCTCTCCCAGGCTTTGGCTCCTTTGTGGACAAAACGGTGCTGCCCTTTGTGAGCACAGTGCCCTCCAAGCTTCGCCACCCCTGCCCCACCCGGATGGAGCGCTGCCAGCCACCCTTCAGCTTTCACCATGTGCTGTCCCTGACTGGGGATGCCAAAGCCTTTGAGCGGGAGGTGGGGCGCCAGAGTGTGTCCGGCAACCTGGACTCACCTGAGGGTGGCTTTGATGCCATTCTGCAGGCTGCACTCTGCCAGGTAAGAAGGTGGGGCAGTGATCTGAAGGGCTGTTTGGGTGGGGCCAAGACTGCCACCTATGGTTGTGCAGTGCACAATTCTAGGGGATGTCATTCATCATATCACAGTCACTGTACTTTGCATATTTATTTTGACAATTTTCTAGTAGATTGGAGTTAAATAGTTTGAAGAAGAAGCATGTATTTCTAATTCACAAGAAGGCCCCCACTAGCAGCAACCCTGCTTTGGGGGCTGGGGAGAAACAGGGAGCTGGAGGCAGGGGGCTAGACAAACTGACTCAGAACAAGGCTGGCCAAATCCTTGGCTCACATCACTGGCTGGGTGTCTCAAGGGCCATGCCTAGTTGCACAGCCTATCCCCCACCCCATCCTAGGAACAGATTGGCTGGAGAAATGTTTCCCGGCTGCTGGTGTTCACTTCAGACGACACGTTCCATACAGCTGGGGATGGGAAGTTGGGTGGCATTTTCATGCCCAGTGATGGGCACTGCCACTTGGACAGCAATGGCCTCTACAGTCGCAGTCCAGAGTTTGTGAGTCCCTACCCTTCCCCAGACCCTCCCCACCTGACTCGCCCACACCCCGGCCTCATTCTCCTTACTGATGACCACCCTGCCATCTTCCCCAGCAGTTCCTCCTCTCTACATCCCCCCACAGCTCAAACAGAAACCTGTTACCCCTCTCCCTAGACCCTCCGTCCTTGCCAAGCCTCCAGGGTTCCTGTAGTTGGTGGAATCCTGGTTGCTGAATTTCCCTGGGCTGAGGGGCACCTTGTGCGTTGTGGAGGACCTGTGGTGCTCACCTTGTGCCCACTCCCTGCCCCAGGACTACCCCTCTGTGGGTCAGGTAGCCCAGGCTCTCTCTGCAGCAAACATCCAGCCCATCTTTGCTGTCACCAGTGCCACACTGCCTGTCTACCAGGTGAGAGCTGTCTGAATGCCAGACCCTCCTATCCTAAGCCTTTCTTAAGTCCCTCAAAGACCTATTCTCCTCCCCCCCATATACCCTCCTTCCAGACCCCCAGAAGCCCATTTCCCTAGAGCTGTGACCTACCATTTCCTGAAACCTCTCATAACTCAGGAGCTGAGTAAGCTGATTCCTAAGTCTGCAGTGGGGGAGCTGAGTGAGAACTCCAGCAATGTGGTGCAGCTCATCATGGATGCTTATAACGTGAGGCGCGAGTCGGGGGAGAATGATGAGGGTTGGCACTGTAGGAAGGGGGCTCTTAGGAGGGGTGGCAGAACTAGAGTGGGAGTAATCGCTTTTGGGTAACATACCACAACTCCTACCTGCAGTTTGCATTTGGCTGTCATTAATAGTTCATTCACCCGATCTTACATTCATCAATCTTAAGTGTCTGACTTGTGCAAAGCATAGAGCCCTGTTCTGGCAAAGAAGGAAAACTAATATTCATTGAGCTTTTATTACATGCTAAGCACTGTTCTAAGTGCACATACTGTTTTGCTATCTCATTTAATCCTACTAAAACCCCTGCTTGGTAACTATTACATCCCTATTTTATAGATGGGGATACAGACACAAGGAGGCAAAGTGACTTGCCCAAGGTCACTCAGATAACAGATGGAAGGGCTGAGATTTGTCTTCTAGTCAGCCTGTTCATAAAGAATTTAACATCTGGAGCCTGCTTTTATGAAGCTTATAAACAATTCAGATATTCTTCACAGAGATCATAAAAATTCTTGTTTCTTGGATTTAGGTCTTACCTCTGCAACTAGACTTATTGATCACAGGGACCATGTCCTAAAGCCATGGGGAGAAAATTTGAGACAGCATCAAATTTCCCAGGACAAAGTCTGAGAGAATTGCCCTTTGGACCTTATATGCACACAGCTTACATGTCCTGATTTGGGGTTTGAAAACACAGGTACTGCACATTTACAGTGCCTGCCCAGCCACTGACCCCCAGCAGTTCCTTGTTGCAACTGCACAGAAATGCTGTTAAGAGTCCTCTGGGTCCTCATGTATATCCCTCAAGATTCTCACAGGTCCTTCCTTCCTCCAGAAATTCCTCCTGAGTAGGCAAATGGAAGGAGCCCCAAGGTGGGCTGAGGGCAGGGTTCTGGCAGAATTTGGAATGGCTGGAGAGGGCATAATGTGGGGCTGGAATCTATCTTCACGTTGTTACTCACTCTCTTTCTACAGAGCCTGTCATCCACTGTGACTCTCGAACACTCTCCACTCCCTCCTGGTGTCCGCATCTCTTACGAATCTCAGTGTGGGGGTCCTGAGAAGAGGGATGGTGGGGCTGGGGACCGAGGCCAGTGCAACAATGTCCGAATCAACCAGATGGTGAGAGCCAGTCAAGACAGGCAGAAGGAAGGAAGTGGGGGTGGGAGTGGGAAATTGAAGCAGGCAGGAAAAGATGGGGGGCAGGCACAGAGAACAATGCAAAAGCACGGGGAGTCTTCCAACCATCCTTTCTGAAGGGATTTAATGAGCAGCTTCCTCAAGTGTGTTACTAGGTGGGTGTTAGCATGACCCTGTCCTTCAATTTACTAAGGAGAAGAGTTCTGGATGATCAATGGGTTTGGGGTGTGTTGGCTGTGTGTGTGTACACATATGTATGCACATGCACGCATGGGCGCGCATATAATCTTAGTTTGATTTCTGCCCGTCTCGTCCTCAGGTGAATTTTTTGGTTACTCTCCAAGCTACCCAATGCCTCCAAGAGCCCCATCTTCTGAGGTTACGAGCCCTTGGCTTCTCAGAGGAGTTGACTGTGGAGTTGCACACACTGTGTGACTGTAATTGTAGTGATACTCAGCTCCAGGCTCCCCACTGCAGTGATGGCCAGGGACACCTACAATGCGGGGTGTGCAGGTGAGGGCCGCCTGCTTTCCTTCACCCATGTAGCTCTCTACGTATGACCAGCCCCTGCATTCCAACTTAGACACCCCTAGACTGCACCCTGATTTTCATCACTTGAAGCTTCTTAGATATGCTGAGATGCTCCCCTTGACCAGGACTCCCTCTGCTCTTCTACTCCTTGGTGCGTTGCTGTACTTTGTATCTCTTCAACTGCTCTTCTATCTCTAGTTCTAGCTCTTAGGAGATCTTGGATTTAGAGGATAGTGTGAAAGACAAGTCAAGGGATGGTCAAATTCTCTGCCCTACATTTCCCTCCCCTGCCTTTCCCTCCCAGTTGTGCCCCCGGCCGCCTGGGTCGATTCTGTGAATGCTCTGAGGCTGAGCTCTCCTCCTTGGATCTGGAATCTGGGTGCCGAGCCCCCAATGGGACAGGGCCCCTGTGCAGTGGGAAAGGACAGTGCCAGTGTGGACGCTGCAGTTGCAGTGGACAGAGCTCAGGGCACCTGTGCGAGTGTGATGATGCCAGCTGTGAGCGACATGAGGGCATCCTCTGTGGAGGTACCGGAAGACTTTGGGGAGAAGGGTGGGGTCTGAGTGGTTCTCCCAAGGTTATTTAGGCTCTGGGACCTTCGAGGAACTAAGGGCGGGTAACAAAGATTCTGGTATAGGAGTTGGAGCATGTGTCTGGCATACCTGAGAGGGAATAGGATGCACATGAACATTATCAGCTCTAGGCAGCCTATGATGTCCATTGTATGTGGCTCTGTCCCAGGCTTTGGCCGCTGCCAATGTGGAGTGTGTCACTGTCATGCCAACCGCACGGGCAGAGCATGTGAATGCAGTGGGGACATGGATGGCTGTGTCAGTCCCGAAGGAGGGCTCTGCAATGGGCATGGACACTGCAAATGCAACCGCTGCCAGTGCTTGGATGGCTACTATGGTGTCCTGTGTGATCAGTGCCCGAGCTGCAAGACACCATGTGAGAGACACAGGTGAGGCCTGTCTTACATTCTGGGAATAGGGGCATAGCAGGGCTTGCTGGGCCACTGCCACCTGCTTGCTTTTTCCTGCATATGGTATGGGTGACAATTGTCCAGCTGGTAAACTTATTGGCATCCACTGGACAGGGACTGTGCAGAGTGTGGGGCCTTTGAAACTGGTCCTTTGGCCACCAACTGCAGCATGGCTTGTGCTCATGCCAACGTGACTCTGGCTCTGGCCCCTATCCTGGATGATGGCTGGTGCAAAGAGAGGACCCTGGACAACCAGCTGCTGTTCTTCCTGGTAGAGGATGAAGCTGGAGGCAGGGTCGTGCTGAGAGTGAGACCCCGAGAGAGTAAGTGGGCAGGGATGCTGTGGACACATCAAATGGAGTCCTGGAAGTTTCATGGATAGGGATTCAACTTGGGGAGGAAAGGTAAAGATAATGGGAAACCTGGCTAGGGGTTGAAGCAGAGCTGTGAATCCAGGCACAACTAGGGGATGGACCAAGTGGACAAGGCTAAGGCCCTGGGCACTAAGGATAGCGTTGGACCCTACTGGGTTCCACTTGTTTTCAATAGTAGGCAGGGCTGGGGAGGCTGGATGGGGCTGGATACACACACTGTGGGCAACTGTCCATCAATCCCTGCGCTCCAGAACCCAGAATTGTGTTGCTTCTCACCCACAGAGGGAGCAGACCACACCCAAGCCATTGTGCTAGGTTGTGTGGGGGGCATTGTGGCAGTGGGACTGGGGCTGGTCCTGGCTTACCGGCTCTCAGTGGAAATCTACGACCGTCGAGAATACAGTCGTTTTGAGAAGGAACGGCAGCAGCTCAACTGGAAGCAGGTAAAGAGACTGCCCACTGAGTGAGTCTTACTTGTTTTCCTTGGTTAGGTCCTCTGTTGCTTTCTCATTCCACCCTCAGCTCTGGTAACTACCATGAAGCCCCTTCGGGCCTGTGCCTCCTCTGTTCCACCCCTCTGCTAACTTCCATCAGCTCCTGGGGTCTGGCTCAAGTTCTAGGTTGGCTTTTAGGTCCAGGTCCAGCAGTCCTGGGACTTTCCCTCATCATTTCCAACCTCTTTCCCCAGGACAGCAACCCTCTCTACAAAAGCGCCATCACGACCACTGTCAATCCCCGCTTTCAAGAAACAGAGTCTCCCCTTCTCTGAAGGGGGTAAGGATACTTTACCCTAGGGCTCTTCTCACTGGGGGATGGTGGGAAAAGTGTGGGGAGGGTCTGTCAGGTATTGGCTGGGTAGGAGACTAATCCAGTGCTGGAGTGGTCACTACCTGCATTCTCAGTGACACCAAGAGGGTTGCCTCCTGTTGCAACTTTGCTTCCCTACCTCACAAGGAGTGGGGTTTACCCCAACCATGTATTCAATAAAGAGTCTAACTTTTGATTGAAGTTGTCATTTGGTTTATCCCAAGGTCAAAACAGGCTGTGAAGCTGGGAGCCCAGCCCCTCTTGCCTCCTGAGGGCAGGGAAAGATTCTCAAACTTAAATGTGTAGGAGAGCCAGTAAGTGATTGCCAGGGAAGCAGCTGGTTCGGATGGGCTGTTGGATTCCCAGAGTAATGTCGATGGAGGACAGACCACACTCTGAGATATACTCCAAGTATTAGTATCTAATCTCATTCTGTCTCGTGCAGGTTGTTTTCTCTTATTCAAAACTGATACTCTGTTTGTACTTCTACTTGCTGCTCATCTATGGTGAAAGAGAATTTTGAAGTGGCAGTTTATAGGGTACTGGAAGTTGTAGGGTGGTTCTATTTGGGGGGAAAAAAAAAGAGACCACTTTGGCCTCAAAGGATATCCTTCTCAGAGGATATTCTCCTCAGAGATAATATGTAGAAAAGCCCCATTTTCTTTTTATTTAAATAGCCTAAATATATCACGAAGGAACGTACACTGCACTTTAATGGTAAAAAGATACAAGTTTATAACATCTTATAAAAACTACCATTTAAAAGTGATCTTGTTCATCTGATATTCCCCTCCCCCAATAGCAAAATAAGTATATTAAAAAAAAAGGGGGGTGTAGAGGAAGGGTAGGAGGGATTGTTAAGATAAAAGCCCCAGGGTACAGTAGAGGCAAAGAGCATCTGGGGACAGGGTTGAAAAGTTGTGGCAGGACTCAGTGCCTCATTTAACCCTCCAACGTCAAGCCATGGAGCACAATCAGTAGCTAAATGATGATAAGAGGCTGTTGAGGGTGGACGGAAAAGACTTGGGGTACTAGGAAGGGCAGGGCTGGTAGGGCTTGGTATAACAGCTCACCCAGGAGCTGGCGCCACTCTTCCCCGGGTCCCCAAATTCCATGTCTTGGTCTCTGAGAGCCTGCCCTACCCCCTTTCCCTTCACACCAAACACACCTGAGGCATCTTTCCAGTGCTAGACCCCACCCGAGCAAAGGAAGGGTGGGGCATTTGGCCCAGGAGCCTTTGCAGCGGTCTTAGTCTGTGTTTTCCCTGGGGTATAAGTGGGGCTCCTGGGTCCTCTGGGTGCTAAATTATTCCTTCCATCTCTTTGCTCCCCTCTCTTTACACATCCATGACGACAGAACATGAGCATCTGGACAACTGACCTAACCACCTGCTCCTGAGTTTCCCCACACCCAATCCTTGGCAGGGCGGTTCTGGGATGGCTCCGCACATCCACTCGGTTCCCTCTCCCACCTGCCAAGGCTTGTTTGGAGCCAGGGCACATTCTGACCAAAACACACATTCACACACATAGAGGCATAGACCACTCAAGTGATTCTCTCCAAACAGCCCCCCCTAACCTATCCCCCAACCCTAAACAGATTAGTTGCAAGTCTGGCAGGGAGCATGGCCATTTTCAAAAGCACTCTTCGGAGGACAGAATTTTCTAAATGTACCCTCCTTTAGAACATATTCCCAGAGGTGAACAAAAGACAAATTCCAACCTGAGCAGAGCCTCTTGCAGGAAGGGAGCTGGCTCACATGCAGAAAGATGCCCTGCTTATAGGGACCACAGGACAGATCCAAACACTGAGGTCTAGGTTCTACACCACAACCAATGGAAGTGCCAGCCTAAAGCTAGAGGAGCAAAGGGTGGCAGACACATTCCCAGAGTCCCCCCACAAAGGAACTCAGATGCCATCAAGAAAAACCTTAAGTGCCATGTCTTTTTTCTTTCCCTGAACTCCTTGTACATTAGAGGTATGGAGGACTGCCCTCCCCACCCTTGATTCTCCTCCAGAAAAGGTTAACAGCAGGAATTTACTGGTGCTGTTCCCTACATTTTCTGGGAAATGAAATCACATTTCCTACAGGTTGCCATCTCAGATCCCCACTGACAGCTTGGTAAGGTTTACCAAGTCTCCATGATTACTCCACACCCCACAGGTCAGGGCAGGTGACAGAACACAGGCCACAAACCCCAGAACCTCCATAATGATCATTTTCTTAGCAGGAAAAAAAGAGGGTTTATTTTACTTTAGAAAATTCATGTTTACAAGCCCCTCGCTTGGGTTAGAAACACCCTAACCATCAATCTGTTGAATCAATCTTAAAAACCTCTCCAAAACAAAGCCCTCCAGTTTCCTAAATTGAGTTCCTTAGCGCCTGCTGAAATCTCAAGCACCCTCAGGTTTGGGGTGTGTATATGGGGGAAGACTGTTTTATGCTCATCCTCCCCTAAGTAGCGGGCCAGAGAAGGGTTTGGCTCAATATGCCATCTTCAAGCATATAAACATGAATACTCACACCACACACACACGCGCGCGCACACACATACACACACACCCCTGATCGCCTTTTTGGAGGGTGGAAGGGTGGTGGTGTTGGAGCAGAGAGGAGCAAAGAATATGGTTAAGAATAAAACCTACAGTAGGTTTCTTCCTCAGTCCTTTCTCTGCAGCACCTCCCGCCCCGGCCCCACCCTCTCGGCCAATTCTTTGTTGGGTAGGGATGGCCAGAAAGAAGGAAGCCAAGATCTTATTCTTTGGGACCAAAGCCCAGACCCCCTCTCCTCTACCTGAATACAGTGATAGGACTCGGGCAGGGAGAACAGCTCACACTGCTCAACAGTCATGGCAGGGGACACCAAATTCTTGTTTCTTGAACAGCTGTTACTCAACTTAGAACAAGTTTTGGGTAATTCCTAAGAGGGCAGAAAGAGAGAGAACCCACTTTGATATCCATGACTCCCCACTCAACAAGTCTGTCTGGCTTAGGAGTCAATGGCAGCGAGGTAGCCACATTCTATCTCCAAGATCAACTGTCCAAAGAGAGAAGGAAAGAGCTTCATGGGCCACTCTTACCCAAGTTTCCTTCAAAAGGCACTTGAGCTGACCCCATTAGGTACGTGTGGCATAGGCCATTACGACACCCATCGACACAAATCTTACTCTTCCCCATAGGAAATAAGAGGTACCTGTCCACTCTTCTTGGATCCAGCCCTCGTGTGCTCCTCCTACAGTTCTTCCTTTTGTCCCTACAGTGTATAAGGAGGCCAAAGTAAGCTTAGCTGTCATCCCTGATCCTATTCTCCTTCAAACAGGAGGTGAGGTGCAGGGCTGTGGAACACTGAGGATCAACTGCAACTAAAAGCTCAATTTTGGGGGAGGGCTGGACCAACCACTGTCCCTGGACCAGGACTCTGCCTCCAGATTACCTGTATCCACAGTGCACCTGCTGAAATTGCTTCTGAATAAACAAAAACAGGACAAACAAACAAATCCCTCTCCCAAATCTTTTCCATTTCAGCTGCCAGCTGGAGTCCAAAGTTGTGGGCGCCACACTTCAGTCTTGGTCCTGTACCTTGAGTCCCCCATCTATGACCTCAGCCAAGGGTCCAGGGACTAGCTTCCCTACCCAGGAATGCTGTAGGAACTTCCCCGAGATACTCATAGTCTCAGATTATTTACAGAGCTGAGGCTCTGGGGCCGCTGTCCCCTGATGCATTCTTCTGGTCTCCTGGGTCCACTCCTCCAGGAGGGGACAGTACACACAGGGTGGTGGTGGGACCATCAGACCAGAGGGGGATGCACTCTTCGGTAGATTCTTCTGATCACTCCCACCACCCAGGGCCCTTGCGCCTATAGAGAAAACTGCCCATCGGAAGTCTTGGACTGGCACCCTTGGCACATCCGTTTGTGTCTGAGTAATCGATCTGTCCGAGAAAAACACTGAGAAGAAAGGGAGGGTTAAGTGCCTGAGTGGAGAAACTCAACTACCTCTTGGCTAGATCTGTCTTCCCCACACAGGAAGAACATGAACCATTCTATGTAGTCTAAGCATGTACATGTACACGGGATGGTATGAGTGCACAATGGTTAAGTACAAGCAAGCTCCAAGTCTGAATCCTGGCTCTACCACTAAGTAGCTGCGCAACTTTGGGCAAGTTATCTAACAGTCCTGAATCTGTACATTCATCTGTAAAATGGGGCTCAAAGTACCTACTCACAGTGTGGCTGCTTTGTTCATCAAATATTTGAGCATCTATCTCAAGGCAGGTACAGTTCGTGGGGCTGTGGACAGAGTGAAGAATCGGAGGGACAACGTTCTGCCTCATGGAGCTTTTGTTCTAGTGTTCTCAAGATTCAATGTAAGAGCATGGAGCAAAGCTTGAGACCTAGCAAAGCATCCAGGAGATATTAGTTGTTATTTCTCATCTCTTGTTCTTGTCTTGTTTTGGTCCTGGCTCTTACATTAGCATCACATCAGATACTGACTCTCAGCACAAAGATTATTACTTCTCTTTCTCCAAAGTGCACCAACTCTGAAGTTCAACTGAATTCTTGCTATGCCTTTGATCTGCTGTGTCCTTGGGAAGCTTAACCTCTCTGAATCTCAATTTCCCCATACATGAAATGAGGACAACACAGCCACCTTATGGAGTTAATGTGAAAATAAAAGAAACTATGTCAAGTATGCTCTCAGTGCCTAGCACAGAGTAAGCTCTTAAGAAATGCTATTATTACTGCAATGATTCTAATGATCCCTTTCCATGATCAGCTGCACAAGGCCAGAGAGATACACCTCACCCTGAGGTACTAATTCAATAATGGCCAGGAACACTAGGTGACCAGTGTTCAGGCAGGAAGTGGGGGCTGGCTCTGATTCTTGGGGAAGGAACAGTTTGTGTATAAGATAATGGACAGCACGTGAGCTTACCTGATGACACCGTTCACACTGGTAGGGCTTTTCACCACTGTGTACACGCTTGTGACGCTCCAGGTGGTACTTCTGGATGAAGCGCATATCACATACATCACACTCAAATGGCTTCTCACCTGGTTCAGGTGGAGAGAGAAGTTAACATCAAGAGATACATGGCAGAGACCTTGCTCCAGGTATTTTCTCAAAAATTTTAACTTTTAGCAATGTGCATACACCTAATGGGGAAGAGACTCCAAAGCTGCTGGTCTCAGTGACACCAGGTCTAGAACCATGCAATCTACCTCATTTACTTATCTTTTTCCTCTATTTCTCTTACTCTTTTCAACCTGACAAAAAGTGTGCACACGTGTGCACACGCCCCCTAAACTACAGACTATCTTCCTCTTTTGAAGAAGAGCAAGAGACTTACCAGTATGAATAAGGATGTGCCTCTTGAGGTGGTAACTGCTCCTAAAGGCTCCAAAGCAGTGTTCACAAACAAAATTTTTGGGAATCTTTACTTGAAAAGAACCATTTTGTTCCACTACCACCACCTGGAGGCAATAATTAGGCATGTTATGAGGCTATCTCTCCAGGTCTATTTACAGCTGCTGAACAAAGTAAACTCTCTGATACTGTCACTTCCCATATCCCTTAGAGTTAGAGACACCCTCTGAGAAAGAGGTGGAGTGGGTTAAGCTATGTTCTTGGTTAAACTCAATACTCTGAATGGGACCTGAGGGGAGTCTGCCTGTTCCTTTGCCACAGGGACATGTATCCTAACCCTCCTTCCCCTACCAAGGATGTTCTGGAGAGGACAGAGGTCAACTACCAAAGTGGTCTCTGGATGAAATCAAGGTGACATGCTCACTGGCTGTAAGGGACCAAAACATCTAGGGAAAGCTCCAGGTTGAGCCATAGAGGGAAAAAAGAGGATTACAGATTACCACATTACTAAACTGTACCAGTTTGGGGATAACCCCATTACCTGCCTTTTTAACAGTCTTTTTTGAATGAGAGGCCTCAGCCAAGCTGTCATCATCCTTGCGACTCCGGGTCTTATCGCTGTCTTTTCGGTGGCCCTTGGAATACAAATCAAATCTAAACTCACACTCCATCTCAGGACAGGAGACCAAATGCTGCTTTCAGGCAACTTATGAGAGTAAACCATCTGCTCAAAGGTTTAGAAAAAGTACTCATCTACTTCTTGTTCAAGTACTTTGGTCTTAAGGGATTGTAGGTACAGAAAAGACCTTCTTTAGCTCTCTAAAATACCCACATTCATTCATTCCCCAGCTGGATCCCCTTTCCCCACTTCCCTAAACAAGCACTGAAGAGTCAAAGCTTGGTATCTCCTGGCAGAGAGCTTGGGCCACCCACCCCCCAGGTACCGCAAAGGGCTCAAGTGCTGTACCTGACTTGAGCACCTCAGCACATCAGGGCTACCTGCCCGCTCTCCATTCTCGGCCTGCTTGCTGGCAATCTGGCTCAGCATCATCTTCTTGCTGGCTGCAGTAGGAACCAAACTCACACCTGCTAGGCCTTCACAAGCCAGGAGACTTGCCTAAGTTGAAAGGAGATGAGGTGTCAGGTCACCTGGCAAGGCAGGGCAAAAACAGCCTGCCATCCTTTACAGAATTACCTTTTATACCCAGCTACAAACTGTTTCTCTCTAGGGGTATCCCTTCTTACTATGAAACCCTGCTTCTTTCAAGAGTCCTCCCTAACTCATCTCACCAGAAACTGTTGTCATCCATTATTTAGATATAGATCAAGTAAATAATTCTTATTGACATTTTTATCATTAGCACTGTGCTAGGTACAGTGTGTGTACCAATATGGTCCTTTTAGTATTTCTAGTACTTGTTGAGTGGGCATGAGGGTCTGTCCTGCTGAGCTAGTGAAATGAGAGATTTCTAGGGGAACGTCTTCCTTTCTCAGTGACTCAATGCTTCACAGAGCCAACTGGTAATTGGCAGACCTCGCTGGTGCCAAATATACATTCTATCATGTCCCACAAATATGTTTATCAGTAAAATTAGGTAATTTCTCTCTCCAGATTTTCAATTCCCTAAGTGTTGTTAATTATAACAGATATAAAAATTAAACCACTTGGAAGAATTTTGAAGGTAAATATATAATTACTCTTGACCCACCAACCCATTTATGTGTGCATTTCTGGGTTTTTTTTTTTTTTTTTTACACTCCCTGCTCTACATAGTTTAAAAATTACTTAAGGAATGATTAAGAACATTTCCTCTTTTCACTGTTACATTTTCAAACTGATTTTGTTTAGCCAACACTAGAGAATATACTTTTATTAATGAAGAAACTTTTAAGAAACAGTAAGCAAACTTCCATGATTGATTTATAAAGACATTCCTTTTGGATTATCAGTATATTTTGAAATTTCTTCTCTCACCTTCAAGGACTTTAGACTGAAATGTCTGGAGGCGGAAAACACAGCTTTGCTATTTACATTATATAATGTTGGACAAATTACTCCACTTCTTTAAGCCTATATTTACTTAAATGCAAAATATTGATCACAGTATCTATCTTCACAGAATTGATAAGAATTAAACTAGAATATAAAATGCTTAACAGTACCCAGTACAAAGTTACTGACTAGTGAAAGGCAGTCTTCTCTGAACAAGAGCAAACAGGATGATGTGAAACAAAGAAAGAAGAAACTAAAGGGCTCCTACTTTGCATGGAAAGGAGGAAGATATGCATATAGCTGGAAGAAAGCCAATTATACTGTAATCAGGTTGCCATCATGGTGAGACTGGTAGAGGAGGGTCCCCAGAAGAAAGTTGGGAGAAGCTCTGGGGGTGTGTGCACATAACTTTCCTACCCAGAGGATGACAATAACCTATCAGGTCATCCTGTCTTTCCAATCCATTCTGTACCCCCACAATGACAACTTCCTCCTAATTCACTGATCTGATGTCACTTTATTGCTTAACATCCTTTGAGTTCGCACTCCCTACAGAATAAAGTCTAATTCCTTAGCAGTACATAAAAGGCGCTTGGCTTACACTCTGATGAATTCTCCAGGAAACAACTCCCTCACACTAACTTTCCCAACCATCACTATCTATCCTACCTCCCTAAGTACCTCCCATTTAAATCCTCTCCTCCTTAACTAGCAAGCTACCTGCAGTACTATTTTTTCACATTCTCTCATACCTCTAAGCCTCTGCCCATGCAGTTCTCCTCATTTGAATGCCCTGTTCTGTTCATTTAGCAAAATTCTATGCATCCTTCAAGCTTCATCTTCTTTTTTCATCCAGGTAGAGTTATCACTCTCTCCTCTGCAGTGGTGATACCTCAATTATTGCACATTCTTTTAATCAACAGATTCAGTGAGTTTCTACTATTAGCAAACCATTATACAAGGTGGTGTGCTCCACCTCCCCCCACCCAACACAACTAGCCTGGAATCTTGCTGGTGACCAGCACAATCTTAGTCATCTTTATCTCCCCAGCACCATATCTTACATGTAATAGCTCAATAAATTCCTGTTGGGAAAAAAAACAGGTGAAGCATTCACAATACTGTTTACTCATTCATGTCGCTCAGCACTTAATGTACCAAGTGTAAACGAAGTGCCTGTTGCTTTGCAAATGTCCCATTAGTGCCTGTGATGCAGTATAGCCTACCTCCTTCATTTGACTGGAAGCTCCCTGAAGGCAGGGGCTGTGGCCTGTCTCCTTTCCTTCCTCTAGATCTCCCCCTGGTGCTTAATACAGAGCTTGGCTCACTGTTGGTCAATATGTTGACTAAGGCAGCATTCAAGAGGGAAACTGTAAACACGTTTCCCAGTGATCTTGAAGGAGGAGGACTCTAGAGCTTTTTACCTGAGCCATGCTGATTTCTCATTTAATGCAACCCGAAAGTTCAGGAGTTTCTTGATCCACCTTTCCTTAAACACTGTTGTTTGAAGAACTGTCACCAAATCACTGTAACAACTCCTTCACATCCATTCAGTCCTGCTGCCATATTGAACTGCCTTTGTCTTCAAATAAAACTTAGTGTCCTCCAAAGGGAAGATAGATGTTCCAAGAATCCTTGGACTCTGGTTCCTGCCTAGTGTATGAAGAAAAAGTCTGCAAGTCTTGGTTTTCCAATTGAATTGTCTTGATGAAGTTCACGATCTGTTTCAAAAACCTGAAACCAGAAAGGGAGATGGGACTGTTAGGTGCAATATCTTCAGACCATACAACCGGTAGTGGGCTGAACTTTTTTTTTTCAGAGCTCTCTGTGAAGCTCAGGAAGAGGACATTAGTCAAGAAGTTATCTTTCTAGGTCAAGAGAAGAAACTGGACTCTCAGGCAAGGAAGAGGGAAGTCAACAGGAGCAAAAATAACTGGGGTCTCTTACGGAGGACCTGCAACAGGCCAGCTGCTTGAATTTGCCATTTTTGTAATGGAAGAAAGTAGAGGAAGCCCTTCGGGGCTTTTATGTCTTAAGGTGGTCAGAACTAGGGAGGAGAAAAGCTCAGGGGCTTGGGTAGCAGGGAGAAACCGGACTGGCAGTGTGCACTGGGCCGGGCTACATGTGCACGTTCTTGGAGTCTGCCTGAAGGGACGGAAACTCTCTGCGGAGGTGGAAGGCAGGCAAGCGAAGCCCGGCGCTGCGCGTTCCCTCCCTCCCTTTCTCCCTCCCTCCTGCCAGCCAGCCAGCCAGCCGGCCGGCCGGCCAGCCAGTCAGTCAGTCAGTCAGTCAGCCAGTCAGCCAGTCAGCCAGTCAGCCGCTGATCCCGCCGCACAAACCCGGAGGGAAAAGCCAAAGAGCGCCGAGAAGCGCGCAAGGTGCGTGCTCGCGCCCGCGTCCCCTCCAAGCAAGCCCCCCTCTCCCCGGCCCGTGACGCGCCGGGCGCGCGCGCGGCCCCTTCCCCTCCCGGCAAGCCCCCTCCTTTCGCTACGCGCCCCTCCTCCCTTCCCCTCCCCCTTCCCGCGCGGCGCCCCACGGCCTGCGAGCTGCTAAAGCGCTGCCGTCTGCTAGGACGACGCTGCGCTCCCTGGGGCGTGCGCTTACCTGCCAGGCGCGGCCTCCAGCTGTCTACCCCGCCGCGCGACGCCTCCTCCAAGCCCCTGCACACTGTGCCAAGCCCGTGGCCGCCGCTGCCCCGCCGGGACCGAGGCAAGTTTACAAACACCAACCCTGGGCCCACTTGCCCGGAAGCACTTCCCCCTCCCCCTCGTCCTCTCCGCCAAGTTGCTATATCTACTTCCGGGCTCTGGAGCCTGGACGGGCGGGGGCAGCCAGAAACGGGGTGAGGCTGAGGACGCCAGAAGCGGGGTGCAGGTAGTGAGGTGGGCGGTGCCGTCGCGCGGAAGGACGGGAAGAGGGAGGACCAGCGGTATGGCGCGTGCGCCATTGTGCGGACGAGCCCCGGCGGCCATCTTCACTGAGGGCACTAACGAAGGCCTTGAGATGATTGTTTGCTGGGTGCTCATTGAGGTTTTGCTAAGTGAGCGGGTTAAGACTCCTTGAAAGAGGGCCGTCACGTCACTCTCACTCACAGACGTTCTTCCTGTCACTTCTGACCCTGGAGCCCCAAATATAGCCAGGACAGTTCGTACCCAGCCTTATCACGTAACTCGACTGAGGTTGTCTTTACCTGAGCTTTCTTTCCATCAGGTCTAGATCTGCAGTTTCTGGGGCCACCCAGTCAGCTGGGAGAAGAGTTAACTTTTTTGCACACTCTTGCCGTGTACACCCAACCATAATCTGAAAATGGGTGCTCTGGTGGTGGTCTGCGCACCCTGAGGCCAGTCTGGTTGGTTACCTTTACCACTTTCCCCCTTATGTCAAACTTGCTAAGTGCCTGACGTTGGCCTAGTATGGAAAAAGCCATAGGACTCCCATTCTGTGGGAGACTAGTCTCATTGGAGACTTGGCCATGCAGGGTTGTCCCCAGGTAGGATGCATTAGGAAAATGGAAACTTGAGCCTTTCTTCAAATTCTAATCCCAACTTTAGCCCTAAGGAAGTGTTCCTGCTAAAGATGGACTTGCACAGTGCACTTGATGGAAAGAAATGTCCATTCCATTAAGGTCCCAGCTTCTGCTGTGTCAGATTGTGAATTTAGGAAAATTAATGGAGATACCAAAAAAGAAAAAATCTTTATTTATGAAAGAAGACAAGAATTTCCAGCCACTTTTTGCATGCAGATTTCCCTGAGCATTCCATGTTTGAGCCACTGACAGCAAGTCCTTGTGCTCTTAGGATCATCATGAAGTTGAGATAAGAGAAGCATCACAGAAATGTTTAATTTCTTAAAAATTAGCTCACTTATTTTAACAAATCCGCACAACACAAAAGAATAACGGGAAAATGTTTCGTTTCCTCCTATACTATCCCATAATCCTGAAGGTAGTCATTTTTATCAGTTTGGTATATATACCTCTAGGCTTTTTCTGTGTTCATACACAAATTTTTTTTTCAGTCAGAACATATGTATTGAGCACCTACATTGAGCCACACAATGTATCTTAGACATCTAAGTCAGTTTTAAAAATTGTTGCCTAGTACTCCAGTTTATGTTGTACTTCAATCTATCCAGACCTATTTTGAGGAACATTTAGGCTCCATTTTTTAAAAATAAACAGTGCCATAATGAACATCCTTATATAATTATCCTTTTACATTAGAGTTGTAGATAGGATTTGTGCACTTTAAGTTTTAATTGATTCTGTGAAATTGAATTTTAGAAGTTTGTAACCATTTACATGCTTCCTCAGAACCATGTGTGAATGTTCCCATTTCCTACAACCTTGTCAACACTGGATGCCATAAACTTTTTATACAGTTGCCAATTCGATAGGTGAAATATAGTAATTTCATTGTTTTATTATGCATGTCATTAATAGGGAAGCTGAGCACCTCTTGTTTTTTGACCATTTTAATTGTTTTTGTAAACTGCCTTTTCATGTCTTTTACTCATTAAGGAAAAAAAGATCATTTGTCTATTATTAACTGGTAGAAATTTCTATTCTATGTTGACTTTTTATTTTTCACATGCATTTAAAGTTTTTCTTAGATTTTCATTTTTCTTTCAACTTTTTTTCATAGCAAAAGTTACGTTTTATGGGAAAATATTTGAAACATTTCTATCAAAGATAGGAATGAGACAAAAATGTTTACCATCAAACCTAATAGTCTACTAGAGCTCCTGGCCACCGAAAAGTTTCATTATTTTCATATAATATATATTTATTTATGAAGAAAATCAGTTGACAAAACAGTAAAACTAATGAGTTCAGGAGCATGGCCAGATGTAAGATAAACAAAAATTTTATAATAAAATATAACAACATAATCATAAAAATATCGAATAATCTCATGCACAATAAAAATATTACATTTCTAGAAGTAAAATGAACAGGAAACTGCAAGTCATAGTACTAAAGACATAAGACTATTTTAGGGAAAGAAAAAAGGGTTGGTTAAATGGAGAGTTTTACCATGTTTGTAAATAGGAAGACAACATTGTAGAGACATAAATTTTTGCTATATATTAAGTTAAATTCTAAATTAAAACAAGACTTTGAATGGAACTTAAGCTGATTTTAAAATTTAGATGGAAAGGAATAATTGTGAGGAGAAAAACCATTTTGGAAAACAGAGTGGGTAAAATAACAAGTGGGGAAAAATAAAGCCATGACTTATCTTTAACTGCTTTAATGGTGTCTTTCTTTATACAAAATTTTAAAAGTTTTATGTAGGCAAATCTGCCTGTGGCTTTTGGGTTTTTGTGATGTGTTACCTTAAGATTATAAAAATATTTCCCTGTATTTCCTTCTGATGTTCTTATAATTGCATATTTTTAGTCATGTCTTTGTCTTAGCTATGGTTTATTTTTGTGTATGATGAGAGGTAGTGAGAAAAGCTATATTTAAAAGGGACCATTAATGTAGTGGCAGAGGTACTAGCTTAGAAGTCAGAAATCAGTGGTCTAGGCTTGCTCCCACATGTCACCTTTGTAATCCTGGATAAATTAATTCATTCTCTCTGGCACAAGAGTCCTCATCTTGAAAATGAAGATGAATAAATAGATTGTTTTCAGGCTAATTTCTCGCACTACTGTGAGGAACAAATGAGATCATAGATGAGAAGGCTTTGAGAAGAAAAAAAACCCTTTGCAAGTTATCATTAATACAGATTTTTGGTTTATGCAAATCAAATGTAAGTGGAACACAGCATTATTTTTCTGTACTTGTAAATAGTTGGTTGCATCACCAAATGTTTATTGAGAACCTTTGTGCAAGATTTGGAAGAAGGGAGCAGAGAGCAAGAAGATGAAAACATTTTTTTTGAGTGCCTGTTTTGTATTTGTGCTTTACTTAACAAAGACTTAGTTCTCCCCCTTGCCCCCCAAGGGTTTATAGTCTAGAAGGGGAGAAAATGCTGTGTACATAGGGAGAATTGGTACTTCTTTTAATGTTGGTATTGAGTCCGTGGGTTTTGTTAATAGGTAGATAGCACAGAATCAGTGTTTTCACTTTCTAACAGTAAACTTGGCAGAAAATGCTTTAATAAGCAACTAATCGGTTGCCCACAGGCAGGCCTCCTGTGTGACCTTTCCTCATTTCCTTGGCACCCTCTCCCCTCTTCCCCGCCCCCCCCATCACTTATTCAAATAGTATTGTAACGATTACCAATTAGGCTTTCCCTGCAACACTTCTCTATAGCTTTAAGGAGAACCAGATCGTTATATCTTTGAAAGTTGCGCCCTGCCTTTTTTTCATGCGCTTCCACTCTATTGTGTTGAGCATGCCTTATTTTACACGCCCAACTTCCTTTTAGCCTGTTAGCTAGAGCACACAGCATAGATAATAGTGCTTGGCTAGGGTAGTGCTAGGCAACAGAAGTAGATACTCAGCTAATGTTTTGAACTAACTGAACCCATCTCTCTCTCCGAGCTCAGCTGGGGCTGGGTAATAGAAATGAGCAATATATGGCTACCTTTGTTACCGTTAGACCTTTTTGATGATAGTATATTGAGGAGTTGGGAAACCACATGATGTACCAGGATCGTTTCTTGAGCCTGGTGATTTGTATATTTTAGAATTCTTATAGCCCCTTAATTCCTCCTTTACCTTCTTTGTTGCTTAAAAATAACTTATTTTAATTACATAAGTAACATGAAATTATATGAAACTATAAAAATATAGAATTGTATAAATAAGAAATGTAAAATTATAATTCTAATACCCAGAAATAGCCACAGCTAATATTTTGAAGACTTTTTTCATCTCCAGTTTCTTAAAAAATGCCTGAGGAGGGACTGCTAATAGGTATAGGGTTTTGGGAGGGTAATGCAAATGTTCTGGAGTTAAATAGTGGGATTGATGCACAACTTTGTGAATATTCTAAAAAAAAAAAAAACCCACTGAATTGTATACTTGAAAGGGTAAACTTTGATATGTGACTCATTTCTCAAAAAAGCTGTTACTTTTCTAGACATAGTTGTAGATACATGCACACAGTGTTGTCTTTATCTGCTGAAAGTTGTAGTATATATGCTCCTTTACCGCTATATGTTTCAGCATGTTTTCTAAGAATAAGACTGTTCTTTTAGATAACCATGATGCAATAATAAAATTTAGGAAATTCACACTGATAGAATACTAATATTTATGATGCCATTCATAGTCAGATTCCACCAGTTGTTCCAATAATGTTGTTCATAGCAGATTTTTTTTCTTCCTTATCCAAGAGACGATCTAAGATCACCCATTCCTTTTGGTTGTATTGTCTCTAGTTTTCTTCAATCTGGAATAGTTCCTCTGTCTTTCTTTGGTTTTCATGACATTGACATTGTTGAAGAATACAGGCTAGTTGTTTTGTAGAATGACCCTCAATTTAGATATATGTTTCCTCATAGTTAAATTCAGGTTATTCCTTTTTTTTGGCAGAAATATTACATAAATGATGTTGAATGCTTCTCAGTACCTCAGGTCAGGAGGCACATCATGTCTTTCTGTCCCATTATTGGTGATGTTAGCTTTGATCGCTTGGGTAAAATGGTATCACCAGCTTTCTTTACTGTAAAGTTTCCTTTCTCCCTTTTGTGTGAAAAGGGAGAAATAAGAATCTGTATTTGTATTTGTTAGTATTTGCATTAAAAGCTCTGAAAGGTTACCTAAGAAACTAATAATAATGGTTACCTATGGGGGTTGGAATGGGAATGCGGCATATGGAATGGGGTGGGAAGTAGACCTTTCACTACTAATATTTTTATACATTTTGATTATTGAACTACTTGAGTATATTGCTTAATCAAAAATAAAGTTGAAAAGAAAACGTAATGAGCACAAAACTATATTAATAATAAAGGGGCAATTCCAACTACAGGTGATTGTTGTAATTTATTAAATCAGGCCCAGTGAGTGTTGCTAGGTCTTCTGACTTTTTTCATGAGAAGCTGGAAGTTTCAGATTGACAGTTATTTAAAAAAAGTTTTTAATGTACTGTGTAAGCCAGACAAAACCTTGTCTGTAGGTAACAGTTGGCTCACTATCTTCCAGTTTGTGACCTGTGCTTTTAGACTGAACTTCATGAGGGCAGGACTGTGATCTTTTGCTCTCTGTTGTACCTCTAATAGCCACCAAAGTGCTTGGTACATATTAGATACTGAATAGATGAAGGAAGGAAAGGAGGAAGGGAGGAAGGGAAGAAGGGAGGAAGGGAGGAAGGGAGGAAGGGAGGAAGAGGGGAGAGGGAGGAGGGATCCAGAGTGTGTAGGTAACAAAAAGTTGAGTAAGTTTTGATGACTTTTATTTATTTCTAAGAAATTTGAAATGAGAGGGAAATAAGGAGAAGGATGATATATCAATAATTTCAGAGATGTGGGAAATTTTTGAAATAGTTGCCACAGAGAATTGAAGATAGAGCTGACAATAGGAACATAGTAATGTTGCCAGGCACTATTGAGTGTCCAGTTAAGCAGAGTCACTGTTGCTTTTTTCCTCTGAAGATGGTTAGTACCTTCATAACAGTCCTGGAAATTCCCTTCACCTCTATCCTGTATTGGAGAAGTTTGATGTGGTCTGATTCTCTATCCTTTGTCTATGACCTGGTTTTGGTTTATTTGTTTTATCTCCACAAGTGTTTGGATCCTCCATTGTTCTGAGACAGTATTATAATCTGTCTTCACTGTTGTCATTCAGTGGATTCTTTTACTCTGTCCTTCTCTTCTATGAAGCTTTCTTTGATTTGATTTCTTTCCTCTGTTTTTTCCTTCTCTTTCTGAAACTTCTATTAATTGACTATTGGGCCTTTTAGATTGACCTTCTAAAATTCTTTTTTATTGTCCATCTCTTTGTATTTTTATCTTTCTGTGCTTTATCTTTTCTTGGCTTCATTTTATTTCTATTTTTTTTTTTAAATTTCAGTTGTCATATTCTTAAAATTCTAGAACTCTGAGTGTTCCTTTTTGAGAGCAACCTGATTTCTTTTTATACATGCAATATCATCTTGAATTTTTGAGTCGTTCTTCTGCTCCCTGTATTTTTCTTCTTCCACCAAATGTCTTTTTTCAGTTCCTTTTTACCTCTGTGATTCATGTTAGGGGCTTTCCTCAAGTGTGTGGTAGGATTTGGCTGACCATCTGCTCACATTTAAGAGTGAGGCACTAAAGCATATTGGAGGGCCCAAGTGCATGGATAGGCTGTATTGTCTTGGCATCACTGACTAGGTGATTGGACAAGCACTGAAATAAGCTTCAGAAGGTCTTTTCTCTGAGGCTTTTGAGGTCAGTTTTTCTAAGAGAGGAATCCTCCAGCCTTCTAGCCTTGGAGGGTTTACCTCTGGCTACTATTTCTGAATGCTGACTGGGAGAAAGGTGTCCATTCAATATGTAACTTCTTACTGATCCTCCAGTCTTCAGTAAAGTGCCTCATTCTAACCTCCTACTGTGCCTGGTGACCCTAAATCCAGGTCTCCCTGTTTCAGTTTCTTTAGAAAACAAACCTCCTGCTGCTTTGGAAGTAGGAGGAGGGAAGTTGCTGGGCCGGATGGGCAGGGAGAGTAGAGTCGGGGTCTAAATGTTCCTTATACAGGTTTTCATCTAATTTCCATATTTTTAGCTATGCCCCTCCCTCTCACCTTCCAGGATAGCAAGTGTTTTCAATTCCAGAGGCTTTCCGGGCCTGTGCCTGAGGAACCAGCTTGTTTCCTGTTGGCATAGCTCTCTGCAGACATACTGGTTTTGACTTTCTGCCATTTGCTAAACCAGTTACTACTTTTCATCTGCTTTCCATCTTCTACCATTATTGACATCTCTTGCCTCATGTCTCTCTTCTCATTTGCTTTATTCTTCTGGAGTTAAAATTCCACTGATGTAATTTTAGTGAATGTTCAGGAAGGCATAGTGGTGAACATACACGTTTAGTCTGCTGTGTTTAATTGCAATGAGCACAGACACCATGAATTTATATCGATACCAATTTAAATGGTTAGGTGGTTTTCATTAGCAGAATGCAGCAGTCCTGGTGATTTGGTAAGAGAGGGACTGGATTTGGGTTTTGCCAGGGGGATTTGGTGGAAGCACAGTAGGGCTGGAGAGTTGAGGATTTTGGACAAAGAACGGCTGAAATGATGGACCATGCAATCTAGGTTGTATAAGGAAAGAAAGGTATGAGGGAGCTGATGGTGAGGAATTTATGGGCTAGAGATCCCATGAAGACTGAAAAAAACTTGTGAAGTTTTGAACAAATGCGACTTGGTCCTACCAGCATCTTCTCAGCCAGGGGCTAAAGCTCTGTTTCTAATTCTATTCATGTTTCTTTGCTTTAGTATTCTATCTTATAGGTTAATGTCCTTGCTTTTAAAAAGAAAAAACTCTGCTGGCAAGGGCTTTTCCCTCTCTCAGGTACCCAGGACAGGATTCCATGTGGAGAATAAGGGTAGTGATGCCTCACCTCCCTGTTTACCCCAGGAGGAAACGGGGTATTCAGAGCCCTCACCTTCAGATTTCATTTCTGAGAGGTGACTGACTTAAAATGGATAAAGAAGGTGCCAGGTGGACAGAG
Source organism: Eonycteris spelaea (assembly GCA_003508835.1). Taxonomy (NCBI): domain Eukaryota; kingdom Metazoa; phylum Chordata; class Mammalia; order Chiroptera; family Pteropodidae; genus Eonycteris; species Eonycteris spelaea. Next base: position 1,780,036 of record PUFA01000028.1, read on the forward strand.
TCATGGTCTTCCCTGCAGATCCTCTCTTCAGAACTTTGGGAAAGACCTCCCTCCAGCCAGGGGTCTCTCTTTCTTCACCAGTCATTCCTTCCTTGCAAAAGCCTTTGCAACCTATTTTTCACTTTTACTGCTAGAAGTAGGGGCTTCAGATTTTGACATGCCTGGGTTCAATCAAACCCAGCTCAGCCACATATTGGCTATGTGATCTGGACAAGTTACTACATATTGTCTCTGAAATCTTGATTTCCTCGTCTTCAAATGTGGGTAATAAACTTACTTGAAATGGTTGTGAAGATTAGAATAATACATATTAAGTTCAGAGTGTGCAGTAAGTACTTCAATGGTACCTTTTTTTTATTAGCCTCTCTCCCTTATGCCTCTTGACCTAAACACCCCACTGCTGCCACCCATCAGGTGAGCTAGAATGAGGACTGATGAAGAATTGACTCCTTCATTTTCAAGAACTGGGCCAGTTCTCTCTTATTTTCTCCAAACCCAAACTACTGAGGAAAAGTTTCAACGTAGGGCCACCAGGGTCCCTTGGACCTGTGTTTTCAAGTAGTGTGTAGTCCAGTGGCTGTTGACAGTGGATTACATCAGAGTAGCCCACGTTGAGGAATGTTCCTCCTTTTCCACATTTTCCTTTGGAGGGTTCCCCAGGCTTCGGTGTTTGCCCCTCTCTCCCTGGCCATCTCTCTGAACTTGTCACAAGGCTTCTGCTGCACCCTGACTCTTGAATCTGCTTTCTGTTCTAGGATCTCATCAGAGTTCTGGGCTTGACCTCCTCCCATTTGAGTATCTGTACTCCCAGGGTACCTCTAGTTGGATGAGTATTTCCAAGAATTAAGCATTTTACTTTCCATCCAGCTTCCCCTTTCTGCATCCCAATTTCTTTCAGGGGCACCATTACTTTTCCAGTCACCCAGGCTTGGTCCTCTTTGATTCTTCTTTCTCCTCCAATGTAGATTTCGTAAGTGTTGAATTCGGTTTAATTGGCGAGTAGCCAAGCATTCATATTCCTCTGTCTTTTCCTGCTGACACCATTCTTACTCAAGTATGAATCACCTCTTGCCTGGTTGATAGCAACAGCCTGTTAATTCTTCTGCATCCTGCCAGTATGCACTGGTCTTCTGAGAACATCAATTTCATCATATTATTTCTTGCCACAGAATCTTTCAGCGACTTCCCATTTTCTGTGGGATAAATTTAGATTCCTTGGCCTGCTTGGTATTCCAGGATCCCCATAATCTTGTGCAGCTGGTCTCCTGTATCACCCTTACGGACCTTCCCTCCAGCCAGCTGGGTGCCTTCACTGACCTTAAAATAAGCCATACTCATTTCCAGTGTAAGCTCATGGCATTTGTCCCCTACTGCTCCTGCATCCCTCTCATCCCCCTTTCACCCATCTCATTTCTCCTGCCATTTTCAAGATTCAGGTCCAGTCCCACTACAGATCTTCTCCAGTCTTCAACTTTCATCGATTTCTTCTTTCCCTGAATAGTGCTTGGAGTTAGCATCCAGCTATGCCCTGGGCTGTAACTGTTACATGTGGGTCTGTGTGCTCCCAGTGGGACAGGAAGGCTTTCTCAATCCCCAGCAGCCTGTCCTGAATATAGCTGGTGCACACTTCAAACAGCCACCACCTGTTTATTGAGCACTCAACCTGCAAGGCACAAGGTTACAGCTCTTAACATAATGCTTCCTCAATGTAACTTCCTTTCATTTCTACTCTGGGAGAGGGCTTCGGAAAATCAGGATGGTTCTGAAAAGATTCTAGGGGTTGAGATGCAGAGACTGACCTCTGAGGCCTCCCTAAACCATTTCACCTCCACCCATCTCTCTCATGCCCTCCCTCCATTCCACCCCCTGCAATCTCCAGAGTCACCTCTAGCAGTTTCTTGCACCTGACCCCACCTCCGGCCTCCTGCCCCCTACATGGCTCCCCTCCACGCCCACACTTGTCTCCCTGCCAAATAACTCCCATGTGTTCCACTCTGGGCCCTCTGATTCACAGTGGAAAGGCCCTCTTCCTGCTGGCTCTCTGCTTCTCTTAAACCTGAAGTTAATGTAGTGTGTGTTTTTGCCTCTCATCTCATTTTTCTCCTTCATGTCAGCTAATGATTATTCAGGGGACTTATCTCAACCTGTTGTCCCTATCTCAAATCTGTGTAGTTTTCCTTAGGGCAAGGGTCATGAGAGTGATGTCATGGTCATGTGACTGCTGCCCATACCTCACTCCCTCTGCTGCCCTGGTCCTAACATTCTGAAAACTGATTGTGTACTCTGCCTCCAGCTCACCTGAACGGAGACCTGAGTGGAAAGGTAAGCCTCTTGTCATTGCCTTAGGTGGGCAGTGGCCACGAGATTCCACCTACTCAAAGCTAACTGCCATTTTCTTTCCCCCCTCTTTCTATTGGTTTTCTCCCTGGACACTCACCTGCCCTTGTCTGTAACAGGGAACGCTGGGACTGAGCTGCAGGACTGAGTCGGGCCTGAGGCCCAGGGTTGGGTTCTTGTTGGTTAAATCCAGATCAGGTACACAGTTTGAATAGGGAATAACTCCTGCTCTGCTCACAGATTTTATCCTGATGGCTGACTCTAAACCACTCTTCTCCCTTGATGGGGACCCTGTGGCTGCAGAAGCCTTGCTCCGGGATGTATTTGGGCTTGTTGTGGATGAGGTCATTCGGAAAGGGACCAGTGCCTCTGAGAAGGTGGGTCCTTTCTCCCTCCTTTTCCTGCCCATCAAACCTGACTCAGAACTTTCTCCTCCAACAAGGCTACTCCCCAGAATTCAACACTGTCTCACTGTGAGCCTCAGGGATTATTTACTGGGTCTTACTGTTTATTTACACTTATTCATGTGTCTCTTTGAAAACCTTTCTACCTTGTTGCTTTAAGTGCAGGTTGAAGGTGTTGTGTGTATTGAGATGTGGTTTGGGCTGCCAGTCAATGGAATATCTAAGGGCCACCAGGATCTCCTGCTTCTCCGTCTAGGTCTGTGAGTGGAAGGAGCCAAAGGAGCTGAAACAGCTGCTGGATTTGGAGCTGCGGAGCCAGGGGGAGTCACAGGAGAAGATCCTGGAGCGGTGCCGGGCTGTGATCCGCTATAGCGTGAAGACCTGTGAGCCCTGGGTTCTGGTGGGAAGAGTGTCTGGAGTTTGTACCCAGCTCCACTCTGAGCTCCCTGCCCCCTTCTCCAGGTCACCCTCACTTCTTCAACCAGCTCTTCTCAGGTTTGGATCCCCATGCTCTGGCTGGGCGCATTGTCACCGAGAGCCTCAACACCAGCCAGTGAGCTATGCCAAGGGCCCCTCCCACCAGCCCACAAAGGATATGGGTTTTCTGGAAATGTGCCCTAGGGGGAGGGGAAGAGAATGGTTTTTTGCCTTCTTCTCTGGTTTCTGAGAATCTCTGCTGGCACAGTCTCCTCTCTTGCTCTTTGACCTCCCTTTCTCCAAGCTTTCTCCTGCTCCTGACCCCATTTTGTTTTCATTCTTGCTTCTCTGGTTCTTTGTCACCAACTCCTTCCTCTCTTTGGATCCCTCCCTCATTCATTCTCACCACCTCCTCTCTCCACTAGTCCTGAAAGTCTTACCTGGAGGGACTCCTCCTCTCTTCCCCTTTCTCATTGTTCCCTCTCCTGGCAGGTACACTTATGAAATTGCCCCTGTGTTTGTACTCATGGAAGAAGAGGTACTGAAGAAACTGCGGGAGCTGGTGGGCTGGAGCTCTGGGGATGGGGTCTTCTGTCCTGGTACGTGAGAAGGAGGGAGGCCTTTGATGTTTTTAAGTGTTCCTCCTTCCCCACCATTCTCTTGCTCTAAGCTGGCAGGGAGGGGGAATTCCTCTTTGTTTCTTCTCCAGCTGGGTTGGAGCCAAACCAGAGAGAGGCTGCCCAATACCCTGTATCCTCTTGTTTGCCAAACAGTCCATGGGCTCACTGTTCCAGTGCTTGCTCTCTTCAGGTGGGGGCTGTCCTAGGGGCAGCCCAGGATATGGAGGCGGGTAGTGTGGATCCCTGGGCTGTTCTGGGCTATTATCATGCCATTTGTAGAGCCCTGGGAATTTGTGGCCTGGGAGCTAATCGCTCGTGTTTTGATCAGTTCTTCTGGGCAGCGAGGTCAGGGGAGGCAAGCTTCAGTTTTGATTCACTGTCTCTCCCTCCTGCCACCATCCCCTCTCTGTGACAGGTGGCTCCATTTCCAACATATATGCTGTAAACCTGGCCCGCTATCAGCGCTACCCAGATTGTAAGAGGAGGGGCCTCCGGGCACTGCCACCCCTGGCCCTCTTCACGTCAAAGGAGGTGCGGAAGCAGCACAGGCCTACCCTGGGCTCCTGATTTTAATCTCTAGTCAGCTGAGTCTGAGATCAGTCAGGTCCTCTGCCTGCCCAGACCCATCTTCTCCAAGATCAGCCTGCCCACAAGCAGATGTGCCTCCTTTCAGTCAAGGGGGCTCCCATTCACCTAGCTGTCTGTCTGAGGTGGGGGAGGAAAAACAAGTACAGAGCATGGTCCATGGACTAGCAGCATCAATATCACCTGTACTTTTGTTAGAAAATGCACAATTTCATGCCCCAGACCTACTGAATCTGAATCTGCATTTTAACAGACACCCTGGTGATTCGAAGACACAAGAATGCTTGATAAGCCCTGGCCTGCAGGGTCTTATCTTTTGCAGCTCACATTTGACTTTTACTAGTCTCTCTCCTTCCTATCCTCCCTGCCCTCTCTCCCCTAGCCTAATGTGCCCTCTGCCTTCCTCCACAGTGTCACTACTCCATCAAGAAGGGAGCTGCTTTTTCTGGGACTCTGGCACTGACAGTGTCCGAGTGGTCAAGGCAGACGAGAGGTGAAGATCTTGTCCACGTAGCCCTGACCCGGCTTGGTACAGTGTACCTTCCTGCTGTCAGGAGCTCTGGCTGCAGGCCCATGCCCCTGGTGGATTTCTCTCCCCATTCTGTTCCTGCAAATTGCCACTCTGTCTCTCAGTGCCTGCTAAAGTCTCCTGCCCCATTCCTTGAGATCTGTTTACCCTTCTTAGGGAAATATCAACATTGTGGCCTCTGCATTGCTAACCCCACATTACCCTGTTCTCAACACTTCCACCTCCTAGCCTAGAGAACCTGTTACTTCCCTACCCACTCAATTTTCTTTTCCAGAGGGAAAATGATCCCTGAGGACCTGGAGAGACAAATCAGTCTGGCTGAGGCTGAGGTGAGTTTGTCAGGAGCACTGGCTCATGGAGCAGGATCTCTCTTTCTCTTCCTTGGAATATTCTTTGGGCTCTCCCTACTCAAGGCATTCCTCATCCTTTTTCTTGATCTCTGTGCCCATCTCCCCTGTGGGCTGAAGTGACCCATAGGGAGCCTGAGGGGTGAGGAAAACGGTAGTTCTCTCAGGGACTCTTCCAAGACTTGCAGGCTGGATCGGACTCCAAGAGGCAGGAGCATGACTGAGTCACTGAGTGGAGTCCCAAGACGGCACCACAGGGAGGGTGTTGGGGCCCCGAAGTGTAGTGTGGAGGGTTTTTATGAGCAGAGAGAGGCTTGGGAAGATGTGTGGGCTAGTGGTGAGGAGTGCAGGCTGTGAGCAGTGGGAAACGCAGAGGCACCAGCATTCTCCTCCACACTGCGTAGTTGTGTGAACTGCTGCAGCCATCTTGGAGGGTCTTCTGGCACTATCTATATAAATTTTAAATGTATCTCTCCATTGATTCAAAGTCCCACTGTTAGGATTTATTCTATAAATCATCATCATAGTATGTAGAATTCTATGTACTGGGCAACGTGTAAAATTTCAAAAAAAATTTTACATGTCTATACATAAATTATGGTATATCTGTGTGTCTTGTTTTCCTCCTTTCAGAAATGAGCATAATATAGAATTTATCACATAGGATTGTTATAGGATTATATGAATTGATATATGTAAAGCACTTAGAGCCATGAAGCATATGTAAATATTAGCTGCCATTATTGTTGTTGTTATTGGAGTACTCTGTAGCGATATATAAGAATAAGGTGGGAATAGATACACATGTGAAAATACCTCCACTATGTATGTAAGTGTGGATATATATGGATACATGTATATATATAAAATACATATAGCAAGTTGCAGTATAGAAAGGACACTCTGAGCCTAGTGTCTATTTATTGACTTATGGATGTTACACCTTTGAGTAGCAGTATGAGCAGCAATTAGAACACTTAGTATCACTTTTACTGTATAAACTTTTTTGGGTAGTAGTAGTATAGACATATAATTCCATTCACATGCCATACAATTCACCCATTTATAGTGTACAATCCAATGGTTTTTAACACATTTATGGAGTTGGGCAACCGTCACTACAATAAGCATTAGAACATTTTCATCACCCCAGAAAGAAACCCCATACCCTCCAGCCATCAATCCCCAATACTCCCATACTTCCCATTAGGCAACCACAAATGTACTTGGTATTTCTATGGATTTGCTTGTTTTGGATTTTTCATAGAAATAGAATCATACCATACATGGTCTTTTGTGATGAACTTCTTTTACTTAGTATGATGTCTTCAAGATTCACCATGTACCAGTTCTTCATTCTTTCTTATTGCTGAATAATATTTATTGTACAGCTGTACCCCATTTTATTTATCACTTTCTCAGTTGATGGACATTCAGTTTGTTTCCAGTTTGGGACTATTATGAATAATGCTGCTCTGAACATTTGTGTACAAGTTTTTATGTGAACATATGTTTTTCATTTCTCTTGATTATATACCTGGTAGTGGAATTGCTGAGTCATATGGTAACTCTATATTTAACCTTTGAGGAACTGTCTGACTGTTTTTCAAAGTGACTGCACCAGTTTATAATCCCACCAGCAGTATGAGGGATCCAGTTTCTCCACATCCTCACTGACACCTGTTATTTCTCTTTTTTATTATAGCCACCCTAGTGGGCGTGAAGTGGTATCTTGCTGTGGTTTAGATTTGCATTTCCCTGATGACTGCTGATGTAGAGCATCCTGTCATGTGCTTATTTTCTTCTGTTCTAGATATGTCCCTTATCAGATATATGATTGCAGATATCTTCTTCCATTCTCTGAGTTGTCTTTTCATGTTCTTGATGGTATTCTTTGAAGTACAGAAGTTTTAAATTTTGATGAGGTGCAACTTGTTTATTTTTTCTTGGTTTATTTGTTTCTGTATCATACGTAGGAAGGCTTTGATTAACTCAAGCTCGTGAAGATTTACTCCTGTATTTTATCTGAGAGTTTTATAGTTTTAGCTCTTACATTCAGTTCTATGATCCATTATGAGTTCATTTTTGTGCATGACGCGAGAAAGGGATTCAACTTCATTTTTTCTTTTTTTTACATGTGGTTACCTAGTTGTCACAGCGTTATTTATGAAGAGACTGTTCTTTCCTCCATGAATTGTCTTGGCGTATTTGTTGAGAATCAGTTGACTCTAATTATGATGGTATATTTCTGGATTCTCAATTCTATTCCATTGATCTGTATGTTGATAGTGTAAACCACATTGTATTGATTAATGTAACTTTAGGTAAATTTTGAAATCAGGAAGTATAAGTCTTCCAACTTTGTTCGTTTTTCACATGTTTTTGGTTGTTCTGGATCCCTTAAACTTCCACATGAACTTTAAGATCAGCTTGTCAATTTCTGCAAAGAAGCCAGCTGGGATTTTCATAGGGATTGTGTCCAATCTGTAGATCCATGAACGTGGACCATCTTTCCATTTATTTAGGTCTTCTTTGATTTTTTTTTCAATGATGTTTGTAATTTTCAGAGTATATGTTTTCACTTTCTTTTTAAATTTATTCCTAAGTATTTTATCCTTTTTGATGGTCTTGTAAATGCAGTTATTTTCTTAATTCCATTTTTGGATTGTTCATTGCTAATGTATAGATATACAATTGATTTTTTAATATTGGTCTTCTATCCTGCAAATTTGCTGTACTCATTTATTAATTCTAATAGTTTTTTTTTAGTGGTTTCCTTAGGGTTTTCTATGCAATTTTATGTTATCTAGAAATAGAAATCTTTTTTTTTTTCCCTTTTCAATCTGGATGCCTCTTATTTTCTTACCTAATTGCCCTGCTAGTACCTCAGTACAATGTTGAATAGAAGTGGGGAGAGTGGGCATCTTTTGTCTTGTTCCTGATCTTAGGGAGAAGGCTTTTAGTCCTTTACCTTCGATTGTGATGCTAGCCGTGGTTTTTAGTTGCCCGATATCAGGTTGAGAAAATTTCCTTCAATTCCTAATTTGTTAAATGTTTTTATCATGAAGGAGTGTTGGATTTTGTCAAATGTTTTCCTTTATCTGTCGAGGTGATCAATAGACCACATTGAAATGTGTGTTTTTTAAAATTTTTCTATTGATAGGTTGTATTATGTTAATTGATTTTTGAATATTAAATCAAGCTTGCACTCCTGGGACAAATCCCAGTTTGTTAATGGTGTATAATTCTTTTTATATACCATGTTACTTATTTCGGCTTGCTAGTGTATTTTAGATCTTCATGTCTATGTTCATAAGATATATTGTCTTTAGTTTTCTTGTAATGTTTTGTCTGGTTTTGGTATCAGGGTACTATTTGCCTCATAGGATGAATTCAGAAGTGATCCTTCCTCTTCTGTTTTTTGGAAGTTTGTGAAGAACTGGTGCCAATTCTTTTTAAATGTTTTGTAGTATTCATCAGTAAAGCCATCTGTGCTTGGGCTTCTCTTTGTGGTGTTTTTTTGAATGCTATTTAATTTCTTTATAAACTCGTACTATTAGAATTTTTAAAACATCATTTTTTTCTTCCAGTAAGACATTAAAATTTTTTTTGAAAGGGTATGAACTTTAGAGACAGACTAGGTTTAGATTCCATCTCTGGAGCTTCAGCTTAGGAGCAAGTTTCTTAATACCTCTGAATCTCAGTGTTTTCACCTGTAAGTTAAAGGGGACACTAACACATTGTAAGGTTGAAAGGGCCCAGATTAGACATGCAGAGAGTTTAGAGCTGGTGGGCTGTAGCACCAGGCTCTAGGTTGCTTTTGAGATGACTTCACAGCCTTTTTCTCCCTCTGCATTTTTTCAATAGGGTGCTGTGCCATTCCTGGTCAGTGCCACCTCTGGCACTACTGTACTAGGGGCCTTTGACCCCCTGGAAGCAATTGCTGATGTGTGCCAGCGTCACGGACTATGGATGCATGTGGACGTGAGTGGGACTTGGGCCTAAGGGTGTGATGGGCTGAACTGAGGCCAAACCCTTGCTGTTCCTTCTACTCCACAGGCCGCCTGGGGTGGAAGTGTTTTGCTATCACAGACACATAGACATCTCCTGGATGGGATCCAGAGGTGCATATGGCCCCTGCTCCCTGAATCCCACCCTTCAAATTCTTGTTTCACAAAATAGTCATAGTGTAGGGAGCTTCAAATGGAAGTGGGAGAGAGAGTTTGGTGAGAGGAGGATTGGAGAGATGATTGCTTGGGGCTGGGAGGTCAGACAATAGACATGGCAATTCTTCCTGACTCCTGGGCTGAGGTGAGACTGCAGCCCCTTTACTGAGGATTGGAAAGGGAGGGGGCTTGGTTGGGTGACTTGAGGAGGAGCCAGCTGACCCAGCTTTGCTGTACCCACCCAAGGGCTGACTCCGTGGCCTGGAATCCCCACAAGCTCCTTACAACAGGCCTGCAGTGCTCGGCTCTTCTTCTCCAGGATACCTCGGTGGGTCTGCCCCTGCCCCTGCCCTGTCCCCATCTCTCTCCTTGGACCTCTGTCTCCTTTTCTATCCCACCTTCAAGGGAGATTTGGCTTCACTGTGTTCTCTTTACCATCCCATTTGTAGCTGAATATCTGTGACCACCCTAACTCCCTGTAATGGGCTCCCTCACTTCCCCCGTGGTCTGTCTTCATGCAAAGGAAAAACGTTCCAGCTCGAAGTTGTAATCAAAGGAATTCTGGGTTGAGTTTGGAAAGAACTCTGGGTGTGGGGAGAAAACCTAGAGGAAGAGGCCCAAGTTAGTTGGCAGCCATCCCACCAGTGCTACCTGGTTGCAGGGAAAGGAAGAAATCTCTATTACAGTGCTAAAGGAAACCTACGTGGGGAGGGGAGGGTCTGACAGTCTCCTACTCCTCCACAGAACCTGCTCAAGCGCTGCCATGGATCCCAGGCCAGCTACCTCTTCCAACAAGACAAATTCTATGATGTGACCCTGGACACAGGAGACAAAGTGGTGCAGTGTGGCCGCCGTGTGGACTGTCTGAAGTTGTGGCTCATGTGGAAGGCACAGGGTGGGCAAGGGCTGGAGCGGCGTGTGTTGACCAGGCCTTTGCCCTTGCCCGGTAAAGTGGGGAGTGGTTCTAGTTTCCCTCCTCTGGGTCTCTTCCTCATACCCCTTTCCTGCTCTCAGTGCCTCTCCAGCTCATTCTCTGGGTCTCTTTTCTTTTATATGTATGCCTTTCTTTCTCCACCTGTGATTTCTCACTCTCTGTTTGAAGGTACCTGGTGGAGGAAATAAAGAAACGGGAAGGATTTGTTTTGGTCATGGAGGTATGACCTACCCTGTACTCTCTGAATGTTCCTGTACGCACCCCCCGCCCCAATCTATCCTACACAAAAAGCCCTGGTGTGGAGGAAGAGGGGCGGTGAGAGGGGGACAGTCCACCTTCCTCAGCTCACACTCTCCCCTCCCTCATTCCTCCCAGCCTGAGTTTGTCAACGTGTGTTTCTGGTTTGTGCCCCCCAGCCTGCGGGGCAAGCAGGAGAGTCCGGATTACAGTGAAAGGCTGGCTAAGGTAGGCTTTCTCTACCCAGCTTTCGTTAACCAGTTTCAGGAACTGATGCAGCTGGTGTGTTTCTACCCCCTGCTGGCTGTGAGTGGCATGGCAGTTCCCTTTCCCGCTCTCTTGCTCTAGAGGTAGGGACGTAAACTAGAAGACAACACTAACTTATCTTCATTTCTGTGGGGATGGGAATGGAGAATAAGGCATGTTTCTGAAAAGTGAGAAGATAGAGAGGGATATTGCAGAGGAAGTCACCAGTGTATAGTATATAGACCTCTGTGCTATATACTGGGAGTTCTTCTGGGAGCTAAGGCCCCAAGACAGATGTGAGGCAGACAGATCACAGAAGAGCTTGACTCACTGATACCAGGGACAGAACAACCTGGTAATGCCAGTCTAGATATGCCTCTTAGAGGCAAAGGAGATATGTCATAGGTCCCTAGGGATGGATTGGTACTAAGTGCTACAGATGATATGAAGGACAACAATGTTTTTTGCCTTTGAGTAAGTTTAGAAAACAAGAGTTACCTATTTGAAACCAATGCATTTAAAGCATTCTTGTAATATGCATGTTAGATGACAGAATACAGATAAAATACATTACAAGAATTCAGAGGGGAGAAGAAGGTGTTAGAATGACTAAGGCTTGCAGTTAGACTAAAGCACTGTTGGAAATTTGGGAGAAGTCAGGATTGGCAGAAAATGGCCCATATGACAACCTAGAGATAGGCAGGATTGGGGAATAAAGCATACAGTAGGAAGACCAAGCAGGTTAGATGTGGTAGAAAAAGATGATTAGGCCACAGTCAGGATCAGAGCAATTGGTTCTACCTCCGGCAGGTGGCTGGGTGGGAGGGAAATGCATCTTGGGTAACTCGCTGGCCAGAAAAGCCACCCCACACCTCACCTGACCCCAAGCTGCAGCTGGACGCTCTCTGCACCTCATCTATAGGTAGCCCCTATACTAAAGGAGCGCATGGTGAAGGAAGGCTCCATGATGATTGGCTACCAGCCTCATGGACCCGGGGCAACTTTTTCCGTGTGGTCGTGGCCAAACCCAGCGCTGACCCGGGCTGATATGGACTTCCTTCTCAACGAGCTGGAACGGTTAGGCCAGGACCTCTAAGCCACCTCCTTTTGGCTGCTGGTCTTGACATCCCCGCTCACCCTCACTGGCTCTGTGTATTTCTGGCCCTGTGTTACCAACTTTTTATGAAAAAGTGGCTGTAATAGTGTTTATATGCTTTGACCCACTAACTTGCTATTAAGTATTTGATATTAGGAGAATGTTTAGATAAAACTATAGTATATCCTTATGATAGAATGTTATTCCGCCTTGGAATTATGTTTACAAAGAGGATTTTACTGATATGAGAAGAATAATTTTAATATAATATGTTAAAAAAGCTGAATACATTACTTTATATATAGTAACATCTGAGCTATATTCAAAAATACAGAGGAAAAGACAAAGAAATATGCCAAAATGTTAATAGTTTTCCCTAGATGAGGATTATAGACAATTTAAAAATTAATTTCTTTATGCCTTTTGTGCCCCCCCTTTTACTATATTATAAATATGCATTACTTTTATAATAGAAAAATAATAAAGTTAAAATTTCAACTATATTGTTTTGGTATGTTTTAGAATTTGTTACCTTTCAATCAAAAATAGAAAGAATGCAAATTAATTTTTTTTTTAAAGGCAGATGAAAGAGAGTCTAAAATGGGAAATTTTTCCCCAAAAAATCTTTAGTGGGAGGGAAAAGACCAAAAGTGGAATCTTTCTAAAATTAGCTGTACTTTAGTGATATTGAAACAAAATGAGCACTAATTGTACCTTGAGAACAGAGCCTTGTCCACTTATCATTCTTGAAAAATCCTTACCAAAAAAAAGAATTTTGTTTTTTTATAATTTTATACAAAACCCAGCAACCAAAACACTTATATCTTCTATTATTGCTACCATTTTTAAAAATATCCATTTTACACTTAGAATCCCTGGCTGGTGCTGCTTCTCAGTCATTGAGGAAAGAGGTATTTAGTTACATAGGTAATTAAGGACAAGTGGCAAGTCTAACAGAACTTTTTGTTATTTCCAATTCCTAAAAATACCATTTATGAAAATAATAACATTGTCATATAAAAGTCATCCAAAGTTATTTGAAGAGGCAAATACAAACTGTCCAAACCACAGAAAAAGAACATCCAAATCTCAGAACTCATTCTCTTGACCGTTTGAGGGGGGAAAAAAGCCCTTCTATTCATAATTACAAATAATTTCCCCATTAGCTCATTATTCTTGTTATAAGTGGTATTTTAATTTCTTCCAAATATAAAATTGTGAGAGTATTAATAATTTGAATTCCAAGTCCTAATCCTAAAGAGATTTAAATATCTGAAAAATGTCTTAAATATAGTAAAACTAAAAAAAAAAAAAATCCTTATTTTTCAATTCAAAGCCAGAAAGCAAAACTAAAAACAAAATCTTCAAATTCCATGAATTATCTCCAATTGAGAATATTTTTAAGAGAAGGCCAGAAAGACAGAACAAAATCAGTTGATCACCTATTTTTCTTCAGCTTTATAACACTGATGCTGCTTTTCCTCTGTTCCCAAAATTCAACCTCAAAATCTCTGGGTATAATATCACAGCCCCTCTCTTGCTTCCTGTCTCCCATCAATATTTACTGAGCTCCTGCTCAGTGTAATTTCTTCCCCTGCCTTCAAAGAGCTTAAGCAGTCATCCCTCAACCTAGGCATACCCTTGCTCCGGGGCCTTTGCACCTGCTGTCCTTTTTTGCCTTAATGTTCATTCATCTACATGGTTTACTCCCTCATTGTCTTTAGATTTTTGTTCAGATATCACCTCCTTAGTGAAGCCTTCCTTGAATATCCTATTTCAAATTACATTTTAACACTCTAGTGTTGGATTTACCATTCCCTTATCTGCCCTTTTTATTTCTCCATGATATGAATAAGTATCTGGCATACTGTTTCATTTATTTATTATCCATCTCATTTAAGTAGAATGTAAGTTCTAGGAGCAGGAATTTTGTATCACTGTCTCCTAAAATGGAGTCTGATATTTAATAGGTGGGTAATGTTGAGTGAATGGTTAATGAGCTCCAGGTACTGGTTGACTTGCTATCAGTCACAAAACTTTTAAATGGTGGAATCAAAGCCAAACTCAGACCATCTTCTTCCAGCTCTTAATCATTGGACGTAGCCTGCGTCTGTTAACGGGTATATATAATGCATAGATGTGGGTGTTAGGTTGTTTTATTAACTGTACACTGTGAATCTACTGCTTGTGGGAAAGATGAGGCAGCTTAAGTTACCCATCTTGCCCTTGGCCTGGGGGAATTATATTTTCCCAGGGAACCAAGGACATTGGGAACACCTGGACGGGTTGCAATGTTGGAATGGGGTTTCTTTGGTTTTAAGGGCTCAAAGAGTTCAAGATTCAAGAGGCCAGCCTCCAAATGCCTGGGGAAGGAAAATGGTACCTTCATAGGGAGGTAGGCCAGGGGCTGGGGAGCTAAAAGCTGGGCTGAGGCACTTAGGATATGGCAGCTTCCTGAGGTCAAGGGTAAGAGCCTTTTTAGAAAAGTGGATGGAAGGGAGAAAGCTACAGTAAAGTCAGCATTTGACTTGTCACTTGGAACTATTTTTATCTATTCTATATATTCACTTGACTATTTCCTGTTTACCTTTAAAAAATATTTTTATTTTGAAATAATTTGAAACTTATAGAAAAGTTGCAAGAATAGTTACAAAGAACTTCCATATATTCTTTACCTAAATTAATCAATTTTTCACATTTTGACAAATTTTTTAATTATTGTATATGTACTGTATTTTTTTTCCGGACCATTTGAGAGTCAGTTGTATACATTATTCCCTTTTATCTCTTTATATTCTAGTGTATATTATCCACGAACAAGAATATTATCTTAAATGACAGTGATACGATTATCAAATTCAGGAAATTAACATAGACACTACACTTTAAAAAAAATATGGTGACATTGGTTAACGAAATCCAGTACATTTCAAGTGTACAAAGTAAGCCATGTATATATTGCATTGTATGTTCACTACCCACTGTTAGATTTCTTGCTGTCACCACATATTTGACCCCTTTTAACCCATCTGCCTCCCTCCTTGCCCGTACCATCTAGTAATCACTAGTCTATTGTCCTTTTCCATTAGTCTCTGTCCTATTTGTTTGTTGCTTTTAGGTTTATATCCCACATATAAGTGATACCATGTAGTTTCAGTGTTTTCTCTCTGGCTTATTTCACTTAGCATGATTGTCTGGAAGTCCATCCATGTTGTCACAAATGGCAGTATTTCATCTCTTCTTATGGCTGAGTAATATTTCATTGTATATGTGTACCACAGCTTCTTTATCCAGTCATCTATCATAGGACACTTCGGTTGCTTCCATGTCCTGGCCACCGTGAATAATGCTGCTATGAACATCGGTGTGCAGATATCTTTTTGGATATGAGTTTTCGTCTTTTCAAACCCAGTAGAGGGATTGCTGGGTTATGTGGTAGGTCAATTCTTAGTTTTCTGAGGAAACTCCATACTGTTTTCCATAGTGGCTGTACCAATTTGCAGTCCCACCAGCAGTGTATGAGAGTTCCTATTTTTCTGCATCCTCTCCAACATTTGTTATTACTTGTCCTGTTGATAACAACTATTCTAATAGGTGTGAGATGATATCTCATTGTGGTTTTGATCTGCATTTTCCTAATAGCAATGACGAGCATCTTTTCATGTTTGGTGGCCATTTGTATGTCTTGGGAGAAGTGTCTGTTCAGGTCCTCTGTCCATTTTTTGATTCTTTGTATATTTTGGATATTAGACCCTTATCAGAGGCATTGCTTGCAAATTTGGATGATTGTCTCTTTACCTTGTTGATGGTTTCTTTTGCTGTAAAGAAGCTTTTTAGTTTGATGTAGTCCCATTCATTTATTTTTACTTTTACTCCCCTTGCCTTTGAGGTCAAATTCTTAAAATTCTCTTTAAGTCTAAGGTCCATGAGTGTAGTTCTTAATTTTCTTCTATGCACTTTCTTGTTTCGGCTCTTATATCCATGTCCTTAATCCATTTTAAGTTAATTTTGGTGTGTGGTGATGGACAACAGTCTAGTTTTATTCTTTTGCAGGTGGCTTTCCAGTTTTCCCAGTACCATTTATTGAAGAAGCTTTCCTCACTCTACTATGTTTTCAGCTTTTTGTCGAAAATTATTTACCTATATAAATATGGGTTTATTTCTGCACTCTTGATTTTGTTACACTGGTCTGTATGTATGTTTTTTCCACCACGGCCATGCTATTTTGATTATTGTTGCTTTGTAGTATAATTTGAAGTCAGGCAGAGTGATGCCTCCAGCCTCGTTCTTTTTTCTGAGGATCGTTTTGGCAATTCAGGGTCATTTGTGCTTCCTTACAAATTGGTTGATTTCTTGTTCTATTTCTTTAAAAAATGCTGATGGGATTTTGATGGGGATTACATTAAATCTGTATAATGCTTTAGGTAATAAGGTCATTATACTATGTTGATTCTTCCAATCCAAGAACATGGAATATCTTTCCATTTCTTTGTATCTTCTTTGATTTCTTTTAATAGGGTCTTAAAGTTTTCATTATATAGGTCTTTCACATGCTTTGTTAGATTTATTCCTAGGTATTTTATTCTTTTTTTGCAATTGCAAAAGGAATTATTTTTTCCACTTCTTTTTCTGACCCTTCATTATTAGAGTATAGGAATATTATGTTTTTCTGAACATTGATGTTGTATCCAGAGACTTTACTGTATTTGCTTATTGTTTCTACTAGTGTTCTTGTGGAGTCTTTAGGATTTTATATATGGAGAATCATGTCTCCACAAAAAGTGACATTTGACTTCATTTCCTATTTGGATGCCTTTTATATCTTTCTCTTGACTGATTGCTCTCGCTAGGACTTCCAATGTTATATTGAATAACAGTGGCAATAGTGGAGAACCTTGTCTTGTTCCTGATCTTAGAGGAAGGTTTTTAGTTTTTCAACATTAAATATAATGTTGCCTGAGGGTTTGTCACATATGGCCTTTATTATGTTAAGGTACTCTCCTTTTATACTGATTTTGTTAAACATTTTGATCATAAATGGATGCTGTATCTTGTCGAAGGCTTTTTCTGCATCTATTGATTTGATCATATAATTGTTATTTTTTAACTTGTTTATGTGGTGTATCATATGAATCGATTTGCATATGTTGAACCATCCCTGTGCCCCTGGATAAAGCCCACATGATCATGGTGTATAATTTTTTTTAATACATTGTTGTATTAGGTTCACTAGTATCTTATTTAGTAGTTTTGCATCTGTGTTCATGAGAGATACTGATCTATAGCTCTGTGTGTGTGTGTGTGTGTTACTTTACCAGGTTTTGGTATCAGGGTAATATTGGCCTCAAAATGAGTTAGGGAATATTGCCTCTTCTTTGATTTTTTGGAAGAGTTTGAGAATAGGTATTAAATCTTCTTTGAATGTTTGATAGAATTCACTGGTGAAGCTATCTGGTCCTGGAATTTTACATTTTGGTAGGTTTTTGATGACTGTTTCAGTTTCCATACTGCTGATTGGTCTATTTAGATTTTCCAGTTCTTCTTGATTCATCTAGGAAGGTTGTATCCATTTCTTCTAGGTTATTAAATTTGGTGTTATATACTTTTTCATAGTATTTTTGTATGATCCTTTGTATTTTCTGCTGTGTCTATTGTAATTTCTCCTCTTTCATCCCTGATTTTGTTTATTTGTGTCCTTTCTCTTTTTTCTTTAGTGAGTCTAGCCAGGGGTTTGTCAATTTTATTAACCTTCTCAAAGAACCAGCTCTTTGTTGCATTTATTTTTTCCATTGTTTTTTTTTTTGTTTGTTTGTTTCACTGAGTTTCTTAATCGTTTTCTACTTAATTGATTTCTACTCTAATTGTTACTATTTCCTGTCTTCTGCTTCCTTTGGGTATAGTTTACTACCCCCACCCCAGTTTCGTAAGGTGGATGCAGAGGACATTGATTTTAGACTTTTCTTCCTTTCTAATATAGGTGGTTAGTGCTATAAATTACCATCTAAGTATTACTTCAGCGTCATTTCATAAATATTGCTGAGTTGTGTTTTTGTTTTCATTTGGTTTCAAAATATTTCCTAGTTCCTATTTTAATTTATTCTTTGATTCATGGGTTATTTAGAAATGCTTCTTCAGGTTCCGTATGTAGCAGTGCCCCCTTATCCACAGAGCACATGTTTCAAGATCCCCAGTGGGAGCCCGAAACCATGGTTAGTGCTAAACCCTAGAAAAACTATGTTTTTCCCTAAAAGTACATACCTATGATAAAGTTTAATTTATAAATTAGGCACAGTAAGAGATTAATGACTAACAATAATAAAACAATTATAACGATATACTATAATAAAAGTTATGTGAATGTAACTATTTAAAATTGTACTAGAGGTTCTAGCTAGGCAATAAAGCAAGAAAAAGAAGATTGGAAAGGAAAAAGTAAAATTGTCTTTATCTGAAGGTAATATGGTCATCTTTGTAGAAAAGTCCAATGAATTCACAAAAATGCTGCTAGAACAAGTTTAAAAAGATACAAAATCAAAAAACAAAACTCAATTGTATTTATATATACTAGTAAACTATTAGAAGTTGAAATTAAAGAACAATATCTTTAAAATATTATAAAAGATGTGCAAATTTTACCACTAAAAACCAAAAACAATGCTAAGAGAAATTAAGAATTAAATGGAGAGATATGCCATGTTTATAGATTGAAAGACTCAATATTACTGAGATGTCAATTCTCCTCAAAACTGATCTATAAATTCAATGTAATCTCAAGCAAAATCCCAGCATGGTTTTTGTAGAAATTGATAGTCGATTCTAAAATTCATCTGGAATTGCGAGTTATCTAGAATAGCCAAAACAAACTTTGAAAAACAAAAAAGTTGGAAGACTTACACTACTTGATTTCAAGACTTAATGTAAAGCTACAGTAACCAAGACAGTGTGGCGTTTGCATAATGATAGGCAAATAGATCAATGAAACAGAAATGAGAGCCCAGAAATAGATTCCCTATGTAACTGATCAATTGATTTTTTAAACTAAGGTAGAAAAGCAATTTAGTGGTGAAAGGATAATCTTTTCAACAAATAATGGTGGAAAACTGGGCTATTTATATGCAAAGTTAAGTTAGATACTGCATGCTCTGAAACTTCATGCACTTATGGTGAAAATGTAAATGGCTCTACTTCTGGCTCTTCTGGAGAACATCTCTAGGTTCTTAATGAAGTTAAATATATCTTAGAAACGAGTTCCTAGGAAATCCCACAGAGAACCTCTGTGCCTCAGGCCCATACTAAATGTCCACTACTAGGTTAGGGTGTACATAAAATGTGTTTGTGTATGATGGACTACTATACAAGTATCAGCAGAAATAAACAATTTACCTGTAGCACCATTGACACAGTTTTAAAAACAGTGATGAATGAAATAGGATGAGAATTATAGCATAAACTCCCTTATATAAATTAAAAAGGTACAGTACAACACTATTTTTTCAAGAACACGTATAGATTTGTCATATATTAGAGTGAATCCCTATGGTAAAATGAGAAATGACAGGAAGAGATGGGTACTGGAGTTGATAACCCATACAAAAATATGGAGAGGCACCTTTGTAGACTCGTGATTAAAAAGGGAATGGAAGTGAGAAATCAGCAACAGTTAGCACAGAGCGCTCTTTCCAGAAGTTTGCCTATGACAGGTGGGACAGCTTGATGAAGATGTGGGGTGAAGAGATGGAAAGTTAGAGGGGGACATAGTAGAGGAGCATACCAGATACTGATGAGAGCAATTTGGTAGACAGGAGAAAGAAGGGAGTCATGCCTGGGACTCCTCAAAGGGACTGAGTGTTTAAGATGGTGAGAGGAGAGAGAATGGCCTTTGATGTGAAGAGGGCTAACTCCTCCAGTTAACAGGAGATACTTGGAGTAGAAGAGAGCTGAGGGGTATGTGTGTTGAGGGTAGAGTGGCTCCATAGACTTGGAGGTGGATGACGGGAGGAGAGAAAGGAATGCATTTCTTTTGGAGAGTGGGAAGGAGGTCTTTCAGATATAAACAGGATCACTGGACATTGCTGAAATGCGCATTTGAGGTCTGCATTCTAGAACAGTGGAGCATGTGTTATGGGAGGGGGACTCCAAACAGCAGAGCAGGGGAGGAGTAATACAAGAGGGAGAAGCTCCCAACAGCAGAGTATGAGGTGTTATGGCGGTCAAAAACCACTGCATGGGAGGGGTTGCAAAAGAGTGGGATAGGTGTCGTGCTGGGCAGGTGTCTCAGGACACACAAGGAGTCTTGGAGAGAAGACTGGACAAAATCAAAGGAGTGAAGGGAAGGTGTTTGAAGCAAGAAGATGGGTGCAGAGTTTGGGGGACACAGACGAGGCAGCAGAGAAGAGATCCCAGAAAGGAAGACATGGTGGTTCCTAGACCACGAGGAGACCCTTGCTGGCCAGGAAGATGGCCCCAGAGCCCTCCCTGCCTGCACACACACACACCCCTATTATAGGCACTTCCCACCCCACATCCCTACTGACTCTAGGGGGTTCTAGAGGGAGGGCAGGCAGCTCCACTACCACTCTATAGGTACAAAGGTAAAACAAGGCTACCACAAGGTGAAAGCCTGTGCAAAGGAGAGGCCTTCCAGTCTGACTCAGCTCTACCTAAGAGAATACTGCTCTGGCTCTTTGGCCTCTACTGGTGCCTTCTTCTCAGACCAGGAGTCAGGGCAGCAAAGCGTCCCTCAAGGGCTTAGGTGGAGGAGGGGACCTGGATGGAGCCCAGTCCTGTACAAGGATCAGTACTATAAACAAGCGGAAGAGCCCAATTTAAAATGAGAAGATACCTTCCTGACATGGATTAATTTCCTTACCATAAAAAGAGGTATAATTTGAAGAAGAAGGAGGGCTTGATTTAGTATATTCTAATGCAGTGGTTCTCAAAGTGTGTTCCCAGACCACAGCATCAGGCATTCCTTGGAACTGGTTAGCAATGTTAAATTCTCAGGCCCTACACCAGACCCTAATGAATCAGAAACTCCTGGAGTGGGTTTCAGTCGTCTACATTAACAAGCCCTGGAGGTGATTCTAATTGAATACTCAAGCTTGAGACCATTGATTCTAAGGGAATTCTCCTTGACGCCCATCTTCAAACATCTGTCTCCCTTAGCCTTATTGCTGCTAGGGCCAACAGGTAGGGTATGCACATGAAGGCATGAGCTGGAGTTTGGTAAGGGGAAGGCCTGGTGTCGAGACCTGGTGGAAAGCTTCCTTATTCTCACCACGCAGGAGCCTGCAGACCAGCTCTGGTGAGCCCCTGAGCAGAGGTCAGGACCATGGGGATATTGGAAGAGTGTGACTCAGAGGGCCTTGACCTACAGGAATGAAGTCATTATAGCTGGTTTTCCTGTCTACCAGACAGCATAGGAACCACTGAAGAGGTATATGAAAAACTTAAGAAAATATAAGAGCACTTAAAAGAGATTCAAGTACTGTACACACACACACACAAACTTTCTGGAACTGAAAAACCATTACTTTCAACAAAATTAGTATATGTATTGAAAGAGAGAAGTCTGGTTACTGCTGAGACTCACATTAGTGGCTTGGAAGAACAAGTGGAAAAATGTTCAAAGCAGCAAGAGCAAAATAATATGAAGAGATGGAAATGAGGAAAATATGAAACTTGGAGAATAGATTCAGTAGTCTTAACATTCAAATATATTAGTTCCAAAAGAAGAAAGAAAAGACACAGATGGAGGAGAGGCAATATTTTTTTTGCAATTTAATTGTTTTATTAATGAACTCCACAGAGAGTACATTTAAACATGTATATCAGTTTAGAGAATTATAGCATAAATTACATTCTTTAAAATGACAGACTCAAAGCTGTTAGTGACAGCCCAAGAAAAAGTTATGTGTCTCTATGATTTGCTGCTGCTCCTTTAAAAATTTTTTTCAATTACACTTGACATTCATTATTATTTTATATCAGTTTCAGGTGTATAGCATTGTGGTTAGACATTTATATAATTATGAAGTGATCCCCCAATAAGTTTATTACCCACCTGGCACCACACAATAGTTATTATAATATTATTGACTATATTCCTTACGTTGTACTTTACATCCCTGTGACTGTTTTTGTAACTACCAATATGAACTTCTTAATTCCTCCAAGGAGAGGCAATAATTTAGAAATAGAAAGAATATTTTGCCAACCTGAAGAAGATCTGAACTTGCAGACTGAAAGAGCACAGGAACATACATAAAGAAAAAGAAAGGAAGGAAGGAAGGAAAGAAGGAAGGAAAGAAAAAGAAAGAAAAAGAAAGCAAGAAAGAAAGAAAAAAGAAAAAAGAAAAAGAAAGAAAGAAAGAAAGAAAGAAAAAAGAAAGAAAGAAAGAAAGAAAGAAAGAAAAAGAAAGAAAGAAAGAAAGAAAAAGAAAGCAGGCAAGCAAGCAAGCTTACACTGAAGCATGAAACTCCTGAATTCTATATTAAAGAAAAACATTTTCAAGTTTCTAGACATAAAAAAGCAAGTTATCTAAAAGGGAAAAGAATCAGATTGGCACAGAACTTTTCATCTGGAAGATAAAAATGGAACACTGAGAGAAAAGGATTGCTTCCCAGGAAGCTCATACCCAACTGAAGAAGTATTCACCTGTCAGTGCAAAAGAAAGATATTTGGAGCTATAAAGGATTCCCATATATCACCCGAGGAAATACTCAAGAAAAATTTGGCTAGGGAACAGAGAAGTCAAGATAGAGAAAGATGAAGCAGAGGAAAAACAAGCATGCAGTGAGCAACAAACCTGGCAAATATTATACTGTTACATGTTCGTGAGACTGAAGATGTCAATTATATCTAGAACCACGTGTACTATATTATCTCAGAAAAACCTGGGAATTGGAAGCAGAGTGAGAAAAGTAAGTAAAAGTATTCTAAAGCTCTCTCTTATTGGGGTGGAAGTGGCAGGAAATAAAAATATCTTAATGAAAAATTAATTGGTATGTTTTCTAAAGATGGCAAAGAGCTATGCATTTGATTATTAGTGTTGGGAAGGAAGGTAACAAGGGAATGGAAAAATATAGTAAAACTTCCAAAAATAAGAAGGGAATAGGGAAATTGGAATGAATAGCAGCTTCACCAAAACAGCAGAAACATGGAATGATTAAGGAACATTCAATAAGATTAAAAAAAAAAATGAAATCAAATGTGCCATTTTCCACTTGTGAAATGCTAATTAATTGTTAAAAATCTATAAAAAGAAGAAAAAAGGGACAATGAGAAATAGAAACAATAGAAAGGTGGTAGATTTAAAACCACATCAATAATCATATTAAAAGGAAATGGTCAAAATATGTCAATTCAAAGGCAAGTATTATCACATGGAATAAAAAAGCAAGACTCAACTGTATTCTGCTTATAAGAAACACACTTTAAATATAAAGACATACAGATTTAAAACAATGAAATATATATAGCGTGCCAACACTCATTGAAAGTGGAATGGCCGTATTAACATCAGACAAAGCAGATTTCAAAGCAAAGCATCAACAAGGGATAAAAAGGGCTGTTTCATAATGACAAAGAGGTCAATTCATCAAGAGGACATAACAATCCTAAATGTTTATGTACATAAAAAAGAGATTCACAAATAAGTGAGCTAACACAATAGAATATACAGATGTCAAATTATAAGTACAACTGAAAATTATATAATTGTAGTAATCATTGTTACCCTAATACACAATTAAAAAAATAAATAAAACAATGTGATAGTAAAATAAAGTATGAAAAATTAAAAAATAAAAATAAATGAAACTAAAAATCAATAGAAAAACTTATAATTAATTTCATCACCTCTTTCAATAATTGAGAGAACAAGTAGAAGTCAGTAAGGACATAGAAGATTGAATAATACTATTAAACAAGTTGACTTAATTGATACTTATAGAACATTCTACCCAACAATAAGAATCACAACAACTGAATACACATTCTTTTCAAAGTACACACTAAACATTACAAGATAGAGCACATTGGGCAATAAAAACAAGTCTCAGTAAATTTAAGACAATTGAAATCATACCAAGTGTATTCTCTGACCAAAATGGCTTAAATTAGAACTTCACAATAGAAAAATATCAAGAAAAATCTCCCAAAATATTTGGAAACCAAAGAACATACTATCCAAGGCCAAAGAAGAAACCGAAAGAGAAGAATACAAAGTATTTTGAACTGAATAAAACATATCAAAATTTGTGGAAAGCACTTAATGCATGCTCAGAGGGAAAGTTATGGCACTAAACACCTATATTATAAAAGAAAAGAAATCTCAAATCAATTACCTTGGCTTTCGCTTTAATAAACTGAAAAAAATTGCAAAGGCAATTCAGTGGAGAAAAGACAGTCTTTCCAACAAATAGCACTGACTGTAGGTTACATGCACACAAATGAAATTTAACATGTACCTCACATCACATACAAAACTGAATTCAAAATTAATCACATACCTGTAAAACCAAAATCTATAAAATTCTATACTGTAACATAGGAGAAAATCTCTGTGACTCCAGGTAGGCAAAGATTTTTTAGATACCACACCAAAACTATGGTCTGTAAAAGAAAAAAAAATCCAGATAATTGTATTTAATTAAAATTAAAATAATATAGGTCAGAAACTTGGATCTACATAAAGTAAAGAAGAGCACTGAAGAAAGAATAAGTGAAAGTAAATTAAAACTTATTTTATTCTTAATTGATCTAACATATAACTGTTTAAAGTGATAATAGCAACAACCGTATTTGACTGTGTATGCTTATGTTTATACTATTATATGCTTATGTATGCTTACATGTAAATAAAATGATAACAATGGTAAAAGACAGGAGCAAGGAATTAAAGATTATTTTGTTATTATTAGAAACTCACACTACCCATGAAGTAGTGTAGTGTTATTTGAAAGTGGACTGGGATTAGCTGCAAATGTGTATTGTGTTTTTATTACTATATTATATAGATTTCATCATCAGTAGAGAGGTTCTATATGATTATATATTAGCAAAGCCAAATTTATATTATTCCAGCTCCTTATAATAAAAGCCAAAAAAATTCAAATTATTAGAAATCAAAACCAAATGAAAAGAATTAAAACCCACTCTGCGAAGACACTATTAAGGATATAAAAAGACAAATGCAAACTGGAAAAAATTTTGCAAATCAAACTATCTCATAAAGGACATGTATCCAGAATATATAAGAACTCAAATGTAATAAGAAAACCAACAACCCAATTTATTTTTTAGAAATTTTATAAGTTTATTTGAGCCAAACTGATGACTTTTACTGGGAGTGATCTCAAATGTTCCCCAGCAGCCCAATTTAAAAAGGAGCGAAAGATTTGAATGAACACTTCACCAAAGAAGATATACTAATGGTAAATGAGCACATGAAAATATGCTTACCCTCCTTAGTCATTATAGAACTGCAAGTGAAAACCACAGTGAGATAATATTACACACCTCTTAGAATGGCTGAAGTTAAAATGACTGACCATATCAAGTGCGCCGAGAACGTGAAACAGCTGGAACTCTCATACGCTGCTGGAGGGAGCGAATAATGGTACAACCACCTCAGAAAACAATTTTGGCAGTTTCTTCAAAAAGTAAACATACACCGACCATATGATCCAGCCATTCTACTCCCAGGTAGTTACCCAAGAAAAACGAGACATACGTCCATACAAAGACTTGTACAGAAATGCTCCGGCAGTTTCTTTTGTAATGGCTTTATTTGAAAACAATGCAAATGTTGGTGGACAAGTAAATAGATAAACTAATTATAATACAATGGACTATTACTCAGTAATAAAAAGGAATGAATGCAATGAATGCATGAATGAATCTGAAGATAATTATGCAGAATAGAAAAGAGTACATACTGTATGATTCAATTGATATAAAATTCTAGAAAATGCAAAACTAATCTAAAGAGACAGAAAACAGATCAGTGATTGCCTAAGGATGGTGGGTTGGGGATGGAGATGGACAGATAGAAGAGATTATAAAATAGACAGGAGGAGACTTTATGGGGTGAATGATATAGTCATCATCTTGATTGTAGTGATGATTTCACACATATACCTATTTGTATACCTATTTGAAACTTATCAAATGTACACTTTAAATATGCAGTTTACATATATTAATTATCTCAATAAAATTTAAAATGTATTACTCAATACTAGATTATGTATAAACATGCATTATCAAATCCATTTTTTAAAGGAGCAATCAAAGTTAATTTCTACGATCTTGCAAATACTTGATACAACCCTTGTTACAAGCATCAATCCAAGGTCTAAGTAATCCAATCCCAAGGTCTAAGTAATCCAAACTCTTTAATGATACAAACTTCAGGCAGTGTTCCTTCATTTCATTAAGGCCATCAGTAGAAACCAACAGGATTAGAAAGCAAAAAGGATCAAATGATCTTAGACTTCATATGAAGAATGTTCCTGAGAATATCAAAGAAAAAAATACAAAAAGAAAAATAGTGAAGGAAGATTCAGCAAACCAGATAGTAGAACATCCTCTAAACCTACCATGATTAAACATGATGGCATCGAACTAAAAATATATCAATGGATATAATATAGAATCCTTTAGTATATGCCAATATATGTGAGAATTGTTTTTAGGTAAAGAACTTCTTTATGTTTACAAAGCTTAAAATGCTCAAGCCTATAATGGACCCAGGCTATGGCTAACTCCTAAACTCTTTTATTTTTATTGTTTTCTTTTCTGAGTAGGTAGTATATACCATTTGGTATAGCACAAAATACAAAAGGGTGAAAGTTTTCCTGTTAACCTTCCTTGTTCCCCAGCAACCTTGTGTTCTTCTATGGGGATAAACTATGGAACAAAGCTCTTGACTGTCCTCCCAAAGATATGCAAAAAGCATATGTATCAAAAGATATCATTAAGAAAATAAACAATGCACAAACTAGGGAAAAAATTATAATACATATATCTGATAAAGGATTCATAACTTGAATATGTAAATATATAATTTCTACAAATCAACAGCAGAAAGGCAATTCAATTTTTTAAATGGGCAAAAGACTTAAATAGATTCTTTATAAAAGGGATACACTAATGGTCAATAAACACATAAAAAAGTGTTCAATGCCATTAATCATCAGAGAAATGCAAATCAAAATTACACTAAAATGGCTTAAATAAAATGGACTAGCTAAATCAAACATTGGTGAGAAGTCCTGTGGTCCAACTAGAATTCTCATACATTGCTGGTGGGAGCGTAAAATGGTAAAAGTACATCGAAAAAAGTTGAGCAGTTTCTTATAAAGCGAAGCAATATATCACCTCTATGACCCACTTCTTGGTATTTACCAAAAGAAATGAAAAAATTTACACACGAAACTATATTTTAATCTTCATAGCAGCCTTATTGGTAATAACCTCAAACTGGAAGCAAGCCAGACATCCACCAGCAGGTGAATGGATAAACAAATTGTGTCATATTCATATATGGAATACCACTGAGAAAAAGAAGGTACATTGGATACAGGCAAAACATGGATTAGCCTTAAGAACATTATATTCAGTGAAAGAAGCCATTTATAAAGGAGTACATACTGTAAAGTTCCATTTATATGAAGTTATCAAACTAATACATGAGAGTAGAAATCAGAAGGTGATTGCCTCTTGTTGAGTTGACTGGATAGGAATATGAGACTATTCTCTAGGGGCATGGGAAGGTTCTGTTTTCGGTGATGATTACATGGATATATACAAAATTCATTGAATGAAATAGCTAAAATCTGTACATTTTGTGATGTGTTAAAGTGAAACTAAGAGATGGTGTAGGGGCCTACGGATAAAAAGAAACTTACCTAATTGCAAGGCATAGAGCTTATTCGGATTCTGATTTAAACAAGCAAACTAAAAAGATGAGGAAATTGGAAATTTGAATACTGATGCTTATTTGATGATATAAATATTTTATTGTTACATTTTAAAGTTATAATTGCATTTAAAAAAATAAAGCTTGGGAGAGTGCTGGGGGAAGGCAAGCCAGATGGACACTGGGTGGCTCTGTGATTGCTGAGGAAAAATAATTAAGCAGGGGCAAAGGAGATCCTAAGCCGAGAGGCAAAATGTTATCAGATGTATTCTTTGTGCAAACTTGCTGGAGGAGCACAAGAAGCACCCAGATGTTTCAGTCAACTTCTCAGTTTTCTAAGAGGTATGCGAGGAGGTGGAAGACCATGTCTGTGAAAGAGAAAGGAAAAGTTAAAGACACGGCAAAGGCGGACAAGGTCTGTTGTGAAAGAGAAATGAAACTTATACCCCTCCGAAAGGGGAAATGAAGAAGAATTAAAGGATCCCAATACACCCAAGAGGCCTCCTTTGACTTTTTTCTTTTTTTTTTTTTAATCCTGAGTATTGCCCAAAAATCAAAGAGAGCATCCAGGCCTATCTATTGGTGATGTTGCAAAGAATCTGAAGAGATGTGGAATAATACTGCTGCAGATGAAAAGTAACCTTATGAAAAGGTTTGCTAAGCTGAAGTAAAAAATATGAAGAGGATATTGCTGCATACTGAGCAAAGGAAAGCCTGGCAAGTGAAAAAGGGAGCTGTCAAGGCTGAAAAAAAGCAAGGAAAAGAAAGAAGAGGAGGAAGACAAGGAAGGCGAAGAAGATGATGATGAAGAAGAAGAAGCTGGCTCTAGCACAATTTTTCTTCTTGTCTATAAAGCATGTAACCTCCACCCTGTACACAAGTTACTCCTTTTAAAGAAAAAAATTGAAATGTAAGACTGTGTAAGATTTGTTTTTAAACTGTACAGAGTCTTTTTCTGTATGGTTAACATACCACTGAATGTGTCTTTACATAGCTTTGTCCTGGGGGCATTTTCAGTAGCCACTAACCTTGCCTGGTACAGCATGAGGGTTGTAAATTGGCATAGAAATTTCAAGCAGGTTCTTGTCGGGTGCACAGCACAAAGTGGTTACATATGGGGATGGTAGTTTATCATCTTCAGTTGTCTCCAGTGCAACTTGTATGAAGTAATTGTTCTGTTAACTGAATACCACTCTGCTTCTAAGTAAACACAAATATTTAAATTAAAAAAAGAAATGAAGTTTGGGAAATGGCAAAAATTATAGAAATGAGAACAGATTAGCCGTTTCCAGGGGCTGTGGAGGAGATGGAGTGAAGGAAAATGGCGTGGCTAAACGGCTAATGAGAGATCTTGTGGCAATGGAAATGTTTGTATAGTGATGATATTGTCAATATCCTGGCTGTGATATTGTACGTAGTCGTGTATAGTTTTGCAAGACGTTACCAGGGAACGAGGCGAAGCGGACATGCGATCTCCCTGTGTTATTTCTTACAACTGCATGTGAATCTATAATTATCTTGAAATTAAAAAAAAAAAACTTAATTAAAAAATAAAATGAAAATGAAAAATTTTAAAGTTTAGCCAGTCAAAATAAATATGCAAATAAACAAAATAAAAAATAAAATATCCAGCAGAGCACAGGGGATTTTCAGGACAATGAAACTATTCTTTTTTATTATAATGGTGGATACTTGTCATTATAAACCTGTCTAAATTTCCTTGAGGGCATTATGTTAAATGAAATAAATCAGATACAGAAAATACTGTATGAGCTCACTCATATTTGACATCCAAAAAAAGCCAAACTCATAAAGAGTAGAATGTGGTTGCCAGGTGTTAGGGGTTGGGGAAGATGGGGGAGATGCTGGTCAAAGGGTACAAACTCCCAGTTATAAGATGAGTAACTCTGGGGATATAGTGTACTGCATGGTGACTATAATTAACAATACTGTTAATTATAATATACTTGCAAGTTGTTAAGATAGGAGATCTTAAATGTTATCACCATATACAAACAACATGGTAATTATGTGAGGTGATGGAAGTGTTAACTAACCTTATTGTAGTAATCATTTTTCAATAATACAATAAGGGATCACATTTTACAACAAACTTGAATAGGTTTAATGTCAATAATATCTCAATAAAACTGGAAAAATTAAAAATAGAAATAAATCAATTTGTCCAAATCCTTTGAATGTGCAACAAAAAGAGTGAGCCCTAATGTAAACTATGGACTTTGGGTGATTACGATGTGTCAAAGCAGGTTCATCAGTTGTAACAAATGTACCACTCTGGTGGGGGATGGTGAGAATAGAGGCAGCTGTGCTTGTGGGGGCAGAGGACATGTGGGAAAGCTTTACTCTCACTGACTTTTGCTGTTAACCTACATCTGCTCTAAAAAATAAAGCCTATCAAAAACAAACAAACAAATAAATAAAATTAAATAAAAATGGTCAGTACATGTAGGGAAACACATTCAATTTTTAAAAGTAGTAAGTATAATGCAAAATAAAAACAATAGACATAATTTTCTGCTTATCAGCTTGACAAAAATAAATAAGTTGACAAAACACCATATCAATAAGGGGGTGGAGAGATGGGCAATATCATACACTAATTTCATGTAAGCTTTCTAGAGGATGGTTTAACAGTGTGTAAAAAACTTGAAGTAAGCCAACCCTATGGTCCAGTAATTCTGCTTCTAGAACATTCCCCTCAGAAAATGCGCAAAGATGTACAGATAGACACACAAGAAAGTTTATCCTAGAATTATTTTTAAGGGCAAAATATTGAAACCAATTGAAATGTATGTAATTAGTTAAATAAATTATAGTATATACATGTAACCTAATGCCATGCAGTAATTAAAATGATGAAATATACCTATATTATTGACATGGAAAGACATACTACAGATACTGTTAAAATGTTTTAAAAAGTGCCTCCTCTTTCTCTTAGGGACCCTGGTTTGTTTGGTCCTCAGCCTCCTTGGGGCTAATATTCCCCTTTCCTGATCCAGAGGTCTCTCCAGCACGAGGTTAGGCAAAGGATCTATGTAGAAAGGACAGAGATGACCCTCTCCTTAGAGCGACCACACAGTCTAGTTTCTGGAATGGTTCGGAATATGAATATTTTGACCTGCTGTCCTCAAACAAATCAGGACACTCCTAATTTTAATGTCCGTTTTATAGTTGTGGAAACTGAGGTCCTTGAAGTCGAGATTTGCCTAATGTCTGTTCCTTTCCTGGGTCTGCAAAGGAAGGCGGCCTGCTATATGGCCTCCAAAATGTGCTAGAGGTTGCCAGGAGCACAAGGATTAAAGGGGTGTGGAAATGTCAGCTGAAAAAAGAGTTGAGCTGGAAGAGGGGGTGAGGCTGGGTTTTGGAAAGAGGCGAGTGGCATAGAGAAGGTAAGGCAGGATGTTATCCAAGACCCTCAGCCCTCCCCGCCACAAAGTCTTGCCTCTGCAGACACAACTCTTGAATAGTGGCTATCAAAAGTGAGCCTTCAGCAAATGATGAATAAATAAATAAATAATGAATAAAAAGAGACAGAGTTTATTATCGTATTGGAAATACAAATAAAAGAACCAAGCCCTTGGTGCCCCAGGTCTCTCTAAGTCACCCCACATTCGTCAAATGTGTAAATTCATCAAGTTTCTCCAAGTCTAGACTGCCATGGAGTGGGAGGGGCCCTATGCCCTAAGGGAATGAAGGCTCATGGACCACCACCATTCTGCGTCTGAGCTCAGCTGTCCACAGGTCCACAGATCCGAGTCCCTGGAGTTCTATGGTGGGGATCATGCATGCCAAGCCTGTTTGCCTCAGGGCTGGGTCTGGGAGCACAGAGAGATGAGCCCTGGTCTAGGCTTCACAGGCGGAGAAGAACTTGATGGTGTCATCTGGGCAGCGAAGTTGTCCTGACCTCTAGGTATGGCAGGACCAAGATCGAGGTGTCACCAGCCCCCAGAAGGTTGTCTGTGCCAGAGAAAGGTGAGTTGTGAATGAGGTCCCTCCTAGTGCCCATTCTGTGTATCCAAAACATGAAAGCCATCACCCCCAAACCAGGCCCTGGCCCTGATCTTAGCTGTTGAATTGGGCAACAATAGGCAACTGTCTGTTAGGAAGGGAAGGCATGTTCTCCTGGATAGGGAGTTGAGAAAGGATCATGGTGCCTTACCTGGGGCAGGGGGCAGTGCCGCCGTGCATACCACTCCTGGCAGTACAGGCTGACCTGGATGCCTTGGCCCAGAAAAAGCATGGTCCACATTAGCACATTCCACACTGGGCCTGTGTGCCGGTCATGCATCATGAAATTCATCAGCCCTGAGGCAGGAGGAAAGATTGTCACCCCAACTCCAGATACCTGTGCCTTGTCTCCCTGGCTGCTCTCCTAGGAGCCCTGAATGGAACAGGAGGATCCAATTGGGAAAGATCTTGAAACCAGCTACAGCAACCCATGTAGGCCTCAAGTGGCTCATGTAAAACCAAGATTCCTCAGTTTACCTTCAATATCTTGGCTCTCATACTGAACCTCTTAACCTCCATCAATTTTTTCCCCTTTGTCTCCCTCTATGAGTGTCCTACTCAGATGCTCCTCTCCAGCCCGAAATCTTGCTGACTCCTGATGCTGCTTCCTTCTCTGCTTCCAGGTCCCTCCTCATCCAACTCTCACACACAACTCTCATGCCTTCTCTCAGAAGGCATGCACATCCTCTTCTGTCTTGGCCTCCCCTATCAGCCTGGATTTTCCAGGAGCAAGAGCACAGGCCTCCTCCCTCTGGGAAAATTCCCCTCCAGTGGCACACAGAAGCCAAGCTCACCTCCAATGACAAGGAACAGTATCAGCATGACAGGATAGAAGAAACCCAGGACGAAGCAGAAGATGTACTCATGGACAACAGCAGAGACCAGGAACACCCCCAGCATGGCTGCCTCTCGGGCCTGGCCACCAAGGAGCTGGCAGGGCCAGGGCACGAAAGATGGATGAGTCTCCCGAGGACCCCTCCACAAAGAGCCCCTTCCTTAAGGAAGCCAGGAGGGTGTGTGGTACAATGGAAAGACTGCAGAATTTAGGGTCAAAAGGGCTGACTGACATGTCTTATTTAAGAGCACTTTATTAGACCACTGGTCCTTCGATGCAATTTTTAAAAGGGGGTATAATACTTACTTCTCGTGGTTATTGTGAAGATTAAATGTATGTAACAACTCTTGGTAACTGAAAACTGATATATGTATTCCTTAGGAGGGCAGAAAGGCCCTGTGGAGGGGCTGAAATTAAGGACAAGGAAGGAAGGAAGTTAGATCATAAGAGGGATTTCTGCCCATCGGATTGGGTAGAATGGGGGCAGATGGAAGTCAAGGAGCCCTTAAGTTAGAAAAGGTGGATGGTACAAAAGGGAAAGGAGAGGATGTTTCAGAGAGGCTCCATAAACTGTTGGAGCTGAGGGAGTCTGCAGAGCCCATACCCACAGCCCATCCTGATAGACGTAGCTGTACAGCCAGTCATGAACCACCACGTTCCAAGTGCGGTAGTAGTTGGAGAAAGATGTGGAATTCCACCAGTCCTAGGGAAGAGGTGAGGTCAGGGTGGGGGAAGAAGGTGAGCACCAGGGCCCTGTTTCTTCCCAGGCCCCAGCTCCTCACCCCTGTCCCCTGTCCTCTGTTTCAATGTTCTCTCACAGGGCTGGCTCCCCGCAGAATAGAGATAGCAAGTACTCTCCCAGCTCCCTCTTTAGGACCTAGGGTCTCTGCCTTCCCTCCTACGCCCCCTCTTTCCAAAGTACCATCCACACAAAAGAAGTTAGCCCTGGCTGATTGGGAGGTAGAAGGGTGGCATTATAACCACACCCAGAAGAACGCATTTCTCATTGTGGGAGATGGACAGCATAGCTGAGTCGAAACCCGGCATAACCAGCATCTTCCCCTACTTTCAGCTCCCAAATGGCCTAGGTCCAGGCTGTACCTGGTAGAACATCCTGTCTCCAAAATCGTAGCATTCAGCAAAGGCATTCAGCCAGCAGTGGAGGAAGGCAAAGAAGATGAGCAGCAGCATGAAGATGCCTGGTGAGTGGGAACAAGAGGTTGCAGGTCAGACTGGCTCACCTGGAACCCCCAGGAAGATCTGAGGAACCCTCATCCAGCAACTAGGGCCTCAATTCCTACCTATCATTTATTAGTCATTCACTAGTTCATGCACTCATTAATTCATCCATTTGCTCATGAACTCCATGCCAGATGTTAGGGATAGAAGATGAATCTCAAAGCTCCTGGTTATTGAGAGTTCACAGATTAGTTAGACGTGGGGAGGGGGAGAGAGACTGAGACAGAGAACATGTCCAACCAGGTATCAATGTCAAATGTATTGGGAGTTAAGCATGGTGGCCACTGATGTGCTTGGAGTGCAGAAGGTGGGTCATGGTGATTGGCAGCTTAAAAAGGAATGCTTCCCAGAGGAGGGGCATCTCACATGAGCCTCCAAAAAGGAAGTGGACTCTACAACTGGAAAATGGGGAAAGAACATTCCTAGCTGAGAGATCAGTATGAGCAAAGCCCCAGGCATGGAAGTGCATGCCTTTTAGGGAATGGCCGGGCTTATGGTGGGATGTGACATACAGGAAGGGCCTTGGATGCCAAGCCAAGGTTTAAATCTTATCTGGAGATGCCACAAATGGGGAGTCATTGGAGCTTTTGAAGCAGGGTCAGGAATAATTCATCTGTGCAGCAATGTTTTCAAAGGCAGATGGGAAAGGAAAAATTCAGGTGGGAGGAACACAGGTTGGGGGGCTGATGTGGAAAGGGCGAGCAGATAGCAATCTGAATTGAGATGCTCACAATAAGCAGTGATAGGAGGGGACAGATGTGAAAGGAGAGTCAGAGAGAAAAGGTGTTGAAATTGACTGAAGTAAAGAGTGAGGGGAAGGAGGAGTTCCCTGCTCAGCTTTCCCCAGTGCAGCCTTCTCCAGCCCTGCCTTAGTGGGCATACCTGGCAACGTGGCATGCATAATAGAGAGCACCAGGGCACGGGTACTAAAGGGCTCTCGGCTCATGTTTGCAAAGACAAACACAGAAGCGGCCCAGGATGAAACAGGCATAGAGGACGCAGCCCAGAGCCTGGAGAGGAAGTAATGGACACATAACTTTGAGAGGGAGCACCGGCAGCTGTCCCCTTACTCTTGAATTGGATTCCAGCCCAGCATCTGCCTCCTCTTCCTTTAACACCACCCTTTGATCTTCTCCCCAGGCTTCCCCATCCCATGCCCAGAAATGCCCCTTCAGCCACTATGAGTCATAGGTGGTCTACCCTTCTAACCTATCTTCTGACCTGGGCAAAGTTCTTGGCCACATAATTCCATCTGATGTTGGGTGTCCTGCAGCAGCAATAGAAATGATATGTTTCTTGTTTCTGGCTTAGGTGGGGCCCAGGTTCTGGGGTCCTCTCTTTATAACCCCTCAATTGTTCAGGTCTGGGAGGATTATCTGGGGAGAGTGCGAGCCTAAACCACTTTGCACCTTCCATAACAGAGATAGTAAATGGGTTTCTAGCTTGGATGTCAGCTAAGGTGACAAACCATCTGGTGTTTGCTCCAGATTGAGAGATTTTCCAGGACCTAGGTTTTTAGTCCTTAAAAGCATGACAGTCCTGGGCAAACCATGACAGTTGATCACCTTGTGTCACCATGGGCTGGGTAAAAAAGAAAAGTAGTCTACCTGCCACTTCTTTCCGTCTTTGTGATGGGATGCTTCTGGACAAAGTGACCAGTGTCTGGGGTGAGGCTGGGGACTTCAGGGAGAGGAGAGGAGGGCAAGGTCCCTGATGGGCCTGGGCATTTAGGGTAAGGGTACAGGATCTTACCTGGGGTAAGTCTCCTGTAGATGAGTGTGGGCAGAAGAGGAAATAGAGGTAGCTGGAGAAGCTGGGGGCTGAGACCCCTGCACCTGGAGGGAGTGAAAGGAGTCCATCAGTGAAGGGGGAGGAAGAGAGGGCAGAGTGAGGGGGGTTGCTGGAGAAAGGCAGTGGGACTGGTGAGTGGCCAGCTGGATAGGACAGAGGTGCAGGGGCTGAATATTGGGTCTAGAGATGGGGTAGGGAGGTGAAACTGGGCAGGAGCTGAACCTGCTTTCTAATTAATACCCCTATTTTGCTTCCATTCCACACATCCCATTTTCTAATGCTGGAGCTTTATTTGGCACCTAGAAGTTCCACCACACATTCTCCCTCTCTTTCTGTTTTGACTTCCTAATATAAGGTTCTCATAGCCTGGGTCCTCCCAGGTTAGGCCTGGAAACAGGAAAGCACCAGAAGTCCTGGGTGACAGTGTGTGGGACCTGAGAATGCCTAATGTCTAAGGACCACAGAGTCCAGTTGGAGGCCAGAACTGTGCCCAGTGGGCAAGATAGGCTTAGGAAGTCAGAGCTTTAATGAGGATCCTGTCACTCTGGCTTTATTCAATCAACCAAGAAGACTGAGTTCACAGCAGGGCCAGTTGAAGGCCTCACCTCCTCTGGCACAAAGGATCCCAGGCACAACCTCTCTTAGGAAGGAGTAGCTTTTCATCAGGAGCCTAACCTGAGATGGAGCGGAAGGGAGGTTACGTTGCTGTGTGGCTTTGAGCAGATCACTTAACCTCTCCGTGCTCTCCTGTGTGTGTGTGTGTGTTGTGTGTGTGTGTGTGTGTGTGAGAGAGAGAGGAGAGAGAGAGAGAGAGAGAGAGAGAGAGAGAAGGAAAGAGATGGAGAAATGGAGAGGGAGAGAGAGAGGGGAAAGAGGGAGCGAGGAAGAGCAGATCGTGAAATCTGTGTGTTCAGAGTCCATAGTTTATTTTTTGTCGGATAGCCTTATGCTGAGATGAAGCGAGGGTAAGGCAGTACAGAAAAGGCCAGGGCGGAGCCTTCATCTGGCCAATCCCCTGTGACTCTCCGGGCAGTCGAATTATTTTTACGTAGCGCGATCCATTTCATTTACATTTCCTTGGAGCCTGCTAGTTCGCTCAAATATCCTCGCAACGAACCCCACCCCTAGCAACTAGCTCCGCCCCGCCAATACCGTATCTAGCGCCCACCCTCACCAGGGCCTCCACCGCCCTTGGATCTCACCCTCCCCGCCCCATCATTGGCCCCGCCCATACCTGCTCAAAGACAAGTACACAGCGGGAGGCTGGCGGGAGTTGATATTCCACCGCTATGTGGATGGGGAGTATGCCAAGCACCGCGGTGTGAGCGACCAGCAACACGCAGCCCAGGCCCACCCCCAGTGTCCAGGCCCCTCCGGTCTGGGGCCTTGCCCACAGCCTCAGGGCCTGGTAGGGCGCCAGTAAAGTAGACGAGAACATTGGGACCCATGTCGTCAGAGCCAAGGCAGCTGTCCGAAGCTGAAGATCAACAGGTCAAATTCCAACATCAGCCTTGGAGAGGGAAGGAGACAAAACAGACAAAAATGTAGCTCATCCCTGTCCCCTTCCTCTGCGGCCAGAGCTCTTGGAAGATAAACTGAGGTATCTTGCTAAGGTTGTGAGCTCTCCGTCTCTGAAGGGGTTCAAGATAGTTCCTCTGTTGCCCAGGACTTCTAGCAAAGGGCAGTGCCTGAGGAGATTGTATCAGGAAATGGGTTTCCAAATTACCATTAGAGTTCTCTGTGAAGTTTGTGGGTTGCAGAAGGGCTCCGTACTTCGTATTAGCATGGGATATATTTAGAGTTTAACTTTGATTTTCAGTCATTTTGCTCTTTTGCTGTGTCTGTAGCTGTAGGCTTGAGTTAATACAAAGCAGGTTGTTGAGTCTTTTGTTTGCTTAGATTAAGAGCGTATGGTTTCAACGGTGAAAAATTAGAAACAACCTACATGTTCATTAAATGAAAAGGACTAAGTAAACAAAACTGGGCAGTTCCAGACTCTGCATTCATTAAAATCAATGGACGAATATGGAAAGATCTCTAAGCTAGGTTGTTAGGGAGTGAAAACAAAATAATAGGTATAGTAAGTACCTTATTTATGTAAACCACACAAAATACATCTCTTTGGTTCTTACAGACATGTGAATGGAGTGCACAGAAAATGCTCTGGAGGGAAGCTCTCAAAATTGTTAAAAATGCTACTTCCGGGGAGTGGTCTGGTCAAGAAGGACTGCTACTTTACATGTATTTGAACTTTTTACTTAAGATTTTATCCTTTATCAGATGATTAGCAATAATTTACCTAAAGGAGGTGCTGTTGCTGAACTTGCAGATTCTTGGTCCTCTTCTTTTTCCTGCATCCTAACCCCTACTTGGGGGTGGGGAGCATGCAGATATAGACCCCTAGGGGTGTACAGCCTTTTGAAGTTCACCCCAGAGTGGGGGGCCTCTGGGG
The DNA here is from genome assembly GCA_003508835.1 of Eonycteris spelaea. NCBI lineage: Eukaryota > Metazoa > Chordata > Mammalia > Chiroptera > Pteropodidae > Eonycteris > Eonycteris spelaea. The sequence continues at coordinate 1,818,229 of PUFA01000028.1, forward strand.
GAAAAAATGACCCACCACAGCACTTGTGCACACGTCTGTCTTCCCTACAAGATCTGCAGTGCCTCATAGACAGGGAGCGGGGTCTACTCCTCATCTTTCTGGCCCCAGGGCTGTACTTAGGAGGTACCGAAAGGAGGTTACTTGAATTAAACAGAACTAACTTAGAAAGAAATGTATGAGAGCAGAGAAGTAGGAAGTGTGCATGTGTGCACACACACGTGTATCTGCCTTAGGACAAGATTCCTATTGAGAAGTATTTGAGTGGCTGTCCCCAGAGTGGTTGACCCTGGGAGGACAGACCAAGAGCCATCCAAAGCTGTGGAAAAAAGAAACTAAGAGCATATTTTAGGTGGGAACGTTGTTGAAAGCAATGCTGATGTGTGTGCAATAATCAAAGGGGAACCTGTGCCCCTTCAAGCCAGTGGTAGATACAGCCCTGGGGACCCAAGGGGTCTGATCTGATTTGTGTGCCTATGCCAGTCAGAAGAGGGGCCTACCTGCCTGCATCAATGAAGTCGATGGCCAGGGTGCCGATGATGAAGATGCACAGGCTGGCGATGAACACGTGGTAGATGGTCCGGAAATGCTGCACTCCATCAGTTCACTGGAGGAACGGAGGCCTGAATGTCAGTTTGGGAGGGTCCTTAAGGTCATACGAACTAGCTCAGGCACTGTACATATGTAAGAATGAAGCCCAGTGATTGGGAACTTCCATCTAAGAGCTGGGATGTGGCTAGGACATCTGTCCAAAAGTTTTCAGCCCAGGCACTTCTTATTCTGGTGACCTTTCTTCCACAGTCACACCAGGGCAAATGGAAAAACTGAACCTTAAAAATCCTTTCCAAGTTCTCTCCAAAATCACCTAGAGCCTGGGGATGAGAACAAAGGTGTTCTGGATCCCCAAAGCCCTTTCTTTTTTCCCACCCCGTCCTCACTCCTGACTTACTCAAGCAGGGGACCTGCGAATGATGAAAACTTTCCGTTTTCTTAGGGATGGTTCCTGGGTCCTGCATTGAGACAGTTGTCACTGGGTCAGGGACCCAAAGAAAGAAGCCAGTGGGCAGAGGGCAGGGCCTTGCATAAGGTCAGGGCCAGGGCATAGCAAGGGCCCAGAGATGGAGGTCAGTGCCAGGATGGCAGAGGCAGTAAGAGGAGAAAAGGGAAGGTTGAAGTGAGAGTCCTGCAAATGCTGACAAAGGCAAAGGGAAATAATGTTTATGGTTTGTAATCCTTACGATGGAGGAGCCCGCCCCAGCCATTCCTCAGCCCCCGGCAACTCAGACTCTTACTTGCTTAAGGAATCTGGAGGGATAGTAGGCAGAGGTCTGCCTTGTAGTGGATAAGATTGTATTGCCTCTGACATGGCCTGATCCAGCAGCTGCAGCAGCTGACCCTGAAATTGCTCCAGCAGTTGCATCTTCACAGCCTAGAGGACAAAGCAGGCTCACAGCCCCGTCATCCGGTCAGCCATCCTCTCATTCACCCAACATTTCAGTAAGTTCCTTGTGCCAGGCGCACTGCTAAATGCTAGATAGAAAGCATGGTTCCTGCTCAGAGGTTCCTGCTCAGAGGTTCCTCAGGAATTTATCCCCCTCTGGCTTCCCATGGCAGCAGTGAAAATTGAGGAAGAACAGCAGGAGTGACACAGCAAGTCCCTGGGTCTGAATCCCAATCACCTTGTCATCTCTGACTTGACTCTTTTCCCTGACCCCAGCCTTCCCTCTCGTGACCTCTAGCCCCACTAACAGAAGACTCTTCACTGGTGTGACTTTTGGATCCTGCCCGATGACCTGCGTTTCAAGCCCCTTCATCTTAACCTTTAGCTCTAACCTGATCTGAGGGGTTTGAACCCCAAAACAAATTGTCTTTATCACCAAGCCAGTCCTCACCTCTACCTCCCTTCACTCCAGGACCTGTCCATCTTGATCTCTGACCTCTGAGGTCCCTTACCTCCATATGTTGGGTCCATTGCACCAAGTCTGAGTCTCCATGTGCCTCAACGTTTCCTAAGAGGAGGGGCCAAAGGGCACACCCAAGGGGAAGGAGTTAGGGTTCTGCTGCCTTGTGCAAACCCAGAAGCATCCTCAGAGCAGGAAATGCTTTCTGTATGCTCAGCAGCCTCCCAGCCCACAACCAGTTGATATCTAGTATCATGGGTAGGACAGTCAGAAGAGGAAGTTATTTTGGCAGGGTGTGAGGAGGCCATCAGCAAGCAGGGAGCCTAATGACATTACTGGAAACAGAGTACCCAGGGAACAAAAAGCTGCTCCATTCACCCTCTGAGGTTAGAGAATCAGAAAGACAAGGCAAGGCGAGAGGTCTGAATGTTCCTTTACTTTTCCCTCTCCCAGCTGGGTGGTTAGGGGCAGAGGCCAGGGTCTGCCTTCCTTGGCCTCCCAGGACAGCAGGAAAGATTGCAGGTGGACAGCAGGCCTCTCTCAAACAGGGTATCCCACGGCCAACCCCACCTAAGCTTTCTGCCCTCCCAGAGGGTGGCTCACCTCTTCTGGAGGGTCTGCTCTTCTGCTCTCCTCTGGGCCCTGCTCTCCTCCGCGGTCGGGCTGGCCTTGGCTCCATGATGTGACTCTCGACTGACCAGGCTGCAGGCGGCCTCTGCGTGTTCCCTCCTCTGCTGTGTTCCTCCTCTGCTGTGCTCCCTCCTCTGCCGTGCTCCCTCCTGCCGTGCTCCCTCCTCTGCCGTGCTCCCTCCTCTGCCGTGCTCCCTCCTTTCTTTCCTAGCCGGCCGGTGAGCAGAGGTCCCATCTCCCTGAGCTCAGCTGACAGCTCCAGAGACTAAAGTCCTCTCAGGAGGAGGTGGCCTCCAGGAGTATGATAGGTTATTTGATCCGGAGGGCAGTGCTTCTCAGCTACGGGTTCTGCTGGCTGTCCAGAGGTGGACTGGATGCAACCCCCCAACAGCCCAACCACCACACAGATGCCCAGCTGTGAGGTAGCCTGCTCTCCCTCCCACTGGAGTGGTGGCTGTGCAGGTTGTGGGAAATCTCTTTTCTAGCAGGCTGACGGTCGAGGTGGAGTCAGAACCTCTTCAGGTAGCAGTGCACTTAGCTCCCGTAGACCATGAGATAAGGTGTGCAAAAGAACCTTGTCAACTCAGAAAACACTGTGTGCGTGTGATTAGTAGTTTGACACCTGGGACAACTCTGGTGCTGTGGCTCCTCCAGGAAGTGCTGGGTGCTAAGGCCTCCGACTGTCAACACTTCCTTACACCTGCTTGGATTAGTATGTAGGCAAAACAAACATGTCTTTGGGACCTAAGGAATTCCAGGCATTGTCCCATAGGGAAGAACCAATTTAAATCCCCCTCTAACTCCAGGCTGTAATTTCAGGCAAGTGACCGAAATACTTTAAGCCACAGTTTCCTCCTCTAAAAAAAAAACAGGGGAAAAGTCACCTCACAAGATTACTGTAAATGCAAAATGAGGTAGTCCAGGTAAAAGCACATGGTCCAGGGCCCAGCTCATGGGGGGAGCTCAATAAATAATAATTTCTTTCCCTTTTTAGTAGGAAGTAACAGAGGGGTAAATGCTTTGAGAGTTCCTCAGAGTTGGGTTCCTGCTGGGATTAACTAATAATTCTTTCTCTCCCCTGTGTCCAAAGATCAATGTTAGAAACAGGATCACAACTTAGACCAGGCCATGGGTTCAATGTCTCCCCACCTCTACCTCCCACCCCTCATTCCCTGCTGTTTAGTTGAGTGAGGCTTCAGGGCTTGAAAACTCTGCCAATGGCTGCCTTCTTTGTTCCAAGTGCAGCAAGAAGGACCGAAGGTGGTCCACAGGAAAAGAGAGCTGCTATGGGGGGTAGGGGACCAGAGGCTCCAGGAACATAAGAGGTGGACACAGAGACGTAGACCAGAGAACCCCAACACAGCTTTATTAACACTCCAAGCCAACACCAACAATCTTTCCAGGTTGAGGTCCTAGGGGTGAAGGGTCAATGGGGCAGGGCCTGAAAGTGGGGTTTGGAGCTCAGGGCCCCTAAGTTACTCATTACTCAATAAATGATGCAAGATGATAGCTCCTGCCAGTGGCCATGTGGGTCCACACCTGGCCTTAGCCGCTGCTCCCGGTGGAGCAAGGGGAGCTTCCATTGCTGTCCGAGGACCCTGGCAGAGGCTGGCCCATCCGATCCACACACCAGCAGGGACCTCGGCGCTGCCCCTGGGAGGAGCGGCACTGGGGAGAGAGGCATATGGATCAGAGGTAAGGCCAAGGCTCCAGCAGGAGAGGTGGGAGGGGTTCCATGATAGGAGGGGATGATGTGTGGACTCCTATGTCTGAGTATGCGGAAACATCTGAGAGTTTTCAGGACCGTAAGGCCTGCTGGGTTCCCCTCCCTTGCTTCTCCTCTTTTCCACCCACAAAATTGTGCCATTCTTCCAGGCTAGAACAGTAGTTCTCGAAATGTGGTTCCCAAACCAACAGCATCAGCATCACCAGGGACAGAGTTAGAAATGTAAATTCTCCGGCTTTTTGTGTGGGCTCAGCTACCTGTGTGTTCACTGCCTCTAGGTGACTCTGATGTACCTCACATTTGTGCACCTCTGAGTTAGGCAGTCTAACTCCGCTACTACAGTGTGTGATTGTTTAGTTTCTGTGTAGACCCTAAAGTTGCAAGATCCTTAAAGGCAAGGACAATGTCTTATTTATGCAACTATATAAGACCGCTCCGCACCCCCCTTCCCAATTCCTACTTCCTGGTAGGAGCCTGTACTGATGGACCAAAAGGAGGAGAGGAGCGGCCTTACCTGCCGTTTCCGGTAGAAGCCCCGATGGTCACAATTCGGCACGTAGAGGGTGTGAGACCCTCGGTAGACCTCAGTTTGAAGTTGCTGCAGCACTGAGTCCAGATGTTTGCGGCACGGACCCTGGTGGAAGGGAGAGCAGGCAGCTCAGAACCACTTCAGCCAAGCTCCACAGCACAGTCCACTGGCCCTACCAGGGCTGACTTGGGAGACTTCTCTGAGCCCAAGAAAGCAGTCTCAGGTGGGCATCTCCAGGGCTCCCTACCCCACTGCTCCCTGCCAGCCCCAAACTCACCATCTCAGTGTCTCGGATAGCTCCAGGATTGGGCCTGGAGGGAGTGGTAGAAGTCCCTGGGTTCCTCTGTTGGTCTTTGCGATTCATTTCCTGTTGGCGAGTAGACCCCGCTTGGGGTTTACTCTCCTTAGGATTTTCCCCTACAGCCACAAGAGAATGGGGGAAGAAGAGGCCAGAAATCAGCCAGATGTCAAAGACCAGAGGAAAAGAGCCTTGCTCACCCCCTACTCGCTAAAGTGGGTGGAAGAGAGAGAATTTCGGGGGTTAGACCCTGGCTCCACCCTTACCTTCTCCCAGCCTCAGCTTCTTTCTCTGGCAAATGGTATTATTACCTTTACTGACAATATCCCCAGACAAGTTTTATAGTTTATAAGGAAAAAGCGCTTTGAAAAGCAAAAATCAGGAACAAATACAAATACAATAGTTGTCCCACATCTGTGGTTTCAGTTACCTGTGTTTAACAGAGGTCTGAAAATATTTGATAGAAAATTCCAGAAAGAAACAATTCATAAGTTTTAAATTGCTTGCCGTTCTGAGTAATGTGTTGAAATCTCATGCCCTCTTACTCTGTCCTACCCAGATGGGAATCATCCCTTTGTCCAGTGTTGCCTTTTAAGTGAAAAGGTGAAAGTTCTTGACTTAATAACAAAAAGAAAACATATCTAATGCTGAGGTTGCTAAGATCTACAGTAACAAAGAATCTTCTATTCATCAAATTGTGAAGAGGGAAAAAGAAATTCATGCTAGTTTTGCTGTCAAACCTCAAACTGCAAAAGTTACAGCCGCAGTGTGTGGTAAGCGCCTAGTTAAGATGGAAAAGACATTAAATTTGTGGGTGGAAGACGCCGACAGAAAATGTGATGCAATTGATGGCAATGTGTTGCCACAGAAAGCACTGAGCTTCTATGAAGACTCCAGCAAGGAATCCCTTGAAATAAGTGACACCTACACATTTACTGAAAGTAAAGGGTGGTTACACATTTTCAAGAATGGGTTTAGACTGAAAAATATAAAAATTACTGGAGAGGCTAGATCTGCTGATGAAGAAACCGCTGCCATATTTCTGGCAGAGTTGAAGAAGTTGTTTAGGGTTTGGTACTATCTGCAGATTCAGGCATCTGCTGGGTAGGTGTCTTGAATCTTATTCCCCCAGCGGATACACTGGGAGGCCTTGGGTTTGGGGTGAAAAGACCTGACTGTTCCACAGAAGGCCAACAGGGGGTGCACCAAGGCAGGGAGATGGGGCAGAAGAACAATGGACGTGGAACTGGTCGCAGGGACCCAAGTGGAATGTGTGTGTCCCTGCTATGACCCTGCTGTGACTCAGCTGACCTCTCCCAGGCCTGAGCAGTGGTTACTTTAGGGGCAGTGGGGCCTCTCTTTTCTGGTTCCCTGTGTCTCAGCCCAGCTCAATTCCAGCGGTCCTCGAGCATGTGAGATTCTGAATGTACCATTCTGCCCTGAATGGGCAGAGGGCAGTTTGCAACAGGGCGGGGAATAAGGAGCCTCCAATCCGCAGTCTGCTCCTGGCTCTGGAGAAGATTTACACATGGTGTCTGGGGTGCCTGGGGCGATCTCAGGATGGCATAGGGTGAGGAGATAAGTCAGAGCATCAGGGCAAGGAAAAGGCAGGGAGGGAAGCATGCACTGCTTGGAATTCACCCAGCTGTAAAATTAGATATTGTGACTGCTGGAAAGATCGTTTCTCCCCCTCTGTGCCTAAAGCAAGCTCTGTTCAGTTCCCCAGACCTCAAACCTAGACAGTGCTCACATCTGCCTACGTACTCACAGCCAGAGTAGAGCCGGAGCCACTTCCTCTGTAGGAGTCTGATCCTCTTCCCTCCACACTCCTTAGCCCTGGCCTCTCATTCTCTCCATTTGGCACCTACCATGACCATGCTCCCACTGCCTCCTCTGGCCCACATGGACCACCCCTTTGAGGAAGAACTCCTAGCAGCTTGGACACTTGCATTTGAGACTAATTCCCTATTTCTTCACATGGAAGAAACCAGGGAGATGGGGCAGAAGAGCAACGGATGCAGCTCAGATGCCCCTGGAGTGGGAGCTGTTTGCATTTCCTGCCCTCCCCATCTCTCTGCTGCCCCCCATTTCTGGGGTTCTGACTCACTTCTGTCCCACCCACTCAATGACTCAGCCTTCTATTCTCCTCCCTGGGGTGGGGTAGGTGGAGGGTTCTGAACAGCTAGCTTTAAATCATAACTCTGATTTTGCAGATTCTTTCTTTTCCCACCACTCACCCCATCCCCCAGGGGCCCCAAGTACCTGCCCTTTGACCCTAGTCTAGTCTGAAATAACTCTGGGTTTGGGGCATCGTCTGTTCCAGACCTCATATTCAGGTGCTTTGGACACTCTGATATTAAGAGGCGAGGAGGAGATATTTCTCAGGGTGTGCGGATTTGGGAGCCTAGGGTTTCCGTCCCCTTTCTTCAAATGGAAGCTGAGAACAACATCTGGGACCTTTTTCCAGCTTGGGGTTTAGGGCTGAAGGAGTTGGGCCTCTGTGGCATATGACATGGCCCTAAACCCCTCCGGAACCCCGCCCCTTTCCCCTCAAGACAAAAAATAGAGGGAGCAAAAAATGTTGAGAACTCAGACAACTCCCTGCCTTATCCTCAGGACGCTAGCTAGCCTCACCCAGCCTTCTAGCTGACCCCGCAATTGCCCCTTCATCTCCCTAACGTGGCCCCCAGGGCTGGAGAGAAGTGTCTACGGCAGGACCTCGCAGGGCTACCCGCGCCCATCTCTTCAGGACCCTGCCTGGAGAGTAGCGGGTCGCACAAGGCCGGGGCAAGGGCGGGGCGCGGACTCACCCGAGGGCGTGCGGGCCCGCCGGCAGCGGCCGCGGCCCAGCAGCAGCGCCCGCAGAGGTGCCTCCTCTTCCTCGGGCGGCTGGCATTGCAGTCCTGGGGCGCAGTTAGGGGTGTAGACCCCGCACGGCTGCCCCTCCCTCCTGAGGCAGCCCCCAGCTTCCGCACAACCCTCAGCCGGTAGCCCCGCATCCTCCTCCTCCACGCACTCCCCTGGACAACCCGCCTGCACCCCCTGCCCGCAGCCTGGGCACCGTGCCAAGGCGCCTCCTGGGCGGGCAGCGAGCAACAGAGTTAGCAGCAGTGGAGGCAGAAGCCTGTGGGGGGTCATGGTCAGGACTTTTGCCCCGTCCACTCCTCCCAGAGCAGTCGTAGCGCGGCTGCTGCCCGCCACCGTCCCTTTGCCTTAAGTAGCTCCGGTCAGAGGCTAGGCCCTTTAAGAGCCAGGTGAAGGAGGGTGGGAGGAAAAAGGCAGAGGCATTCCCTAAACTGGGTGGGACTGGAGAGGCCCGCCCCACCTGGATCCTCCCCACTTTTCTCTACTCCCTCCCTTCCCAGTTGCTGTTTGCTTTCCAAATTACTCTGCTTTTTCTTGCTTTGTTCCCGGGAATCTCGCCCGGAATTTGGGAGCTGGACAGCTGGCTGGAAGAACTGGAGGGTGGGAAGGGGTGGAAGGAGGCGAGGACAGAAGTTGGGATGAAGAGAAAATCTGAAACCCAGTTCGTGTGTAGCTGCAGGGGTATGCAGGGGCTCCCGTGGGGAGTGAGAAGATGGCAGTCTAAAAGTGGACAGAGAAGAGATGGTGCCTGGGAGTCGTGAGAGGGCTGGGGGTGCATGAAAAGAGGAAAAAGTCCGAGATGATGGATAATGGAGTCTTGGGAGTACCGACTGCTGATGGGAGAAAGTAGGTCAAGGGCAAAGAGAGGAAGAGTAATACTGAGGGAGGAGCAAGAGAAAGTGTCCCTGAAAACGGGTGTCAGGGGGACCAGACTGGGTAAATTGATAGAAAGGATTGGGGGACAAGGTGGGAGGCACACCTTGAATGAACTGTTGGAAACCTTAGCATTACAGTGGAGCCAGGGCAGTCTGGAAGGATTGCAGAGGGGTCAGTGTACAAGGGTGAGAACCTGGGGGTAGGAACAGGGGAGGGGGTGATTGGCCAGTTGAAATTATAGGGGTGGAGCAAAGTCAGAGGAGCCCATAGTCTTGGTGCTGTTAGGAACACTGGTCAGAGAGCAGGACACACCCCCTGACTTCCAACCTCACTCCTTTGTTAAGGTCAGCCTACCCTCCATTCCTCTCCTTTTCCAGAACCTGTCCCCCATCCCACCCAGACCCAGTATCATCCAGTGAATTATCTGGATTCATCAGGTTGTGCTGTGCACAGGGGATGTCCGAAGGTGACTGAGGGCCTCATTACACAAGCCTGTTTCTTCACCCCATTACCCTTCCCCAGGGAGTTCCCCACCCATCCCCAGCACTTCCAGCCCAGCTTTCCTTCCTAGAGGGAAGAAGGACGTTTGCCGTCAGCAACCCACAACGCCAGGCTCTGGATTATGCAATAGCCATCTCATTCTTTCCTAAAACAAGTGTTCTGGGCACTGACTCAGTTTAAATTCTGGGCCCCCAAGCAAGAATGTTAGCAAAGGCTTCTTGAACTTTTAGGTAAATATGAAATAAAAAGAATGGCACTCCCACCCCTCCAAGGCCTACCCTGGGACTTTAAAAGCTGCATTTGGGGAGTAGGGTCTTTCACCAGCCCTGAGATTGGACAAGTGGGGAGAAGGAGGTTTGGGGGAGTGGGAGTGGGCAGCTCTCCTCCACCCTGTGAGGCTCTGTGATCTCCTGACCTAAGCTCTAACCCCAGGGTGGAGAGCTCTGTCCTTGCCTCAAACTCTTATCTCTATTTATTTTGCCCTGCACATGGTTCTGGCTAAGGCTTTTCTCCTGGGCTTCAGCAATCCACTCCTGAATAAGACAGGCCTGTGGGAAGTTGGGATGGGGATCAGTTGGCTGTGCTCCCTGCAGGATCTCAGCGTGATTTTAAAAATATGTTTGTGCTCTTCCTTGGTAGTTTATACTGCAGAAAAGCCCAGTCCTCTGCTAGCCTCTTACACCTACCACTCTCTTCTTAATACTCTCACCTCGAACTCTCCCTTCCGTCATCCCACACTGCCCCCACCACCCTACAGATTTAATGCTTGCACCTCCCCAGCTTGGTCTCTCCCTGAAGTCTAAGCTTGGTTACATGATCCAGTACAGCTGACCACCCCAGTACTGCGCTTTCCTTTTACCCATGCCCCAGCATGGATGTCCAGAGCTTTGCATGGTCAGTGCTGGGGTTTAACCAGGCTCTTTCTTGCATACTGAGACTCATGAATTCTGCTTCTTCTCCCGTAGGGATGCCCTCCACCTCAGTATCCAGAGCAGGGACCTAAAGTACATAGTGGGCACTGAGGATGTAGTGTGTGCCAAGGTGCAAACCCCTGGGAATCTGTCTGGCCTCTGTGTGACAGGACTTTGCTGAAAGCTTCTGCCAGAGCTGTGAAAAGGCTAAATAGCTTGGGCTATAACTTAGGCTTTTCCATAAATAAACTCTGCTGGGATTCCTCGTCCTCTTGCACGTTACATTCTGTCCTCCTGTTCCTTATATTCTGCATCTCTCATGCCCAGCCCCTTCCTCCAAATCCATGACACTATCAGGTGCTGACTTCTTTTTGAGAACAAGGCTGTAAAGGATAAGGCTTGCCAGGACACTTTTGAGCTTCAGTCTGAGGAAAGGCAAGTGATGACATAATCCAAAGATTAAAAAAAAAAAAAAAAAACCCAGAGAGGAGACAGTGATCACATCATGGCATGGCCTAAGTCTGTAAGGCTGATGGGAACTGTTATGATGACCTCAGCTGGTCTCCAGGCTCCGTTTCTGCCATCTATTCCACACACAGCTTCCAGTTGTCCTGCTGATGCACAGTCCTGCTTGTATGACTCTCTTCCTCAAAGGCCTTTGGTGGTACTCCATGTCTACCCCCCCCCAACACCCCATAGAACCCATCTGGCATTCATAGCCCTGTGGACAATGGCCCTGGAAGTGCACCATCTTTAGCCAGCTGGTTGCATCACCTTCCCCAGAACCCCTGGCATTTTCCCATCTCTGGGCCTGAACTGAGATAAGGGGAAATGAAGGTGTAGTATAATTGGTGCTCAGATGTAATTACTTCCCCTGACTCCAAGGTTTTAGCTCACAAGGACTAAACCTCCCTACACTCCCCTTACCACAAACCAAATTTTGTCACCTCTTCCCTACCTGCTCAGCCAGCTGTCTGCCTTCTTCTGAATTCACCTCCATTACTGTGTTGCTATCTTACATTTTCGTTTATTATTATTATTTTTTATGTCTTATTTTTCCATTAACATTGTGAGTACTTTAAGATTGGGACCTCCTACTTTCTTCATCTCTGGGCCCCCAGCTTCCAGTCCATACAAGGATTTGGAATTGATATAAGTTAAGGTTAATGTTTTAGGTGGGAGCAAAGGCAGTCTTGGGGAAGGCATTGAGAGGTGAAGGAGTTCCTTTCCTAAGGCTCTTCAGTATTAGATACTTTTGAGTGAGCCCAGCCCTCCCCAAGGTGCTCTTGTCCCTCCCACCTCTTATCTCCTCTCTCTTTCCTCTTTTCCTCCTTGCTCTCAGAGTAAAGGTCCAAGAGTTAAGAGGCCCAGAGTGTGTTCAGGGTTCAATAGAAGAAGGAAATTGGGCCTCAGGATAAATCAAAGAAGGCTTCCTGGAGAACAAGGCTTTACCACGGAGCTTGGGAGAAGAGACGGGTATGGTTGAAGAGAGGGGAGGTGGAGGGCAGCTCAGATAGGAAGGCACATCTTTGTGTAACAGATACGAAGATAAAGGGTCAGGGAGGGCAGAATAGTGTATGTGTGTATACGTGTGCATGATAAGTATTTGTCTAGGATCCCAATGATATCAGAGAAAGAAGAGCTGGGAAAGGAGCAAAGCAGTTTTCTAAACAGGGCTGGAGTCAGCCAGATGGCTGTGAGCTAGGAATCATTGGTAGACAAAAAGCAATGACTGGGGAACTGATATTTGCTTTTTTTTTTTGTAATTAAATGAATAAAAGTATATTCAGTAGAGTCATAGAGCATCTATTTATGTGGATGTAACATAAGTAGAATGTAGACTGTAACAAATGAATCTAACTGTATTATACATTTACTGCATAAGCACACTGAAGGGGGTGAGGAAAAAAGGTGCTGACCTAAGTAACTTTGGAAAAACAATGTTTGACTAGAAACTATAAGTCTAAAGATAAAAAGAAGAACATATTCTACATAAACACTATACTTTAGTTGATAATTTCTCTCATGAGCTTATGGGTTACAAATTTTTGAAACTGCTTTACATGTATACTGGGGTTGATTAAGTAAGTAATGGACATTGAGAGCCAGCTTTCTCATGTTAGGGAGAGAATTTACAGATGAGCAAGGGGGAAGGCTAGTATGAACCCTGTGGTACTTGGTTAGAATCTGAGACATCAGTATGAACTCATGTTTTACACACACACACACACACACACACACACACACACACACAGAGAGAGAGAGAGAGAGAGAGAGAGAGAGAGAGAGAGAGACAGAAACAATATAGATATGTGTATATATATGGGTTAGCATAATACATGTATTACCTTCCCTGAGAGGGTCCAGAAACAATGACACTCCAACAGTGGTGAGCATTCCTAGAATCTTGATCTTGGTTTCCAAATACTATTCTCCAATAAAAAGAAACAAAACTTTCAGAAACATCTGATTCTAGGTCTAGGGCAGGGAAATTCAAGATAAGCTGGAGCATCATATGGAACCAGAAAGTAAGGAAGCACTAAAAAAAAAAAAAAATCAAAAGGGTGGGAGCATATGAAAGAGATATAAAAACTAATCTGAAAGAGCTCCCAATAGTCAAAGCTGAAAACAATTTGAGCAACAAAATAAATAACATTATATTGGATTAAATAAGGTACGAAATAAATATATATGAATGCATATGGATTGTATTAGTTTGCTAGGGCTGCTGTAACAAAGTAACATAAATTGGGTGGTTTAAAACAACAGAAATTTATTATTTCACAGTTTTGGTGGCTAGAAGTCCAAAATCAAGGTGCTAGCAGGTCCATGCTCCTCCTGAGACTCTAGGTAGAGCACTTTCTTGCCTTTCCATAGCTTCTAGTGGTCACTATCAATCCTTGGCCATGTCCTGAGGTAAGGATATAGAAATAAGTAAGACGTGACTCCTGCTTCCAACAAGATCACAGTCTAGTAGAGCAGGGGTCCTCAGTCCCTAGGCCATGGACCGGAACTGGTTTGTCGCCTGTTAGGAACTGAGCTGCACAGCAGGAGGTGAGCAGCAGGCAAGCAAGCAAAGCTTTATCCATATTTACAGCCGCTCCCCAGCGCCAGCATCACCGCCTCAGCTCCATCTCAGATCATCAGGTATTAGATTCTCATAGGAGCACAGGTCCCTGGTGCCAAAATGGTTGGGGATCGCTGTAAGAGGATGGTCACATGAACTATTGATTAATAATAATAATGATAATAATAATTTATATTATCTAATATTTTCTATATGCAAGAACTGTGCTGAGCTCTTTACATTTAATCTCCACTATACATTTATAAGGTGGGTAATTTTATTATTCCCAATATCCATTCCATAGGAGAGCACTGAGGTTTTAAAGGAAGAACTGCTGGAGCAGGGATTTGAATCCAGATCTTACTTGAGCCCTCTGTGACTTGCCTCATTGTCACCAGCCTCCTAATAATTTGGGGGCATGTTTGTTGGAGGTCTTTGCTTAGAAACATCTGCTGGGCAAATCCATTCCCAAAAGGCCTCTTCATGGGCTATGGATTACACTCTGAAGGACTTTTACATATGATCACTTAGTCTGGGAAAAGGGCCATTTCACAGAGCATCTGTGGTTAAATTCTGAACTCTTAATATGTTGCCATAGCTGAAATAGCTATTAGAATATTAAGCAACAGAAGGAAGAATTTGGGAAATAATCATAAGACATTTCTGAGGCTCCTAATGGAACTTTTCACCTATCATTATTTCAAACTCAAACTATCTGAAACTATACCTATCTGAAACCATCTCCCCCACGAAACATTCCTCAGCTTTTATTTTATTTTATTTTTTGCCACTGGTCTCATCACTCTCTCAATTTCCTGCTCATTCTCCACTCTTCTCTTTTTCATGAAATTACTCGTTCCAGTTGGTTACTCCCTCCTAATGGTTCCCCCATCTGGTCTGAAAATATTTCATTTCCATGGCTTTCTGATGGTTTGGGTTCTCATTGTCTTTCACCTGAACCATGATGATAGTTTCCTATGTACTGCCCAGTTTTCAGATATGATTGACTCTGGATCCAGACTATTCTTTCTGAAATGAAAGTAGAACATGTAATTTCCTCTGCTCAGAAATCTTCAATGGCTCCCTATTAACTCTAGCAGCAAGTCCAAATCCTTGGTTTTAAATCCACTGGTTCTATAACTCTATTATTACCTGACAAGAACTACCTACCCCTTGACCAAATACGCTGTTTGAATTCAAACATCTGAACTTCTGCTATAATTACACTCTTAACCTTCTTCTTCTTCTCTAACTACTTCTTCTCTAATTTTTATTATCAAGCTCTGAATGTAATTGAATAAGTTTGTTTACCCTAATCTCAAGGAGCTCACAGTCTCTGGAGAAAACAGACAAGCAAATCAACAATGACACTATATAAGAATAAAAAGGATCAAGGGCCAAGTGAACACAGAAGAAGTAGAACTTAAGTTTGTCTGGAAAAATCAGAGAAGGCTTCAAAGTGAGGTGGTACTTTGGTTAATTCTTAGAGAAGCAGAAATTTGTGAGGGAGAGGATTTGATGGAAAGGCCTCTAGGCAGAGGGAGCAGCATTTGCCTTTAACAACCACGTGGCTGTTTGCCATGTGCCTCTTCTTAATACCTCTTATAGTTTGTCTTGTACTTCTAGCAGCTTTTCATATACTATGTCTTGTCTACTTTTAACTAGCTTATGAACACCTTTAAAATAGGGGCCATATCCTCTACTTTCCATCTGTAAAATGGAAGTTGCAATACTTACTTTACAGAATTGTTGAGTGTTATGGATAATTCATGTGATGTACATGGTTGGCACTCAATTATTATTATTTTTCTGTAATGAATGAATTAAGTGTCTAACTTAGTTCCTGGCCCACACTAAGGTACTCAGTATTTGTTGATGAACGATCTTACTCTGCTTCCAAACTGTTGTGTCTACAGCTGGAAATATGTGCTTTGGAAGGCCTCATTGGACTGGAAGAAATGCAGGGAAAGGCAGTGTTTCAGCAAGGTGGGCTACCAGCCTGTGAGCACTAACCAAACAGATGAAGGCTCTCCAATGAAGAGGAGGCAGAGATATTCAGATTCAACCCAAGTTCACTGACTGCTTATTTATTTTTTGCATAATTCTCACGATGTTTCATTATGATATCAAGATAAGAAGAGATATCAGAGAGGTTAAATGCCTTACCAAAAGCCACACAGCTAGGTTGTGAGATACATTGGATTCCAAGTTCAATGCTCTTTTCACTTCAACACAAAAACTTTCATGATGTAGAAAAACATTAAGACTTTGAATAAGTTAAATACAGACATTCTTTTCCCTCTAAATTCTCTAAATACTCAAACCACATGTGATTTCTAGAGCCAGAGAGAGGTTGTTTTAAGGCAAATAAAAGGAAGGATTATCTTATGTTTGGGGTGGTGTGGGAATAAACAGAAGAAATGTATTAATATGAAAAACAGCACAGACTGAAAAAGAAAGAAGTTAGAAAAAATTTAATAAAATCATAGATAAAAGGTGCCTAGAAAGTCATGAAAAGACTAGATTTCCTCTTACCCCTATTCTTGAGCTATAAGACTACCCCAAGCCTCTTTCCAAAGACAGCCTGGGGCTGTTCGAGGTCTCGGCAGGCCAGCTATGTCCTCCCATAGCCTGTCTTTGGCAAATCTGTTGAAGAAAGTATTCTGGGCTGTAATAAAACATTGGTTATAATAAATATTTATTTTTCCCTCCTAAAATTTTGTCCTAAGAGTCTAGAATTTAATATTAGACAACCAGAGTAAGTTTAGGGAAATAGCAACTAAATCTCATACATCAAAATCAAATATATGCAAAATCAATATACAGAAATTGATTGTACTATATTTTTTAAATTAAGTTTATTAAGGTAACATTGGTTAATGCAATTATGTAATTTCAGTTGTACATTATAACATCTATATATTTGACATCTATATATTCTATTGTATGATTACCACTCAAAGTCCAGTTTCCTTCAGCTACCATATATTTGGATCCCTTTTACCCACTTTACCCTCACCCAATCCCCCTATGTTTGACCCCCTTTACCCCGCCTACCACTCCCCTCCTCCCCCACCCCCTATCCTCTGGTAACCACTAGTCCATTGCTCATGTCCCTGAGTCTCTGTCCTGTTCATTTGTTGCTTTTAAGTTTATATCCCACATATAAGTGATATCATGTGATTTTCAACTTTTTCTGTCTGGCTTATTTTGCTTAGCATGATTATCTTGAGGTCTATCCAGATTCTTGCAAATGGCATTATTTCATCTCTTCTTATGGCTGAGTAATATTCCATTGTATACATGTGCCACAGCTTCTTTAGCCAATCATCTATCGTAGGACGCTTTGGTTGCTTCCATGTCCTGGCCACTGTGAATAATGCTGCTATGCACATCGGTGTGCAAATATCTTTTTGGATATGGGTTTTCACGTCTTTGGGGTAAATACCTAGTAGTGGGATTGCTGGATCATATGGTAGGTCAATTCTTAGTTTTTTGAGGAATCTCCACTGCTTTCCCTAGTGGCTGTACCAATTTGAAGTCCCACCAGCAGTGTATGAGAGTTCCTTTTTCTCTGCATCCTCTCCAACATTTGTTATT
The DNA here is from genome assembly GCA_003508835.1 of Eonycteris spelaea. Classification (NCBI taxonomy): domain Eukaryota; kingdom Metazoa; phylum Chordata; class Mammalia; order Chiroptera; family Pteropodidae; genus Eonycteris; species Eonycteris spelaea. The sequence continues at coordinate 1,835,130 of PUFA01000028.1, forward strand.
ACCTGTCCTGTTGATTATAGCTATTCTAACAGATGTGAGATGGTATCTCATTGTGGTTTTGATTTGCATTTCAGTAATAGCTATGGATGTTGAGCATCTTTTCATATGTTTGTAGGCAATTGTATTTATATATATTAGCAATGAACAACTAGAAATTGAAATAAAGTAACATTTACAATTGTATCAAAATACAGAATAGTTCAGAGATAAATCTGACAAAGGATCTGCACACTGAAAACTACAGAACATTGCTGAGATAAATTAAAGTAGAAAAATAAATGGAAAGATATACCATGTTTGTGGATTGGAAGACTTCCATGCTGTTAAAATGTCGGTTCTCCCAAAATTAATCAATAAAATAGAATCAATGTGATCCCAATTAAAATTGAGATTGAGGTTTTTTTTTTTTTTTTAATTGGCAAGCTGATTTTTCAGGTGGAAAAGGATTAGCTCTAGAATAGGTCAAATCAACTTTAAAATAGAACAAAATGAGAGGACTTATACTACCTGATTTCGAGACTTATTATAAAGCTACAGTAATCAAAACATAAAGATAAAGACAGATCAGTGCAACAGATTAGAGTCCAGAAATATAGCCACATATTGATTTTTTTCTTTTCTTTAAAAAAAAAGTTTTTTTTTAACTTGCTCAAGTAATTTTCACTAAAGTGTAAAGGCAATTCAGTAGAGAAAGGATAGTATTTTTAACAAGTGCCGCTGAAACAATTAAATATCTATATACTAAAAAATGAACTTTGATCCATATCTCACACCATAACAAGAATTAACTCAAAATGAATCATTGATCTCAATAAAGTTGTTAAAGCATAACCTCAATCTAATAATGAGCAAACCAGATAGAATGAAACTGAGGGAAATTGTACAAAATAACTGGCATATACTCTCCAGGAAAGGCTAAATTACTGTCCCAGATTGAAGAGACTAACAAAACAAGACAAGCACATGTAATGTGGGATCCCGGGTTGGATCCTGTACAAGAAAAAGGACATTAGTGGGATAAGAGGTGATGTTTGAATAAGCTCTAGAAATTATTTAACAGTATCATACCAGTGTTAATATCTTGGTTTCAATGATTGTATTATGGTTAGGTAAGATGTTAACATTAGGGGAAATTGGGTGAAAAGTATACGGAATCCTATGTACTATTTTTGCAGATATATAATTGTTTCAAAATAAAAATAGTTTAATGGATTATGACTTAAATGCAAAACCTAAATCATAAAACTTCTAGATGAAAACATAGGGTAACATCTTTGTGAACTTGGGTTAGGCAAAGATTTCTTAAATAGAAGTCAAAAGCATGATTCTTAAAATAAAAACTTGATAAATTGGACATTTTCATGATTAAGAACTTCTGCTCTTTGAAAGACACTGTTAATAGAATGAGAAGACAAGCCACAGACTGGAAGAAAATATTTGTAAACCGTATATCAGATAAAGAATATGAATCCAGAATATATAAAGAACTTTCAGAATGACTCAATTTTTAAAATGGGCAAGTGATTTTAACAGACACTTCACCAAAGAAGATATATGAATGGCAAATAAGCATGTGAAAAGATGTTCAATATCATTAGTCATTACAGAAATGCAAATTGAAACCTCAATGGAATATCACTACAAACCCATCAGACTTAGGGAATTTTCATAGCTCAGGAAGAGGAGGTGGAAGAGAATAAAGGAAACAGAAGGAGCTGGAGACGAGTTGGGGAGAGTAACTTTTCAGAACTATGTATGTAATCCAAGGTCTTATTTCCAGTATGCCAGGCAGTTACTGTTTATGGTACACAAGATATGGCTTCCATTTCATTCAACATTTGTAGAGTACCTATTTATGATTATAGAATAAATCACAGGGTCTGAAAGAGCTCACAGTCTGGCAATGACAGATCTACATATATCTGTAATAATAAGAGAATGATTGTAATAAGTCCTATAAATGAGGTGTAAACGACATAATATGAGGACACAGAGGGGGAAAGCCTTCTTATCTGGAAAATTCAGTTGATGGGAGGAAATTGGGGAAGTCCTCCCAAGAATGGCGTTTAACAACCTTTAGTAGGGGTTCAGTAAATATTAGTAGCCTTCTTTCCTTCACATTATGACTCCAGCCTAACTTTCATTAAGTCACATTAAACCCCTCTGTTCCTGAACTGCATGACATTTCTTGCCACTGGCTTTTTGCATTCAAGTTCTCTCCTCCTAGAATGGAACGTCCTTTCCAGAATGTGCGAAAGGGGACATGAAATGGAATTCGAGAGAGTATAAAGCACATGGTAATAGTATAGCTCGGGAGACTATAAAGCATAGTTACATTAAGCGTAAAAACTATGGAGGCTAGCCTCAGGCTCTTCATCTGCAAAAAGGAGATAATAACAAGATTCATTTCATAAGGTTGTTGAATAAATTAAAAGGAAATTCCCACAAAGCTTTTAGCGTCACATCTGGCATAGAACGAACGCTCTGGGAACGCAGTATTTGTAGGTGCGCAGTGTTCTCCGATTGCCTCGCCCATGGCAGGAGCCATCCCTTGACCCCCCTGTCAATGCCAAAGGCGCCCAGCACGTCTCCCGCGCACCGCCACGCAGCCTCCCACCCTCCCAACACTCGGGTTTATCAGACCCCGCCCAGCGCTAGGTACCGGTTCACCGGGGCGCGCTCGACCCTGCCTCGTTCTATTATTGGCTCTTGCAGATGCCTGTCATCCTAGACCATTTCGGATTGGGGGATGGTGGTGATGGGCGTGCGACGGAGAGCGTAGGAAGGGCGGGGACCCGGATGTGTGTGGTGGCGGCGGCCGAAGAGCTAGAGAGCGAGCTGAGAGGCCTATGGATGAGGAGGACGCGGCGGCCCCGGTAGGCGGAGATCGGGGGCGGTGTCCCAGAGGTCTCAGGTCGCCCTAGATCCTGAGGCGGAAAGCAGGAGTCCTGGCCTGGGGCTCCGGGTTCATGGGCGGGGCCTTGCGCTCAGGTCTGTGGGGCTTACTCCCTCAGGACCCTGGGCCGGGTGTGGGGCCTGGGGAGACTGGGCGTAGTCACACTGACGGGCTGGCCCCATTGCCCCCGGGTCTCGTCTGAGTGACCAGGCCGTGCCCGGGATGGAGGCGGGGCCTGCTGCGGCCGCCCCTGTCCGGTGTCATGGCCGTGGAGTTCTGGGCAAGCACATGCCCCTAGGTTTGGGGCGCCAGTATCTGCCTCTTGTCGATCCCTGGCCGAGTGCCGGGAAGGTAGTCCTACCGCTGTCCTGCAGGTGCCTACCCTTCTGGTTCACCTGGTGGCTTGTAGCTACTGCTAAAGGGTTTAGTATGCGCATTGGGATTGAATTCAGCCCAGCCATGGCTTACTAAGCACCTACTGTGTGCAGGGTACTGTCAGCCTTGATGGGACCCCTGTCTCGGGGTTTGGGGGTGGAAAGAAAAGTACCACACCTTTTTCTCACTTCTGGCTCCCAGGAAAAATTCTTTCATTCATTCAGATGTTAGCACCAGTTGGTGGTTTAAATACCAGGATGGAATCATCCTACTCCTCTAAGTCTTCACTGCTACCATTTTAGTGGATACCATCTCTCATCTGGACTGGTGCGACAACCTCTTAATTGTTCACCATTCTTGCTCTTCTTATAATCAGTTCTCTAACCAACAGCCTAAATAACCTTTAAGACCAGACAGAGCTTAACATCGTGTCATTTCCTTGCTTAAAACCTTCAATAGGTTTCCCATCACACTTGGAATAAAATGCAAACTTCTCACTATGGTCTATAGCAGTGGTCCTCAACCTTTTTGGCACCAGGGACCTGTGCTCCTATGAGAATCTAATGCTTGATGATCTGAGGTGGAGCTGAGGCGGTGATGCTAGTGCTGGGGAGCGGCTGCCAATACAGATGAAGCTTGTTTGCTTATCTTCTGCTCACCTCTTGCTGTGCGGCCCTGTTCCTAACAGGCCATGGACTGATACCAGTCCACGGCCCTGGGAGTTGAGGACCCCTCGTCTATAGGGCTTCGATCTGGCTCCTGCCTTCTCATCCTCTTGTACATTCTCTTTCACATTCCCTACACACCTGCCATGCTGGCTTTTCTATTTCTCTACCATGTCAGCTCTCCTCTCTCCAAGACCTCTGTCCTGGCCGTCCCCTGTGCCTGGATTGCTCTTTCTTGGGCTTGTCATGTGCCTGGCTCTTCTCAACTCAAATGTCACCTTCTCAGAGAGGCTTTCCTTAGATGGAGTTCACCATATACTTTATCACCTCACAGCTTTTTCTTCCACTGTCTAACATTCTCATATGTTTTTATTTTCTGCCACACCTCGTTAGACTAGAATGGAAGCCCTCTTAAATGGGAGTCCCATCCATCTTCTTCACAGTGTGTCTGTCCCTAGCACCTAGAACAGTACACATAGTAGGAGCTCAGTAAATGTTGAATGAAAGGATGAAGATGGGAATTATTGTGGTCAATCTTGGCAACTGGCTTAAAGTCCATTGCCTTCTCCACATTCTAGGTCAAACAGGCTGAGGTGCTTTGCTTAGGGCCCTGCTCCCTCTTTAAGCCCCTTTTGCCCACCCGCAGGTTTGTTCTCATGAACAAGATGGATGACCTCAACCTGCACTACCGGTTTCTGAATTGGCGCCGGCGGATCCGGGAGATTCGGGAGGTCCGGGCTTTCCGGTATCAGGAGAGGTTCAAACACATTCTTGTAGATGGAGACACTTTGAGGTGAGTTTAGGGGAGTTATTTTTACATTTTCCTTTCTGTGCTAGATCTTAGAGATGAAAAGGGGCTTTTTTTTTCAGAGGCAGAGGACAGTCTAAACTGCACTGGGAGGAGAATGTTGACCTTGAGGCTTTCTTGAGTGGAGCGGTGTGTGCTGCTTCCCCCTACATTCCCTTCTGCCTGTGTCTCTGGGTCACTGTCTAGTCTGCATTGGAAGCAGTTATGTGAGAGATAAGGAGGCTGCTGGGGCCTCAGGAGTTGCCTAAGTACCTTGTTTGAGAAGGACTCCAGTGGGTCTGTGGAGTGTCTGGGGTCTCCAGCCTGCGTCTCAGGGGTTGCCTTAGATGAAGAGTGGCCCATTTTCAGAGGCAGTGGATTTTTCTGTTTGGGGAAAGGCATTTATTAGTGCATCCTGCCCACCACCTTCCACAACCTTTTAGTTTGTGTGTACGTTTATTTTCTCTCTTTTTTGGCTCGAACCCCTTCTCTGACTCCTTCTGAGCCTAACTCTCTCACAAAGTTGTCACTGAAGAGAGAAAGAAGTAGTGCTATTTAGCCTAGAGACAGGAAAACAGACATGGAGACTGAATAACTGCCTTCCAATCTACAAAGGGCTTTGGTAGAGAGGATAAAGACCAGCCTTTCTCCTTTCCACTGAAGACAGAGCCAAAGGAAAAGGGCTGAAGCTGCAGCATCAAGGATTGAGATTAGACAGGGGTATGAGACCCACAATAGGCAATTAAGAGAATCTCTGCTTTCCCCCCCCCTGGAAATGAAGAAGCCAGGCTTGCATTGGTCTGGTGTGGGTTGGCCCCTAACTGGAGGCAGCAGGAGGGGTGGGTGACCTCAAGTATCTTGTTACGGTATCTGTGCAGATGTTCTGAAGTGTGGCCTAATGGATTCTCCTCTGTGCTGGCTTTGGCAGGGTGGCGGTTGGGGATGTGAGGCCCTCCCCACAACTCTTGGGCTAGGCTGCTAATGGAACTCCCCACTCATTCCTCCCTCAGTTACCATGGAAACTCCGGTGAAGTTGGCTGCTATGTGGCTTCTCGGCCCCTGACCAAGGACAGCAATTACTTTGAGGTGGGCAGAGCAGGGGGTGAGATCATTAAGCTCCAAGGAGTTTTTTAATTAGATTCATGATCTGGGCCTTTTACTTTTCCATCAGGGCTGTCCTGTTGGCTGGCAAAAGAGCGCAGGATGGCACGGTGCCTGATCTGAGAGATAGGTGCCCTAGAGTCCTGTCACCCCATCCCTTCTGTTCTTATGCCCCTCATCTAGTAGACTCTGACCCACATCCTGGATTTGAACCTATGTCTTTTCCTGTTCCCTAATCCAGGCATCTACTTCATCTCCTATCTTGTTCCATCGATTGGAAATTATTTTCTAAGTAATCATGGTAAAATAGGCCCCCACTCCCTCAGTTTCCCTCTGAGTGCCCTGTCTTTCTCTGATTCCCATGTGTGTTGTCTCTTTGAGCCTCAGCCTTCTTTGATATCTAACTCCCGTCCCCTGTACCGCTAGCAGTTCTCATTTCCCATCCCTGCTAACCGTGCCCTGCTCTTCTCCCTCCAGGTGTCTATTGTGGACAGTGGGGTCCGTGGCACCATTGCCGTGGGGCTGGTCCCTCAGTACTACAGCTTGGATCACCAGCCTGGCTGGTTGCCTGACTCTGTAGCCTACCATGCTGATGATGGCAAGTGAGTTGCTCCTGTGGAACCTGACCTTCTTCCTCTGGATTCAGGAATCTTAGATATAAAGGACTGCCTCAGAGTGCCTTTTGTTATTTCTTCACCTGTCTTGGGATATTTTCGTAGACTTTTCTGATTAGGATAGAAAGGTGGCTTGATGGCTACACTTAGAAGTTTGCAGACTTAGAGGGAAGGGTGGGACTCACACCAGAACATAGGCAAATTCCATCACAGAGTGAGTGGGGGCAGTGAGATGTGGCCTCAGCTATTGACACTGGGGAGAAGTTGGGAGGCCTGGCTTGGGTCATGTGTCTGTGCTGCTCTGTCCACAGGCTGTACAATGGCCGAGCCAAGGGTCGCCAGTTTGGGTCAAAGTGCAACTCCGGGGACCGGATTGGCTGTGGCATTGAGCCTGTGTCCTTTGATGTGCAAACTGCTCAGATCTTCTTCACTAAAAATGGGAAGCGGGTAAGTGGGAAATCCCAAGTAGAATTTGAACAGCTTGAAGCTGTTTAAGAATTTGTGGGAGTGATAAGAGTCTGCTGGATGAGGCTTGCCCAGGGACCCACGGGCTTAGTTCCCATCTCCTTCAGTCCAGTATCAGGTTCTTCCGAAGTCTCTTGTGTGTAGGAGAATACACTTTTCCTGCCCAGGGGAAGCTGGGACATTACCCATTTGACAAATGCAGAGGGACAGTTAGTGCAGTGGAAGATGAGCAGAAGTTCTAGGTGACAGAATTGGGTGATTTGGGGGAGGATTTCGAGCAGGAAGAAGAGAGATTATGGCCTGGCTGTATAAGCTGGAGGTCTTCTCTGGATTTTCCACTAGAATATTTTCAAGGATGTGTTCTTTTGTGTTTTCTTTTCCTTGTTTCACTTCTTCCATGTTTAGAGAGAGACTAGTAGTGGAGAAGAGAAGGGATAAAATGCATGGAGAGAGCCACACGGCTTCTTTCTTTTCCTTCCCAGCTCCATTTCCTACCCTGGGAAAACTGCTTCCTCAGGCCTTGGCTGAGAGGTCCTGTTCCCTCAGTGTCTAGGCCTCAGCACTTTCCTGCTCCACTGCATACTCCCTCATACCAAAACTATTTGGCAGCAAGTTGAGAGACCTGTGTTTGCTTTCTAGCTCTGTGGATACCTTACTTGGCAGGAGTATTTAACAGCTTTAAATTTTTTCTGTACCTCTGTTTTTCTGTCTGTCAGTGTGTGTGATTATTATTTATTGCATCATCATGTCAAAAGTACCCTGTGAGGAATTAAATGAGCTATGGAAAGTGAGTTAGAAGTCAGCTCCTTCCTTCCCTCCACTGCAGGTGGGCTCCACCATCATGCCCATGTCCCCAGACGGGCTGTTCCCAGCAGTGGGCATGCACTCCCTGGGTGAGGAGGTACGGCTGCACCTCAATGCTGAGCTGGGCCGTGAGGATGACAGTGTCATGATGGTGGACAGTTATGAGGATGAATGGGGCCGGCTGCATGATGTCAGAGTCTGTGGAACTGTAAGTAAGGGGCAGTGGGGCAGTAGTGGGTTGGGTAGGGAGGGCTGGGCAGAACACCTGTGGGCCACATAAACTTGGCTGAATTGCTTAGAATTGGGGGTGAGGACAATGTTGTTTTTAGGGTTTAGGGAAATGGGAATTTTGGCAGGGCAGCCCGTGGCCTTGAAATTATTCTTTGAGTCTTCATCTGTTTTTCTCCTTTGTGCTGATTCTCTTTCTTCCCTTGCCCTTCATTTGAGAGCTTTACTCTTAGAACAGGTAGTAGTTCTCCTTTGCCTTTTTTGCTTCCTTCAGCACCTGGTGCCCTCTGCTGCCCTGCACGCCTGTCTTTGAGAGGCTGGAGCTAATTGGGAGGCAGGATGCCCAGATGCCCCTTTAGGCTTGATTTCAGCTTAGCTGGCCCAGGCTTTCCATTCATCATTCTGTGGGGCAGATGTGATCACAAGTTCCACTCATGTGGGGGAAAGTTCTTTGAGATCTTTGTTGAGTATGCATCAATGTTAATCTCTTCTGTATTACCCTTACATTTTATAGAGGATGAGAATAGAGGCACATAAAGATTCAGTGAGAATCCTTGACCCTCCAAAATTGGCTTTTTTATATATCTTATTGTCATACCTTTTTTAATCTTTCCCTGGATTGTAAACTTTCTTGGCAACCCTATGGACCTAGAGAGAGGAAAATTCTTCATATCTCCCCTCTGCATCTCATGCTGGGTTGGGAGTGAAGGGATGCTGAATCAGGGGTCTGGCCCTGACCTCTAGTGGGCTGCTCAGGCCTCCCACTTTGAATTGTCCCTCTGTTGCCCTCTTGTACAGGGCTCAGCCTTTTCTCCACCCTCTGGCCTTCTCACCCCAATCCAGGCTGTTTTCAGCTTAGTCTTTGATAGCAAAACAGAAGCAGTGGGGGGTGGGAGTGGATTATGAGGGAGCCCCTTCTATCCCCTTCTGGAGTTCAAGGTGAGTCAAACTCAAGGAAAACAGCAGACAGGGTGCCCTCCTCCTGCTCCTAACGCTCTGCACGCCCCCCCTGACACAAGGGTCTATGAACTGCAGTGGCTAAGAGCCAAGATGCTTTAGATGCCCACTGCTTGACCCTTATCTCTTCTCTTTCTATTCACTTTCCACCATCATTTTGACAACATCTGCAGAGTTGAACTTGGGACTAAGCCAGGGCAATGTTCCAGCTCTCATCCCTGACCTCTCAAGAGTGTTTTCCTGGCATCCTTTCCGCGCCTGGATCTGTCCCCACTCTGCTCCCAGCCCCTCCCAGGCAATCTTTTCTAATTGATGCAGAATCCTGTAGACATTTATAAATAGCCTTCCTTCCTCTCTGTCCTCTCCCCACCCCATACCCTCAGGCCACACGTTAAAGAATTTTTTTCTTTCTTAGACATAAGCTGTTGACTTTGCTCATCTCTCAGACCCTCACCACAGCTTGCAACAGCTGGCAAGGTGGGCACAGTACTCCCTGAACACTTGCTTCTCTGGGGCAGACTTGGGCATGTGCTTCCTGAGGGACATATGCCTTCTAGTCTTGCCAACTACCTCATCTTTCAAATGAGGGTGACTCACCCAGTTTCTTCCGTCCCTTTGGTCCCCTATCCCCATTTGTCTCTTGACCTCCCTCTTGTGATCATGCACTGTATTTCTCATCCAGCCGTCAGGGTTGTGTTAGCCTGGAGCAGCCTGGGAGAGGTCTTTTGGGTCATGCCTGTGCCTCCTGTTTCTGTCTAGCACAGCTGATTCTCCTCTTTGCCCTTCTAGTTTTTTCCATTCCCCTGTGTGGGGAGCCTTTACCTGAGACCTCAGACCTCTGCTGCTGTTGAAGCCTTTTTCTCCTGCCCTGGGTGATGTTCCCAAGAGAGCACTCTTTAGAACCATAAAGGTTTGGGAGAAGCTTTGGTGCCATCCAGTGCAGGGTTTCTCAGTTCAACAGCTGTGGCCATTTTAGGTGAGACAGTTCCTTGATGGGCAGGATGTTTCGCATCCTTGCTCCTAGACACAGGATGCTAGTACCCTCTCCCCTAATCAGTGTGACAACCACACATTCCCAAATATTCTTTTGTTGTACTGTTGATGAAAAAACAGTCCCAGAGAAAAGTGAAGAGACTTGCTGAAATATCAAAAAGTGAATTAGTAACAAAACTAAACCCAGATATTCGTTCTTTGACCCCTACCTACTTGCCTTTCTTTGTCTAATTTGTTGTTACCTTCTACCTAAGCCTGTTCTCCTGTAGCCAGTCATCTCCCCTCTTCCTGCCCCCTTCTCCTAAGATGAATCCAGAGTTCCTGGGCTTCAGTTCCCACTTTCCTGGGATTCTCCTGTCTAGTTTCTTCAGCCAGGCCCTTCTAGGTGAGTTTATTTGGCTGCCTGGGAATTCTTTTACTCCTAGTCCTTTCTCTGTTTTAGAGTCTCAATTATCCTGTCTTCTCCCCTCCCCACTGGTTCTTCCCATAAAGAAGAGCAAATTCAATTATTGACCCTTTTTTCCCCTCCAACATTTTATTATAAAAAATTCCAAATATATAGAAGAGTTGAAAAAATAGTACAGTGAACATCCATATACCCACTACTGAGATTCAACAGTTGTTAATTTTTAGTCATGTTTGTTTAATCTGAGTATCTATATATCAGCATACCTGGTTCCTTCTTGAGTGGAATTCTTCCCCTGCTTCCTGGGGCCTCAGTTTCCCCTCCTAAAGAGTTCTCCCTCCCAAGAGCTCTGAGGGTGTTGAAGAATTCTCGGTGCTCAGGAATGGGAGTGTTGCCCCTCATCTCATCCCTGCCCCTAGGCCTTGCAAAGTGAGGTAATGAGAGGAGGGTGGTGGGTAGTCAGTAAAGCTGGGGGATTAGACTCATTTTGTCTTTGTTTCAGGTTCACAGCTCCTCTGACAACTCCTTAGTGACAGGGCAACAGCTTTAGTACACAAAGCTGGGGTGAATGAGGCCTCACCCTCCCAGGGGTCCTCCTCGGACCCAACCCAGGAGACCATGTTGGGGCCTGAGCTGGCTGCTTGGGTGCATGTTCTTGGTTCCTGTTTCAGCTGTTTTAGGCCCTCAGGGCACTGAGCCCTTTCTTGCTCTTGTCAAGGAGGTTTAGGGACTTTGCTGGCAAGAGGAGGAGGGCGGATACCAACAGGAGAGCAGAATCTGAGGAGGCACTACTGGTACAAGGAGAGGGTGCGGCACAGTAGGATCTCTGTACTTTGGTCTGCAGCCTCTACTCCATGGCATCGAGTCCACCTGTTTGGCCTCACGGCTTTGGTTGTGTGTGGAGAGAGTCATGGGAGGCAGGGGGGCTTGAAAGCCCCAAGGGGAGTGTTCCGCCTACTCCCACCAAAGATGTAGAGCACCATTCCTGCTAATTGGACATTGTTTGAGGAGAAACGCTGAGAGGAGGATAGTTGGTCAGTTAGTTGGGATAGAGGCATCTGGGGAGTGGTCATCTGTCGTGGGGAAACAGTGCTCAGGAAAGGAGCACTGGTTGAAGGTAAAGGCGGAGATAAAAGATCATATCCTTCTTTGTGATTGGCAGTTCCAGTCTATTGTAGCTTTGGGGTGACCGTTAATGTTTAGGAAGCACTAATAATTTGGCATGTTCTAGTATAGCCCCCATTTTCTGATTTAGGGAAGGGCAGAAATGTGTGTTGATCACCTACTGGGTGTCAGGCTCTGCTAAGCAGTTGCCACTCACTTCATTTAATCTCCTCACCTATTTTTGGAGATGCGGGTAGTAGTATCTTGATTTTACTGGTGAAGAAATAGGCTTAAAGAAATGAAAGTCACTAGCTCAAGGTTAGTGGCTTGTAAGTAATTGGATTTGAACTCAGGTCTGTTTGATTCTCTTTCACACTTGGCATCTGAGGCACAGATTCAGGGACCAGCATCAAGCTTCTAGCAATTCAGACTCTCATCTCCTATAGTTTCCTGACAGCCCTAGTCTAAGGAGGGGAGGAGTAGACTCAAACAAGGATCTGTCAGGGAGGCCAGACTTCCTTTCACCCCACCCTTCTAAGTGCTCTGAGAAAGAAGGGGTTGAGAAGACTTCGCTCATGAGCAGGAGAGCAGATCCAACAGGATCAAACTGAGGCCCCAGGTTTCTCTCTTGAAGAGGGCAAGATGTACAAGGATCTAGTCTTCCAGCCCAGCGGTAGTCTGTCATAACTGCTCCATGGAGTGAGAGTGAGTTTTAGAGTCCCATGTTAGTGTGTCATTTTCCTGGCCTTTTAGTTTAAGGAAGCATCCCCACCCTATTTATAGACAAAACTACAACTCTGCCTTCCTCAGAGCTGAGGTAGAAGGAATGGTTGGGCGGGTTTTTCCCAAGGATCAGGATCTGGATCTGCTCTCTCTTGGCTCTGGAATTGGAGAACACTGTGTTTCCTATTCTGAGGCCAGTTGGATGGAGTGTGTTAAGGGCAGCTGTGAGATCCCCCACCCAGTTCTGCAATGCTGGGTGGGCTGGGGGCTGCTCAATCTGGATGGAGTGGAAGCTCATTAATGTGCATCAAGCCGCACCCCTCTTGGCTTGCGGGGAGAGATGCAGAGGAGGAATCCAGGCCGAGCAGAGAACATGCAGAGAACCATAAACACAATTCAAACAGTGTGGCCCTTAATAAGGACCCAGAAATTCAGAAGGTGATGCAGCAGATCCCTCTCTAATGAAAGAAAACAGTGTGATATACTGGAGAAGACTGGGCTAGGAGTGTAAATAGAAAAGAGCCAACGTAACCTGAGATGTGTAAGGCCCTGGCTATATGGATGAGAGAAGAGCCAGCCTGGGCATGGATTTAGGTGGTCTCCCTTAAGTCTCTGACTTTTCCCCTGAACCATCCCCCTGCCCCACCTCCAGTTCTCTTAGGTGAGGTGGGGAGGATGGAATTGAGGTGGCAGGCCTTAGATGATCCAGAGCTGAGAAGGGGACCCTCTGTCTCCTCTCCGAAGAGGGTAGTGAGGAAGTAGGACTTGCCTTTGCTAAAGGCACAGAGGCTTCCATGCTGGTTGGTGCAGGCCAGCATAATTCCTTTCCTGTTCAGGCAGGAGTTCTTCGCTGGATGAGAGGCCAGCACCCTAAGGCTTGCCAGGGAGAAGTAGAGAAGGTCCCCAGGGAATGTGTTTTCTTCAGGGTTAGAAGGGTGGGAAGGTAGAAGAAAATCTTGAGGGGCAGTTTGGGTAATTAAAAAGGGATTAAGGAATCCCAGGCGATGCTGAGGGTAAGGGAAAGAAGGGATGGGGTTGAGTCATAGGCCAACTATAACCATGACAACTGATAAATAAATCCTCCCGGATTGGGGGTTGCTGCCCCATCATGCCCAGGCAGGACCATTGTTGGACTGAAGAGCCCCAAGAGCCCATCAGTCATCTCCCCCTTCTTCCCCCTTCACACCTCTGCTCCAACTTGAAAGAGTCATGAGGGGCCAGGAACAGGAAAGCTAGTTTTGTTCTGCCTGCTCCTCTCCCTCACATTAAATGAAGGAGTAGAACTGGCCCTTCTGGGTTTCCTGGCTCCCCTCAGCACCTCTCTGATCCAGCTATGAACATCTCTGTTCAAAGCCAAGTGAAACAAAGATCCTGAGAAATTATGTAGGTCCCATTCCAGACCGAATTGGCTTCTGAGTTTATCTCCCCTCCCTAAAACATCTGGGGTTGGTACCTAATCTGTCCCTATTAGGCCCCCTGTGAAAGTCGACAGGTTTCCTCTCAGCCTAATCTTCACTTTTCCTTTTCTCTGTGTTCGGGGGGCCCTGGAAGGACCTTTCCCAGCAGGGTTATTCAGGGAAGTGATGACATAGCCTAGAGACCCCGAGTGTGGTTCCTGGCATTCTGCCATCTGGATTGCTGTGCTGTTCTCCCCGTTCTCTAAAAGCAAGGAGAAGGGCTTTGGCTCAGTAGGCAGGTGGGTACAGCATTCAGTATAGAGCTCAGCTCTCTTGCTTATGCTACCACCTTCGCTACCCCCACCCCATCTCTGTTCTCCCCGTGCTTGCCTAGAACATTGAGGCCACACTGTATCTCTAGGATCCTGTCCCTTTTAGTCAGGGTTTTTTGTCAGACCCAGGAGACTGGTCCCCAGATTGCCTTGGGACCAGGTTTCCGGGGCGGGTGTCAGCCTGCTCCCTATCTCCCTGCACTTCCCCCACAGCTGCTGGAGTACTTGGGCAAGGGCAAGAGCATCGTTGATGTGGGGCTGGCCCAGGCCCGGCACCCACTGAGCACCCGTAGCCACTACTTCGAGGTGGAGATCGTGGACCCGGGAGAGAAATGCTACATCGCCTTGGGGCTGGCCCGGAAGGTGGGCATTGTTTTTGCCTGTAGAGCTGCTCAACTCAGGGGCTGTTGAGATGGGGCTGGGAGTTCTTGAGGAAATCAGGGGCCAGGCTGCTGGGGGTGGGGGTTTGGTCCTTAACTTGAGACAGAACAGGGTTTCGTGTGTGTGCTGTGTAAGGGTACAGACCCCAAGTGACCTAGGACCTGAGTGTCGTGACTGTACCACACACACTGAGACCTGGATGTGCAGTGGTGGCAGCCAGCTGGGAAAGCCAGAAACCTTTCTCATCTTCCTTGCTTTCCCTTCAGTCTCAAGTGCCCAAAATGGGTGAGGCTGCAGGGGTGGTGAGCAGCCTTCTGGCTGTAGCCTATTCCAGAAGATTGAAGGTGCAGACTCTACTCTCTCTCATCCTCTTTTGTGTGGCACCATAGATTTTATTTTCTTCTTGCAGGATTATCCCAAGAACAGGCATCCCGGCTGGAGTAGAGGATCCGTAGCCTATCATGCAGGTGAGCAGGGACTGTCCTGGGGAAGCTGGGGTTTTGGGAAATATAGAGGTATAGGGATATCCTTTTTCCTGACCCCTCACAAGTGGCCTACCTCCAGTATCTGGCTGGACAGACTTCCCTTCTGCCATCTGCTTGCCTTCCCAAGCTGCTCGTGCTTTCTCCTCATCTGTGTTTTTCCTTCCAGCTCTAAAAGCCAGGGGAGCAGAGCAGGGGCGGGGGATCGGGGCCCAAACTGGACATTCCAGGCCTCTGAGTTGGCTCCCTCTGCGCCCTTCCTGCAGATTCTGCATTTTCTTTTTTTGGTTGCTTGATTTTCTTTGGGGCTTTCTTTAGAAAAGGACAAGCTGTGAGTTCCTGGTCCCACTTCTCTTCCCCTCCCCGGGCCCTTCCCTTTCTCTGACCAGCTCCCTGAGTTTCCCCCTTAGACCCTAGAGTGGACGGACATTAAGACTCTTTATTTTTTTATTTTTTATTTTTTTTAACTAGTGCCCTCTTACCACTTGTCTTTACATCTTTGTTTCACCTTCCTTCCTCCCTTCCTCAGGGCTAGGGAGGGAGGAAAGGATAGGTAAGGTAGCATTGACTTTATAAGCAGGGGTCACTCTGAGAGTATAGAGTATCTGCCTCTCCTTCACTGTGTCTTCTCCCCCCAACAGATGATGGGAAGATCTTCCATGGCAGTGGAGTGGGGGACCCCTTTGGGCCACGGTGTTACAAAGGGGACATTATGGGCTGTGGAATCATGTTCCCCCCTACATTCTGGACAGTGAGGGTGAGTGGGATGAGGGTGGCCAACCAGGCTGGTTGGGCAGAAGGTGGGGGCAGTACCACAGGTGCTCAGGTTTCCTGGTCTCCTAGGTGACAGTGATGACAGTTGTGACACAGTAATACTGTCCCCGACTGCCCGAGCTGTGCGAAACGTCCGGAATGTCATGTACCTGCACCAGGAAGGCGAAGAGGAAGAGGAGGAAGAGGAAGAGGAAGAAGACGGGGAAGAGATAGAGCAGGAGCATGAGGGCAAGAAGGTGGTGGTGAGTGTGGAGGGTTTAGGGTTGGACTAGGGTTCTTGGGCCTGGGCAAGGGCTGGCGTTAGTAGAAATAGAAAATGGAGCCAGAAGAGGGAAAGGGCTGGTGCTCCTGTAGGCGTGTTCTTGTTCTGAGGTAACAGGAGCATTGGGTTGGGGATACTGGTTGAAAGACTGGTTTCCAGCCTCAGGACGCCCTCTTGTGGTCACTCCTTGCGTTACCCCAAATCTCTCCACAAAAGGTGCTGGGAGTTGGGCGTGAATGGGGTTCAGGCCTGTGTAGCTCCAACATCCTCAGAGAAGAGGCCAGAGCTGCCTGCTCCACTCTTATCCCCACTTTTACCCCACAGGTTTTCTTTACTCGGAATGGCAAGATCATTGGGAAGAAGGATGCTGTTGTACCCTCTGGAGGTTTTTCCCCACAATTGGAATGCTGAGCTGTGGGGAGAAAGTCAAAGTGGACCTGCATCCCTTGAGTGGCTAGGGACTCCTCCCCTATACCTTCCCATCTTCTTCTTCTCCCCCTTTATAGGACCAGGTACCCAGTTCCTGACTTCCCTGAAGATTTGTTTACCTGGCAGGCCCCAGGGGTATATAGTCACTCCATCTCAACCAGATCAGGCCCCTGCCAAGCTCTTTTGTGCCCATGTTTCTGACCTGGTGCCGCCCCTGTCATCAGTCCTTGAGCCTGAGTTCCTGGTTGGACAGGAATAGGCCCACAGAATGGTGGTGTTATATTGGTGGATCCCACTTCCTTTGATCAGTGGGCTTCACATATCCCTTTCCCCACTGGCCCATGTGAGTGGAGGGGAGTGAACACCCTGTCTCAGCTGCTATTTGGACCCGAGGCTTTACAGAGGGTGGAATAGAGACAGCCCCTGTCCTGTTTGCCACAGTATTTCTCTTTACATTTTCTTTTTTGTTCTCTGTTCTCATTGTGTGAACCAGTTGCTGCTGTCATTCTCCCTGGCTGGGCTAGGGGGGCTCTCTTGGGCTTTCTCTCCTTCCACTGACTACTGTCCCAAGAAGACTGCTCTAGGATTTCTGTTCTTTGTCCTGAGAGCTGGCTTTCTCTCTCACCTCCTGTCCAGGCACCATAGTCCCAGGGAGAATCTGTCTCGCTCCCCCAGTTAGACACAAGTAAGTGGGTGCCCATTATGCATTTAATGGCTTGAGAGAGGAGCTGTCAGGTGCTGGGTCGTGGGGACTGGGGTCTTTGTTTCTATCTCTGCCTTTCCATTCTCAGTCTACCCATGGCACCCTTGTCTCTTGTTTTCTGGGATGCAAGCTGAGACTCCAGAGCATGTCTCTCCTGCTGTGGAGAGGGCAAGACCCCAGCGTCCTTGCCAAGTATTCCAGAGGGCAGCTTGGCCCCTCACTCCCCTTTCTGCCCTACCCCATCTCCCAGCTTGCTGCCTGTGCCAGTTGCCTGTTTTGCTTCAGTGTTTGATTCTAGCACTTAATGTGTCTTCCCTCACCAAGCCCTCCTGTCTCCTACCCCCTTGACCCCTGACCGCCTCCTCCGCATAGTGTCTTCTCCTGGGAGGAAGAGGGAGCAGGAGCTGATGGCCTTGGTTTGCACAGAGCGGGTAGGGCTTTGGGGAAAGGGGGAGCTGTTGTGCTGCTGGGGCCTCCCCTTGGGGCCTCCTTTCAGGCCCTGCACTATGATGTATGAAATGTATGTACAGACAGATGTTTATACAGCCAATAAAGATGGAGTTTCCGTATTTATCTGCATGGCAGGGGCACAGGAGTCCTTTATCAGTATGTAGGGCTGAGGACAGGGCTGGAGGTGGGGGCATCTTGTTCACTGGGACATGTGGACCGATGTGAGGCCAAAGATGGGGACTGCATATGTCCCACAGACCTGGCGTCGGGCCTGGAATGCCCCCAGAAAGTACAGGTATGCCCCTGGGAAGCAAGCTTTGCCCTTCCTGTGAACAAGCACAACTCCAGCTCCAACTAAACGTTATAGAAATTCTTTATTATTAGACAAAAATAGACTCTTTTTCCCCCCTTTTCATGTGATCTCACTCTGATCTCTCTGTTTAGAGGGGGAGGCAGAGGAGGGAGTGTGGTGCTTCCTACACCTCTCTACCCTCTCCTTGCCTTCTGGGACCTGCAGCTGGGTGGAGCTGGCTCCTCTCCAGGGCTGACGTCCTTGTGCAGGTAGGGTTGTCTTGATCCCCTCCAGAGCTCAATAGCTGATGCCTCCTCACCCTTCACATGCCCATCTCTGCCATCTCACGTGCAAGGTCATCTCACTGCCCATCCACTTAGCTTAGCAGGCTGGGGGTGGGGAAGGAGAGCAGTGTCCCAGGCTCATGCCCACTCCCCGTTCCTAAAGGAGGGGGCCAGCTCCCGGGTCTCCTGGGTCTAGGCCAGGGGAAGTGAGGGCTGTGGGGTGCTGGGAAGGGTGCGGTGTTTATGTGGGCTCTGAGCTTGTGGCCTTCCTTCATTTTCTCTGTCCCAGTAGAACTTTGGTGATGAAGGTGACAATGGCACCTGCAGGCTGATCTGGGTCAAGCTCTGCAAAGAGGTGACACACATTCTCCCAGGGGCTTCCCGGTTTCTTGGCTACGAAACCGAAGATCCTAGGGTTACAAAAGCAGGGTAGAGAGGGGGCTCAGCACCCCTTTCACAGGGGACTGCAGAGCCAGGGTTGGGGAGAAAGGAGGTGCCTCGATCCCGTGGAGGGAGGAGATTGCGCTCATGGAAAGGCTTACTTGGAGGTGGTCCCATCAGGGTTGGTCCATCTGCAGAAGGAAAAGAACTGTGAAGGAATGTACCCCAGGAAGTAGCTACTGAATGAGGAGCTAAGGCAGGAGACTGGTCTGTGGGGCCTGATGGGCCACGGTGGGGCTATGGGAGGAAAGGGCTGGGAGGGAGGGTCACCTCCGGTCCTGAGGATCAGTGCTGGAGAAGGTGATGCTGTTCACTGGATAATGTCGGCGAAAGAAGAGCCTGTGAAGGAAGGGTCAGGGTAACACCCAGAAATTGGAGCCCCTAGGGCCTCAGCTTGGGGTTTCCCAAGGGCTCAGGACACATACTCACTTCCTTTGGTTGTCTGTCAACGTAATGCCCTGGGCTGAGACCTTGAAGTGGACAATGGCTGGTGTTGGGCGGGGGCTGCAGCTCAAAGCTGCAGAGCTGGCCCGGGCCACTGCCTGGGGGCCAGTCAGTGATTCAGTCTCCACTGAGGTCAGGTAGAGCACGCTGCATGCTACCGGCAAGAAGTGTGTTAGGGATCCTTTGCCAGACCCCAGATCTGTCTCCCTCTAGTACTCCCACACCACCTGCTCTCGCACTTTCTCCTGCTAACACTGCTCAAAATGCATTAGAATTACATAGGTAACCTGTGGAAAAGGCAGATTCCATGAATCCCCCAGATCTACAGTCAGAAATGCTGGAAGGAGGCCTGAGAATCATTTTTATAATGAGAAGCCGAATTGAAGACCCCCTTTTTCTACAAATATTAGGCTCCCTCTACCTATCAGGGCCCACCCATCTCAAGGCCTTTCTGTGCCCCATGCCTATCTGCAGTGCCCTGCTTGGTGCCCAGAGAGAGGGAAGGGTGGAGAGAAGTCCCTACCAGCGCCCTGGCGCAGGAGGTCTGCTGCTGTGCTCATGTTGGGGGCACTGGGGCCTCTGGGGCCTCCTCCAGAGGATCTAAGGAAAATGAGGGCCAACAGAGTAAGTCAGTAGGGAGTCGCATTCCCTAGGAGATGGAGAAGTCCCTCTGCCATCCCAAGGAAAAGCGGGCTGAGAACCAGGACCTTGGATTCTGCCTTTGGCTGCAGTAGATAGGTAGAGGTGAGTGCAGAGATGATAAAACACCCACCTTTACTGGGAATGCGCAGGCAGCAAGGCAGGGACAGCGGGGAGATAGAGTGCTGGGAGACCAGGGCGGACAGGCTGCCTACAGTGAAAGGTGAGAAACATTCTGAGGTGCCCAGCTTTCTTGCCAACTTCCTCAGATCCCTTGGCCTCCCTAAACCGACCCAGGGTAGCCTCCCCAGCCCCTGCTTCTCACCAAAGTAGGGCTCACTGGGACAGCCCTTGATCTTCACCCCTTTGGGCCCAGTCTCAATGAGAAAATGGCGGACCAGCTGTTCCAAGGGTCCCCTGAGAGGCCAGGAAAGGAGAGGATGGCTTTATCAGATTTCAAGTTCCCTTGTTCTCCCCTGCTGGGAATCTTTCCAGAGCAAGAGTCACTTCCTGTTCCTCCCCACCAAGTGGGATAACCTACCCCCACCTTCCTTGTTTTGCCTCTGTCCCTGTCCCACTCCACTCTCCTTCTCCTTCAGGTCTGGGCATCCTGTACCTTTCCAGGGCTGGGCACTGGGTGGGGGTGTAGCCACCTTGAGTGCCAGCCCATAGGCTCCTTGGAATGAATGACTGTCTCTGATCAGGAAGGCCCCAGGGTCCTTGTCCTTCAGCAGGGCGATGGCTGGGGGACAGGAGAAGTTTGCACAGTGGCTGACTGAGCCTCATGTAGCCCCACTCCTCTGCTAGACGGCTCCCCAGGCCATTCACCCTAACAGCTGTGGTGGTGAGAATCTGAGTACAGAACTTTAGCGTTAACAGGGCATTGACAATGGAGTCTAAACCACCTTGGGACCAGAGCCAAGAACCACCTGCTAGTGAGAGGCTCGGCCCAGAGTAAATGCTGAGACAGGGAGGAGGCAGCAAGGGCGTCAGCTAGAAGGCTAGACTGGGTCCAAAGCCCAGATAGAGCCCTAGAGGGTGGGAGGGGTGGGGCAGCCTGGCTTCTCACCTTGGTCACGGGACAGGTGTGGCTTGTACCAGAACTTGGACGTATCCTGGACAAACTTGACATTGCTCTGGCTCTCTTGCATGGGGGGCTCTAGGACAGGGAGGGACTGAGTTTGGCCCCAGGGGTCCCCAGTCACCACATCATGCCCCTCCTGGGAAAAAGGGTTCTCTCAAGGTGACTCCCTTTCCCACCCTCTCTCCCTCCCTCCAGGTCTTTATACCTGGGGAATGGGGGCATTATCTGGGAGCTGAGGTGCAAAGGTGACATGGTGACTGGTGCTTCTGGCTGGTGGTGATGCCTGCTCTGGGCCCCAGGGGCCTGGTTGTTGTCCAGGCCCCGGCAGGTGGCGCTTCTCAGGAAGTGGGGGCTGGGTAGGGCCACTGATATCATAGGATGCAGCCAGGGGGAAGGCAGGAGTGGGTGAGCTCTGAGGTGGCTCTGGGCTGGCCACAAGCCAGGGCATCTGGGTAGGCACTGGGGTGAGAGGGACCATCTGGGCTGTCTGGGGGGTCTCGAAGACCCTGCCAGGGGGCATGGCGGAGGCCAGGCAGCGTGGTTGGCACAGGACCCCTTGGACTGGCACTGTCAGAGCGGCCCCCCGGGCTCCTCTCCTGAGGCCAGTCATTGGGTGAGCTGGCAGAGGAGGTTGGGGAGAAGGGGCTAGGGGCTGGAGGCTCAAGTCACTTCTTGCTGGTAGCTCAGCAGCCTTTTCCGTGCCTCCCTGAGATACAGGTGATAAAGCCCCACCAGGACTAAGTCTCTGAGTGGGTACCAAGGTGGGGGACCTGGTGTCCTGCCGTCGGGCACTGCAAAAAGGAGGGCAGGTGGTCAGCAGGGCCTCAGAGCCCCCTTTGTGAGCTGTTCCCCACCCCTAGCTTTTAGTACCTGCTTGAGCAAGGAGGTACCTGCCTACCTTTCCTTGCCCTGGACTGGGCTGCTGGTATGCAGGGGTGTAGAGGGACCAGACAACTCTGAAGAGGCACTGCCCTGAGCATCTCGGGGAGACCGAGGCAGGGTACTGTGCCCACTGGGTCCCTCCCTCCAGGACACTGGCTCAGGTGACTCTGCAGGGAAGGGAGAAGAGAGGCTGTGAGTCAGGAACAGGCCTTCTGTCTGGCTTAGCTCTTTCTCACTCTGTGCCTTCCCCACCATCCTCCAGGACCCTCCTCTACCCTGGGCACTCCCCACCCCAGTGCCCCTTACCTGCAGATGTCAAGGATCCTGCTGGGGCTAGGTGCCCAGGCAGCGGATACCTGTCCCCTCCCTCCTCTGCAGGGATCTCGTAGCTCAGCTTCCTGGATGGTGGGTAGGGAGGGCTGCCCGGGGAAATGGAGCCAGCCCGTGGGGAGTGGGCACCAGGGCTGGGATACCCTCTGCCCTCACCTGGAGACCCACAGCTGTGAGGCACCCGGCCATATGCTGGGCAGTAACTGGGAACTGCTCCTCCATAGCCATATGTCACAAGAGCAGGGTAGCCTGGATGCCCATACCTGCCTTCAGGGCACATGGCGTAGGAGCAGCCCTCATGCCCTTCCTCGCCTGCTTTGGGTGGCTTCAGGCAGCTGTAGTCAGGCATTGGGACATGGTGATGCCCGCAGGCCGGCACCAGCAGGGGCAGTGGGTGCCCAGACCGTACTGGGTGTAGGAGAGACTTGCCAGCCTCGCTTGCCCACCCCTCTCCAGCCTCCCTCTCCAGTCGAAGCCCATATAGGGCTGTCGTGGGTAGAGCCAGCTTCTCCTCACAGGCAGGGCAGGAGCATAGGGCAGGCAGCCCAGGGTCCTCCAGGATCACCACCTCCCGGTAGCCAGGGGAACGGTAGCTGAAGTCCGCACTGGCCGGTTTCCCCGGCTCAGGGAGGTAGGGGTACGGCCCCTCCGACAGTGATCGGCAGAGGCGCCGCTTCTCCACAGAGGCCTCGGCATAGCCCTGGGCGGGCCCCTCATAGCCCCCATAGGCCAGCCGCCGCCTCTCCAGGGTTCCTTCTGGCCGGTAGTATCCCCCATTGGGGACCCCAAAGGGTTCCCGGTAACCCTGGCGGCAGGAGCAGTGACGACTGAGGGCAGGTCTGTGGCCTGAATATGTTCCAGGTGGGCACCTCCACCCATGGTGGGCTGCTCTTCGTCATCCAGGATAGCTGTCTCGCGCCCAGCCCCCCGGCCCCCGCTGGCCACTCCACAGCCTCCCAGGAGGCGATCTAACTCCTGCCGCTCAGCAGCCGTTGGGGGTGGCCGGCCAGGGGACTCTGTGGCTGGCTCCGTGGTCAGTGTGGATGAATGGCCAGAGTCACTGCTGACAGACAGCAGCGGGGGTGGGGGTGGCTCTGGAGGGGGTGCAGGTGGGGTCTGGCGGGGGGCTCGCTGCACCTGGGCATAGGGACTGCCATCTAGGGGGCCACAGGTGTGGGTCAGGGAGCCTGAGTAGGGAGAGGATCAGGGAGGGAGAGTGGGCAGAGAAAAGAGAGAGAATTAATGAGAGGGGACAGTGCTGGAGACTCCAGTTCAGGGGGTGTCTCTTGGGAGGTGGATCTGCCTGGGGATCTGCCTGTGCCCCCCAAACCTTCACCACCCCTGGGCCTGCTGCACACACCATCCACACTGTCCTCATGGTGCTGGTTGAAGTTCTCATAGGAGTCCCAGCGCACAGCGAGCTCTGTGGTGTTGTAGTCAACAGTGACCGAGGGGTCATTCCGTGGGGCGTTGCCTGCGGAAGGCCCAGGTGGTGAGGAGCAGGGAGACAGCCTTCAGCCCCAACCCCAGGCCCTGTTCTTACCTTTGATCTTCTCGGGGCTGGAGGAGAAGACAAACTCCACTGAGGCTTGGAAGGGGAATCTCTCATCTGTGAGGAACGGACAATGAGAAGCCAGGTCCCCCGCCTGCCTGCCTGCCCTCGCCTGGGCTCCAGCCCCCACACAACTTGTCTCTAACTCACCAGTCCAGGCCTCATCCAGCTGGTCCTTGGGAAAGGTGAGCCGTGATCCATGGATGGTGCATGTGTGGAACTGGACTCGGAACACAAGGGTCCGGTCTGTCCCCCGACCACCCTTGTGATAGCATGTCACCTGGGGGAGGGAGACTGGGATCAGGCGCTCGTGTCTGCTTACGCTTTCTCTGTGCTTCTGCCCTGGGCACTGTCGGGCCACAGCTCTGCCCTGCTTCCACCTCAAGAGGACCCCCATCTAGGGGACTCCCTTTTCACTCTCCAATCTGGCTTGACTTTATGATTCACCGGAGACGGTGAGACAACACCAGCCCTTACCCCATACCGAAGACTCCCCTTGTTGCCAAGGCCCCCTCACCATGATGTCGCCTTTGAGGAGGAGGGCTGGCTCCAGGCTGATGCAAAGCTGCTGAGGACCAGGGCCTGCAACATGACTGTGGAAGAGAAGCGAATGCAGAGCTGAATCAGAGGCCCTCGGGCTCAGGGCTGGCTGTGAAGAGTCAGGAGGGAGCTGGGAGATGGGGGTCTGAGCCCTGAGTGGAGAGACCTATAGCTGAACCTCAGCTTCCCCATCTGTAAAATGGATTCCATGGTGGTTTAGTTTTCAGGCTCAGTGGCTGGAGCTGGAGGCCCAGGTGTCTGAGGAGGTTGGAGAAAAAGGGGCCCAGGGGAGCAGAGGCATGGGAACACAGCACTCACTAGATTCCAGATGTGTAGACAAGCTGCATGGACTGGTAGATCTTGAGGAAGGGCTGGAAGCCTGAGTTGGGGGGGTGGGGAGGGGCAAGAAGAAGGCACATGAGGGGTGCTGAGTGGAAGGGGTGGGGGATAGCTCCTCATGGAGTAGCTCCCAGGTAGACTCACCTGTACCAGGTTCAAAGGCTGGCAGCATGGGCATGAGCACATAGTGCAGGAAGAGAGGGCTGCTGTTCATTCTGATGGAGCCAGACAGCAGACCACTGAAATAGCTGATATATCTGGTGGGGGGTATGTCAAGGAAAACATAAGCCCCTTCCTCTGGAGGTCCCCTTATATCATTTCAACTGTGTCCGACCCCTACTCACACTTGGAAGGGTTGCCCTTCTCCTCAGTACTTCCCTCTTATTGCAGCCAGAAATTTCTTCCTTGCGTTTAACCTCAATTTTTCTTGCTGCATCAAAGGTTTTGTACTTGTTGGCCCCTTTGCCCAGAATGCTCTTCCCCCAGGCCTTTGTTTTATGATATAGAGGCAGGCCCTGACCGTCTGACAAGTCTCTACCAAAAGACAGCTTTATTTTCCTCATAGCACTTCTCATCATTCAAAGGATCTTGTCTACTTGTCACAGGTTTCTTGCCTTTTACACTACTGGAATGTAAGCGCCGTGAGAGCAGGGACCTTGTTTATCCTGAATTCTCAGCACTTGGCACCGTGCCTGGCGCATCAGAACTGCACCATTAAGGTGTGCTATGTGAATGAGAAAAACTTGGCCTTGGTAGCCCTGGGGGGAGCTGCCCATCCCCAGCAATGCTGCTCACCGGCGCTGGGAGGGCTGAAGGTCTGTGGCCACCTTGTCCTCACAGAACTTCCGCATCGTGAGAGTGGCCAGCGCCTGTCTGCCCTGAGGAAAGCAGAAGCAGTTCAGGGGCTGAGGGCCTGGCCTCCATCCTGGACTCCCATCCCTAAGCTCCAGGGAGGGATGAGAGGGGCGACCCTCCCCCAAGTCTAGAGGAAGTCTAGAGGTGTGGTAAAGAGAACTAGAAACCCAATGTAAAGTCACTTTACTAGTTGTTGGACCTCAGGCAATTGTACCCTGACCTTTAGTTTCCTCATCTGTAAGATGGGGCAATAAGACCATGTTATGGGTTGAATTGTGTCCCCCAAAGATATGTACCTCCGAATGTGACCTTATTTGGAAATAGGGTCGTTGCAGATGTAATTAGTTAAGATGTCATACTGGAGTAGGGTGAGCCCTTAATCCAATATGATTGGTGTCCTTAGAAGAAGAGAAGAGACACAGACACACAGACACACAGGAAGAGGCCATGTGACGACGAAGGCAGAGATTGGAGTGATGCAGCTGCAAGCCAAGGAGCATCAGGGATTGCTGGCCACCACCAGAAGCTAGGAAGAGGCAAGGAAGGTTCTATCCATAGTCCCAGAGGGAGTGCAGCTCTGCTGACACCTCAATTTTAGACTTCTAGCCTCCAGAACTGAGACAATTAATTTCTGTTGTCTTAAGCCACTTAGTTTGTGGCACTTTGTTATAGCAGCCCCAGGAAACTACTACAGGTCACCTGCCAGGAACCGTGGTGAAGTACAAGTGAGCAAAAGGAGGTGGCAATGGCAAGTTTATAGTAAATGGCTCTCTGAACACGGAGGTGGGCTTCAGGGGAGATGGGTTCCTCAAGGACCAGCTAGAGGAAGGGCCATTGAGGAAGGGGACACTTGGGCGGGGAAGCCTCACCCTGCAGAGATCTTGCTGTAGTGCATGTAGGCAGAGACAATGACCCCGAGCTTGCTCTTGCTCCCCTGAGGATAGAGACAGGGATGGAGGGCCTGCTGGGCCCCAGGCTGAGGGCACCCCAGCCCTGAAAACCCAAAGTCCCAGCCCACCTTGCAATACAGTACAACCACATGCTGTGGGTCAGCACTGAGCCAGGTCTCCATGGCTTTGCAGATGGAGCACAGCTTGTCCAAGGGGGTGCATGCAGCTCAGGCCAGCCAAAGTCCTGGACCTAGGCAGGGGAGTGCAGGGTGGAACTGGGGATGGGGGCCATAAGTGAAGAGAGATGGATGGAAAAGGGACAGGGTCTAGAGGTCTGGGGCAAGGTCAACCAACCTATTGGCTGTCCACAACATCCTCAACACTTTCCTCACTTTTACAATGGGTTGATACCTGCTGCACCATGCTTGGGGTGTCTCAAGTATATGGCATATGGGGAAGTTCTTAAGAGTGAAGAAGATGCCAAATGCTACTATTAATAACGAGGAAGCTGGGCTTCTGGGTGGGGGGGTGGGATTCGAGTTAACGGCTTTAATCCCCTCCTACCTTGGGGTTTAGGCGAGTCAGATCGTGTCTTTTCTCTGAAAGGTTGAAGAGCTGCAAGAAAATTGGGGGGCTTTAGATGGAAGTGACCTCAAGAAGCGGGGCACGGCAATGGATGGAGGTGCTGTCACCCACTGTGACCCTGTCTTTCTTCAAAATGAGGAAGTTGCTAAGGCCCTGCCCAGCAGTGGCAGCCCGATGGTCTTCGCTCCCAGTCGGTGTCCACTGCACCTCTGGTCCCCGCCTCCGAGGGTTTGACATCAGCGTGTAGCCAGGGCCCACCTGGATTTCCCAGCTCTCTCATTAGCGGATTGAGGCAGGCCCCGCCCCTCACCAGGTACTTGTCGCGGTGCTTGGATTGCAGCACGTGAGCCAGCTCACGCAGGTGGCCTCGGTGCCGCTGCTCGTCGGGCCGTGCAGGGAAGGCGGCAGCCAGTATCCGCTCAGTCACGTAGGTGAGGTCCAGGTCCCAGCGGCGCTCCATGAGCGGATCCAGGCTGAAGCTCCTGGGAAGAGGAGAAGCCTGCGTAAGAAACGGAGGGGCGGGCTCCTAGAGGGGTCTGGTAAAAGGGAAGGGTGTCTGGACCGCGGCAGGTGAGGCCTCCCGGTCCCGAAAATGAGTGGAATCACCTGGGAGAGGGGGAGGAGCGCCGCCCAGAGAACTTCGTTGGGGGTCTAAGAACCGCGGAAAGGGCTCATGTGGGATCACTCCCGGGGCCCTCACTTACCTGGGCAGAGTGCTGCGCTGCTTCGAGTGGTTCAGAGACTTGGTGGATCCCTGGTGGATGAGATGAGATGATGGGCATCTCTCGGGGTGCCCCACCCCCCACCACCACTCTAGGCTTCCCACTCCAGAGTTCCATGAACTTCTGTCCCCAGAAGACACCTAGGTCCTTATTCCCAGAGCTACCTTCTTCCACCCCTTCTCCAGCATCACCTTACCAGGTGCTCTATGCGCCTCACCGGGGCTGTGTTTCTCCGCTAGAGGGAGATGGGGGAGGA
This sequence comes from Eonycteris spelaea, assembly GCA_003508835.1. Taxonomy (NCBI): domain Eukaryota; kingdom Metazoa; phylum Chordata; class Mammalia; order Chiroptera; family Pteropodidae; genus Eonycteris; species Eonycteris spelaea. The sequence continues at coordinate 1,862,593 of PUFA01000028.1, forward strand.
AAGGGAGTGGTTAGGGCAGGGGCAAGGACCAGTCTGGATCTGGGGATAATGGAGACAGCCTGCCATTGTCCCTTATGAGGGCTGTATTGGGCAAGGAGAGAAGAATCCTAGTCCCAGCACGTCCAGAGGACAAAAAGAACAGAGGGCCCAGACATATTTTCCCTTTCCCTTAGGCTGACCAATATCCACAGCAGTCTATTCAAGGTAACCTCCCCCCCACCCGACCTTTGGACACTGAAGCCAGGTTCCTTGCCTCCCCCACCCCATCCCAGAGCACACTCACCAGCTCTGCAGGAGGCAAGGCCTGACAGGACGAAGTCACCTGAAAGAAGACCTGAGTGAGAGGCTAAGCTCCTGGTGAAATGGGCTCTCCTGGGCTTGAGGATGGGGCCACCCCTCAGTTTCAGCAAGTAGGTGGAGGGGCTGTCAGGAGATGGGCACAGGCTCCAGCTGAGGTTCCTCTATTTAAGGGAGCCTCCCCTCTGGCCTCTCGGTCCCCCACCCCACGTCCCCCACTTGTTGCTCTTGGCTCTTAGCCCCATGCCCACACAGACCCCCATTCATCCAGCTACAGGGCAGGAGTTATATATAGAGCCATACAGGCAGGCCATGGCCAGGGACGGACACTGGCCTTCTCACCAGTAGACCCCACCCTTGGGCACAGAGCTCCCCAAAGCCAGCTCCAAGGCCCTGGGAACCCCTTCACTGCAGGAAGGGGACCAAAGAACCTCCTCATGATGGGGCTCGCAGGTCCCCAGTTGACAATGGGGACAAGCTGATGTCTATGGCTTGTACCTTCTGCCCAGCCTCTCGAGGGCCCAGGATGAGACGCACCCAGGCATCCTGAGGCCCCTTCCCCAGAGGGAAGGCACAGCCCATCCGGCTGCCCAGTCTCTGAAATCCTGCTCCCCTACCCACCCACCCCACCCTTCCTCCTCCTCATTCTCCTCCTCTTCCCCACCCCCACCCTCTCGCCAGCTGCAGCCTGGCACAGCACCAAGACAAACGCTGTTGCTGTTGCTGTCTCGTCCACTCGCCTGGGCCAGCCCTCCAGGGGGTGGAGTAGGGTGGTTCTTAAAGGGCCCAGTGCAGCACCCTCTCCCACCCCAACAGGGGTTCCCCAATGATGAGAGAAGTGGAGGGTTGATGCCAATGTAGTTAGAGAACCCAATTTCAGAGGAAGAAGGGACCTGGTCCCCTCCCCCACCAGATACTCACCTTTGCTTCACATTTTCTGTGTGTGGCCACCTTGCAGACTAGAGGAGGGTAGGGGGAAGAGGGGTTAGCAGGGGTCTATAGGGACAGCAGAAGAGGTGGCCCTCTCCCATCTCTCCAGGCCCTAGAACCAGACCCTGGGACTTTCAGGACTGCACTGAGATGGTGAGGGAACAGGGGCAAAAATGGCCGTGGGTACTACTTCCCAGGCCAGGATGGGAGAAAGCCAGGATAATGTTCTAGGGTAGGTGGGGGTGATGAGGAAGGGGGTGAGAAAAGCCACCAGTCACAGGTCAGGGTGGGAAGGCATTGGAGAATATTGGGTCTCCCGCCTTGCTGGGAGTGTCTGTCATGGGGAGCAAGGGCTGTTTGGAACGGAGGCAGCTGCCTCTCCGCTCTCATGTTGCCCAGTCAAGGGGCGGCACGCACACTACGGTTGATGTTCTATGCCTCTGCCAGCTGGAGTTGTGTGACACAGTCATGCTGGGTGGAGGCTCTTAGAGTCACAGGACAGGATGCCTCACCTTTGCACGAGACACCTGTCCCATCGATGGTCACCTTACACACTGCACAGACTGGCGGTTTCTTCCGGAAAACCTTCTCCCGGAAGCTATGCGGCTCAGCTTTCCTGGGCTGGGTGAAGGGACAGACGCAGACAGAGGTGTCCATTCCCAGCCGGCCCGTCTCTGGGACTGGGCCAAGATCTTAGCACTATACTGGTTCCTTTCTTCCTCCATCCCAATTAAAGTCCCCAAACGTGTAGGACACACTTGGCACAGCTGTTTCCGGCCAGTCATGGGCCTGTCCTCTACAGGGCATGGAATCTGGCCCCTTGTGTCACTGTCACTGGGTCAGTTCTTCCCCAAGGGATCACTTAGGCCCCTCATGTGGCCCTGGTGTGTGATACCCTTGTGGTCACTGCCACCCCAAACCCGAGAGATTTCCTAGGTAGGGGTGCTCTCTAACTCTCTTCTATGGGGTTCCTGTTTCTCCTCCCATCTTGCCTTCCTCGGATGGGGGCCCATGTGCACAGTGAGCAGCAGGGGGTCCAGAAATGAAATGCAGGATGTCAGTCACGTAGCACTCAGACTGACCTGGCGGGGAGTGGCCTCAGCCAGCTCTGCTCCCTTGACTCCTGCTGTCCCCATGCTCTAGGCAGCTGACATTCCCTCCCCTCCCCAGAACATGTTTACTCATTGTGCATTGAGGCGGCAGGCAGCAGTTGTGTAAGGAGGCGGGTGGTAAGACTGAAAGGAGAGGCAGGGGCATGACACCGGGGAAAATACCGAGCTGCCTCGCTACTTCTGGCTGTAGGGAACACCCCATTATTTGAGGAGGGTCAAGTGGGATTTCAGCATTGAATGGGGGAAGGGAGTGGACCAGGTGCTGTGTTGGGCCCCTTCCCACCAGAGGCACGGTGAAACAGGAGGCTGGGATGCCCGCTGTGGCCCAGGCCTCCTTCCTGCTGTCTCATCCCTCCCCACTGTTGGTTCACTCCTTCCTTCCTGTCTGGGGACCATTTACCTCTCTTGCCTCCTCTCTCTTCTACCCATTTTTCTCCTCCTCTGGAGTTCAAGTTCCTGCCCCATGCCCCTTTTATAGTATCGTTTCATGTTGCCCTGAGCTGCCGCTTTTAGGGTAAGACTGAGAAAATGTGGAGAAAGGAGTGATGGGGCCTCTACGCCTCCCAGCTTGGGGACCTAGGCAGTACCTCTGGTCTCTTGGCTGTCTATCCCTGAAGCAGCTGGATTAAACTAGTAGCTGAACTCTCCTGGGCTGGATCAACCTTGCCAGACCCACTAGGAAACTTGGGCACAACTAGTATGAACGGCATACACAGATGATGTCAGCGGAAAGCAAACCCCTAGTGTCTAAGGCACTCCTGAGACCTGGCCACCTCTTTTTTTCCTTCACCAACCCACCCCATTTCCCCCAAACCTCTTGGCTCAGGGAAGGGGCCTGATCTCAGCCTTGCTCTGGGGATCCAGGATGGTACCTGGAAAGGTCCTACAAAGAAGTATACCTGGAGGGTATATGGGGGGCCACGACCATGAGGGTTGCCCTGGGCTAGGGCAGGGAGGTGACAGAGGAGCCAAAACAGACACCAGGTTCTGCTCTAACCCAAACTTCTGCTGTTCACACCACAGCCCTGGCAACCTCAAAGGGGCAGAATGAGGGGGATGCAGGGCAAAGGGAGAAGGCTGAGGGGGAGGGTCTGGCCTGAGTCCTGGACCCCTCCTCCACTGCCCACACCTCCACCCCGCCCTCCTCTGCCCAGCTAGTGGGCACTCCTACCCTGCTGGTGGCCCGGCTGCTGTCCCTCCGCCCCAGGGCTCTGAGCAGCCTCTCCACGGGGCCGCTGGACTTCATGGTGTCCGCCTGGCTGCAGTGCCGGCCACGGAGCCAGAACAATGCTGGGGCCTGGCCTGGGGCTTCCTGGAAGCAGCCTGGCGGAGGCAGCCGCTTCCCTTGGGTGGAGGGTAGGCTGTCTGGCTGGTGTGAGGAGAAGCCCAGCCCTGGAAGTGGAGGGGAGTACAGGCGGGAAGGGGGCAGGTCGCTGCTCCAGGAAGTGGGGTGGGGGAGGATGTGGGGGAGGCCAGGAGATCAGATTCCCAGGATCTACCCTGCTGGGAGTGTCAACCCAGCATCTTTTGCCCTCCACACTCCCTGCTCTGGAGCTGCCCCATGCCCAGGATTCACCCCATCCAGGGATCTGCAGGGATCCTGAGATCCAGTCACTAGTGGGGCAGGGCAGGGTGGGGGCAGGGTGGGAATTTAGGTCTTAGGGCAGGGCTCAAGGGCCAGTGGGGAACACCGCGTCTCTGGCCAGGCCAGCCTCCCAGCCAGAACTCTCAGGCTCTCTGGGGACTTCCAGTGAGGACGGAGGGAAGCTGGGAGTCACTACTCCAGCCAGCCCAGGATCCAGAGTGTACCCTGTGGGTCAGGGAAAATGGGACTGAGGGCTAGCTTCCTGCCTCAGTTTCACTGGTTGTGAAGTAGGAAAAGGAAAATGAGCCCGCCTTTCCCCCTTCCCCATTCACACTGGAAGGCAAATTCCAGCCAGAAGACAGCTTTGCCCACAGGAGTGATCCATTCTCCTGTTACAGCCCAAGGCATTTGAGTCTCTTCTCCTGAGAGCCCCCAGCTGCTCAGCTCCTGACAGTTCCCCACTCACTCATTTCCTGGGGTGTTTCTTCCTGATATCTCAGATCCCTAGGCCCTCTTTGGAGCCCTGCCACTTGGGCTCTCCACCCAGGCCCTAGGGCTGCCTCCCTCTCCCAAAGCCTGAGTACTACCTTCATGGCTTTCCCAGTTCCGCTCTTCTTCCTTAGCAGCTGTTCTAGGACTTGAGGACTGGACAGGAGGTCCCCCTCCCAACGCATACTCCACCCCACTCTGTGGGCCTCTTGCCTCCCTCCTGGGAACAAGGCCAACTTCCTGTCCTAGGAGTCAAGGGAAAGAGGTGGATTGGGGCCTTGGAAAGGGGGGTAGTAATCTTCCGAAGATATAAGGGGTTAATGGCCTGGGGGTCCTCAGCCCCAAGCCTTGGACAGCAGAGCCTTGAACCAGCTGTCACTTGAATGTGCAAACATGCCCCCCCCCACCCATTTGCATGGTGTTTACTGAAACACCCAGAGCTCAGGCAACTCCCCCATCTGGGCAGCTCCCACCAGGTCCTTAGATTTCCCTCTCCCTCCCTCATGCCCATGGAGCTGGTCTAATCTTGCCTTCTCTGGCATGAGACCCCTTGGGAGAGTCTCACTCAGGACACTTCCCTGGACCTGCTCGGGCTGATCCCAGCCTGAGGCTTCTCTCTTGAAGCACTAATTCTCCTTTCAGGTTAAGATGTCCGTCTCCAGGGTACCTTGGCCAGAGGGAGGCATCTGTGTGGTGAAGCCTGGGCCCCTAGCCTGTAACTAGAGAGGGGCCCTGGCTCTGCAACCCACTCCCACCCCACCAGCTCTGGCTGGTTCCCAGGACATTCCAGGCCCCTGGCCAGGGTGGACAACTGGGCCTGGCCACGTCCAGTCCCTAGCCCTGCTGGGGGAGGGGGGGCACTGTAGAGGGATGGGTGCCTTTCTCTGCTCCTATTGCGCATTCCCTGACCCAGACCCCTCTAGCAGGCTTCTTTCTACTCCTGCTGCTTCCAAAGGGGAAGCAGTCGCCCTCACCTGCAACAGGTCGGCGAACATCCTCTGACTCTTGTTTTTCACCTGGGTGGCTCACTAACTAACCCCTGTGCTGGGCGGCTAGGGAAGCATGACTTTGAGTCCCACTCTTTGGGGCACCTCTGAGGGAAGATGGAGATGGAAGAGCGCTGATCCCTCAGCGGGTGCTGAGAGGAAAAGGAGCTCTCTGGGACAGGGCTGGGAAGGCATGGCCAGACCCCCGAGGACCCTCACCCTCCTCCTGCCTGGAACATTCCAGAGCCTGTCAGCTTCTCCCCCAGCCCGGTCCCCTTTCACTCCAAAGCCTCTGGTTTGTTTGGAGAAACCCCTCCACCCACACTCCCCCTTCCTGGAAATAGCTGTGGTTGGATGAGAGGCTGGGAGCCCGGCGCCACAGAGGAGGGGTGAGGCCCAGGGAAGAGCGAGGGAGGAAGGCGGGTATGTGGGAGTGCCCAGAGGGGATCTGGAGAATAAGAAAGTAGCCGCACAAGGGGGCCGAAGAATGGAGCTGGAAAGTCGTTATCAGCCTCATCTGGGCCTGCTTTCTGCCTCAGCTTCCCCAGATGTGAAGTAGAAAAGGGAAACCCTCACACGCACTTCCAGGCCAGGGCCTGCGAGCGCCGCCAGTTACCACGGGGCTCCAGGGCCTGTGCGGAGGAACATGCCCCACGGCGCTCGAGGAGCGGCGCTCGTGAGGGCGCGCGCGGGTGCGTGCGAGACGGAGCAGTACCATGCCCAGGCGGCGTGTGCGCACCAGGACACGCGAAGCGTGACGGCCGTGACCGGAGTGTGACCGCGGCCTGCGCCCCGCCCCTAGTCACCTTCCCGGCTGCCAGCGATCCCAGCTCGCTTCGGCCCGCGGGATCTCCAGTCCCCGATCCCCAGTCCCGGGGCTCCTGCCCCGCTTTCCCTCGAGCCCCGGCGGCCCCGCGCCCCCTGGCGACCGCCCCCGGCACTGCCCTCCGGCCGTGACGCGCACGCCGTCGCCCTCCCGCCCCGCGCGGCGCGGCCACTCACACCTGCGGGGGGCGCCCGGCGGGGCGGGGGCGCGGCGGGGCGGGGCAGCAGCAGGGGGAGCCCCCGGGCCAGCCCATCCTAGCCTGGCCCGCGCGGAGCGGCCGCGCGGGAGGCGCAGGAGGCGGGAGCGGGCGCCGCGCTCCTTGGCTCCCTCCCGCCCCACCGCGCACCCGTGTCGTCTTCTCCTCCCTCCCGCCCTGTTCCCCTCCCTCCTGCCCAGCTCCAATCCCCACCTTCCGCCCGCTCCCGCCCTTCGCCCTCCTCCTCTCCCTCTTCTCTCCCCACCTTCTTCTGCGAACCCCGCTCACAAAGAGCTGAGAGGAAGGAGGAGCGCAGAGACTCCGAGGGACGCTCGGAGAGGGGAAGAGAGATAGGGAGAGAGATTTTGAGGAAGGTGGACACAAAAGACACAGGGACAGGAAAATCCCAGACTGGGAGAAGGTGACCCTGCAGGACACAGGCCAAAAAACCATACGAGCCAAACACTCAGAAAAAAGGTGGACACATAGGTCCAGAAGGCACTATAAACAGAGTACAGTGAAATGCCTCGGCCTTTCTCAGCCTGGGCCCACCAGAGGAGTGAATTTGGGATTGGGCCTGACCTCGAAGTCAGGACTCAACTGCGGCCTGGCCTGGTGGGGCTAGCGCCACCTATCCACGGAAGCGCTAGATTCAGATGAAGATACCTGCTGTCACTTGTATTAGTCTCCGTCCTGGTTTCCTGGTTCTCTACGGGAGACTTCTCAGGTCTCACCTGTTCTCCCCATCAAGTCCAACTCTCCCCCCCACCAAGCAGCTCCAGTTCATCCATCGCCCTGGTTTGCAGCTGGACAGTCACTCTCACTCCTTAGGAGACTTCTATCAAAAAGTTTTCCTCATTTAACTCAAGCCCCAGGCTTCCCGATGGACGTGGAAGTTCATTCTGTGGTCTAACCTTCCCCTTTTTTGCAGTGTCTGAGAGAAAGAAGGGATGTCTTTCTAGAAGCTCTCAATCTATTCCCATTTCCAGATCCCCAAATGTTCTTGAGCAGTGAGCACTTCCTGCAATTTTCTCCCTCCCTTACCCCTCCCCACTGAATTTTCCATGATGAAAATGGAGGGGGGGGGGAGAGGGTTTCTGAGGAGCCAGTGCCCGAGGCCCAATGCCCAACGCCTGCTTAAAGCAGCCAGTACCACACTAGCTCTGAGGACCTCCAACCCTCTATCCTTTTTGTGCTCATCTTGCCTTTGGCAAAGGCTGGGAAGTCTGGTTCTGATTACTAGGGGGGGTGGAGCACCTGATTCCAATCTGTCCAGTCTGGTAACAGGGAAGAGGCTGTGAAGAGTGCATGGTGACAGTGTGGGTCTCCCAGAGACTGGCATTTGGGATGTGGCTGGGACTGGGGAGCTTTTATCTTACTGCTCTTGTTCAATAGGCAGTTTCAGATGTTAGAGCAGTCACAGGGCTCTGGAAGAGGGGCCGAGGGATTGGAATGGAACTGTGGAGAGAAAAGGTTGGGAGGAGGGAAAGGAGGCAGGAGTTAGGAGAGCAACTGGGATCAGAGGGTACTGGGATAGGGGCACGAATTTTGGCAAGATTTGATTATGTAACTTAGGTATGAAAATTTTTTCTTCGGAGTGTATGCTAGTTCTTTTAACACCTTGCCTGTCTCAGAGTTCATTAGGGCCTTTGCGGGGGGCGGGGGGGGGGTGGCCTGGAATACATGCTAAGGGGGCAGGCTCTAATCTCTAAAGGTTCCAAGGGAGAGACTGAGACTCAAAGAGGCACTTGATTGGATCCCAGAATGGTGGGCAGGGCTAAAGCATCCCACTCAAACTAGTGTTGCTGTCCCTAAAGAAAAACCAACCCCTTTTGAGGTTCCAAAGAATTGGAAGAGGGTCATAGACAGGTATGACCAGCTCAGACTTCATGCCTGCTTTCAACACAGGGACCCGCGGGGAAGGAGGCTGCAGGAAAGAGGATGTAGAGAGTGAAAAATTATATAGGAAGTGACTTGGTGGGAAATAAAAATTGGTGGCATATGGGGCCAGCCAGGTGTCCTAAGGACTAGGAGGTTCAGAAAGAAAAGAGAAAGGGAAGAGAAAAGCCAGGGTGTTAGTAAAGATGAAATAATTTCAGTAACACCTTCTGTCCCTCTCTCCATGTAGGTTCTTACCTTGTACATGCAGAGGACAGTCCATCTCGGCACTGAAGGCTGAAACCCCTCTTCCATGGTCTGGGGTGATCTCATGCCCGTAACCGAGTACAGAGATCCTTGGTGTGGGGGACTAAGGAGGGCACTCAGTGTTGGAAGAGCACTAGGTCAGGGGAACTTCAGAGGAGGGCTGGGCGCTGGGAACCAGGAAGAGTGGGGGAAGGGGCAGAGAGCTGAATCCAGAGGCGGATCTCCTGCCTGAGGACAGAGCATGTATTGTCCAAGCGGGAGGTTGCTGCAGCTGGTTGGGGAGCAGCACAGCTTGCTTCATCCAAACTCCTTTTTGGTGAGGTGGGAGGGTGAAGGAAGGCGAGTTCCCCCTTCACTTGTGGCCCTATGAGCTATAATGCTTGCTGAGAAACAAAGTTTTACTTGAGAAATAATGCTTCTCAGGAGATGTGCAGCTCTCCCACTTCCTGAGAAACCAGATGCTGTGAGCTCACTTAGCACTTGTGACGTCCTCGGCTCTTACTGGGACCCTCACTGCCTTGGGATCCAGTGCCTAGTGCTTGATTCTATTTAGGAGAAACTAGGCTATGTTATGTGGCCTCTTACACAGATGGGACCCAACCAACCTAAAGTAAACCCTTGTAAGTAGGATGCCATCCCTGCACCCTCTGGTCGCTCAAAATTGGCTTCTGAGAGGATCCACACATCTTCATGACTGAGGATGACAGACATACCAGTGCTTACCTTTCTCTTGACTTTACCCTTTTGGGACACAGCAGGTGTTCCTTCCTCTATACTTTTCTGTGTCCATCCAACATAAACCTTAAAGATAGCCTTTCGCAATTCTATTCTCTTTCTATCATTCACCCAGACCTCAGTATTACAGTGAGAGGAGTGGCTCGAAACAGAGGCTTGTAGGTGACCAGAGACTGAATCCTGCGGTTAAGCAAGCCTGCCTTGTAGGTTCCACAGGTAGGGAAGGGCTTTGCCCTCCCTCCCTAAACCCACATGGATAGGCTACATGCACATGGAGCCTCTTATCCTTCAACTGTGAAGAGATCAATGCACTGGCAGGAAATTAGAACAGCTGCTGCAATTGGCCCTGGAAAGCCGCTTGTGTAACTATGCTCCCCTCTCCCTTCATAATCCCATCCCCCTTTCTCCTTGGCTCAGAGTCCCAAAAATTGTTGACTGAGGTTTCCTGGGCTGTGCTCCACCCCCTTGTGACCTTAAGGATTCTCTCTCTGCCACTCTCCTAACCTCTTTCCTGCCTTGCAACAATGAACAGTCTGTCCAATGTTTGGAAAATTCCCACTAAGTCTGAGCGAGATTAAGAGAAAAGTAGCTTCAGCTAGAACCCAAACCAGCTTGTCAACCAGGCCTCTATTCTGCGTGTGCAGTAGAGGTAGCACCTCTCCAGACTGCTGAAAACTGGAGGTCTATTGAGGCCCTGCCTCAAATACATGAGGATTTATCCCCAGAGCTCCTACTTCATCTTAAACAAAAAGGATAGGAAATAGACTGCAGATATGCTCAAATGATATTAAGTTACACCATACAAAAATACTGGAAGGGAGCAGATGAGAATTCCCAGTTCTTGGGCCTTAACAGCCTCCTCTTGTAACTCCACCCCTTTGTACTTGCACAAAATGGTACTCAATGCCAAGAACTTAAGGAGATGGGAGGGTGGAATAGCAGACTTGTCACTGGGGAAGAGTCCAATAAAAAGCACTGGAAGCATGGAGTGTATGTACCGTCAAAGAATTTCAGCATTAAAATGAACTTTAAAGATCAGATTTATTTGGAGAAAACAAAAAACCCCACAACCCAAAGGATGGGATTCACATCAAGACATCTCCCAGGTATTAAGTCTACAGATTACAAATCATTTTCATAGAAGATATTTTTGTACAAATTTTACATGTATTGAGGAGCGGGACAGAAATCCCTGTTTGTTTTAACAGGGGACAGGGTAGAGAGCGGGGAAAAAACCATTTTGGATACAACTATTTGGAAGGAGTAGACATGAAGAGGGCAAACCCTACCTTTTCACCATCAATAGCAAATGGTTTAAAAAAAAACAAATCCCTTTCAACCTTGGGTATCTCTCTCTAAAAGCCACTTCCTAGCTACTAGCCATCCAAGCCAATTATTAAAGTTACTTCACTTGGTATGTCTTTTATGTCAACTGGGTAAATGACTCATTATGCCCACTGCTGCAGCACTCATAAACCAACACCCCTGGCGTGGCTGGACAGGGTCTAACCTAAGGCTGATGGGAGAAGGGCTTGCAAAAGAGACCAAGGTGTCATTTCTCTTCAGGTACCAATATTGCCCGTAAGGATACCATCTAGTGAGCTGATGGTACAAAGGTACACATAAAGCAGGCAAGTTTAAGCTACTGTGAGGCAAGAGAAACCAGGACCTTGTTAAATAGTTCTCTCCATTATCACTTATTACTTATTCTCTCAAGGGAAGCTAAAAAAAACAAACAAAATAAAACAAAAAACAAAACAAAACCACACATTGGTCTAGGCCATATTATAAATCCAAACATTGGTGTAGGATTTCAGTGGAGAAAAGAAAACTTGTTAAAAAAAAAAAAAAAAAAAAAGGCCCCCCCAAACCCCAATCAAGGTCATAAGGCTCCCAATTTAACTGTCTCTATTCACCTCCACTCACTACCTAAGACCATTAATTCTAGAGTTTTCTGAGGTGTAACAGGGGTCAAAGAAGCAAGAGCAGAAAAGAATAAGAGAGTCAAAAGACAAAAAAGAGCCAAGATTTGCTTGACAAAAGCAGTGATTCCTCATTTGATAGCTCCCAGGGGTGGGTATAGAATGCCTAGATTGGGTATGTGATTTAAAGAGAAGCTGCTTTTTGGGAGATAACAGGAAAGAGGAGCAAAGGAACATAAGATGATGACTAGAATTTAAATTTTTAAAGCTCCAAGATTTCAACAAAATGTGGATATATTTGAATTTTAAGAAAGGATGGTGATTTTAATAAGGGTGAAACCAGGACATTTGAGACTTGGGAATTCCCACAACCCCTGAGTGCTTCCTGCTCCAGGAAGAAACCATTCATGAGTTTATTGGAGGTCAAACCATTTTCCCCTATTACTGATGCAAAAGAATTCATCATCTCCTCGAAGCTTCTTTTCAAACCACGATTTTCCCACTTATTTTGGTCACCAAGCAGTCCTATTCTTTAGTGGCCTGCAGACTCGTTCCCAGCTACCCCCTGGGGGGTAAAAATGAAGGAATTCCTCCTAGGCTGGCCCCAGAACTCAGAATTAAATAAGAGGGGCTGGAAGCCTCCTGGAGACTAAAGAACTTCAGAGGCTAAACCTACCTTACCAAGGATGAAGAATTTATTCAGACAATGTTTGACAATTCATATATGCCACATCAGGATAATAAGAATTAAAGGTAGAAATCTCACACTCTTCCTCATACCTGCCCTACTGCCCAACCAGATTCCAGACATTGCATCACGGTCATTGCCATTTTGCTAAACGGAGGCCCCTAGGCACTAATCACACAGGCAACTGCGTGTGTCATAAAAATGCACCACAACTTTTCCGTTAAAATGTCTCTTTCTCTCTGGCTACGTTGGTGATTCTCCAGTTAGTTCAATACTTTAAAGGCTGCAGCAGCATGCAAAAGAATTTCATTTCATTTCATTTCTTAAAAAAAAAAAAAAAGTTAAGAAAGGTCTCCAGGAGATGGTTTTATTGTGTCTTGTCTGGATAGAAGTTTGTTTTACTCTCGAATATTCCAGGGTAGAGAGAGACTTGGAGAAAGCACAGGATGTAGAGGTCTATTCGGTGTAATCTTCTCCCTCATTTTCATCTTCACCATCAATGGAGAGAGCAGCATACTTGCTTGCAGAACTGAACTTCTATAATAGATGAGAGTGATAAAATGACCACGGCCTTGAATTCTCACATCAAAATCCAAGAAACAGGATACGGATACTTTGGTAAATGGGGGATGATAGTCCAGACCACACCCACTTGCTTGCTCATTAGCATTTTCCACTGTAGAGTAGCTAGGGAGAGCTGTCAGAAGCACGTGTGTTCTTATGGAGATGATACCTTTTATCTTGAAAAAGGGATGAGAGTAGTAAAAGGTATAAACGGAAAAATGCTAATCTAAACCACTTTCACTATTTCAAACAAGCAGAGTGCCTTATTTCCAACCACTCTGTTGCAGCCTTAAATAAGAGAGAGTTCAACAGCAAAAGCAAGCTGAGGGAAGTTGAGAACAAGCCTTTGACACTTACAGAGGCTGGATTTTCCTCAGGTTTCTTTGGCTCAGGTGCAGCTCTGGAGTCTTGATCCTTTTTGCCATCTTTCCTGCTAAGATGTGAGCATAAAACCACATCTTTAGGAAAGGACACTCCCAACAACCACAAACAGTTCTGGGGCACTCAACAGGCACATCCAGTCGACAGTCCTTGCTATCTGGACATTTCATTATTTCTAGATTCTCAGAATTTTAACTGTCTATATTGGTTAATTTTAGTTTGTTCACAGTAGGAGATCTGGAAATACTTGGAGAACAAAGAACTTCTTAATTTCAAAGACACGTGTGCCTAGTATCAAATGAAAGATTACAAGTAATGAGAGAACACTCATACCTCTCTGACTCCTTCCAGTGGTCTTTATTCCCTCCATCTCCTGGACCACGGCTGGAGTTCCCACTTTGGCCTTTTGGAACACTCACCCCATCCATTTTATTTTCATCTACTTGAGTGGAGATGCAAAAAAAAAAAAAAAAAAAAAGGAGGCAAGTATAAGAATTACTCTTCCTCTCCTAGGTTTTCATTAAACTGGAGAAAAAGGTACTTATGTACCGAGGGAAACTAAACCTCACTGCAATCCAGACTTCCTTCCTAAGCGCTTCTTCTCACATCTTCTATATTGCACATATCCACCCAGCCACCTACCAAATAAGATTCACTAAAAAGTTCTACTGTAGGGTTACAACACCATGAAAAGCAAACTGGCAATAAGGACTATGCCACTGTGTAGTGACCTTGGCCTTGCAGATGGTGACATTTCTAATCTGGAGTGAGCATGTTAATTTCCTTCCTATTCTTACTGCGCTCCCCCCCCACCGCCCCCCCGCCCATGTTCTACCAGGAAAGGGCAGGGCTCCACACTTTCTTCAAAGACAGCACTCCTGCCCTCTACTGGCCAAAAAAAGTAAATAACTAAGAACTTTTAACACAATGGGCGCAAAACATACTGAAGTTCAGTATTTTATGAATCCTCTATAGGCTTTTTTATTTAGGCCTCTGGATAAATATATTATTCCCCTTTTAGTCTTACCTTTCCTTGCTGGTCCTTCCTCGGACGGTTGAGCTGGAACTACTTTCCCCCCACCACTAGAAGGAAAACATGTAATCACATTCATCAGCTGTCTTAGAGAAGGAACAGATAAGAAACTTATAATCATTCTCCAAGTGCAGTAAGCTTTACAGAGAACCAAAAATACACACTTAATGTTGTGGAACATTAAAATATAGGAAAGACAACAAAAGCAATTCTTTAAACATTTACTAAGTCTAAGTCCTTTAGAATCATCACAATCACACAAGGTTAATATTATTCTCTATTTTACAAATAAAGACCCTAAGACTTAGGAAAGTGAAGTGGAACTCCCCGGATCCACCCCCGCCGCCCCCGCCACCCCTGCAAGGCTATACTGCCAAAATGCGGCAGTGGTGGGTTCTGATTTATAGCATTTTTAGATTTCTAGTCACCAAAGTGATGCTGACCAGATATCAAAACTCCAGGAAATGGAACAATTGGAACATAAATAGAACAATTATGAACCAGCTCCAGTATACCACTGAAACTGAACTAAGAAAGCAAAGACAGCATAAAATACTATCTAAAACCAATTTCCCAGAGGGCACTTTCCATCATAACATCACAATATTTAAGATTCTACAGCTAATCAACTACTATATTTCCAGGCTGACTCACCTTGTAGGGGACTGCTGTTCTGTGTCTGAGCTCTGAGATCGAGCAGGAGGGTTAGAACTTCGCTTCACCCAAGCATTCTCCTTTGGTGGAGGAGCTGGCATTACCTTTAGAGGCTGTTCAGGTTTGGGAGGCTTAGAAGTCGGAGAGTGACAGTCTTCCTCCTTACTGAGTGCTTCATTTTCTAGAGACTTCTCACTCTCTCTCCTTCGTGTATCTGTGAAGTCAGAGTGGGAAGATCAAATTATCAGAAAAAAAAAAAAGGCTTATTGTATAACCATTTATTAGGATCTAACAGAGTGGGAAATGGCCCATAACCATATTTACTGCTTTACATCATTATTTTTAAACACAGACACTAATTTGGCTACCAAAAGATGAAATTATCCCTAAACCACTGGTTTCCAAATGTCATTTTGAGAAGATGTTTTACTAACAGAAACAGTAAACATGACTCTACAAGGAGCCATGTGATTTTTCCTAGGAACGCGCATTATTTTAGAATTACAGAGCCTTTCTACACTTGTGTTAAAATGGTTGAATTTGGAGAATGGTGTGTGTGTGTGTGAGTGAGTGAAGTGAGAGAGAGAGAGAGAGAGAGAGAAGGGGAATCATATTGAAATCTGAAACTCCAGGAACCACTGATCAACCTCAACTCAGGCTCAACACACACACAAACACAACATGATACAATCACATTTATATATTTGTAAAAAAACCAGAACATACTCATGTATTTTTTTTAAAGGGCGCCTGAATGTCTCCCCAAAACTAGGAGCTTGTTTTGTAGGATACTTTCCACATTTTAAGTGCAAGCTCTTCAGAAGTAAACGAATCGACCCAACCATCATACTCCTACCTGGCTACAAAAAGAGTAATTACATCCTGTTGCTAAGAGGCTACCTCAGTATGAATAATTTCCAGAGAATTTCTACAATACTTGTATGAATTTCCAAATCACCCAAGCCTTGAGCCATGTTTCGAAATGCTCAAGTACAAATCAATTTAGAAGTGGGAGAAGCCTTAAAAAAACCGGCTTACAATAAGGGAAGGGAGGTGTTATGATTGAACCATTTAGTTTCCAAAACACTAAATCTGCTTGTGAGCAATCAGTAAATTCAAGTGAGAAAATCAAGAAGAATATCAACACTTGAGACATTGCTCTGATCATATATGACACACAAAAAAGGCTGGCCCTGGGAGCAGCTCATAGAGCTACAGGACTACTATATATGACTACTCTGAATAAACAAAACTCTGAGATGTGAACACATAAAATGTAGAGACAAATATGAGTCAAATATATATTCTTTAATGGAAAATTATTAAACAGACCATCTAAGTCTCTTCTGGTGCCCACTTCTCCTATTTTTCAGAGGAGGAGATGTGAAACTCGGATTAATCCAGACTAGCAACCCAAATAGAATCCATGACTGAATTTATAATTTGGTTATGGACAGGTTATGGAAAAGGGCAATAATATGATACCCACCCTGGTCTGACTTACTTCTGCCAGATGTGGCTGAGGTCCCAGTCTGTGATGATTCACTTCCTGTCCTTGACCGTTCCCGTTCCTGAGTTTCTTCACTTCGCCAGCTTGGGTGTCTGTAAGAGATTTAATAAAATACATAAGGTCCAGCTCAGACCCATGCTGATCCAAGAACCATCACTTACTAATATTTTATCACACCTGCTTTATCTATGGACAAGTGTGCGCATCTGTCTCTCTCTCTTCTTCATACCATTTGAAAGCTGCAGACGTTAAGATACTAGCTCCAAAAACTTCAGCAAGCAACAGCTAGGGTAAAGAACATTCTTCTACATCATCTACAACACTACCCCTTCCTTTACTGGTAACACAATTCTAAAACTAAGTCTTGTTTTTCAGAACACTGTTATGGAGCTATCTACCCTATCAGAGCCAATGCCACCTTTCTGTAATAAATATTTTATAATGATTCTTTAATGTCCTGAAGTAACACTTATATAGTATAACCAACATATACAAAGCAAAAATAAATGAAAAACAATTTAGCCTATACTTACCAAGTAAAAACATTTCTACTTTATCCCCAGTAACTTGAAAAGAGGTCAACCACTCACCTCATGGTGTGGGGTTTAACTTTAGTAGTTTGCAAATTTTTCTTCAAGGCCCAGATAAAACTTTATAAAAAACAGGCCTAGGTCATACATAATTTGCTGACATAAATTGGTGGTATTAAGTACCACCAATTTATATTTGTTGCAGGCTAAGCGCAGCAGGCCTTTTTCAAAATTGTGATGGACTGGCAACAACTCTTTACTGGGTGAAACTACCCGTATGCTGAAGACCACCTATGTATACTATGTATACTAAATGCTGATGAATGACAACCAACAATATCCACACAAATTTCGGAAGTGCCCCATGGGGATGTAATACTCCTACTAAGAACCACTGGACTCAAAATGGGAAAATCCTTAACTGAAGGTCACCTTACCTCTCCCGAGGCCGTCGTTCTAGTTTTGGCTCATCCAGCTGACGCTGCAATTTCTCCTGTTCCTTCTGTAGCCGCTCTTCTACTTCTCGTTCTCTAGCAGCTGTGTCAACAGGCTTTGCCCCTCCAAAGATCGAGGCTGCTCGACTGGACTGGGAGGTGCTAGCAGAGGAATCATCTTCCTTAGGAGTGCTCCGAGGCTTTAGATTCAGTTTGGGTCTTTGGGGGGGACCTAAGTTAAACAAAACTCTGAGTAAGTCTTTCAAAATCATCAGAAGCTGATGGCTGAAAGCTGGATTCTCAGACATAGCTCATATGAAATGCTATATGGGATCCAGATTGGCAGCCTAACCAATCCAGTGGAGAATGGCAGAAAGGAGATTAGAAAATAGGTGGTTTAAATAATCAAGTCCAATCAATTTTTCCATTACCACATCCACGATGCAGTACCAAACTAAGGATAAGACTAAACACGGTAAAAATGTATACGGTAAATAAAGCATTTATCATGATTCCTATTACCTGGGAAGGAATTTTCAATGATAATAAACTACTAGATGAAAGTACCTTGTTCAAAAGAAACGTGGTCTGAAAGATGGATTACTCCAAGGAGGTTAAGAGCTTATAACAACATGATGGGGAAGACTCTAGTCTTATACTCTTGTCTCTGTGTATAACAGAAATCTGATGGTGATTTATAGGGTAAAGCATGCAACACTATATGTCTGAATATTTACTCTAAGAGAGCTGGATTTCTTTCTGGATCCAAGCTGTCAGCATATTTTAAGATAAACTTGAATATTTCAAGGAAACTCAATTTTTCAAAATCAGTGTTTAACTATAATATTTCAGATATACAAAAGATGTAGAAAATAAAGAAAGCCTATGTTTACCAACCACCTGGCTGAAGTAATAAAACACTACAAAAACCACTGATGCCTCCCTGAGTATCCTCCTCTAATAACATGCCTAGCTGTGCTGTCATCTATAACCACTGTGCAACTTGATACTTGTCATCCTCATGCATGTCTTTATACTTTTACTACATATTTATCTACCTGTAAAGGATATAATATAGCAATATTTAAGTTTTCTATAAGGGTTTTAAGTTCACAGCTTACATAACTTCCGATAGTTTTAATCTCTATAATTTTGTGAAGGATAAAACTGGGGGTCAGAAAGAGTAACTTATATGAATCACATAGCTAATATTTGGTGGACTAAAGTTTAAAATCTTTATTATCAAAGCTACTTTATTTTTCTTCCCCCTTTCTCCTTCCTTTGATAATTTCCATTGATTTACCTACTGAACAAATAACTTGTGCACCTATATTTCAGAAACTGTGTTAAGGTCAAGAATACGATGGTTGGGCAGTTTTTAATTCCTGTCTGCAAAGAGCCCAATTTAGTGAGAGGATCAGAGTTAAAAAGAATACAGTATGCTAAGTTCTACAAAACAGACTGATCTATATCAAAGTTTTAAGACTAAGATAGTGTTTGGGAAAGCCTGTAAGGCTTCAAAGTGCTAACACATGAGAGTCTTGAAAATGGAGCATGCACCAAACAGGGCAGATGTGGAAGGGATGGGAGACAACTGTAAAGAAGTAAACTGCTGGCAGAACAATGAAGGCACTTGTGTGTCAGAAGTACAAAGAGAGATCTTTCAGACCATGGAGAAACTAGGAAGGTTTTTAAAAGGAGAATAATCTAATTGCATCTTGTTCCAGAAAGTTAATTTGGGCCCATATGAAGAATGAAGTGAGGCAGGGAAATCTGTTAGTAATGTGAGTGCAGCAATAAAGTCTGAACAAAGGTAGTGGCAGTGACAAGGGGCAGTAGGGGGTTAAGAGCACCAGGAACAAAAAAATGAGGTGTGTGGCTACTGGTAAAGGGAAGGGATGGCATGAGAGGAAAAGGTCAGTAGTCAAGGAGGGCTTGAAGCCCACACTCAAGCCTCCACTTTTCTCACCAGTCAAGTGGAGGTGATTATAACTATACCAGATAGAATTCTTGGGATTATATAATATTTGTATGAGAACTCAGCTAACTGTTGATGCAGAGTAAATGCTCAATAAATGCCAGCTAGTATTTCTAGATTTCTTGCATGGAAATAGGTAACAGCAATGCCTTTAAAAATTAAAAGTTTTATAGGAAAAAAACTGGAAATGTTATTTTTGTTTTGTTTTTGAAGGAGGAGCAAAGACTATAACTACAGTGAAATTTCAATGTGATTCTGATGACTTTTGTCATCCCACTGTGTTTTATTAGTTATTCGGGTCTACCTTCCTTACTTGGGGGATTATAGCAGATGATGTATATAAAGTGTTTGGTATAGTAAGTCAGGGCTGACAAAGGAATATTAAGTGGCTAGGCTTGCTATGTAAAGACAAATAAAGAGAAAAATTCTGAGCCAGATGCCTTACTTTTTCGATGCTATCCTAAAATCAGAACACAAATGATGGCCATTTATTAATACTTTTTGAGAAGTCAAATTTATAACAATATTTTATACAACTGTCATAACATTAGAGGCGTAAATTTTAGAACAGTTGCACTGACATCCCAACATTAATTATCATCAATTAATGTAGTAATTTATAACGTCACTGAAATCAGCAACACTTGGTTTTAATCCCACAGTGCCAATTATTGGCTATGAGACTGTATTTGAGTGTTACTGCCTTCACTTGAAAGATGGGACTAACACTACCTAATTTAAGTGAAGTTTATTTAATGAGATCACACCATGAAGATGTCTGACAAATATTTTATTTTCCTTTTCTATTTTGTTTACTCAGTAAAAAACGAAAAATCTATATGCTAAGGGAGGTCAGAACTTGACTTTGCTTTCCTTCCATTATATCATCCTTATCCAGTGCTCTATTATGCTCAGCTGCAACCTTTACAATGTGTAAGTTCTATTTGTGCCCACTTAAGGGGTTTAAAACATTACTGAAATATTTCCAATCAGTTTTTTCAGTGATCTGTTCTATTAGCAAGCAAAATATAATGATCACCTCTATCATCACGCCTATAATCATCCCGAGAGTAATCATCTCTGGAGCTCCATGAACGATCATCACGTCTGTCATATCTGTCTTCATAGCGGTCCCCGCCTCCTCTGTAGTCATCATCCCTACGGTACCCACTACCAAATGCTCTTCTGCCACTGCCTATCCTGGAATCGTAACCTGTAAAAACACCCCAAATTGTAATCACTACACTGGAGGGAAAAAAGGGTAAAGGAATTCTTAAAATAAAGCAATTTAACTTAATGGTGTTTTATAATGACCTCTATCATAGTCTCTGCTGCTTCTGTCATCATAGCGGTCCCGGCCTCCATAGCGATCCATATCCCGGCGCGGACCATCACGATAACTGTCCCGATACCCATCACGGTATCGGTCTGAATCGTAACGATCTCGATACTCTAGAGGGAAGAGAGACAGGTAACATCATTTTGGGGGGGGGGGAGGGGACACACAATTAATAGAAAGAAACATGATAGCCCATTACATCATTTATTTGATTTAAAAAACTTCCTCTGGTGATTCGATACACATTGCTGGGTTAACAATTTAGGAGAAAGTCAAGGGAGAGAAAATATGTATCCCATAATAAATTTTCAGGATTAAAGATTTAAATATTAAAAAATGTTAACACTAGAAGAAAATAGTTAGCATCTTCTGTGCTTGATGTCAAAGAATGAAATCAAAGACCACTTAAAAGTTTAGCATGAAAAAAACACATGCAACACAAATCTGAGGCCAAAAAAAAATATATATATGCAACATCGAACAGGCTATTACTCAAGTAACAGAAACTAAAATTAATAGGACATCGTATTCCACTACCAAAATGGCAAAATTTAAAATAAAGGATTATTGGCAAAGTTTAGAGGAATTTATAAATAATGCAGTCAATTCCTACACTACCAGTGAATTAAAATAGTACAACCACCCTGAAAGTTGTTTTAGAACTATGAATTAAAAGATTTCAAATTATGTATACCCTCTGGGCTAACAATTCAATTTCTAGGAATTTATCCTGAGCAAATGATGACATATTATAAATATATGTACAAGGACGTTCACTATAGTGCTTCCTTATATTAAAATTGTTGGGTACACAAACTATAGATTAAAGAGGGTACCCATACGTAGCAACCATCAAAACTGAATGAGATATGTACTTACTGAATGTGTTCATAAAATATTATTTGGAAAAAAATATAGGAGGGTAGCAGCAATTTAGCTTGACTTGCTAGATCTTCCAATTCTCTGAGAGAAGCTGGGATCCCAGATTTTTATGTGAAAAATCTCAATTTCTAAGCATGAAGTATTAAAAAAAAATCCTTAAAACATTTTGAGTTTAGTCACTTATGTGAACAGGACAAAGAGGGATCTTCTTTTTATGACTGCTTCCTTTTAAACTGTTTTATTTTGCAAAGAACATCATTTGTCTATGAACATTCATTCATTCTGTGATAGTTTAAATTTTATAAATTAAAAGACATGCTAATGTTAGTCAATTATATACAGGGAAGCATTTAAAACAATTAAAACTCTATATTTGATTTTATTTAGATAATATTAAAATTATCATAAGCTTACATTTACTAACAGGGATCCATAGTGAAGAAAAGCATCACATTAATACACTGTTACTAAGATAGCCAGGAAATATACAGTATTTGCTGAGATTTTACAGTATCATTTAATATGATACTCCCTCCACCCCCTCACCTCCAAAGTGTCTTTTATGAGATAGGAACCTCTGACCTGTGTAGTCTGGGATCTCTTACATGTTGGTAGAGCTGACTCTGGGGCCATAACCCAGTCCTACAAACTTGGCAGCTTTGGAATAACAACTCTTTTTTGTTATCCATCCGGCTTGTTCTAAATTCAAGGTTTGAGGTGAGAAAGTGTAGGATTTAAAAGGGGACCCTTGGTCTAACTGATTTTTCTTTCAAGAGTCATTTCTTCCTGATAATAGAACTTGCATAAATGCTGAAGAAGTAATTCAGGTAATTCTGGTCAAGGCTTTGCTGGGTCACAAAATCTTGATCATAAAGTCAGATGTAAACCTGATTTCCTTCTTTCTTTTCCTTATTATATTACAGAGGACTCTCTTCAAACAGGAATCTGTTACTGCTTCCTCAATTATATTTGGTACAAAGCTCATTAAAATCTTTGTGAATTTAAGTTGTTCTTTCAATTTTTTACTTGTATTTGCAAACATACAGGAAAGTACAGATTTGATTATAACAGACTCATGAACCTATTATTTAGTTTAGTGGATGTCAATATTTTGCCATGTTTATTTCAGTCTTTAAATTTAAAAGCAGTATGTTTTACCAATGTCACCAAAAAAAGGGCAATTATGTTATAGTTGTAGCTAAAGAACTCCCTCCACAATCATAAAGGTGGTAATATTACCACACATACATTTTTTATAGCTTACATATTAACACTATATATTGTTTTCAAATTTCTACATTTTCGCTTTCCCCATCAATATAATAGGTTTTGAATTCTATCCCTGTTGTTACATGTATGTTGTGCTATAGTTGTCCATTATATGGACAAATCACTACTCATTTCTTTACTGAATACTATGTATTTTCCATTTAAAAAAAAACCAGTGTTGAGTATTTCTTCACATTATTTCAATAAAGTTGTATAACTTCTTCAATAAAGGTTTTACTAAGCTTTTGTTGGATTTAGGTGGTATATAAAATTTGTTATTCACCCCAGCTCCCACCCCATGACACTCTCTATTCCACATCTCTATAATTAGGTTTTATTTATTTGCAGACTGTTCCTTTTTTCCCAGTATAAGCAAGTCTAACAAGGACAAGATTTCTGTCTGTTTTGTTCATTGCTATATACTGAGCTTAGGACAGTATCTGGCACGTGGCAGACATTTATTATTTTAGAAGCGAATGAATTTTGTTATTTTAAAAGATATCTTCAAAATTTACTTTGTTTCCTGCTAGTAATGCGCCTAATTTTTGCACAGCAGGTCCTTGAATAATGTAGTTCTGTTCAATGTTGTTTTGTTGCGTTGATGAAATACTTTAGGAACTTAAGTCTTGTTTCTATCAATTAGCCTGTGGTAAACTTCATTTCATTATATGCTGTTCCACTTAAAGTCACATAGAACCTATTAATGACATTGAGAACTTACTGTATATTGCTCTTAACCCAGCAATCTTGCTGAACTCATTAATTTAAGTACTTTACTTTGTAGAGTTATTTTAAAAAAATAATTGTCTCAAACACACACACACACACACACACACAGACAGAAGACACTAAGCTGATAAAAATGAACTTACTGTCTCCAAAGCTATCATCACCTCTCCTAGGTGGGTAGTCATCAAAGCTGTCTGTGGCAGGACGGGCCCTCCAGTCTGTATCTGTCTTGTCAGAATCCCGATTTCTATCTCTGCCAAAAGAACGATCATCTCTGTCTATAGATAAAGAAGATAAAAACCACGAGTAAGCTCACAAGTACTTTTGCCCACTATTTCTTGCATGCATAGAACCCCATCAACGCTTAATTTACTGTATTTCTCACTCACACCACAGTGTCGTCATGGAGTTTACCCCAGACCCCTAAGCACACAACCTAACTCAAATGAGTGATTCATTTCCTCACATTCATTTCTATTAGCTTAATGCTTATCTGTGGAGGGACCCTGATATATGCATGAATTATGTTACCCTTGTGTACAATATGCTGCTATGTATCTAATCTATTATCATATACTGAATGTTCACCTACGTCAAACAGGACTTCTCACTCTCAACACTATTAACATTTCAGGCTGGATAATTCGTTGTTGTGGGCGATGGGGGGGGGGCCCTTTCAATTAGTCCTTGGATTCTTTTATCTATTTAGATGTCAGTAGTGACAACCCTAAATGTCTTCAAACGTCAACAAATGTCCCCTGTGGGGCAAAACTGTCCTCAGTTAAGGAACAAACTACTTCTAGAATATGGTAGGCCTACCACTATCTACCTTTATTAAAATTTTCTGGGAAAGGGCAGCTGTGTTTTGTCATCCTGACCATAACAAAACAAGAAAATTTCTATCAGCTTTCTTACCTTTATCCTGTGCTTGATCAGCAACGTCCACTCGAATTCTCCTGTTACCTAGAGACTGAGAGCATAGGACCATATTAACCAACCTTTTGCCCCATTATGCACAAATCCCATGAGTGACCTTGAACGTCTGGGCATAGCAGAAGCACTGGGGGAAGGAAGATAAAGGAAAAATACTGTAATCTAGCCAACACTCCAATTTGTTGGCTAAAGAATCCTTTAGAAAGACTTGAAAACTGAAATAACACCTTAGAATTAACAAATTTAAGTTGGGCTTAAATAATGTCAGATAAATTACCTTACTATTTTTATAAAGCCAAATTTCACAGACTAGAGTTTTTAACCATAAAAGGCAACTTAATATTAAGTGCAATAAACTAAAAATAATTCCCAGACAACTAGCTAAATAAAAGGCATATGAGTCCACAGTAATTATTCATTCAAGCATTTACAGAAGCTCTACTTAGTATTACAAAGTTGCATAAACCACGGTCTGTGTTCCTTTACTTAATATTACCTTTGGCTAAATCAGTTCCTCCAGGATACCCTCTGATTTCCCTTTCCCATATCATTATTTATATACTTTGAACCCAATTAATTCTACTGCTGACTTTTCCTCATTTCACAGTAGAATCTACAGTTGAAGAAGGGTAGCAGTGAGTTTTAGTTAAAAACATCTGGGATTATATCAAATACCACTATAATATCTCTAAATACACAGTAATTCCTAAGTCTGAACCACGAGAACACTTTACATTAACAGTTAATCTAGCAAATATCAGATAACAATTGTATGCCTTTCTTTTTTTTATCCAGACCAAGTAGTTAAAAATTAGTAATGTTAATAAAGTCTAAAAAATGATCCAATAAAAACTCTAGAACAACTTTAGCTTTTCATATATTTAACTAAATATGTGGGTTTTTATTTCTACCTAACGTTTACTTCAATTATCATGGTAGCACTCAATTATGAGACATGAAAAATATTTCGAGGTGTTAATATCAATTATGTCAAATGGCAGATCTAGACTATAGAATTATGACACAAATGGCATTGGAAATGAGGAGTTTCTAAAATTAAAAGACAAAAAAAAGCCTGTTTTCTTCTCAGATATAGTTTGATTTCTAAAGTCACTGGAGGTAAAAAATAAAAACAAACAAAAAACCAAACCCACAACTGCAGTTCGTAGATTAGAAATTTTCATCACTAACAGGTAAATAAATGCTTCAATACCCTGCTTGGGTACTAAGAATCACTATATGTCACCAATCACAGAAATTAACTATATTACAATTAGATTTAATCTCTATTTCTCTCTCATGTATTAACAGACGAAATCTCCTCCTCTTACTGAACCTCTGGTGTGTCTGGACAGAAAATCATCTATGGGCAATGTTAAAAAGCAGGACTGAACGTTTATTGTCATTCTTCCATAAGATTCCTAGGAGCATGTATTTATTACAATGACATCCACGTGAGAAATGTTCTGAACCCTCTTAAAATTCTAAAACGAGATAATGCCATTTAATACTAAACTAACTGACATGATTTTTCTTTTAGGCTTTATCTGGTCAGATTATTTTGAAAAAGCAAAGCTACTAAAGCTGAGGCAAAAGCTGTGAATGAACAAATGTGAGACTCCATTAAAGACTTGCTGTGATGGGTATCTTCCAAATTTCCACCTAAGTATTCCCTGAATCATTCAGGCCTGCTGAACTTGAAGTGGGGTATGACTTTTAAGTGTTACATTGTTAAATAACCCAGGCTTTTCTTTGTAGATATTATAAAAGTCTTTAAAATAGCTACTGATCCAACTTAAAAATTATCAAGTTTGATAAACATGAGATTTGTCTGCACCCACCCCTCAAACTCCCCACCCTTATTTTCTTTACCTCTTCATTGAGGCTCAGGGCATTGAACAAGGAATCCAGGTCCTCGAACTCAGCGTAACCAAAACCTTTCAACCTCTCTGGATTGCTGGGTTCACGTGGTAAACGCACTGCACTGATCTGAAGGAGTAAAGAAACAAAAAATGTTTCTCAATTCAATGTTACTCATTTGACTTTTTTTGACCACTGTATATGCAAATTTCTCTGAATACACAAGAATCTGGTTGTCTCTAGGCAGAAAACTGTGCAAAGGGATAGAAGACAGACCTCATTGTATGCCCAATTAAACCTTTTCAATTTGAATATGAAACTTCAACATAAGCTCAGTGTATTCCTAGTATCTGACTTTTGCTTCATTCTGTTTCTAGTTCAACTGTTTTTCAATTAATAGCAACTGCCTGTTCCACAATTAGTTTTAGTCTTCTCTTTTATGCCTACATTTTAGTTGATTTAAAAACATATTTATAATTTTTATATTTCAGAAAGTTGACTCAATTTTTGTCAAAAAGTTTTCTGGGCAATGTATCTTTTGGAAACTTTACCTGAGAAACATATTGTCTTCATACATTAACGATAATTTGGTGAAATCAAACACTGGATTGTAAACTCCCTCACACCTACTCTGTCTGGACTCTGAGATGGCAAACTACTGAATTTTACTCTTCAAAGCACAGGGAAAAATTCACAGTAACTTGGTTTTAATTTGAGCTTGTGTTTTCTAATATTAAGTTTGCAGAATTTTTTCTTCTAGTCTTAAAGTTTCATAAAACATTCCCTGGCACTAATTCTTATTTATTATTTACAGCAAGGTATGCACTCTCCCTTTCCAATTATAAGACCGGTTTCAAATACTTTTGACTCTTTTCTTGCCATCTTCTTATCTTCCATATCTGTTTTCTTTTGATTTACTTCTTCATAAATATAAGTTTATCTTCTGTATCACCAATTTGATAACTTATTCTGGCTCCTGAGACAGATTTTGTTATAGTCTCTTAAATTCTAGTTTAATTCAACTCATGAAACAGTAGAAAAAGGAACAAAATATCAAAGGGAGAAGTAGCTACAGACCAGTTCTAGAGCATAAAGGTGGAAAGCCTGAACAAATCAGAGATTTTATTCAAAAGAGGCCACTAGACAGAAATTAAAAACAGGTCAGCCTTCTAGTTGTTCTACAGAATTAAAAAGAGAGGAAGATTTATAGGTGGCAGTCGAAAACAATCAGATCGAAACAGCCAGCTACAGCAAAGTTGGTGTCCCGCTGCAGAGAACAGGCTCTGTGAAGGGAGTCAAAAAAGAAAGAGTGACGATTCTTAGAACTGTACCTTTTAATGTTTTTTTCATTGGAAAAGACTCTGGAGAAAAACTTAATATAACTGAAAACTGTCATTCATTATTTCATTTTTTAAAGTCCTAAGTACTTTTTAATCAAAGTTTGCAAAAAAGGACTTCTGGGCACCACTATACTCACTATTTCATCTTTCTAGACCAGCATTTTCAAACATCCCTTCTTAAGCTTTTTAAGTAAGCCTATAAACACTGTGAATCTCATTATATGTGAGCAAACTCTGTTAATATAAACTACACATCTGCTCAGTTAAAATGTATTTATAAAAAATTAAAAAGTAATTTTGATATAAACCTGTCATTAATGGAATAGCTGAGTTCAAAGAAACCTACTATCTTTTAACAATTAACTGGATACATCGCCTTTAAGTTTCTTAATGAGAAGGGGTATAGGTTTGAGAGCTCTCCTCTGTATCCATAAGGTATTGTTAATTTTGCTGATATGACTGTCTGATGAGAACATTCTCAGCCACAGAGAGCCTAAACACCACTTAATCAATTAATACATGTGTCTCTTCCAAGTCTAGCCAAAACCTTAGATTTTCCTCAATATAGACAGAGACAGTCTCTACCAATATGCTACTCTCCATATTAGTTAATTGCCTAAAACCTTTAGACTTACATTTAATCCTCTAAAGAATTCCTTAATGGAGTCTTCTGTCACATCATAGGGTAGGTTCCCTAGAAAAGCAGTGTAGGGTGGCGATTTGGGAAGACGGCTCCTGTCAATATTGGGTTCCCGAGCAGCCCGTGGAGCAGTGGGCAGGATGGAACGGTCAATTGGAGGTGCCCTATACACATCGTCATCATTACTGTGCCAAGTAGTTGAAACTAGGATAGAAAAGTGGACATAAGAAGTTAGAGGAAACTTTACTGTTGTAGAGTAAGAGGACCTATGCTAAGTGCCAAGTATTAAATAACCTATATCAGAGAGGTAAAAAAGGGTGAGGATTCAGTAATAACAGTACTTTACAAAGAGAAAACGCTTCTGAAATGTTAGAATCAAAATAGTAATGCAGAAAGACTCAGTATCTACTGCCTGTTTCTAAGCATTTCAAGGCCCAGGCTTTTGTTAACTGAATCACAGCAGCTCTTATTTCCTATGTAGCAAAGAAATGAAGAATACAACTATTATTTATGGAATGTTACTATGTGCCATGTATTTCATATTCGTCATATCCCATCTTATCTTTTTAACAATCCTGTGAGGTTGTTTCCCATTCTACAAAGAAGGAAACTCAGATTTCAGGAAGGGTCAGTAACTTGCCCAAGGTCACATAGATCATAGAGCAATAGATGCCAATCCTGGCAGTTAGGATTCTAACACGGCCTCTTACTCCAAATATATTTAATCACTATGGACAACTCTCATATTCCTACCTTTCAGCTGGAAAAAGTATTTTCTTCATGGTTTACCTTTCATTTAAAAGAAAAATTAATTCCATCCCTAAAGCACAGTGCATGAATTTGCACTTCAGGTATCAACACTTATGAACACTTATGACCATCTATATGAAGCTTCTTTTAGCTCTTGCCTGTTCCTGGCTACTTCTTCAAAGCACAGAGCTTGTCCAAATGATACCCCAATGACTTCTGTATTTTCCCCCCATAATTACTATTTCTATAGCTTTTCCTCAGGCCATTTTTGTTTACCTAGGGACACCATGACTGCAGAGCTCCTAGAACAAATTACCCCTTGACTCTAGGTATAAACAGCTTACACTGAAGTATCACTTTATGAGAACATCACAGAATTTTAAACCTAAAAAAAAAAAAGAAAAAAGAAAAAAGAAATCTAGTCTTTACTTTTCAATGGAAGAAAATGAGGCTTAAAAAGATAGTACCTTGAGAAAAGTTAGGTGCAAGAGCTGAAACTAGCTCTTGAATCACCATTTAGTTTCTATCACAAACTCTTAAAGCCTAAACCAAAAATTCCATAAAATACATTGACATAAGATTTCAGGTTCTACAAAATAAGTAAGTTCCTTTCAAAATGCAAGTGTGAGCCACTATTACAGAATACGTTTAGTCTAGAAGAAAATGAAAATTCTAAGCAGGACGGAAAGCGAAAATTACCATCTCCTTCCAGGTCGTCTGTTTCATCAGCCCAGCTGACTGGTTTGGGGACATAGGTGCTTCCTCCACCAGTCCCTCCATCCTCAGCCAGAAAATCTGTTAGGGAGATAGTTTTCCCCTTCTTATTCTTCTTTTTTGCTATTTTAAAAAGGCAAGAGAAAGATAATTCATCAATACTTAGGTATTTACAGAGTTGTACAATACAGTATTGTTAAATATATTTATAAAGCAACATAAAGACTCATCAAAGAACTGGATTATGGCACATTTATATGAAGGAATACTATGTAGATATAAACAAGGAGAAAGCACAATATACTGGCACAGACAGTCCAATGAGAAGTTGCAGAATACATATTTATGAGTACCTTTTGTTTAAACACATTATACTTATGAATGGAAAAGAGTCTAGAATGATTTTCAATAGTGTCCCTTCTGTGGAGTAAGGCGGGGTGGGCGCAACCTTTGATTTCCTAGTATAGTCACTCATATATCATTTGAGATTCTTAATTTAGCAACTACTTAAGACAATTACTACATTTGTTGCTCCTGGGATACAAAGAAATAAAACAAAATTTCTACCTCTAATAATACATTCTGTATGAAACTTTTGAAGATTGTTTGATACCTGTAAAATAATCACAAGACAGGAATCATTACCATCAATTTACAGAAAAGGAAACTAAGTCTCAGAGAGATCAAATGATTATCCTAAAATTATAGAACTACTAGACAGCAGAACTAGAATTAAACCCAGGGTTTTTAAGCCCTGGTCTAGGGCTTGTCCCACAGGAGCCTGAGCCGCTAAGAAGCTTGTTATTAGTTCTATGGCAGGTTATAATAACCATGGTAAAATGTACTCACTTTCATTTGAAAGTGTTCAAATGGTAAGATTCACATACACAGATGGATTGCTTCGCCCTCTAAAAAAAATTATCTCCTTGCCTACCTTAAAACCACATATGAAGACAAGATATTATACTATAGAGAATAAATAAGAAATCCCTAAGAACCAACACATTTAAATGTTTTCTGCTGTTATGAAATATTCAGGAATCTCCAAATAACTCCATTTAGTGGACTGACCTTGGCTCTCAATCTAGTCCTCAAAACTTCTGAGATGACACCAATCAACAGCTAATGCAGAAGAGCTGAAAAGACTAATTCAAGTTCCAAAACTGGCCCTGAGAGAATCCACTAAATGGTAAGAAAAAAGTAAGCCACTTTGTTATAACACAGATCAGTTACATGGCTTTTATAATCATGAGTTCCTCTTCCATGTTCCCATTCTCATCTAATTTTCAATCCAAGAGGACTAAGTATCTGTAATTTGATTCACCATTTGCTTAGCAGAAGAACTCTCAGTTGGTACCTGCCTTTTAGAAATCCAACTTAAAGAAAATAAAGTCCTGTTTGCTATGAATATTATAAACAATCTTCTAGATACAACAAGAACTTGAAGTATCTCAGTCTCAATGTGCAAACCAGATGAACTTGGTTGCAATAATATAGGAAAAAGATGACCTTGAATGTAAAATCCCCATGCTTCTTTCAAGCAAATACTAATCCTGCTTCGAAAGTATCATTTATGATCAACCAGGTTTTTGAGGGGATCTATTTTGTGCTTTAAAGCAGTTATACAGAGGTTAGGTGTTATAGCAGTGATATTGCTCCTGGCTCAAATGCAAAGGCCTAGAGGAAATTTTATTAAGTTAATGTGCACAAGATAAAGCATATCCGAGGTAGTATGCTTACAGTGTATAGGCTTATTTTAGTCTTTCCATAATCTAGTTAAAATATAGTGTCTGGGACTAGTAAAATGCTAGCTAGAAATCCTTACCCTCATAGGACTTTACCTTGTATCATCATCAGCTATACCCAATTATTAACCTGGCTGGTCACTTGGAAAAACAGAAATAAAACTAGTGGTTAGTCCATATAATGAGTTCAATATAATAATAAAAATTTGATTAAGGCATCCCTTTCCTCTTTGTTCTATATACATATCTAATAACAAAACAGCAGAATCTGGAATTAACTTGCCCTTTGGTCCTATAGCTTAAATCAACTTTCTCAATCAGGGTTTTGTAGCTTTTTTCCCCCTTCTTCTTTATTATTATTATTATTATTGTTATTATTTATCCCTACAGCACTTGGTCTTCCTAGGTGGTCTCATTATTATTATTATTATTTATCCCTACAGCACTTGGTCTTTATTATTATTATTATTTATCCCTAGAGCACTTTGTCTTCCTAGGTGATCTCATTATTATTATTATTATTATTATTATTATTATTATTAATCCCTACAGCACTGGGTCTTCCTAGGTGGTCTCCTATCCAAATACTAATCAGGCCCGACCCTGCTTAGCTTCCAAGATCAGACATTGGGCTTGTTCAGGGTGGCATGGTTCTAGACTGTAGACCATGGACCGTGGCTCCACTGGGGCATGAATCCAGGACTTTTTGCATGTAAAGGAGACGTTCTAACTGCTACACTATGGAACCACGTTCAGGGTCTTGCAGCTTTTAACCCTTGACTCTTGACAAATAAGTCTCACACTCTCTTTTAACATTATTTGAAATTTCAAAAAAAATAAACTAAATATCACGACTAAAAAAATTAAAGCACTATTTTAGAATGCATTTTCAAATCACACATCTCCATTTCCCCTTTAATTCTTTCATCACTCCCTCCAAAAATTTTTGGTTCAGAAATCCCTATTGGACAATGGTAGATTTCATTTAAAGAGACTAATATTCTTCCATGAGATCTCTAACTTACGTTTAACTCTAGCAGCAACATTGACTCAGTCACAATATAAGCAGCAGATTGAAAGGAACTAGCCTTTAAAAAGTAAAATCAATAAACCTAAAGTGGATGGCAGTGTTTGTTTCACTCTATTTTATTCCAATAACTGAGAAAAGATATTATCTAAATCCTCTATGCCCTTCGCTCTTCCAATATCTAGGCCCACATGTTTAGGATTTCAATAATATTCTCCACTTCTTTATAAGTAAAACATTGTTTAATGCTCCTGGTGTATCAATCCATTGCTACAATGATGGAACAAGTCCAATTTTTAATTTTAAATGTTATGCTGGTTAAAAAGTTAAACCAACCACCTCATACAACAAAAATGTGCTCCAATTATTTAATACCAAAACTACATGAACTAAGGTGGAAAAACAGATCTCCCAGAAATTTTATTAAATCCTCTACCTGTTGCCTTAACTACAATTGTAGTTTACTGGACAAGCACCAGGTACAGTTGTCCCTCAGTATCCATGGGGGACTGGTTCCAGGGTCATCCCCCACCCCTACGTACATACCAAAATTCTCGGATGCTCAAGTCTCATATAAAATGGCGTAGTATTTTAAATCAGGGGTCACCAATCCCAGCACCAGTACTGATCCGTGGCCTGTTAGGAAACTGGGCAACTGGGCTGCACACCAAGAGGCTAGCGGTGGGAAAGCAAAGGAAGCTTCATCTGTATTTGCAGCCACTCCCTAGCACTAGCATCAGGGCCTCAGCTCCACCTCAGATCACCAGATCATAGGAGCACCAGTCCTTGGTGCCAAAAAGGTGGGGGACTGCTGTTTTAAATCATCCTCCCATACATTTTATATCATCTGTAGATTACTTATAATACCAAATACAACGTAAATGCTATACAGTTGTTATACTATATTGTTTAGGGAATAACAAGAAAGAAGTCTGTATAAGTTCAGTACAAATGCAAACATAGCAGATTGCAGGACTAACTACATAGTACTTATCAGCTGTGACCTTCTCATCCTGATGTATATGATCCGGGATTGGTGATTGGTGGAATCTGCAGATGCAAATGCACGTGCGGGTATAGAGGGCAGACTGTACTTAGGAAGCTCTTTATGTACTCATACAGGCTACACAAAAAATCTTAAAAAGAATTTTTCAAACTTTAAGTCTACAAGTCCTTTAATGAAAGAATACATCTACAGCCTTCTTAATACAGAGGGTTTGCTTCGATACATACAAAAATAAATACAATAAACTTAACTCTTAGTTTCTCAATTTCGACCTTATTTACAATTTAGCATTTTCGTTGTTGTGGAGCGCTGCTCTGTGCATTGTAGGGTGTTTACCAGCATTTCCAACTTCTACTCATGCCAGTAGGAAAGTCCCCACTCCACTGTGACAACCAAAAATGCCTCCAGACATTGCTAAATATCCTAAGTGGGTGACAAAAATTGTCCCCTGGTTGAGTGTTAATTTCTTATCAATAAAGGGCAAAAAACGGAAATGTTAGCCTTAAAGTCCATTAGTAGAAAAGCGACTGGAATAAACCAAGTCTTGCTGCAGCATGTAAAAAATGATTCCTTTTCATTTCTCAGAATGTTTTCCTGTTATTACTCCATTGTATTAGTAATAAAAGCACCAACTGGCAGATACTGGAGTTATAAAGTCTAGAGACTGGCTGCTTGTTCTTTATTTCAAAATAGAGGGCACCTTACGGTACAATAAGCAATAAAGTTGATTTGTTGTACCATGCCACCCTACTTCTGCATCTTAAACTAGTATTTCTTTTTTAGGAAGGTGAACTCTTATAGCCTTAACATTCAGATGAGGCTTTGTCAAAAATTAAGCTTTTTAATTTTAGATCCTGTCAGACCAAGTCCAACTTATTTTATAGGGTTATTAACTCTACTGAATGTTTTAGTAACTATAGGCTAAGAAAGAAAGTGTCATAAAAATCTGTATACGATCACAGCATTAGTTTAATAGGCAAAAAAATGGAAAAAATCCAAATGTCCATTAACTGATATATAAAGAGAATGTAGATAACCATACAATGATTAGATTTAGCAATAAGGAATAAATTAGGGGTCTCAAACATCCTACAATACAGATAAACCCTGAAAACATGCTAAATGAGAGAAGCTAGTAACAAAGTCTACATATTGTATGATTCCATTTATAGGAAATGTTCATAATAGGTAAATACAAAGAAACAGTAAGTTAATATTGGGGTGAGGATAAATGACAACTAATGGGTAAGGTGTTTCTTTTTGGTAAGTAAATACTGCCAATACTCCAGGATTAAAAACCAATTAATAGTAAACAAAGGGATCCTTAAAGAAACAATATTGTATAAATGTAATCAATGCACCCATATACCAAGAGTGCCTAAAACTAGAGTATTACACTGTCTATAGCCCAGACATAAAAAGATGTTTCATACAATGCAATATCATGATGTCGGGAGGCCTCGCCTTTACTGTGTTATAGTTCAGCATAGCAGATAATAAAAGCTAAGTCAAAACTAATAACTACACCACCTCAACCTGTGTTCAGTTATGACTTCTCTGTCCTAATTTCTTCATCTTGACACAATCTGAGGAAAATGCCACATTGTCTTTTCCTTACCTCTCCATTTTGATCATTTACATTAAAAAAGTATAAAATAAGCATCTAATACACATCATACTAACCGCTACACTAAGAACTTGGAGCTCCTCTGTAAGAGAGGAGCTATAAAAATTTGAAAATAACTTCCTGCTTCGGGCATTTTCCTACCATTAGGACCATAGCAATATCTATTACAAATCTAAGACACTGACTTTGCTGTGTATACTTGTAAATGTACATACATACACATAATTATAAACAAGCATAGTTTTTAAAAAAGCTATACTCTGAAGTTCATTCTTTCCCCCACCACCATGAAGAGAGAATAAATACTAGGAAGTTTTGAGACAAATACATACATGATATGTGAACAAACACTATTTAAAAGTATATATTTAAATATTACTTAGGCTATTTTACTTTGACATTACTCTCTGTATTTGCTTTGCACTTGAATTTTCATAGGAAGTTTTAGTCTTGGCCTTCTGATTCTGGGCATCTTCCTCCCAGAAAAACATACAGTAGAGGATGAGATTTGAAAATAGGTTAATATGTGAACAGCATAAATGGCAATAAACGAAACTATTTTTCACTGTAAGGGTAAGCATTGTAGGAAAACTACCATTGGACACCATCCTCTCTCCATAAAACAATCACATAAGATCCCACACATAACAGCATTTTGAAAAATATTACGCAAATGAAAGGTCTTGTATAGGCAAACTCTATTACTAATTTTAAAGCGTTAGTCTCAGTAATTATTAACCTGTATCAAACACATCTGAAAAAAGTATACCAAAAATACACTGAAAATTTTAGTTTTAACAGTCATACTGGTTGAGTGACCAAATTTGGGAATACTGGTCACTCAGCAAAGTCAATGTGATTAACTGGAAAAGATTCAAAGTGGGGAAAGATATCTAACAAATCTCTCAATTCCTCAAGGACAACCTGTCAGATGTAACCTTAGGCTCAGACACCAGCAGAGTTCCTAATACATACTACACATTCTAGGAAGGTTTATGGAATTAAAGGAGATGAGGGCTTCCAAGGGGGTAGAGTTACTATGCAAGAACAGAAGGAGACATCACTAAGCAAATTCTTTTAACTAATCTGGATTTCACTCATCTCTGCATGTAAAATGAAGGAAAAATACTAACATGTCTTCCACTTCTAAAAATTCCACAAAAGTTGTGGAGAAAGCGAGTATAGCCTTTTCACTAAGTTATGACACTAAGCCAGAAAGATGGCAAAATCAGGCCAAATAAGCACCTTACTTCAGATTAAGCTTTTGGAAAGCACCCCAAATTTTTAACATGGAAACCAACATTATTTCCAAGTGGATAATGGAGAAGTCAGGCGTCTCAAAGATTTTGACCTTGCTCTGCCACTGCATACAAATAATTTCATCTTCCACAGCCAGGAGATACCACCATCCACGTACATTATCTCAAAGCATCAAATGGGACAAGTCATAAAAGTGCTTGTTCGAATGTCTAGTGTCAAATGTCTACACCAATGAAAAGTATGTTCAAATGCACCTCAATTCCCTCAACATTTTCCAAAGACTTCGTTTCCTAAGTAATAACAAAGAAGATAAATTCTTGGTGGGAAATGGGCATCCAGGGAAAGCAGGGGTTCAATAAATGTTTTATAGAATGCAGGGTTATGCCAAGGAGAAGAAACTAGTCCTTCCTACTGTAGGGGAGATAGTCTCAAGACCTCCGTGGATATCAAAATCCTCAGATGCTCAAGACCTTTATATAGAATAGCCTAGTATTTACATATAACCTATACACATCCTCCCATATACTTTAAATCTTCCCTACATTACTTATAATACCTAATACAATGTAAATGCTGTTAGTTGTTATACTGTATTGTTTAAAGAATAACAAGAAGTCTATCCATGTTCGGTCCAACTATCAGAGGTTAACTACTTAGCACACATCAGCAACAAAGTAACATCCTCCCGTATTTTCTGTCCCTGTAGGTTCAATTCCATGATAATCCCCAAAACTAAAAATGCTACAAAATGTTGCAAAGCTCACTACTAAATCCATCAGAAATGCAAGTAGGCTTTCATGAGTGATATTCCCTCTGCCCAAGAAGTCTAGAAAAGAAACCAACCCCAGCCACTAGTATTATTTTAAAGGTACCTCTTAGTTGTGCGATTAAAAAAGAGCTGAACCCCACCATTGGAGCTATAAAAATTCAACAAAAATGGAAGCTGCCAAAGGATCTGATCTTATTCACCACTGTATTTCCAACACCTAGAACCGAGCCTTGCATAATTTGAGCTCAGTAAAACTGAGGTGATTGAATTAAGAGAAAAAGCCTAGAAAACTGGGTCTCCACCCTTGCTTCCTCTCCTCTAACACGTGGGCGCACCACAGTGCGTTCCCCACCCCCACTTCACTCTAGTAGCTTCAGCCTCCAAACCTAACAAATATACCCCTGGAAAAGTACAGGGGCCGGGCCACACTCCAAAAGGGGAAGAGCAAAAAGTCAAAAGACGTAACACAAAACAACACAGGTACGTAAAATCTTGCTATCTGCGATCTCGCGCGTGCTTTTAAGGCGCGACAGTCTCCACTACCCTCCGCTCTCCTACCGCGCACGCGCACCGCTGCCTTTCTCCGCCCCTCCACCGACTCGCGACCGCGTTCTAACTGCCCCCCCCTTTATTCCCCTACCCCACTCGCGTCCGCAACGGCCTCGCGCCTCGGAGACCTAGTCTAGTGTGCACTCGTCCGCGCGCCAACCGCCTCCTTCCTTCCTCCACGCGGACACAGTGCTTCACGTCTATGAGAAGGCCTCACGTCTCTCGCAGGTCTTTCTGCGCCGCCTCCTCATTCCAACTCAAGTCAGAGTCATCATTACTCCCCGCTCCAACCTCGCGCGGACGGGGTGAAAAGGGTGTGAGGGGGAGGGTGTCCTTCCCCTCCCCCCAAACATCCCGAGGCGATAACCTAATAGGGCCAAGACGCCAGCCTGCCGCAGCCTCCAAATCCGAAGGGACGCTGTACCGCCCATTCCCCAACTCCAGGGAATCAGTGGATCAGGCTCGGAGAGTGGCTTAAGAGGCCGGTGCTTGGCCGCGCTCAGCCGCTCACTCACCTGAGGCCGCCATGTTGGGAGAAGGAGAGAGAACGCAAAGGACCCGGATGAGGCAATCACGTGATTATAGCGGGCGCGTCGGGCTAGGAGACGCGAAACTGGGAGGGGTTGGGGAGGTGAGGAGGGAGACAGAAGGCGGGGCGGCGCAGCTCAGCTCTAGGTTCGTAAAGCAGCACGAGGAGGTGGCGCGGCGTCCAACGGGAAGACCTGCGCGACATGTGGCCAAAGGGGTGGGGCCTGGGCTGTCGCGAAACCCCAAACGCTTTGCGTACGGCTACGCGCGGACGAGGGGTAGGGTCTGAGCTCGGGGCGGGGTCTCCTGATCCGCTGACTTCCGGTCGGTGGGGTAGGCGGAAGGGGTGGGACCGCGATGGCCAAAGGCCTTTCCTTGGGACCTGGTGAAGGTGAGCTGGAGCTAGGAATGGGTGTGCCACAAGGGATTTTTTTGGAAGCGAAGATTCAGAATTTATTTTAAATTACTCTTTTTGTAAATCACTTTTTGTTGAAGCAAAACAAGCCCAAAATCCTGGGTAAAGATAGTTGTAATTGGGCGTGTTTAGAAAAAATAGGAATGTCACAAATATAGAACATCTTTAGGAAGAGCTTTAGGAAAAGACAGGGGGATGCATAGTTAGAACAAAAGGCGGGAACATCTTGGCAAGTTGGGGAATTTAAAGGCTGGTAGCTTGAGTGTGGTAAGGAGGCGAGGAGAGGTATAAGAAGTTCCAGAGATAGGTAGGGGTTGGATCATGTGAGGTTGTGTAAACCAGGTTTAGGTGTTTGGATTTTATTCCAAGTGGATTGGGAAAGCATGGAAGGATTTTATACAAGGGAATGTCATGACTTAAGTAAAATTTTGAAAAGGATTACTATCTTGATGTGGTTACATGAGTGTGTATTTATGTAAAAATTCATCACATAGTACACTTTATAGAAGTTATACTTCAATGCAAAACACACACACAAAACAAAACTATCTAGGCTACTGAATGGAGAGTGGATTATACAGATGTAATAATAATGGAAGAGAAAGATCAGTCAAAAGGTTGTTGCTGCCAGGACCATGTTACAAGTTTTCATGGACTCTGGGCATTTTTGCCTTCATAGACCCCTTTCTCCATAAAAACTATTTAAAATTTTATTTTATGATTATGTTGGTATAAAGACAAATAATGTTATACATTAAAACATTTTCTTTTACCTGAAAGCTTTGTTTTTATTATAATTTTAAAATAAACTAAAATGTTTTTGTGAGCCCCTAAAAGTATGTCTGTTGTGCCTACTGGGTAAGTCGGCCCTAGCTGCTGTATGTAATTTGGGTGAGAGAAGATGGTGATGTAGACATGGTTATAGTGATGGGAAGGAATAGATGCAGATACATATTTTGAAAGACCTGATGTTTGATTAGACATGAAGGGCATGGGAGAGGGAGCTATCAAAGATAAATACCAAGTTTTTGGCATGAGTAACTGGGTAATGCCATTTATTTAGATGGTAAAGCCTGGAGTGGAGCAGGTTTGGAGAGTGTGTGGGCTCTTTTTTGGCCATATTAAATTTGCAATAGCTACTCATATTTTAATGTCTTAGAAATTACCTGGGAAAATCGTTAAAAGCCAGGTTCCAATTAGTAGGATGAGGATGGGCATGTGATTTTGTATTTCTTCGGGTTCAGATTGTTAAAATGGAATAATATCTGAGAATTAAGAGAGAAAAAACGTTGACCCAGTTACCATTAGAGACAGTAGATTTCAGAAAGTTCTGAGAAAAGCCAAATATAGGGACAGATGAGGTAGGGACTTTCAGTTCCAAAGCACCTACTATGTCCCCAGATTATAACACTTAACAAGCTAGTTTATATAGTCCTCACGGTGGTCCTCTAAGGTTAATACTATTAATCCTATTTTTAAATGATGACCCAGGCTCAAATAATAACTACCTTACCCAAGTGCACAGAGCCAGCATGTGGCAGAGCTGCAGACCCAGAAATGTCTATCAGGTCCACATTCTTTCCAGTTTCCCAGAGACTTCTTAAAAAATAAAGAAAACTTAAAATCACAAAATAAGTGTGCAACAACCACTTTGTGGCATTTGTTCTGAAGAAATCCAGAAGGAATAAACTGGTGGTTATCTATCGCTGTATAACAAATTACCCTAAAACATTGGCATAAAACAACAAATACTTGTTATCTCATTGGGTCAGAAACCCAATGGGTCAGACTCTGTGGGTCAGAAACTGGTTATTGAAAATCACTTGCCAAGTCCTGATATTTGCAGTTTCTCCTATTCATATCTTCCTCTCCATTTTCCTATTATTTTCCCTTGTCATTTCTCACCCTGACCATTACATTAGTCTCCTAACGAGTCTTCCTGCTTACAGTATTTCCCTGCTTCAGTCCATGTGATATAGCTGCCAGATTTATTTTCCTAAAGCATAGGTCTGAACACATTCCTTTGCTGACAAACTTTCTATGACTACATGGTCTAGGCAGACGTTCAAGGCTGTGTATGTTCCAGTCCCAAATTACTGGTCCATACTATTTCCTGCTATCCTCCCTTGTCTGCTATGATCCAGGCATGTACACCTTGTGCTTTCTCAACTTTGAGTCTTTCTTTTCCCTTTGCTCTTCTCTCAACCTAGAATACTCTTTCCTCTTCACTACCAAATGGGTCAACAATACAATCCACCCATTAAAGGGTTCTTCAAATATCACCTTTTCTAGGAACCTTTCTGAGCTTTCGCTGAACCCCACCAGGACTGTACTTGCACCTTCTTTGGCATTTGTCACCTTCCTCCTTGAATTTCCTTCCCTCCTGTTCTGTCAACTCCTTGAGGGCAGCATCCATGTTGATTATCTTTGTGTTTTCTGTGTGTTAACATCTGGGACACTGTCTGGTGCTCAATATATATTCATTGGTGCTAAAATCAGACTTTCAGGGAATTTACATTCATTGAGGTTTTCAAGAAGTTATAATGCATATTGACTTACATGCCTGGATTCATTTAATGTTTATCAAAGTGGAAAACATAGCCCTTAAAAAAAATGGCTTTTTTTCACAGGCAAAAAGCAAAAATGACTTCCCCCTTTAGACTATTTCAAACTGAAAAATGTTTGGAAACTAAATTAAAGCAAACAAGCAAATATTCATGTTTATATATTTTTCCAGACTCTGAATTTACAAAACTAATTGGCTTAATTTAATGTTTAAGGTTCTAAAAATAGTTTGGTTGAAGCCATTCAGATTTTCTTTTGAAAACCACCCTGATAAATATATGTATGTTTGTGTATATGTACATATCACAAATACCTGGCAGTTTAAAAAATTTTAAATCTCAACTACATTAATAATAAATTTTAGTTAAATAAAGCATTCCCTTGTTCCTTTCTGAGCCTTAGAATCCTAATGTAAAAGGAAGGTATTTAACTAGATGATTTCAAAGATTTGCATTTTATGAATCTGTGATATTAATTATAGATATTATAATCTTCTGATAAAGCTGGCAAAGATATCCATCAGATAACCAGACTAAGTTAATCCATTAATAAAAGAATATGGTTCATAAGCTAGTTACTTCTATTTTGTTCAGCGTGGGTAGCTGAAATAATCAAATTATTACTGTTTTCTGCTTTATGTCTGCATAATCCAAGCAAAATATGTCACTATTTTAAAGATGCGTATTTCTCTAAAATGCATCTTTTCATCACTGAGTTTTGAATGCGTAAGGTTAATTTTAAATACATATCAAGATTGTATAGGGGTTCTATTTCTGGTATGGTTAATAAGGTTCCAGTGGATCAACCCTGTCATAGATAACAATAAACTCTGGACAAAAATAAACAAACCGCACAACTATCTGAAAACTGTGGAGAAAGGCAGGCAGGTTTTGGAGAGGAGCTCAAACTTGGAAGAGGGTAATGATGTGGGGTGGCATGGCCGGGTACGGTCCATGGTGGCTGAAGCTTCCCTAGAAAATGGCCAAATTCTGCCATTAGGAAGACATTGCCCAGGCAGTGTCTGCTCTCAGAAAGTAAATGTGTGTGTTTGTATGTGTGTGTGTCCTGTAAAAAAAAGAAAATCAAATCTGAGCTGTTGTCTACCCCAAGTGAGAGAGTTTGCAGTTTGGGTCTAACCAATTTAATTGCTCGATAAAATAAAAAACAAACACCTTTGGAGGATGTGTTAGTTTCCTGTTCCTGTTGTAACAAATTACCACAAACCTAGTGGCTTAAAATAACATTAAAATTTATTCACTTACAGCTCCGGAGGTCAGAAGTCTGAAATGGGTTTCACTGAGCTAAGGTCAAGGTGTAGGCAGGACTGCATTCCTTCTGGAAGCTCTAATCTGTTTTCTTGCCTTTTCCAGCTTCTATATACTGCCCCCATTCCTTGACTCATGGTCCCCTTCCTCCATTTTCAAAGCCAGAAAGATTGGGTTGAATTCTTCTTACATTGTTCATTCTGACTCATTTTTCTTCTGCTTCCCTCTTTCACTTTTAAGGACCCCCCCCATGATACATTAGGCCCACTTGAATAATCCAGGATAATCTTCCAATT
Source organism: Eonycteris spelaea (assembly GCA_003508835.1). NCBI lineage: Eukaryota > Metazoa > Chordata > Mammalia > Chiroptera > Pteropodidae > Eonycteris > Eonycteris spelaea. The sequence continues at coordinate 1,905,096 of PUFA01000028.1, forward strand.
TTAGGGTCATCTGGTTAGCAACCTTAATTCCATCTGTAACTTTAATTCTCCTTTGCCATGTAACATAAATTCATAGATTCCAGGGATTTGGATGTGGACATCTTTCGAGGGGGCCATTATTCTGCCTACCACAGAGAGATATAACAGAATCTAGAGTCTCCAAAACATAACATTTACAATGTATAGGATACAATCAAAATTATTCAACACACAAAGAACATGGAAAATATGATTCATTCTTGAGGAACAAGACAATAGAAGCCAACCCTGAGATGACCCAGGTGTTGAAATGATTAGACAAGGATTTTAATGCAACTGTGCTCATTGAGATGAAGTAAAATGTACTAGCAGAGAAATAGAAAATACAAAAAGAACCAAAGGGAAATTTTAAAATTAAAATATCAAGTAAATTTCATGAGATGGGATTAAGAGCAGACTAGAAATGATAATAAGGTCAATCAATAGAAGTTATCAACTCTGAAGAAGAGAGGGAAAGATGTGAACAGAGCCTCAGGGACCTGTGGACAATATCAAAAGATGCAAGATATTACCGAAGTCTCAAGAGAAGAGCTAGAGAGATGGGGTAGAATAATATTTGAAGAAATAATACCCCCAAACTGCCCACATTTGGTTAAGAATCAAGAAACTCAGTAAACCCTAAACAGTATAAATATGAAGAAAATTGTATTGGCTTGTCAAATGCTGAAAACCAATGACAACAAGAAAATCTTGAAAGCCTTCAGTAAAAAGTTACATCACATACAGGGAAACAATGCTTTGAATGGCCATGGGCTTACCATAAACTATGGAGGCCAGAAAGCAGAGGAACAAAAATTTTAAAGTGCCAGAAGAAAAAAATTACCATAAGGCATAGGCATCCTAGAATTCTCTATCCAGAGAAAATGTAAATTGGCAATGAAAAGAAAGGTATTGATGCATAGTACAACGTGGATGAACTTTGAAAATATTATGCTAAGTGAGAAGCCAGTCAAAAAAGACCACATGGCATAATTCCATTTATATGAGATGATCAGAATGGGGAAATCTGTAGAGACAGAGTGTATATTTAATGGCTGTCTAAGACTGGGAGGTTGGAAGGAATGAGGGATGACTGCTAAAGGTTATGGGGTTTCTATGTGGGGTGATAAAGATGTTCTAAAATTATGACAATGGTTGCACAACTCTATGAACTTACTAAAATCACTGAGTTGTACACTTTAAATGGGGACTTATTTGGTATGTGAATTGTATCTCAAAGCTGTTTTAAAATGAAGGTGAAATAAACTTTTAGATTCAAGAAAGCTAAGAGTTTTGTTGTCAGGAGACTTACTTTGTGATGAAAGCTAAGGAAAGTTCTTTCAGCTGAGGAGAAATGATACCAGAGAGAAATTCAGATCTTCAGGAAAGAACAGAGAGCATCAGAAATAGTAAATTGCTGGATAAATACAAAAGACTTCCCCTGCCTTAATTTCTTTAAAATACAACTGATAGTTAAAAACAAAAATTATTACATTGTCTTGTGGCATTTATAATGTATTTAGATGTATTGCATATATTACAACTACAGCATAAAAAATGATGGTTTTTCTATTTGAAGAGATACACTATTAACTCTAGGCTGTGAAAAGTTAAGGCTGTATATTCTAAGCCTTAGAACAAGTATTAAAAAAAAACGATGCAAAGAAATATACATTTATGTGGAATTCTAAAAATTATTTAAATAATCCAAAAGAAGACAGAAAAGGAGGAACAGATAAAAATAATTTTTAAAAAACAGGGTAAAAATAAGATCTATAAAACAAGTACTTTTGAGGGACAACACATACATTGAGTTTTCCTGAGTAACATTTTCACGAGGATCCATACTGTCCAGAGCCTAGTACTCCAGGTTGTCTTTGCAGCTCTGTTTTCAGTTAGCTCCGCAGAGCAAGGGTAAACAGAGGAAACACAATGCAGGGGGAAGTAAAGTAGAGATTATACAAGTTTTCTTGACTGAAGAATTTGAACTATGTAAATGGTTGTAACACAAGAACATTTTGAATCTTCACCTCTGGAGAAGAAGCAGGTATCCCCACAGTGGTGTGTGGGAAAGATATGGCTAGGGCACTTCTCAGGCTCTGTCGCTTATAGCAGCTGCTTTAGGGAGGAGAGGAAAGGCAGGAAGACACCTGGCCAGTGTAGGATTCTGTTGTGATAGCTACTCTCTGACAGCATTCCACAGCGTTCTTTTCTCCAGCCCTCCTCTCCTTTTGCACCCAAGGCTACAAGTGCATAGTGCCTGCAGGAGCTAGGCAGATAATGTGAATGATTTAAGCAGCCTGGTAGATACTATGGCAAACCTCATGCAGAGCACATTTACTGCTCACCCAGTATCCATGGGCTTCCCATCTCTCAGCCCCCTGCTGGGGGCATGTGACTAGTTCTTGCAAATAGACTGTCCATGGAAGTAACATGTGTCCTGTCAGGTTGGAAGCATGTAAAAGCTTAACATGCTTTTGCCCCTGCTGATGTGATCATGGAGAAAACAAATTGAAATAGTAGAGCCATAAGGTGTAAGCAGCCTGGATCTTTGAGTCATTGGTAAGAGGAAAGCTGCAAAGGAGAGTTACCCGATTCACCCTGGACTTTGCTTGAACAAGAAACACATCTCCATTGTGTTAATACCCTTCTATTTTGGTATCATAGCCTAGCCTAACCTGTACACTTTCTCTAAAGGCAGCAGTCACAACTCAGCCCAGATTCTTACTATATAGTGAAATGTGGGCCCAGCATTGCCTGATCTTTCAGTTTTTCCTTATTTTATTATTTTTGTTTTTTAGCAAATGCAAATTTTATTTAAACTGTACATAACAGATATCTTTTAAAAATATAAAACAAACACTTTATTGCCATATGCAACCACAATAATATATATGCATATTGTACAATACAATGCAACATTCAGGTATACATCCAACTGAGTCTTCAAATGGCAGTGACCCACTAAAAATGGTTTTCCCATTCACAAATAAAAAAGCAAAATATATAATTTTTTCCAGGTGTTATACCAGTACATACACATTACTGTGTTTTGGCAATTTTGTGCAAAACACAATTAATGTAGCTTACATACTTGTGGCAAGTGTTAATTCAATGAGAACACCATTTAGGCCCTTTACAAAGGGTTCAGTAATGGCTTAAACCTACCTTCTAGTTCAGATTCTTCATCCTTTCATTATAACACTAACTGTACATGTAGATATTACATAATTGCATAAACATAAAACACTATTCCAGTATGACTAAAGTTCCACAGAAGTAGAAACATGGCCCTTTGGATACCATATCACCACTGCTACACAAGAACTATTTTCAGGCCTATGACACTAATGCTTCCAACCAGGTCACAAGAGCTAATGGTGTCAGACTTTCAAAACAAATTCAAACAAACACAAAAACCAGGTTGCTATTCTGCAGCGATCTTAGCATCAACAAAAATCATCATCAGAATGGCTTTAACTGGTACAAAAAAGAATAATGAGAAAGTGTCAAAACTTTGGTATATAGAAAATGAAAATGTCTCATTAAGACAACCCAATGATACTCGGTGTTAGAGGAAAATCCAACTGCAGCAACTGTACTCAATGCTGTGGTATATATAGCACACAACATAGGCAACCCAAGTTAGCTAAGGCATGGCAAAGGTGTAGCAAAGGCATCTAAGTCAATGCACCAATTATTATAGTTTCAAAGCAAACAAAAAGGTGACTACTCACCAATCTACAGTGAATGTTCTCACAGAGCACAGTGAGGAGTTAGGAGAATTCATGGAAATGAAAGATGCCAACAGCCCGGAGATCCTTGTGGTGACTACAGCCTCAGTGTACCATTCATGCAACTGGAAAAGTACCCCATGCTGCTCAAGGAGCTCGAGAGACACATGGAGGATTATCATCCAGATAGACCAGATATTCAGAAATCCATGATTGTCTTCAAAAACTTTTTAGCCCAGTGTCAAGACGTATGGAAAAGGAAAGAGTTAGAGTTGCAGATTCTGATGGAAGCCATCTGGAGCTGAGAGAGAGATGACATTAAGATCCTGGGCAGCATCATTTACATGTCCCAGGTCATGATTTAGTGTGCTGGAAGTGAGGAAAAGAATGAAAGGTATCTTCTACTCTTCCTGAATATTTTGCCAATGTTGTGTGCCATGCCTAGGATGAGTGGTTTTATCTATCAGGAAAGCTACTAAGGACAGAAATGACAATCACAAAGCCTGAGAACAGTGAAAACCAGAGAAATGCATTTGAAATATCAGGAAGCATGATTGAGCAGGATCTTCATGAATGGGTTGACCATCTATAGAAGCAAACGAAAGTCACATCTGTCAGCAACCTTCCTCCCCTGCCATTAAACCTCATTCTGTGTGGTCTCATATCCTCTCCTCGCATTGGATCACCCCATCCAGCAAGCATGCAGACAGCAAGCTGGTGCCCCTGACACCTGCCTACCACATGTTGCTCCACCTCTCCCTCCCCAGCACTCCACACATCACCATCAACGGAGGGTCCTTGGAGCCTCCGAAGACCCTCATGCTGTGAAGCCTGAGCTGTCTATGACTCTCACCTCCCCTCTGATCCTTGGCTGCTCTCTGCTACAAGGAGGATCTTAGTAAAAGTCTCAAGACCATGAAAAAGCTGCTACCTAAGCACAAACCTGAGTGGAAGCTCTCTAATGAAGAGTTTGCCCCAGGGAAAAGCACAGCTGTTTTGGAAGAAGACACATAGATTTTGAGTCATCGAAGCTTACTGCAAAATGCCAAAACACGGCAAACACTAAATTCAGCATGGAAAGGCACTGTCCTGATGCATAATCACATCTTGACTGACGATGACCAATCAAGTCTAGACTCCTTGGGTCATCGCAGTAGTCTTTCTTGTTTGCAGCCTTCAGACCTCTGGGAAGACTCTATGACAGTATACAGACAGCCTATAGTTACAGAATGGGTTCTACATCTCAGTGGCTATAATTCCAGGTGGCTGTGAATTCTCTCTTCTCTCACCACATCTCTTTCTCCAAACTCATGTTTTCACTGTTCTGTTCTTGTTTGCACAGAGACAACTCTGATGCACTACGTTATCGTTACCTGGGAGCTGGGTCCTGTTGTTCACAAGCCCAGAGGTGCTACTGAACTTTTGGTGGTAGCATTTTGCTTAGAAAGTCAGAGAGCTTCAATACTGCATGTGATGAGGTCATTAGGAAAACTGGTAATTCCAAATATCTGCCTGTTTCTAAGATTAAGCCATCTGGAGATTTCATATGTTTATATCAATTAGTATAAACAAGAAAGTTGAGGAGCAGTCTTTTGAAATTAGTCAGCCCACAGTATTAGTATTAACCCACAGTAGAGACGGGGTTTATATGTGTTCATTCAAATAGCAAATGGAATTTTTGGAGAAATATAACTACAAAGTTCATATAGTTATTTGATATCATATAAAGAATTCAGACCTTCTGGGTTTCAGAAGATCAGCCAGAAAGAAGGATTTTTTTTTTTTTTTGGTGCAAATTCCAACACCTCTCTGACCCTTTCATTCTGCACCAGCCCCACTGCCTCTGTTCTAGTTATGACTCTCCTTTCCCTTCTAGTCACTTCAGGAGTATTCCACTTCACTTTGTCTTCACTCAGCCTACCTAGCACGCCGTGCCCGTCTGAATTTTCCTGAAATAGGACTCTGTGATGGTTAACTTTGTGTGTCAACTTGACTAGGAAGAGATGCCCAGATAGCTGGTAAAACATGATTTCTGGATGTTTCTGTGAGGGCAGCTCTGGAAGAGATTAGCATTTGAATTGATGGACTGAGTTAAGAATCACCTTCGCCAATGCTGGTGGGCGTCATTCAATCCCTTGAGAACTTGAATAGAACGACAAGGCAGAGGAGGGCAAATACACTGTCTCTGCTTGTGTTGAGACACCCGTCTTCTCCCAACTTTGGCCATCAGGGCTTCTTGATTCTTGGGCTTTCGAATTTGGACTGAATTACAATGCCAGCTTTCTTGGTTCTCTAGTTTACAGACAGCAGATCTTGGGACTTCTCAGCCTCTGTAGTTGCATGAGCCAATTTCCATAATAATTTTTTTTTATATCTGTCCCTATATATCCTATTGGTTCTGTTTCTCTGGAGAATGCTGATTGATACATATCCCATTTCTTTCCAAGACCCTACTCCCTAGTGTAGACAGCACCTAATAATCTGCCTTCAGCTTGCTTCTCCAACCTTATCTGTTGTCCCCAAGTTCGGCCCTGCCTAGAGCAGACACTGGGCTTTCCCACTATTACTCACTATTCTCTTCACCCTTTTTGTACCTTTTCATATTTGCCAAATCCTTTGCCCTACCTACTCCAACATATCGTCCCAAGACATCTTCTGGCCTGGTCTCCTACTATATATGCATTTGGCTTATTTTATCTTCCTAGTTAGATTATAAACTCTAGGGGTATTTTATACAGGTTTAATTTTCCTCTCCTCCAAGGCCTTGTACTCCGTAAACATTCTTGTTTGATGAGGATTTCTGCTTGAGGAATTTGGGCGGACCCAAACCCAATCACCACCAAAGATGCCATAGTTCCCACTTCCTGGGTTGAATACTGTTGGTCAAAGGAGAGACCAGGTAAGGCTTTGGCTAGAGATTTATATTTGGGTTTGTCAAACCTGAACCCAACTCTGGACCCAGGCAGGAAAGCAGTCTGGGGTTTTTCATTAGGACAGACAGGCTTGTTTGACAGTAGCTGACTCAGGTTCTCCTTCTTTCCCTTCTCACTTAGCAGTTCAGACTCTTTAATGCTGAATTATGTTTGAGAAACAGCTAAAGGCTCACTCTTTGCCCTTAGGAGTTTACAAACCTATAGGTAATTGTGTGCTCTTGGCAGGTATTGATAAGAAAATAATTTACCTAATTAATGTTTTTATTGTATATCTTTGCATATAGGAGAAATAAATAGAAACGAAGTACTCTTTAATAGACAAATCATAAGTAAATGCAATAGAAGATGAAGTTAGGGATGAACTCATCACAGAGCTTGGTCAAGTTATATTCTTTCTTATCTTGACCCTGCCTTGCCTGGGACAGTCTCTTCCCTCTTCTCTTTCCTTGTCCAAAATCCTGTTCATCCTTCAAGGATCAGCAAAGACCACCTCTCCTCCAGGAAGCCATCCTGGATTACTCCAGACTCCATTAACGTGTTTTGAACACCAGACTTAATAAACATTTATCACACAGTTTAATGACGTACTTAAACTTTTTGCCTCTGTTTTTTGTGATTTCCCAACTAAGTCCTAAGTCCTTTGAGTAATAATAATAATAAAACATAATATTTGTCAAGCATTTGTTATGAGCTTGGTACTATGGAGATATATATATGTGTATTTATATATATATTATATTGAATTTCATCCACCCAACTTATGGACAGGTACTGTTATTTTTGTCATTTGACAGCTGAGGCAACTGTGCATTAGGATAATTTTTAAAAAGGTAAAATAATGACTCTTATAAATATGAAGTGAACATACATCAAAGATTTTCTTTAACTCACTAGTTAAGGAGGAAAGCTGAAATTTGTTAAAACCAATTTAAAGAATAATCTAAAGAGCAGACTTATAGGCAATCAGGAATGCTGAAATAAATTTGCTAATAGGTACAAAACTGGTTAATATACAGGTATAAAAATGTAATATTTGGAATTGTCTTTTCTGCGGGGCAGAAACCAATTTTTATCTCACTGGACAAAGTTCATTTTCATTTCTATGGACAAATTATTTGCATTAATGTCAGTTTTTCCAACTTACAAAGTCTAGTCAAAAACAAAGGTATATTGAATGTATCGATTATTTTCTTGGCATATCTGAAAATAAGATATTGAAGTCCTAGTGAAAGTCTTTAAAATAAACAATTTTTAAAAATTCAAAAAAGTCAAAGGTGCAGACCCCTACAGATTCAAATAACAGCGAAGAACCCTAGAGAAAGTCCAAAATTCCACTCAAAAAGCACCCAGTAATCTTTAGCTTATTTCAAAATTTTTCTGCATAGACTGGGTCTTGGAGCACTTTTACTCTTCAGCATTTAACACAATATCTAGCACGTATTAGGTGTTCAATAAGTGCAGGCTGATTGATTGATGAGAATTATTTATTGATAGATTATCAAGTTTGTGGTAGATTGAAAACTATGACCAAAGTATTTTGCATCTTCTTCATTGAGGAGTCTATTTCTTACTCCTTGAATGTAGAATTGCCTTGTGACTTTCTTTGGCCAACAAATATGTCAGAAGTGACCACGTGTGACTTATGGAACCTTGACTTCTAGAGACCTTGCACTTTCACTCTCTTGGGACCTGCCTTTCCCAGGTAAGAAACCTAGACTATTCTGCTGGAGAGCCACATGGAGGAGAACTGAGGCACCCTAGCTGACAGCCCCAGCTAATTGTGAGTAAGGCCATCTTGGGTCATCCTCATCCAGGTGACCGCAGCCACCTGAGCACAGGTGAGACCACAGAAAAACTGCCCAGCAGAGTCCAGTTAAAATTGCAGATTTATGAGTAAATAAACGGTTATCGTTTTAAGCCTGTACATTTTCGAGTGTTTTGTTATGCAGCGATGGGTAAACTGATACAGAGTTAACTGTGCAGTCATAGACTGTCAGCCAGGGGTAGGGGGCAAGTGTTTCTTCTTTGGGGATATAGGCAGTTTCCCGTGGTTGAATTTCTCAGCTCAGCTGTCCTGCACTCCAGCTGGTTGGGTTGCCTGTGCTGTTCCTTGAAGACAGTGTCATTACCTGGGTATGTGGTTTGGCCACAAATCTAGGTGCCCATGCAGCCCCTTTGATAGGCTCATTATCTGCATTTGTCTGGGCACTTGTAGAGAAGTGGATGGAAGTCAACCCTCTTCAAAAGAAGAGAGGCAGTGAACAAGCAACACCTTTCTAGGAAATTTACATCTGAACATGGACATGTACACAAATTAAAGTACAAAGTTAACCCTATCATTAATATCTGCTCCCTTCCTTGAGTCTGTATGACACTTTTGCTTTCCAAACATTTTTCTACTTGCTTTTTCAGCCCCAACCTAGCCCAGTGGGTAGGAAGGACAGGTGGGGAAATCAAGAGATTTGCCCAGCACCACACATCAGCTTAATCATGGGCCATATCCCAAGCTTCCTGCTCTAGTGCCCAGTGGCCCAGTGCTAGGTACTTCCCAGAGCAGGTGCCATGGGCAGTCCTTTCTCTCCAAGGATCCTTGATTCAGGAGACACACCCAAGACACATATGAACTCAGGATGATGTCAGGATGACAGTGTGGTGTTAAGGAAAGGTCTAGTTCAGTTCTGTTAGCTCTATCAGATGCCTGATCTCTCTAAGTCTGTTTCCACATTTGTAAAATGCGATTAAAATTATATCTACCTATACATTAAAAAAACCTTTAAATAACGGTTGCATTGGAGTTAGGCGTGGGCCTGGGCATCTGGGTTAGGAGGAAGACTTACTTTTCATTGTATATCTTTTGTACTATTTAGTTTTATAATTGTGATGATTAATTTTACATGTGAACTTGGCTGGCCTAAGAGATGCCCAGATAACTGGTAAAATATTATTTCTAGGTGTGTCTATGAGGGTGTTTCTGGAAGAGATTAGCATTTGAATCAGTAGACTGAGTAAAGAAGATAATTTTCACCAGTGCAGGTGCACATTACTCCTTCTGTTGAGGGCCTGTATATAACAGAAAGGCAAATTTGCTCTCTTCATTAGCTGAGCTGTCCACCTTCTCATGCCCTTGGACATTGGCAATCCTGATTCTTGGGCTTTTGGGTTCATGCCAGGGCTTATACCATTACGCCCTGATTCTCAGGCCTTTAGACTTGGACTGAATTACACTGGTAGTTACACTCATTTTCCAGCTTACAAACGGCAGGTCATGGGACTTCTTAGCCTTCATAATTAATGAGCCAATTTCCATAATGAATCTCCTCATATATCTAAATATGTCCTATTGGTTCTGTTTCTCTGGAGAACCCTAACTGACCAGTAATCATAGGGCAAACATTATTCATTCAATAACAATACTAATTAACCAAGAAATAAATGATTGGTTCATAATAATTCTAATTAGCCAATAAATAAATATCATATCTAAAAAAATTAAATTATGTCTTTCTCCCAGTGGTATACTTAGAGTATTTGAAATTCTACCTCTAAAGGACAAAATTCTTTTTAGAAGGAATCATTATTTTCTTGATTCATTTTTCAGCTCTAGAATAATTAACAATTAAAAATGTTATTTAACTTAAAATACATTCAAATACAGTAAAACATTTCATGTATGAACTAATGTTTGCACTTACAAAGCAGACCGTTATACCTTGCAGTTTGCACTGTCATTATTTTAAATTTCAACCACAAATGAAAATTCTGTCTACACAGAATGGCAGAATTGGAGTAACTCAAATGTTATTTCTTTACAATCACTCTGTGTGTGGTTATTGTGTATTTCTCATCTATCATTGAAACCTAGGAATATGTATTACCACAAAGGTTTGAACAATTCTCGACTATTACAAACTTTTCTCAAAAATGAATGAGTATAGTGGAAAACATTGGGTGTTCACTCCATATGGAATACTATGTTTATTAAAAAATAAGTAATGGAAATGTGTTAATTTGAAGCTTACTCATTTATTATTAAAACTCAACAGTAATGGTAACAATTGTTTAGAACTTAGACTAACGAAAGATTTCTCATGGAATGTTTTATCTTTGACCTTGTTTAAATTGCCCACACATGAAGATAATAAAACAGATTTTTAATTAGTTTTATTGTTTGTGCTGACTTCAAAGCTCTTTCCACTATGTCATTTTGCCTCACCTTAAACCCCAGTTTCCTCTTCAATAACACGAGACCCCTAATACTTATCTATCTCGGGGAGCTTAGAGAGATTTTATTTCAAATTCTAAGCACTGTGCCTGGCACACAGTATGCACTCAAAGAGTGGGAGCTTTGTATAAAACAGCTGATAAACATTATATAAATATTGGTATTATTGCAAGGGAACTAAATACTAGGGTAAAACTACCACCTTACTTTGACACTAATTTATAGATGGAAACTGACTTATTTCCAAGGTAAGAAGAAAGTTAGAAACATGGGAGCCCTGGAGAAGCTGAGAACTAAGGTGGGTGGGAGTTAGACGAAAAATGAGTCATCTACCTATTCCAGTGCTTACAGTGGGGAGAGAACAGGACAGACTGGGACAGTCATTACTGAAAGTGTGGTTCTACATCAGGGAAAGAGGTGTGAGTGGGTCTATCTCCAGGGTCCTTGCAGTTTAACGGGTAACATGTCACCCACAGGAACATTTACAATGCAAAATTACTTTTAAAATAGCCACATGGATGTTTATTGAAGTTCAGTTTATGATGGCAGAAAACTAAAAGCAATGTAAATATCCAAAACAAGGGGACTGGTCAAATAAGTTATGCTATATACCATTAATTGAGCAAATGTTATTCAATCCTTTAAAAAATATTATTAGAATCTATATAGAAGAACAAAAATCTTGATAAAGAAAGAAATGCCTATTATATGTGTTATATGTAAAGAAGAGATTACAAAACAGTGGGTACAATTCCATCTCACTTCTGTAAAACAAACAAGTGTATGTTAAAAGATCTCAAAAGATACATATCAAGGTTTTAACAATGGTTACCACCAGGTGTTGCCATTCTGAATGTTTTAAATGCTTTCTTATTTCTGCTCATCTGTGTTGTCTAATTTTCAACAATGAACATGTTCCACTATTGTAATAAGGAAAACAACATTTATTTTTTAAAATGTGGTGAAAGTCAGTTGGGTAAAGATCAAAGATTGTGTTAATAGGATTGAGCTCATCTGGAAAAGCACCCAGTTAGAGACCCCTCACTTTCCTCACAGGGCGAAGAAGAATGAGAGGTGTGCATAGCAGGGGAGAATCAGATTGGGGACAAAACCAGGAAAGCTGGGATATCTTGGGCACAAAGGAGATGTTGGGATTGGGGGCCCCACACCTGGCATTCAGTGTCAGTTCCTTGACTGTTAGACCACAGTCATTTGCCACTCTAACCACATCTCTAGTATGGCCCTCAAGAATGAAATTCAAGCATGGGACGAAGCTCTGGATGGGACTTCAGTCTACTGATGTCACTTTTACTTCAAGAGTCTATGTTTCTATGAACTTGGCCCACTGGAAAAGTTGAAAAGAAATAGGTGAATGTAGGTGGAGAAGCCAACTATTTGCAGCTTCAGCCAGATGATGGTGCTATAAGGCAGAAAATCAAAGCACAGCATAGTAGTCCCAAATTAGGCTGGAATGATCATTCTCACCTGGAAGGCCACCAAGAGGCAGAGGAAAGAGATGTGCAGCTTCCACAGGTCCCTCTGGAGTCACCAGTCTACAATGCCTTCAATTGCTATTCAATAAATTGGAATATTATAACGATGAAGTGCCAGGGACAAAAACGGAATAACTCAAACAGGTGCAGATGTCGAAAACTAAATGCTTAGAGGGAGAGTTCAAGGTACCTCTTTAGGCTCATCCCTCAGTCCTCCCCTGCTTGTGCTAAGCCCCACCCTTTCACCAAGCCTCTTCCTTCCCTTCCTCTGTCCTCCCTTTTATCCGCCCCCTCACCCCCCATTCACTGAACACATTTTGGGTGCCATAACATTTAGCCAGAGCCTGGGAAGGTGAGGGAAAGATCCCTGAGGATGAGGTGGGAGGGAGCTAAGCGAGTGGCAATGTGTGTGCGTGGAGTAGATGTGTCAAGCATGACTTGCAAAGAAGACCACACTCCCAAGTCCTGACGTAGGAGAAGAGACTGAGAAGGTACACCTGGAGGAACATCTGAAGCAAGGTGTCAAGGAGGCCAGGGAAAGAGAGTATTTCAAGGAGGGAGCACTCAGCTGTTGAAAACTAAGAGATCTAGGAATATAAGAAATGTCAAGTGTCCAGGGATTTTAATAATGTGGGGTCTTTGGGGACCTTGGCTGGTGCAACTTCCCTGGGGCAGTGGAGCCCAGGCCAGCCTGGGAGTGGGCTGAGGAGTGAACAGGGCTCACGAAGGGGAGAGCCTATGAAAAGGAACAGATTGCTAGGGAAGGAGCTGCTGGGGAAGGTGGTGCAGAAAGCTTGCTTTAAGGTGAGCATCACTAGACCAGGTTTGAATGCTAATGGGAAAGACCTATCAGACTGAGAGACAAATCTGATGTAGGAGGAAGGGGAAGGTCAGCTGATGGTATACAGAAGGGGATGGGGTTTAGGCCTTCTGCTTTTCCTTCTACCTATGATGCTTACCTTGTATGGCTTCTTCAAAGACCAGCTCAGGTGTCACTGCTTCTGGGATATTTACAAGACAAAACTTTGCCTCCACCCACTCACAGTGTGTTTATAGCTGGATTCTAGCTTTTGTCATATATTATTGAGAACAAGGACTCCCACAGAGGTACCCTAGTACTGTGTCTGACACATATATAGTCAATTCTAATAAGTGATTTTGAGTGGATAGCTGGATGGGTAAATGAAGTGTCAAAACTGTGGACATCACTGTAGCGGGGTGAGGATAATAGGAAGATGGCCAACTGAATGAGAGAATCGACTGTTTCTCTTAGGGACTATTTCATATATATATTTCATATATATATATTTTATATAGATTTCTGCAGAAGTTGATTCTCTTGTTCATTTATTTATTTATTTGTTTGTTTGTTTTTTCCTGCAGGAGTGGAGCCCTGACCGTTCCCAGGCCCTCACATAATCTCTCAAGGAAACTAGCTTAAAGGATCAGCCCAATGTAGACAAAGAAACAAATTCAGTCAGAGCCCCTGCTCCCATCAGTCCATCTATACAACAAGCTCAGAGGTCAGAGGGAGGGGAAAAGGAGTGGGGGTGAAAGTCAGGAGGCAACTGAATTCCTTTCTCCCAGCACATAGCAGGGATTCTCAGATATTTTCCAGTTGAGTTAAGCAGCAGCAGCAGGGGCCCTATGGAATGTAAGTATTAGATAAGATCAGGACCCCTCCTTTCCAGGAAGCTTCCATTTTCTTTCTTCTGGGATAGATAACACATTCTTTCCCAGGAACTGGTTTCTGTCCCCTTTAGTCCCTGAATTTTATCCTCTACCCTGGGTTAGGGGTGGTGGGGGAGGACTTATCTCCCACATTCATTCTATGTTTCCTACTTCAGCGCTCATATCCATCTTTGGGTCTCTGCACCCCTTATGGCTCCTGCATCTTGGGCCTGTACTTCTGAACCTGGAGGGGGAATGCCTCATTTTAATCATTGCATGGACATCTCTTAGGTTCAAGCTGGAGGTTTTTAACCCTTGCTATGGGCTTTACTACCCTGTCTCTTCTAGGACGGTAGAGCAGGCACCATGATTGGACCCATACAATGTCCGTTCAAATAACTGATGCCAGCCAGTACATGGGGCCAGGCACCCATATAGTGTGCAGTGCTAATTAAAGGTGTTCAGAGAAGGAGAAGACACCAACAGTGGGTGCTAGAGTTATGGGAAAGGCTTCAGGTAGGAGGTGTCTTTTGTACTGAGCCTTGAGGGAAGCATGGGATATAGGGAACAGAGGAGCAAGGGTACATAGAGGAATGGTCAGGAGGCAGTATAAGAAACATTGTTGGGATCAGCTCAAGTGAAGCAGGGGGTTTAGTGAAGAAGGAGATTGGAGGGTTAAATAGGGGGATAAATATGGAGGTGGTGGGAGAGCTGGAAGGCAAGAACAAAGAGAAAGGATTCTACACTTTGAACAGTGAGAAGCCATCGAAGGTGTTTACAGTGGGAGGAGGAGAAATGGTATGGGTGGACTGATGTGGATTTAAAGATAATTACAGAAGCAAAGTGTGGACTGTTGTTCAGGGTAGAGAAGTGAGGGTCTCGTGCCCTCATCTGCTCCACTCATCACCCTCAGCTGTTGCCACTGTCCCAGAGGGACCTGAAAGTACCATGAGTGAAGATCCAGGATAAGCGGGACTGAGGGAACCAGGAGAGGCATTGTCTCCCATCCCCTAGTCTGGAGATTCTCAGACCTTGTGTCTACCCCTGGTTAGGGGTTTGTCCACAGAAGACTTTGGACCTCGAAGCCTTTCCTGCCTCCCAGGTACCACAAGGCAGGATGAACTATTCTGGGCCAGAGGGCCTGGCACTGTGCAAGGAAGAGCTCAGTTCACTGCATGCCACCTGGCTTCTCCATGCTCTCACCTCAGGTAGGAGTGGGGAATCGAGAAGCAGAGGGCAGAAATTCAAAAGCAAAGGGGATGGTTTGGAATGAGCTCACTGGGCCCATGGGGGACATCCCAGAGGCACAGTCTACACACAGAGGTTCCTGAGAGTGTCTCCTTTGTTTCCTGGTGACCCCCAGACCCAGACCTCATTGACCTCTACCCCTACCCCTCCTTTTGCTCATCCCCCAGAGGTCAGGTCCTGGAAGAGTCCACCAGAATGCAGACTCACACTGATTTCCTCAGAGGCAGGGGAATAGAGGCAATGACCTTTCTAGGACTGTTCTTGTGGGGGCCCTGGCTGGGCTCTTTGACTTCTGTCCAGGGATAGCTCTCTGGGAACCTGGGACGGGGCCATTTGGAGCTGCTATTACAGGAACAGAAATATATTTAATGCGAGTGCTGGGATTCTACACCTTTGAGTCTTCGGTCATCCCTCCCTTTGTCCCAGTGCAGGCCACTTGCCTTTCTTCATCTCCTGCTTCCCCAACCCACTTCTCCTTCAGGACAGGGCTAGAAAAGTGGAGGATGCAGACTCAGCTCTGAACTTGGTGCAGGGATGCTGTCTGCAGCCCCTTCAGTCTTGGAGCAAGAATGTAACCTGACCCCTATGTGGCTAGGAGCCAGAATGCCTCTGTGTGTGTGTGTGTGTGTGTGTGTGTGTGTGTGTGTGTGTGTGTGTGTGTGTGTATTTGGCATGCTTCTAAATGTGGGGGAAGAAGAGGTACTTTCAAATGATTAAATCAGTGTTTCCGCTTTCATGACCACTAGATCTCCTCTAAAAATGGCACTGCTTCAGTTCTGGAAGGGGAGTTTTCATGGACCAAAGCAGGTAACTCTCTCTAAGCCCTTGTTCATGGTATTCTCATCACCATTCCCTCCCCCCATCCTCTGCCCATCTACATTCCACTTATCCTGACCTATCAGCACCTCTGGGAAACCCATTCCCCTGCTCCTTCCCCTGTCCACCATCCTTCTTGTAACCCTGGGTACATCTCTCCTTCTGATGACAAAATAGAACAGACTCTACTGAACCTTGGTCCCTTGTGGTGTTCTGTGGATGGGTCAGCCTGGGATTTACCCAGTCACACTTTTTACGCTCATCAAGGGCAGTAGCTACATCTCCTCCTGGGCAGGGTAAGAGTGGGGTAGAGGCTAGTATGAGGGATCAGAGAAAGAAAAGATGTGTGTGTGTGTGTGTGTGAGAGAGAGAGAGGGAGAGAGAGAGAGAGAGAGAGAGAGAGAGAGAGAGAGAGAGAGAGAGAGAGAGAGAGAGAGGCAACAGAGGGCAGGAGTAAAGACATGCATGGACTCCTCCCCTAATCCCTGCCAGCCCTTGTCACCACTAACCCCTCAACTGATTATATTCTTGCTACACAGTTTATACAGTTTGCATTTTGTGTTTTATGTGCATAGATAATTGTAAGTTCCTCTCCCTAAAGATCCACGTAGGTGCCCAGGAGGATATTTCTGCTCTGCACTCAGCTTCCTGGGTCTCAATGCCTCCTTAAAGACTGGGACTTGAATTCTTGCCTCATTGTCTTCCAGACCTCCCTCAAGAATGGAACTAGATGGAATTGCCACTTGGTATACTGGCAAATGCTCTGCAAATACCAATCCTCTCTTGAGGTTCAGCTTATGGAACCCCAGGCCCTTTGGATGGGTGGGGGCCACATGACCATCTGCTCTGACTCCCTGCCTGATGCCCAAAGCCCAGACTGCCTCTCTGGGATGATGATGAGGCAGGCAGCCCTCCTGACTTTAGAACAGTGTCTTAAAAACTCCTTAATTTGAGCAGAAATCTGCCTGCTGCAGCTTCATCACTTTTGTCTAGCTGTACCCCTGGGAGTCACAAAGACTAGGTTCTAATTTCTCTTCTCTTAATTGACAGTCCTTCAGGTATTTTGTGTCACTGAAAGTGGAGGGGAAGTTAAAAGAGATAGAAGGCTAAATCTACATTTTGTTGGTGAGTAAAGGAGGGCTCAGAGAGGCAAGGACAGGGCTATGGTTGCACAATGAATCAGCCTGTCTGACCTTGGTCTCCTGACACTGCCCAGGGCACATTTTTTACCTCCCAGCCATCCTTTTCTCCAGGGCAAACTCTCCCCTCCTCTGAAATCTTACTTTAATCTGCTCAGTCCAATTTTGCTTCTAATTGTCTGCACATTCTGTCTCACCTTGAGTTCACCCTGTAATTTAAGCATTGTCTTGCCCCAAGGGCCTGACATGGAACAAGGTGGTCAAGAAATACTTACTAGATGAAGGAACAATCAAAGTAGCCAATACTCACAGAGCTCCTTAAGTGTGCTTGCTATAAGCTTCAGTTCCTTTCATCCCTGCCCAAGCCTTCATTTAAATGTTGGAGAAAACCAGGTAAGGAGGTGAGGAAGAGATGAAGTCACAGCTTTTGGGAAGCAGGTGTACCCCTGCACTGCTCTTGTTAAAACATTGAAACACGGCACTTGAGTTCTCGTGGTAAATAGTCACTGCCTAAGCTGTCCAAGTCCTCCCACCACATCTTATGTTCCTGGAAGCCCTCCCCAACACTGGCTCTAAGGAGTAGGCATTCAGGCTCAAAATCCTTTCACTGTAAACTTAAGCCTGGTTTTATGCTGCAAGTCCATAATCCTTTCACCTAACCCTTGGGTCCAGATGACTCTTGGGATTCAGAACCTTTTAGGTTTTAGAAAGGACACGTAGGTCATTTAACGTGTAAGGAAAACCACAGTGGGGGTTGAGGTGGCACCTGGAATCATGGAATCAGACACATCAATATTTCTGCAGTAGAAGGTATCAATACTCACACTAAGTGGGATATATAAAAACTGTAGCTAGCCTGTCAGGTTTTGCATGTAAGTAAATTATAAGCTTTCTGGAATTTGGAATTTTGGGAGAAAAGATTGAACAATAAGATGCAGCCTTTGAAGAATGATTTATGTACTACTCGGTAGGAGCATGAACAAGCCAGAGAACTTGCTGAGAAGGGCTGCAGTGGGGTGATAGAAACTTGAATGTGGCACATGAGCCACAGCTCCAGGTGACCCCAGGGAGGTTTTGATTTGACAAGGCTTGTGGCCGTCCAATCACCTTAGCTCTGCAGACATAGGGATCTAATAGCTTTGAGGAACAGAGTGTGGCTGGGCCTGGGGCCAGACAGGGCTCAAGGCAGCATGAAGGCAGGCAACAGGCCTTCGAGAGCCTGGCTGAGCAGAGTCACCTCCTTATTTAGGTTGGGGCATTGGGGCAGCTGAGGGTTGGCATCTAATAGCTGCAAGAACAGACTGTTGAGTTGGTGCTTTTGGCTCAGCTCAACCCCACCTATGCCCCTGTTACTCCTGCCAGCTCAAGGTTATCTCTCTGGCTTAGCTTGTGCCCAATTGTACTCTCTTGCCACCGCTATAGCCAAGAGCCGACTCAGATTCTCTGAAGCCCTATTCACTCAATAAACTTGCATTTATTAAGTACCTACTATGTGCTATGCCTGCAGTTGAATCTTGGGGACTTTACTCTCATTATTCTCTCCTCTGGAATGTATACCTCTCCTACTACAAAAGTTTTAGCATTGCTCAGGTTCCATTTCTACTATAAATCATGATCACCATCCTTACTCTGAATGCCTGTAGCATTTACTGCTGTGCCCTTCCTTGGCTTTAAATTCACCTTGTATCCTTTCTTATATCCTTGCCTTATGTTTGTTGCTTGCATTTTTACTTGAAAGTCTGTGTTTTGCATCAATTAAGGCTAAGACCAAGGGTCCAACCTTTCCCCCAAAGTAGCCCCTGCCACTCCTTCCTTGAGCATGTGTGGAATGCAGGGGTGACTCCAGGTGAGGACTGTAAAGCTCTTCCAAGGTTAGGAGAAATTGTGCTTGGGGCCTTTAAATATTTGCACTAGCATTCCTAATTGATAGCAAAGATTTATAGTTTCGCACCTTTTCATTACAAAGGCTGTTTAAGTGAAGCAGGGAGGCTGTGTAATTTCTGTACCTGGGGGAAAAAAAGGTAGCAATAGCTTTAGATGAGTTTGGTATCCATTCCACATGCTTTAATATTCATTTAATAGCGTTTGTAACACACAGGATTTTCCTCTGGCTAGAATGACTTAGATTGGGGCCTGCTGAAAAACCCCTAGAGTTTCTTAAAGATGTAGGAGGTGCAAAGTGGGGCCAGAGACAAAGGAAGCCACTTTCAGCCATTCTCCCACTAGGTTCTGTTTATTGTTAAAGGAGTAGCTACAAAGGTAGAAAGATGCCTGTTGACAGCTTAGAAGATCCCTCTACTCTCCTTCCTCCTTCCCTTAGGTGTTCCACATGCAGAACCCCATCCTGGTAGGTTATTTGCTCATTGATTTGTTCATTCATTCACTCATTCATTCAAAAGTTAGTGAGAACTGATTGCTAAATTCAGGAGTGTTTCTTGCTAGAATTAAAGCACTAGTAGCTTGAAATCGACCACACAGGGAATATTTACACCACGGGTATTGGCAAATGCTACAGGTCAGAGCTACTTAATTTTGTCTCAAAAACAAAAACAGCCCCCATACTGGTTCTTGGTGACTTAGCTCATGCTGGAACTGTGCTAAGTCCCAGGGGAACAAGAGCCTGGTCTCTGCCCTCAGGGAGCTTATAGTCTAGCACTGCAGTGTCCAATATGGTAGCCATTAGCCACTTGCCACTACTGTGGCTATTTACATTTAAATTAATTGAAATTAAATGTAGTCAAAAAATCTTTTTATTGGTCACCATATTACAAGTGCTCAGTCGCCACATGTGGTTAGTAGCTACAGCATTGGACAGCACAGGTATAGTATATTTCCCATTACTGCAGAAAGTTCTGTTGTTCCATGGGGCACTGGGTAGAGGCAGGAGGAGGAAGAGGAATGGGGAAGGAAGATGGGTTGTATATGCAGACTCAGACTACCAGACCTTCAAAATGATTGAACCAAGTGCTCTAGACTGTGGGTTTTAAACACTTTTTAAAATCAAAATCCATTGTATGTATATATATAAAACAGATTTATCTTCTCTCTATCTCTCTTTGCTCTCTCTCTCTCAGAAGTTTCATGAAACAGTATAACAGTGGTATTCACCCTTACCGCATGGGAGGATTCTGATCTATTTATTCTACTTTATTCTATTTATGTTATTAAAAATATATTTATTTGTATGCTCATTAGTCAACTCTTAAACACCTCAGTTTGAAAAATATGCTTTAGATGTTAGTGGGGATGCGGAGGGCTGATGAGAGTAGAGAATAGAAGAGTGATACAGGTGAGGAAGGCTTTCTGGAATAGAATGCAGTGGCTTTTGGAAAGGTAAGAGGGAAAAGAACAGTTTCAGTGTGGCAAAGGGAACTAACTTGGGGGGACAACATGGGCCACAAGGGGCTGAAATTCACTCCCACCCCTGGGTGGCTTAAAAGTCTCTGCTTTCTCCACCTCCTCTCTGCTCCCCTTGGCTCCCCAGCCCCTTCCTTTGGCCTGAGTGTAAATCATTAGGTCTAGCAGTGGACACAAATCAGGACTCAAAAATAAGCATGTGTGGGAAGGGCCTAGAGGAAGCTCAACAATGTAAATGAACCTCTTCAGACTGCAAAGGGGATAGGTGATGGAGAAAGGTCAGCCAATTAGACCCCTGCGGCCTAGGGTGGGGCTGGAAGGGGGGTGGGGGGAGAACTCTTTGTGCTTTAGGCACAGGGCATTGTGATGTCTCAGAGTCCCCAATTTGCCCTAAATTCCTCCTGCAGCACCAGTCACTTCATCACATTTCTGTCTGTCTGTATTTTTTACAGGAGAAAAGTTCACTATATATTAGGATATGCATGTTCTCGACTTATTTTTAATTGTTTTTTATTAGAAACTGAATGTATACAAAGAAATAATTATTCCATGCATATAAGGTATGGTGAATTACAATAAAATTGACAACCATGTCAACCATCCAGGATAAGAAAATGTTTTTTTGGGTCACTTTTGAAGTCTCCTATGTGCCATCCCATGCTGTCATACTGCTTCTTCCTGGAGGAAACCACTACACTAAGAGCTTCCCATATGTTAATGTTAATTCATTTAGTCCTCTCTACAACCCAAGAAGCGTGCACTGTTTTTAGCTCTATTCCAGGAAGAAGAAAACAAAGGCACTGACAGATAGAGAACCTGCCCGGAGTCATCCAGCTAGTGAGTGGCTTGTCTGGGATTTGATCCCCGAGGAAGTATAGCTCGACACCTGCCTCTTTTTCAGAGGCGCTGGTCTCGGCCACTCTTGGGTTCACAGTCCACCTTCCTTCTCTCCTTCCTTCAGCGGGCACCTGGCCAGCCTGCTGCTCAGGCACCAGCCTCACCCTCCTCCAACCTGATCACTTCAGAGGCCTTCTAAGGCCGCATTCCTCGTAGGCGGGGCTGAGGGGAGAAGAGGAACTGCAAGAACATAACGAAGCTTTGTGTCGGAATGGGACTCTCCTGAAAGCGACAGCCACAATGGGAGCCAGATGGTGGTGAGGAGCGGAACCGTGTGAGAAGGCATCAAAGCTCGGGAGCGCAGGGCGCGTGGGGCCAGGTTGACTCCGCCAGAGATGGGATGGGCAGGAAGAGGGCTCCTGGATCCTCAAAATCCCGCTTCCAGAGCTCTCTGTTGCTGAGGAAGGTGCTCCTGGCTTTTCGCCACTTGCCGTCTCGGCTCATTTCCCGAGCCAGCCAAGCGCGTGGGGAAGCCGCATACCTGTCCGCTCCCCGCTTTCTCTCCGCGGCGTCCTCACACCCTCCTGACGCGGCTGACAGTGCACGCAGAAGGGCTCTGCCTCCCCTGCTCCCTCGACCCCTCATGCCCTTGTGGAGTCGGCGGGTCGCGCCTGGGAATCTCCAGCCCCGAGGACTCAGGGTCGTACGCTGGTCCAGTGGCCCTGCAGAAGCTGCGGCCCGCACCCAGGACAGGGCCGCGGTGCCTCCCGCCGCTGCTCCACTCGCACCAAGCTAGAGTCTTCTGGTTTCCAGTTTGTCCTGGGACTTTGGGAAAACAGGGAGAGTCCCGGGGTACCTGCCACCTCTCTCCAGTCTCCTAATATAAAAAGGGGAGCTCTTTTATATCATCGCACTCAGGGTGTGTGTGCGCGGCCGCGTGCATGTTTAGGGTAAGAGTTGAATAGCACGAAACAACCTTAATTTTTGGGGGTGGGGAGGATGAATAAGGGCATAACATTTTACATACCATTTTTTTTTTAAGTTAAACTTTTTATTTTGAGATAATGGTAGACTCTTATTTGTAAATAACACAGAGAGACGCCCAAGCACATTTTACCCAATTTTCCCCGATGGTAACAAAACTATAGTACTATATCACAGACAAGATGTTGACATTGATAGAGTGAAGATACAAAACATTTCCATCACCACCAGGATACCTGGCCTTGTCCTTGTTTGGTTACACCCACATCCCTCTGGCCCCATCTGCTTCTTGGCCCGGCCCCGGCCCCGGGGCAATCACTAAAATATTCTTCATTTCCATAACTTTGTCACTTCAAGAACGTTATATAAAAAATGAAATCATACAGTATGTAACCTTTTGGGACAGGTTTCTCACTTAGCATAATTCTCTGAAGATTCATCCAGGCTGTTAATTGTATCAGTAGTTCCTTCCTGTTTATTGTTGAGTAGTTTTCTACCACAGAGGATGTACCCCAGTTTAACCCCATTCACCTGTTGTAGGATATCTAGATTATTTCTAGCTTTTATTTTTTTTTTTGTACAGGTTAATTTTTTTTGTACAGGATAATTTTTTTTTGTACAGGTTCCTATGTGAACATAAGTTTTTATTTGATACATAAATAATTTAAGATTGTAAGAGTGAAAAATTCTCCAGTAAATTAGTCAAGACAGGGAGTAGTGATATCTTCAAGCGTCAGTTCCCTAGAAGAAAAAAAAAAAAAAAGCAAACAACATCACTGCCAGGATGCAGATGACAGAACTGGCTACCAGGCCCTGTGTGCTATAAGATTTAAGAGTCCCCCAGAAAGAACATTTTTGCATCAGACGATAACAGCCAACTTCTGCTTCTATAATCTGCTTAATGTATAACTAGGGTGTAGTTCTAGAGATGTCCTGTGCAAAGATATACTAATGGCTAACTTCTGCTTCTGTAAACCTGCTTGCTTGTTTGATGTGGTTTTAGGCTTTATAAGCTACCTGCTCTGAAAGCTCGGGGCTGATTCTCTAGTGGGGAGAGTCAATTCATGGCCGGTTAATAAAGGCTCATAATTAATCTCAATTGGCTCCGTGGGCCTTAGATTTGAACACACCACAACAAGATAAATGCCTAGGAGTGCAGTTGCTGGGCTATATGTTTAGATTTTTAAGGAACTGCCAAATTGTTTTCTAGAGTGACTGACTGTGCCTTTTTACATTCCCACCAGTTTCTCTATCTGCTCCAGCATTTGGTGTTTATTTTAGTCTTTCTAATCAGTGTATAGTGGTATTTCATTGTGATTTTAATTTGCATTTCCTTAGGGGCTAGTGATGTTGAACATCTTTTCATGTGCTTATTTGCCGTCTGTATATCTTTTTCAGGGAATGTCTCTTCATGTATTTTGCCCATTTTCTAATTGGATTGTTTGCTTTTTATCATTGAATTTTGAGAATTCTTTATATATTCCAGGTACTAGCCCTCATAGAATGTGTGGTTTGCAAATATTTTCTCCTAGTCTGTTGCTTGCCTTTTCACCCTCTGAATAGCTTTTTTCACAGAGCAAACTTTTAAAAATTTGATGAAGTCCAATTTACCAGTTTTTTCCCTTTTATGGATCATGCTGTTGATGTCCAGTCTAAGAATTCTGTCTAGCTCTAGCTCCTAGATTTTCTACAATTTTTTCTTAAAGTTTTATTGTTTTATGTTTAACACTTACGTTCGTGACCAATTTTGAGTTAATTTTTGTATGAGGTGTGAGACTTAGGTCAAGATTGTAGTTATTCTTTTTTTTGGCTATGGATGTTGAATTGCTCCAGTACCAACTTGTTGAAAAGGCTATGTGTTCTCCGTTGAACTGCTTTTATGCCTTTGTTAAAAATCAGTTGGGCATATTTGTGTGGATCTGTCTGGGTTCTCTATGGTGTTCCATTGATCTGTGTATCTATTATTCCACCAATAACCACACAATCTTGATTGCTATAGATATATAATAAGTCTTCAAATCATGTGGACTGATTTTTCTCAAGTTTTCATAATTGTTTCAGCTATTCTAGTTCCTTTGCCCTTCCATTAAATTTTAGAATAATCTCGTTTATATCTACAAAAAAAAAGAACTGTTTTATTGCTGATATTAGTAATTGGTGTCTTCTCTCTTTTTAAATTTGTCAGTCTTGCTAGAGGTTTGTTGATCTTGTTTGTCTTTTCAAAGAAATAGTTGTTTCACTGATTTTTTTCTATTGCTTTTCTGTTTTCAATTTCACTGATTTAAGTTAATTTTATTATTTTCTTCCTTCTCCTTGCTTAGGGTTTATTTTGCTGTTCTTTTCCTAGATTCTTGAAGGTGGGAACTGAGATGATTAGAAACTTTTCATCTTTTCTAACGGAAGCATAAATTTCCCTCTGAGCACTGCTTTATCTCTAGCCAGCAATTTTGATGTGTTGCATTTTAATTTTTATTCAATATATTTTTACATTTTTCCATTGTGACTCCTTCTTTGATCCACGGATTACTAGAAGTGTGTTATTTAGTTTCCAAATGTCTGGAGATTTACTTGTTCGCTTTCTGTTATTGGTTTCTATTTTGATTCTATTGTGGTCAGATAACACATTCTGTATAATTTAAATTCTTTTCAATTTTTTGAGGTGTGTTTTATGACCTAGAATATAGTCTAAATTGGTATATGTTTAGTAGGCACTTGAAAAGAATATGTATTTTGCTGTTGGTGGCGGAGTGTTTTGTAAATGTCGATTAGATTCTTTTGGTGACATTTTTTGACTTCCTCCATATTTTTGCTGATTTTCTGTATAGTTATTCTATCAGTTGTTAAGAGAGGGATGTTGGAGTCTCCAAATATAATGGTTAAATTGTTTATTTCTCCTTTCAATTCAATTAGGTATTTTACTTCACATATTTTTGAGCTCTGATATATACACAGGATTGCTATGACTTTTTGGTGGATTGACTTTATATCATTATATAATGTGTTTTTCCATCGCTGGCAATTTTCTTTGCTGTGAAGTCTACTTTATATATATTAATATTGATATGAATTCTGCTTTCTCTTGATTGAAGTTTTCATGACATTGTTTTTTGTTTGGTTTTTTAATCTTTTTACTTTCAAACTTCATTGTATCTGAAGTGAGTTTCTTGTAGAGAGTATATAGTTAGGTCCTTTTTAAAAACAAGTCTGCCAATAACTGTCTTTTAATTGGTGTATTTATTATCATTTAATGTAATTATTAATATACTAGGGCTTAAGTCTCTATTTTATTTTTCATTCTCTATTTGTTCTCTCTATTTTTCAGTTTTGTCTCTCACACACACAGAATTTATAACAGTCTTCTGGTATCATTTTGCCAGCTTGAGGGAGGTGTAGAAACTTGACCTCTTTTTACCTCTCTTTGCCCTCACCTCTTTACAATATCATTGTCTTAATTTTTTTTCTCCATATATTTAGAAACACATCAGATAGTGTTATAAGTTTTACTTCAAACATCAAACATAATTTAGGAAATTCAAGAGAAGAAAAGTGTATTTATTCATATTTTTTACTCTTTCTGTTGCTCTTCCATCTTTCTTTATGTTCTAAGGTTATTATATGCAGAGCAATGAAACATTTACCATTGCTGGTAGGTATATAAAATGGAACAGCCACTTTGGAAGATAGTTTGGCAATTTTTAATAAAATTAAACATACACTTATTATATGACCAAGCAACCTCACTCCTAGATACTGAAGAGAAATGAAAACAACCCAAAAGAATTAAATGAAATATGAAAACACAAAAATCTATTTATGACTGTGTATAGCTGCTTTATTCATAAATTCCCCTAACTGGAAACAATCCAAATGTTCTTCAACTGATAAACAGGAAAACAAATGGTGATACACCAATACAGGGAAATATTAATCAGCAATAAAAAAAATGAACTATTGTTATATGCAACAACATGAATGAATCTCAAATGTATCATGCTACATGAGAAGAGTCAGACTCAAAAGACTACATGTTGTAGCATTCCTTTACACGATATTCTGGACAAGGCAAAACTATAGAGACAGAGAATAGATCAGTGAACGAGGAGGAAGGTTTGACACTCAGGGTGAGGGAACCAATCTGTATCTTGTCTGTGGTGGCAGTTATATGAATATGTATTTGTCAAGACTCATAGAACTGTATACCAAAAAGAATACATTTTATTGTCTGTAAGTTAAAAAAAAGAAATTAAATTTTTTTGTTCTAGTAGTTACATTTATAAGAGTAAAATAAAAGATGACTTTCAGAGACTGCCCACTTATTTAGAACTAGAACACTATGATCTGTAATTGTTGCCAAAGATGCCTGTGGGTCAGATCATTCTGATGATTTCTCTGACTCTGTTGCCTTTTAAGGTGGCTATACCCACCTTGCCTCCGGTGGTCGTTTGCTGCCAACTGGTCTCTGCCATGCTGGGATCTCATAACTGCTATCAAAACAGGAAGCTCATTTCCACAGTAGCACTTCTATCTTCCTCTTCAAGCATGCAGATAAAAATCAGCATAGCACCTTTTAAGAACTGCGTCTCTTACCAGTATATTTCTCGATGCCTCAAAGAAGGGAATAATACCCCCTAGACCCCCTAGACTCTCTTAAATAAATCATTTAGGAGCAAGTGTGTGAATTATATGTGACAAATCTGCTCCAACACTCCTCTCTCTAATTCTTTGGATTCCTCTGAGTCATGCAGTTGGATTTCTGGTAACTCAGCTTCATTTATTGTATGCCGCTAATGAGTCCAGATTTCAGCAATCCAATCGAGGGAAAAGATAAAGTCAGTCTCAGTTGCTGGAGTTAGCAGGCCAAGTTTGGAATCTCTGAACCCATGTAAATAAACCTATGTCAATAAATTCAGCCCAGTCTAAAACTGTGTTTATTCCTCTCTGGTTTAGCACCCTTAGGATCCAACTCCACACATGTTCCCCAAGTTTGTGTCTAGATAAACCAGCAAAACCTTTTGGTTTGGGCATCTTCTCCTCTAGTGTCAGATTTTGTACTTGTCCCTCTGCTTAGGCATCTGAAGCATCCATTGCAAGTTAACTACCTCAGGTGAGGTCCTTACGGTCTCTAAGAAAGACAGGACCAACCTCATTAGACAGAGAAGGAGGGACTGCCTCCGCCAGCCAGTGAGGTTTAGCAGGGTCTGGGCATTCAGCATACTCAAATATATCCCAAAGCCCCTTTGCCCATTCTTAGGATTCCTCCTCCATGCCTTGCCTTTTTGCGTAAGACCCGCTTTAATTTCAGCTTATGATGTAATTCAACAACCTGCAGCATTAGGCTTCAGCCCTGTGGCTATAGGAGTTGAGAGATCCATTTAAGAATCCTTAGAAGCAGCCTGGTCCTCTTGAGCCAGGAATTTAAAACTTTGAACTTCCCATTTCCTTTCTCTAAGCTTACCAGTGCAACCAAAGAAGCCAGGCCACACCAGAGCCCTTGATTTCCTTTTCCTCACCATATGATCTGTTGTAACATCCGTGTAGTCTGCCAAAGCCTTACCTTCCTAGTAGCCATCCCTGTGTTTACTGTGTTTGCCATTACATGTGGTAACCGGAACCCCACTGCTTTCAAACACAGTCAAGTCAGATAACTGCTCCCAGGTCTCCTCCTTGAAGGCCTCATACTTGACTCTCATTCTAAGAAACATCAACCACTCTAGCTGGTGGGCATCAGGAAGCTGACTGACCCCATGAACATGCCCTTGCAGCTGTGACCTATGGATCAGGAAGTCACTACTTCTTCCAGGTACAGTTGCCTCTCAGTACTCACGAAGCAAATGTCCGGACACTGGTCACTGCCCCAGAAAAACCCAACAGTCCCATGACTAGGCTTGCCAGCAGAAACAACCAAGCAGCAAGAGAGGGTCTCTGTTTCATTTCCACCTTCCAAATATCATTTAATTTTATCTAATTGGTGGAATATAATTTACATCCTAGTTGCAAAGGTGTCTGGGAAATGTACCTTTTAGCTTTATAGATTCTGAAGCAGAAAGGCATGAATTTGGAATGGAGCTGAGAGCCGATCCCGTCCACTGACTTTGGACTTTGCAGCTGGACTGCCTAGGTTTGAATTTTGGCTTTGCCATTGATTTAGCTGTGTGACCTCGAGAAAATCAGTTCACCACTCTGAGCCCTAGTTTCTTCATCAGTAAAATGAGGCTCATATTACTACCCATCTCATAGGTTAGTTGTTAAGATTAAGTAAATTAATGTTTAAAATACTTAGTATAGTACCTGACACAGAAAGTATTCAGTAAATATTAGTTTTTATTGTTATAATTGCCAGTGCTTTTAGAGTCTGTTCAGGATGAAACAAAGTGGATAAAACAGGGTACCTGCCTTTAAGAAATTTACAATCTCATGGAGGAAGTGAGAAATAATTAGCTAAGTATGCTGAATGGTAAGATGAAACAAAGGCAATTGAAATATATGGTTCTGAAGCTCCAGAGAGGCAACGTTCTGGAGATAAACATTGAGCTATCAGCTCAGAGGTGACAGTAGAATCAATGAATAAAAATAAGATTGCTCAGGGAGAGGAAAGGCTGCAGACAGACCGAGGTGCCTATGTCAGAGGGCCAGTCGAGGATGCAGAGCAGGCACAGGTGGCGGGACCAGGAGAATGCAGTGGCATGGATACCAAGAGCAGCAGGCTTCAGGGTCAGGTGCCACAGGCAGAAAAGATGAGCAGATAGAGGAATCTGTTGGACTCGGACTTTGAGGGGCTTTAGTGGCAGAGTGCAGGAGAGAAGGGGAGAGAGCTTTGGATTGAGGTATGTTGACAGTCTACCCTTTTCCGATCCCCTCTGGGACGTAAGGGGACCAAAAGGCAGTACAAGTGGAAACCTAAATGTTAAGGTCAGGGGCAAAGGGATGCTGTTTACGCACCTCAGGCAGTTTCCCTCCTTACTCCTGATTCCCCAGACATGCAAGGCTAATTTCATCACCTCCTTCAAATGCCACCTTCTACCCAGACTGCCCAACCTAAAATTGCAATCTGCCCCTCTCCTCCTATGGTAGGCTAAATAGTTGCCCCTCTCCTGAAAATGTCCATGTCCTAATCCCAGAGCCTTTGAATATGTTACCTTATATGGCAAAGGGACCTTGCAGTCGTGATTAGGTTAGGGATCTTGAGATGGGGAGATTATCTTAAATTGTCAGGTCGACCAGATATAATCCTAAGGACCTTCTCACAAGAGGGAAACAGGAGGGTCTGAGTCAGAGAAGGAGAAATGTTGATGATGGAAGCAGAAGTCGGAGAAAGAAAGATTAGATGTTATGCAGCTGGGTTTGAAGATAAGAGGTGGGGCAGGAGTCGAGGAATGCAGATGGCCTCCAGAAGCTGGAAAGGGCAAAGAAATTCATTCTCCCTCAGGGCTTCTGGAAAGTGCACATCCCTGCTCACATGTTGATCTTAGGGCTTCTGACCTCCTGAACTATAAGATAGCAAACATGTATTGTTTTAAGCCAATGAGTTTATGGTTATTTGTCACAGCAGTAATAGGAAACTAATATAACCCTTAACTCCTGATTTCCCTTATCCTATTTTCTCCATAATACCATAAGACTTCTAACATTATATAATTTACTTATTTACGTTTATCATTTATTGTCTGTCTCCATCTGCTGGAATGTAAGCTCCACAAGAGCAAGGATTGTTTACCTATTTTGTTACCCCTGCATCCCCAGATCCTAGAACAATTTTTGGCACATAGTAGGTGCTCAAATAAATATTTGTTGAAAGACTGATTGAATGAGATTGAATCAGTGAGATGGGTGCAACACCCCCTTCCCTGGGGACTGTAGGTTACTGCACAATTATAAAAATTAATAAAAACATTCTTTTTATGTTTGAATTAATAATATATGATTCAACGGATACAAAGGATATGCAATATCACCTTGGTTTCCCCGATACCAATTTCCCTCCTCAGAGGCAATCATTAATTCCAATTTTCTGTGTATTCTCCAGAGATCTTGGCATATAAAGGATGTATTCATGTGAATATATATAATATAAATATAGATGTGTGGATATATATTATTGTTGTTTTTGTCATCAAAAAACCCCCACAAATGGTAGTACATGATAACTGCTGTTCTGCCCCTTCAAGTATCATTTTTTAATTTAGTATCCGGTCTGCATTGCACCTAGACAGGGAATGGGTGACATGGGACAGATGACTCCATATTATAACCTCGGAATTGCTAATTTTTCCCTTGGGGGACAAAATGGGCTGCCCCTCAGGCAGCCGTCTTCCCTTGGGAATGAGGAAGATTGCCCCAAAGGCTCTGGGCTTTTCTAGCAGTGTGCATTTTTAAATGGACACATCCATGACCTCCATCAGAAGGGCATGGTGTGCTGCTGACCCTAGGTCCAGCTTGGGTCTGACTCTCAACCTTGCCTGCCTATCGGAATCACCTAGGAAGCTCTTTTAACATTTGCCTGGAGCCTAAGACCCCACCCCAGAACAATTGAATCAGAATCTCAGGGGATGAGCTTTGGACCTTGGTATTTTTCGTAAAACTCCTCTGGTGACTTGAATTACAGCCAGGGCTAAAAACCCCTTGGGTTAAGTTATTAATACACAAAGGTCAGAGCTTGGGACAAGGGATCTGGAGATGTGGTTTCCTGCTTTAAGCTTCTAGTTCTATGCCTCAGACAAGTCACATGATCTCTGTGAACCTCAGTGCCTACCTCTGAACTAGAGCCAGTAATACCCACTGCTCTGCATACCTCACAGGATTGTAATAAGGATCAAATGCATAAGCACCCTGGGAACTGTGGGACATTGTCTGATGGAGAGATAGTCATGTCAGGTGCGTCATCTGATCAGTCTGACTCAGCTGCAAGCCCTGCTCAGGCTTTGCCAGGGACTTTCTGCTTCGCCCTCAGGTAGGTCCCCATCCATTACCTTTGCAGGGGTCAGTCTATTCTTAAGCCTGTCCATTCCCTGTTTCACATTTGGCGTTGAGCTACCAGTCTTTCCTTTTTAGTGGCCCAAGGAAGGCTGAATTCCTCCTGACTAAATTACAGTGATGGCCAGCCAGGCTAGTGCAACACTTTAGGGGTGCTCATTAGACCTCTGGGTTACCTGTGGGTCTGAGTGAGCACGTTTTGTATTGTTTACACATTTGGAAAATGGAGAGGTGGACAGGGCGGGGAAACTACTGATTATCTTCCTAATACAAATCTCAGAAGCTAAAGTTCAACCATCTTCCCCAAAGATCCATCTCATACAGACTCCTGCAGAGACTGAGGGGTGGGGTGGACAAAGTAGAGGTTGGAGAGAGAATGGAAGGAAGTGGGGCAGGTGATTGTTAATTAAAGGAAGATAGGATACCTTCCCTTCAGGTAGGATGTTTTCCTCCAGCTGGAACCCAGGCACCCAGAAGCCACAGGGGTCCCTGCCCACAGAAGCTCCCATGTAACCACTTATGTCACTCACACTCAGCCCTCACTCATGACCTGCAATCACTGCTTTTACTAGCTAGACCTGTAGTGTGCTAAAAGTCATATCCCAATTGAGTGAAGGAACAGAACATTGGGAACACAGGTTTGGGGGCTGAATGTGGGAAGGTTTGGGGGAGAAGCTGAGGCTGGGAAGCATGTGGCAGTGGGTCAAGGATGCAGAGTGGCAAGGGTCGGGAGGGCCAGCTGTATGTTCTGGTCCTGCATTTCTCTTTCTTTTGCCTTGTCCTTGGGTCCACTTCCTTCTCGGGCTCAGATTTCTAAGGAGCACCTGTCACACAGGGGCCTTACGGATCTTCAAGGCTAAGATTTCACAATTCTATCGTAGTTTCCTCACTGCCCTTGGCCCATTCGCTCCTCTTTCTCTGAGAAGGTGTTTCCAAGAACGCAGACCCTTCCTTTGCACACTCCTCCACATAATGAAATGCCTGGGGTCAGAGGGGATTCCTGCTGAACAGAGATAGGACTATTGGATGAGGGGATTTGCACACAGTACGAAAACAGTCAAGGAAGACGCAAAGTGATGTTCAATGATCTCTGAACTTTTTATTGGCCTCCTGCCCCTCCCAAGGGATGCCCCACTTCTTCTGCCTTAACGCCTCAGAATTTTGGTGTCATTGACCT
Organism: Eonycteris spelaea; assembly: GCA_003508835.1. NCBI lineage: Eukaryota > Metazoa > Chordata > Mammalia > Chiroptera > Pteropodidae > Eonycteris > Eonycteris spelaea. Next base: position 1,937,695 of record PUFA01000028.1, read on the forward strand.
CAGACACAACTTTGCCATCCACAATCTTGCGAGTGGTGGTCTTTTGTATGGAGTGCATGGAGTTGCTGTCCAGGGCATCACCAAGACTGTAACAGAAGACAAAACCTCAGTTAAAAACAGCCCCACAGAGAAAGGAGATGAAGAAAGTGGAGGGAAAAAAATCCTCTGGATCCCCACCTTTCTCTCTGAACCTCCATAACCATTACCCCCTTGGAGACACAGGGGCACTGCCTGACCATCAGCTCAGTGCTCAGTGGGGCTTACCCAAAGCTCAAGATCTGGGGAGAAGTGATACTTGGACATTAGTTTGTGTGGGTGGGAGGAGAGCCCCTCTTACTCGAAGTCCTCCCCCTCTTCCAGCAGGCGGCGGTAGGTGGCAATCTCAGCCTCTAGCTTGACTTTGATGTTCAGCAGGGCCTCATACTCCTGGGCCTGGCGCTGCCCCTCTGCCCGGGTCTGGGCCAGCTCTGACTCCAGGTGCAGCAGGATCCCGTTGAGCTGTTCCATCTGCATGGCATAGCGTGCCTCTACTTCTGTCAGGCTGTTTTCCAAGCTGGCCTTCTGCGGGGGGGGGAAGGATTGGGTGAGCCTCGACATACAGTGGGAGAGTCTGAAACTTGTAGCAGAGTTATTCAGAACTCAGGTCTTCACTCTTTGCAACTTTTTTGAACACTTACTTTGTGCTGGGTACTAGGTGGTGGGTAGGAGCAGTAGGAAAGGCAAAGAGAAAAAACTTTCTGAGCAAAAGGAATTTATGATGGAAGGGGTAGGATTTGGGCTAAGATGGGATTGTGCCTGAGGGCGACAGACTCCAGGGGCCAGGGAAAGTGGGGGCAGGTGAAGCGAGGGCTCTTACCAAATTTTTCATCGAATTCAGGTCGATTTCCAAAGACTGGACTGTACGTCTCAGCTCTGTGAGTGTCATCTCAGCAGCTCCTATCTCAGCGGTCTGCGAGGTGACTACTGTGGTGCTCTCCTCAATCTGCAGGGTGGGTATGATCCTCAGGTCCCTCCTTCTCTGTCTGCCTGCCTCCCACCCAACCCCTTGGGCCTCTGTGCTGAGTAGCATCCGTCCCCTTTCCCCTCTTGTACCTGTTGGGACCAGTACTTGTCTAGCTCTTCTCTGTTCTTCCGAGCCAGTTCGTCATACCGGACCCGGATGTCTGCCATGATCTTGCTGAGGTCCTGAGATTTGGGGGCATCCAACTCCACGGTCAACCCAGAGTTGGCAATCTGGTTTTGTAGACCATTTACTTCCTAAGGGAGAGAGGGACAGAAAAATGAGGAGGGGGTCATGGTAGAGTTCCAGTAAGGCTCTTCAGCTGCGACTGCCTCTTCCAGGCCTACAGGATCAGTTGGAGAACAGACGAAACTCTCAGCGTTAAACTCTGGGCTTTCTACTCCAGAATGGTAAAATATCACCCACTCGCTGCCCATGCCTGTAATCACAGGCGATTTCTCTCTCCTCACTTCACCCTGTCCCTCCATCTAGCCTCCTTCCATGAACCTGGTCTTCACCTTCTTTCAGCAAGCCCTGCCAGCTCCACCTGCTCTCACTCCTCCATCACTCCTCACTCCTAGTGCTTCTACCTTCTATCTTGTTCTTTAATCCATGGCCTCTTGATTTCATCACACTAACTCAGGTGACACACTAAGTATGGCCCTGGCTGGTAGTTCTAAACTTCCCTGTAAGACTACTTGTAGGTGGCCTGCTCCATCTATTTGCCCACTCAGACTTGTTTTGGCCCCTGGTTCCCAGCCTGGCCAGTGGCCCCTCCTTGCCTCCTCATGGTTCTTCTTCATGAAAAGCAGCTCCTCCTTGAGAGCCTCAATCTCTGTCTCCAGCTGCAGTCGAGTGATATTGGTGTCATCAATGACCTTTCGGAGCCCATTGATGTCACTCTCCACAGACTGGCGCATGGCCAGCTCCGTCTCATACCTGTGGGAGTGGAGGCAATCAGATGGGCACCCATCTCTAATCCAGAACCTTCTCAAGCTATACCACCTCCTAAGAGCAGCACCGTATCCACTACAAACTGGCAACCAAGTCAGGAATCAGGTAATAATCCTCTGAGCACCATTCCTGGCACTTGGGGGCCAGTCTCCTCAAGCTGGGTTACATAATAAATAAACCAACGGAGCCTAACTCTCATCCACCCAGCTCCACCCACAGTTGAACAAGATCCCACTGTGAGCCTTTAGCTGATCCAGCCCCCCCCCCAGCAGAACATTCTTAGCTCCACCCCAGCTCCCTAGCCCCTCCAGCCTTACTTGACTCTGAAGTCATCAGCAGCAAGGCGGGCATTGTCAATCTGTAGAACGATGCGGGCATTGTCCACAGAACTTGCAAAGATCTGGGGGGATTGGTGAGAGATGTTGCTCCATGAATGGGAAATCAATGATGGGATGGGCTGAGTACCTCGGAGGCGTTAAATGCTCAGTGAAAACTTCCTGGTCCCAGGAATAGCCACCTTCCACCTGTGCCCCTCACCCTGTTCCCTCCTTTCCTGGAGTCCCAAATCTCAGGGGGTCCCCACCAGTCTCCCTGCTGTCCCTCCCTCAGGGCCTCTGCTGGATAGCCTGCTTGGAGTAAGCACCTAACAAGTCCTCTCTCTGGCCCTCTCCTGAGATTTTTTTCCTAATGCACCTGCTCCCTTCCCCCTCCCACCCCCCAGGTAGGCTTCTAGTTTATTCTTAGATGACTCAGCCTTAACCACATCCGCTTAACTCTTTAACTGTCCTCACTTGGCCAGAAGCCAGGGTCTGAGTACTTTTTATGGGCCTTGTCTCACTTCCCTCCATAATGTCCACTTCCCAGGCAAAGCTCCTGTCTCCCCCTTCCCATTATCTCCAAGGAAAGGACCTTCTCATGCTCAGTCACCACCCTTGGGGTCCCCGTGGCAGGAGTGTGTGTGGAAATCCAGGGCTTTCCTAACACCCTCCTTGGACAATAGGAGGCGGGGTGGAGATAGAAAGGGGGAAGGGGTCAATTCGCCCCACCCTATTAAAATTCCTGTCCTGGGGAGAGAGGGAGGCGAACAGGGCTGGGAGTTGGGCTTCTCCCTCCCTGCTCCCTTACCTGAGCCCTCAGGTCCTCGATGGTCTTAAAGTAATGTCCCCAGTCTCTGACCTGGGGTCCCTTCTTCTCCAGGTGTTCCCGGATTTTGCTCTCCAGTCTCCTATTATCAGCCTCCAGGCTCCTCACCCTCTCCAGGTAGGAGGCCAGGCGGTCATTCAGGCATTGCATAGTCTCCTTCTCGGTCTGGATGCCCCCTATGCCCGCTAGGCCCCGGCCATTCCCGCGGCCAGGCCCCCGGATCCCCAACCACCGCGGACGCTGGTGGAGTGGGATACAGAGATCCGGGAGCCTGAGCCCCCTGCACCTGCATACACGCTGGCGGCGCTGCTGGCCGGCCGGACCCGGTGGCTGGGCGTATGCACGGAGCCCAGGGTCCGGTAGCTGGAGAAGCTGGAGCGGGTGCTGAAGCTCATGTTGTCCTCGGAGGAAGGTGAGAGGCCAACACTCAGGTTCGAGCCGCGGAGAGCGCCAGGTCTGCAACTCAAGTTATATCACAGAGGGAGGAGGTGGGGTCTGGCCGGGGTAGGCTCCGCCTCTGCCCCTGAGTCGCCACGCAAGCCTGAGCCACAGGCACAGGTAGATCACAGTGGAGACACAGTGTCCTCGATTCCCGACCCTCCCCAGTCTTCCCCCGCCCCTCAATTCTCCAGAAAGGGTGTGACTTAACGTTACAGACGGACCGGGCAGCAGGTGGTGTTGGCTCTGGCAGCTTTGGGCAGGAAATGACGTTATTACACCCCTCTCCAGGTAGAGGAGGTGCTGGCCGGTTGAGAATTTTGGGTTTTGGGGGCTGAGAAGTGAAGTCCAGTGTGAGTCTCCGTAGCTGTCCTCAGCCTGAAGCCCAAGTTCTCTCCTGCTATAGGGATCTTGTGGGGAGGGGGATCCTGGAGCCCCGGAGTCCGGGTAAGAAAACTTGGGAGCTGGAGAAGAGGAAAAGAAACTTAATCCTGAGCCTCAAATCTGCTGGTTTACACACTCTACCCTACTGCATATGGTTCCCAAATATGCCCACCTGAACACATTCACTGGCACAAACTCCTGTGAGTATCATATAGATATGTCTGTCAAACACATTTACTCACCAAGTATGTTCAGACTCCTGAAGACACACTCACCCCTCTCCAACTCACTCTCATGGAGGCCTGGACTCAGTGGGATAGTTTGTAATTTGAACAAGGGGCATGTCCTCGCCTCTACACACTTATAAGTCAGCTTTGCCTACACCCTTGGGTAAACAAATCTACCAGGAGCTTAAAGTTCAACAAATAGTTTTGGGGTAACTACTGTATGTCAGGCCCTGTTCTAGTTGCTGGGGGAACAGTAGTGAGTAACTGAGACCAAACTCCCTCATGGAGATTGTAATATGTCCCACAAGGTATGGAGGGAGGCCTCAGAGGACAGACACACACAGCTAGAAACAGTCCAGCTGAGACTTAGCCCTTTTGGCCAGCCCCCCTTACTAGGACTTTTCTGCAAGCCCCCTCCTTTCCTCAAAAGGCTCTCTGGATCCTGAGCCTGTCCCCAGGGGGCTGTCTCCTCCAGGAAGCTCAGGTCAGAAGAAGGGCTTAACTGTTCTCTGTGCCCCTGAGGCTGGATGACCACCCCCTGCTAAATGAACTGAAGGAATCCGGAGGAACTGGGCCTTCAAGTCTGTCATCACCAGCAGCTTCTTTGTCCAGCAGGGTCTGGCATTACACACTTGTCTGTGCACTTTGCTCTGGAGTGGACCTATTGATTCTTATCGAGCTGCCTGCTGAACTGCAGAGGTGAAAATAGGCAGAAGACTAGGCCTAGGAAGGAAAGAGGGCCTGGGAGAGGCTGGGCCATGGGACCACCCAGTGAGGAAACACATCTCAGATGTGGAAGGCTTGGCCCTAGCCTTGGCCCAGGCCTGCTACTTTCCAGTGGGGAAAACCCCACAGTACTCAATGCGAACTGGCCAGGAGAAGGTCAAAGTGGAAGCTGGCCAAGGGAGGGTCAGGGCTTGCTGAAGGCCAAAAGGCAAAATGAAATGCAAAATAGCATACAAGCAAATACCCACTCATTTTGCATGGGAGGTTTCTGGGAGATTAGAGGTGCCAGCCAGTCGAAGGGGTTTCTCTTGCTGTTACCCTCACAGTCTCCCCTGGGTTCTAGAATTGACATGTTGTACAGAACCGCACAATAAGGTATATAGATTGAACATGTGATAATTGTCTTTGCTGTTTCTACAAAGCTTGAAGTAAGCCAGTGTGGGTACTTTGCTAGCCATGTGACCTTGGAGAAGTCACTTCTGAACTTCAATTTCTTCACTTATAAAACCTGTCCAATCTATCTTGTGGGGGGGGCAGTGGATGTAAATATTAATTATCACTCGCTCATTTAGTAAACAAATTCCAATTATCTAATGCAGAGTAAGTCTCTAAAACATCCAGGAGGGCAGAGGTGTGGAGGGGGGGAGTGTCCTCAATTTAATTGTAAAAATGGCTCAAGGATGTAAAGTCACTTAAGATGCCTGGGGGACTTTGAATTCCACTGGGGATCCGGCCCAAATTCCAGAATTCTTATCCAAGCTCTTTCCCAGATCCTTCTCTCATCCATCCTCCCCCACTTCAGCTGCTCAGGACATTTTGGGGGTCTGTGGGGGTTTAGTCCAGGGGCAGGAGCGAGAGAGCTGCCAGTTGAGTCTTATCTCCTTCTCATACCTCATGTCAGTGGTCACATTCCTGACCTCTTGCGGCATTGGGGCAAATACCGACCTCAGGTTTCCAGCACCAGCCTGCCCTTTTCCGCCACTTCCAGATTCCTCTGTGGTTCAGGGCCTTTTCACTCCCGCCCCCACACTGCCTGAGAAGCTCTGGAAGAACTGAGGAAGGGGACATGAGGAAGAAGTTTTGGTCCCCAGATTCCTAACCCTAGGGCTCTCAGACAGTGTGGGGATGGGAGGCAAGGGGAAGGGGGGAGGGGTGATTGGGAGGCTGGTCCTGGGAAAAGGAGGGGCGCTGGTGAGAGGTTCCCCCCCCCAACAAAGTGAAAAAGGCACTTAAAATAAAGAGATCCAGCAGAATGGAGTCGTGAGAGGGGCGAAACAGTTCCCCACCACCATCCTGCTCTGCATTCCGACGTCCTGCTGAGGGACAGTGGGAAAGCTGAGGGGCAGGTTTAACTTTTGAGTAAACTCCGAGAGATGATCCCAGTAAAGGTGGGTCAGCTCATTCTCCCCCCTCCCCACATTCTCCCTCTGAGGGCTGGAGCCAAAGGCCCTGGGGAAACTAGATGGTGGAAGATTAGGGGATTAGGCAGGGTCCGGAGGCCTGGAGTCCTTCAGGTTTTGCTTTATCATTTAGGCTGAAAATTTCTTGCTCACCTCTGAGAGGGGAGAATAGCAATTGAGGAGGGAGAATGCTTTAGAATAGCAACTGAGGTATGGGAGTGGGGTGGGGGTGGGGTGTGTAGAGCCCAAATAGGAAGGGACTGATTCCCATCCTCTTTTCCAAAGGTGTGATTGTGTGTTGGAGAGAATGACAGGTCCCTGTGTTGGGGAAGGTTGGAAGCAGCCAGATGGGTGAGAGGATGGCCTTGGGAGACTCACCCCAACTCTCCTCATTGGAGGGCCCAGAACATGCCTCTCACAGGAGGATTCCAAGGGCTACTGGAAATGATTTTGATTTAAACACTTAATGAAAAGGGGGTGCCAGCTGGGAGAGGCTGAGGGACCAGCAAGTGTGGTTAGGTGGGCTGTGGAGGCTGGTGAGATGATGTGGGTTGTAGCTGGGTTAGGTGTAGGACCGAGGCTGAATCTCTCAAGACTTTGGGAATTTCTCTGGGGGTGCTCCTGCCACATTTGTAGGCCCTGGCTTGACCTGTCCAGTGTGTAGTGGGGGAGGGGTTCTGAGGGCTCAGGGTGGCCCTTTACCATAGGGCCGAGAGGGTCAAAGGATGCTCTGACACTTTTATGTCGTTGCTTCAGTTGGGTTTGCACCCAAGGGGTCATGCCCCAGGGATAAAGAAAGGAAAGATCAGTGCTGAGGAGCACATGACTGTCCAGGGATCTTTAGTGCTGAAACTCAGAGAGGATTCCTAGGAATCTGACTCTTCTATGAGCCCCTTATATTCCCTGGGCCCCCTGCAACCTCTTCTGGCAAAACTAGCTCCAGAGGGGGCCTCTCCTAGTCTTATGACCTCTTCTTCTGACCCGGTCCTTCTGGTCTCTCTGCAGGTACAACCTCTATACCTCAGTGCCATCCCCCCAGCCTATAATCTTTTTCCAACCTATGGAGAGGTGGGTGGCACGCAGGATGAGCATGGCACTTGGTGTCATAAGACCTGGTTTTAAGGTCCCACTGCTGGCTAGATGATCTTGGGCAGATTTACTTGCCTTGGTCTCCGTGGCTATAGAATAAGGATAATAATTGTATCTACTCCAAGAGTTTTCGTGAAGATCAAATGAGAATCTGTCCGGAGGAGTTTGACAATTGAAAAGCCAGCTGATTTTCTCTCTTGTCTCGTTCACCCTCACCTACTCCGTTTCTTCCCAGCTCCCTTATTTTACCCTCTCTACTCTCTAGCCTTCTGCTCCCTGTTCATCACTATTTCTTTCCTTTCAAACTGGACACAGGGTAAGAACAGCTAAGACTGAGTCTTATGGAAAAGGGGGTGAAATTAAACAATAGAGTGGCTGAGAACCTATCTGAAAGTTCTCCTGCCCATGGCCATCTTTCTATCAATCTCTCTCCCCTTGGTTTTAGACTTGGCTGAAGCATGTGGTAGGGGATGCAGCTTTCAAGGCCAAGGCCTGCCCTTAGGGCTTTTGCACAAACTTGACAAAGGTGGCCTCTTCCTTGGCTCCTTGGCCTAGTGCCCTTGTACACTGACCAACCTGCATGGCCAGATATGGTGGCCCTGTCTGGAGTCACCCACCTAGAGATTTGGGAGAAACCCTGGTGTGAATGAGATGACCTAAGGAAAAAGGTCAGACAAAAGAAGTGGGCAGAGTCTGCAGGGGGTGGGGGTGAAGGTGGGGACTAAGGCAAGAGGAGGAGGAAGACATGGGAAAAGGCAGAGAAAGAGGTGGAGGCCTGGGTTCCTGCCTGCTGTCAGGAGAGCGCGGTATCATGAAAGCCCAGGAGAAGTAGTTTCCAGGAGGGGCAGTCCAGAGGCCAGGTACACAGAAAGATCAAGGAGGCTGAGGACAAGAGCACTTCCAGTAAAGTTACGGACACTAAAGCTGGGTGCTGCAAGGCTGAGGGTGAGCGGTTAGTGACGAAGTGGAGGCAGAGCGTAGACTTGTCTTTTAAGAAGTTTGTCAGGGAAGGAAAGGAAACAAATAGGATAATAACTTGTTGTAAGGAGCAAGGTTGATGGAAGATTTCTTTAGGATGGTACAGTGTAGACAAGCTGTTTGACAACTAAACAAGAGATAATGATAAATTGTGGTTGGTGTTATGCCAGGGCAAGTCCAGGGAAAAATGAGAGGCCATTGCAGCAACCGCTAACCCAGCCTAAGGTCCTGGGTGAATTGTCATTTAAGCTGAAACCTGCAAGGTGATAGTACTAGTAGGTGGCACAGCTGGGATTTGACATACGTAACCCTATGTGCTCTCGCATCTCTGCCGATGGGAAGAGTGGGACAGAGGAAGGAGGAGACTGACTGCCGCACAGGTGCTGAGAAACATGGTCTGTCCACAAGGCATGAAAGGTTACGTGAATGATTTTGAGGTCCCTGTGGAGGTTAGGCATCATGGCTCAATGACGGGAGCAACCACCAAGAAACAATCTGTATCCTGGGGCATTTCTTACTGAGAAATGAGAGGGTGGGAGTGGTGGAAACTCAGGAGCAAAGGAGGCTAGGCTTAAAACATTGCTGAAATGACAGACTCTTGGGGAGGGTTGAGTGGGAAGCAAAGGCAACCAGAAGCCCTTCTTGGAAAAGGAAGAGTCTGGGAACTGGGAGTTGACATGACGGATGACAGCAGCTATATAGGGAGCATGAGATGTGGCATGTCAGAGAGGGGATTATCAGGGTTTAGGGTGAGAGCAGTTGCTGTCATTTGAGAGTGGCTGAAGGTGCTGAAAATCATGGAGTTAAGGATTCAAGGAAAAGAGATGATGAGAAAGAGCATAGATTTTGGAGTTAGACAGATCTGAGTTTATATCCCTGATGTTCAGTTTTTTTGTTTTTTGTTTTTGTTTTTTTTTTTAATTCTCTTGTTGCAGGAATTAAACGTACATAAAAGGATCTGGAGCATAGCATGTGCTTTTCAAGGGTGCCGCCCCGCCTCTTTCTGGAAGAATCATCAGCATGAAGGTTCAAGTCTCTCTGTTTGGTTCAGTTTCACAATGAGCTGGAAATCCAAAGATAAATAAAAAAATAATAATCAAATAGATGATAATTACAGGGCACAGATAATTTGACAAACAAAATATGAAAATCTCTGAAGTACTATCAAAGGAGGGAATAATTCACCCATTCGTTCACTATTTGTAAGGGACCTACCATATGCCAGACATATTCTAGGCTCTGGAATGTAGCCAAGAAAAGTCAAATAGGTTAGCTTGCTCTCATGGAACTCACATTCTAGGTGTTGAAGGGTTGGGGTCATAGAGAACCTCATGGGGGAGGAAATGTTTGGAATGAGCTTCAAAAAATGAATAAGAACTTGCTAGTAAGGCGAGGGGGTCAAGGAAAAGGCGTTTTGATAGAACCAGCACTGTGACCATCAGAGTCTCCCCCACCGAGTTTCAGAACTGTATCTCCTGCTGGTCACTAGATATTATCTCCAATTGAGGATTCAAAGAAATCATAAACTTATCAGATGTAAGGCTGAATGGATAATCTTCCTGCATTGCTTTTTTTTTTTACTTTTAAAAAATTCAGATTTTGTGGTACAATTTGCATATAGTAACAATTACCCTTTTTAAGTATATAGTTAAATAAGTTTTGACAAATACATACAGTTGTAGAACTGCTACCATAAATCAATATATAAAATATTTAATCACCTCAAAAGTCCCATTGTGTTCCTTTATAGTCAAGCTCTCTCACCCACCCCAGCTCTGGCAACCACTGATCTGTCCCTACAGTGTTTCCTTTTAGAATGTCATATAAATTAAATCATAGAGTCTTTTGTCTCTGGCTTCTTTCATTAGCAGAATGCTTTTGTGATTCATCCATGTTATTGCATGTATCAGTACTTTGCTCCTTTTTATTGCTGTAAAGCATTCCATTGGATGGAGGTAAAACAATTTGTTTATCCATTCACTGGCACATAGATATTTGAGCTGTTTCCAGTTTTTAGTAATTATCCATAAAGCTGTTTTTATAAACATTAATGTACAGGTCTTTATGTAAATAAATATTTTCATTTCTCTTGGATAAAATACCCAGGGATGGGATGCCGGGTTATATAAATATATGTTTTGTTTTGTTTTGTTTTATTTTATTTTTGGTTTACATTTTAGCACATTTTATTTATTTTCTGGATTCATCATACAATTCAATGATTTTTTAAAATTATAGTTGGCATGCAATAATATATTGGTTTTAGTTGTACAGCAGAGTGATTAGAGATCTATGTAACTCAAAAAGTGATCACCCCACTAAATCTAGTACTTCTCTTCTCCCTTACATGTTTATTAAAGTGTATGTTTAACTTCACGGGAAACTGCCAAATTGTTTTCTAAAGTAGCTGTATCATTTTGCCTTCACACAATAATGTATGAGAGAGTTCCAGTTGTCAGTTGCTCTACATCCTCACTGGCACTTTGTATTGTCTTTTTTTTTTTTTTTTAACTATAGCTTTCTGATGGGTGCATAGTAGTATTTATTGAGGTTTTAATTTGTTTTTTTCCTAGTGACTAATGACGTTGAGCATCTTTTCATGTGTTTTTGTTGCCATCTGTATCTCTTCTTTAATAAGGTGTCTGTTCAAATCTTTTGTCCATTTAAAAATATTGATTTTTAGAAATCATTCTTAGAATTTGAGAGTTTTTAAAGAAATAAATGTGGGTTTAATTTCTTCATCACGTATGTGATTTATAATTATTGTGGTTGTCTTTCCATTCTCTTAACAGTGTCTGAGAGTCACATAGATTTTTTCTGTTTTCTTCTAGAAGTTTTATAATTTTAGGTTTATATTTTGGCTTATGATTTATTTGAGTTAATATGTTGGCAGATGCTTCTCCCCATCTGTGGCTTATCTTTGTATTTTTTAATATAAAATTTTATTTTATTTTTCATCAGCTCAGGTCAACAATTTAAAGTGAGAATTAAATGCATTAAAGGGAAAATAATTTAAAAGTAAAAGGTAGTTCAAATTTTCACAGAGGTAACAAGAGTTGTAAGAAATGCATGACACAAAAATATCAATTAAATTTTCTATGCTTGAGTGCAATTAATCTTGCCCAGTATACCAAAGCTACATTCAAATCATTTTCTTTTAGTCGACTGTATTGTGCTTTCTTACAGAATTTTCAACAAATAGTCATGAAGCTTTAAATTTTGTACAGATGGTTGATTATACTATAATACTTAAACATGTATTTAAATTTTAAAAAATATTTTTATTTTTTTCAATTGTAATTGACATACAATATTATTTTAGTTTCAGGTGTACAACACAATGATTAGACATTTATGTAACTTATGAAATGATCACCCTGATTAGCACCTATCTGATACCATATACATTTATAACAATACTTATCTTTGTATTTTCTTAACAATGTCATTAGAAAAGATGAAGTTTTAAATTTTGATATAATTCCATTATCAATTTTTTCTCCTAAGTTTTGTGTTTTTGTATTCATTCTAAGAAATCTTTATTTAACCCAAGATCACCAAGATTTTTTCTTGTGTTTTCTTGTAAAAGTGTGTAGTTTTTGGTTTTATATTTTGAGTTGATTCTTGTCTATGATGTGAGGTTAACTTTTTTCTTTTCATGAGGATGCCCAAATGTTGTGACGCCATATGTTGAAAGGACTATTCTTCCTCTAATGATCTAGTTTGACACCATTGTGTGAGTCTCTTTTTGGAATTTATTATGTTCCAATAATGTATATATATTGTTATGCTGATACCTCACTGTCTTTATTATTGTAGCTTTATGATAGTGTGAGTCAACTTTCTTCTTCAAAATTGTTTTGGCTATTCTGGTTCTTTTGCTTTTCTGTATAAATTTTTAGAATCAGTTTCTCAATTTCTACATAAAAGCTTACTGAGATTTTGATTGGGACTGCATTAAATTTGTAGATCAACTCAGAGAGAGAATTAGCATCCTAACAATATTGAGTCCTTCATTTCCATGAACTTGATATATCTCTCCATTCATACAGGTCTTCTTTAATTTTTCTCATTAATGTTTGTTTTTTATTTTTCAGCACATAAATCTTGTACATATTTTATTTGATTGGAAGGTATTTTATGTTTTAAATCTGATCGTAAATGATATTGTGTTGTAACCTCAGATTCTTATGGATTTTTTATGTAGAATATTATTTCATTTGTGAATAAAGATAAGCTTTATTTCTTCTTTTCTAATCAGTATGCCTTTTATTTCTTTTTCTTGACTTGTGGTGGCTAACACCAGCAGTACAATGTTGAATAGAAGTGGTGAAAGCCAGTATCTTGGCTTTGTTCCTGATCTTGTGGGGAAAGCATTCATTCTATTACTATTAAAAACGATGTCAGTCATAGGTTTTTGTAGATGCCTTTCATCAAGTTGAGGAAATATTCATAGTTTTCTGAGAGTTCTTAATTATGAATAGTTGTTGAATTTTGTCAAATGGTTTTTCTTCAGGTGAACATGATTTTTCTTTTTTAGTCTGTTAATAAAATGAATTACATTGATTGATTTCAAATATTGAACCAACCTTGTATTCCTGAGAGAAACTTCACTTGATTATGATGTATTGTTCTTATTCATTGCTAGAGTTGACTAAGGATTTGGCTTTGATACTCATGGAGGATATTGGCCTATAGGTTTCTTTTCTTGTACTATTTTTTGTCTTGCATTGATTGATATGAGGGTAATGCTGACCTTATAAAATGAGTTAGAAATTATTTCCTCCTCTTCAATTTTCTGGAAGAATTTATGTAGAATTGGTGTTATTTTTTCCTTAAGTGTTTGATAGAATTCACCAATGAAGCAATCTGGGTTTAGACATGTTTTTATTTGAGAGGTTTTTAACTAAGAATTAAATTTCTTGGGGTGGCTCCACAGTGTAGTGGTTAGCATTTCTGTTTTGCATGCAGATGGTCCTGGGTTCACTCCCCAGATGGAGCCACTGACCATATTCTGGGTGCACCAGGCCCCAGGTGCTCACTGCGAGAGGAGAAGACGCCCTGCCTTTAGAGATCCAGTTCTTAAGGGGAAATGACAACATCCATAGGTCAGAGGTGGAAGGGGGGGTGGGATTAAAGAGGGGGGAAAAAAGGTTAATTTTAACAGATATATAACTACTAGGTTATCTAATTATTTTTACATGAGCTTTGGTAGTTTCTGTTTTTTAAAGGATTTATCCATTTTGTCTAAGTTGTCTAGTTTATGGGCATCAAGTTGTTTATAATATTCACTTATTATCCTTTTAATGTCTATAGGATTTGTAATGATATCCCCTTTTTCATTGCTGATACTGGTAATTTTCTCTGTCTATCTGTCTGTCTGTCTGTCTCTCTCCTACCTGGATTGAGGTTTATTATAAATTTTTATCTTTTCCAAGGATCAGCTTTTGGTTTCATTGAGTTACTTTACCGTTTTTGTTTTTAAGGTCATTAAGTTCTGCTCTTACATTTATTCTACCTTCCGCTTGTTTCTTGCTTTGGTTTTAATTTGCTTTTTTCCCCCCACCAGTTTCTTAACTTGGAAGCTTAGATTTTTATTTCAAAACTTTCTTGTTTTTTTTTAAATATAAGTGTTTAATGTTATAAATTTATCTCTATGCCCAACTTTATCTGTTTCAAAATGTTTAATTAATAAAAAATATTTTTCAAATACCCTTGTGATTTCTTCTCTTATCCATGGGTTATTTAGAAGAATGTGGTTTAATCTCCAAATAGGTGGGAGATTTTGCAGATATTCCATTAGTAATTTCTAGTTAAAGCCTCTCATTATCAGAAAACATAGATCGTATGATTTCATTTCTTTCAAATTGGTTGAGAATTGTTTTTTGATCCAGAATATGGTCTATCTTGATGAATGTTCCATGTACACTTGAAAAAAACATGTATTCTGCTGTTTCTGAGTAAAATTTTTATATATTCATTAGATCACATGGGCTGATGGTATTGTTCAGGTCTTCTATATCTTTACTGATTTTCTGTCTATTTATCTTATTAATTAATGAGAAAAGAGTGTTGAAGCCTTCAAGTATAATTATGGATTTGTCTAGTTCTCCTTTAGTCCTATCAATTTCTGTTTTATGTTTTTAAAAACTTTGTTGTTGGGAGCATATGCATTTAGGATTGTTATATCTTCCTGGTGAATTGGCCCCTTTAGTATACATGTAATATCCCTCTTTATCCTAGATACATTCCTTATTTTGCACTTCATTTTATCTGATATTTATGGGACTTTCTTCTAATTTTTCCTTCTCAGGGAATAACATCACCATCCAAAGAGGTGTCAAGGGCAGAAGCTGAGTTGTCCTTCTTGACACCTCCTACCCTTCACTACCATATTAACCCATTATCAAAACCTGTCCATTTTACCTCTTAAATGACTCTTGAATCTTTCTACTTCTCTCCAGCACCACAATCACCACCCTAGTACAAGTTATCATTATATTATCTCTTGCTTGGCTTACTCTATTATTTACTTGATCTCTTTGAATTTGCTATGGCCTAATTGATTCACCACACTATAAGCAGGCAGGATTTGTTAAAACACACAAAAGAAGTCGCCCCTCTAATCTAATTAGATCTAATTAAGTCCTATTATTCTTTAAAAAATATTTTATTGAAGAAATGATTTTAGTTAATTTTTCTTTTCCCTGTCTACCAGGTTCTATCATTCTTAAAGCCAAGTCCCCACTTCTTAAGATGGCTGACAAGGCCCTGCATGGTCTGGCCATCCCTCCCTCTCTAGTCTTCTCCTGCATCTTTCCTCCCTTTTAAGATGGCTAAACTGCCTTTTTTTCTGTTTCTGGAACATGTCATGCTCCTGCTAACCCAGGGCCTTTGCACGTACAATTCCCTGTACCTAGATCATTTTTCCCCCTTACTGTGGCTTTTTCTGTTAACGTATCCCTTCTATCTCAGTTCAAGTGTTACTTCCTCAGGGAAGTTTTTCTAATGCCTTTAAATTTAGACCAGGTTCCTTTGTAATATACTTTCATAGGATCATGTTTCTATCACTTAAATAATTTATAGCAATTTATATTTACATCTTTATATTTACGTATTTATAGCAATTTATATTACATCTCTGGTTCTCTAACTACATTATAAGCTCCAGGGACCATGTCTATTTTGCTCATCATTGTGTTCTTAGTGCCCGAATTTACTAGTTGCTCAATAAATATTTGTCGAATATAGGGAGAGCCAACAGGTAGCAGAGAAAAAGAAGAGGCAGAAGATTAAGTGGAAAAGATTGGTAAGAAATGGGTCAGGAAGGCATCGTTGGCCAGGAAGAGTCTGCACTTCCTTGGTTCTCAACTTTATTTTGTACCAGATACATTGGGGAACATGTTATAAATGAAAGTGCTTAGGTACCATCTCTATCTGCAGAATAATACTCTTTGGAGTTAGAGTCTGGACCTCTCTTTATAACAAGTTCCCTAGAGATACATTGAAGGGTGAGGGTTACTGTTTTAGGAACTGGGGAGACATTGAAACTTGAAGCAGGGAAGTGTCATGATCAGAGTTGCATTTTGGCAAGACCATTCTAGCTAGATGTCCTGGAAAAATATGAAGGGATCAAGATGAGATTATAGCAATCATGTCCACAAGTGACAATGAATGCCTGAACTAAAGGAGAATCAATAGAAATATAGGGAAGAGAATAGATGTAAGGGAAATTTAGAAGTTAGAGTTGGCTAATATGGGAAAAAGAGAAGTAAGAATAGCAACAATAATAACTAACAATTATTGAGTACCTATGAGGTGCCAGGCACCATTCTATAAGCTTTACATCCATCAAATTTATTTAGCCCTGTAACAACCATATGAGGAAGGGTATAATACTATCCCTAGGACTTTAGGTAACTCCTAGGTTTTCTCCTTTGAAGGGAATGATGCTGCTCACCAGATAAGAATGACAAGAGAAAGTGAGGCCAGGAGAATGGTGTTAGATGATGATTTCAGTTTAGAACCTACTGACTTTGAGACTTGGGTGAGGCATCATGTGCTGATTGGAAACAGGGGTCTGCAGCTCTCCTGAGAGTCTGGAGATGGCAATCTAGAAGCTATCATCCTGTGAGTGAATGGGATTGGCCCAAGAAAAGAGGTTGAGAAGAGATTCTTAATCTGGCCTCTGTGTATGGATTTCCTGAGCACATGAGCCCCTTGAGTTATGATTGTGCCTCAGAGTCTCAAAGGGATGCATGGCCCACCAAAAAGATAAAGGACTGTAGGTACAAGTAGTGGGTAGTTAAAGAGATTTCAGGAATGAGAGAATAGCCAGTGAGATAGGTAGAAATTCAGTAGGAGATGTCAGGAAGCCAGGATATCTTGTCTTGTTTTATATATATATATATATATATATATATATATATATATATATATATATATATAGTATGTATAATCTTTCTAAAAAGAGGAAGTAGTCACTGGTGTCCATTGCAATATTCAGAAAGGTTGGATAACAGATAACTTGAAAAGAGCCTATAAAAATTCGGCTTTTAGTTGATCAGTAGTGGATTTAATAATTTTTGTAGATGATGGCTGGGGTAGGGGTAGGTGAGAAATGACAATGAACATGGCCTCCTCTTTTGGCAAGTTTGGCTGCAGAGGCAAGGAGAATGAAGAGTCAGGGGTCAAGGATGATTTTCCTCCCTCCTTCCTCCCTTTATTCTTTTAAGGAGGAAGGGGCTTGTGCATGGATACAGGTAGAAGGCAAAAATCCATCCTGAAATAAGGGCGGGGGTAGCAGAATCAGAGAGACGAGCTATTTGATGGAGCAAGGTTCTGAGGGGTGGATATCACGGTGCAGGTGGAAAGCCTGCCCCTGAGCACAGGAAGCCCACCCCCCACCTCCGAGAAGGAGGTAAAGGAGGGAATGGATATAGATAACAGATGAGGGAGGCATTGTTAAAGATGGTAATGGCAGCCATGGGGGCCCCTTCAGGCACCAAGAGTATATATGATTCTGGTGACTAGAAGACAGGAAAGGGTAACAGTGTGTCTCTGGTCTCTCATACCAGCTGAAGAGACTCCTCTGCTCTGAAGACGTCACTGCGTTTTCTTTAGCCTGGGAGATCATATTCCTTATGTTCTGCCTTGTCCTCCTCCAGGAAGCCTTCCTTGACTGACATGCCTACACTGGTCCTTTCTAGCATTTGGCTCAGTTTCCCATGTCTCTGGTTCAATGTCTGTCTGTGTGTCTCTGGTCTCAGGAAGTAAAGCTCACAGAATGGTGTGGGTGGGGATAGGAAGACATGTGTAGTAAACCAGGTGGCTTCTTCCTCAGGACTGCTCTTTCCTAGCTCTCAGGATGGGCTCTGCCCACAAGGTGGTGCTCCACCAGAGAAGGTCTGGCTGGCATGGTCTGGGCAACCCGCCCAGTTGGCAGGCTGACAACAGGGCCCTCACTCTGGCCTGGGACCTTTGCTCCCTGCCCTGATGGCCCTGGCCTCCGTTGCCATGGCTGCTCCTTAGTTTGGTATAAACAGAGCCTGTTCTCTTCATTTCCAGCTTACTGCCGCCCAACTGTCTCCCCAGGGCTGGAATTTTAAGTGTCCAGGTACCTCCCTCCCCCCCACCCAGGGGAAGCACAAAGGTGGTGAGTCATCAAACTTAGGCCCCTTTCCACCCCCTCACTGTTCTCTGGATGACTCTGCTGCTCCCTCCTGCCCCACCTATGTCCTGCTGGAATTGGGGAGCGATGGAGAATAGGGCTGGGATTCATGTGGTCTATCAACTTGGGTTGTAGGGTGTAAAGAGGAGCCTTTCTGTCCCAGATTACCTCCTTTGGTCTCTTTCTGGTCAGTGGAGGCCTTCCTGAGGCCTATCCACTCCCTGGTATCAGTGAGAGCAATCACGGCTTCTTTCTTCCCTTATCTTCTGGATTCTTAGGGCCCAAGGTGAAGGAGAGGAGAAGATAAGAAAAAAAGGAATGTGAGGGAGAAGAACGGGAGATCAGAGGGAAGAAGAGGACTCATCTGGTTAGAACAGAATCATAGAATCATTCATTCATTCATTCATTCATTCAGTGAATCAAACAAGTTTCTGTGCTGGGTGCTGAGGGAAACAGAAACATGTATAAAACATGACCTTGCTTTTAAGGAAGGTGACTTGGTGCTGGTGTGAGAGCCCTGGACTCGGAATCTAGGGATTCTGGTTTGATTCCAACTACCACTTTCTGGACAAATTACTTCCCTGAGCTTTAGGTTCCTCATCCGTAAGTAAAGATAGTGATATTGGACTCTCAAGGTCATTGTGAGGATTGCATGAGATATTAGCTGATGTTCAATGTATGTTATATGAAGATCAGGTTTACAATCAGGGAGGGGTGCTGCGGCAATTGTAACCAAGCCCAGGGGTGTAACAGAGGCCCGTTTTTGGGGTCTCTATGGGTGCGGCCACTTCTGGCACTGGTAACTGGTGCAGTTGTGTGGGGAGGTGCCTAGTGTGTGATTTTCATTCAGTAAATGTTTGCAGAATGAATGGGGTGTGCTGGAGCCAGGGCCTGCAGGAAGGGTAGGGTTTCGACAGGTGCAGCTGACAGGGAGGTACTGTGAGAAGGAAGGGCACAGCCCTGGGGCTAGGGCAGGGTAGTGCCAGGTGGGAAAGGCTCAGTTCTGCTGCCAGATGAATTTGACCTTTATTCTGAAGGCAACGGAAAGCTCTGAGCATGGAAGTAAGTTATAGGATCAAAGTGGTTTTTACAGATCAGTCTGGCTGGGCACTTGGAGAAGACATCTTGGAGCAAAATGAGTAGGGGCGAGGCAGTGACAAAGGGGCAAAGGGAGAGTGTGTACAAGTCTAGGAGCCCGAGGGCAGGTGATGATGTCATTTCCCCCTCCAGCATGTCTCCAGGGCTCCTGTCTCATTTGCCTACAAAAAGGAGGAGGGAACATTGAAGAGAGGTAAAGAATTTCTCAGGGACACAGAGAGCAGGGAAACACTGCCTGCTTTCTCCTCCTCTGACCATGGGACAGAGGGCCCCAGCTCAGAGTAATGGGGTGGGAGGGAGAGAGGAGGATAGGACTGGAGCTAGGACCTGAGTCCCATGGTTTTCTCAGTCCTGCTTCATTCTTCCAAGTGATAAGTCAATTGTGGATTTTAAAGCTAGAGAAGTAGTAGTTAACGGTGGCAGAGGGTAAGAACCCGTTAAGCCCCAGGAGGAGCTGTGCATGATGAACCTTAGAGCTCAATAACAGATGTTGTCCATCCCCAGGACCTAACTTTTCTGGGAAGAAATTTCTGGTCTGGGACTGACTGTTAGGAATCTGAAACCTTTAGCCTTTGTTGGCACTAGTCCACTTGATTGATCTCTTCTCCCCCTTTGCTCCTTCTCATTTCCAGTTAAACCACACATCCTGGAGTGACTCAGGTGTGCTGCCCAGGACCCCCCACCCCCACCCCAAAACCCCCAGCCCTGACTCAGCCTGAACTCTTAGGAATGCAGAGATAGCTATCCTAGCTCTCCTGTGGTAGGGAGATAAGGTTTATGGCCCTGGACAGACTCATTCTCTGTGGTCTGTTGTGTACACATACCTCCAACTGCATTCCTCCTAGGCCTTATCCTACCTTCCTCTGTCTCTTCCAAGAATTGCAGACCATCTGAGAGCATAAACTACTCAGCACCTCTTCCCCAGAAGGCTATCTTCCCATCCTCCCAGCCTTGCTCTACTCCCGCCCCATTGAGGCCTGCTGCTCCCACTGTTGTGTTTCTTGGCTTCTGGGTAGGCCTGACCCAGCCTAGGTCTGAGAGAAAAGAGACCCAGCACCGATCCGTTTTCAAAGGAGCTCTCACTTCCCTAGTCACTCATTTCCACTCCCCCTCCTCCTCCATTTAGTCAGTCCTTCCTTGGGCCTATCTTTTTGATCCCTTTCAATACTTTAGTAAAGGAGAAGATAGTGGTATGTTCACTGGCTGTTTCTGTAGTGGGCAGGACTCAGGCAGACTCTGGAGTGCAGCTGAGGGTGGGTTTTCTCAAAAGATCCCTTGATCTCGCCTGAGGGGCCGGGGATGAGGGGGAAGAAAGACAGCAGGAATGGTGAATTCTTGGAGATTTATAGTTTTCTTCCATTACAGTAGGGGTCCTATATCAGAACTTTACAGGGGGCAATAAAAATCTTACAAACATTATCATCATATAATTTATTTTATATATGAGAGAATAAAAGCTGAGAGCCCAAATCATGTATGATTTCAAGTTTAATGTGTTCCCCATTACATCTTAATCACCGTGAGAAGTTTGAAATTCTAAAAAAACCAAATTAATTTAAATACAATTAATAATCGAACATGATTTCAAGGAATTTTAGAAATAAGTGGTACTTCTCCTTCATTATACAGATAAGACAACTGTAGCTTAGAGAAGAGGAAGTGACTTGTCCAAGGTCACACAGCAAGTTAGAAACCAAGTTGACTCTCAAACGCAGGTTGATTTCCAGATTTATGTTTTCCCGCGATTTCACATTGTTTTAAGAATTGTTTAGACCAATTCTCAAGATGGAAATGAATATAAATTTAATTTCACTTTCATCACAAAAATCCTGGAGTCCTTTGGAGGGCGTGGAGGAATTTGCAGAAGCGAAAGGACTTGAGGTTGTGTCAGATCACAGGATGAGTGGGAAGGGTGGGATATTGGACTGGGAAATCGGCAACCGAGCCAGCCGGCACGCAGCTGTCCTGGGATGCCTAGGCCTCCCCAGATCAGTGGGGCAACTTCTGCCAGCTTTCTGGAAGGCATCCTCCTTTATCGGAATTGCTGACTGATCTGAGTCAAAGCTTTCACGCTGACCTGGAGAGTCTGCATTCCTCACTCCTGTATCTCTCATCCTGTTTCTGGCTAGACTCAGGGCCTGGGAAACCTAAGAAACTCAAAGATTTAGATTGAATTCTGATCCTGGCACTCATGTGCTCTATAACCTTAGGAAATATATTGAAAGTTACTGAGCTTCTGTATCTTAATCTGTAATGAGGCTATTTGTACTTTCCTTATAGTTTAATTGTGAGGATTAAATGGGGTTATAAAAAGTCTACGGTACAGGAAGTGCCTGGCACATGGTACTGTCTTAGAGGAATAGGGCTAGAGGGAGGCATAGGGCAGGGAGGTGTAAGGCAGGGAGGGGAGGCATGCATTGAAGGCAGGCAGGGTCCAGTTCTGCCTCTCCCATTTGCTAACTGCTAGAGCACAAGCTATTAATCTTAAGGCTGTTTCCTCACCTCTAAATTGGAGATAATGCTTATTTCATAGTTTCTGTAGGGACTAAAAGTTGTCATTCCTCCTTAAGGGAACTCATAGGCTATTAGGGTTGTCTGGACCGATGCTCAACTCTGGGAAACCAGGTCAGAGCTGGGGATGCCTAATTAGAGTCCATGCTGGAAAGCTGGAGAAAGAAGTCTGGGAGGGCTCCCTGAAGAAGGTGTTTGGGCTGGAGGAACAGAGAGTGAGGAGGAGGATCCCTGGTCTGGTAAACTGTATAGGTGAAGGAAGAGTCTGTGTAGGAGCCGTCTGCCAAGTGGAGCAGGGTTAGGCCATGAGTGAGGAGGGGCAGTTAGGGGTGGAGGGGTAGTGGGCTGGACCTGGGAGCCATGGGCCCAGGGGTCCAGGAGGAGGCTCAGGGTGTTTGGTTTCTACAAGTTTCTACAACTTGACACTTGTGAGCCAGAAGTTCTGGTCTAGGAGGGAAATGGCCCTCTCCCTGGCGGGGCTTTCACTCCTCTGCCTTCCATGTTCTGAAGGCTTTTTTTTGCTGCTTGAACTTCTCTTAGCTTCCTAAGATGGTTACCTGTGGAGACAAGGAAGAAGGGCTGGTGCCGCCTTGGGGAATAGGTGGCCTTAGCCTGGAATTCTGCTGGAATTGTATAAACACACACTGAATTGCGTTGCCATGGGAGCTTACCTGACACTTCCCTGAGGCTAAACTGGCCTTGGCTGGCCCAGGCCCAGTCCATTTTCACCTTCCAAGTCAGAAGATTAGCCATAAGAACTGTGTCCCACTTTGGGGTTCTCTTAGCCCTTGAGAGACCACAGAATCCAAGAGGGAGGTTGGTAATTGAGCGGAAGGTAGTAGGGCTTTCCTTGACCTGAGCTGCTCTCTCCTTTTACTCTCTTATTTTCTCTGTTACACACACACACACACACACACACACACACACACACACACACACAGGATGGTACAGTCTGAGTCAATGATTTGTGAATTCATTCCTTATGCATGATGGAGTGGAGTGCCTGTTAGGCACCTTCGAATGCTGGATGTGGTTGTTAACAAGACAGTCAAGGTTCCTGCCTTTATGGAGCTTTCTTTTTGGTGGGGAGAGGTTTCCCTAAGTCTGTCTAAATCCCTAAAGCCAGAGAGGTAATTTAGGTGTTCCACAAATACTAATTAAATAAATATTATATATATATATATAAATTGCTAAATAAGAAAAAAGTTTTTAAATCATTTTTTTCTGGATTATCCACGTTTCTGCTTCCCTTGATGGAGATAATTGGACACCCACTATAAGAGAACATTACTGGAAAGAGCATGCTCAGACTTTGGACTTACCGCAGACTTGAGATCAAGTCTTAAAGGACTTTTAGTTTCCTTATCTGTAAAATGAGGATAATGTTGCCTTTCCCATGAATTATTTTAAGATTACCATTAATATATGTAAGAGATCTGACACTCTGACACAGTGGGAATCCAATAAATAAGAGCTGCCATCATTATCACCATCATTTCCCACCATCACCACCACCACCACCACCACCACCACCACCATCATGGTCAGCAAGGAAAGGAGACTTGGGCTGAAAGTTGGGGAAAGGAAGATCGTGTCAACAGGCAGGGCTCAGTTTGCATGGCTAGCTCCCTAGAAATTGGATTTGCAAGCTTCTGCCTTACATGGAGGCAGATTTTTGCATGTTATCCTTTATTACTCCCAGAAGATGCCTCCTTATAGCCCCAATTGCCACCTCCCTCTCGTTAACTTCAACCTTTCTGAGCCAGCCCTCTCTCCCACCTGGGCACCTGCCTTGGGCTAGGCAGACACTGCAGAGAACACAAAGATGCATGAGACACTGTCTCATCCTTCAAGGGGAACACCCGGACTTAACTCTCATAAGGCAATGTGTCGAAGCTGGTGCGAACACAAGTTCCATGGTGGGGGTGGGGGTCTTGAGGACAGTGAAGGGGTGGGGTAAGCTGCACAGAGGCAGGCTTCAGGAAAGGCAGGAGGAAGGCCAGGGAGAGGTGGTGAGAGTCAGGCTAAAACTGACTGCAAATCTACCGATCAGGCACTGTCCCCTACCTCATGTTCATATCAGTCCTTTTAGGTAATTATTACCTGCATTTTTAGGTGAGGAAGAGGAACCTCAGAGAGGTTAAGTAATTTGCCCAGTAAGGAAGTGACTCCAGATTCCTTTGACCGCATTCACTCCCTTTTGACTTTCAGTCCACCAGTGAGGAGTTGTCAGATTCCAGTTCTTCCCTTCACAGCTCTGTGAACCTGGGCACATTCTCATTCCCACCTGGCAGGGTCTTTATGAGTCTGAATGAGGTGTGTAGCACATGTGGTAGGCCCTCAGGACATGTTTCTGGAGCTCCCACAATCCATCGGATGCTTGGGTGCCCTTGACCTTCTGCTTGAAACTTTCTTTATGCAGGGGAAACCACAGCTTCCCAGAACACACCGCAGAGTCCACGTTCCCAACAGCTTGGTTTGGGGAAGCCTGTGGAAGAAGTGTCTCTGGGGGCTTTTTCCGCTCATTCTAGTTATATCCCTTGGGCCACATAGATGAATGTCCCTTCTTCCTCCTGGCAGTCCGTGCCTCCTCTTTTTCTCCAGAGCTTGCACTCCCAGGTCCTATAGCAGTGTCTCTGTGGTACATGGTTCCCTTTCTCCCATCTCAGACATCTTGCATCAGCTCCCATTTGTCCAAAGTGCCTCCTAAGGGTCAGACAAGATCCTAACACTGTTCTATAGGCATGGCATGGTCAGAGAGGAGAAAATGTGTCTGCTCACATTTGCACCTACTGCCGAGTACCATGGAGGGTTTATGGTGGCCTCATCAAGCTGCTAGTGAAGTGAAGGCATAGGTGCGTGTGTGATAAACAAAGGTAAGGAGGTGAGTATAAACCGTGTGTTTGGGGGGTCTGCATATTCACTCTGAGGCCTCTGTTGTGGGCAGGAGCCTTGCCAGATAGACACTGGCACAGAGATAGGAACAAGCCACTGACACTAGACCCAATCCTGTCTGCTAGGAGGGTGGTCTGACTATGATGGGATGACCGTGATGACATGGCTAGATTCAGTGTCTCATGGTAAATGTGTGCACTAGTTTGGCTGAAGTAGAAAGTACTACGGTTCAGCAGGGAGTTACTGGAAGTGCATCTGAATCACCTTTTTGACTCTCTTAACCTTGGACTCAGCCATGCCATAGCCGTTGGTTTTTCCTCACAACGTCCGTTGTGTTTTATTCCATCCCTATTTCCATCCTACTGCTCCTACCACACCACATGCCTCCTAAATTGCATTCTGAAATAGCCTCTTGTCTAGTCTCCTGCCTTTAGTTTTTGCCCCACCATCTAACCTGCATATCTCAGTCTGCTTAATCTTCCTAAAACACTACTTTAACCATGCCACTCTCCTGCCCCACACTTTCATGGGCCCCTGTAACCTGTAGGATAAACTCTGTCTGGCCTTAGGAATCCTGTTCCTGGTCAATGGCTCATTGCATTTCTGGATCTTTCTATCCATATCTTACTTTTTTCCTAAGCTTAACTTGATAATAAGCCCGAACCCATTTTAAACAGCTCTTTCCTTTCCTCTGAAGTCCTATAGCATATATCTGAATCACTCATTTCTCAGAAATCTATATTTTGTTGATAAGGTGCAGAAGGTGGACTTTGATAAGACAGTACTTACATTTATTTACACAAGGGCTCAGTATATACACTGATATCTTTATACCCCTGCAGCCCTCAAGATTTCCAGATCTTTTTTGTGTACATTCAGGTCAGTGTAGGTAGTGAACACCTGTTGTTTTCACTTGTCCAACATCTCTTTCTCTTCTTTTGGTAAATCACTTTTTTTGCTCCCTTCTTTAGAGTTTGGGTGGGCTGATCACCTCTCGCCAGGGACCAGGCACATGATCCAGTCTAGTCAAAATGATAGTATTCTAATCCCCTGGCCACAGTGATTGGTTCTTGGGTGAGCATATGTCCTGAGCAAGACTGAGCATTGGAACTTTAGTGCGAAAGGATTGGGAAAGAGGCATTGCTGCAGCATAGAGGTTGTATGCCTGAAAAGATAGCTAACCCAGAGGAAAACAGAGTCAAGATGATCTTGGTACCATCACCGAGCTCCTCATCTGGCTATGCCAAAAACCCAACGCACTTCTGAGCTTCCAAACTTTGAGAGCAATTAATTATCTTTTGTGCTTTAGCCTGTTTGAGTTGGGTCTCAGTCATTTGCAATCAAGAATACCAAGCAATAATGTGTATCTGTGTGTTGGGTTCGAATGTTATGGCTGTGTTCACGGGTGCGTGTGTGATGTGCATTGAAGAGTGGTGTGTATATGGCTGTGATGGGTGGGAGAGGTGAGAGGTGGTACGTATTCATGTGAGAATGATGAGAGAGAGAGAAAGAGAGAGAGGCAGAGAGAGAGACCGAGGAACAGAGGCAGAGAGATGGGAGAGAGAGAGAGAGTGGGCATGTGAGGAATTATTTTTTGAGCAGAGCACTTGGCTCTTGCTTGTCTTGAGGGCAGGGGCTGAGCTTTGTATTTATGTGATCATAAAACACCAGCTTATCATCATTATCTTCCACTGACAGGGACTGAGGAAAGACACTGAGAGAGACCCAGAGAGTTCAGGGAATTCAGTGTTATGTCATTCTTTAGTTTCTGTGAATTACAGTTTAAAAACTTTGTTTACCCATTTTTCTTTGATGGTATGTACATACAGTGTGAAAGGATAAGAGTATGTAGTGAGAAGGTAAGAATATGTAGCATGAAAGGCCTGCTGGTAACACCCAGCCTTTGATCCAGAGGTTCCCCATGGTTTAAGCCATAGGAAATGAAGAATGTTATTTTGTGTAGAGTGCCACTTAAGGACTCTGTTTTCCTGTTTTCCCCTCACCTTGTGGAGAAATGGTTTGTTAGCAATGCCAGCAGAAATCTTCCTTTGTTCTGCAGGTTTCCTCCTGGTCTGGCTGTAGGGCTGATCAGTATATTATTGCAGTCTCTGAATATTGCTTGATTTAACATTTTAGTTCTCTTGCCTCCTCCCTACATTATTTTTATGGTGGGGGATTAACCTCAGTCTAGTATTTATGGCTGGTAGAATACCTGGGGGTTTAGGGCTTCCAGCTCTGATGGATGCCCTTGATCCTCTCCAAGGGGGCTGGGCTTTATCTGTTTTCATCTCATTCCTTATCGGTACAAAACAGCCTGGTCTCCCCACACCAGAGCTTCCCAGCCAGGGTTCCTGGTGACTTTGGCTGTGACAAGGGTAAGCTATAACTAACTGTGTGATATATTGGGCCTATCAACCCTCCGAGTATCTGAGTGAGGCCTGGGGCAGCTGTAGCTTCTGGCCTGACCACATCTGGTCTCCCCAAAGCCTTTTATTTGTCCCAGCCTGCCATATACAAATGCTTATTTCATGTAGGCCATGCCCCATGCTGGTGGAAAAGGTTGAGAATGCCCTAAGTTTGGCCATATCCTTGGGTGAGGTGAGGTATGGAGACCAGGAGAACACCTCTCAGAAGGACTGTGCCTTGCTCATGACTTTTCATGGCCCCCAAATGTTGTGTGACTTTCTCTTCTGTACCAGGTATGGAAGAATCACTGCTCTTGTGTATTGGGAAAACAAGAAAGGGGCCTTTCTCTTCACCCAGGGGCTGGAGCGGGCATCTGGGGTGTATGAGAGTGGGTCCTAACCTGGAGCTTCTTGGCAAGTATAGGGTATCAGAGCATTCAAAGCTTTTTGTTCAGCTCCACGCATTATGAGTTTTTAAGGGGGTGTTTGGGGAATGTTTTCCAGGTCATAAAGGGGTCCCTTTTATAAGCAGAGCCGTAGATTTCTCTGAAGAATTGTGGCTGGAGGAAGGGGACTGAAAAACGGAGACTCAGCAGTTTTCATCCCAAACAAGACCACCTTTAGGCAGTGGGGAGGTAAGGGAGCTCCCCTCAGCATACCCTTCACTATGCCACCAGTTTTCCAATGCCTTGAGGGATCCTTGGGCCCAGTGACAAAGTGTGCTGTCCTCAGTCCCTTTCTCAGGCCCGGCCCTGCTAATGCCAGTTTGCTGATCTGAGGACTGATCTCTGGGCTGTTAAACCACCACACCACTTTTCTTGCTCCCCATCATTATAACTGGAAGTATGATACAGGGGTTAAGGACATGGAGAAAGAGCCAGTGCTGTGTGACCTTGGGCATGATACTTACTCTCTCCTGGTAAAAATGATGATTATGGCACCTACTTTATAGGGTTCTCATAAAGATTAAAAGAATGAATATTTGTAAGTCATTTTCGTGCCACTTAGGTATAATTATTATAATGTTTGAGTAAGTGGCATTGTGTGTCTGTCTGTCTCCTCCAACATACAGTGAAGACCATTAAGAACCCAGTTCTCTCAGAGCCTTCCCAGCATGTGCCCATATATAGTCAGCTACCAATATGCTTAATTAATAACTAAGGACTCCTAATGGTCACTTTTTAATAGGAACCTTCAAGATACATCTTTCTTTGGTCAAAAGAGGATCCCAGCTATACCTAACTGGTAGAAAAGGAACTGAACAGCTATCTCCTCAAAACTTTTAGGCTATTGTCTGATAAGCAAATAAGTAGATGAATGAATGAATAAAAACATGAGGGGATAAAGGCCTCAGATCCCTGCCCCCATTCCTACCTTGGTCTTTGGATTGCCCAGCAGGAAATTCAGAACAATAGACCTCTGGACAATAGCTCCATTGCCAAGGGCCTAGGCTTAGAGCTAGAGGATGGGGGACAGGGATAAGGGTGGGGGCAGATGCTGTAGCTGGTCCTCAAGTCCTTTCCTTTCCTTTCCTTCCTCCCTTTTGCACTCCTTCCTGTCCTGTTACCTGAACACACCTTTAGGAAAGCATTTTTTTCCTGCAGTGGAGCTGGGGTGGGGTGCAGTGGGCTGTGTGACTCCTTCCTGAGGGCTCCTCCAGAGACTCATCTCCTGAGTGGCCTTTTCTGGTGATGCCCTGCCTTCCACTTCCTGTCATTCAGGTCCTCCACACTGTTGTCCTCACCATCATGAGTGGGACCTGGGCAGATCTTTTCTCAGCCTCTGTCTATGCACCTGGTCAGGCTCTGGGACTGGTGTCTCTCTGTTTTCTTCCCTGAGAGGCAGGTATATTGTCCTCTCTAAGTGGGGACTCTGCAGTGCTCCAGGCTTGAGGAAAGGAAGAATGTGTTCCTGGAGGTCTTGGAGGTGGAACCAGAGCCAAAGCCTGGTGTTCAACCCTGGCAGCACAGAGGAACCTTTCCAAAAATGCAGATGGAATGTAGACTGAGTGATTTTTATGTATATACTCCAGACAGAGAACCAGAGTTATGGGGAAAGTCACCAAGAGATGAGCCACAACTGGATCCCTAAACACTTGGCTTGACTGCCATCAATGGATGGCCCCTTCTGGTTTGGTATCCATGGAGATAAGGGTGTGAGGATGTGAAGGGGGAATGGAGACCTCATCATCTCCAGGCCAGTGGCCTTGTAGGAGTTTAGAACAAGTCTCCCTAGAATTTGCCACCATGGCATTTGGATTATTTTGAGCCAATCACAAGTAAAGCCCAACAAACTCAAGAAGAGCTTTTTACCTCCTCCTTACGTGCCTAAAGGAATTCAAAAAGAAAAAATCTTCTAAGAAGGGAGCGCTCACTATAGCATAATATGAATCAATGTGGCAGACGGGGAGGAATCAAGCAAAGTCTGTTTGTTAGACTCCTGCATTCCATTGCTTCTGGGTGGCCTGCCAAACATTTGTTTACCAAGCGTTTGCTCTTTCTCATCTCCCTGTGAATTGTCTATTTTTCCTTTGAAGTCTCAGACCCCTGCCTCCCTCTCCGTCCAGAATGACTGGTATACCTCATTTTGCCTTATTGTCTTTTCACCCTTATGCGAATTTTCCATGTGTATGTATTAAAACTTGAGGTTTTTTCCCTGTTAATCTGCCTTATGTAATTTTAATTATTCAACCAGCTAGAAGAACCAAAAGGGGAAGGGAGGGGATTTACCCATCCCTACAGGCTTATGTCTCCTTCCCTCTGTAATAATGCTTATCTTGCCACCTTTCTGCCCAAGTAAGAAGTTCCTTGTTCTAATAACTTTTAATCACATCTATCAAAATCCAAATTTTTAGCCCAAGAACTTTCGTGGATGTCTAATATCTTACATGTAAAGCTCTATGGCGCGGGAGTGGATCATAGGCTCTCAGAGTGGGGAGGATTTGGACGTTACAGTCCAAACTGCCTCCTGACCTAGGAATCCTGCTACAGTGAACCTAGGGAACAGGTGGTCTGGTGCCTCAGTCTAAAGACTTCTGGAAATAGGAGCTTGCTGCCTGTCTAGGCAGTCCCTTCCCATTTGGCTGGCTTTAATCATTTAGTGCACTGTTAAAAGAAAAATAATCACCACTTACTGAGTATTTACTATGAGTAATGCTGGCCTTGAGGCACACAGCATAAAAACCAACCATCAACTTTATTATTCATAATATGGCTTATTGATGGGCGTTCTCATTCATCTGTAGTTTCCTACTTAAACTGATTGTTCTTGCTAACTGCTCGGTGCTAAATTCAGCTATTGCTATGCCACCAATAAGATTTTAAATTGTCCATCTTTTAAAGTGACTTCAGTGCTTTGAGGTCATACTCTGGTTATTAACCTAGAGGTGGAGAATTTCCTTAACTTCAGTGTCTAAAGGAAATCTCTTCTATCCCTTGATTCCTATGCTGGTTCACCAAGTCCTTGCTTTATGTAAGTGACTAATATATGCTTTAGTGGTATCTTTTTTGTTTTTGTTTTTGGTAAAAGCTTTATTAAGCTGTAATTCATATACCATACAATTCAACCATTTAAAGTGTTCAAATATAGGTGTTAGCATTTTCATAGACTTGTGCAATCATCACTATAATCAAATTTAGACATTTTCACCACTCCAAAACATACCTTATTTATTCTTTAGCAATCACCTCCATTCCTTTCAATCTGGGCAGCCATGAATCTGTTTTCTGTCTCTATAGATTTGTCTATTCTGAACATTTCATATAAATGGAACTATGCAATGTGTGGCCTTCTGTGACTGACTTGCTTCACTTTGCTTAATGTTTTCAAGGTTCGTCCACACTGTAGCATGTATCGGGACTTCCATCCTTTTCATTGCGAATAATACAGCATTGGATTGATATGCCACATTTCAGTTTATCCATTCCCAATGGTGGATGTTTGGGTAGTTTCGGTTTTGGCTGTTACGGAACGTGTTCAGACCATCTTTTCCAGTCATTGGGAATGATGTAATGATAACAGCTCCTCTGCCCACCCAGCTCTGCCCCCAGCCTTGACACAGATGTCCAGGACTCAAGGACTCCCTGACTCATTCTGCGCTATTGCCACTGGGGGTGGGGGATGGCTGAGTGACTCTTCCTTCCCCTTTCAATTCTCCAGAAAAGGCAGTTTGGGGCAGAGTCTTCTGGATGAGGCACAGTCACCACAAACACTTTCTCTTTTGTTGAGCAGGCAGTAGTGTGGTGTGTAGAACACAGTGGCCAGAGACAGCCTTACAAGTAGTTGTACCTGCAGGCTGCCTTGGTCCAGTTTTCTCTTCCCTCATCACTTGGCCCTAGTCCTGGGACCTTCCCCTTTTGCCTCCATTGCGGAACCTCAGGCAGGGCCATTGGAGAGGGCAGTGCTGGCTCCTTCTCTAGAGACTGACCTGGGACATGGGGGATGGGTTGGCTGGAGTCTCTGGGTAATACGGAGCTGACAAATGAGATGCTGACACGTTTGGTCCTGAATTGTTCTGGATTGCCCCAGCAAAGAGGGGCTTCCGCCTGGGTGGGATCTGAGCAAGCCCTACAGCTTGACAACCACGGGGTCCCCTGTAGACCCCTTTGTCTTAAACACAAGGCACTGCAGGAGCCAGGGAACCAGGGTGGTGGTAGTGGGGGGGCTAACATTTCAGGGGGACTCTGGGTTGCTGTTTTGTGCTCAGGACTTCATGTATGGTCCCTCCCATCCAAGTCTGCCCAGGTTCACCCAACACACTGTGGGGGAAGGGAAGAAATGGGGAGCTGGTTGCCTTCTCTCCCCATGGCTGCTATACCAGTTTGACCGGCTGCTCCCTCTCTCTCCTTCTGCTTTCTCTGTCCTGGGTTTGGCACCTGGCCCATACCCCTCCCTTTGGTCTCCGGAAGACTTCTCTCTGCCCTGCTAGGTGTGGGTGTTTGTTGGGGAGGGGGTGGCATGCATTCAAATCACTCTTTGGAAAATTAAGCATTGTTTAAAGGGGCTGGGAGAGGGCCTGGTGCAAACAGGTGCTAACTGGATTTCCCCTTGACTGGTTTAGCACATTAGGAGGCCAGAGCCTGGGTAGGGTGAGGAGGAGAAAAAAGGGGAGGGAGAAAGGGATGTGGTCATTGTGTCCCCCTCTGAAAGTCTCGATTTGTTTTTCCGGAAGGGACTTCAAAGGGGGTGTGTGGTGTGGGGTGTGTGTGTGTGTGTGTGTGTGTGTGTGTGTGTGTAGTCTGAGGGAAGCCTGTCTATGTGTCTGCCCTGCCAGGAGGGGGCTTCTGGTTCTCTCTGTTCCTCTGTAGGGGTCTATTGTGCCTGTCCTTCTGGGAGCCAGGGTGCTGCTTATAGAGAAGAGTGAGGAGGAGTCTGTATAACTGCCCTCCGGGTAGGTGGGCAGTGTCATGCCCCTTCCCTGGGATTGGGGCTATGGACAACCTCTCCCTTTTCCTCAGGGTATCTGGGTGACTGGCATCTGTTGGTCTCTTTAGTTAGAGCCATCCAGTACCCACTTCATGCCCCGCAGGGTCTTTCAGAGAATCCAGCCCCTCAGGTGATTACAGCTGGAATCTCTGCCTTGGGGACCCAAACAAACCTCCTGCCTTCCACCCACTGGGTCTGCCCCACCCAGCCTCACCCAGGCCTGGGGTTTGTTGTTCAGCTCCCCAGGCTCCAACCTGCAGGTGCATGCTGTGCCTCAGCCTGCCCTCTTGACTCATTTTGATAATGGGTTCAGGGAGACAGGTGCAGGGACTCTTCTTGCATCTCCTCAGACTGGTTGGGGACTGGAGAGCCCAGGTGGCTGCAGATCAGTGTCCCCCCACCCCCACCCCCTTCCTCTCTTCTGCACTCCATCCGGCCACCCTTCCCCAATCACCCATTGAGAACTAGGGGAATGATTCCCCCAAGAAGCAGTGAGAACAATGAAGACCACAACGCAGCCTCCTGAGCTCCCCCCATTCCTCTTCCTCTTTTGCTCTTGTTCTTCATCCTCTCTGTTCTTCATCCTCTCTGCTCTCCAGCAGGCCTACACTGTGTTCGGCCTGGCCCTGGGAATCCTGAAATCTTGGGAGGAGAGAGGGCACTTGGTTGTGTCCAGGAAAAGTGCTGTGTTGAATCTCACATTATCCTGTACCTACAGACCCAGAGGGAAGATAGTTTCTGTGTATGTGTGTGTTCATTCACTGATTCATTCATTCCACAAACATTTACCCTGCCCCTCTTGGCACTGCACAAGGTGCTGAGGGTACTACAGTAACTGAGGAGAGACTAGGCAAATGGTTGACCTCTGGTTCAAGGATTCCGAACCCAGGTTCCCTGTCCTCCAGCCTGGGCAGCCTTTCATAATCAAAATGGCAAGAAGAACACAGGGTGGTGTCTTTGGGGGGTCAGCTGCTCAGATGGAAACACCAGGGATCTTTCTTGCTGTGCTTCCCATAGGAGGGAAAGAGACAAGACCCAGGAGTCAGGGTTGCAGTGGCTGGGTGACACCCCCAGTCTCTTTGTTACAGAGAACTTGTGCAGCCACTGGATCCTGCCAGTTTCACATTCACGGACTTGCTCTTCCCGGGGCTTCTGGGGTGGTGCTGTGATGGGCTTCAGGGTGGGAGCAGCTCTCTGCTGCCCCCACCTGAGTCCGGCCTGTAGGTGGCAGGTATCGAGTTAGGCCCGGCCCCCTCAAGGCTTAGCCACTCAGGTACCAGGCCCATCCCCCTCCCTTTGGGTTGGGCTCCCTTTTATAAAGGGCCACGCCGTCCCCCACTTGGAAGCAGCTTTTCGGCTCCTCCAGACTCTGTTAGTTTCGTCTCCTCGCATTCACTCCCGCCGCCACCATGTCCGTGAGGGTGACCCAGAAGACCTACAAGGTGTCCACCTCTGGGCCTCGGGCCTTCAGCAGCCGCTCGTACACGAATGCTCCCGGTTCGCGTATCAGCTCCGCGGCCTTTCCCCGGGTGGGCGGCTACCGGGCTGGCCCAGGCATCATGAACCTGGCTGGGGGTTACGGCGGAGCTGGAGGTATGGGGAGCATCACAGCAGTCCAAGTGAACCAGAGCTTGCTGAGCCCCCTGAAGCTGGAGGTGGACCCCAACATCCAGGCAGTGCGCACCCAGGAGAAGGAGCAGATCAAGACCCTCAACAACAAGTTTGCTAACTTCATCGACAAGGTGAGGCTCTCCCCCGCCTAACTGGCTGTTCCTGGGGCCCCACGAGGGTCCCTGCTCTATCTCTTGGTTGCCCCGTGGGTGGGCACATCTCCAGCCTCCCACTGGCGTCCTGCTGAGCCCTACCCACCCTGGCAACACTGCCAACCTATGACTCACCCTTCCCATGCACTTTTGGTTTTGGCTAGCGCAGCGATGGAAAGAGGGTCTGGGGGGCTTCTGACTCTAAATCCCTCCCTCACCCATCTCACCCCAACCCGAATTCCGACCTTGGATAAAACTTTCAGCCTGGAAGAGTACCAGCTGTTCTCCTGTCGGGTGGGAAGAGAGCCCATTCTCTGGGTTCACCCTTCTCCCCTAGCACTACCCCAGCAGCTAGCTTCTCAAAGGTGCTCCTGGGCTTTTTAATTTTTTTGTTTCTTAAATTATTTAAATGGAGATTTGAGAGGTCTGGGATAGGTCTTGATTCAAACAGGCAAATATTGCCTGAGGCTGAGGCCTCTTGCATCCCGAGGCCGCAGTGTGGGGGACACCAAGATGAGTCATACTTGGCCCTCGCCCTGGAGCCTGCAGTGGGCGGGACCGGAAGGGCCAGAGACCCACCCCAACCGTGGGGTGAGGGGGCCGAGGCCAGCCGTCTGGGTGACGTGCTGCTCTACCTGGGCAGCTCTTATCCTGCCGGGTTGGGACAATCTGTGTCGTGATGGAATGGGGTGGGACGCCAGGGCCTGACTTCAGGATAGAGCATTTAGGATTCAAAGTCTGAGGGCGTTGGACACTGCGCCCAGGTTTCATGTTCTGTTAGACTTTAGAGTTCATGGCTTTAGATTAGGCGTCTGTCCGCCAACGCCCCTATTCCCACTCAGCCCTTGTCCCCTCTCTCTTCCCTCCCTGGCTACGCCGCAATGGCCTGGCTCCACTTTCCCAGAGTAGAGACTAGGTCGCGTTTTGCAGCCTTGGGGGTGTGCTCAGGAGCCAGTCAACTGGGGCCCCTGAGGGCCTCAGCGTGCTGGAGGATTGGGCCCCTCCCCGCTGACTGGCTCCTGGGAGGCATTGTGGGAACGGAAGGTGGGAAATCCTGGGGCAGATTGGCGCCTTTAGGGATTGGAGTCCCCCAGGAAGCCCCGCTCTCCCTGTTTTGGGGGGAGAGCTTCCTAGTTCCTTAGCTCTAAGCACCCTTGACTTTGTTTGACTGCGTTCTGCTAGCTCCGGAGTCTTCCCCGTGAGTAGGAGTAAAGCACAGGCTCCGAGTACCAATTCCTGATTCTCAGTGCTCTGCCCTTTCCTTTGATGGGTTCCATCGCTGAATCTGATTTCCTCATCTATAAAATGGGCACGATCAGCCCTAAATCAGAGGTTTTGCCTATTCAAGCATGTAATGTAGGTAAATACCTTGGCAGTGCTTGGCCTGAATTAAGCAGCCCAGTAAAGCTAAGTGTTATAATCACTTATTTTCATAATTTTGGAGTAGAATGACCTGGGGAAGAAAGGGATTTACCGAGAAGGATTTGTTGGATCTAGGCTGGACCCTTAAGTCAACATTTTTTTCTAAGTCCTCCCCGCAATTACAAAAACGATACAACTCTGGGTCGATTATTAAAAATAATTCTTCTTCTTAAAAGCAGTCTATTTCTTTTTTAAACATTTCCCTTCTAACATGCCTTAATTTTAGCCTAAAATCTGGCTTTCTTGAGCCCAAGGAACAAGAGCTTTGTGTTTGGGGCAGGACGGAGAGAGTTGTGGTTTCGGGTGGAATAGGGTAGGGCTAGGGTAGGAGAAAACCTTCCATCTGCAGATAGCTCTCCCTAGTCTCTTATCTCTTCCCTGACCACAAGTGACTTCTGCACAGAAATGGGGCTCCTGAAAGGGCCTGCCTGAGTTCCTCTAGGCCATTGCAGGGCTGAGGAGCCCCAGGCTCTGAGAGGGGAAGCAACTGAGCATTATGCAGCTCAGGTTCGCAGCTGTGTTTGGCTAAAACCTAGGTCTTCAGGCCATAACGCAAATGTTTCCCTCTAAACTGTACAAGTTCTTCAAAGCCATTCCAGGTAATAATGATGATAATGATGTGAGCATTTGTTATGAACAATCCACACTTTTTTTTTTGGTCTTATAACACTTGGCTATTTTTATTGATCTATATAATATACAACCTAAGTCAAGAAAACCTATTTGTTCTGCAAACACAGCTTTAGCATGACTCTAGCTGTCCCCTTCCAACCATGTGTCCTGTGTCATCCCCGTCCCTAGAATTAGAAGGATGTGGCTTCCTACCCTACCCGGTCACCAGGTTATAACTAACCAGGTTAGGGTTCTGGAGAGACCCACTGTTTGGGAGTGGAAAACACTGCTTGCTTCCCCCCTGACTGAGCCCCGGCCTGCTGTAGACCTTTTTGCTCTGTCTTCCCTCATTCAGGTACGGAGCCTGGAGCAGCAAAACAAGATTCTAGAGACCAAGTGGAACCTTCTGCAGCAGCAGAAGACGATTCGCAGCAACATGGACAACATGTTTGAGAGCTACATCAACAACCTTCGGCGGCAGCTGGACACGCTGGCCCAGGAGAAACTGAGGCTGGAGGCAGAGTTTGGCAACATGCAGGGGCTGGTAGAAGACTTGAAGAATAAGTGAGCTGCCCTCCTCACTCCCACCTGCTCAGCTGAAGTCTTCCCATCCTATCCCACCTCAGGGAGCGAGAGGCTTAATACCCCATCGCCCTCTGCTTGTTGGGCAATACATTCTTATATAGTTAGGGTCACCATGTGACCAGATTTTCTCAAGACTGTCTAGTTTATGCTCTAGTTTATGCTGGCATAATTTTTAGTAGCACCCACCCCCTTTTAATCTCAGAATTGTCCAGATTTGGACAACAAATTTGTATGTTAATGTGTACGTAGTAAATCTCAAATGGGAGAGACAGATAGATAGACCATAGGCCTCTTATATACTTGCAGCCCTGGCCCCTTTTTATTCCTTACCCCTGATTTCCAACAGAATCCAGAAAGTTCATCTGAACTCATGTCACTCCCTGTTGCTAACCCTCCAATATGTCTATGTCTAATCAATGTGTATTCATGGATTTGGAGAGAGATTTCCTACTCCAGGCCTTCCCACTGGCTGATGAGCAGAAGCACCAGTCCAGTCCTCTTATATCTTGCATTTCCATGAACTGAATTTTCTAGATATTCTTTCCCCCTTGAAAGACTCAGGGCAACCTCCCCTTTGCCTTCATCCTTTGATTCTAAGTCTTTTCTTTACCAGGTATGAGGATGAGATCAACAAACGTACAGAGATGGAGAATGAATTTGTCCTCATCAAGAAGGTGAGGGAGTCTCCTTTACCCTCACCTGGACGCTGAGGCTTAGAGACTTGGACTGAGAGGCTTTCTGGGTTTGGTCCCTAAATGTTTCTAAGAAGTAATGGGTAACATTTGGGTGCCTCCTAGATATACAGCATAGAAAGGTAGGCAAGGACACAGAGTTCAGGCGGCACGTTTGGACAGAACTCTAGACATCGATAATGGGACATGGTTAAAAATGGAGCAGTAGAATTGGAGGTCTGGCCACCTGGAGGAAGAAGAGGGGGAGGAGGAGGGGGAAGTGGAGGGGAGGGGCATGGGAGGAGGGCTGCAGGAAGTAACGGTGTTTGGGCTGGGAATGTGCAGGTGCAATGGGACCAAGGCCTAACTAGAGGATCGGGCCACAAAGTGAGGTGGGCGAGGCAATAGTTAAAGTTTCTAGGTCCAGGCCATTGGTGCCTGGATTTGGGGTCCCATGTGGGTATTCATCTCAGGCTCCTCTCTCCCCACACTCCCCAGGATGTGGATGAAGCTTACATGAACAAGGTAGAGCTGGAGTCCCGCCTGGAAGGGCTAACCGATGAGATCAACTTCTATAGGCAGCTGTATGAAGAGGTATGTTCTTGTTCCTTTAACACCATCAAAGGCTCCTCCTGGCCCCCGGTGCACCAACAGACAAGGGCCAGCACTGAATAATTACAGCTATTGATGTTAATAACCCAGCATGGATATTCTATCTTTTGTTCCCCTGCATGAGGGAGAGTTGATAATCCTATTTCACAGATGAGAAAATGACTCAGAGAACTAAAATAGCCTGTCCAACATTGTCATACACAGAGTGGTGACCCAGGGGCAACTTGGGCCCTCTCTGTCCTGAATTGTTCTGAATCTTTGCGCCATGTGCGGGAGCCCTCTGTGGGCGCTCAGTGTTGGTTGCCGAGAGCATGGAAGGGCCCTACCCTTTGGCTACTCACCCAAAGCCAGGGTTTTTTTTTTTTTTCTTACTGGCCTTATTTCATTTTTTCCCGCCAGGTTCAAGGTCTTTGACCCATCTTCTCTTTCCTCAGGAACTTTGCCCTCTCTGCAGTCCTCATACCCACCTGGTTCTCTCTGTTGCTGCCCTCCTTGACTTGTTCCCCTAAGAAGGCCCTCTGCAAAAGAGGGCTCCTTGTGTGCAAGGACCACCTCAACCTCCTCTCTCCACCGTAGGAGATCCGTGAGCTGCAGGCCCAGATCTCTGACACGTCTGTGGTGCTGTCCATGGACAACAACCGCTCCCTGGACCTGGATGGCATCATTGCTGAGGTCAAGGCCCAGTATGAGGAGATCGCCAACCGTAGCCGGGCTGAGGCTGAGACCATGTACCAGATCAAGGTGAAGAGCAGGGCCATTAGGCCCCTCCCTTTCAGGCCAGTTCTGTGCCCTGGTTCATGAGCAGGGAGCAGGATTTCAAATGCCATTCTGCCTGTTATGTGGGTGCTGGGGAGATTGAGATGTCCCTGGTTCTCTGGATGAAGGCCTTCAGTGTGTGTGTGGAGAGGGTCGGGGTGGGTGGGTGAGATGACTGGGCTTTGGTGACTTAGCTGAGAGGGCACTCTCCCTCAGATGGAGGGCACCTTGGGTTCCAGGGGGCCTCTCAAGCCTAACTCTCATCTCACATCTGTAGTATGAGGAGCTGCAGACATTGGCTGGGAAGCACGGGGATGACCTGCGTCGCACGAAGACAGAGATTTCTGAAATGAACCGGAACATCAGCCGACTCCAGGCTGAAATCGAGGCCCTCAAAGGCCAGGTATGGGCTGGACTGGGGGTAGGAGAGGATCCTCGGACACGTCCCAGTGAGAGGAGATAATGCAGGAAGGAGGGAGTGAGGAGTCTGGGGTCGGGGAAGGGATCCTAGACCCGAGTGTGTAGGAGTTGAAAGGGCAGCTACAGTCCAGCTTCTCAGACTGCTCCTGGGAGGCCGAGGGCTCCTGAGGTGGTCCCCGGGGATTGACAGGGGTCACAGGGGACTTGGCAAGTAGGGTTGGGGTCTGGGATGTGTCCCTCAAGCCTGTTTTATTTTATGTCTTGTATGTCAGGGTCGTGCTTTAAGGAAGTCTAGAAAACAGAGATCTAGTTCAGTTAGGGTGGGGATAATACCTTTTAGTGTTCTAGGGGAGAAGTTTCTGTGAGGAAGTACCTGAAAGTTGCTCATATTTCCCCCTTCTTCTGGAACTTACTGGTAGCAATGTCTTTCAGCTGGGGTAGGGTTGGTTGGTCTAGGTCATGGAGGGAGGTCTCTAGAGGAGGGGGAGGGAGGATGGGTGCAGGGCCATGAGGGAACCACATTCTGTTCTATCTGCTAACTTCTCCCCCTCCCCCTCAGAGGGCTTCCCTGGAGGCCGCCATCGCTGATGCCGAGCAGCGTGGGGAGTTGGCCCTCAAGGATGCTCAAGCCAAGGTGGCTGAGTTGGAGGCTGCTTTGAGAAATGCCAAGCAAGACATGGCCCGGCAGCTGCGTGAGTACCAGGAGCTCATGAACGTCAAGCTGGCCCTGGATGTGGAGATTGCCACCTACCGCAAGCTGCTGGAGGGCGAGGAGAGCCGGTGGGTTTTGGGGGCTTTGGCCCTGGTGCTCCATTCCTGGGACCTGGGGTGGGAGGGGTGGGACATGGGTCCTGTTGTCTGGGATAGGGCCAGGAATTGGTCCTGATATCCTACGTATCCTTTGAGTACAGGCTGGAGTCTGGGATGCAGAACATGAGTATCCATACCAAGACCACCAGTGGCTACTCAGGTGAGTGTATCGGCCCTGGGGTGCAGGACAGGAGGGCAGGGCCTTGTTTATAAAACCGATACATTTCCGTCTTGTACAGCTCAGAAAGCTGGGGCCCAATTAACTATCTTGTCCAGGATTGCATAGCTAACGTCAAATCTCTGTCCCACCCTGCTCCTGGTGTTCCCTGGAGTAGTGAGCCAGGGCCGTTCTCCATCCCTGGGGACTGTGTGGAGCGTGAAGAAAGAAGGGGTCATTGGAGCCTGATGTACGCAGGGCTCCTGAGCTCATGCGGTTGCCAATCCCTGACTAGGTGGGCTGAGCCCGGTCTATGGGAACCTCACAAGCCCTGGCCTCAACTATGGTGTGAGTTTCCAGTCCAACTTCGGCTCTGGCGGGAGCTCCGGCTCCTTCAGCCGCACCAGCAGCAGCTCCACCAAGACCGTGGTGGTGAAGAAGATTGAGACTCGTGATGGGAAGCTGGTGTCTGAGTCATCTGATGTCCTGCCTAAGTAAACGGCTACCGTGGTCCCTCCTGGCCTCCAAGCCTGTGGGAAAGGAGCTGTGCCGAGAGTCTTGAGCAC
Source organism: Eonycteris spelaea (assembly GCA_003508835.1). Taxonomy (NCBI): domain Eukaryota; kingdom Metazoa; phylum Chordata; class Mammalia; order Chiroptera; family Pteropodidae; genus Eonycteris; species Eonycteris spelaea. Next base: position 1,978,411 of record PUFA01000028.1, read on the forward strand.
AGGAGACCCACCTGAAGCTCAGCCCCAGTCCTCAGCCCAACCCTGGGTGGGGAGTCTACTGCCTAGGGGACCGCCTCTTACCCATGCCCCCAATTAAAAGCCAAATCAAGTGTTTTTTTCCAAAATAAAGTCTCAGCTGGCTCTGCCGACCCTACTTTCTGTGTGTGTAGCCCTTGTCCATGGGGTGGGAGAGAGGTGACCAGGAGGCTTGTCCCTGGAGTCGGAAGGAAGCTGGGGGTGCCTGGGGAAGGGTGGCATTGGGAGGAAAGTCCGGCCTTCTCCATCCGGGCTGTTCCCAAAGAGACTTGTTTGCCTAAAGCTGGTCAAATGAAGCCTTGGTCATTAATGTGCTCTCAAGCACCCCATTTCTCTTTATCTGTGCGGCAAGCCCCAGAGGCAAACAGAGCAGGTTTCAGATGGTGTCACTGGGAGAGAGTTTAGTTTCCCTTCGCGCAGACCACAGGAAGTTGCATCAGGACTACACGCAGCCAAGGAAAGCAGGCCGGCCAGAGAGACCAATTAATGGCCTAACTGCAATGTGGCAGATACAGGATTCGAACCCGGGGCTGTCTAGTTCTCAAGGTTGTACTCCTCGGCTAGGTCCATGGTGCTTCCTTGATGGCCAGAGACGTCTTTTTACCATTTTCATTCTTCTGCAGCTGGGGACTAAGGAATCCTCATTTTCCTATTCCTTCAGAGGCCCAGAGTCCATTCTTAAGACCCACAATTTCCAAAAACCAAGATACAATAGGACTTGGCATTGATAAGTGGGTTTTTACCGCTCCGCTCAGTCACATCTACCCTGCATTGCTCCTTGCTACCCTCTTTCCACTCTTTCTCATGCAGTGTTTTTATCATATATATTGCTGAGTACGTAAAGGGCGTGTGCTGTTTGCATGTGGAGGGTGTGCTTTGTGTACACGGGCATGCATGGGTTCCGTAAACGTTTAAAGAGATTTGCCTGTATTAGTTGAAACAGTCTCTAAACCTTAGGGCAAGCACAGGTGTAGGGCCCGGCTGAGTGGAGCAGTGCATCCGTGGCACTTGTCTCTGCTGCCACCACCACAGAGTTCTAGGCAGACACGCCGGCCCCGCAGCACATATGAAGTGCACAAGCCCATAGAACTGAGATGGGGACATTTTCAGACTTTGCAAAACACCAAGGGAGACTAGACAAGTATGTGCAGCGTTCACAGTGGTAGGGACAGCCTGGCTCAAGACAGGTCCCCAGGTTCAGGTCCCCAGGACTCTTGACTTCCGAGACCCGGGGTGCCCACTGGAGGGCTATCCCAGCTACCCCTCGAGCTGAGCACTTAAGTGGAACTTCTCCCAAACCGAGCTCAGGCATTCTGCCTCCCCCACCCGCCCCAGGCCAGCCCCAGGCCTAGGTCCAGGCTTCTGGACTGTGCCACAAGAAAGGACTCTACTTCTTCGTGATAAAACTTAACAGCACCGTTATACCTAGAACTGTGGCTAACTATTTTTGGCAGCGTGCGGTAAGAAATTCATTTTGATCACAATCTGCAAATTAACATAAATAAATAAACATTTCATAAAACAATATCAACCTTCTGCCCACTGATGATGTGCGACTGGCCCTCTTCACCAGGTCCTGGGAGCCAGCCAGGAGGGTGGTGGAGCACTTTGTGAGAGGAACCTCTTTCCCTGAGGCCCCAAGCCAATATTTTCAGCTGTGTCCCACTCGTCCCCACAGGAGCTGGCCAACTGTCTTACCGGGCCCTGCCCCCAGGAGGCGAGCATACCAGGGACAGTCATGGGACCTTCTGATAGTCTCACAGAATTCCCACACCCCAGGCCTTAGCTCAGGGAAAGGCGGGCACGCTCCAGGAAGAATTCTCTTTCCCTTTCCTTTCTTCTCCCAGGTTATTGTGTATCTACTATGTGATCAAGGACACTTAGGGTTCAGGAGACACTGCCTCCCATTTACCTTTCAGTATTTAAACAAATACAAATAAGGCTGGACATCTAATTCTCATTTAGATGAAGATACTGAGGTAGGATAGACACTACCATTTCTAAAATACCTGCTTGATGGCAGATCTTGTGCTACAGCACATTCCAACCCTCCAGTGATTCGGGAGGCAGATGTGGAAATCCCCATGTTGTGCAGACTTTGAGTAAGGTTACACTGTCAGTGATAGAAATAGCACCCTGATGCTTGAGCTAGTGCCTTTTGACAATACTAGATTTTTATCATTTGTACACATGTCATGCATAGCTCAAAAATTTAAACCTTGTTTTGAATAGGTGATCGATATCCCTTGTATACGACTCTATAAATGATAAAAGGGACTCCTTCTGAGACAGAAACTAACGTTATTTATTTATTTATTTTGTAATTAATTTCAGGCAGAGTTTATGTATATATATATATAATTCCTAAATGCATACATGTAAACACATTTCACAAAGGGCACTATGCTGTATGTGGTGTTTTATGTCCTGCTTTGACAGTCGCTCGACACCTGTTCTTTCCATATCAGTATGTACTGGCCTGCCCCATTCTTCTCACGGCTGCATGATGTTCCATGTAAGGCTGTGTTACAATTTACTTAACAGGTCACCAGTTGGTGGGTCTTCTCAGCCTTATGCTACGACAACAATGTTGCCGCTAACAACCCTGGATTCATGTCATGTCACTCACTGTGAGGATATAGGAGTCATTCCTGTAATTGCTGAGTCAAAGTGTATGTACATTCACATTTTTGACAGACATTAAAAAAAAAAAGAGGCTTGTTTTCTTACAGGACTAAATTTTAGCTTTCTAGAAAATTCACATATGTAGAAGTCCCATATTGACCATGCTAGGCATTATGCCCTACCTTTTCCTCCAGGAATGAAATGATGAGTCTTCCAACACTCTTCATACATTGTCATTTCAGGGTTTTGCCCTGCTCAAGCTGATCTGGGGAAAATGGTCCATGATCACCTTAGCAGGAAGATTGTAAAGAAGGCTAAGAATGAGGGCCAAACTAGCACGTAAGGGAGTGGGATGCAGCAGCACTACCGGGAGCAGTACCCTGGAAGGGGAGGGTGGGACAGGGACCAGCATGGCTGAGAGGTCCCCGGGCGAGCCACTGTGCTCCCTTATTGCATATCTTGGTGGGTTACTTGTCTGTTCAGCATCCCTTTCGCATCTGATAACAGAACACTGTTCCCACTCCTCCCTCCCCACACCCCCTGCTTTTCAAGAACTGTTCTCAGTTCTATCCCTGTGGTTCTGGTGGGACTGCCAGTCACATCACCTCTCCTCTGGGCCCACGAGAATGGTGGGAGCCAGCCTTGGCCAGTCACAGGCCAGTCACAGGCTCCTTTGTCTCTTGCTGTGGTATAACAAATACAATAAAATAGGAAAGTGCTTGACAGATTTCCACTTAGGTGCACACCTGTAATAGAGAACATTTCTTGCATCGCAGAAATGTTGCTTGGGCCCCCTGTATATTTGTATTTCAAAATACAAATCAGATTTGGTTACCCCCTATTTAAAATCTAGGATAAAGCCCCAAGTCTTGACTAGGCCCATGGCCTGAGCCTGCTTGGACTGCTTGGCCTCCACCCACCTCCCAGGCCTCCTCCTGGCCACTCTCTCCTGTGCTCTGACTCAGTGAGTCTGAAAGAAGGCAGAGGGGCCCGAAGGCCGCTGCCTGCCCTCTGCCCTCTGCCCCACCTCCCTGTTTTTCCTTACTCTTCTGTCTGGATTTTCACGGTTTTCCAAGTGCTTATGAAGGCTTCACCTCCTTTGATTCCACATTGTTCTCTGTGAGGACGGTTCAGTTCTCATTTTACAGGTGAGGGATGAGGCCCTGGGAGGGGAAGTCACTTGCTCAGGGTTGCCTGGCTATTTGGTGGCAGAGCTTGTATCAGAACAAGGGCTCCAAACCTGGAGCTTTTCCAATGTTGTTTTACCTTCCCAGACCTGTTAGTCTAGGAGAAACATGTAGGATTAGAAGAAAGGACCAAGGAGTGAACCAGTCTGGTGGGCACACTGCAGAGTGGGGAAGAAGAGGGCAGTTCAAGTTTGTCACCTTAATGCCCGTGGGTCACTTTACCCAAGCTCCGGGCGCCCCCTGGAGGACATTGTGGGGAATGCCCAGCCGCCTGCCTTCCCCACTGTAGCCTGCTCCTGGCTTCGGGGTGTTTCCCCTGATGTTACTCTTCCTTCCTGCTGCTGGTCTACCTTTGGGGCTTATTGGAACAATGAGAATGGGGGCAAAATGGGAGATTTATTTTTTTATTTAGAAGGTTAAAATTCAAATGCCCATAAGGCCAGACAGGTAAGGTAAAAGAAGAAGTGAGTCTGGGGTAAGAAACCATGCATAGACATGCTGTTTGCATGTGAAAAATGTGGGAATATTCTTTTGTCTGCAAAGAATTATGCTTTCCACTGCCTTTTTGAAACTTGCCAGCTTTCATTCTCCAACTGAGGACTGAAAGATGAACACAGGGACAGTTTCATTTTCTTTAATTTTCTTTTTATCTCTATTATAAGATGGCCCAAATATAGACATGGCTTCTGACATTCAGCTTCATCGTTGGATTGGTAAAAGGGAATGGTGGGGACTATGGCAAACTGGAATGATTTATAATACCTGGGCCGGAGGCACCCCTGAAGTGAGGTTCTTGTTTTGTCAGCCCTGCTCCGTGACCCTCCAACTGTGCCCCTTCACCCAAATGAGGGGTCTGAGGGGCCAAAGGAACATGCCCCCCCAGACAGAGCCAGTGTTCTCCCATCCCTGTCCAAATGGCCCTGCGTTCACTTCCATAAACTGCATGGGTGTGTTCCCAGCGCCCCACCTCCCGCACGCAGTAGTGGTAGCCGGTGGCTGATGGATGACTGACTTGGGGGTGGGGAGTGTCTAGAAGGGCCCTGCCCAATTAGGCAGCCGCTAGTCACATGTGGTTACCGAGGACTGGACATGTGGCTTGTCTGAATTGGGATGTGCTGTAAGTAAAAAACACATCACATTTTAAAGACAATATGAAAAAAATCAATGTAAAATAATAACTTTAAATATTGATTGCATCATGAAATAATGTTTTGGATATATTGAGTTGAATAAATACACGGTTACAGTTAATCCCACCTATTTTTTTTACTTTATAAATGTGGCTATGAGAAAATTTAAAATTCCATATATGGCTCACATTTGTAGCTACATTATATTTTTATTGGTCTGTTACAGATGCCCTCGGAGTGTTGTCAGGGTGTCCATGGGCTGGTGTGTGAGGCCCCTCCAAGTGTGGGAGGCGGTGTGGGAGGGAGCTGGGTCAGAAGAACTGGGGGCTCCTTTTGCACCTTGGCTCCCTCAAGTATCGGGATCAGGCTGGGGGCAGCTTCTTTACTATAGACATGCAGGGATGTGGTCTCAGTGTGTCCAGAACTTTCAACTTTACAACAGAAATCATAAATCTGGATTTTTACATAAAATATTTTGATTTTTAAATGTACGCAGCCAGTTCAAATATTTAGAAAAAACACTGTCCTGGTCAAGATCACACAAGCCACTGAGAACATATCTTTGGGCTCTGGTTTAGAGTAGGGAGTCTGAGGTCATAGAGACAAAGCCTGACTTGGTTTCCACAGCATAGAAGCTCACACCAGCATAAAGGGACTGAGGGGAAGCAGATAAAAAGGGTTGCAAAATCTCCAACACCAGCTCCTGCCTTCATTAGCCAGACTTTGGGAGTCTGGTATTATTATTAGGGGACAGCGCAGCGGTGGGGACCCGAGGGACACAGAAAGCCCTGGATTTTCATCTTCCCTGAAGCCTGCTGCTCACTCAGCATGTCTGGACCTCGGAAGAATGGGCACTAAGACTGGGCTATAGGCTGAGGGAAGGAAGCAGGATTTGAGCAAACAGGAGGTACATCAAGTGTCCACTGGGGGGCAGCAGAGGAGCAGAGAAGAAGCAGCTCTGCAGGCTCCTTGGAGCAGAGCTGGCCAGATTGCTTATTCCTTTTCCAGAAGCCAGACCTGGGAGGCCCCTGGGTTGCAGGACCATGGCAAGCCCCCGGTGCTTTTGTGCAAGTCAGAGGAGGTTCTCATCCTTCTGGGGGTTGCAGCCCTGGGCCAGGGTGTGGCTTGGTGAATGGAGCTTGGGGTGGATTTCAGTCTCCATCCCTCAATTCCCTCTGGCAAACCCGGAGACACTGTTGTGTGGGCTGCTGGGTGCAGGGGGCAGCCGTGTTCCTGCTGGTGTGTGCCTTGTGTTACATTGCACTGGAGGTTTGAGTTCCAGGTGAGAGGTGACAGGCAGTCCACTAGAGGGCACCACACTGCCACGTGTCAGTTGCTGGAGCCTGTCTTACCAGCAGGCGGCAGGCTCCAGGCTCCATCAGCAGAGCTGGCTGAGGCCAGGGTGGGAGGGCAATGCCCTCCCTTTATTATAAAGGACTGGCAGGTGAAGCTGGGGAGGGGTGGCGGGATCCAGGAGGATGTGGCAGCAGGCATGGGAGGGGAGGTTCCCGGCTCTGCAGGAGGGACACAGCTGGCACTATGGGTCAGCAGCACAGAGGCCCGGTGACCTGTTGTTTTGGAGGCACAGAGAGGGAACTCAGTGAGTGTCTGGGTAGAGCCAGGACGAGAACCTGGGTGTCCTGGTTCTCAGTCGGTGCTCCTGCCTCCATGGCACTCCCTTGGGTTGATTCAGATCGTGTCACACTCTGCCCAAATCCCATCTTGGAGATGCCCTGAGCTTGGCTCTCAAGGCCCTGCCTGACCTGGCCTAAGCCGGCCTCCGCAGCCACAACCCCTACTATCTTCCTGCCTCTTCTCCCTTCCACTTAGCAGCTGAGCTCCTTGAAGTCTCCTGGGGGAAGCCACATACCCTCACATCCCTGAGTCTGTGCGTGCTCGCTCCCCACCTGCAACGCACCTCTCCTGGCTGGCCCACCTGGAAGTCCTCCCCGACACCTCCACCTCAGAGGCTGGGGTCCCCCGTTCCTCTGTCCTCCCACATATGGCCCTCTACACTGTGCTGTGTCTCCCCAGCAGACAGTGAGCTCGGTGAGGCCAAGGCTGCCTGGAATGCATCCTGTGTCCCCAAGCCTGCCACAGGCAGGCCTGACTACATCCCCCGTCCCTCAGCTTCAGCTGCACCATCACGGAGGGAAGACAGGTGGGGAGCTGGGCGTGGGCATATGTCTTCGTGTGTATGTGTGCACATGTATGTGTGGTAAGTGCATACACGGGAGGCCTCAGGCAGCAGAGACAAAGAATAATAATTCACATGGGAGGCTGTTTGTGCATAAGCACAGACAGGCACAGACAGGCACAGATGGACTGTTCACATCTACCCGAAAAGACAGAGCCCTGTACACAGTGGGGGATTCACTTTATAAAAACTACTTTCCTCGATGTATAACATACATGCAGAGAAATACTCGTGTCGTAAGTGTACAGCTTGACAATTTTCACAAACCAAACACGTCATGTTACCGGCACCTAGCTCAAGAAAGAGCAGGGCCAGCCTCCGAAGTCCACAGGGGGTGCTTTTACATGCTTGTTATTTGACTCTCAAGCTGGGAGAGGGAGGGAGAGAGAGGCGTGGGGAGGGGAGAGTCTGGGGTTTTCAGACCTCCTCCTGTCTCATCCCAGGCTCTGGGCCTCCCTCGTCTTGCTCTAGGAGCTCTACTGCTTTTTGACCCCAGGTTCTGTCCCCGATACCTCTGTCACCATTTTGTCCTTGCTTCTCTTCCTCCTGTGTCCCGGCTGCCAGCCCTGCAAGGCTCCCTCCTTGGGTAGCTGGCCCAGGGCCTACTCTTCTTCCAGTCCACCTCAGATGCCATGGGGTCCCTGCAGACTTGTGCTTACATCAGCCGTTGGCAAATTTTGCTTTTCTTCCCCATGCCTGCCTAGAGGGCCGGTCTGTGAGAGGGCATGGCTTCTGGGGTGACATCTCCCAGCCCTCTGCTGCAGCCGGGCTTATCATAGCTCCAGAACAGGGACAAAATGAAGCCCAAATCAATGTCCTGGAACTGCAAACACAAGGGGGTACAGAGACCAACCCCTTGAATGGCTGTTTGGGACAGTTACAAGTGCTTAGTGACACACTATGAGTCTATGTAAGTAGACACACACAGGGGCACTGTTTCAACTATGTCTATTTTATGGAGACGACAGGAAACCATGTGTTTGTGATGGAGACTTGTGTGGCTGGTGGTGCTGGGACACTGGGTGTGATGGGCTGGGAGTGTTTGCCGAGTGGTCGTATGCGCAAGGCTACGTGTTGGGCTGAGAAGGTGTGCTGGTCGTGTGTGTGTGTGTGTGCGTGCGCGTGTGTGTGTGCTCGCACGCACGCATGCTTAAAAGCCCACATGTGTGGACAGATATCTGTGGGTTTGGAGACAGTGTGGATGGAGTTGTAGCTGTGGGTGTTTGCTCACTGTAGTCAGGGAGTGACCTGTTACTGTGGAAGCCCAATATTGTGAGGAGGGGTCAATCTGAAAAGGGAGAAGGAAACAGGGGGTGGTGGTAGAAGGCTCTTGCTGGGCTCTCCCTTCCCCCTGCGGTCTTGTCAGCAGGCTCCTCCTAGACCCCAGCTCTGGGGATCAGGCACCCTGCCCACTGCCTGCAGAAATGGGCTAGGTGGAGCCCAGGCTGGGTCCCAGATGCTGACGTGGCAGGCCTAAGAGGAGGGGGTGGGACTGGCGACATGCAATAGCCAGCACCACAGGGCACCGTGCCCTGTGCTGAGCTGGCAGCTGGCAGCTGGGAGCAGGCGGAACCCCACCCAAGCAGGCTGGGGCAGGCAGGATAGGGCCTGTCTTGGGCCAGGATGGGGATAGAGCTGATGGGGCAAGCCTGGGCTTTGTTTTGCCAAGATAGAAGGTTGAGGGGCAGTGGTCTGTGCTGGGGGAGATTTCTTTGGGATGGGGGAGGTGCATCCATGCACACTTCCTCCCATTATTTTACCTGTGTTTGACTTATGTAAGCATTTGTATTTCTCCTCTGTTGTGTGCATGTATCCGTGGGTCTGTGTGGGGCCCATGGTGGTTCTGTGTGTGTGCGACTGGCACCTGGGCATGTTTATGTAGGAGTCTTACATGGATAAGTTTGTGAGAAGGCTGTGTGCCCTCGCCAGAAAGGCCTGTGTGGCTTCTGTATATCATGTCTGTGGAAGTCATTTACATGAGTGAGGGCAAGCTTTCTCCAAGGCCTGCGTGCATGTGTACATGAGTAGTTCAGATCTTGGGCCCAGAGAGCAGAGGGGCAGCGGTTGGTAGTGGCCTGTCCAGGGTGAGTGGGTGTAGGGAGGCAGGGGCCTGGGCTTCCTGGGTTGGGGCTTGTCCAGGGCCTGGGACCAATTTGTTCCTGCAACAAATTCACATATTATTCCTACTCTCCATCACCCCCTTTTTGGTTTCCGACGGTGTGTGTGTGTGCGTGTGTGTGTGTGTGTGTGTGTGTGTAATGGCCCACAAACCATTGTGAGTCTGTATGCAGCAATTCCACTGATGCCTTATACATGGGCTTGCACAATCCTAAAAACCATGTGTGCAGCATGTGAAACATGCGTGGATAAGTGTGACACCCACTGCTAGGTATGTGTCTGTGTGCAATAACCCCTACAAACTACGGGGTATGTGCATTTGTGGGTGGGCGGGTGGGCCCCCTGATCACCGTATGTATCTGCGTGTCCTGTGAAGTGTGTGTCGAGCTGGCAATGTTCCTCTTCAGCCCTCTCCCTGCTGGGGACCTGGCACATATGTCCTATTGTCTTCTCCAAAGCCCGTGTGTGCTGACTCTCAGCTTCTTTCTGTTCCCCTCCCTAGTCCCCACCCTACTCCTTCTCACATCCATCAGGGACCCTCCCTGGGATGGGAAACCCTGGGCGAAGCCAAGCACTGGGCCTCCTTGTGGAATCCGGTGGTTTCCCAAAGTTTGCTTTAGTATGATGGGGCCAGGTTTAGGCCACAGCCAGCTGGGAGTTCAGAGAGCGGTCACAGTCCGTGGAAAGAGCATATGTTCAGAGTCAGACAGACCTGGGTTCAAATGTAGACTCTCACATACTGTACCTGTGTCACCCTTCCATGCCTCAGCTTCTCCTGTTTATTGTTGGAGTTGCTCTTAGGAGCAATAGATGAGGTGAACCTAGCATACGGCTTGGTGCACGGCAGTCTCTGGAAAAATGTGGGTGGGTCCTTTTCTTCTTAAGGGATCACTCTGAGATCACTGTGAGATCTTGCAGGAAAGGGCCACAGGGGTTAGAGGCCCCTGAGCCTGCCTGTGGGGTAGTATATAGTCTCCCACCTTCAGGGGCCTGGCAGTGTGGAGGTGGGCAGAGCCAGGGCTGGAGAACTCTCCAAATGTAGGCCCTGACAGGCTGAGGCCCAGGCTTTGCACCCATCTCAGACAGAGGCATAGAGAAGTCGTCTGGGCGTGTTCACAAAGGGTGGTGAGGGGTGTACAGAGATGATCTTGAAACGGTGGTCATGGACCCATATACAGACTCCAAAAGCCCAGAGTTCATCAGCTGGCCTCACAAAGATTCAGGAGAGGGAGACACAGACACTCACCGAAGGACAGGCACACAACTTCCCATTGCAAAGGGACAAAAGTCCCCACCACCCTACGGACAGACACCAGTTGCCCCCCTCCACAGAAGACCCAATTGTCTCAGAAGGACAGACACACCTTCTCCGCTCTTGCCCCCTGCCCCCTGCCCCCTGGGGAGAACAAGCCTGCAGGCAGGCCCAGCTCCCCCTGCTGAGTCAGGCTGTCCCGGCTTAGCGGGCGGGGCTTGGGTGGAAGCATCTTGGCCCCTGTCCAGCTACAGGGTGGGGAGGAGGGTGAGTCACCCAGCCGGGCTCAGCGGAGCCGCCCTGGCCGCTGCCCCAGCGGCTGTGGGAGCTCAGGGGTCCAGCCAATCGGCAGCTGCCACCCGGACTACCGTTTAGGCCCCGCCTCTGCCAGCGGGCCGCTGGCCTCCCAGCTCTCAGGCCCCTCACTGCCCGAGCGACCCCTAACCCAATACCCAGCACCCGACACCCCGCCAGATCCCATGGTTGGTGCCTCGGGAGGGAGGCTGTAGGAAGAGAGCAAGGGGGGATCTTAGGGAAGAGCGCTCCCAGCCAAGGAGTCAATCGCATCCTCTTCCAGAAGCGAGGCCTGCCTGCCGCCCTGTTCTCTGCTGGTTAGGGGCAGGGTGGCCCTGCCAGCGACAGGGGACATCGCCTCCTTCTTGTTGCCCTCTGAGCTCTTCCCAGATTCTCTCTCCTCCTCAGCCCCTCCTCCAAGGGCACAGAGTGCCCTTGTTTCCCAGGCGCAGGGACTGTGCTGGCTTCACACTGGCATTTCCTGTCCTGTCTGGATGGCAAAAGTTCTCTGTTGAGTGGGACACACTGTGGGTCTGCTTTCTGCTTCAGAAAATACAGTTACTATTGTTGAAAGCGTCATTGTTTCTAAGGCTTTGGTGACCCCGGCTACTAAGCCTGGCCTGGCCCAGGCCTGGGCCTTGGCACAGACAGACACACATGCCGATGTGCATAGACTCACTGAGCAGGCAGAGACCGTGTAGACACACAGACACACACAGACACACACAGACAGGCTTGCAGATGTTATGCCCAGAATCTCGTGGCTGCGAGGAGACACACACAGGCATTTTGGGCATGCGAAGCAAGCGTCCCAGCTCTGTGTCTTCCGAGTTACCCGACTTTGGGTGGATTATCGAATCTCTCTGTTTCTCTGTCTAAAATGGGGATCATTAGAGTACCTTCCTTGAGCTATTGTTGTGAGGATTAAAATAAATAACAGCTGGAAAATGCCCGGTACACTGTGATAACTCATTAAACAGGTAGCCACGGCGCTCTCCCAGACCCACATGGATATATCCACACAAACACACTCGTGGACACACACCGATACACACAAACACATGCCAAACCTCAGGTATCAGTACATATGTAAGGACCAGGTGTGTTTGCATACAGATACACAGACACAAACAGCACCCCCAAGGAAAACAGCAACCCCCGCAACTACCATAAAAGCAAGTTTTACTGCCCAGGGTGTGATGGGAACAGTGGCCCAGCTGGGTGGGGGGGCGGAGGCCTCCGCGTCGGGCGGTGCCTGCTCTGCCCTGGCTCCCACTCAGCCCCAGGGAGAGGACGCTTTCATTCTTCCAACACGCCCCACTCTGTTCCCCGAGAGCAGTCACCCCATCTTTTCTCTACTGTCACCTGAAATCAGGCCCACCCACTCCCAACAACCAGAGCCCCAGAAGATTTGTGGTTGGTGGGGGGTCGTGATGGCCTGGCACTCTGCGCAGGGCTTGCGGGGACAGGGGTGGTCTTTTCCTCACCACTTGTCTGGGCTGGTGGGTTCTGGAGGGCAGTGGTTGTGGGGATTTGGCCACCGGGACCCAGAAGCAGCCAGAGGGGGCACAGCTGAAATTGGGGCTACCTCTCTGGGCTCAGATCCCACTGGGCTCTGAAGAGTTTCAGATAGCTGCTCTCTCCTTTTTATTTTATTTTAATTGTGGTAAGAACACCTAATGTGAGATCTACCCTCTTAACACATTTTGCACGTACAGTATAATATTGTTAACGAGGCATAGGTTTGTGAAGGCAGCTCTCTGGAACTTACCTGGCATGACTGAGCCAACCTCTACCTTTGCTGACTCCCCCACCCCTACCCAGAGCTGGAGACATCTGAAAATGGTTCTCCAGTCTCAGGGAAAGCTCTGGGAGTGAGAGTCCTTTCCTAGGAAGCCATGGTCACACCAGGCTGGTCTTCCATGCTCTCCCATTCCAGCATTCTCCCACTGCCCTGGAGTCCTGGGCACATTAGGATACTGGACAATCCTAGTACCAGAGGTTGTCAGAGCTGGAAGGGACCCTCCAGCTTACTGAGTCGAGACCTGAGAGAGAGGCTCTAAGGCTGAGGTCACACAGTGATTCTGCAGAAGCAGCAGTGGGATGGAACCAGCGACTCTTGCCTCCTCATCCAGAAAAGCCCAGTCTCAGTTCTCCCCTCTACCCCTTGCCCCATGTCCATTTTCACAGTGAACAGGTCTGTGTCCCTCCCATGAAGACAGCTCTCTGGTCCTATGAGCTGGGGATGGAGACTAGAGTGAGAAGGGGACTCAGGTCCTTTCCTCTGGAGCTCCACCCTGATGGGGGACAAGTGGGTCAGATCCAGGGAACAGAGAGTCACGTGCCATAGATGGGACCCGAACACACCAGACTGGAAGGTTCTCACAAACTCTGGGAGTTTACTAGGCAACTGCCTAGAAGAGGGGTTCGAGGGAGAGGTGGGACATGGATAAGTCTAAGGGGTGGCCTCTGGACCATGGGGCTGGGGGTCTTGAGGGAAGATGGATGAGGCTTACTCCGTTCCCTTCATGGAGTAAACTTGCTGCTTCTCACCCTGGGGACCAGATGCTAGTCATGAGGGGCCAGGTGACTCTTTGCTTTAAATATTGGGTACAACTGGAATGGCCAGAGGGAGGCCTGAATGTCTTACTCCAACCTGGACCTGGATGTAACCTCCAGGACTGGGACACTGGACACTTTCAGGGGGCTAGTCTCCCAGAGAAGCCAGGGGCCAGGGGATGGTTCCACCAATGCCTTGCCAACCTCTACTCTTTGGCTCCGGAAAAAGAGAATCCAAGCTTCCCAGAGGCCACCTGGCTCTGCCAATGGGTCCTCAGAAGACTGGGGAAGCGTCTCAAATGTCCAAGCCTTGACAGACCCCTTTTCCTGCTCTCAGATTTCCTGCTCCCTTCTGCCCTCAGGGCCTGGATGAGCCAGAAGGGTTAGGCTCCCAGTTGGCAAGAGCTAATTTTGCTGGCTGGGAGTTTTTTCAGAGTGTTAATTAAAAGGAGCCACCCAGAGAGGATGACTTCACTTGTTCACACACACACCCTTCTGCCCTGCCCTCTCCTCTGCCCCCATTCACACGCCCAGCCAGAGCAGGGGTGGCGGGTGGAGGAAGCCTGACAGGAAAGCCTAGCTTGTGAGCATCTGTCGATGTCAACAAGCAAACTGCAGGCTCAGGGCATTTTTCACATTTTTTTCCCCCTCGTCAAATGTTGCCATCTCTGTTGTTCCCCTCCCAGCCGAACTGGATGGGCAGAACTCGGAGTTGGGGAGGGAGCTAGGTATCTCCCGGAGGCCCCCAAATAGCCACGCTCCTGTGGGGAAATCCATCCCTGGGTTGACCTCAACCCAGCCAGCTGCAGCCTTGGGGGCTGAGGCCCCAGCCGGAGCGACCTTGGTGGGTCCACTTTCACTACAGGCCGTGTGACGTTCTCCCCACATCGCCATGATTCTTTCCGTTGCCGCAATTCTTCCAAAAGTGAAACCTCGACCCCGGCAACCGTCCGCCGTCGGGCTGCAGGATGGTGGAGTGGTGGCGGAGGTGGGCACTGGTGAAGACCTGGAGGTGTCTGGAGGGGTGTTGCTGACAGCGCAGAGCTCCCAAATATGGCTGCATTGGTGTTTGCTGCAACATACATTGACCCCCTAGGTCTTGGCTAATTGGGGAAGGGAAGTGAGTTTCTAGGTTCTGTCAGGATCTGGTGGGGGGGCTGCTCCCAGACTCGGTGCTAGGGGCAGCAAAGGGCAACAGAGGCCAAGGGGCTGGGCAGCTGTGCCTCCTGTGGAACTGGGAGGAGCCGGTGCTTGCCTGTCCCTACCTGTCTCGATTCTGGGAACGCCCTGCAGGGGGCACCCTAAGCCAGGCTTCCTGCCCGCAGATGCAGTGCAGGCCCTCTGCAGACCCCAGGTCCTATCTCAGATCCTCTGCCCAGCCTGGGCTCTCTTCCGCCTCTGGGGTCCTCGAGCCCTCAAGAATCTAGGAAGGGCCACTGGGAAGGGACAAAGGTGATGCAGAGCCCAGAGGCTCTAAAGCAACAGGAGTGAAAAGTGTCGGTGGCCAGACAGAGCACATGCGAATAACGTGCAGAAGAGCCCTGGCCAGAGCCAGAGGGTGTTGGGCCCAGGCCCCTCTTCTGTGGCCCTGGGGTACCGAGAAACATTGTCTTTCTGTTTTCTACCCATGTACGGGTGTTAGGGTCCCATCTTTGCTGCTCCCTCTGAGTAACTAATTTCCAGGCATGTATTAAATGCTTTAGGTCGGTGGTCCTCAACCTTTTGGCACCAGAGGCTCGTGCTCCTCTGAGAATCTAACGCCCAGTGATCTGAGATGAAGCTGAGGTGGTGAAGCTCTGGGGAGCGGCTGCAAAAACAGATGAAGCTTTGCTTGCTTGCCCACCGCTCACTTCCTGCTGTGTGGTCCCGTTCCTAACAGGCCACGAACCTGTACTGGGCTACAGCCTGGGCGTTGGGGACCCTGCCTTTATATAATGAACTCAATTGTTCCAGTAATCCATTGGCAGGGACCATCATCCTCATTTACATATGGCTCCCATGGGGTTACATGAATATTTCTCAGTCTCTTCTCTTTCCCTCACAGATCACCAGGTATCAGATGGGCTTGAATAGAATGTGGAAGGACCACCCCCACCCCCGGGGGGGCAGAACCCTCCTGAGAGGTCCCTGAGATGGGGATTCTGGTCTGTGGTTTGGCACAAAAGGACTCCTGGGGGTCAAGCGTGGGGGAGGATTACAAGAAGTCCTCGTGAGCCTTCCCTGCAACTGCGGGTCAGGCTCTCCCACCTGACCTAGGTCTCCTTGATCTATCCCACTGCTAATTTACTTTGTCCTCAATTGTGTCAGCGCTTTGGCTTCCGTCCCCCTTGCGCAGCACTAGCCCCTTACTTTGGTGGTGAGCTAGGCTCTCCAAAAAACTTTAAAAGGGGATTTTGTTGCAGTTTCTGCACCTCTCTCTTGCAGGAGGCCTTCACGAGGCCTGAGGGCTGAAGGTGACACTCGTCGCTTTCCTAGAGTAGAGTTACAGAGAGAGAGGGCTGAGTGGAAGTTTGCTTAGCTTCCCTTGGGTTTCTGACACTGGTACTCCCTGACTTGGCTGGGACTGGGGAAGCTGGGAGAGGACTGGGGTGAGACCAGGTGAGGTTTGCCCTGCCCTTCCCCTCAGTGCTCTGCTCCAGCCTCAGCCAGGAACCCCTCTCCACGGGCCCCATGGCATCTTTAACCCCATTTCCTCCCCATCCGTTCTCCTTCATTCTCCCTGCCCTGCTGTCTCTCCCACTTCCCACTCCCTCCCTGGCCCCAGCCCATCTCCCCTCTCCTGAATCTTCGGCCAGGGGCCTGTCCCTCCCGACACCTTGGCTGGTCATTCTGGAGTTCCACTGAGTTTCTTTTCCCCTCTGCAAGCCCAAGGGCTTGAGGGCTCCTCCCTGGTGCTGGGAATGAGTCAGCTTGAGGAATGAGGCCCTGGCACATTCTAGAGTTTGGAGGTGCTCAGCTGCCCGGCACCTGGGCTCCTTGGGGTCTGAGACCTCTGGAACCCAAGAAGGGCTATGAGACGATAGTTCAGGCCTCTTTGGGGGTAGTGATGACACAGGGGACAGGTATTTTGGGGGCTCGGCCACCAGGCCTCAATTTATACCCCCTCAATCTCTGCTCCCCACTCTGCCTTATTGCATGCACCCATGCACCTGCCTTCCCTGACCAGGTGTCACGGAGGCCTGGGTCCCTTTCCTCATCAATTTCAATCCCTTCCACTCAACAATCTCTCCCCCTTGCTTACTGATACCCCTCCATGCTCCTCTCCCCTGGAAGTCCCATGATGCCCCTAGTTGTTTCCTCTGGTCTGAACAGGTCTGTCTTTCTTTGGGTTCCCCACCCCTGTCATGGACGGGGAAGAACCGAGGTGTCGATTCCAGCTGAGAATGGACAGGCGAATGCAGGCGCACACCTGAGAAAGAGTCTAGGTTTTACAGACAGACCTGGGTTCAAATCCTGACTCTGCCACCACTGATTGTATGATCTAAGACAAGTTATTTAAACATGAGCCTTGGTTTCCCCTTCTACAAATGGGTTAATTCGAGGTACAGTATGTAAAGCACCTGGCTTGTAGTAGTTGTACATTAGTGGTAATTATTTTTATTGCATACAATAGTATTAACAATTGAGACAACTTCCTGGAAGAGAGAACCCCTAAATGAAAAGAAGGACCCTTCTTGATGTCCAGCCCCTGCCTCCAAATGATCCTTCTTTCCGAGGCACCCTCCCAACCCAGTCCTCTATTGTGATTTTGCCTTTTTAGGAGATGCAGGGTGAGGTGGCATGCCTGCCTCCTGGGAGAGGAGTTGTGGGCTCTGAAGCTGGTCCCCTGCCCCATCCACACACAAACTGAACTTTCACAGCCTCTGTTTCCCTGTGGCAGGGAGTTGCCATTGCCCCTGGGACGGGCCTGTCTGGGCAGGTAGGCAAAGTGGCTCAAAGCCTCGAGAGGGGCTTAAGCTTTCTGTCAGTGGTTGGGAGCTGCCCCAGGCGTCCCGGGGGCTGGGGAGAGCAGGGAGAGGGTGGGGAGAGAAGGCAGAGCATCAAGTGAGAGGTGGGGGGTGAGGTGTGGGTGTCTTTCTGAGCGGGGTGGGTGGGGGTGCAGGGCGGGGATGGCTGGAGTTGTTTCCTTCCCCCGAGAGTTTCGATCATCGGGGCGGGTTTGAGGCTGGGCTTTGTTGAGCTAGCAGCTTTTCTCTAGGAAACTGGAAAGCTTTGAAGAGAGAAAAACATCAAGGCTGTTCTTCATTATGTTAGGGGCACTGTCTCTCTCAGTGTGGGGAATTTTTGTCTCTGGCGGAGCCCCCTTTCCAAGAGATGTGTGCTGGGGCTGGGACTGGGGGATGTGAGCATTCACACATAGTACATATTCATAACACACACGCCCCTGCACCCTCACACCTTTTACCCTCTCTCCCACACACACATTCTTACGCGCTGATGTATCAAGTGTCTTCTCCGATACACATTCATAGAAACTATACATTCACATTCCAACCCTATACTATATGACTAGCGTACACAGTCACATACAAACTATACTTGCACAGCTCCTACCCTTTTACTTGTACATGCACATATAAGGTGCTACGTGAGCACCCAATCATCCTACATTGCACATTCACACTCATTCGTCCACCTTTATAAGTTCCCTACAATACACTCCCCACAAATTCACACACAACATATCCCTACTTCTTCTCTCTTTTGTCCCAGATCATGAGAAGGCCCAATTGTTCTCAGACGACAGTGAGAGCAAGAGTAGTCCCAGGAAAGCCAGCCTTTAGTAAGCCAGGCCTGGTTGGTGAGTGGTGGGTCAGAAGATAATAATAATGATAAAAGCTAACAGTTGGTGGATACCACCCTGTGCTATAAGCACTGTTCTGAGCACTATGTGTATCATCTTGTTTGACATTCTTAGCAATGCTATGAAATAAGAATTGTTATCCTCTTGTTACAGTGAGGAATGTGGAGGTACAGAGAGGTTAAGTAAGTCACTTGCTAGAGGCCACACAACTAGTCAGTAGTGGAGATGGCATCTGAACTCAGCAGTCTGACCCATGCTCTTAACCACCAGCAGGATCTTCAGCCTCACTCTTGTGCTCTGCCAAGGCACCTCAAGAACCTGAGGAGTTAGCTTCCAGGGAGTTTGTGTGCCCTGGTTTCCCAGTTTGGTCCAGGGCCAGCTGGGACTTCTTAAAATTCAGAAAAACGCCCAGGAATCACTGGGCGCTTTAGGACCCCATTTGGGGACCTTATACCCACATCAGGCAGCTAGGGAGGCGGTGGCAGAAGGGACTTCAGGGAGACCATGATCTGCACCTGCTTTTGCTGCAGGACTGGCTCCTGCCAGACAGCTCCCAGGCCCCGCTCCAGCTGCAAGAGCCTGGACCACCTGCAGGGGGAGTCAAGAGTGGGAGAAGCCTGGAAGAGACTGCAGGGATGTGCCGGTGCCTTGGAAAATCCCATAAAGATGTCTGGGATTAGGACTGGATTTCACTGCTTTGTCGGCGAGCCAGTAGCTGGCTCCCAACAGGCTGGAGTGTATGCATGCATGCTCATGCATGTGTGTGTGTGTGTGTGTGTGTGTGTGTGTGTGTACATGCGCATTCAGATGGGGCTTCCAGAGCAAGGTTCCTCATGTCTCTTCTGGGAAAGAACTCAGATAGTGCCCTTAGAATCTATGCAAGGGAATACTCTGAACCAGTCACAATAATCTAAGGTATATTTATTGACACGGGGTGGGGGGACTGGCTATAAATTCATACGTGTAATACCCGTCTCTGGAAAATACATATTTATATGAACAAATGGTGTTTACACAACTGTACAGCATAGCGCTATACTAGACATATGAATATACAGTTGTCTCTCGCATCTGTGGGGGATTGGTTACCAAAATCTGTGGATGCTCAAGAAGTCCCTTGTATAAAATGGCAAGTATTTTAAATCATCCTTCGGTATATTTTAAATCATCTTTAGATTACTTATAATACCTAATACAATGTCAATGCTATGTAATAGTTGTCATGCTGTGTTGTTTATGGCATGATGAGAAAAAAATCTACATGTTCAGGATAAATGAATCATCATAGGCCTAACTGCATAGTACATGTCAGCAACAATGTAACCTTTTTTCCTAAATATTTTCAATCTGAGGTTGGTTGAATCTGTGCATGTGGAACCGTGAATATGGAGGACTGACTACATATACGCATATACATAATCGTGAAATGCAGACTCCATAAGGGCATGGATTTGTATCTGTTTCATTTACGGCTTTATCCCTAGGGCTAGCATAGTATCTGGCACATAGAAAGTGTCCAGTACATATGAGTTGAATGAATAATGAAATATTTACATATGGAAAAGTCTGGAAGATTATGCACCAAAGTGTTACTAGGGACTACTTTTAGGCGGTAGTATTTTGGAAGAGTTTTGTTTTTCTAATTTTATTTTCTTATCTGTTGTTTAAAATTTTCGACAATAAATTTGTATTATTTGTATAAGAAAAGGACCTTAGGATGTTCTTCCTCTGCATCTTGAAAACAACAGCCTAGACTTTAAGAAGCTGGGCAGTGGGGGTTTTCCTCTCCCCTCTCCTCCCACTCACATCTTCCTGCCAGTCCTCTTTCTCTTGGTCCCCTCCTGTTCACAATCCTCTGCTGGCACAGCTCCCCAGGCTTTCATACCACCGGAGGCAAAGGTGTTGGAACAATGGATTGGAACAATGGATGGGCTGACTCAGGGGCCAGGAGAGGGCCCAGGGCAGCTCGAGCACCCTCTCCACCTGCCAGGCCAGAGCGACAAGCAGGCGCCTCTGGGGCCAAGAGGAACTGGGCTGATGTAGACCCAAAAACTTCCTGATAGCAATAAGTGCCTGGAGAAGGTCAGGGAGGTCACAGAGCCACTCTTCTTTCCTAGAGGGCAGGAAGGTGCAGATGCACTCCATTCTTACCTGGAGGGGATTATTCGTTGTATCTGAAGCACCCAGCACAATGCTTGGTGCTAGGAAGTGTCTAGTAAATGTTACGGGTGGATAATAGCATTCATGCACTTTCTAGGGTGGCAGGGGTGGGTGGGAGGAGGTTGGGGTCTTTGTCTGTGGGTCTCTATCCTAGTCTTATTGATCTCTGTAGTGCAGGGTGAAATAAGTCCTGGCCTTGTGGTTATAGTCCCACCCTTGCTGTGTGCCCTGAGCAGGTTGCTTTCCTTCTCTTGGCCTCGGTTTCTTGTGCTGTGAAACAAAGTGTAGGACAAGATGACCTGTTAGGTCTCTCTACTCTGACATTCTATAACAACCGCAGGTGTTATGCATGTGTGGGCTATTTTTACTGTTGGATCTCTCTGTAGTTGTGCATTATTGTGGTTGTTTTAACTGGAGTCTGCATTCAGGGCAGGCCTGGTCTGACCTGATCCTTGTAGCCACAGCACACACAGGCTGGCCCTTAGTAGGCCCACAGTCAGGACCTCATTCCTTGTCTGAACTCAGCTTGCTACTGTCTGCTCTCCTCTACCCAGCTGACCTTACCCTCCCTGGACTCGACCAATGAATGGTTCTTGTCCTTGTCACTGTTCGTGACTCAGTAGTTACAGGGAGGAGGGGACCGTGGTTCTTTCTTTTGGGGAGTGGGTGGGCTGCAGGGCAGAGCACACACCAGTGGGTTTAGGGATTAGATTAGATATTAGGAGAATTTCCTAACTCCTGGGATGGATTTGGAGAAGTCCTTGCTCTCTGCTTTCCCCTGTCCCATCATGCTGTCAGTGTTTCTCCCTTTTGGAAAAGTTTCCCATCTCCCAGTCCTGACATAATGCTTTCTGCTTCCAGTCTTATTGTCTTGGGCTTATGCGTTAGGGTGTGGGACCACTGCCTCTATCAGAGAGTTTCCAAAGCTTTTTCGAGCAATGATTCCTAGTAAGAAATTCACTGTATGTCATAGTTCTGCATACACTTACACAGACATGCACATAGTATGGAAAACAATTTCATGGTGCCATATTGCCCATACTGCCTCTCATGCACTCTGATTTGCTGTTCGAGACCCATTAAATTGACTTCAGAACCCACTACTGGGTTGTAACTTGCAGTTTAAAATACCGTTCTCTCAAACTGAACTTCCTTGGGGATGGGGGCAGAAGATTAACTCTCACCCCTCATGCCCCATGCTCAGGGCACAGCTCTTCAGATGGCCATGGGAGGGACGATGGTGAGAGGAGCTGAGGGGCAGGGAGCAGGTAATCCCCTAACCGTCCCGAAGTTCCTGCTGGGGTCTTGACTTTATTTTTCCAGGTTGTAGGAATCTTGAGAACTTTGCCCTAGAACTCGCTTCATGGGCCTTTCACCCTCTGGGGTGTTGGGAAGCTGTCCTTAGTAACATGCCTCATAAATATTTGCCAAACCAGGAGCAAGGCACCGAACTGGCTGAACCTGATTGGGTGAGCGTGGCAATGGCTCTGTGCTGAGCCCTGGATGGGCAAGTCTGGACTCTCAACTCAGGTTTTCTGGTCTGAATACTTCCTTCTTCCCTCTCAGCTCAGCCGCCTTTCCTCTTCCGGGCCTCATCAGTTTGCTCCCAAATGTGTGTTTCTGGCTCCCCCAATCTGGGACAGTCTTCCTTCCACAGGAGGGCCTCCACCTTCTTCCCTGTCTCTCCTCCCCCATGAACCAATGCTGTGCTGGAGTGAGCTCATGCAAACTCAGGAGAACTGATTGTGTTCACCTCTTCCCAACTGCAGTCGGTGACACCACTGTAGTCAGTGATAGCCACCACAGTCAGTGACATCACGCTGGTGGCTTGAAATCAGCCAGGGTAGGTGTGTTTGCACCCCAGAAAATGGCAAGCACTACAAAATTGAGATGTACTCTCCCAACCCAGCAGAGAGCCAGTTTTTACATGACAGCAGACCTTGCTCAGCTCAGAAGCCCAGTGAGTCTCCTCCCACTTGGGTTTTCTTCCAGCAAAGGAGAAGCTTCCGGTTCTCTGTCAAATAAGGACACACGTACACATACATATTGCATGACGGAGTCTTGAAGGATGCTGTGGTGTTCCCGCAAGACTACATGACTTTGCCTCTCTCTCTATCTTTGAGATCTTGGGCCGTTGCTTTTATTTCAGTGTCTTTAGAGTGAGCTTCTCAGATTGTGGGGAGGGTTACAGGAGATGAAAGATCTGCAAAGGTCTGGCTCAGTGATGGCACTCAGAGGGTCCTCATACTTCAAAATTTTAAAAGATCTTTGTAAAATACGATTATGTATGTGGGTTATTACAGTCATGTGTCACATAACAATGTTTCAGTCAGAAAACGACCACACATATGAATTGGTCCCATGAGATAATGGAACTGAAAAATACCTATAGCTTAGTGATGTTGTAGCTATCGTAATGTAGTAATGTAGTAGTGAAATGCTATGCCATTAAGAAAGTAAATTTCATGTAGCCTAAGTGTACAGTGTTTATAAAGTCTATAGTAGTACACAGTAATGTCCCAGGCCCTCACATTCACTCACTCACTGATTCACCAGATCAACTTCCAATCCTGCAGCTCCATTCATGGTAAATGCCCTATATAGGTGGACCATTTAAAAAATCTTTTATACGGTATTTTTATTATATCTTTACCATGTTGAGATATGTTTAGATACACGAATACCATTGTGTTACGGTTGCCTACAGTGTTCAGTACAGTAACACTGTACAGATTTGTAGCATAGGGCTGTACTGTACAGCCTAGGTGTGTAGTAGGCTAAACCATCTTGGTTTGTGTAAGTGCACTCCATGATGTTCTCATAATGACAAAAGTGCTTAACTATGTGTTTCTCAGAATGTATCCCCACCGGTAAGTGACACATGACTGAATTCCAGAGTTAGAGCTTGGCATTGTCCCTCAACCCAGAACACGAACACATACATTTAAATTCTGAACTCCTAGGCAAGCTTTGCAAAATCCTTTTTTCCAAGGCCTCTGTCTTGGAAGTGTGTTCCCTATGAGTCCCGTAGTCTCATTACCTGGGCATGGAGGGGCTGTGGAGGCACTCGGCTCACCTGTGGGCATCCCTTTCCCTCTCTTGGTTTGGGGCAGAGTTGGGGGCTGTCTCTTTAATCTCTTCCCTTCTCAGTCCTGCCCCTACAGGCCAAGAGAGGTGTAGTTATGAGGCTGATAGAATTGGCTATGTGTAAAGGGTGCTGTTCTATTTTGGGGCAGCTTCAAGCTTTCCAGCTTTGGTGCAGTGAACAGTGCTGGGTTGACCTGTGTTTCCTAGAGGGTGCTGTGTAAGCCATTGGAAAATGGATGAACATTTTACATTTTAATAATTAGGTTTTATTCGAATGTGAATTAGAAGAATTAGAACTAGCACACAAAAGCCTCAATTTCAATGATACTTTTGCTGAGGTCAGGATAAGGAAAAAAGTGAATTGATTTAATTTTATTTAAAGAGAAATATTAAGTACATATATAGTTCTTATAGAATGACGATATGGCATGATGGTGAAGGTTGAATGTGAATGATGTTTAGGATCTATGGAATATTCTGGGTTAGAATTTGGCATATGTTTCTCAGCTGTAAAGGCTGAACTGAAGGAAGTTTCCATGGTTCCTGGATCATGGGAGGTCTTTGGGCTGTCCATAGTCAGGGAGGGGAGGCCAGGTAAAGGCAGGCAGTGCACGCGCACGCACGCACACACACACACACACACACACACACACACACTAACAAGACCATGTTTCTTAAACGTGGGCAGCTCTCAGCCTTGGGTAGATAGGTGGGAAATGATGGAGAGCAGAATTAAGAGTCACAAGGATCTCTAGAGGTTGAAAGATGGAAGGAAATCAACAAGATGAAATTGAGTGGGGATCCATTAATTTAAGAAATATTTATTGAGCACGTACTGTACCTGTACCAGACACGGCCCTGAGTGCAGAGGGTACAGAAGTGAAGAAAGAGACAAAATACTGCCCTTATTGAGCTCACGTTCTAGTTTAGGGAGACTGACAGATAAAATGAGTAAACAGAACACACGGTATGTTAGGGAGGGAGAAGTCCTAAATGGAAAGAAAGCAAGCGGGAAGAAAATGAGAAGTGTCGGAGGAGGGATGGCCTCAGTGTTGCAATTTTGGTTGAGAGCAGCCAGGGAAGGTGACAGGGAGGAGCATTGCTGGAAGAGGGAACAGCAAGGACAAAGGCAGGAGAGTTCCTGGCATGTTCAAGAATAAATTAGGGGGTAAAGTAGGTTAGGTTTCTTTCATGCCATGTACTTTTCTTTCTTAAACATAATTGCAATTAAGACTTGTCTAATTACCTTTTAAGCTTTCTTGGTGCAAGGCTGGGCCTCGGTCCCTGCAAAATTCCCCTCAGCATAGGCCCTGGCACATAGTAGGTGCTCAACCATATCTTGTTGAGTAAATACATAGTGTGTGTGATAAATGGCTTTTGGTCAAAAAATTTACCGCACAAGCAGAACAGCCTTAAGAGCAATTAGAGAGAAAAAGGCTAGAGAGTTGTAGCTGTGGCCAGCGCAGAGTGGGGATCTTAGGGGTGTGCACTGAGGGAAGGGGCCACCAGGAAGCTATGAGAAGCTGAGTGGGCCAGGGTTTTCTCAAAGGCAGGACAAGGTGGGCAGGGGCTACAGAGCATGAGATGTGGGTGAGAATAGTTAACTTGGAGCAGGAATATAACCCAATAGATATAACCCTTTTAGAGCCTTCGCATTACCGACTTTAATGTTACACCCAGGGTTCAAGCCATGTGCACCTTGTTGCTGCATGAATTGGGATCCTTTTGTGTACTGTGTAGTGCAAGAACAAACGACTCAGACTGTGAAGGGGCCAAGTATTAAAATCTCTAAACCATTTTGTCGTTCTTTCCGTCACTGTACCATCTTTTTTCCAACAGGGGAAAACATATTACAAGCATTTGAGATCCTGGGGATTCAAGAACTTTCCTGCCATGGATAAGAATTCATTTCTTAAAACAAGTGCTTATTACTACCCAGTGTATGCCAGACCCTGAGCTGGATAGAGTGGTGGATAAGAGAGACATGGTGAGGTTCTGGTTAAGGATTTAGTGGGCTGTTTCTTGGAGCAGTGGTCTGAGCTGGTTGGGGGGTCCTGGCTCCGGTCTGGTCATCTGTGTGAATAGTCTTGAGCAAGTCACTCAGGCCATAGGGCGATGCGTCAGAGTAGGCTTAGAGGTCATCTGGTGCAATCTCTTATTACTCAAGGGCGTATAGTCTCTGTACCCCGCCCTACATCCTATGAAGCCTCAGAATCTTTAAGTATAAAATGAGGGCATTGGACCTTGAAGCTCGCTGGGGTTCTGTAATATTCTATAACATTACAAATATGAGGAAGTTCCAGGAAGGTAGATTTGGCTTCATCCCAAGTGTGACCTCTGTCCTCCATCTTTTCATACTGGGGTGGGGCCACGGTGATAGAATCCAGTCCACGGAGATCTTTCTCAAGCATATTTGTGGGACTCAGAAGGAAGGCACTTGGCCCTCCTTGTCTCTGCAAAGTGGTCCCTAGGAGGTAGGGTTTGGAGGTGGGTCTTTAGTAGGATTCAGTCCATTTCTAAGATTCTCTTTCTAGACTTCCTCGCTCTCCTTGCTGCACCTGGATCCCCTGCTTGAGTCTTTTCTCTCCTCTTTTATTCTTCACCTGGCCCCTCAGTCCCTTGAGCTCCTTTGTTCTCCCCACCAAAGGTCTGGCCTCTTCTGCCCCTTGAGGTCATCTGTCATTCAATTTCAAGGAGAAAGGGCTTCTAATTCTATGCAGGGAGGACTCTCGTTTGACTGGCAGGGGGCGTGGCGGAGTATCTATGGGATGGTTCTCGCATTGCTAGGACTGACTTCCTCATAGCCTATGTCTTGAGTGTTCATTATTCTGAGTCTCTGTTTGTCTTTCTTTTGAGATGCATTATCAAGGTCCTAGTATCCTAGGCACTAGGGAGGGGGCAGGGAGAAATAGCTTTCCTGCCATGTAAAGAGGAAATTTTGGAAATTTCTGAAAATCAGAGCTGCCCATTGCTTCAGCGCGGGGTGACTTGATGTTTCCTTCCAGGAATCTTGTAGCATGTGGAAGACTCACTCAATACCAGGTGCCCTCTGGGGCTCTTCCACTTAACAGACTCTCAGGGCAAAGACAGAATCTATCCTGTGGGAAATCCTAACGCTTCTGTTTCTGCTCCCAGTGCCCCAAAGGAGTATATTTCGAAGTGTACATTTTGTTTCAGAGCCTAGGTGCCTCTGATTTGTAACCTGACAATGCAGTGCTTGACTTGATGGATGTACTTGGCACTGGGCGTTTGTAGAAGGGACAAAGGCTGGGCTCAGAAATGCTCTAGTGGCCACGATCCTGGACAGAGATGCCTGGTTTGAATGGGGTGGTACCTTGTAGATGATTGCTGGGTTGGGCAAGAGGAGGGACTTGGACACCGTGTTTTTCTGTTTTATTTCCAAATCCTGGAGTGTCTTTTAGCTAACAATGACAGTAACACCTTTATTAATCTCCTAGCTTCTCTTAGTGCGGCAAAGTGCCTTTCCTCTCTAACTCTTGTAGGTAGATTCTTCCTTGACAAGTTTCTCTCTCCTCTGTCCAGCATCTCCAGGGCATTTAGATGCTCCATCTGAACTCCTTCCATCTTCTTTCCCCTTGAACGTCCCTCCTTTCTTCCCCATCGCCTTCTCCAGGAAGACTTTCTTAAATGATCCTCAGTGATGTTGCTCAGAGCCATTGCTCAGAGCCATTGCTCCCCATCCCCAGCACGGAAGTTCAGGCTTCTGGCTGCTTCCTTGTCTTGGGGACATGCCCAGCTCTCTCACAGCCTGGAGTCTGAGGGCAGGGTCTGAGTATCCTACTTCTCTGGGCTCTGCACGTGCTGGGCACCTATTCTCCAGGTGTGTCAGAATAGGTCAGCTGGACCCAGTGACAGACACAGTCAGGCCAAGAGCATCTTGCTCTCCAAGGCCCAGCCCAGGCACAGGAGGGGATAAAAGTCTCGTGCCAGAGCCTCAGGGCAGGAGCTCATACACCTTGGCTCTCCTCTGTCTGCAGCTGTGTGATTGTGGGTCTCTGCCATGTCTCTCTCCCCATGCCGGGCCCGGAGGGGTTTCAGTGCTCGCTCAGCCTGCTCTGCTCGCTCCAGGGGCCGAAGCAGGGGCAGCTTCAGCAGCAGGAACCTCAATTCCTCCCAGGGGTGCCGAGGAGGCTCTCTTGGAAGAAACTGGGGGTCAAGGGGAAGGCTAGGGGTGTGGGTCGGGAGGACAGTGGTGGGCCTGGGCTTTCCCTGTGCCCTCCAGGGGGCATCCAGGAAGTGACAACCAACCAGGATCTGCTGACCCCACTGAAGATTGAGATTGACCCCCAGTTCCAGGTGGTGAGGACTCAGGAGACCCAAGAAATCAGAACTCTCAACAACCAGTTTGCTTCCTTCATTGACAAGGTGAGGGTCAACTCAGCTAGGCCCCTGTCTCAGTGCCTCCCTTGAAGAAACTGTTCTCAGTGGCCTTGAGAATGAGAAAGTCTGGCCTATCACTTTTCTAACTACTTCTGCAGCAAGGAAGTCCCTTTCTGGTCTAACTGGAGTCTCTCTGGTTATGCGGAGGCCCTGCTGTTCCATAGCTGGGGCTCAGTGGTAGAAAATAGCCAGCCAGCAGTGGGAAGGCCCTTTCTCATTAGTCCTTCAGGCCGTTTTGATGTGCTCAGAGTCTCGTAGAAGGCATGAGGCAGTCCCTGCCCAGGCTGGGTTGGGAGGCAGGGGAAAGGTGGGCTGACTGGAAGGTTCCTGAGGCTTCACTTTTCAGAGGCTATGCCCAAGGAGTTCCTCAGAGGCCTCAGGGACCCTCTGCTTTTGCTGCAGGTGCGGCTCCTAGAGCAGCAGAACAAGGTCCTGGAGACCAAGTGGCACTTGCTACAGCAGCTGGGGGTGAGTGACAGCTCCCAGGGCCTGGAGTCTTTCTTTGAGGCTTACCTGGCCCAGCTCAGGAAGCAACTGGAGGAGATCCAGAGACAACGAGGGGCTCTGGACGCTGAGCTGAAGTCCTGCCAGAACCAGGAGGAGGAGTACAAGGCCAAGTAGGCAGATCACAGTTCCCCATGGGGCCTGGGTAGCGTCTGGGAGGGCTGGATCAGCGGGGTTGTCAGCTGAGAGTCTCCCACACACACATGACTGGATTCCCCTCTAGCCCCTCTGCATCCCATTCCCTCTGAGTCTCAGGGTGTCCCACCTGCTGCAGGTGAGGAGGCCCCACTGACCATGATGCCCAGGTCTGGAGAGCCTCAGTTCCAACAGCCCCAGCTCCCAGGCCCATGTTTCTTGTCAGCTCTGGGAGGGGCTTATTTAAACAATGTCTCAGTGGGTTTTTTCTTGAGAAATTCCTGTTGAACAGGCTGTGGGCTAAAGTGACTCAGATGTTCTCTGGCTTTAGGAGTAGAAGGGAATCCATTTCGTGGGACCATCCCCAGCATCCCCAGGCTCTTGGCATGATTCACAGCCAGGCTGTGGTTCTGGGCTCTCCACCTAGGTCACCTGGCGGTGTGGAGAGAGCCCTGGACTACAGGAGGCTTGAGTTCAGTGACTGTGAGCAAGGGGTAGCTGTGTGGCCTTGGGCAAGGCATTTAACCTAGCCCAGCCTCAGTTTCCATATCTGAAAACTGGGAAGATATCACCTGACCTTCTTACCTCCCAGAGCAGTTGGGAGGATGGGATACAAGGTGAAGTGGGCCTTGGAAAAAGCCCAGGACTGGGGCCAGGAGACCTGGGTTTTAGGTCTGTGTGACTAGTGAATCATCTATGACTTGGGCAAGTAGTATAATCTCTCTGATGAAATCCAAACAGCTTGCTTCAAGTGATGATTGTAATAAGCAAGAAAAGGTGTTTGAACGTGCCTTATATAAATGTGAAGTAAAGTGGTTTTATGTCATTAAGGGGACATGGGCTGAAATAGTAGGGGTGGACATAGGTAGGACGTGACAAAACTTCCCAATAGGAAAGGGAGAGACACAGGCTGGTTGTTTGTCTTGCTCTGGAGAATCCAAAGGCAAGAATGGCCTCTCAGGGAGGTCATGCTTGGGGGAGTGACGTGGGCTCTGATCTTGGTACCTCAGGCAGCATCCCTCTGTATTTACTTGGCAGGTATGAACAGGAAAGCCACAAGCGTGCTACAGTTGAGAATGACTTTGTGGTCCTCAAAAAGGTGAGGGATGGGTTAGTTGCTCCACTTGGATCCTGAGCACCCATGGTGCATAGAGCCCAGTCTTGGGCTGGGAGGCAGGAGATCCTAGTGCAGGATACACTCTCATGTTGCCTGCAGGGGTCCCCCTGGGAAATGGGACTTCTACCTAGACACAGGGACCCCAGGACAAGATTTGAGGACCATGTGATGAGTTTTGGGTGTCACTGCTGGAGAGGGTGAAGAGGAACTAAAAGAAGCAGAACTGGTTGGGATTAATCAGGAAAAGCTACATGTAGGCGGTGTGGGTCAGTGTCAGGCAAAAGAGAGAGCAAGGCAGGGTGGGGCTGGAGGAGGAAGGAGTGGGTCTCCAGAGATGGCCGAGGGTGGGTGTTGGGCAGTATGTGAACAGAATTCTTGAGCAGAGTAGGGTCCACAGAGAAGAAGTTGGGGATACACAGTTTCTATTTCTTTGTTCCCAGGATGTCGACGAGGTTTTTCTGAGCAAGATGGAGTTGGAAGGCAAGCTGGAGGCTCTCAGAGAGTACATCTGCTTCTTGAGGCGTTTGTATGAAGAAGTGAGGATCTGCCAAGGGCAGAAGTGGTGGTCTCCAAGGGCAGGTGGGAGTGAGGGGAGGTGACAGGGAGGCAGGCTCCCTGTAGCTACAGTAGGAAGGGCCAGGAGGCGAAGCTTGGTTAGGGTGACTTAGATCACAGTCATTTAGTCAGTTGACAAACAACTACTGAGAATATACTATGTAGATTGCCAGGTATTGGGGATACACCAGTGAATAACCTGATAAAAGTCACAAAGCTTGCTTTTAATTGAGAGATGAACAATAAATGATAGACCTAATAAATATGTAACTTATATAGTATGTAAGAAGGTGATACATGCTATGGAAAAAAGGAAAATTAAAACGGGGAAAGGATTGGGAATGTGAGGGGTAGGGCAGGTGGCAATTTCAAATAGGGTGGTCGGGGTGGCCTTATTTAGAAGATAAAATTTGAGGAAAGCCTTGAAGGTGGTGAGGAAGTTAGCCATGCAGGCGGGAATTGGAGATTCTAGGATGAGGGAGTGGCCTGTAGCCAGAGAGTGTGCTGGTGTCTGAGGAAATACAAGGAGGCTGTGTGGCTGGGGCAGCAGAGGTGAGAAGGAGGGGAGGGTGATAAGAGGTTGGAGGAGTGATGGGGACCAGGTGACTTCTGGCCTTCCAGAACATTTTCTTTTAATGTCCAAGCTGCAAGAGCCATTGGAGACTCCCTCCTATAGCCTTCATTTCAAATGAGGAGACAGCTGTGCAGAAGGCAGGGCATGCTCAATGCCACCCAGTGTGAATGAGGGCTGCCCCCTGACAGAGTGTGGCGGGATGTCAGCTATCCTGCCCACCTGTACGGGGCTCCAGAGGGCAAGGCAGTCAGGGGTGGGCGGACACTGAGTCAGTCTTCCCTGCAGGAGCTGGGCCAGCTCCATACCCAGGCCAGTGACATGTCTGTGGTGCTGTCCATGGACAACAACCGCCGCCTGGACTTCAGTGACATCATTGCTGAGGTTCGTGCCCTGTACAAGGAGATCGCCCAGACCAGCAAGGCCGAGGCTGAGACGCTATACCAGACCAAGGTGCTGGGTCCGGAGGGCAGTTCCATGCTGGAAAGGCTGGGTCTCTATGCTCGCGTCCCAGGGTGATCATCCACCTCAGTCCCATTGGGCAGTTTTAATAACCTCCTTGAAGCTCTAGGGCTGGGTGGGCATGACCATTTCCCTTATCCAGGAGGGAGGCAACCCAGGGAAACTGTGGGAAACAAGCCTGGACTTCTGCAAGCACATCCCACCATGTCCTGGTGTTGTGTTTAACCCACATTCCAAATGAGGATGTGAGGAGGAAAAGAACGGGGACATGGGATTTCTCATGGTCTTGATGTCAAAGGTGAGGGTCCTTTCAACTGATGGCGTTACCTCTGTCCCCCATCAGTACCAGGAACTTCAGGCATCTGCCCAGCTTCACGGGGACAGCATGAAGGAAACCAAAGTCCAGATTTCTCAGCTGCAGCAGGCGATTCAGAAGTTGCAGAGTCAGATTGAAAACCTCAAGAAGCAGGTGGGGGTCCCAGAGCTTCTCAAGCCCTGCCTCTTACGGCTTTTGTGCCAGACTCACCACTGGGTTTGTGTGAAACCTTGATAGCTGGCTGGAGCTTTTGATAATATGAGATGGAGAGAATTTCATTTAAGAGGGCCTTCAGCATCCTTCCTATGAATTCAAGGTGCATGGGCTCTGCATTGAACAACTCCAGGGGGTGCTGCTCATACTGCATTCCATGTCCAGGTGTACATCTTGCGCTAAGCTCCTTGGGGAGAGGGTTAATTTGTCTCTTATCTTATCTCTTCTTTTGACTCTTACTCTTCAAGCTCAGCAAGGACTCTAAGGCCATGCACTGAGTTTCCTGGTCCCCTGTTGAGGAGGGTGAGAGCCAAGACCTCAGCGAGCAGGTGACATGGGCAGTAGAGTGGGGTGAGCTGAACCCCCTTTGGAGGTGACGCTGTTGGTACTGGCACAGGAAGGAGCAAGAGAGGTGGAGGAAGAGAATAGCAAGGGCAGGGAGGTGGTTTCCTGCTCCTGGAGACCTCATTTCTAGATGCGAAAGGTTTCCAATTCTTAGGTTTTCAACTGTCTTTCAACTGACTTTCCTCAAATCTGAAGAATCAGCATTGAGAGCTGAGACAACAGAGTCGGTGGTTTCCTCAAGCACTTCGGCTTGACTCCCAGGGGTATGGGGCCCATCCACTCCCAGCGGGGCCCTCCTGGGAAAGCCCGTGGAGCACAGTTCATTCAAAGGCCAGACTCAGTCTCAAGGCATCCTTACTGCTCTTCTTTGGATTGTGATGCAGGATCAGAACTCCTATTATTCAATTTGCTGCCACAGTGTTTTCCCATAAATTTGGACCCCTTGCTTTGGAATTCCTGGGTGTCTGTTAAGATGCAGATTCCAGGGCCTCCTGCCAGACCGAGGGAATCAAGGTTTCCAAGACTGCTTTCTAGACTAAGTATACTCAGGTGACGTGAACATGAAGTCTCACAGCGCAGCCGCCAGCACTTAGGAGCGGTACCACATCCCCACACCTGGGAACCACAGCTACCCCCATAAGCTCTTCCTCTGAGAACTCCTCTTGGGGATACGGCCCCTCTTACTCCCCCTCTTTATGTTCAAGCCTGATGAACTGAGCTCCCCTGCTCCAGGCCCTGGGAGGCCCTGCAGGTGGGTGGTGGGCTGGACATCAGCTGTTCTGAGTTAGGGTCCCAGCTCGGCCACTTACCACATTTCTGAGCCTCAGTGTCTTCATTTGTGGACTGGAGATGATGTTCCCCAACTGCAGGGTGCTTGTGTGGGAATAGAATAATGAGAGCCTTTAGGGAATGCCTTCTTTCCTGAACCAAACGTGAGGGTCAATCAGCTGGATGGCCGATTAGACTGCGGTCTTGTTCTACGACTAGTTTTCCGTGGGAGTGGAAAGGTAAGTACAGAGAGTGTATTTTTCAAACCAGAAATGGAGACACATGGTCTGATAAACTCTGAAAATAAGATCGAATATTTGAAATGGGGCTGTTCTAAAAAAATCAAGGACCATGGTATTTCTAAAGGTGAGACTTGTAGATAATAACCTGGACAGGACAGGAAGAGCTTTAAGTACCCTGGGAGAGATTCAGGTAAATGCTGAGGGTTGGGGGTGGGAAGAAATAGAGATCACCTGAGGTGGCAGAATATTGGGTTAGTTTCCTATGGCTGCTGTAACAACGTACCACGACTCGGTGGCTTGAAACAACAGATATTTATTTATTCTCTCCGTTTTGGAGTGGAAGTATGAAGTCAGGTGTCAGCAGAGCCACACTCCTTCTGAAGGAGCTAGCGGGCAAACCTTCCTCACCTCTGCCCAGCCTCTGGTGGCTCATGCAGTTCCTTGGCATTCCTTGTCCTGTTGCTCGCTGTAGTGCCCCAATCTCTGCCTCTGTCTTTGTGTGTTTTATTTCCGTGTCTGTTCTGTGCCCCTCATCTTCTCCTAGGGGCACCAGTCATTGGATTTAGGGCTCACCCTGAATATAATACAATAGCATCTTGAGATCTTTAATTACATCTGCAAAAACCTTATTTCCACTAAGAGCACATTCTAGGTACATATGACATTTTGGGGGGGGTGCTATTAACCCATTATAAGAGGTAAGGAAGAGAAGAGGCAATAATTTCCTTTAGAATGGGAGCAGCTGGGAGGTGGCTGAGGATAATTTTGAGATTATGAAATTATGGTTCACCCAGCCTTCAGTTATGTCCACAGTAGGTGCTTTGGAAGGTCATGTGGTGCTTACAGCCATTTACTCCCTCATTTCCACCCCTCCCAGAATGCCAACCTGGAGGGCGCCATCACCGATGCTGAGCAGCGTGGGGAGTTGGCCCTCAAGGATGCTCAGACCAAGCTGGCTGAGCTGGAGGCTGCTCTGAGAGCTGCCAAACAGAACATGGCCCAGCTGCTGCGTGAGTACCAGGAGCTGATGAGCACAAAGCTGGCCCTGGACGTGGAGATCGCCACCTACCGCAGGCTGCTGGAGGGCGAGGAGTGCAGGTGGGACTAGAGGACTGGGATATGTGCCTGAGGTAGGGTGGGTGGAGGATGGAATGCCAACACAGAGCTTTCTTTGCTAAGGGGAATTCTGAGAGACTTCCTGACACTTTAAGCCACTGAGGGCAACCCTTTCTGCTTGGAGGGGTTTTAAATTGGGGACCGTGACTTTTAACTGCAGAGGTATGTGAGCTGCTCAAAGTGGCTTAAAAGTACTGGGATGCATTCTTACAGCCCTTCTTAGCAATTCCTTTCTTGTCCTTTCTCCCCCAGGATGTCTGGGGAATGCACCGCCCAGTCACTATCTGTGAGTATCAGGGGACTTCGGGAGAGGGGTCCCCATGGGGAGATGAGGACCTGCTGTGACCTTGGTGCATTTCTTGGCAGCCATTGGGGGAGGCAGTGCCGTCTTGTCTGGAGGAGCTGGTGATAGCCTGGTGGGCACTTGTGGACTTGGAGGCGGAAAAGGCAGTTTTGGGTCCAACTGCTCCAGCGTCGTGACTGGAGGCTCCAACGTCATCCTGGGCTCTGGGCAGGGCCCCGTTATGGGATCTTGCTCTGCGCCCAGCTCTGGCTCCAGCTCCAGCTCCAGCTGCCACACCATCCTGATGAAGACAGTTGAGTCAAGTCTCAAGACATCCATCACATACTGAGTGCCGTGGCAGCAACTTTCTCTCCCACCTTCCAGAGTGTTCTCAGCCCTGCCCCCACCCTCATCACTCCCATCCCTGCTTGGCTAGCTATGTGTTCACTGCCTACCACCTGAGCCAGCCACAGGGGTTACTGAAAAAGTCAATAAAGTCGTGCCTGCCTGCTCTTCTGAGTGCTCACCTACTCTGTTCTTGCCCTGAATACTGATTTGTCTAATTTGTCTGATGCCCACCCCAGGCCAAGGTGTTCAGTGCCCCATCCTCCAGCCAGCCACCCTCATCCTCTTCTCTCACCACAGCCTTCAGGCTGAGCTGGGAAAGCTCTGGGGGCTTGGCCAAACTGTATCCCTATCCCAAGTATTTTCTTCTGAGGGTTGGGGAAGGTCTGAGGACCACTGACCAGAGCCTAGAAGCTAGAATCAAAGACCACCTGCTCCTGGGCCTCTATTTCTCTAATTCTTACAGCCTTTGAAGCAGCTCCCAATTCTTGGAGATAAATCTTCCTTCCTCTCTTCCCCGCCCACACTCCCTCCCTCTCACAAATTGTATTGCGTACAAAACATATTTGAGGCACTTTTCCAGGACTGGCGCTACTTTGGCAAGCAAGACAAAATCCATCTTGCCCTCCTCATGGGTTCAATCTCTCCTACCCCTTCGGTTTCTGGTGTCTCCAGCATAACCCCTCCCCCGCCCCTCACTCATGAGGACTGATCTGCCTCTTCAGAGCTCTTGGCCTCTGAGGCCAGGGGCCAGCCTCTTGTGGTTTATTCAGACACCCTGGATTGAGAGATGGGGATTTGTGGGGAGGCCCTTTTGTGTCCAGTTCCTTCTTCTGGTCCTGTCCTCACGACGCATGAGTGGATGAGCATAAGGCTCTGGGGTTAGAATTCTTGGGCTCGAATCCCAGCCACTTACTAGTGGTGTGACTTTGACTAAATTACTTCACGTTTCTGTGCTTCAGTTTTCTCATCTGTGAAAAGACATTACTAATAATACCCATCTCACAGGGCCATGTGGGGATGGTACCATTTGGGGTCCCAGAAGGAAGCAAATTTACCCAGATAGTTCAATTCAACGGACTTTAACAAAAGGATTACTTACAGGGCGTGGGCATGGCTAAGGGAAGAAACGCAGGATGCAGAGACTCGAGGCTGGCAGCTCTGGGAAGCCATTGTCACCCTAGAGCTGGGTGGCAATCATCTGGTTTGTCCAGGCTGAGGGGTTTTCCGGAAGGTAAAACTTTCATTGCTAAACCGGGACAGTCCTGGGACGATCAGGACAAGGTGGTCGCACTATGTAGAGCTGGACAGACAGGAGAAGTGGAGTGACTAGATGATAGAGTTGCAGGAAGTGTGGAGGGAGACCATCTAGAAAGAGGACACAGCCAGCACTGAAGCAGGGAGGGAGCGGGAAGAAATACCTACTCTCTCTTCCTCCCTCCCAGATCTCCTGCTAGGGTCTCCCCTTGGCAAACCCACCTGAACACAAGGGAGCAGCCTACCAGTGTCAAGGGGGTTGGCAAAATGAAGGTGAGGTGGAAAGGAGGCAAATATCCAATGTGGAAACGAAAGGTGTTATTGCATAGAAAAGGCATAGGCTCCTGTCTGCCCTATAGCAAGTTCTCAATAAATGCTGAGTATAATCATCATGACTATTAGATTAGAAGGTTATATTGCTGTATGACGGCTCCTCAAGGGCAGCAACTGTGTTTTCTTTACTCCTGTATCTTTTCTATTGCTCAGTACCCACCCTGGCCCATGTTGGGTGCTCAGTTGTCTTGCCTCATCCCTCGTTCCATAACCTCTTGTCCTGCTGCAGAGAGGGACCCTGGGCAGGTGACAGTCTCCAAAGATGGAGGCCCTTGACCCGAGGAGCAGCAGCAGGAGAAAACTGTTCCTCCTTGGGTTGCAGAAAGAAGGTCTTAGTTTGGGTGTCCTGGATGAAAGTCGAGTGGAAAGTCAAGGTGGAAGGAGGTACAGTGGCTCCCAAACTCTCTCTGGGCTGGGACTGGTGAGACTTCCTGCCTGGGTAAGAGGAGGATGTCTCCAGGAGGTAACTGTGGGAGTAGGCCCTGGGTTGCCTGCTTGGCTGTCACCAGTTTCCAACACAAAGTCTGGCGCAGAGTGCCAGGGACATATGTGTCGATGTCAGTCTCTCGGGAGGGGTGGAATGTGTGTTTGCAGCCCACTCTACTCCCACTACCCTGTCTGCTCCTGACTCAGAGGGCTGACATCACTCTTTTCCCTAGGGAGGGGGGCCCCACTCACAACTGTCTCTCCCTCCCACATCCCCATTGAGGAAAGATAAGGGAGGCTGAGAAAGTGATCACAGCCTCTGGGGCGGGAGACAAAGGTTAGTGGGAAGTGACTACTCTGTCCTGCAATCTCAGTCCAGTGCTTTTGGAAAGGTCTCATTGGTGGGCCCTGCTTACAGGCAGAAGCAAGGAAGCCCAGAGAGCTTGAGGGTTGATTGAGGACACACAGCGTGGTGGGGATTTATCTCTCCCCTCACTCCTCCCTCAAAGGCCTGGTATCCTAGCTCCAAGCAGGGAGGAAAATCCCCTCTTGGGAGTTAAGGGACTAGTTCTGTGAGTGCCCTTCACCCTATGCCTCATGGGAATAGGTTCAACTTCTTGGAACTGGAAGCCTCCTAGAGTTTCCCAGCGTCCCTAAGAAAGAATCCCTCCTCTAGGCCTGGAGTGGGCCTACTCTCCGCCTGCTTTCCTTGGGCTGTGGAGGTGGGCTCACAGCCTCTCCTTTGGGATCCTGAGGACCTAGCCCTGGCAGCTGTGTGAGGAGCACAGACAGTGCTGTCCTCACCCCTTCGCTCAGACAAGTTTCCCTCCTCTCTGTCCCCCCACCCCAACCCTTTTGTTTTGCTGAAAGCTGAAGTATATGAGGAAGAACAATCTCTAAAGTCATCTACTCAATTCTCCCTTATGTTAACATTTGATTAACATTTGCTGTCTTCAAGTCTTTCCCTGGGGCTGCGTTTGGTCCCAGTAGCCCGAGGTGGGTGGTGTGCAGAGGGAACTGTGTGAAGTGACTTGAGGAGTCCCCTGGCTCTTTTTGAATCAAGCACTGGGGCTCCTTATGGACAGGAATGTTAGGGTTCTCCATGGGCCTCTTGGGGCTTTTGTTGAATACATACTTCTTGGATCTGTATCTACGTCCAGCCAAGATGGGAGGTGCTCTCCACCCACCTCCAGCTTCCTCTGAAGTGGCTGGGCCCTTCTGGGGAGGCTCTGCTTTAAGCAGAGGGTTGTGGGGAGGCGGTGTCTCAGGTGGTGGTCGAAGCCCCCTACTTCTCTTGAGCCCTCGGAAGAGAATGCTTTGCCCCTCACCTTTGTGGCTTCTGGGCACTGCCTAAGGAGCTCAGGTCTTTTCACGTTCTGTGGTTGAGCAGGAACCTTCTTTCTGTCCTTGCGTCCACTTTGCCCAGTACAGGGTCTCTGCCCAGAGGACAGTCTGCCAGTGTATGACAACAGAATAGATTGCCCCCACCCCTACTCTGTCACCTGTGTCCCCCACCCGGACCCGACAGGGGGCAATGAGGCTGTGGGCTGGGAGGCAGGACTGGAGCAGGCCTGGGCGCTCTCTCCACAGCCCATTGCCCAATGCTCCCTCCCTCACCACCTGCACAGCCTGGGCCCTGGGGCCTTGGCTTACAACAGGGGCCAGGGACAAATCCACAGAACAGAGCCCCATTGATGGCGGCCACCAGGGCTGGGTGGGAGGAGACCAAACCAGCCACTGGGTGGTGGAGGTGGCCATGGGAACCCGTATCATCCTGTTCCAAGGCAGGAGAGCCGCAGGGGGGAGAAGGTGGCATCCTGCCCCAAACAGTCTTGACTCAGCCCCAGCTCTGGAGCACAGGTGATAACTGGGAGCAGCTCCTCCCTCCTAGTGAGGGAGAAGGGATTCCCAACCCCCACCCCCCACCCCAGCCCACAGGGCCCTTCCCTCTCTTCCTGGGGCAATGGGGCAGGAGTGTCTGTGGAACTGGGGTGCCAGCCCAGTCGGGAAAAGATAAAAAGCCCATCAGTGGCCCAGCAGCTCACTGCGCTTCCTCCTAGCTCTCTCTCAGCCTGTGCTCCGGCCGCTCTGACAGCCATGCGGTCCTCTGTGTCTCGGCAGATGTATTCCACCAAGGGGGGCTTCAGCTCCAACTCTGCTGGTGGAGGCGGTGGGTCCAGGGCCCATACCAGCTTTAGCTCGGTGACAGTGTCCCGGAGCAGTGGTGGGGGGCTTCGCTCTGGCCCCAGCATGGGTGGCTTTGGCAGCCGGAGCCTCTATAACTTGGGGGCAACAAGAGCATCTCGGTCAGTGTGGCTGGAGGGGCCTCTTCAGGGCGAACCATAGGAGGCTTTGGCCATGGCAGTGGGGCCTACATGGGCCTGGGGGCTGGAAGGCAGACAATGGGGCCTGTCTGTCCTCCTGGCGGCATCCAGGAGGTCACCGTCAACCAGAGCCTGCTGACGCCCCTCAATGTGGAGATAGACCCGGAGATCCAGCGGGTGCGCACCCAGGAGCGGGAGCAGATCAAGACCCTCAACAACAAGTTCGCCTCCTTCATCGACAAGGTGGGCTGAGGTGGAAGCGGGTAGAAAGGGCCCCTGGAGTAGAAGAGAGGCCTCTAAGGGTGGGCTGGGCCCATATGCACTCAGGTGGGGGTTGGCGGGATGACTTTTGGAGCCCCTCTGGCCTGAGCTTGGGATGCCCAGATGTGGTTGGCAGGAGATAGTCTCTGGGTCTTTACTGTAATTGCTCAGGTGAATCTGCGTCTACTCACGAAGGCTTTTGGCCAAGAGCACCCTGACCATGCTTAGCCCTTCCTAGATCATTATTGATAGCATTACACAGCAGCCTTAGCTCGCATTACATAGAGGATTGTCTTCATTGCTCCCCTTATTGGGTGGCCCTTATTGCCTTTTGTCATTTGACAGCTGGGAAACTGGCTCAAGTGTCAAACAAATTACCCAAGATGCTTCATTGTTCCCTATTCTCTCAGTCTTGGTTGAGACCTAAGGACAAAGATGTGATCAGGACACAATGTGGTTGTCGGGGTGTAGTCTTAGGGGAAGTCCCCTTTTGCTTTTCCTAGTCTTCCTCCCTGTTTCAGCTGAGAAGTTCGGTTTGGGATGGATAATGACGGAGGCAGTCACCAGGTCATCATGACCTGGGGTGTGGAGTTCGATTTGGCCCAGGTTGGGGCATCCTGGCTCCCTCTCTGGCATCCAGGAGGGGTTTGGGGCGGCTCTTGTACTGTTCTCTGGCATTTCCAGGTCAGTTTTGCTGGCAATGTCTACTTCCACCCTCAACCCCAAGAAGTAAAATCACGATGAGGAAAATCCTGGTGATTGACTATACCTTGGTTCAGTGATTTGTGTGCTCCCAAGGGGACATTCATGTCCCCTTTCTCATATGATACCCACAGGGTTCCACAAGGAATCACAATAGGTAATATTGTGTCCATTTTTAAGAAGAGAAAACTGGTTTGGAGAAGTCATGTGATTTGTCTAGGCTCATATGGGTACTTGGAGGCAGACGTGGGCCTGGACCCAGAGTCATGAACCTCATGGTCTTTGGCACTAAGAGGGCTCATTACTGCTCATGGCAGGTGCACCTGCTGCATGGTGTCCCCTGGGCCATGTGACTGTGGGCCTGGGGTGCTGTGGGGGTGGGACCTGGAGAGGCTGGATGGCAGAGAGTGAAGTAAGCCATTCCACCCGCCCTCCTCACCTTCTTACCTAGAGACTTTTGGTTCTTTTGTGGGACTGTCCCAAAGGTTAAACAAGCAAAAATTCTCTCTCAGGCCCTATGAATCATGGCCTGGTTGCTGGAGGCCTGAAAGGTTGTCTGTGTTTGGCGTCCATGAATCTTGGCTAGGCAGAGAATCCCCCATGCCAAGAGCCCCCTGCTGAGTCTTTTGAGATAAGGCTGGGCATTGGCATTTTAAAAAAAAAAAAACTTAAAAAAAAAAAAGAAGTCAGATTCGCAGAAAAGTTGCAAGAATGGAACAATATATTCCTGTACACTCTTTCACCCAGATTCACCAATTTTAACATTTTGTCACATTTGTTTTCTTTCTCTCTCTGTATGTGTGTGTATATATATAAAATCACAAATACATACATATATAGCTGTATCTACTATATATACATACACATATGCATCTGCATTTTTAACAGTTGATTTTGATGTAGAATTGTATTCAGAAACATTGATCTAGTCCAATTTACCCAGGACAAGCGAGAAAGGGAACTTGACTGTCACCAATTAGTAAATGACTGAGCTGGGGCTTTTATGTTCGTTAAGTCTTTAGGGTCCTTGTCATCGTATTGGACTATTTTTTTCCAGCAAAGATTGTTCTCTCAGGAACTTCTCTCCTCAGCACGATGTAGGTCCTGCACTGCCCCTGCAATGTCTTCGTCATAGACAAAGGGTGGTGATGGGCCCCATTCTCAGTCCCTCCTCTGTCCATCCCAGCCCTGGGGAATGATGCCAGCCCAGCAAACGTCTTGCTCTGGCACAGGTGCGGTTCCTGGAGCAGCAGAATAAGGTATTGGAGACCAAGTGGATGCTGCTGCAGGAGCAGAGCCAGAATTCAGGTGTCACAAGGAACAACCCGGAGCCCCTGTTTGAGACCTATATTGGCAACCTGCGTAGGCAGCTGGATAACCTCCAGGGAGAGCAGGGAAGGCTGGACTCGGAGCTGAGGAACATGCAAGATCTCGTTGAAGACTTCAAGAACAAGTGAGGAGGGCTGGACAGGCTGGGGTTAGATGGGGATGGGGAGGGGCTTTGTGGGAAATCTCCTCAGAGAGGGCCGCCCCATTCTTAGGGCCTTGGGGCCCGCTGGGGGAGGTACAGTCTGAGCTGCTTCCCCCGGGTACTGAGGCGCTGGACCCACGCCGCCTGCAGAAT
The DNA here is from genome assembly GCA_003508835.1 of Eonycteris spelaea. Lineage (NCBI taxonomy): Eukaryota > Metazoa > Chordata > Mammalia > Chiroptera > Pteropodidae > Eonycteris > Eonycteris spelaea. The sequence continues at coordinate 2,020,160 of PUFA01000028.1, forward strand.
TGGCACACTTGTCTGTGTATTGTTGTTCATAATTTCGGGAATTCTTTATTACAAGGTAAGGAGAATAGTGTCATACACCTGAATGTCCTCATTACCCAGCTTTAATAATTACCAACCTAGTCAATCTCATTTCATCTGTACTCCTACTCACTTTCCCTCCTCCCTCATTGTTTTGAAGCAAATCCCGGCCCTCGTGTCATTTAATTCACAAAATTTTACTGGGGATGTTCAGATAGTTCATCTGCATAACTTTGACTTAGTAAACATAAATACAATGCCATAATCACACCTAAAATTTTTGAAATAGTAATTCTTTTATATCATCAAACATCCAGTCAATTTTGAGCTTCCAATTATCCCATTAATGTCATAAATTTACAAAATACACTTTGTTCAAATCAAGATCCAAATACGTTTTATACATTATGATTGATTGATGTGTATATTTATAATTTTAAGGTAAAATTTTTCATAACTTTTCCAACAACTCAACACAGGCAATTTCTAAACCTTAAAGTCTCAGCAAAGGCAGTTGAAGAGAGGCAGTTAGTTGTTTGAAATGCCATCCTGTTGCTGAAAGTGAAGGCAAAATTCAACCACTGTGGACGTATCTCCACCTGTTACTATAAAGCCTCCTAACAGCTATTATCTGAAGAGGTGACTGCTCTTAACTGCTGTAGTATTGCACAAATACTGCATGCCCATTTCCTCAAAAGGGGAAATTTAAAGACCAAGTTTCTTCATTGGTGGGCTGCTCCCAAAAGGTGTTCTTGGACAACATAGGACCCATAATGGCTTCCCTAAAGCCAAGAGGGCCCAATGCCTTAAAAGGCAGAACTTGGCTGAGCCTGGCTTGAGTCTTCTCTGTGTAACAGGTATGAGGATGAAATCAACAAACGCACTGCCGCTGAGAACGAGTTTGTGGTACTCAAGAAGGTGAGCAGGGTGGCAAGGAGTTGGGGCAAGCAGTACTTTGGCTGCAATGGTGCTTGGCTTACTGGGGACTAAGACATTTGCCCTGCTCTCTCCCTTACCTCCAGGATGTGGATGCTGCATACATGGGCCGAATGGATCTGCATGGCAAAGTGGGCACCTTGACCGAGGAGCTCGAGTTCCTGAATCATCTCTATGAAATGGTGAGATGGTCAATGGACAAGAATAATTACTTACAGCACTAAACAGTGCCCCTGGAGCTCTGATCTGAATTCGCCAGTGTGATTTAATTGATAGAAGATGGAATTTGGACCTTTAATTAATACTAGATTCCATGTATTAAGTGCTTAAGGTGGACCAGGCACTGAGATAAGCTTTTTACATGATCCTATCAACAACTCCATAATAGAAATACTCTTATTGTCTCCAATTTATAGTTAGGGACACTGAGGCTCAGAGCAACCTGCTCATGGTCACATAGCTATTTAGAGGCAGTGTTGGAGTTAAAACTAGTTCTTGGACTTCAAAGTCTGACTCTTGGTACCACGTTATACTGTGTTCCCCTTCTTGCTCAGTTTGCAATAGTGCAAGAGATGGAGGAGCAGAGATGGGCAGAGCTGAGTTGGGGACTGAGATTCCAGGTTGGAGCAGGAGATGAGGTGTGAGCAGTGGGCAGGTCAAAGAATCCAGGAGGAGGTCCCAAAAAACAAAGGGGCTTTGAAGACTTGGGTGAGATAGTTGAACTTAACATGAGTTGATACTAGAATCAAAGACTCTCAGAAGAGGTAGGGACCTCAGGGCGAGCTTTCCACTTAGTACAAAGTCCTTCTCTAATATCCCTGATGGGGATATTAGCCTCTACTTTAATACTTCTACCTTTTGGGGGGCAGGCATTTTCACTGTTGAACAACTCTATTAGAAATCTGACTTGAACCTTTTTCCCATGGCTTCTCTTCTTGGTTGACCCCACTTGTCCCCTATGGGCTGCATATGTCCAATTATCTTCCACGTGACATACGTCTTTCATATGACAGCCCTCTGGAAGTCAGGATGATTAGGCGATTGGAATCTGTGGCATGTGAGGAAGTTCAGGAAGCAGGGATCTGAGTCTGGAATTCAGAGAAATGAGGAGTGGAGTGGGAGGTTACAGATACAGCCTTCCATTCATGCAACCTAATATTGCACTAGTTTATGTGTTATTTTTAGAAAAAACTTCACCATGTTTGTTCCTTAACCCTCCCCCCCTGGATTTTTTCACAGGAGTGCTTTCAGGTGAGACAGGCATCCACTGTCTCCCCACCTCCTGTATTTGGGAAACTGAATTTTTTGAAACTGAATGCAAGAGTTGACGATTCCTTTTTTTTTCCCCCTGTGAAATGTTCTTGAGGTTTCATCCCATCATTTCAGGTCACTGTGGGCACTTAGAAACTGGATTCTGGTGTCTATATATTGGAGATTTCCAATTGGATAATTGGATATATTAGTGACACATCGGCTTTGGGTTGTCTGCAGACTTGATGAACTCTCCGTTTAGGTATTTGATACTATTTCAGCGTAAATGATTGATAAACGCATTGAGGCAGACAGGGTGATAACAGAGTCCTAGTCCGAAAACTAAGTCTTTCGTGGTGCCTCCCCCCTAGCCTGACCTCACCCCACTCAGTAATTTATGGTTTAAGTGGCTCAGCTGCCTTAAAATCCAGTTAACCATGCCATCGTCTGGCCACATTTTTCTGTCTTATTTTTTTTAAATGCCAGGAAAAAAAAAAAAGCAGCATTTCAAAAAGAGAAGAAAAGAAAAAGCCTTTCAAAGAAAGAGTGGCTTGGTCAAACAATGTCCATGGCAGTCCTTTAGCAGCTTTGTAATGCAATCACAGAAAAAATCAGTTTGGTTTGACTTTTCCTTAGGGAAGTCTTGCTGGCTCCAAGCCTCTCACGCACATTTTATTATTCATACTGGAGGGTCATAGGAGATTGACATCAAGTTTAACTTGGAGAAGTCAAAATGTCACCCCTTTGAAAATGAGGACATTCGCCGTGTCTGGGGTTCTGGAGTTTGGAACCTCTCTCACTCTTCATATTTTTCAAGGACCACCAGGGGTATTTCATCCTCTCGGCAATCTCCATGGCCTCCTAGGATATGCTCCTCTGGCCTGGACCCTTGAGATGCCCAACAAGGCCAAAGCCTCTCCTACTCTCTGTGTCTGTTTTGGGCTTCCATTTCTTCTTAAACATCTTGCCCTCTCCAGTCTGATGGCTGTTCCCTTTGTGGAAAAGAGCAAATGACATAGCAGTTGAGTTGTCAGCTTTGCCTGGGTCTTCTGTAGGGTTAGCCCAATGGTGCCTCCCTTGTTGTTTGTGCCTAGAGCTTATCCAACAGCCCCTGTCCACTGGTTTTAGAATTCTCTGGCTCATCCTCGGCAGTGTTGCTCTCCTTCTAGCATCTCTACATGGCCCGTCTGGATGGAGCTTGTTGAGGAATGTTCTGTGCTCTCATGCTGATTTCTTAGGTCCTCCTCAGTTTCTTCTTTACTGGGATCTTTGATAGTCATTGATAGATATTGCTTTTGGGGGGACATCTTCATTTTCTCTTTTAGGTTCTTATCTCTTTAGGCCAATGATTCCCAAACTTCTTTTTTCTGAATGTGTAGGAATTAGCTTTCTACTCTTAAGTAACATGTCTGACATATCCAGTGTTCCTTTCTTTTGCTATTCCTTGTCCATTTGATACATATCTAATGAGTAGCTTCCATAAGACAACAGAAGGGCAAAGTCTCTGCCTTTGAGGGGCTTGCATTCTTATGCTAGGTTACCATGCGATGAGAGCCATCACAGTGACAGGGACAGGTGCACGAGCAGGCTGTGGATAATCCTTCTTGGGGGTCTGGAGGAGCTTCAGGGAGATGGTATTTGAGTTGGTTTTGAAAGAAGGGCAGAGTTTCTAAAAGAGGAGCGGGAACTGCTGGCAGCCAGGGTCCAAGCCTGCACAGTGACGAGGAGGCACCAAAGGGCATGCATGTTTGGGGAGCAGCAGGTGGGCTGAGCATTGAATGGGTGAAAGAATTAGGTAAAGAGATAGACAGGGAAGGTGAGCTAGGGACCAAGTCATGATCACTTCCTGTCAAAGTTCCATCACCTATCTTTACCTCCTTGGTGAGTGAGAATAAAGGCCAGAGCAGTCATTCCCTTTCTGTCTCATGGGAGAATCAACTGTGATTGCTTTTGTGGCACTTGGTAATTGATTTCATAGTCTGGTTTTGGTCCAGCCAGATCTTAAGGAAATCTGGAGGGCCAACCACCAATTCTGGGCATGTCTCCCAGGGCAGGAAATGAGCCTCATGGCCTCCCTCTGGCCTGGTGTGTGTGGGTGTCCCTGCAGGATCCAGCCCTGCTCCAGTGCCACCACTTAGGCCTCTCTGGCTCTTTTCTCCTTGCCCAGACGCTCTCCATCTACTCCTTTCTTCAGGGTCCCCAGTGCCTAAGGAGACACATCTTTTAATTCACAGAGCTCTTCTCTCTTTACAAGCGTTGGCTCTGTCTGTTTCTTTGGAAAGCCTGACCTCTCTGTCCCCTGGTTCTAGCAAGACCCTCATCCATTCTTGGTGGTGTCTAGCAGATAGGTTTTGACTCCTGTCCTAAACATTCCAAGTTGATTTTCCTCAGGACCACAGTCTGGCTTGGGACTGTAGAGGGTCCTTGAGCTGGGGAAGCTGAGGGGATGCTCCTACAAGATGATGCTGGCAGTGTTGTCATGATGGGTAGGAAGACAACTGTGACAAAGTGATGTCATCTGTAGAAAACATGCTGCATGGGCACCTTGGCTGACTTTCAGAGAAGTCTGGGTAAATAAGGCATTTTACTGAGCACCCACCATTGCCCATGTATGGGTCTGAATCCTCCCATGAACTGCATGATGTTACAGCATGCTCATTTTACAGAAGAGGGCACTGAGGCATTGTGAGGCTTAGCGACAACCCCAGTCACACAGCTAGCGAAGGTTAGACTGGAGACTTGAACTTAGCTTTGTCTTTCTCTAGAATTCATATCTTTTTGCTAAGCCACAAATATTTAAGTAATTAGATTTCTGTCCCCATCCCCCCAACCCATTTCACCTTTTAAAGGATAATTTAATTTAATAATAATCTAAATCTATGTCAGTATGGATATCAGTTTTGGTTTTGGTAATTCTCTATTTCTGTCTATCTCTAGTCTATGCCCTATCAGGTTCTGATGTCAAATTCCTTAAGTTTGAGACTATGCTCCTCATTTATTAGTTTGTGATTTTGGGCAAGTTTCTTTTTGTTCTATTGGAAAAGGATGGATAATGAGTTAATGCCTGTCAAGTGCCTAACACAGGGCCCAACCACAGGAAATGCTCACTAAATGAGAGCTGTTGTTATTGTTATTCTGTCTCTATCTATTATAATCTCATTGGCTGTAGTGAAGGGCCAATGTGTGAGAAAAGCTGGAGATAAGGATATGTTGGAAGGTATTGACTTTTAGAGGGAAGGTTCTCTCCTCTTGAGGAGCCACTCAAGAGCACTGAGTGGATGACAAATTTGAACAGGGCTGGGGTTTGGGGAAGGGACGACCATGGAAGAGACAGAACCATAGCCCAACTGGGAGCCAACACAGTCATGACCTAGCTATAGAGCTGGTCTCAAAGCCAGAACAAAGAAACCAAACCTGCTGTTAATGCATCTTTAAATACCTGTGTATGTGAAAGCTCATGGTCCTAGAAACCTAAGGAGGGTCTGAGAACATCACCTTGGTCTATAAATGTCAGCGTCTTCTAGAGGAAACCATTTGGGCTTTGTCACTCAACTGACTGGTTCCTCTGGGCCCCACTTGGACTGGTTGGCTTTGGATCTAGTGACTCTGGATGTGTCACTTCTCTTCTCCAAGCCTCTTTCCTCACCTGCCTATAGTCAGGACCATTGACTGAGTGGCGAGTGGGATTTGAATCAGGCCCCTGTTTAACTCCCCAGTCCCGGTATGGGCTGCCTCTGCTCAGAGGGGAGTTTTTTCCCAATTTGCACAAAAGCACCCTGTGGGCCAGCTGTGGTCTTGCCTGCCTCACAGGGGGTTCTGAAGATTAAAGGGACTAGTGAATGTGCTCGCTCAGGGCCTGGCACCAGCTTGAGTGCAATAAGTTGACATTCCATTTTCCCTTCTTTAATCTCTTGGGAGCCTACAAATGCACAAAAAGAAATGCTATCTGTAAAATGGGAGCCCCATTTCACAGCCAGAGACACTGAGGCCTTCTAGAGAAGAGCTTGGGGAAAGGGCATAGGCTTACCAATGTCACCTGGACCCCTGTCCTTCATCTTTTGACTGTCTCCCAGAGCCAGGTGGCAGCTATTTCTGTTTATGCAGGAGCTGAGCCAAGTGCAGACCCACGTGTCTGACACCAACGTTGTCCTCTCCATGGACAACAACCGCAACCTGGACCTGGACAGCATCATCGCCGAGTCAAGGCCCAGTATGAGCTGATTGCCCAGAGGAGCAGGGCTGAGGCTGAGGCCTGGTACCAGACCAAGGTGAGAAGAATGACTGGCTCAGCTGTGTGGGCTAGAACTGGACACAGACCTTTCCCTATTATGAGAAGCTTGGGCCACTGGGCTCTTTGCAGGCCCATGGCCAGACACGGCTAGACTACATAGGGACCTCCAGCTTTGAGAATGGGCCTGGGAGCCAGTGGTTACCATGTGGGCTTGGAACTATCTGATAGCTCACCGCCACTTCTTTTGTGTTCAGTATGAGGAGCTGCAGGTGACAGCTGGGAAGCATGGGGACAACCTGCGGGATACCAAGAACGAGATTGCTGAGCTTACCCGCACTGTCCAGAGGCTGCAGGGTGAGGTGGATGCAGCAAAGAAGCAGGTGAGCCTCTGGTAGGGAGCCTGAGGGACTGGCCCAGGTGTTGGTGGAGGTGGGGGTGCTTCTTATTGTCATTGCGAAGGGCGAGATCTGCTCTTCTCCCAGTGGACAGGACACACTCAAACACTGGACAATCAAAATCAACATGCTCCTTTTAGAAGAGAAGAAAATGGGGCTCAGAGGAAGGAAGGGACTTGTCCAAGGTTACACAGCATATTAGTGGTAGACAGGTGGAATGACTTCCTCCAAGGAGATTGAGCCCATATCCAGGAGGTCAGAGCAGTGGCTAAAGTTTCGACAGTCCAGGTCATAGCTGCTGACTCCATCTAGGGTATAGCTGCAAAGTGTGGGCTCCTACTCAGATCATATTTGGTTAATTGTGAGGTTGTATTATTTGATTTATCTCTTTTGAGGCATCAGCTGAGTTGCAGTGAGAGGGACTAAGATTAGATTAGACTTCAGTGAGGACTTTTTCACTGGTGCCACATGACCTTGCTTGTGCAATGGCATCTCTTCTTTCAGATGAATATTTCTGATTTTCTTCTTTCCCAGTGGGTTGTGGTGGGGGCAGGCGGGGGATGGTGATGCCTGGCTAAGAGCAGAGAGATGAGCATGATGACCCTGGCGGGTGTTCCCAACACCTCTCATCCCCTGGGCAGTGCCAGCAGCTGCAGACGGCCATCGCAGATGCAGAGCAGCGTGGGAACCTGGCGTTAAAGGATGCTCAGAAGAAGCTCGGGGACCTGGACACAGCCTTGCTCCAGGCCAAAGAAGACCTGGCCCGGCTATTGCGTGACTACCAGGCCCTCATGAACGTCAAGCTGGCCCTGGACGTGGAGATCGCCACTTACCGCAAGCTGCTGGAGAGCGAGGAGAGCAGGTGGTGTTCCCTCCTGCCCTGATTCCGAGGGCTTCCCTGCCTTGCCCTGTCAGGGAGCCCACGTAGTTGGCTCTGGTGCCGGAAGCAGGAGGATAAGAGAGGAGCCAGGGAGCTGGGCTCCTGACTCATCACCTAAGGGAGATTCTCCCACTTGTGTTCCCTGTTTCTGCTGCATATCTCCTTGGTCAGCACAACCATTCGTAATCCTTAAGGGGCCTGGCAGGACAACAGGAGTGAGGCTTCTTCTTCCAAGGAATCCACCAGATTCCACCACCAGTGGAAGCTTTGAAAAAAATTCATCATCTCTGTCTTTGGGGAGGGCATGATATATAGAGAAAGTCAACTTAGCCAGGAACCGGGCAGCTTTATTTTGGCATAGGCTTTATTTATCCTCCATCAGAGCAGGGGTGTTGTCCATGGCCCACATGGGGAGAAACAGAAGGGCAGAGGGAGGGCAGCATGGCTTGCTGCGGCTCTGATTTCTCTGCTGTCCTGGCTTTAGGCTCTGCTGGAAGGGCCCCCTGGCCCAGCGTGGCCACATGGGCATTCTTCTCGTGTCTTCTGGTCTTGTCATATGGGCCCTGGTTCTTGAGAGTTGACCAACTGAGTTAACCCACTGTAAAAGCAGAGAGAGGGAGGGAGAGGGACCACTGACCCTTCTGGCTTTTATTTTTCCCCCAGGATGTCTGGAGAATGTCCCAGTGCTGTCAGCATTTGTGAGTATTTTGCTGCCCTGCCCTGGGCTCAGCTCCTGTCCTCTGCCTAGTCCATTCAATCTGTCCTTGGCCAAAAGCACACATTTGAGCCCCTGGGAACAGGATCAAGGGGTCCCTCGAGAATGAGCTTCCTACCTGGCCTCTTTATCCATTTCTCATGGCTCCACTGCCTGATTTTGTTCCCACCCCTCACTGATTCCCAGAAGCCCCTTGGTCTTCTCCTAGGATGGCTGCCCTGCCTCACTCAGACCTTTTGTCTTGCAGCGATGACTGGCAACTCCACCACCGTGTGCGGAGGCGGTGCGGCTGGCTTTGGGGGTGGCATCTCCCTGGGTGGGAGTGGGGGCACTGGCAAAGGAGGCTTCAGCACCAGTGTGGGCTACAGCACGGTTAAGGGAGGACCCGTCTCTGCGGGCACCTCCATCCTGCGGAAGACCACCACGGTCAAGTCGTCCAGTCGGAGGTATTAGCTGCTGAGCTTTGCAAGCCGGGGCCCCTGCAGTCCTCTTCCGTCCCACTTACCCACCTCCGTTGCCTCCCACTCACCTCCTTAGGAGCAGGAACAGCCCCAGGACCACAGTTCCGGTGTATTTGCATGCCAGACCCTTTGCATGTGATCTGCATTTTGGGAAGGGCTTGACTCTACCCAGGTTTCTCCCTGGTTCTGAGATGGGATAGGAGAGGAGGTTAAAGCCACTAGCTTGAGTAATGTGTTTGGGTGACTTAGGGGTGACCTTTCGACTACTGAGAGGAGACTGGATTACTGAGGCCATCTCAGCTTCTTCCACCTTTTCTGTTCATCTGATCTGAGCTCAGAGTCAGCTGGTGGAGGAGGGGAAGTCAGGAGTGGTCCCCAAATGTCTTTCAACCTCCCCAGTCTCCCACCAAACACACCCCTCCCTAAATCTACCCACACCCACCTCCCCTGTTTGTGCCTATGATGTGTCTCAATAAATGGCAACTGCAGCTAGCTGTCTGTGGCTCCGGTCTGTTTTGCCTGGGGAACTGAAATTGTCAACCAATTAACAACTTCCTGGTGGTCGAGGCAGAGTAACCACATATTCACCATGACCCATTCATTATGCTGAAAGCACATTAGCTCAATACCATCACCACTTTAGGCCTCGGCTCTTACTCTCTCCTTTGCAGAACTTATAGAAAGCTGGAGGGAATATGTAAGTTGCTCAAGGCAGGACCCAGTTACTGAGCAGCTGCCTATCACCCAGTCCATCACCTGATGCTATTGAGCCCTCCACTCACTCTGTGGGGCAGGCAGCAGGATTGTTCAGTGGAGAGATCTTGGGCTTCAGAACTAGGCAGACTTGGGTTTAAATCTCAGCACTGCCACTTACTAGCAGTGTGACCTTGGGCAAGTTACTTAACCTCTCTGAGCCCCGGTTTTTTTCCTTTGTAAAAAGCAATGTGTGATGAGAGCATGTGTAAAGCATCTAGCTGACAAGAGTTGCTTCCTTTTGCTTTCCTTCTCCGTGGATTCTGGTTTCTCAGGTCACCTTGGAGTCAGATAATTTCTCTCTTAGCCCTCTCAACCAGTCATCAATAAAAGTTCACATTTATTAGACAATGGCAGAATACATATTCTTCTCAAGTGTACATGGAATATTTTCTAGGATAGATTACATATTAGGCCATAAAAGAAGTCTTAGCAAATTTAAGAAGTTTAAATCATACCATAGGAGAGGGAGGGAGCAAATGGAGGGATCATTTTACGAACTGTATAGATGTCTAACTAATGTACTGTATACTTGAAACTAATTTAAATAAATAAATTTAAAAAGCAATTTAAAAAATAAATAAATCATTTCACATATCTTTTATGGCCACAATAGTATGAAGACGGAAATCAGTAGCAGAAGAAAAACTAGAATATTCATGAATACATGGAAATTAAACAGCATTCTCTTGAGCAATCAATGCAATCAGGGAAAAAATTAAAAGAGATAAAAAATTTTCTTGAGACAAATAAATATAAAAACATGCACACACCAGAACTTATGAAATGCAGCAAAAGCAATTCTAAGAGGGAATTTTAGAGCTATAAACGTGTACATCAAAAAGATAGAATGACCTCAAATAAACAATCTAACTTTGTATCTCGAGGAACTAAAAAAAAAAAAAAAAAAAAAAGAATAAACTAAGCCCAAATTTAGCAGAAAGAAGAAAATAATAAAGATTAGAGCAGAAATAGAGAACAGAAAAACAATGGGAAAAGATTAATGAAACCAAGAGTTAGTCCTTCGAAAAGATAAAATTGAGAGAAGAAAAAAAAATGGCATAGATGATAGAGACTGTTTATTCCTCTGGTGGCCAAATCAAAGTTGTAACAGTAGCAAGGAGCAGCAGCAAGGAAAAATCACCTGGGGTGTAGATGAGCAAGACATACAGCTAGGGAAAAATCCAAGAAATTTCCCTGCAGTGGCAGAAGGATTTGTGAATTTCACTATAATAAATTTTGTCCTGAAAATTAAAAAAAAGCAAAGATAAACAAAATTGGCAGTTTTTAGCTGTACTAACCAAGAAAAATAGAGAGAGGACTTGTATCGACAAAATTATAAACAAAAGATCAGACATTACAACTGATACCACAGAATTATAAAGGATCAAAGAGTGTGCTATGAACAACTATATGCCAATAAACTGGACAACCTAGAAGAAATGAATAAACTCATGGAAACATACAATCTACTAAGACTAAATCAGGAAGAAATAGAAAATCTGAACGAACCTATTAGGTGTTGGGTAACCTCTGCTTGCACATGTCCAGGGTAGGCAACCAGGGAGGCTGCTCTCTACCCCTGGGAAGGTGAAGATCCAGTGCAAAGAGTGCTCCCCCCCCATCTAAGGAGTCCCTATCCTCTCACTGTCCTTCACTGGTCCCTTCTCGAAATGCTGACTGGTTCTTTTCTGTACACTGCATGATCCTCACGTTGTCTCTGGCTCCCTAAAGAGTGATTCAGGCACAGTGGGGCTGCTGAGGCTGAGTTACTGTGACTGAACTGGGCTAGAGCCTGGACCCGGCCAAAGAGGGCGGGGGTGCTTTCCCACACCGCACACCAGGTTTGGGGCTGAGAGTGAAAGACTTTGGGATCCTTATAATCCTAGGGCTGAATGGAAGGCTTGCCTCCCTCACCCAGAAAGGCCTCAGCTAACACACCCACCTGCTCCACACCCCTGTCAGCTGTTCATTTTTCTTGACAAAGTTTGTAACAGTTGCCAGATAAGGAAGGGTCATAGAGAACAATAGCAGAAGTTAAGGGGGTGAGGCCAGGACCAGCTTTTAGCTGTTGCTTCCAGGAAGAGTCATGCTGTCCAATCCCCAGTCTCTGGCCCAGGTAGACAGGAGGCATCTTTCCCATTTTCTGGGAAAGAAACTTTTCTCTTTGTCTTTATTACTTGTGGGCAAAAGCTCTCTTGAATAAGAAGCTCTTCTTATGTCTACCTTTGGTTTTCATGCTACAGTTTGAGGATTTTGTGAACTTCTGGCAATCCTGCTTAATAATAAAACCACAGAATATGGCTCTAAACTTGAACTTTCTTCCTGTTTGGTTTGGGTTTATTATAGGATTTGTAATTTGGTCAATTTAAATTTAGTTAATTGGAAGACTCAACACTGGCCCCTTGGGACAGTGTCATACCAACTGAGTACTTGTAAGATCAGGGCCACAAACCAAACAACCAATCATATGACGAGAGCAAGGACAGAAGGAGCAGAGACACCTCTGCAGAAAATGCAGTGAGCTGCTCAAGACCTTGTTGCTGTTCTGAGGGACCATAAGCTACGGGTCTTTATAAGTTTCCATATTTTTTTTTCTGCAGGTAATGTGTGGAATAGTCACCAATATAAAGCATTGTGGAAGTTAAGGTTATAAGATTTGAAGTCAGGACTAGCCTCCCACCTCCACCACTTCCTCGCTGTGTGATCTCAGGCAAGTTACATAACCTCTCTGAGCCTTAAGGTCTGTGACCCTAAACTGAGCACAGCAACACCTCTTTTTCAGGGTTGTTGGGAGGAATGGAGCTGTTATAAGACAAGCACCCAGTGTCTAGCACATAATGACAGCTCTAAATGAGAGTCCCTTCTACCTGAGAAGCACTGTGGTTTTCCTTCATCTTACTTTTTGTCTCTGGGAGAGTGGCTACCTCAATTTAGAGTTATCTTCACAGAAAGTACCTCAGTCTTGGCCCTGCGGTTCAGGTGCCCCACAGGCACAAAATAAGACTCATCGTGTATCATGTATTAATTCCTCCTAAATCTCTCCCAGCCCCACTTGCGTTTTGTTCTGGGCACTGGACATAAGCAGACACACCTCTAGGTACACATCATTTTCTCTCACTAGTGGAGTTCACAGCTATACACTATAAGACACAAAGGACAAATCATTGGCCCACCTTGGGGCTTCACCTCTGCGGATGCGATTCTTCCTCCCAGCCCATGAAAATCCCCTCAACCCCCAGGGACAGCTAGGGGGAAGCTGCAGTTCTCATCTGCTTTTGCAGCTGCAGCCCCAGAGAACTGGGGTAGCTCTACCTTCCCTTCCAGCTGGCCACTCCTGGGGTCACTGTGGAAATTGGTAGACTCTGGGTTGCTAGGGCCCTCAGAGCCCCTTCGACTGGATCCGTTGGTTTAGTCAGGTTTGTTCCGGTGCCCAGTTCTAGATTGGCCTCGGCACAAATTGGAACTGATTTCATACTAGATGGGATGGTGTGGGCGAGGGGCCTGGGAGTGCAGAGCCTTGGGGACCAGACTAATGTGGGATCAAGTCCCAGCTCCACCACAGGCGCCTGTGTGACTCAAGGGCTACTTTATCCCCCTGAGGTTCCAGGTTTCCATTTGCAGGCAGGGCTAATGATACCTACCTCACAGAGCTTGAGGAGGATTCAATGATCTCATGCATATAAGGTCCTGCACAGTGCCGGGCACAAAGTTGGTACTCACTAAAAACTCATCGAAAGGATGAGTGAATGTTCAATCCCATTCCTTATCGGAGATGGTCCTGGCTCTAGAATGCTTGCTCACTACAGGTCGATGGACTGCCCCTTGGGCTTTCTTCAGTGGACCTTGGATGAAACCCAGGGGCCTCCTGTCCTCACTGCCACGGCTTTTCCACCCACTCTCCATGGCGTAGAGGGCAGGTCAGGGAGAGCTCAGCAAAGGCCGAGATATATGAGACAGAGGGTGAGGTGCAGATCGTGGGTAGAGGTAAGAGGAGGGTAGGAAGAGGGGATGAAGGTGGAGGTGGGGAATGGAGGAGCTGTCGGAGGAGACAGTAACCCAGCTTTCCCTGTAACCCAGGAACCCAACCCCCAAGGTCTGGGTTCCCTGACCTCTTCTTACCCCACAGGCCCTGCCCTGTCCCTTTGCATGGAGAGAGATATCCTTTGCATGGCCAGCTTTCATTCGGTCACAGTCAGCTTGGTCTATGGGAATTATCCAGGCCCTGGTCACTGCTGCTCCCCAGATTTGGACGAGCAGTCTCATGAGGGGTTGATTAAACAGAGGAGTGGGATGCAGATTTATCTAATTTCTCCTTGTGAGTGACAATGGCAAATCCTGGCAAGAAAAAGAATAAAAGCCTACTGACCTACTATGTGGCAGGCACTGTAGTACAATGTCTTATTATCTATGAGACAGGTGTCCATTTTATGGATGAGAAGATGGGTTGAATGAGTTTAGAGAGGTTAGTTGCTCAAGACTGCACGGCTAATTAGTGGCAACAGGTGGCATTTGAACATAGATCTGTTGCACTCAGTGCAGAAGAATTTAAATTAGGGCTTAAAGATAATGCATTTTTGAAAACATTGCTCTGAGAAGGTGCGCATAGGTTTCACCATTCTGCCAAAGGGGTCCCCAGCACCAAAAAGTTACAAAGTCCTGCCTTGACTGTTGGGACCATTATGGGAAAACAGGACAGGCTCTGTCCTGGTGGAGGCAAGCACAGAACTGGGCAGCAAATGGAGCAGCAGGGTGCACACAATGAGGACCCAGCATGGAGAACATTGATCTAGAATCCTGCAAACAGAGACCTGAACAGAGGCTGAGAAGGAACATGAGGCCAGAGGCCTCAAGGCAGAGTTATCTCTATTCCGTCCCTAACTCCACACCTGGCATGTATAGTCTCAGTAATTGTGTGTCAAGTTGAGGTGAGTCTTGATCTGGGTTTGGAAGTCTGTAAGGCTGAAATATGGATTTCCCCATTTGTATGTGTATTTGGGGCCAAGTGCACATGGAGGAATAATGATGGCAATAATAACAAATATATGTGCAGCTTCTGACAGTTTACAAAGTACTTCATTAACTGTAATCTCACTGTATCTCAAGAGAAGGTAAAAGTAAATATTTGTGTTACTTCCAATTTACAAGTGAAGCAACTAAGCTTCAGAGAGCGACTTGCTCCAGGTATGCCGAGCTAGTAAGGGCAGGCTGCGCACTAGAACCCGTGCCGTTAGTTTCCAAATTCTGTGCGCGAATAAATGGGCAATGAGTTGTCTTGTCTGGAGCAGGGAGGCTGATTGGGAGGATGGAGAGATATAAGTGTAGTGGGTGGGGGATCTGAAGGGCTGGGCCAGGCAGGGCCTCTGACACAGGAGGCCCTGGGGCACTGATGCAGGTTCTCCTGGAGGGGAGTGTTGGGATCCAGTAAACAGTGCCCTCCAAATGACTTCTTGTAGGTGTGTTTAGTGACATGCTCAGCAGGTAAGAGAAGGATGGGCTGGTGCCAAAGGCCAAGCCCAGAGATGTTTCAGATTTTTCCCTTTATGCCCCTGCAACCAAGCCCTGCTGCTCCAGCACATATAAGAGACCCAGGCTAAGGCCGTGACAGTCACTGGGCTGGCCTCTCGTGCTTCTCTCCGACAACTCCGAGCTCGCTTTCCTCTCTCCAGCCATGATTTCCAGACAGCAGCGTGTCCGAGGCGGGTCCCAGGGCTTTAGCTGTAGCTCGGCCGTCGTAGGTGGGGGCAAACGGGCTGCTTTCAGCTCAGCCTCTGTGTCTGGGGGTGCGGGCCGCTGCTCCTCTGGGGGCTTTGGCAGCAGGAGCCTCTACAACCTCGGGGGGAACAAGAGCATCTCCATCAGCATGGCTGGATGCCGGCAAGGTGCTGGTTTTGGGGCTGCTGGAGGTTTTGGGGCTGGCAGTTTTGGTGCTGGTTTCGGCACCGGCAGCTTTGGAGGTGGATTCGGAGGCTCCTTCAATGGACGGGGTGGTTCTAGCTACCCCGTCTGCCCTGCTGGGGGGATTCAGGAGGTCACCATCAACCAGAGCCTGCTGACCCCACTCCATGTGGAGATCGACCCCGAGATCCAGAAGGTCCGGACTGAGGAGCGGGAGCAGATCAAGACCCTCAACAACAAGTTTGCCTCCTTCATAGACAAGGTGAGCCATCCCTTTGGCCTGACCAGGTGGTGGAAGCCAGAATTCCTGAGTCCTGGCATTTTGGTCCTGAGTCTGCCATAGGAAATTCACTGAACTACTCTGGGCCTCCGTTTTCTAGTTGTTAAAGGGGTGTCAGTATTTTGAATCTGTTTTGTCCCATGGCTGGTGGGAAGATAGTCTGTCAAAGCAGTTCAGTATTTGGAGTTTTCAGGTGCTCTATGTGATACTTGGCTAATCATTCAACTTTTCTGGGTCCAGTTGGCCCAGTTAGACAGTAGGTTCATTGTTTCCCTGCTTTTTCTCAGATTTTGGTTTCAGAAATAAAGAGTTAATAATTTAATAATTAAGTAATAACGAATCGTTAATAATATTATAGTTAATAAAATAATTTTACTGTCACTTCTATTGTTGGAGCAGAAGAAAACCAGGCTGGTTTCCCAAATGAAAAAGGAACTGACTCAAATGGCAGAATCTAGATCCTGACAAGACCTTGTAAGGTCACTGCTTTCATCCTCTTGACTCTGGGTAAAATTGCTTATTTGAGTCTCTTAGAAGAGACGAGAGGATGGGTCTCCCCTTTTTTTTTTGTTGTCCAACTTCCTTTTCCACACAGGTTTAGAGGTTCAAGTCCTCAAGCTTAATTACAACCAAATATGTTGGATGATAGCAAGCAGATCAGCCTTAGACAGCTGAGTCATCCAGTGATTAATGACCGAATGGATGAGTAGCATATTTGGTCAAGGATGCCCTGATGCTCTGTGCATTGAAGTCTTAGCTTTCTTAGATGTATGGGGCAAAAATGAGCAATTTTGGACTAGATTGGGTGGGAATGTTTGCTCTTCTTGCTAGTTCGAAGAGACCTGTGGTAGCTTAAAGAGGCTTTATTGTGACTCTAGGATGTGAAGATATAAAAGCAAGACCAAGGGTTTGGTGCTTCCTTGTGTCATCTCACGTTTCGGGTTCAGACTATGATCAGTTACCCTTACTTGCTTTTATTTTGATTCTGAAGCACATAAAGTGGAACGGTCATGCTAAGCTGCTACCTTGATTTATCTGGCTAGATCTTTTCATAGAGAGAGGAAAAGTTCTGGGAAGTCCTTTTGCAGAATTGAGTCTAGCTAAGGCTCAGAGTATGTCTAGGCTTTGATTTTAATTAACTATACGCGATTGTGCACAGGTTCACAGGGACACACCAGGTCCAGTTATAAGTAAGTGTATTTAAAAAATCTGCAGTGAATTTATAATTTCTTTGCCATGGATCAGGATCACTTTGAATGTAGGCCCTCGGACTGGTTGTATCTCCTATTTTTGTTTTATGTTATTATTTCATAGAAGTTCAGTGTTCCTCTCAACATTTCCTCCAGGGCCTCTGGATCTCTGTAGGGAAAGCTGGTCTTGCTGCATGGTCAGGCCCTGCTGCTCTGGCTGTGCTCTGTTCACCATGACCCACATGGCCCATTTGTTGCTATGGACTCCCAAGTGGGGCCACCATGTTGACCCCAGTGGATGATTCCTGGAATTGCCACATATTAGCCCTAGTTGGATGGCTATTGGGCCACCTGGTTGGCTTGGATTGATAGGGTTGGTGTTGGCCTTGGCCAGCCCTCCTGCTAAAGCTTCAAGCCTTCATCAATTGGCCTGTACCTTTTTAAACACAGGTGAGGTTCTTGGAGCAACAGAATAAGGTCCTGGAGACCAAGTGGAACCTCCTCCAGCAGCAGACGACCACCACATCCAGCAAAAACCTGGAGCCCTTCTTTGAGGCCTACCTCAGTGCCCTGAGGAAGCAATTGGATGCCTTGGTCAATGACAAAGGCCGCCTGCAGTCTGAGCTGAAGACCATGCAGGACAGTGTGGAGGACTTCAAGGCCAAGTATGTGAGGAAGAAAGAGGGGATGCCATCTGACAAATCTACTCAGCCATGCCCCAGGATCCCTGGGCTCTTCTCCATTTAGAATCCCAGGCTCTGAAGATATTCCAAAGGGGTTAGGAAGGTCCTCTAGTCTGACATCTCTATGTCACATTTCAATGGGGGTGAAGTTTAGTAATCCTAAATTGTCCCAAACATAAAATGAATGATACATTCAGGGAGCTGGGCTTGCTTGCCATATGTCAACAAGATTAGAAATCAAACAGATGAAAAGTGCTATAGCATAGTCAGAAGAATATAGGTTGTAGAGATAGGTAGATCTGGTTTGAATACTGATTCTTCCACTTACTAGCTGTGTGATCTTGGGTAACCTGCTTAACCTCTCTAAACCTCAGTTTTTTTCATACTTAAAATAGGGATAATAGTCCTACCTTATAGGTTGATAATTAAATGAAATTAAATGAGGTAGAGAAAGCAGGTAGCATAGTGCTGGACATATAATGAACATTTGATCCATAGCTCTTATATACTCACTCTGGGGTGGAGCTGAGAAGATACCAACCCTCTCTCTCAATTCACTCTCACATGAAACAAAAAGAATTTCACCCCCCAAATGGCCCAAAGGACAGCGCTTCTATGGAAATAAAATCAACCAGATCTTTGCTGGTTCTCCTCACATCTTATCTCTTGAAAACAGTCTTTTTAAAGTTTAGTTTTCACTTCTCTGAATAAATCAGGGTTTAGTTTGGTAACTCATACATGGTCATTATTCAATAAATGTAAGTTGAATGAATATCTGTATGAACATGGGAAATGTAGCCAGTTAGCTGGATATTTCTAAATAGATGTTTGAAAAGCAGCATCAGAGAGCTGAGAAACACTGGTTCACTGTGGGACTTTTGTCTTTTCCTTCCCATCCCCACCCCCAGGTATGAAGATGAGATCAACAAACGCACAGCTGCCGAGAATGACTTTGTGGTGCTCAAGAAGGTAAGAGATGAAGGAGGGCAGGAAGTGCAGCAAGGGCACTCTTCTCTCGGGAGCAGTCTTAGCAGGAATCATGGCATGGGTCCATCTCTGCCTCATCTCCACCCCACTTAGTACTATCCAGATCCAACTGAACCAGGTCCTAAGGAATTAAGGCTGGGAAAAAAATTCCATTTGGATAATTAACTCTCATGTCTTCAGGTGGCTTTAGCAGAATATGTCAAATGATTACTCTCTCGATGCTGCACCTGGAGCTGAGAAGCCTTTCCTAAATGCTGCTGAGAACACCTTTGTGTGTCACTTAACATCCCCTGCCCCTGTTGTAATTCCTGTACCTTGTCTCTTATCCCTCCTCCTCTGGCACAGGATGTGGATGCTGCCTACATGAACAAGGTGGAGTTGGAGGCCAAGGTGGACGCCCTTAACGATGAGATCAACTTCCTGAGAGTCCTCTATGCTGCGGTGAGAATTCCATCCCCTGCCACATCCAGGGAAGGAAATCCTCCGCCTATGAGGCTGCTGGTTGGAGTTCACAGTTCTTTGGAAAGATTCTAGCTCCTTTACTTCAGGGCAGAGGGCTCTCTGTAAGGCCACGAATAGGTCCTTAAAACCAGATGCTCTCTTAGAAGAGATGAATAGATTGGAAGACTGCATAGGATAGAATTTATTGCCACTTAACATTTCTCTAGTGAAGTGGACACATTCCATCTCCTTCCACCCATTGAACTGGATGCTCACTGACATGGATTGTCTTTAGTTCCCAGGGAGCAGCGAGTTCCCCGGAGTAGAGGACTATGTGCATTGCTTTTCTGTCTTGAGATGTCACCAACCACTTGATTTCCACATAGAAATTTGCCCATCCTCCCCCTCCCTACACAACTGGGAAAGCCAACTCTGCTTCCATCTAAGCTTGTAGCAGATTTCTTGTGTCAGAGATTAGAGAGGACTATACAGGGGGCCTGATGTGAAAATTTTTTCCACAGGAGCTGTCTCAAATGCAGAACCATGTCAGTGACACATCCGTGGTCCTGTCCATGGACAACAACCGGGACCTGGACCTGGACAGTATCATCGCTGAGGTCCGTGCCCAGTATGAGGAGATCGCCCAGAAGAGCAAGGCTGAGGCTGAGGCCCTGTACCAGATCAAGGTGGGTGCTGGGGATCGCTCAGGAGTTGGGTGTGGCTTTGGGGAGCTCTTCTTTTGATGTCTGTGAGCAGGCAATCATGAGCTCGTGCCCAAGAGAAGTCAGAGATAAATTGATTCTTCTAGGCATTATTTATTCTGGCCCGATTTGGGATTATTTGACATTTTGTATTATCCTTGCTACCTGTGGCTATTCTTACTGAGTCGACTTAAGAATAGGCCCGACCCAAACATCCCTGACCCCTGATTTTCTATGTCTCCTTAGGTCCAGCAGCTCCAGACCTCAGTTGACCAATATGGGACAACCTGAAGAGCACCAAGAGTGAGATTGCAGAACTCAACAGAATGATCCAGAGGCTGCGGGCTGAGATTGAGAATGTCAAGAAGCAGGTAGGCGTCTCTCTTCCAGACACAGTACGGGGCCAGGGTCCTAAGGCAGACACCTCCACAGCAGAAAAGCAGGTAAGACTTCAGGCCAGAAGATCCTGAGCATGTCCACAGGGAATTTGTAGCTCTTTGCATAAGTCATACCCAGATCTTTTAGCAATATACCGTTTAACATGATGTACCACCCCATGTTATAAGGCTTTTTCATCTTTTTCATAGGATTTTGCTCATCTTTATTTAATCAATCTGATTAGGGCATTGGTAGGCTTTTGCTGGAGTAGATGACATGCATAAGAATCAGAGAAGGTGGGGAGAAGGACAGGCAGAACCCTGAAATCTTAACTCATGCAAAGCTCCTACAGGAGAAGGGACAGATGCATAGGTCTTGACAGCAGGATGCTGATGATTGCCTACTCATGCCCTTGTCTACAGTGCCAGACTCTGCAGTCCTCTGTGGCTGACGCTGAGCAGCGTGGGGATGTAGCCCTGAAAGATGCCTTTAGCAAGCGTGCAGAGCTGGAAGCTGCTCTGAAGAAGGCCAAGGAGGAGCTAACCCGGATGCTGCGTGACTACCAGGAGCTCATGAGCGTGAAGCTGGCCTGGACATCGAGATCGCCACGTACCGCAAGCTGCTGGAGGCGAGGAGTTCGGTGAGGAGGGGAGGGCAGGGTGGTAACATGACGAGTGAGAGGTCTGGAACCAGGGAAGGTCCAGGGCACTTTGCTGGGCACTTGCTTCAATGCTGCACTGGTGCATTATGAACCAGGACAGTGTTAGATAACAGGTTCACAATCAGGCCTTAAATTCGGCTGCCTAAAGATGGGAAAGATCCTTGGCACTGCTGATAGAATGAAGTATGGTTCTGGGCTCTGCTGTGGCTCACTGCTCTTTCTCTTCCCCACAGGATGTCTGGAGAATGCCAGAATGCTGTGAGCATCTGTAAGTGTCCATTTGTTCCCTGGTTTGAGCTGTGACTCCTGGTTGCTGGCATTGTAGAAATAACCGTGTCGTTTCCTCTCTCCCACAGCTGTGGTCAGCGGTGCCACCAGTGCAGGAGGCATTGGCGGAGGATTAGGAAGCTGCTCCGGGTTGGCCTGGCGGCGGCTTTGGTTCTGGCTCTGGAAGTGGTTATGGGTTTGGTAGTGGTGTCTGTGGCAATTCCAGCAACAAGATCATCTCTGGCGCTACCCTAACCAAGAGATCTCACCGACAGACGAAATGAGGACCCTGCAGTCCCCTAAGCCTACCTGGGCCCAGCCCTGGTGTCTCTGCGCTTCCTTCACTTCTGCCTGCACCTCCCCTTCTGGAGCTCATCTTCCCAGTGTCACCTCAGTGCCAGGGAGTGGACTCTGTCCTCTTGGAGTTTGGTAGCTTCTTCTCAGTGTAGGCTTGGTGACTCACCTGGAATGGGAGGTGTGGCAACTGACCCTTCAACCCGCATGGACAGAGGAGGCACAACTAGGAGCATCACGTCCAGAATCATCGGGGTCACATATGTCCCCTCCCAACCCAGTGCCATCTCCTATCAGGACTGACTCCCCAATCACTTGGCAGCAACTGGCCCTGTGTGGTCAGGACACGAACCATTCAGTGTCCCATCCAACTTTTCTCCTTCCCTCTATCCATTTTCGGGTGAATTTTCAATAAAAATGCTTTTGTCATTCACTCTGAGCAATTTTCTTCTTCGCTGGGGAGAAGTCTCCTGAACTCAAAGGAAAGCAAAGAAGGGGCCTGAGGGGTCTGCCTGTATCGATCAAAGTCATCAGCTAGTTTCTCAGGTCTCTTCATCTAAATACCCAGATTATTGAGGGAGAGGCACAGTGTGTGGAGCCTGAAGGCGGCCTGCAGAACAGGGCACAGACTCAAAACAACTAAAAATTATATAAAGATCACCAGCTGTAGGCAGTCTGGGCTGAGCCTGTAATGAACCTGGGGGAAGGTTTCAACTCTGAAGGTGTGGGGTGTAGAGCAGGTAGGAAAAGAGGCAGTCATGGGTCTCTACTGAAAATATAACAAGGGGTTATGGAGCCTATGGGGTGTTATACTCAATATCTAACAAGACTTCCCTACTTATGAAATTCCATGCACTGGACTAAATCTCATGGGACCAGTGAGGCTTTTAGGAACTTGTTTCAAGAATCAACAAGGTCACAATTATTGGAACGAGATGAGAAAGCCTGTCACCCTCAGTGAGCTTTGCTGTGCTTACTTCCCTAGCTCCTCAGGTGATTGTGGCTGGGAGTCCCTAGGTGGTAGGGGAGCAGGGGAGGTGAGGCGGGTCTTCTGGGCAGTATAGGTGAAGCTGCCTGATTGAGGCCAGCCCTGGAGCTTCTGGTTGGTTAAAGGCAGAATGGGGGTTAGGATAGTCAGAGGTGGGGTCTGAGTATAGCCTTTGTGGATACCTTGTTTCTATACTAAATCAATTCCAAGATACCTGGAGATCATAATCTTTCCTTCTCCAGAGAAAGACTGCACAGCTCCCCATGCGCAGTCTGACCTAAAAACTTCCTACTGCAGATGTTGAATATGCTCATTCCCTTGGCCACCCAATTGGTGCCTGGCACCCTTCACTGCTAGGGAGTTCATTCATACTCCAAACATTCCAGTGCAGTGCCCATGGGGCCCTGATTGTGTGTAGACAGAAGGCACACAGTTTGCCCAAGGCCAGTCTCTGCCCACAGGGCCTTCATGTGGAACTGGAGGCAAGCTCAGGGTAGCAGGGTGGAATGGAGAAGGGTTAATCTTGGGGCCTTGGGATTCCGGGCTGGGGCCTTTTGCCAGGAACAGCCACTCCCTGGGCAGGACTCTTTGGTCCTTCACAAGCCCCACCCTAATCTCCTCATTGTCTTTGAGCTCACACCAAGTGTCAGAGCAGGAAGTCTTTGACTTTTCCCACCACTGCACTCCTCCCCTGAGAAAATGCTGGACTTGCTCTTTTCTGAGTTTCTGGGTGCCCAGAAGGAGTCAAGGGTTGGAAGAAGGGGAGCGGTTTCTCACGTTCACCCACCAGGAAGTTGCAGGTTGTGAGGGGCCACACTGAGAGGCTGGGATGGTGGTGGTGGTTCTTGGGCAGGTTAAGGAATTTCTCATGCCCTCTGAGTGAGCAAAATGCCAGCCTGAGTGGCACTGCTGTCACCAGGGCCTTTTTAGTTGAATTTGATGATTTACACGCAAAGTCAGGTTGTAGATTATAATATACAAGTATATCTTAGAATAAACATGTTCGCATTTGTAGGCAAGCAAATTTATATTTATATTCTTGTATTTACATTCTTGTATTATTAATACAAGAAGAGTTCCATACAGAAAGGAGAAAAAAAACATTCATGTTGCCCTCTACTTCAGAACAGTCCAAGGGAGTGGATCCTGGCCTTGGGCCATAGGTTTGAAGCTGGCCGACTAATCAAAGGAATATTTGGGAGAAAATCCACTTCTGAGATAATTGGCACCACCCTTCTCTCAGATTCTATGAATTGGATTCTGGCCAGCTCTTTGTGTTCAGGGGAACTGTGGAGACACAGTTTGCATTCCCTGCCTTTTGGGAGGCCCACACTCTTCCACCTGCAATGCTTTACCTTAAGGTGTGCTAAAATCACTTCTCACATCATAATTTCCAACCATGGGTTGGCAAATCTTAACCTTAATTTGTTTGGTTTGTCTGCCCAGCTCTCCAAGCTTTGACTTCTAGCCCTGACTGCAACCTTATCCTTGGTTTGGCTCAGGCCCCTGGCCCCCAGGCAATGACCACATTCGCATAGATCCCTCCTCCTTTATCCAGACCTTCTGCTCTGGGTTCAGCACTCTCAGTTTCAAACAATTCTTGCTCCCACTTTTGAAGTCTCCCTTGCTTGTTGCTGGTATAACCAGGAGGACATAGCAAAGAGCTGATATTAGTGTTGCCCCATGTGGATTTCGGTTGAGATTACTGTTGGGACTCAGGCTTTGGATTCTAAGACCAGAGGACCTCAGAATAAGGCATGTCCACTACCATGGCTAGGGTGGATGGTCAAGGTTTGTGAGACAGCTAACTAGAGAAATAATTGAGGCAGCTGTGTCCCCTTTGTGATTCCTCAGGGCATGGTACTAGTGGGCCAGCCTAGGACAAAGGGAGGGGCAGGCTGAGGGACGAAACCATTTTAGTCCCTGCTCCATATTTTCACTGTATTGAAGGTAGGGACCAAACAGTCATCTTTTTATCCCATGAAGAAAAAATTGAGAGGGTTGGGCCATGGCCATGAGGCATCTTGGTGGTGGTAGAAGCCCCAGGACTCTGGCTCATTGCCGCCCATGGTATCCTGGTTGACTCGAGTGAAGGTAAAATTGTTCAGCATCTGCAGTTTTTTTAATTGAAGTGTTGTGGATTTGATCCTCAAGAATTCTAAGATGGTTAAAGATAGAGAGATGAACTAGGAAGAAAGAGTTTTATTGCTATTTGCCAGTCACTTACCTACCATCTACTGTCCCTCTACTGACCCACCCATTCATTAGCTAATGCCTTTGAATTCTTGGGGCAGGAATCATGCTTTATTTATTTTGATATGTCAGAGCCACTGTGCTTGACACTAGTAGACATTTCAGAAATGTTGGTTGAGTAAATGAACAAATATTTATGGAGTGCCTAGTCTGTTTTAGGCAATGCTACAATAAGAATTAGACTTTGCTTTCAAGGAATTTTTAATTTAGATGATAATGTCTAGAACAACATACACATAAATACCTCAGTAACCAGATAGACAGAAAAATGCTCTTGGGGGTTACAAACAAAGGCTATGGAAGTTCATACTTCTAGTCTTGGATGCATGAGGGAGTTGGCAATCACAGGAGGCTTCATGCAGGAGGTGGCATTTAAGTGGGGCCTTGAAGGACAGGTAGGCCTGGGTGCTAGAGATGGGGGGAAGTGATCTGATAGTGGGCAGGATTCTAATCTCTTCTAAGAGGAAGTCCTTTCTTCCAAGACCCTCCCTGGAGTGGCTCCACCCTACTGGCTCACCTTGTTGCTCTGTCACCCGCAGGCCTCCTTGGGCCTCACTCCCTTCCCTATGTGGTGTCCTGAGGTGCTGCAGTATTTCCTTCATCATACTGGGAGCTCCTCTGTCTGCAAATTCACTGCCTACGAGCTTCAGCTCCACAAGCATCACAGTGGACTCCTCATCCTTGAGGAGGATATAATTCAATGTGACTATGTGTATGTGAGTGTGGGAAGTGTTGGGGAGGCAGACACGTTAAGTACAGATTTTCTATACTTTCAGGACAGTGTTAGAATGAAAGTAGATGTAAACACTGAGGCTCTTGAAGACCAAGGGAAAAGCATCTTTTGCCTAGTGATTCAAGGGAGGCTCCCTAGAGGAAGTGACACCTGAGATAAATTCTGAAGCCTGAAAAGGAGTCAGCCTGGTATCGAGTGTGTGGACTTGGAGTTGAGGTGAGAGGTGCAGAGAAGGGTTCTCTAGGCAGTAAGAATATCAGAGTGAAGATAGGGAAGTGTGGCACCATGCAGTATGAGTAGGAACCCAATGCAGCTTAGCATCCCTTAAGACTAAGGTCAGGGAGTGGTGGGAGGGAACACTGGAGAAGTAGGTCAAGGCCAGGCTGTGGAGGACCAAGGCTTGGGCCATTTGGTTCAATTTGTTTGGAGCTTGGGTTCCATGTTCCAAGACTGGACAAGCTCAGAATGAGGTGTACAGGAGAGATGAAGCTCTGGAAGAGATAGGGAGGGGACTCTGGGCTATATCTACTTTCAGGGTGTGGTCTTTAGGCCCATGACAAGCTTTGGACTTATTTCTGGGAACTGCCCCATTGACACCTTACTCCCCTTCCACAGAGCCAGAGCTATAATGCTAAGCCTTGCAACTGCTCTGCCTCCTTTCCATCTTGTTTACTATGAGGAAATGTTCCCAGGGACTGAGAGGTTCGTTGTCACTCCTTTGTCGCCTGGCAGAACCCTCTCCCTTACAATGAAATTCATTCCTTCAATATTTGTTGCATACGTTCCATACACTAGGGGCCATGAATCACTGTTCTAAATCTCCTTAGACTACTTACACAGTATCTCATGGTCACTTTATTTCCTATCATGATCACATCCTCTGCTTTAAGTTCAACTGGAGTCCCTTAAATTCTCTAGTGGAGAGAGTGAGATCCATGCTTCTCAAATCATAGCACAGAAAAATAAGTTTACATGTCCTTGTCCCTGGGTTAAATGATCACTTAACAATCTTTTCCTCCTCCTTTTTTACCTTTCATATCAAGCAACTTATTTAATAACTTTCTAAGTTTTCTTGGGTATCTCCCAGCAAGGACAAGATGATCTCTGCTACTTCAACCTCTGGTTTGAGGAGACACACTGGACAAACACGATTCAGCACAACTATGGTGGTGAGCTCCTATCTTCAAAAGAATCTCATATAAATAAAGGCTTACTCAGAGTGAATCTCACCTTCAGTTTTATTGTCCTGCTCATCTCCTCTGTAATGCTTTGTGGCCACTGTTCTTTCAGTATATTCTTAGAGCAGGAAGCAGAAGTGAGTTGTTTAAAACCAGAAGGTAAGGAAGGTGGAGTGGTCTCAACACATTCCCCCTTGATCCCTATGGTCTATCCCCACACAGCAGCCAGATTCATCCTTTTATAAGTCAGCTTGTGTCTCACCTTTGCTGAAATTTTTAAGGGCTTCACCTCTCAGAGTAAAAACTGGCTTCATTTAGCATCTCAGCCTCATCCCAGCTGCTCCAGACCTCATCTCTGATGCTTTTCCTTTTCCCTCATCTGCTTCAGCTGTGCTGGCCCCATGCTGTGCCTCAAACACGTCCCACACTCCTGCCTCAGGGCCTTTGCACTTGTAGTTCCCTTGGCCCAGGGCACCCTTTGCTCAGATGTCTGCATGTAATGCTCCTTCACTGTATTCAGACATCTGCTCAGGTCCATCAAAGCCACCTCTTTGAAATAATACTTGCTGCATTTATTTCGTTTTCTTTTGTTGTTTGACATAACATGTTTTATTTGTTTATCGTCTGTCCACACGGGCATGTGAGTTGGAGGAGAGCAAGGACTTCATTGTTTTGTCCATTACTGCATTTCTGGTGCCTGGAACAGTACTTGGTAAATAGTAAGTGCTCAATAAGTATTCATTGCATGAATAGAGGAAGCCAGGGCAGGCTGATCAGGGCTGATGTTTTGCATCTGCGGAAGTAGGATATTAAGTCAAAAATATGATGAAGAAAACAAATGCTTGGTCATGTATCGATGTAGATGTGAACAAAACCAACTATCTCTGTGTCCTGATTTTATTTCATTTTTAAGTTTTATGCTGTGTCTTTGACCAAATTCCCTTAGCAAGGCATATCAAAGCCTTGTATTTCATGATTATCTGTGATGTTTAAAAAGTAGCCATAAATATTTTTTTAGTAATAGCCAGAATGGCATGACAACTGAGATAAATATCAAACTGGTAATAGTATCAATTATAAGCAATCATTTATCACAAGACCACCAGGAGATAAGTCTCCTAGTGCTACTGTATTCTTTGTCCCTTTGCCTTGTCAATCATTAGTACCAGAGTTATACTGTTAAAAAGTACTGTAACAAGGGTCTGGCGTGGAGAATCATCTGTTCAGAAGTGCTGGGTTGTTTTTTCTGTTCTGACCCACTTCCCGTAAGTATATTACCCTATAACAAATTCTGTTATATTCTACAGAATTCCTGCTTTGTTTTTTACTCTTAAGATACCTTCTTGTTATGGCGACCATTACATCTTTGCCTCACTGTCAGGCAGGAGAAATGAATTCATTGAATTAACCTGTGATTTTTCCAGAGCAACAGAAAAGGCCCTATTTTCATGTTAGGACAGAAGCACATGCCAAACTGACACCAAATGACAAACACAAAATAATAGCTAATGCTTCCTGAGTTCTATGTCCAGGTATCATTCTTAGTGTTTGCCATACATTATTTAATTCAGTTCTCACAACAAAGAGATTATTTTCATTTTCTCAGATGAGGGAAGTTGCCCAAGATCACACAAGTAAGTAAGAAGCAGAGTCAGGTCCACACTCAGACTGCCTGATTTTACATGGGAAAAAGCCCACATCTTGTCCTGTGCTCAGGATTGATATGAGCCAACAGTTAAGACAGGTATAGAATCTTAGCCTGCATTGAAAGAAGCACAGTGTTCACATCGCAGACAGTAATATATCTTAATTAGGCACTATGATTTTAAGAGATACATTCACAAAATAGAATGGAGAGTCCTGGAAACCATGTGTGCTGAAGTCTGGAGAGAAGCAAATGGTTGTTTTTAACCTGGAGAACAGCTTCTGGAGATTCAACAGGATTTTTTAATATCGAGAGAGCTGTCAGACGGCAAGCCAGAGAAGTTTGTGTGTGTATTGCCCTGGACGGCCAGAAGAGAGCAAATTCATTTCAGTTCAGATCACACCCATTGAAGGACTGCCACACAGAGGTAGATGGACACAAGGGCAAGAAGGATTTGCGGTGACAGCACTCAGAGGGGTACAGCACAGCCTGGAATCTCAGCAGGCGACAGTGAGCTCTGTGAAAGGGACAGAGCTGTCCAGCAGTGGAAGAGGCTTTTTAATGCAGTTTGTGACCCGAGGCTGAAAAACCTCGTTTAGGATGGCTGTTGCGTAACTGCAAGCATTCTGAGCATCCAGATGTGCACAATTCTCTGTAGATTGAAAAAGCAGCATGTCTTTCAGGTATATGTATTACCATTTCCAAATATATACAACTATAAGATTTATTTTAAAAAATACTGCTGAATTTGAAGTAAAAAGTATATTCTCAAAGAATATTGAAAGTATTGGTTTTGACATATGTGAAGGTCAATACAATTTTTGGTGTTAAAAGGGACCTTCGGTACAAATTAGTAGTGGATAGGTCATGGGGATAGGAGCACGGCATAGGAAACACAGATGACAATACGGTAATGGCTATGTGTATAGCCAGAGGGAAGACAGAGTAATTATTTCATAAATTACGTAAATGTCTAACCAATGTACATATATGGGTGTGTGTGTGTGTGTGTGTGTACACACACCCATATATATATATATAAAATATATAAAATATATATAAAATATATATATATAATATATATAAATATATATATATATATATATGGAGGATTGGGTGCCATGGTGATAATGGACAGGTGGGTGAGGCCTCTGCCAACCCAACTTTACTGATCCCATGAAGAGGAGTCAGGCTCCGACTGGAGCTGAAGACATTTAAGCTAGATCATGAAGACCTTCCTCCCGTCAGGGTGTTGCTTTGCTGGCCTGGTTAAGCCAGGAGATTTGGTGAATTACCTTCCACGGGGGATCTTAAAGAGTAGGAAAGGCTGAAGCAGGGGCCCGCTTCAAGGTAAAGTTGTGGACTGGACAGACTCCTGCCTTGCAGCATCCTGTGAGGCTCTGATTTGATACATTGCAACACAGGGACTCTTTTCTCCAGAGTACTGGAGTACTACGTATATAGTACTTAAGTATCTAACGGTACTTAAGATACTTAGTTAAGCTCCAAATAGTCCAGGTGTTAGGTGTGAGTGTAAGCCAATATCGTGTTTTCAAAATATTTTTTTGGGTTCTCCAAGTCCATATGGGCTGGACCATCTAGAACTTCAAATCGCTGGTTACTTCCTCGCCTTCCATTATCTGCATCATTCATGACTCTCCAATCAGAATTGACATTCTAATTCTGCTAATATACTTCCAAACTCTGGTTTGCTTCCTGTTTTCTTGTGGCGCAATGTCTTCTCCACAGTTCTAGCTACGGAATAAGACTAGATCAAACCTATCTTCTCATTCCTTCCACCACCTGCTGGGGAGGTCCCAGATCTAGGACTAGCTGATGACAATGGTGGGTGTGACTCTGCTTCCCCAAGATTCATCTCCAAGTGTTCCATCTAAAGGAATGACAAGAATCAGTGGGCTTTGGCAATGGCTGGTATCTGTCCTGGTCAGGGTACCTTGATTCACTATGAGTTCAAGAATTCCCATTACCCTGGACTTCGGGCCCCACACCTGCCCTCACAGCACCTGCAATGTAGCACTTAGTTTTACACAGTCATGTATTGTTTGGTTTGTTTAAATTGTGAGCTCTTTGAAAACCATTCTTTCTACATGGTGACCAAGAGATCCTCTGCTCAGTAAACACTCCTCATATTTGTTCACTGATTTCTATTTTTTGGCCTGGAAGCTGAGGCCTGCTTCCCTTCACCCCAAGTTGTGGAGTTGATATAATTTCTCTCTCTCTACCTCTAAGCTATATTCACTTCCCAATGTCCTCAATGGATAATTTAAAAATGGAAGCATCATTTTATATTGATTCTTTTAACAGATATTCAGGCTAAAATTCTCCATGTGACTTGCAAATAAAAATAGTTAAAAATAATGAGAAACACTAATTGAACACTAATTGTGCCCTAGGCACTTTTTAGGCATGGCAATGACTCTATGAGAGAGGTACATTAATAAATTAATTTTATAGATGAGAAAACTGAGGCACAGAGAGGCTAAAGAATTTGCTCATGGGCATGCAGTGACAAAGCTGAGATTTAAAAACTGGGTCTATATATATCCTAAACTAATATAATGTTGTATGTTAATTAAAAATAAATGATAAAAAACTGGGTCTATTTGGCTCCAAAATGCATACTCTTAAATATGGAGAGAAAAAAATATGGCTTAATTTTTGCGATATGTTTATTGAAACACTTAACAGAGATTTCATTCATCCAGTTCTATTTCTGTGGGATCCAGAGGGGCAGAGATGATTGACCATCTTTAATGGTTAATGACACTGATACATAAAGAATTTAAATAGCCTTGGTCATAGTTAGTCATAGGGAGGGGCTGGTCCAGCTCTGACTGGATTTGGTTCATTCTTTAAACTCTGGTTCCTCTGAGGGAACAAAGATGAGGAGGGTGTCTGTGTGGCCACTCTCTGGGCCTTGGGCTAATATCACATGCCATTAATCCTTGGGCAGCAGCTGTGGAAGAACAGGGCTGTAAGTAAGATATACTGGGAAGGAAATCCCAGTGCTAGGCAGGGGCATATTATGTGACCTCAAAAGCCCAGTCAACTTCAAGATGATTCTGTGATTGATTGTTTTTTGATACTGTGATTCTATCCCATTTTTTCTAGTGGGAAGGAGATGGCACTCAGTTTGCATGTGCAATTTCTTAAATCTGAACACGAAATTTTAGAGGTCTGGATTTGTCATGTTACGGTGATCTCAATTAGCTTGGGCTACCTCCTGTAGTGGTATCTGAACTAGCTTTTTACCAGTTTTATTTGGTTGTAATAAAGGCACAATTTATTAATTAATTCATCAACTGATTGATTAGTTGACTTATTCATTCAATCAGCCTTTATGAGCATCTATTATTGGCAAACCACAGCACTAAGAACCAAGAGATCCAGTGTATTATTAACAAGACCATAAATAAGCTCATGGAAAGTTGATGGCTTTATTCTGGAGAAGGGGCTAGGATGTCACATAGCCTAGGGGTAACAGATGGAGGATAGAAGGACAAAGTGGGAGAACCAGGCCACTGAAGAACCTTCACTTCCTCTGTATTTGGGCCATCCCAGCCCTGCCCAGTGATAGTTGAAAAATCCCCCGTTCTTTCCTCCTTTCCCCTCATTCTGAGGAGGCTCCTGCCAAGGCCACACAGGCCACACCCTTGGCAGGGCCCAGTGTGCAGCAGACAGATGGAAAAAGACCCGTCCTGGAGAGATAACAGACTGCCTTGGCAAACTCCAGAGCTGATCAGGAAGGCTTTCCTCTTGGACAAGCCAAGCCCAGTCCCTAAGCCTCTGAAAAACACCAGGCTGGCAGATTCTCAGGGTTTTGGAGTCAGACACCTATAGGAGTGCTGCCGGCTCTGCCAGGTCTGGCCTACTGAGGCTGGTGGCAGGACTGGGTAGTGAGTTCACATACCTCCCGGGAGCACGGCTCCTCAACCAGAGAGTGGCCCCTCAGGGGCCCTGCGTGTCTCATTCATGAGTCTCCAGTGCCTTACACAGTGCCTGGCATGAGTTAGGCAATCTGTTGATGTTTGTTGAATTGGTGGTAGAATTAATATAGTTTCTTGGAACTTGGGCTGAAAGCAGAGAAGTGGCAAAAATGTGGGGAGCAAGAAAGAAAGCCTTCGAGTTGCCCCAAGATGTGGGTTAGTGAGTAGTTTTGCTGGTAAGTTTTTAAAACGAACAAACATTTCATGTGTCGAATTTTGCTAATGTCTCATCAAAGTGCATAGGTGTTAACTGACCTTTTTCTCAGAAGACAAGTCATGAGGCCAAATGCTTCTGTCTGCTGAACTACAGCTTGAGATAGAGGGGAAACCCTGGAGGTAGAGTTGTGTTGGTTCTGGGCTTTGTTTCCAGAAAGGGAGGAAGAGAGGTCATCTCTTCATCCCCAAATCCAGCACAGAGCTGGGCACATGCTGGGCTCTCAATGACCCTGTGCTGACGGTGGAGTGAACTGTAACAACATTTCTACTGAGATATTTTTCCTGAGTCCTCGGCTGGGCTTCACTGTCTCTACCACTCAGAGGACCAGAACCTCCTGAATCCACCTTCCATTCCATCCTTCCCAGAGCTGAAGCTGGCTCTGGCAGGGCCAGGGGCACCAGGCAGACAGATGCTGCTGAGCACCTGATACAGATGAGTGTGCCTTCTGGGTCCTGTCAGACAAAGTGAAGAGGTGGCCATGCCCCAAGAATGGAGCAATGCCAGGCACCACCCCCTGTCAGGTGAGCCTGCCACCTTAGCATTTTTACCATTTCAGATTATTTTCAAGGTGTGTTTAGCAGCCTGGAACAAATTTATTGCCTTGGAGGCAAACCCAACCCATTACTTTTTGGGACTTAATTATCTCTCCCTCATTTGAGCCCAGCAACCTCCTAGATGTATATAAAGGGATTTTATTCTGCACAGGACTTCAGTTTCCTTCCATCTTCCTCCGACTCTAGGTGTCTTTGCTTCACTTGCATACTCTTCCTTTATTAAGTCTTCTCACCATGAACAGACAAGTCTGCAAGAAGTCCTTCAGTGGCGGGAGCCAGGGATTCTCCGGCCGCTCCGCCGTCGACTCCAGCAGCAGCAGAACGAGCTGCGTGGCCCGCTCTGGGGAGCAGGTGGAGGGGCCTGTGGCCTCCGGAGCGGAGCAGGTGGCTTTGGCAGTCGCAGCCTCTATAACCTGGGTGGCAACAAGAGCATCTCCATCAGTGTGGCTGGTGGCTCCCGGGCTGGCGGTTTTGGGGGAGGGCGTAGCAGCTGTGGCAGTGGCTTTGCGGGTGGCTATGGTGGTGGCTTTGGTGGTGGCTTTGGTGGTAGCAGAGGAATTGGAGGTGGCTTTGGAGGGGCTGGTGGCTTTGGAGGGGCCAGTGGCTTTGGAGGGGCCGGTGGCTTTGGTGGAGTTGGTGGCTTTGGAGGGCCAGGTGGCTTTGGTGGGCCTGGAGGCTTTGGGGCTGGTGGCTTCCCTGGGGGAATCCAGGAAGTGACTGTCAACCAGAGCCTCCTGCAGCCTCTCAATGTGGAGATCGACCCCCAGATTGGGCAAGTCAAGGCCCAGGAGCGGGAGCAGATCAAGACCCTCAACAATAAGTTTGCTTCCTTCATTGACAAGGTGATGAAACTTTGGTTGGGCCCTCATTCCTAGGCTGGGGGCTTTGAGTTTGACATTTTAGACACAGTGTTTAGGATCAATCTTGGATGGTCAAGGCTGGAGGCAGGGGTGGGGTTAGGCAGCATTCTAGGGCCTATGAAGATGTTCAAGGCCAATAAGCTCTTCCACATGATCATGTGATGGTCATGGACAATGGCCCTCTGTGTGGAACTGGACATCCCCAAGCCCTGCTTGTCTTACTCTCTGCTCAAGTCTCCCAATTATTGCCTTATCTAAGCCTAGGCTGGCAGAGCCGTCAGCGCATGGTAAGGGCCATGACCACTGTCAGGGAAGGGTCTGATGCAGAACTGCAGGCCTTTCAAATATAAGCTGCCCTCTGAGGCTTTCCAGGAGGCCTGTTCCTTTTATGACTCTGTGCCAAGCACAGGAGGAGGTTTATGCCTCAGAGAAAGAATTACGTGGAAGCTTAGTCCTATGGGGTTGTGGAGAAACTGGCAACATTGTCTACAGCCCTAATCAATCTTGTCAGAAAGAGAGGAGTGGTCGCTGACCTCCAGACCAGGAGAGGTGACACTAGCTGTCTTTATCCTGTCACGATGATTGTGGAATTTCAATCAGTATCAGGTCCCAGTGACTCACATCCTTGGAAGGACTGGAATGTTAGTGGAGCCTTAGAAGGAAAAGACCCTGCTAAGGTTTAAGTACATTTTTGCAGTCTACTGTATTTTTGGAAGTTAGATATAGTCACGAAATCCCAGGAACACTAGAGGTCATCTTTACTTCTTTGTCCAGGCACTAAATCCTTTTAGTTTCCTCGTCCATCTCTCCTCTTTCTGAAACTTTCTAAACCATGCTGCATCCTTAGCGGCCTGACCGAGGTGACTGTCTGACAGTATCCTCTTCAGCTATGGTAGAAGCCTATCTTCATATCCTTTCTAGGCCTTTGTGCTGTGGGATGGGGAGATACCGCCACCCTGTCCTACCTGAGCCGAGGCCCTTCCACTCCTCTGCTACAAGTGTTGCATGATGTTGCTTTACTCAATATACTGCAGGTGCGGTTCCTGGAGCAACAGAACAAGGTCCTGGAGACCAAATGGAACCTGCTCCAACAGCAGGGCACCAATTTCACCACAGGCACCAACAACCTTGAGCCTCTTTTTGAGAACTATATCAGTTCCCGGCGGAGCTACCTGGATAGCATTCTGGCGGAGAGAGGCTGTCTGGACTCAGAGCTGAGGAACATGCAGGACCTGGTAGAAGACTTCAAGAAGAAGTAAGTGGTAAGGGGCAGGAGTGGGCAGATGCCATGGGTCACCCTGCCTCGAAGTCCCAGCCTTTACTGCATTCTTCCTGCCTGCTGGGCACTTAGCCTATATTCCTCCCCTTATCTTCGTGGAGGACAGCTTGGTGTATTAGGTTCCACTTCACCTTCCTTCTCCAAGGATAGCCCTTTACAAATGAAACTGTGTCTAGCAGGATGAGCTTACAATTGAGGGAGCATTCTTCAGAAGCCAGATTGGAGAAGATCCTGGTTCTAGGGTCTGAAGGGTGCTGGGACAACTCATGGTGTGTGGCCCTACCATCTCAGTCTGCCATCCCAGGACTGAGAGGTTTCCCCAGGACATGGGACTTGCAATGCTAAAACTGGGACAGTCTGCCTGGACAAATCGGAATGGCTGGCTCTTCTAAGAGGGAGATAGTAAAAAGGATGTATTCATCTAAGAGGGGTGAGAGGGACAGAGGGTGGAAGAGATGACTGTTCAGAATTATAAACAGTGGTGTTAATGACTACCTCAAAACCCAAACTCAGCTAGTTCTTTTTAACTCTTACAGATATGAGGATGAAATCAATAAGCGTACAGCTGCTGAGAATGAATTTGTAACACTGAAGAAGGTAAGGGCTAGATGCGAGGTTCCTGGGGCTTGTAGATGCAGGTTTCCGGCTGGGTTGGGGGAAATCTCCTTATTACACTGCCATGGAGCTGCCAAGTTCAGGCAGTTGGGGCAAAAAGCAGAAGCCAGGTGTAACTTAGTTTGGAAAGGTCCCTAAATAAGTCAGCTCATTCGTTTTTAGTTTTTGAATAGGGTTGAACTTAAACCACCTCAATGAGATGCATATTACCCCTTCATGTGGAGACCAGCCTCAGACAAAGACCGATCAATCATCAGCCCTGGTCCTCCTGACTCTTCGCAGTTACAGTTTGTTGCTTGGTCTTTAGGGGAATATGGCCTTTATGCTTCTGTCTTTCTCAGGATGTGGATGCTGCCTACATGAACAAGGTGGAACTTCAGGCCAAGGTGGATGCTTTAATAGATGAGATCAACTTCCTGAGGACCTCTATGATATGGTGAGGGGGAGAGAGGGAGGGTGAGATGTTTTCAGATTTGAGGCTGAGGCATTTGTGTTAGGGCCTGGAAAGACTGAGCCTAGAGATAAACCCCCCTGTTGGGGTTCTGCAGGGTGGGCTGGGGGGCAGGGTGGGGCAGATCACATTCAAAGCTGAGTCAGTGAATGGGTCAGGAGTTTCTCTGGTCTGCGTGCTTATTTTAGAGGTTCCAAGTGTAAAGAGGATCCTCTGTGTTGGCAGGAGCTGTCCCAGATGCAGAGTCATGTCAGTGACACGTCCGTGGTCCTCTCCATGGACAACAACCGCTTGCCTGGACCTGGACAGCATCATTGCCGAGGTCAAGGCCCAATACGAGGAGATCGCCCAGAGGAGCAAGGCTGAGGCCGAGGCCCTGTACCACACCAAGGTGGGAGCTGGCACCTCTCAGGGGATCCACTGAAGGTCTCAGGGAGTCTGTGGCCTGTGGAACTCCTAGGTGATGCGTTTTAGTGTCACTGGACACACCCCCCTTCTACTCTCCGAAGACATACCTCTAATGGCTTTTAAGTTGCAGAAATGGCTTTTTAGTGCTGCCCTCTGGGGGAAGGTGGCTCCATTGTCCCCTGCCAGGCCACATGGACTGATTTTAGCTTGCTGGGGGACTGCAGGGGGGCGGGATCTTCTACGACAACAACTCAGGTGTTCTCTCCCCTGCTGCCTCAGAGGTGTCCCTGCTGACACCTACCTCTGTCATTTCAACCGCGCTTACTGAGCACCTCATGGTTGGATGGGTGATGTGAGGGAGGAAGAAACAAGTCAGGAAAAGCCAGGAACCTCCCATCTCCCTTTCTGTTCTCCAGCTGGGAGAGCTGCAGACCACAGCCGGCAGACATGGGGACGACCTGAAGAGCACAAAGAATGAGATCACGGAGCTCACCAGGATGATGCAGAGGCTGCGGGCCGAGATCGAGAATGTGAAGAAGCAGGTGGGATGGCAATAGATGCTGGGGCCTGGGCGGACCACTAAGGGTGGGGTGGAATCGCAGGACTCCTAGCTTGGGATGCACTTCTGGGGTCATCCCAGGCAGTATTTGCTTCCAGGGAGTTCAAAAAACCAAGCCAGTCTAGATAGTTGGTCATCCACAAGGGAAACAGCTCCATGGATGCAGATGAAATAGAGGGGCTAGTGAAGGGATGATGGTGACTGACTTTAAGAAGAGTGCTCTGGGATAATCTATTCTAAGACTCAGGCAAGCCCGGGACCCTCTTACTGGGCCCATCCTTTCTCCTCTCTCCCCCTGTTCCAGAATGCCAACCTTCAGACGGCCATTGCAGAAGCTGAGCAGCGTGGGGAGATGGCCCTCAAGGATGCCAATGCCAAGCTCCAAGAGCTGCAGGCTGCCCTACAGCAGGCCAAGGATGATCTGGCCCGGCTGCTGCGTGACTACCAGGAGCTGATGAATGTCAAGCTGGCCCTGGACGTGGAGATCGCCACCTACCGCAAGCTGCTGGAGGGCGAGGAGTGCAGGTGGGTCTCCAGTTCCAGCTCCCCATCTCCCCTGCTGCTGGGGGCCAGATAAGTGACCACATAAATGGGAATGGAGGCCTGCTGTATAGAGAGAATCTCTCACCTTCCACAGGCCTCATTTGTGTTTGTGTTTATCAACCCACTCTCTCCACAGTTAGACAAAGCACACATGCAACCAGTGTGCCTAGGGGTCTCTGTTGTGGCCCACAGGACCATGCAGAAACAGGACTGATCTGCTAGGCTTCTGAATTTAGTTTAGATTGCTGAATTCATCCCCTGCATTCTTAGGCTTGCTGGAAATTTGCTTTGTGATGGAGCTTTTTCTTGTTTTCTCATACAGGATGTCTGGAGAGTGCCAGAATGCTGTCAGCATCTGTAAGTAGCTAAAGTAACCATGACAATGAGAACTGATTCTGAAACATCTGTAGTAATATGAGGCAGTAGCAACTAACTTAAAAAATATTGCTATGGGTGTTGGAGGTGGTGGAAAGGGCAGCAGATATGCTTTTGTAATTGTTCTGGATTCTGAGCACTATTAATAGGTCTATACACATGGGGAATAGTCAGTAGGGAGCATCTTAATGGCAGGAGAAATTCTGATTAATCTCCGAGGGCATCATCAAGAGTTGACTGTATGTAGAAGGAACCACTGGACAATCCATGATGTCTTAGCACTTTGGGGCCGAACACTTTACGACATTAGAATGTATCACCATGGTCATCAGGTGCAAAGCTGCCTTGATCGCCTTTCAATCATCCTGGGCCCAGCAAATCATTAATTATAACACAGGGTCATGGGCACTGAGCGCTGATCATCGTACTGTCCTCTCTCCCTGCAGCCGTGGTCAGCAGCAGCAACACGACCTCGGCCTCTGCGGGTGGCTATGGAGGAGGCTTCGGCGGTGGCTTCAGCGTGGCAGGGGGCGCCGGCAGCGGCTTCAGCCCGGCAGGCGGCAGTGGATTCGGCGCAGCAAGCAGCAATGGCTTTGGAGGCAGCAATGCGGTTCGGTGGAGCATTGGCTTCGGTTCTGGCTACGGGGGTCGCTGTGGCGTCAGCGGGGAGGCTTCAGCTCAGGCAGCAACCGGGGCGGCAGCGCCACGTTCTCCCAGTCCTCCCAGCGCTTCTCCAGATAAATAACGCGCATGGGCACCGCTACCACCCCATCGCCTCCTGTCTGCATCCGCTCCTCCCCTCTGACAAGGCATCAGTAACACGCTTAGCGCCATTCCTCCGCCTCCCCTGGCTCTCCCCCTGCCTCCGAGTAGCGCTGATCTTTGGAGCAAGACCCTGACCGAGCTCCTCCATCCAGATCCCTGGCCAAGCACAGCCGTGAAAATTCCAGGCTCTCTGGCTCCTCCTGTGATTGTGATTGTCTAGGTGTGGCCTCAGCCGCCACCTTCTGCTGCCTTTGGGGTCCCCTCCGTGGGTGGAATGGTCCCACAATTCTGATGTGTATAACACAGGCCCCTCTACTGATCTGTTCTGCTGCCAATAAAGTGCATTGTGTTTCACCTTGGGCCTCTGAGTCTTCTCTGGACATCTTTCTCCCCTCTGGACTGACTTTTCTCACTCTCTCCACGTGGGCTGTGCACACTCAGAACAGCTGGGGTACTGTTCCTCTGCCCGTTGCATGGGATCTAAAAGGGCAAGATCTGGTTGTTCGTTTGAACCCTGGGTTGAGAGCTGGGGCACACTCCAGGAGGCCTTACTCTAGGCGGAAGGTGGTCCACGCGGACATTCATCTCCTCTTTGCCTTCTCTCATTTGCGGGAACCTAAGAGAGCTTTGAGTTGCTGATGGGCTTGGGGACAGAGGACTCCTTGCCTTCATGCTGGTCCCCACTCCAGCTGACAACCTGAAAGCTTTTCCTGCATTAAGCTGTACCTGGGAAAGTGTGACCTGCTAGAAGCCCAGGGATGCAGAGATTTCCTGAGAGCCACTTACCTCAAAGTCTGACCCAATCTGTTAGGGAGCTCTGCAAAAGCGGTTTGTATTTTTCCCCTTCCTGGTAAACAACTATGAACACCCCTCAGAAAATGTCCTGCACCTGAGCACTGTTTGTTGTCATGCTCTCTGGGTCCCCAGGTGTGTGTGCCAGCCATGGAAGCTCCTGGTGTCTGCTCTGCACCAGGAAGTCCCCAGTTAGCCATGTGGAGTGAGTGCTGTTGGACTCTCGTGTCTGGAAAGGACTCACGGGCAAGGAGTCCAAGAACTTCATTTTGAAACGAGAAGACTGAGGCTCTGAGAGTGGAGTGGCTTGCTTAGGGTAGTATTAAGATCACAGAATACCTGACGGTGTGAGCCAGAGGTAGACCCAAGCTCCTTCCACCTCCCCACACTGTTTCTGAGGCTCTGCTGCTGCCCTCCTGGCACATGTGGCTGTGGAGTAGAAATGTTTAGCCAGGTCAAGCCAGGGAAGCAGTGTATCTATCTTAGGCCAAAGCTGAATTTATTTCAGAGAAAGAAAACGACAGTTAAAAAGAAGCAAAGGAAACCAGCAACTGGGGCCTGAAGAGATTCATGTGGCAATCCCCCTGTCCACACTTGACAAAGCAGTACAGTGCCATCCACGCTGATTTCGTAGGACGGCTCTATGAAGGAGGGGGGATTTAGCAGTTATTTGCCTCATTTTGGGGCAGGACGATGTCTTTTCTGGCTGGTATCCTCTGGGTTCAAGGAGAGATAGGTGGGGAGATTCAATGCCTGCCCCAGCTAAGAGGGTTAGCCCTATGGGAATGTGCCAGGCCAGTTATGGGACAGCTGCTTCATCCTGGACAAAGTCATTATTATTGAAATCCTTCCTTCAACCAATGTTCATTAAGTGTTTACCTCTGATCCTGGGCTACATGTTGGAAATGCATCAGTGGGCAAACACCTCCTGCTCTTGTTTTAGTGAGGGAGCCCAACAACAACAACAAAAAGAACTTCAAGTTGTGAGAAGTGTATGAAGAAAAGAAACCAGGTCTGTGGACTCGCACACAAAGGACACACTGCAGGGAGGGTGCACATGCCTGACCGATTCTGAGACTTCTGAGACTAGAAAAGGATACTTTAGAGGATAAGAAAAAAGATGCTTGAGAAGAAATAGCTGAGAACATGGTGGTGGGTTGGAGGCTGAATCTGGGAATTGGCTGTAGCTTATATTTACTAACCTGATAGTAATTATTAATAAATTACAAAGCCAGCATTGTAGTGAAACTTAATAAAAAGCCATGGAGACAGGGGTGGGGGATGCTAGCATTGCCATTCCTCCTCTCCCTTATCCATGTTAGTTAAGCATTTCCAGACTCCGACTCTTCTTCCTAACCGTCTCCACAACAGACATGGAAGATTCAATCAGGATGCCCAGTTCTCCAGCAAGAGGGTGGGATGAATTTGAGGAGGAACGTCAGGACTTTGCTTTAGGTAAGTTTGAGCTGCTCAAGAGATAGCTGAGTGGAAATATCCAGGCTACAGTCAGAGATATGAAGGTGGATTCAGAAGAGAGGCGGGTCAGGGCTGGATATCACATTTGGACATCATCAGCATAAGGATGGTTAGGGTGGTTCCTAAAGCCATGGAACTGATAGGTTCTCCCTGAGGCAGGGAAGAGAAGAGGGCCCGGGCTGAGCTCCAAGGAAGCCCAGCACTTAAGAGTTTGCAAGAGGAGGACAATCAGCTAGGCAGTAAGCCTGGTCCAGGTTTTCCAGAGTAGCTCCATCTAAGAGGTCAGGTGTTTCTAAATGGGCTCCAGGGGAAGCCCAGAACAGGCCTAGTCTTCCTTGGGACACTGTCCACTGGTCTCAAGGCTCACATTTGGACGGTGACCTCTTGCTTTTGCTGTTCCTCTCTGTAGTGTAACTGGCCGTTCATCCTGTGGAAGTTTATAGGAGACCCCTACTACCTAAGTAGCCCTCCAGAGGCTGGAGGGAATCCATGCAGCTTCTTAAATGAGAGAGTAGCCAGTGGTATCAGCCAGGACCTGAGACTGAAGGAGATATTTTTATGTTTAGCTGGATAGTCTCAGCCCAGCCCTGACTATTTCTAATCCAGGCTGAAATACCTCTAGGGAACTTTACCTGATTCTGAGTGCTCTTTCTCTTCCTTTCCCCTTAGAATATATAGAATTTCTTTGTATGTTGACTTTTCAAGTGCTCTTTAGTCACTGGGCTTGGGTTTGCTTTCTTATGCTTGACTAGACTTTTCATTCTTTGAGTAGGGAGCCACTTGGTGCTGTGCTGTCCATTCTTGTCCAATCCTCTAAGGCATTTTTTTTTCTTTTGCCCAGAGGGTGATCTCACAGAGATTGTTGACTAATGCTGACTTGTATGTCTGGGCCCTAAACTGGGATTTGGAGCCACTGGTCAATGTTTGAGTATTTATTTTGCTCTCTCTGCTTTGTTCCGCATCTCTCTTCCTTGGATGTGGAGTGGTACATCCTCCTGTGATGACATAGAGGACCCAACTTCTATCCCCCCTCCTCACTCTTACCACCATTCATTTTTCTCTGCCTTTTCCTTTCTTGACCCGCTGCCCTTATCTCCCCCCCCCCCCCCAAACACGCACACACACTGAAAAGAAAGCCCAAAACAGCACCTTCCTGTTCTACGAGCTTGTTGACTCACTGGCTCAGACATCCTTTGATGTTAAGGAGACCTGGAGTTGTTTTACGATTTCAGGTGGTTCTCTCCTATCTCCTTCTGGGATGCAGGCTACACTACAGGCCAGAGCAAGTATCAACAGTGATGGCAATGCAGCCACAAAAGGTTCAGTCAAGGAAATCAGGGATGGTTTCTGACAAGAGTGTGCTGGTTGATAATCCAGACGTGACTGCTGATGATCAAGTTTTGCATATGAAGTTTTGGCTATTTGTAGGTAAATCTCTATGTGACCTTCTCTGTCTTGTACAGAGTGGGATGGGATTTTTGTTAGCCAATCATCAGATATCTCATCTTTTGGGATTTGGGTTGCCTTTTCTCTCTGCCTTCTTATCGCATTAACCCAGGTACATTTTCTCTCTGCAGCCAAGACCAGAAATGTGGACACCTTGCAACAGTACTGGGATGATGGAGAAAAACTCACTTACGTTCTAAAAATACTTCTTCATGTATTCTATCTATATCCCTCACAAGCCCCTCTAGCAGCAGACTGTACAACACACACCTCTGTTGTGCCTAAAATCAAGTGAACCACCCACCAATATTTTCAGCCCAGGCTGAAGGCTGAAGGTGAGTTGGTTCTCCTATGAAATCACTGATGGAGCTATGGTGGGAGCAATCTGGTACATTTGAAATCCATGGTGACATCACTAAATGGTGATGACTTTGTTAATTCTTGGAGAAGACAGAGGCAGGAAAAGGTGGTTCTAGATGGCAATAAATCAGTGATTCTCAGTGGGGCAAATTCCTTCTCACTTGGGAACATATGGCAAAGTCTGGTGACCTTTTTTGGCTGTCACAACTGGAAGAGTGCTACTGGCATCTAGAGGGTAGGGGCCTGGTTGCTATTAAACATCTTACAATGCTCAGGACAGACCCCAAAGAATTCTCCAGGCTCAAACATCAATAGAGCTGCTGTTGGGAAACCTTGCATCAAGCTAAGGGTCATTTCATTCACCTCTCTCCTTAGGAAAGGACCCTTGGTTGTGATATTGGTTGTAGCTGAGCTGAACAGAGACCATTTTGAATTTGAGGGAAATATACATTTTTAGAGGTTTGTTTGTTTTAAAATAGAAATGTCCTTTGATTCTGGACAAAGACATAGGAAACAAGCCAGGTAAACAGTATGGCTTTATGTGGGTACTTTCAAAACCTGTGCCAGTAGCCTGTGAGGTGCTTGTGGTTCTGGTATAAACCGGCTATTTGATGGCTCTGTGCCTTTGACAATCTGTCCCCTGGGCCAATAATACTCATTCTACCTTCAATTACTTGATTACCCCTGACTTCTCATTTAAGATTGGTCTGGCGCGGCTTCCCGAAAGCTTTCCTGGACTTTCCATGTGGCCCTGAAGGTCTCTTTGTGTTCCTATCACTCTTTTAACTCCCATATTACTCACCATAGTATATTAAAATGACTAGTTTCAGTGTCTGTTCTCCGCACTAGAATGAAGTTGCTTGAAGGATGGATATGCCTTCTTCATCTTTGTGCTTCTTAATGCCCAGCACAGTGCCTGGCACATAGTAGGTGCTGTGAGTGTCACTGAGCTAATGAGATGCTTGAAAAGAGTAGGGGAGACTCCTAAATGCAATTGCTGTCCAATTTAACATATTAAATTGGTAACATGTTAAATACTTAACAGAAACAAAACCATTAAACAACTAACTTTTCAGTTCATACGCTGGCATTTTATTTTATACATGCCACCTCATTTAATCCCCACAGCTATTTTTGGAGGCAGGGAATAATTATCCTCATTTTCCAGATGAGGAATTGAGGCTTAGAGGCAGGCTAACATGCCTGGTGTCAGCAACGGCAGTGGCAGATCTGGGCCTCAAATCCGAAGTCTGCACTCGTAACCACTGTGCTATGCTGCTGAACGAGGCTGGCTGACTTCTCGGCCTCCTGGATGTCCTCTCTTGTACCAGCTCTGGCACATGGTGCTA
Source organism: Eonycteris spelaea (assembly GCA_003508835.1). Classification (NCBI taxonomy): domain Eukaryota; kingdom Metazoa; phylum Chordata; class Mammalia; order Chiroptera; family Pteropodidae; genus Eonycteris; species Eonycteris spelaea. Next base: position 2,064,433 of record PUFA01000028.1, read on the forward strand.
ACAACTCTCTAGAGTCTTGACGAACCAGAAACCAAACCTAATGTTCCCATTAGCAGGAGAGGTTTTTCCTGCTGAGGCTGTGTGCGGGTGGGTGGGCCCATGGTCAACTCTGGAGAGTTCTAATCTCCGGCAGAGAAGTCAGAGAGACTGATTGGGGAAAATACATTGATAATGATGGGGTGTTTCTCTGATGCCAAGAGAAATTAGTAAGTTTAAAATTGTTTTCGTTAACAAAAGTTGGTGCTTCGAGGCACAGCTAGCTGTCCATTACATTCTAAGAGTGGGCTTTTTAAATGTCAAAGTGGACTCTTCGCTCTGGGATGGTGTATATCGACTTGCCAAAGTCCACATAGATAAAAACCATCCATGAATTTACGACAGGCTTTGGAGTTGGAAGGCCTGATGAAAATCCCAGCTCAGTCAGCTATTGGCTTGGGGCAAGTTAATTAACCTAAGCTTGTGTCCTTATCTGTAAACTGGAATGAAAATTCCGACTTTGCACAATTTTTATGACGATCAGACATGATTCTGAGGAGGAATTTCCCACTTAATTTGTCAACAGTTCTAATCAGTTCTTTTTACTGCTTCTGTAAACATGCTTGCTGCAAGGCCAGAGATCTAAGGGGGCCACCTGAGAACTCACCCTCCCCTAAAGATGCATTGCTTTAGTGCTTGTCATATAGAAAATCCTATAATCTGTAACTGCCCGTAGCCCATAGCAATTTCAGGAATCTGTCAATCAGCCCACACAAACTGTAACCAAGTGGGTATAAAAGTGAAATTTCCCCTAAGCTCTGCGCCTAGATTTTCAGGACACTTGCTCTTCTGGAACTGCCAGCGTAATAAAACTGAGTTACTCCAAACCTTCAGGTGCTGTTTGATTTCTTGCTGGTCTGGGGTTTTTTTTGCAACCTTTCTGCAACAATACTTATAAACAGCCTGATTCACTACCTGGTATATGGCAGGCACTCAGTCAACCTTAACCATTTTTATATTTTTTTCACAGACAGGTGATAGGAGTAAAGACTTGGAAAAAACCATTATTTTCACTAAATCATAGTCCTCATAATTCTGGGAAATATATGGTAGCCCAAGATATATTTGTTGATTGATGGATCACATTACTGATGAACCCCAGAGTGGGAAACGGCAGAATAGCTTTTATGTAACTTGCAATTCACATGCAGGTTCCTTGTAATTTTATGCAAAAATCAGACTTTAATGCTTCATTAACCATAAACTGGGCTATCCTTAGAACTCCACCCTCCTCTTCAAATTGATAACTTCCTGGAGGGCTTCCTACATCATGATCATCAGCATCCTCCTTCTCCTCCTCCTCTTCTTCCTGCTCATCATCATCATTATCATCATCATCACAAGGGCTGCCAAGTTCTGAGTACGAGCGTGTGAGGACTTTCTAATACTACCCCTGTAGTCTTCATTGCAACCTGATAAGAAGCTATGCTACTCCAATTTACAGACCAGAAAACTGAAGTCTGAGTGTATAACTCGCTTAACTCCAAGGGCTCCATGTTATACACTCCTCAAAGCTGCAAAGAGAAGGAGGAGGTGCTGTCATTGGAACTCCAGATAATCTAGCATGCCAATGAAAAAGGATAAGGTCCCTTTCCCATGGTGCTTTCTGAGGCAAGACTAATAGCTTTTGGATCCGTGGCTGGTGAGAAATACACATTAAGAGAATTTGGTCCCTAGGGATCTTCTCTATTTTCCAGCATCCCAAAGAGCTTCTTCTGCTTCATTGCCCTGTACTAAAAATGTTCTCAGCTTCCTCTGTCTCACTTTGCGCCAGTGTTTTCTCTCCAGGGATGCGGCAAATCTCCTTGACATTATATGACTTAACCCCCTGACTGCCCTATCTACACATTCTTTTCCATCTTGGATGAGTAGTTGAACTAGTGTTTCTCTAAGTATATTCAACAGCATGTTAACAAGGATTAAGAGAGAAAAGTTTTGTTTTTAAGTTTGTTTGGGAAGCTCTAATTGAGTAAAAGTAAATGTTTCTTTTCTATAGGATTTCTCAGGGCTTTTAGTATGTAAATGAGCTTTATTAAAACCCTAAGAGAAAGCTATAAAATTTTCATTTCACAAATTTATTTGACCACAGAACCTTTTTATCAGTTATCTTAGGAGATGAAATTTTGCCCTAGCTACCCTCTGGGAGACAATGTAGTACCAGATAAGGATTAAGGGGGTGAGTTGAAGAGTATTTTAATTAAGTCTGGAGATAAGTCCAGAATTAAAATAAATTGTGTATCCTAACAGCTAAATCCTTTAGTTACTAAAGGATTTACTAACTAAAAGATTTAGCTGTATTTGGATGTTTACTTTTTTTAAAATCAAGCTTTAGCTATAAAGGGAGCTAGCTAGCTCTCCATGGTAATATAATTTTACTCTTCATTCATTAAATAAAGTTATTTCAGTAGTGATAAATTTTTATTTTAACATGGTAAAAAGGATAAAACAATGGCAATGATCTGTCCAGGGGCAGCATATCTCGAATTACTGTTCAATTTTTTTTTTTTTTGTGGGGGGAGAACAAATTGATGATCTTGAAAACTGGATCTGTGAATCTGCACACATGAAGGGGCATATAACTATCGCCCCTCATCCTCAGCTCCTGGTACGAAGGTAGGTCTGCTCACTTTGACTTATAGGTAATGACTACTGTCTCATGATTCCTCCACTCACAATTCTATCACAGGCCACTCTTAAGCATTCTCACTTCAATAAATTCCAGATAATAACTTCATTTGAGGGAATAACTCTGCTTGGTGACAATTCCCCTTATTTTATAGATGCAGATATAAGGATCCAGAGTGCTCAGCCACTTGGCAACCTTCACACAGAATGTTCTGGCAGGCAAATGACTAGAACTCAGACCGTTGGCAGTAGGCAGCCCATTTAGACGCCACTGCTCTAAAGATCCTGCAGTGAATAACAAAAACATTGCCAAGGATGCTAACTTGGGATATCTCCAGTAGCTTCAGTCAACTGCTGAGTAAACAACCCCAACCGGATAAATAAGGTGATGCTTTGGCAGACTCATGGATTAGAGGAACCCAACCCAAACCCATGCTTTTGTGATCTGCTCATCGCCTTTCTCCATCCCTATTCTCCAGCATATGCCAGGGTGGCAGAGGTGAGCCACATTGAAGAGGCTGTCACTGCTGCCTCAGCCCTGGAGCCAAGGGAGGGGAAGGGCATCGCAGACACTAATGTCTGTTCTTGTTTGCTTTGGGCTCTCACCTGGGACTTCAGGTGAGTCTAGCTCAGCTTTCTTCCCAGGGAGGGCATTTGATCTTCTGCTTATAAAGGAATTTTAGAGAATATGAATAAACACCTTACCAAGGGGGGCTGACATTCAATTAATGGGTGGAATAAATGTCCAAAGAAAATCCAACAAAGAATCTTCTTCATGGATTATCTGAATGTAAAATGTCGATTTAAAAATCCACACATTTGTTGCTGGACAGTATTTAAATATCAAGACAATCCTGCAAGCGAGGTGGAATCCTCATTTTACAAATAAGGAAAAAGAGGCAGGAAGAAGTCAAGTACCTTGTCCAGGATCATTACTCAGTGAGAGGTAGATGAGGATTTGAAACCAGGTCTTCTGAAGTCCACAATGACAAGCTTTCTGTTAGACCACAATTACCTTACTTTCTTGTGGCATTTTGTAATTTTCAAAGGACTTTCACTTATATTATATCCTGTGAGGCTCACCACAAACCAATGAGGTAGGAAGGGATTTGACAGATCAAACACAGACTTACGTATTAAATCACAGCCCAAGGTTGCACAACTGAAATCAATCCCAGCAGAGATCTCACTTTTCACTCTCCCAGTTTGATTTTCTTATTCTCTACTCACATTCAGCTTCCTTCCACTAGCATCTTTTTTTTTTTTTTTTTTTTGGTTTCTCAGGGATGTAGTTTTCTTGAGAATAGCCAAGGCAAAACATAAGCAATTCCCTTCCTCCATGTCCTGAAATAGAGTACTAGCAATTACTAAATGGGCAGTGCTGACTATGTGTCAAACATTGTAGTGAGCATTTTGTATTTATTTACTTGTTTAATACTCACAACAGCGCTGTGGTACCTGCTATTATCATCCTCATTTTATAGCTGAGGAAATCAAGACACATGGAAGTTAAATAACTTGTCCAAGATCAAAGAACTAGTGAGTGGTGGAGCTGGGGTTCTAACCAGGTAGTCTGGTTCTAGACAAACTAAAGAATTGAAAATTAGCTGCAGGGCACTTAAAATTGCTCGATTTGAGGTTCTTCAGGGTCTTTTAGACCAATCCTCTGCCTCAGACTGCCTTGTCTGGAAACAGGAAGACAGACTGCTTGCTAATTTGATAGGAATTCTGGAGATAAACCAATCACCTATTTCTAGGGGGAGTCTAGAATCACTTTCTCCTACTTCTGTCATATCTTGTGAAATCCCACATGTAGATAACAATTTGAAAAATGTCTCTCACCCTGCAGTTGGGTGTGGAGGTGGGTTGGCATGGGGTTTAGGACAGTTGAGCTGTTGGATGTCAGAGAAATAACACATCAATGTACCCACTTCACCACCAAGGGTCCTTCATTCCCCCACTACCCACCCCAGCTGGGATGCCTTTAGTCTATACTGGACTAGGGCTTCCCAAACATCCCTGGTCCTAAGAATTACATGGAGGGTCTGTTAAAAATGTAGATTCTCAAATCTCTGAAGATTTTTATTCCATAATACTGGGGTGGGACTTGAGTCTAGATATTCATATTCTTAGACACTGGTCATCAGCCAAGTTAACACATGTTTGTGTTGTGCTGACCCTATGCAAGAAGCAGGAAATTCAGAATGAGTAGGACTCAATCCCTTCCTTCGAAGAGCTCAGGGGCTAGAAGGATACTGACAAAAAAACAGAAGTATATACATTATGTCATGACCATTGTGGATAAGTACAGGATATGGTGGGAAAACAAATAGGGGTCTTTAACTCAGACCAGACGTGAAGGGGATAGGAGATCCTAAGGCCACCAATCTGATACAGCACACACTCTCCTCCTAACATGAATGGGCTCTCTGAGCTGACTTCAGCAACTGGAGGATGCCTACATTCTGTCCACTGTTGCTTTTGGATCTAGAAATCCCCTGCGGTTGGTCTAGGATGGTGGTGGAGGGGCTTGGTCAGAGACCCCTCTTTGCCCACGTCCATTTCTTCCCAAGGCTCATACTTGTTTGCTTCATATATGACCCTCACTTTTCCCATGGGTCAGACACTTTATCTCCAATTTTGTTTCCCATGGGCAATATTTTTCAGCTCAAATAGCAGGCTGGCTTACATGAATGTCTTTGGCTGAGGTGGTGCCCGAGTGCACCCTGTGGGGACAGTGTACCTCTCATCTCCCCTCACCCAACCCCAAGTCCTCCTCTGGATATTTCTCTGAAGAGATGGCATAGATGACAAGTCACTGGGCCTTGGCACTCTGGCACTGCAGGAAATGACCCAGCCCACCTGGAAGAGGTTGTCTGATCCTCACCCCTGTGTCATGGAGATCAGTGGCTCCTAATTCCCTGGTGTTAAATCCCAATCATCCTGCTGGATCAGATATTGTTTGAGTTCCCTAAGACCCTTGAGGAAATTATACAAAGGGAGGGAGGAGAGCTCCGGTCTTTTGTCAACTAAGGCAAGTTTGGGTGATTAAGCTAAGAAAGCAAAGTCATTTTGGTCCAGAGGATTATTTCTGAGGTGTGTTGGGAACGTAGAAATAACTTATTGCCTGGGAGGCAAACCAAACCCAAGATGACTCTCAGCTAATTGCTGGCCTCTCCTTCTGCCAAGCTAAACTCTTTGGTATATAAAGGCCAGTCTCCCTGTTGTCCTCATCCTCTGCCTTCATCCTTCTCAGCTCCTGCTAAGTGATTTGCTAGCTCAACCCCAAGCTCTTTCACCATGAACAGACAAGTCTGCAAGAAGTCCTTCAGTGGCGGGAGCCAGGGCTTCTCCGGCTGCTCCGCCGTCGTCTCCGGCAGCAGCAGAATGAGCTGCGTGGCCCGCTCTGGGGGAGCAGGTGGAGGGGCCTGTGGGCTCCGAAGCGGAGCAGGTGGCTTTGGCAGTCGCAGCCTCTATAACCTGGGTGGCAACAAGAGCATCTCATCAGTGTGGCTGGTGGCTCCCGGGCTGGCGGTTTTGGGGAGGGCGTAGCAGCTGTGGCAGTGGCTTTGCGGGTGGCTATGGTGGTGGCTTTGGTGGTGGCTTTGGTGGTAGCAGAATTGGAGGTGGCTTTGGAGGCTGGTGGTTTGGAGGGGGTGGCTTTGGAGGGGCCGGTGGCTTTGGTGGAGTTGGTGGCTTTGGAGGGTCAGGTGGCTTTGGTGGGCCTGGAGGCTTTGGGGCTGGTGGCTTCCCTGGGGGAATCCAGGAAGTGACTGTCAATCAGAGCCTCCTGCAGCCTCTCAATGTGGAGATCGACCCCCAGATTGGGCAAGTCAAGGCCCAGGAGCGGGAGCAGATCAAGACCCTCAACAACAAGTTCGCCTCCTATTGACAAGGTGAGGGCAAACAAAGCCTGGAGGTGTTGTGGGGTTTGGACACTCAGGGGGTTGGTATAGAAAGATGCCAGGCTTAGAGACAGGGGTGTGGCTTCTTGTTCTGGTTCTGCCTTGGCTCTTACAGGACAGTGAGCATTCCTCTCTTGCTCTTTGGGCCCTGTTTTTCTAGCTGTGAAATGGGGAAAGGATTCTGGGTTCAGATTTCCTTCTAGGGATGGAGGACAGAAAATGAGGCGAGGGTCCAAACATGCTCTTAGCTCTTTTTGAGAGTAGGGCATTAGTTATAAAATTGTTTCAGCTAATGTTGAATTGCCCTTGAAAAGCAATTGCTTGATAATCTAAACTAGCTGGTAAACAAACTCGCACTAGTAGACATCTTGTGACGGCCTCTCGATGAGTGTTGGCAATTGACTTAACCTTCCGAATGGTGCTGTGGTTCAGCTGCTGTTAAATCGAGTGGTCCATGCTGGGTGGGAGAGGGTGTGCTGGGTCTGGAATGTGAGCCTGGGATGGCAAGTTAAGCCTCAGCCAGCTGTAAGTCGAGTAACTGAGAGGGGAAACAGCTAAGGAAAATTTGAAATGACATCGGGAAAGTTAGATCTCCGTGACTGTTTTTACTGCCTGTTCAGAGGTGAACAAGTTTTCACTTAAAAAACCATGATAAATAACTTTGTTTATGCTGCCCTCCTTTAGTTTTATTCTGAAAGATCCCAATAGACTAGGGTAGTGTGTGGTTTGACTCTTAGGTTTGTCACTTAGTAGCCACATCACTTTGGGCACTTAATTAAGCTGTTTGAGCCTCAGTTTCTTTATCTACAAAATGGGGATAATAACACCTCCTTTATAGGTGGTCGTGAGGATTAAATGACAGAATATGCAAAAATTATATAAAGTTAGCACTTATCATATTCTAGCTCTCCCTTTTCTAAATCCTCAAACTTTCAAAATTCCAAAAAGCCAACAAACAAACCCCCAGAGGTTATTGCAGTTTGAAAAACTGGGTTCAGGTCCCACATTTCTACTCTTTGGGATGGGTGGCCCACCTGCCCAATTCAAGAGGCTGACCCCTTTTTCTTCCTTCCCTGGCCAGGTGCGGTTCCTGGAACAGCAGAACAAGGTCTTGGAAACCAAGTGGAATCTGCTCCAGCAGCACACCTCGGGCTCCAGCTCAGGCTCCAACAATCTGGAGCCTTTTCTTTGAATCCTACATCAGCTTCCTGCGCAGGCAGCTGGATTTGGCTGTGGGAGAGAGAGGGAACCTGGAAGGAGAGCTGAAGAACATGCAGGGCCTGGTAGAAGACTTCAAAAAGAAGTGAGGGCTCGACTGAGGAGTTTTCACTTTCTGGGGGATTAGCAGGGAGGTGTGCCCCAATTTGGGATTTTAACTGTTCCCAACTACACCTTCAGTCAATACTCCCGGATAGATTTATCAGGGAAGCATGAGGAAGCAGAAGGGGGAGAAGGTGGGGACTGAGACTTCTAGGTGGCTGGCTGATTAAGACGTATTTTTCAGTCTCCAAGTAGGCTCCCTCCTACACCAGCCCAGACGAACAAGAAGGCCTCCCAGAGTTTGAAGCCTTTTAGGAGAGAGACCTCCACACTTTACTATACATAAGAATTCCCTTTGAAGTTTGTCAAAAATGCACATTCCTGTCCTCCAGTCCTATTCATTTTTGAATCAATGGGTTTGGGACAGCTCTTAGACTCTGAGTGCCCTAGATCTCCTGGGGATTCGGGCAGATGGTCCAGGCCCCACTTTGTACAGCACTCTGTGTGTACTTAGTCCAATCCATTTCTGCAGCTTCAGTCAACCTTCTCCTGCATGTTTAGGGCTGTAGTGGACACCGTATGAGGTCTATGAGAGGTAAACAGGCCTCTCAATGTGGAAGGGATCTCCAGACATCCTCAAAGATCAGGACCCACTGGGGTTGGGCACGCATGCTCTGGAGAGGTCCCATTCCAATTAAATTGCACAAACCTTGTGGGCACCCATATGTGGCAGGCTCCTTGCTAGGCTCTGGGAATCCAGTGGCAACTCATATTCCCATTGCCTAAAACCTGTTTTCTCCAGAATCATTCTGGTCTTCAGTCTTCATGAAATCCAGACTCTTGGTGAGATTTTAGTCATTCACAGGCACAAAGCTCATAACCTTGATGCCTTCAGAGGACATGAGCTCACTCTTATGCCAAATTTCTACAAGAAGCAACTCTAATTAATGAAAAGAGAAACAGAAACAGTGGCTCTGAGCAAATATCCCTCTGGGCCTCTCATCCGCAGTGTGCTTTGTGATGTCTGTCAGCCGGGCTAGTGGTCTGGTTCCTTGGAGCTTCCCCTAACCTTGGTTCCTTGGAGCTTCCCCCAACCCTGATGGCCCACACCTCAGCCTGCCACGGAGACTTAGAGGGAGGAGAGTGAGGAAGTGGCCTGAGCTCTGAAAGGCCTCTAGGCAGAACTGGCTATACACTTTTGGGGGTTCAGTGCAAAGTGAAAATGCACAACTCTTGTTAAAAATTATTAAGAATTTCAAGATGACAGTAAACCGAGTGTGAGGAACTTCTGAGCCCAGGTCCTGTCTCTGAGTGAGGAGAGGAGATTCTGTATAAGTCCTTGAGACTCATTTTTTTTTTTTGAACTTCTGAAATATCCCTGTCCAAATGCGTGCCTCTTTTCTGTCTCAGGTATGAAGATGAGATCAACAAACGCACTACGGCAGAGAATGAATTTGTGGGACTCAAGAAGGTAAGTGAGCTGGGACAGGCAGGTCAAGGCTCTGGGCACTGCGCCATGGAGAGAAGCAGAATCAGCTCTGGGCACAGTGACCCTATGCTGTGTACAGGGAAATGAGGTGTTTGATGAAGACAGCTGCTCCGAGTAAGTACATTGCTGGTAGGGAAGACATCTTGCAGGGTGACTGATGAACTGAGTAGTAATGTCAACTAATAATGGAAAACTTTTTGTAAAGCATTAATCAGGGTTTTCAGCCTACAAATGAACCTGAATGTTATTAATAAGAACAATTCATAAATACTTGTAACTTGTTTCAACTAGTTATCATAAAGATGAAGCAGTGAGAAGAATACCTTCATTTCTATTCAGGAGGCTGGATTTTTGGTACTATATAACTAAAATCATGTATTAGGTAAATGTGCTTTTTCTACCCTTATTCCATGCCTGGCTACTATGTTTATAGTTTATTACAGCATTGGGATTTGATTGGTCAAAGCAATTAACAGGAAGAAAAACATTTTTCCTTTTAAAAGGGAAGGTGAGAAGTCACAATTAGAAGGAGGGACAAAGAGGAGAGATGAAGATTTAAGGAAGAGGTGTGGTTTTCAGGGGAGCAGAGGGTCATTCTTTTGGGTTTCTGACTGCCTCCTCCCTTATCCTTCCAGGACGTGGATGCAGCCTACATGAACAAGGTAGAGCTGCAGGCCAAGGTGGACAGCCTGACCGACGAACTCAACTTCCTGAGGACCCTTTATGAGATGGTGATTCCTTTGTTTGCCAAGCTCCAGAGCCTTCCTGTCTGCATCTCCCCAAACATGCTTCTCAAGTGCAATTTTAGGGACAGTCAAATGGCAGAACACTCACAAAAGCAGTGACAGGGCTCAGAGCTCAGCTCCACCCCACCCAGGAAATCTAATTTAGCTCCCCCAAGCCTGCACAGACCTGGTCTACAGGGCCAGGGTCCCTCTCTATCCTCTTTACTTTCCTATTATGCTCTACACCCTCTCTTCTGCCCTATATTGGTGTCATGGCTAGCTCCTTTAGAGTACTCCTCTGCTGCAGTCCCATGGAAACCCACACAGGATGCTCACTGGTTGATACTTTTAGGCTGACACCTGATTCTATTTGTGTATTTCCTTTTTCCTTTAGCTTTGTTGTCTGGCATCTTTTAGGCTGTAGCCAGTCCTGAAATGCAAGCTTATTTTTCCATCTTGCTCTTAGTTCCATCATTGGGGTCTCTCTGCTGATAGGAGATTCTTGGATTTAATTCCCAACGTTCTTTGAGGCCAGGAGATAGTTAGTGAAGGTGACCATCCCTGTTCCCTACAGGAGCTGTCCCAGATGCAGAGTCATGTCAGTGACACGTCCGTGATCCTCTCCATGGACAACAACCGCTGCCTGGACCTGGACAGCATCATTGCTGAGGTCAAGGCCCAATACGAGGAGATCGCCCAGAGGAGCAAGGCTGAAGCTGAGGCCTTATACCAGACCAAGGTGGGAGCCCTCACCTTATTCTCACACTCTAGTTTTAGGTTCTTCTGTCCTTCATCAAGAATGTTCCCACTCTTTGCAAAACAACATTGATCGGTTTCTCTTCTGTCAGCTTGGGGAGCTGCAGAACACTGCTGGCAGGCATGGGGATGACCTGAAGAGCACGAAGAGTGAGATCATGGAGCTCAACAGGATGATCCAGAGACTGCGGGCCGAGATCGAGAGCATCAAGAAGCAGGTGGGTCTGGGCTTCATGGAGAGATCCCGGAGGTCTTCCAGGTCCCAGGGAGAAGGAGAAGCAACAGCTGTGTCTCTGCTTCATGCTTTCTCTGTTGTTTCGTGGTGTCTTACAAGCGGGATAGCACAGTTTCTGGGACACTTTGTTCTCCCTGGTATTCCTCCTGGAGGCTGGGCTTCTTGAAGTCTCCCTATGGAGAGATGATTACTTATTCTGGTTTGCCTAGTAAATCTTGCAACTATAGGGATGGCCTTAAGCACTCTGCTTTCAGCAGGATCTGCCCTGGATGAGCTATTTATCACATATTTCCATAACCTTAATGGCTACTTTGTATCACTGGAACAAAGTGATTAGGAAAGGGAGTTTTTAAACAGTCTTCCAAAAAAGAACCACTTACCAGATCACTGCTACCTTTACCAGCAAATTAGTGTTCCTTTTCTTGATGAGACATAAGTTAATTTCAATGGACCAACAATGAATGAACCACTTGCAAAACTAACTTCTGTTTTTCTAAGTATGCTCTATTGGATTTCTAAGAAAGGGAAGGGAGGGATGCTGGATGGAGAAGAGATCTCCTCTCTGGAAAGATTAGCTGTTTGTTTCCTGGTTTCGATGCTAATCGGTTTCTTATCTCTCCCTGCCCCAGAATGCCAACCTTCAGGCGTCCATTGCTGATGCTGAGCAGCGTGGGGAGATGGCCCTCAAGGACGCCAATGCCAAGCTCCAAGAGCTGCAGGCTGCCCTACAGAAGGCCAAGGATGATCTGGCCCGGCTGCTGCGTGACTACCAGGAGCTGATGAATGTCAAGCTGGCCCTGGACGTGGAGATCGCCACCTACCGCAAGCTGCTGGAGGGCGAGGAGTGCAGGTGAGGGGCTGTGGGGTCGGCATTCTCTGGATATAATTTTAGATTAAACTTTGATAATGAAGAAAGAGGGCAAAATGACAAGAAGAGGACAATTTAGACAAAGCATAAAGAATCTCCTGAATGACAGCGTTCAGGATTCAAGCCCCATTATTTTTGTCAATCGAGATAAACCAACATTCCAATTTACCATGAACATCAATATGTATTACGTACATCTATTGAGCCTTACCATGTGCCATGTACAAGAAAAAGTGCTTTGTGGTTGTGACAAAAATTATAGTACTGTTCACTGGAACTTTCAGAGATGACAAAACGTACTCTATCTGTGCTGTCCGATACAATAGCCATTAGCCACCTGAGAACTTGAAAGGCGGCAAGTGCAACTGAGGAACTGAGTTTTACATTCAACTTAATTTTAATAAATTTAAATAGCTTCATGTGGCTAGTGGTTATCATATTAGACAGCTTAGTATAGACAGTTCTTCAATCACCTACCCAAGCCTGAGTCTGTATAGAGAGACGGCTGATACATACTCTGGAAAAATAACACCATCAAACGGCAAGTAAGGTTAGTGAATGGATATCAAATGCCAAAGGTGTGTCAAGAATCGAGAGCTCTTTCTGTTGACTTGCTGCTCCATGCAGACCATGTTCATAGCTCCTGTCCTTATGCAGCTCCCAATCTGATGGAGTGAGCAGAACTCAAGTGTGAGAAGAAAATGTAGGGAGTTCTATGAGTTTCTATGAAAAAGAGTGAGAATGAAGATGGCGAGATGTATTGGGAGTTGCAGGATGAGGAGGGAGTGGTTTACCAGTGGTGCCCACACTGGTAAAATGCGGGATATGTGAACATTCCCTTCCATGGACCAGAACAAGCCTAGGAAGATGGGCAGTGTGGGCAGGACATTTTCAAATCCATCCTGTATTGTGTGTCAGCTCCTCTCACATTTTACCCACCTTGAACAACCATCAGCACCACCACTACCACTATCCCAGGAGCTCACTGGGGAAGGCTTCCTGGAAGAGAAAAGTCAGAAATAAAAAAGTCAGGGCTGGGTGGAGGAGGAGGGGTCGCATGCTAAGGTGGGAAGACCATCTCAGCAGAGGAGGAGAGGTGAGGATGAGGGCTCATCAAGTGGGATTTGCCTGCAACAGATAATCTTGAGAACTAAGGGAAAGAAGATGAGAGATGGAGTGTGGTAGATAGCTTCTGGACATCTCATCCTTTTGAAGCATCCCCCTTTTCTGGGGAGATCTGGTCAAGGAAACAGAGTTGGAATAGCCTTTCTTCCTCTGAGAACTTGACCCCTTGTTAGGCAAATGGGAGACTGTGGCTCCCAAAGTTATAGACCCTCAGCTCTTCAGCTAATAACTTATTGAAGAAATAATACACCTCTCATTTCTTTTTTAGAATGTCTGGAGAGTGTCAGAGTGCTGTGTGCATTTGTAAGTAGCCCTTCAAAAACCTTCTCCCTGGGTTGTAAAAAGAGGAACTAGAAACATTCTCCCTGATTGACCTTTGGGAAAGAGAGCTTGACCAATGCAAGGAGGCCAGACCATGAATGGTATTTAGGGTTTCAGGCCCTGGTGTAAGCTGGCAAACTCTCAGGCCAAAGCTAAAGCCCCTATGGTCTTAGAGAGTTCCCTAGGTTGGAGAACCAGAAATTTCTGTGGATACTGCTGGCCCTTGTTCTTCAAAAAGGGTACCAGGGTGCCAGGCTCACTCTTGTTTACCATCTGAGGACTCAGAAAGTTGAGTATCTTTCTCTAAGTCACACAGCCAAGCAGGGTGGAGCTGGGATGCAGACCTAGGCTGTCAGCCTGAATAGAGTTCCTGTTCTCCTATAGCGGTGGTCAGCAATGTCACCAGCGCAAGCAGCAGCTCTGGCGGAAGCCGTGGAGGCTTTGGAAGCGTCAGTGGCAGCAGCAGCGGTGGCTACAGGGGCAGCAGCAGCAGCACCAGCACCAGCAGAGGCAGCAGCGGTGGCTACAGGGGCAGCAGCAGCAGCACCAGCACCAGCAGAGGCAGCAGCGGTGGCAGCAGAGGCATAAGCAGTGACAGCAGTAGCTATGGTGGTGTGAGCGGTGGCAGCACTGGGGGCTACCAGAGTGGCAGCAGTGGGAGCAGGCTCGGCAGCGGAAGCAGTAGTTCTGTGGGCCAGAGTGGAATGGGCTCCAACTCCGGCGGCATCTCGTCCTTTGGAGGCAGTGGCTACCAGTCTGGCAGAGGAGACAACACCAATATCCGCTTCTCCCAGACCAACAGCTCGAGCCAGCACAGCTCCAAGTGATTTTCCGGGGCCAAATCTCCATGCCCGCCTGCTTCCCTCTCAGCCTGCAACTGCACTACCCACTCTCTGCTTGGCATCAACAGACGCCAGCTTCAACTTTGCTTTTCCTCAAGTTCCCTGGAAAAGGCGCTGAACTTCTTCCTGGCTGCTCCATCCCCAAGATGTCTTCCAGACCAGGGAAGTCCAGTTGCTAGTCTGGGATGATGATGCCCCTAGATGTGCCCTTGTGATGGCCCCTGACTTTGGGCAGTAACACCTGAGCTCAAACCAGTGTGCACCTTCCCAGACTGGCCTGTTCCCACTCTGGCCCATCTCCCTCTCTCACTGGGAGTGTATGATCTGAGCTGGTGTGTTTCAGCCCAGCCCGAGGAGGGCAGTGCTCCAGAGCCAGTGCTGGAGGCTTTGATGGTCAAGGTTTCCAGACTGTTGGTTCCCAGGGTGCCCTCCCCACATCTGGGGAGCATATTCTGACCTCTGTTGCTTTAGTTCCCTGAGCTGTGGATCCTCTGGTGATGAGTATGCTGCACTTTCTTTTCTCAATAAATTGCACTGTATTTCACATTTCGGTGTTTGGCTTTCATTCATGGAGTCACAGAATAAATCGACACCCAAGAGTGGAGGGAAATCTGGTGTGGATGATGGCAATCTTCCAGACGTTCAGCAATAGGTATAAAGAACACTGGGTAGTCTTGGCTTCTCCTTTATGCATTTGGTTGGGTTTCTTGTAATAGGTCTGCCCAAGGGTATTTATGTTGCTTAAGTGGGCTCCACTCCACTCCTCCACCGCCACTACCAAAGAAGTCTTCCCATTCATCCTCCTGCTTTTGAGCAGGCCCCTATGATCAAGTCTTGGAGGAAGAGGGTTTATATAGTTCATTGAGGGAATACATTCCACTGGGACTTTGGTTTCTTTGCTCTACCCCGACGCCAGCCAGACACAGAGCAAGTTCTTTTTCTATAAACATAGTTCCTGGGGCCTACAGGGGTCAGTACATAACACACTCTTTTCCCTGACCAGGTTCTAAGCAAGCTGAAAAATAAAACAAAAGAATGAGCAGATGAAGAGCCAATATTGCCTTTATCACTAACAAAACAGATATTGGAGAATGTGTTTGCTGGAATGGGATTCCTATTACAGGACATCAGGACTAAGTCAGATTTCTCATTTGGGAAGAAGTGGCATAGGGCCATTTTTCCTATGGGGTCAGACCCCTCATGGTAGATAGAAGAGTGGAACATAATCTTGTTATGGACAACAAGATTCTAAGAGATGGAGGAGCAGAGCTGTGCAAGCCCCGTTTTTTCTTCCAAACTCGCTATTCAGGTGAGAGAGAGGGTAGGAGGGCTATTCTAGTGAAGCTCACTCCAGACGGATGTAAAATGGAGAAGATGCATGCCTGATCTTTCATGGGCATTTCCAGCTGTTCTCAGAAAGGTGAAACCCAAACCCGGGAAGACAGGGGTAATAAGACACTGAGAAAGGTTTGTGAGTCATGGTAGATCATCATCACCCTCTAGAAGTCAGATCAGAGCTGGACTAATGACCTTTGTCTAATTATCCAAGGAGAGCGCCAGGACCTGGCCTCGTATTCCTGAGTTCAATTTTATTGCCTACGCTCACCCAATCTGATATCCAAAATACAGCAGCCCTGGTCTCAGGACTTGGAGAAGGAGACGTTTTAAAGTTCCTTCCCTTGAGTGTTCACTAAATACTAGCTCATCTTTTCAAGGCCTATAGGCAGAAGGTAGCCCCGTTCTCCACTTATGCTTGGCACAGCTCTGGGAACTTTGGGAGCAGGGCAGGCTGTCCTGGATTGCTGTTATTATCAGGCTTTTAGAGACATTATAAGAAATACCACCAATCCTCAGGTGCTCTGTTCCATGTGTTGCCTAACTTACTGGGAAAGGCTGACTGTCCTGGGTTAACCCAGCTTCTAATTAGACTGAAGAAGGATCAGGGTTTGAGGATGGCTGCTTAGCCTCATTATCCATCTGTTCCATGTGTGCTGTCTCAGGGCTCTGTAGAGGGTGCGGGGACACTCAACAAAAGTTTGGTGGTGAACTGAAAGAAAGAATAGAAATGAATAAGGAGAGCAGGACATCTTACCCCTTTTTCCCAGCTTGAAAGGAAGATTGGATGGTCACACTCCAAGGTAGAATGGAGCTCAAAGTTGACGTGAGAGCCTAGGATACTCTTGTGAATTCTTGCTAGGAGAGATGGTTGAGTGGGCTACTGAGGGAGACAATGAAAGATGGAAGGATACTGGAGCTGGAGATACAGGTTGGAGAGGAAGCCTAGAACAGGCCTGGGAAGGGGAGTCTGGGCAAAATGGAGGAAGGGCCAGGCTACAGGGGAGATATCCAGACCAAATCCCAGGAGAATTCTAGACTAGCAACCATGTTCTATATTCTTGACACATGCTGGGACTAACCCATGTGTCAGTGAGCAGGAAAGCTTCCAGGGTGTGGTCATCGTGTCTGAGGCCAGGCTAGAAGCTGGAGAGGGATATTTCTAGGTAATGGGAAGCTGAAATCTTGAGCTTTCTGAGCCTTGAGGAGTCCCTCAAATGCATGTCCGTTTGAAGATACAGCTGAGGTAGTTCTTTGCCTTTGAAGGCAGTTGCAGTATATAGAGTAGGTATTTTACCTGTGAGAATGGTCAGAGGGGTACAAGAACCTTCCCAATTGACACTTGAAATCCTATCAGCTATGTCTTTAGGATTAAACAGTTCATCTGCCAGTGGTGACAGCTTCTTTATTCTCCATCCTTTTTTTTTTTTTATTCTTTATCCTTCACTATCCTCCTCCTTTTAAAGATCTTCCCCTAGGTTATAAAAGCAATACATACTTATAGCAAAAATGCACAATTTAGCAAAGTTAAAAAAAATCATCTATATTTCACCACCCTGTGACATTTTCTGATGTGTATGCATTTGCACACACATACATAAATATATATAGATAGGTAAATGTAAACATATTTTACAGAGTAGGATCTTACAATACATACTGTTTTATAACCTGATTTTTTACTAAATCTACTGTGGGGTTTATCCATTTATTCATTCAACAAGTAGATCCAGTGCTTACCATATTCAAGGCCACTGTCCAGCTCAAGAATAAAGTGAAGAAGACATACAGTCTCTGCCCTCATAGAATTTACAGTCTAGCTGGGAAGAAATTTACCGAATAACATCT
The DNA here is from genome assembly GCA_003508835.1 of Eonycteris spelaea. NCBI lineage: Eukaryota > Metazoa > Chordata > Mammalia > Chiroptera > Pteropodidae > Eonycteris > Eonycteris spelaea. The sequence goes on from PUFA01000028.1 coordinate 2,081,803, forward strand.
TTCTGTAACCACAAATATAGATGGAAACTATCATTTTCTTTATCAGTGCAGATTCCTATTTTTACTTGAAAAAATCAAAGGTACACATTGGGAATGAAACTACTATTTTCCCCCCTTTTTTCTAGTGGTCGACATACATGCTTTCTAGTCAGTAATGCTCTATGAAACCCTGTACTCAACCAAAGCCAGAGAACCATTAAAGACCTTTGCCCCCCTGCCGTACTGAGGCAGACTTAGACTGGCAGAACACCATTTGGACAAGAAGAATAGTGTTGAAAGTGCAGAGCTTGTAGAATTACATTTTTACCAAACACATCCACACCCCAAATAAAACCTAACTGATTTATATAAAAAAAGGATTTTAAACCTACATACACACCGTGATATGCTACAAGAAAAGGATACCTTTTAGTCTATTTCCAGCATGTAGCATATATTCATTGGCGTCGATCAACGTAGTAACTTCAATGGAGAAAGTATTTTTGCTTTCATAGCACTAACAACTAAAAAGTACGAACATTTAATACTTAGATCTTAAGTGGGCAATCATAGAAATCCCATGATTAAAGCTACTAGATTAGCCTGAGTAGTCATCGATATAAATTTTTTTTTTTCCAAAATGATTCTAAAGAAAAAAGAGGCTTCTCTTGAAACAGTGGAACTACATCAGGGCTAGGAGACAAAGCTAAAAGAACTGCGCACTCAAGACTAGGAGTTGATTTTCACATGTAGTTCTTGGGGAGAGGACATCTTTTTTAGTTTGTTCCCACAGCCAAGACTAGTTCTAATTTTCCTATAATGGTGGACAGAAAATAGGAGTTTCAGAAATCGGAGGACAGGGGCAGCTGTTTTAGCACCCTAGACAAGCACTCCCAAATAGTCAAAAACTCCACACAGGTGGACCACTAGTTTTGAAGCACTGGAACTCTTACCCAAGTGAAAGAGCTGTGAGCAAAGGGGAGATTCAGACAGGGCCTGTTTGTGGTATTTGAGACAAGGAGGGCTTGTGAGGGCAGTTATCCCATGTTGTTGACACCTGAAGCCTGTATGCTAGGGGAAGCCTTCCTGGTGGGATGCTAGACACAGTCTTGCCCCAGGGCAGTCTTACCCTCAGAAGCACCTGAGAGAGGTGCTACTTTGGCAGGAGAAAAAGGGGTTAGTGAATCCTAAGGAGATTCAGGAAAAGCAAAAGGCCCGGGAGAGTCAGGGAATTATCTTTTCAACCCGTCAATACCTAACATTAATAAAAAGTTGCATTCTTTTGAGAGATATTGTCCTGTCATCACAAGCAGGCACCTCTCCCAGCCTAATGAGTTCATTATGTCCAGAGGCTTCCACAGCCTGGAGGTTAGTGTCGTAAACCGTTCTGGGAAGCGGGCAGGGAAGATGACCTGGACAACGAAGTCACCACTAAATCACTGCTTACATCCAGTCCTCAGCCTTCTTTTTCTGCTCTGTAGTCTAGAAACATCTCTTTAAAGGCCAGAAAGTCTGTAAATGTGAGCAGCATGTCAAACATGTCGTCAGCCACTTCCTCTTCATGGCACTTTAACGTTGTTGTGAAAGCTGCCATGTTGAATCCTGGCATCTGTTCCAGCAGCTGTTCTTTAACATACTTTTCTACCAAAAAAAGGTATTTGTTAAAAATTGGTGTGTAGGTGAGTTTATTCTCTTCTGTGTCTTCAAAGTCCTGGTAGTACTTGTCCATGAAATTTCTCTGCAGGACCTGGAACTTGGCATCCTCATTGATAATATCCTCAATAGATCCAACCACAGAGTCAAAATCGGCTTCAGAGGCTGAAGAGACAGCTAGTGCATAGCTCTCTTCCTCCAAGGCTTCCATCATTTCTGCTGTATCCATCTGGCCAGGGCCAGCTGCCGGGGCTCCTACCTGGTCCCATTGCTGACCTCCAGGAGCCACACCCTGTTTCCTGTCACCATGGCAGAGCTCATCATTTTTAGTGACTGTGCAATATTCCATTGTCTGGATGTAGCACATTTTGAAGCATATGGTATTTCTTCTTTTCTACAATAATAAACATTGCTGCAACGAACCCACATGTCTCTGAACACTTGTTGTATTCATTTTTTTTAAAACATAAGTTCCTAAATGTGGTATTTCTAGGCCACTTTTAAAATTTTGATTTATATTGTCAGACTGCTGTCTGGAAACATTGTACCAATTGATAACCTTTATGAGTACTGTATAAGACTTCCTGTTTCTCCAGTCTTATGAACATCGTGGTATTCTTTTTAATTGATAATTTTCTAGGTTTGATTTTAATTTATTTGATTACTAATTGAAGCAGGACAGGACAAATTTCCCCAAGTGGGGGGAGGCTAAGCCCTGCACCTGATTGAAGAGAGGGTCCTCTGGTGGAGAGTGTAGAAAGAATTCAACACATATGCCCAAGTTAGAATCGACAGGAAAGTTTATTAGAAAAGGGACAACACTTCACAGATAGAATGTGGTCTCCTCTCAGAGGCAGAGAATGAGAGGGACAGTACAAGTGACCGAGTAAAAGCACACACCTCTCAGCAATACCTCTTTTTTTTTCTCAGAGTTGTTTATACTCTAATCTCATCCTCTTAGAGACTCAAAGCCAGAAAGGGGCCTAAGCAGACATTGTCAAGTCAGAAGTTTGTCCCTGAGCCCTCCACCCACTCCACTATTGCCTTTTGTTCCCTTGTATATACACTCTGCCTTGCCTACTCTCAGCTCTCTGTTTTCTTTCCTTCATTAAACTGCAATATGTTATGATGCATTTGGCTTTATGGGCTTTGTAGAATAATGGTGAATTATGGTGCTTGCTGAATCAGAGGGTAACATACTGAAAATGTGGCCTGTAGGAAGTTATGTTAGCAGCTATGTGTGGAGTGAGTGAGAGATGAGACGAGAATGGGCATGCCGAAGGAGTCTTTGGGGTTAAGCCAACTGGGTCAGACTGTATAATCTGTTCAATTGCCATCATGTGCTTCACTCTTTCTGGATCCATCACAGGACAGGACACACTCTGAGGCTGGTGCACTTCTCACACGGGCTTCAGTGGTCTGTGCCAAGGGTTCCAAAAGGCTCAGTGACCACCAGCTGACTAACTGCAGTGTCCAGCCTGGGTCATCTCTGGGAAAACCTTTTCTATCTTCATTCCTTATGATTCAATGGCAGCCGCCCTTCTACCCAGCATGATTTTGTCTACAACAGTCTACCTTCCTGCCCCCTCCTTGTCCTGAGATCTCAAGATGTTGGAAAATAAATAAATGAAGTAAAGTTTTATTTAGTAATTACTACCTGTCCAGACATTGTTCCAAAAATTTCACATATAACTAATTTAATTTTCACATTGATCCTATGAAGTAGGTATGATTATCCTCATTTTATAGATGAGGAAAAAAGGCATAGTGAGGTAAAGTTCACACTGTGCCAAAGGTCATAGTTAGCAAGTGGTAGGTAGAATCAGGGTTTGAACATGGGTAGTTGGATCCCAGAAAAAATGCTTGTGACCTCGATGCTATACAAATAATATACATGTAGTTTTGTGTCTTCCAGATGGATTTGGGGGTTGGGGTGTCTCTGGTCTTTGATGGTAGGGGCTTACTTTAGTCAGAGCCCTTCTCCGTCCTTGGTGCTGAAATCGGGTCCAGATGCTTGGAGGAATCTTTTATTTCAGGAGGCTGAAGCTCACCATAGCTCTTTCCAAACCTGACTCCTCTCAGTGCCTGCTTTAGCTTTAATTACTTTCATTTGCTCACAGATTTCTTGCCTAAAATCAGGTAAACATTTGGTCAAAAGCTCAACTTTAAAATGGGCCCAAACTTTGTGTATTTTGTTGTGTTCTCTTTAAAATCAAGAGCAAAAATATTTTTTTTATCTCTTTCTCAAAGCCTTTATGGATAATGAAACTTATCTAGGTTTGCATGTTTTTCACTTTGCCTCAGCTGCTAGGGAGTGTTTGTCATTGGGTGATTATAATACTTTTTTCTCTTTTAACATGAATTATTATTTTAAATCTAACTTCTTTATTATTGAGATGAGAGGGATATAAAAATAAAAACATTAAAAAGCTAGTTTTCTTTTGATTGAGGTTAGGCTCATACTGAGCAACCTTGGAAACTGGGCACTTGCATGGAAAGAGAGTGATTTAAAAATATTAGCTATTACTATTCATTAATGTGTTAATAAAAATAAGATTTGCCTCTCAGGGATGTTCAAGAAATATATAAAATAGTATACTATCTGAAAAGCATTTTATAAAATGAAAGTTATTCATACAGATATTGTAATACGTGTATGCAAATTTGATTGGCACCTAGATTAAAAACTCTTAAAGAGAGGGATTATGTCATACATTGCTTGTATGTTACATAATACTGGACAGAAAATGTATACTTCATAGCACTTGTTGACTGACAGACTGATTAGATAATATAACGCATTCTAGAGTTTGGCATAGCTTTTAGAACAAGGTAAATACTCAATAAATGGGAGATACTGCCATCATTATTTCCAAGGTCACCACTGTTAATTGATTTCTATGAAATCAGACTCTCAAGGTATAGAAATGACTTCAGAGGCATTGAAGAGGACTCTGCATTTAGACCCTAGGTCCTCTCTGAAACATCATTCTACAATTGGCAATCCACCCTCTTGTGGCGGGTAACTCCTCTCTCTCATAGAGAATGATAAGCTGAGTCCTACCTTATGTATTTCATTTATTGGTCCAAGTTTTTTTCCCCTCTGTGGCTATTGGGAGCAACCCTAAGTCTCCTTGTGCATGAGAGTCTACAAATGTTTGAGGGTGGCTTTTCACTTTATCAAATTCTGTCTCCAAGTGGAAAACGTCTATTTCTTCATCTGCTTTGGGGTGCTTCCTGCCATCCTGGGTGCTCTTCCATAGACATCCTCTGGATGTCTAGAACCCAACCCAAACCTCCAAATGAAGCATGACTAGCCCAGGAAAGGAGTGGGCCTGGGCCTTCTCTTTGTGCATCCTCCAACCTTGCAGGTGAACTGGCAGTACCTTTCTGCTGCTGACTCATGAGCTGGCATCATTTCATATAAATTATTGTGAAACCGTGTCTCCCTGTGTTGAACTATACAGTTGTTTTGTTTGAATACACGTATAAGGTTTTGATTTACATTAATGTCTGTTAAATTTTATTAGATTTGGCTCAAGCTCCGAACCATCAAATTATTTTAGGATTCTTCTCCTGCCATCCAACTTCTTGTTACTCTGACTAGGTTCAGGCCAATAATAAATTTGAGCCATGTGCAAAGATGTCCTTATTTGAGTGTACTGGAAAAAAACCCTTTTATTTAAAACAAAAACTGTTTATTTATAATAAAGAAAAAAGGTTATATTTAATCAGAGGGGAAGTAATTCTTTAAAAATTTTTTATTATGAAAATTTCAAACAAATATAAAAGAAGAGAGAATAGTGTAATGAATTTCTCTGTACCCATCACCTAGCTTGACAATTAACACATTATCTGTTTATCTCTATTCTATCCACTCCTCTTACCCCTCCAGGTTATGTTGAAGTGAATCCCCAGATATCTTATCATTTTATTTATAAATATTTTTGTAAGTTTCTATAAAAGATAAGGACTCTTAAGCAATATATCATAATGATATTATCATTGTTAATAAGATAAACATTAATTCTTTAGCACGATCAACTATCCAGTCTGAGTTTACATTTTCCATAATGTCTTACGAATGTTTTTATTAAAATCACTTGTTTGAATCAGGGTCTAAATAATGTTCATGAATTGCAATTGGTTCATATGTATAGATGCTCTTTTGTAGTCCTTGTAATTTATTTGTTGAAGAAATCTGGTTATTTTAATGTAGAGGGGGAAGCAAGATAATAAAAATGTTAATAAAGCCGCCACAGTCAGAGATTGCAATATGCTGATCAGCCCTGAAGCCAGGCCAGGAGGACACCTTCAGAACAAAGGAAGATTTCTGCTGAGATTGCTAACAACCCATTCCCCACACCAGTGAAGGGGAAACAGGAGCCAGGAGTCATTCCCTATGGCTAAAATCATGAGGAACCTATGGATTAAAGGCTGGGAACTGCCAGCAGGCCTTTCACTCTACATGTTCTTACCTTTTCACTGCTACCTACTCTTCCCCTTCCTCACTGTTTGTCCATATCAAAGGAAATGGGTTAACAAAGTCTCTTAAACAGTAAATCACAGAAACTAAAGAATGACAAACTGAATTCCCAGAACACTCAGAGTCCCTCACGGTGCCTTTACTCTGTCTCTTGCACTGTTCCTCTCACTCTTTGTCTCTGAGAGGAGACCACACTCTGTCTGTGGAGTGTTGTCCCTTTTCTAATAAACTTTCCTTTTGACTCTAACTTTGGCGTGTGCGTTGAATTCTTCTACACTCTCCACCAGAGGACTCTCTTCTTCTCTCGGTGCAGGGCTTGGTCTCCCCCCAACTCGGGGAAATTCGCCCTGTCCTGCATCAATTTGTCTTGTAGAGGTAGTGTCCTACTAAGTGTCCCCGCCAGCAAGTGGAAGGAAGCTGTGTTGTAGATTCACTAGGGAATGTCTGGCTCGGGCTCCATAGACATGCGGAGTGGAAGGTGGTATGTACTCCTTGCAAGACTGGAATGGAGCTTAGGCATTTGGTTGAATTTTAAAGGGAAGGAGACCCTGGAAGGTTGGAGGGCTTTGAGGACATCTGATTTACATTTAAAACATGAACCTTACTATACCATTTCCCCATCTAGCCCTTTAATGCTCTCCATGCCTGAGGACACAATCTGACATGTTCTTATGACTTGTAAGGCCTTCCTGATGGGGCTCTGCCTCTCTCTTCAATGCTATTCCCGAACACTGCACCCCTTTCTCTACTACTTGGACCTTATATTTTCCTAATGACTCTGAGCTATTCCAAGTCTTAGGTCCTTTGATATGCTTCCTTTCAACTGAGATGCTCTTTCCCCATCGTCCTGTTATGGGTGGACAATTTTCCTGTAAGCCAGTATTAAATATTTACTTCTGATTCTGCTAACCGGGGGTATGGTAATCTGCTCAAAGATATGCTAATGGCCAACTTCTGCTTCTGTATTCTGCTTTCTTGTTCTAGGCTATATAAACTGCCTCTAATGGAAGGTCGGGGCTGATCTCTTTTAACCCTGCATGGTAGAGAGTCAGTTGCTGGCCTGCTAATAAAGGCTAACAATTCATCTCAATTGGCTCCATGTGTTTTAGATTTGAGCGAACTACAACATTCCTTCTACTCTGACATCTGCTTTTGCTGATCGATATCCATGTCTGCGTCCCACCTACCAGCAGAGTTGCTCACTCCTCATTTGTATCACCACCAGGCCCTGCACAAGTCCTGTCTTTGCTCCAGCAGTATGCATAATACTTGTCTGTCTCCCCCTGCTAGACTGTGACCTCCTTGAGAGCAGGCATCAGTTCTTTGTCTTCGTGACCCCAGCATCTGGCAGCTCTGGGCCCAGAGTAGATACTAAATAAATGTGTAATGAGTAAGAGCTGAGGATGAAGCATACCTTCATGGGCCACTGCCCAGCTAAGTATGGGATTTAACTGAATGTGGGTATGTCCACTAGTGCTCCCTCCAGGTATTTCTCTACCTGCCTCATGAGTAACTTAGCTGGCATCTTGCTGGGACCCTGTTTCCCTACATCTGCAGCAACCTATTGGGCAAGCTGCCCCTATTGAAAATCAGATAGATTTTGTCCATAATAATGCGTCCTTAGTAAGGCCTTGCTGGCCCCTGAGATATCATGGTGTACGTGTGTATTTGGGAAGATCTACCCCAAAGCCTGAGCACTTGTCCTGAAGCTCATGGCTCTGACCTGACTCTCGGGTCTTTGTGTCTCTTAATGTCCTGATTGGTTGGGGCTCCCCTGCCCCTCATCAGATGGGAGTTCTCTATGAATGAGGTTGCATCTCACCTTCTGTCGCTTCTTCCCCACCTCCCCCGACTATTCAATACTGAAGAGGTAATCAGACAGGATATGAGATGAAATTCTTTATTGAATCACAATGCAACATAACCTCTCCTTAGGAAACCCAGCACTATTACTGAGTAGGTTCTGCATTGCTAAGTCAATGCTGAAGTCTGGTGGCTAGGCAGAGTTAGAAGGCAGAGTCTACCTAGTTATGATAAATTTCCAACAAGCAAATCATGTCACCTCTCTGGCATTCTTACTAATTCCCACCAGAGCCAGAACACATGTTTATATGACTAAACCCCAGTTTATTAACATACTTTACTACTGATGGAAGTGGGTTGATTCCCATTCTCAGCTATTATGAACAATGCTGCAGTGAGTATTCTAGTCTATGTCTTTGGTGACCATATGCATTCACTCAATGGTGTTGTGTCTATCTAAGAGTGAGATTGCTGGGTCCATAGGCTATGCGTATGTTCACTTATAGCAGATATTCCAAACAGTTTCCTAAGCTAGTCATCCTAGCAGTGTAGGAGAGTTCTAATTGCACCAAGCTCTTGCCAATGTTTGATATTTTCTTTTCTATTTTAGCCTATTGTATATCTTTGTGGTTTTAATTTACATGTCCCATACCAGCTAATAATTTTGAGCTCCTTTCATATGTTTATTGGCCATTTGAATAGCCTTTTCATGCCTGCCTTCTGCCCATTTTTCTATTGGGTGAGTTGTCTGTCTTCTTGTTAATTTATAGGGTTCTTTATGTATTGTAGATGTAAATCCTTTGTTGACATATGAATATTCTCCTTCCACTCGGTGGGTTGCCTTTTTACTCTTTAATGGAGCTTTTTAATAAACAGAGTTACTTAATTTTACTTAGTCAAATTCATCATATTCTTTTTCATTTGTGTGGTGATTTTTGTGTCCTGTACTCTGCTCTACACTCTAAGGTCATGAAGACATTCTCTGGTGTCTTCTAAAAGGTTTACTGTTTACCTTTTACATTCAGGTCTGCAGTTGACTTTCTGTATTTTTTTTCACATGAATATCAATTTGGGGATTCTATAACACTTTGATTATTAAAAGAGAAATGTCCAGCTGGTTAATTTTAGTGGTGAGCACATAGGTGTTTGCTATACTATTTTCCATGTAATTGAAATGTTCTATAATTTAAAATAACATGAAAAATATTTAAGCATTGATGTTACCCTGGTTCCCTTTTTGATCTACTATTCTGTTCATGCTACATGTTATTCCTGGGTGAGTCTACCTACTTCTATTCTATTCATCTATTTTTTAAAAATTTCACTAACACCAATTCATCCATATACAATGAGCTTGCTTGTTACAGATATGAATATAATATGTCTGTCCCCTAAAGGACTTATGGTCTGGCATATATGGGAACAAATAAATGCAGTAAATTTCCTTGGAATAACTATTCCAAAGAACAGCTCAGAGCTCATGTTATCTTTAATGTGAGTATTCTGTTCTTGCTGTCTTCTCTTTTTGTCTCCTTTTAAAAATCAACTTCACTGAGGTATAATTTACATACCTCATAATAATGTACCCATTCGCAGAGTACATTTCAATGAGTTTTTGACAAATGCATATACTTGTGTAACTACAATCACAATTGCAATACAGGACACCTTCCAAATGCTGTCCCTTTGCAGTCAATCAGCCACCAGCCCTGAGGCTCAGGCAGGGGTTTGCTTCCTGTCATTATAAGTTACTTTTGCCTCTTCTAGAATTTCATTTCAATGGAATCCTACAGGACATATTCTTTCTGTGTCTGGTTTCTTTTGCTCATCATGACTTTTTTGAGATCCATCAGATATTCGCATTGTGAATATTTTGCCCAGGCTATGGTTTGATTTTTCTTGTTCTCAGCTCCGTGTTTTGGAGCTCCAGCGCCTTTTAACCGCTCTAGTGGTACTTCACAATCGTCAGCACTAGTGCCTGCATCTAGAGGCTGAATGCTTGGCCCAGCCTCTTTGACTAGATAAAACTCCGCGTGTGGTTTGAAACAGGACGGGTGACTCTCTCTTTTTTCCCTTCCAGCCTTTAATAAAAACATGTAATTTTCCTCTTTTAATAGTTACTTAAATTATAAGAATTAATCCATCCGAATTACAGCAAACCGCAGCTTTAAAAAATACAGGCGCCTAGACCACATTCCCTAAGATTCTGATTCAGGAGACTGGGAGTGGAGATTGAGGATATAACTTTTTAAAAGCTGCCCAGTGCTCCTGATGCGCAGTCAGCACTGAGTCCCATCTGCAGTACAGCACAGAGAGAACACCATAATCGGTTTCAACTTATACCTTCAACTCCTTTCTCAGCACTTGTCCCCTTTTCCATGTCCCCTATTCTGCAGGCATGTAGGATCTCTCACCAATACTCTCTCCTCACCCATATTGGAAGTGTTTTCCTCTCTCCTGGGGTGTCTTTCTCCTATTATCCACCCACTGGACCCACTCCTATTCATCTCTCAATACCTTGCTCAAAATTACCTCCTTTATGATGCTTTCCATAGCCTTTCTTCCTCTTATGCTCATAGTGCTTTGTTTGATCTGCTGTCAAAACCACTGACCTCAACGGGCTGTAAGGAGTTGTTTACATGACTGACTCCTCCTTCAATACAACTGTGAGCTTCCTCAAACCATGGAACCTGTTCTGGGCATCCCTGTATTCCTATTAGGTAGCCTGGTGTCTGACATTGTAGGTGCTTAACAAATGATTGCTGAGAGAATGAATGAATGTTTGGAGAGATGACTGAATGGAGAGTGGTCCATGTTGTATCCCTTGGAAGAGATGATATCCTAGGGGAACAAGGGCCAGACACTCTTGGCTGGATTCTCCGAACATTGTGCCTGACCCTCATTCCTTGCTCATTCACGTCTCATGGCAGAAATCAGTCATTGGGTAGGTTAGGATACCATCTACCTTCTGATTGCATCATTTTTCAAACCTAGTTCATGCTTAAATGCTTTTGTTATCTTCATTTGGGTTCACGGGTTGTTTGGAAGTAGTTTGTTTGTGAGTCACAAAAGGGTGTATGTCTGTGTGTGGCATGTTTGCCCATTTGTCTGTCAGGTCAGATAAATGAAAGTGTTTTAAAAAGTTGAAGACACTCTACACATGTCAGATATGATTAAATGTTGGCACGATGTTTGTGAGGTTGTGGCTTGGCTTTTTTGGGGAACCAAGAACCTCCCGAGTTGTACAAGGCTGGCTGGGTGCTAGGTGCTGGGAGGCTGTTCCAGGTCTGGGGTCTGCCCATCAAGGGCTTCTACACTGGTTGAAGGGAAGAAAGATGTTCTCCTTTGACTTATGGACATGGTAGGGTAATGGATACATCAGGATCTGTAGGACAGGAGAGCTCAAAGAACCAGGCTGGTCATATAAGGCATCATGGTGGGGTGGGGTCACTTGCTGATTCCGGAATGATGGGTTGGTTTGGCGTGTAAGGGATAGGGGGAGAGGGGTTTTAAGTCAGAGGATTCTTCCTGGTCCCTAGGACAAAGGGAGAGTCAGACAGAAGAGGTAAGCACAGTGCTCAGCACAGAGAGGTGCTCAGGAAATGGTGGCTGAGGGATGGGGAGGAGGAGAGCAGAGGAGCATCACATTAGGGCCTCATTTAGAGGCTGGGGGGAGGCAAAGATCACTGTGAACTTCTTAGCATCACGGTTGTCCATGGCTCCACACTGTGGCCCCTTGTCTTACAAAATCAGGCCCATGACCCTGACCAGCAAGGAATGAGATGGTGCAGCACAAACTCTCCCACCTGCTAGGTTGAGTGCAAAGCCCCCTCCTGGGGACCATGCTTAAATGAGAGGGGGCCTTGTTTGTGTCCTTTCTTCCTATTCCGCATTTTGTTTCATCCACCATTTCCCAAATATAATCAAATTTGAGTCACTTGTTTAGTCAGGGCTTGTTCTGTTCTGAGCTCTGGGAAGGAACAGACACGGAATGCTCTGTGGGGCCCCACAGGGAGCCTTGTCCAGAGGCTCGAGTCTTGCAGTCTGTTCCACAAGCATGGGCTCCAGGCTGGGACGGAACTGAGCTGGAGGCCTGGCTCTGTCACTTACTGCCTATGGACCCTTGGAAAAGTTATTTAACTTCTGGGCCTCAGTTTTCCTCATCTGTAAAATGGAACTCCAGACTTTTCTCTCTAGGGTTGCTATGCAAGCCAAATGGGAAGTGGTCTATAACATGTTAATTATAGAGCCTGCCCCACCAGCCAGCACCCCATGACTTTCCTTTCTGCTGCTATTAAAATCCCTCCGTTAATGCAGCGCTCCTGTTCTTGAGTTTATAAAAACCCTTTCCTGTACTTAACTCACCTCTCAACTGCTCCACTCAAAAGGCAGAGTGGAGGTTTATGAGCTGCATTTTCTGACTGGCTAAACGGAACCCTAGAGGGATTTGAAGCCTGGAACTGGGGCCTCCTGCTTTTGTCCAGGGTGCGTTCTATGGCACTGATCTGATAGCCTCCTAGAGTGGCAGAGTCTGGGCCCTTTGAGGAGGCTGCCTCACTCCTCAGGGGCCCTCTCCTTTAGGGCCGAGCTAAGTTCAAGGCTGCGGCTGCTGGACAGAAGACCTTTCCAGAGTTCCAGATGACCTGCAGCTGACCCCTCCTCAGTGGAACGTGGCTCAGAGCTCACCTGGGGTTGAAGAGTAGTTCCTTACAGAGCAGTATTCTCTTCAAGTGCAGATCACAGGGCAGCAGTGTGCCCAGGACACCAGAGCTGAGTCCTTCACCTTGCCACCCCAGTCCCTCTCCCTGCTAAGGTCTCTTCGCCCAGTGTCCCTCATCCTGATGCAGCTGCACATGCTTCTCCCTCCTCAGTTCCTTCCCAGCTCTACTTATTCCACCTGCTGTCCCTGGCCCAGCATCATCTGCCAGCTGCTGTACCATGTGTTGCCAAGACTGTCCTTAGCCCTGAGGGGTCTCATCCAAGTGCCCTGTTTCTCGTGACATTGGGGCTGCCCGCGGGCAGGAGCAAGTGCCCCTCTGCTTCTCTAATTCCCTCAGCTTCCCCAGAGCAAAGGGGTTCTTGGTCATGGTGCCCACTTGGGAGGCATAGCCATGGCCATGCAGAGGTAGGAGTGCAGTATCTGGTGTCTCTTTTGGGACCCTTGTGCCCTCACCTCTTAGAAAGGCCCATCTGGGCTAACTGCAGTAGTAGTGACTCCCTGCCATCGGCACACTGTGTCTTTTCTTGAGAGGCAACTGAGGGTGGTGTGGGGGAGAATACTTTGATGTTTATAGTTTGCAGGTGTGAGGATGTGCAGTGGGATTGGCCAGGAAGGAGAGATTTGAGATAGGCCCTCAACAGAGTCTCAAACTTCCACCCCAATCTCTTTGGCATTTATTACTGATGTTTAAAATGCAAACTGACTTGTCAGCATATTCAAACTAAGCCAGGTCACTGGCATGTGTCAAGGGTGTAAACCAGTCAATTGTTCTGAAGTGTTTCCCTTTAATAGTAAGAATTCAAAAGAAAGGTAAGGAGGGCCAGAAAGGCTGTGTGGGATACATTTCCTCATTTGCTCTCAGAATCTCTTTTGACGAAAGCGTCAGCCTCACTTTGAACCCAAAAGCCTGTTTGGATTTTGGAGTCAGGATTAGCCTCACATATGGACAAAGAGAACTGACTTTTATGTGTTGTGTTGTAAAGTTCCCCTCCCCCAAACAGGTAGCCATCCAACCACCCACCCCCCACTTTCCCTAGACTGACCATCCTCAAGCAGCATGACGTCAGCAGGCTGAGATGGTCATGGCAATGAGGACTAGGGCACTCTCCCCCATCCTTCTCTGAACTGCAGGGCTTTTAGTAGGCCACCATAAACCCCCCTGCTCAGGTCCAAAAGCCCTGCTGTGCAGCAGAGGAGGCTGAACAGCAAGAAAACTCAGGCTGGGTCAAGATATCACCTCGGCTGCCTAACTCTCATTCTATTTGGATCCAGTTGCTCTATCTTGGTTTCTTAGATGCTTTGGGCAAAGATCAGGGTCATGGGGGAATGGGGCAGGCAGGCACCTAGGCTTTGAAGAGGGCAAGGAGGGAATATCTGTGACATGCACAGCTGCATGGGGAAGAGCACTGGGTAGGGACCTTTCTCTCCTCCACTAGATGTGTGTGTGTGTGTGTGTGTGTGTGTGTGTGTGTGTGTGTGTGTGTGTTTTATCTGTATGTGTGTGTTAGTGTGACTGCATGGTATGTGTATTGCGTTTTGCTTCTCTCTCTCTCTCTCTCTCTCTCTCTCTCTCTCTCTCTCTCTCTCTCTCTCAAGTCTGGTAGTTTTATGACACTGAAATCTGGGGGTGGGAGAGTTGAATCAGGCAGAGCCTCTATTTGGCCCACTTGAGGGTCTTTGTGTCTGTGTGTTTGAAGGGAACAGGAACATGATTTTTGGAATTGCCCTAGGGTTTGGCGGGTTATTGGTTTAAACTGGCCCTCCCCCCAGTTAGCTTGCAAGGGAGCAATTTCCTTGTACTCCTGATTGAAAGTGTAGGTGCTGAGGAGCCAGAAGTAAGGGTTGAACAAAGGGGAAGGGTGAGATAAATTAAGGATGATCCTATGGTTATCTGAGGACATGGGAGGTCAGACTGGAAGAGGAAAGGGAAGGCTCGTTTAAAACAGGAATGGCCTCTGCAGAGACTCGTTTTCCTGAGAGCACCTTGAGTTTCCCTGTCAGGAGCCGTCCTCAGGACTGGTCTTCACTGCTGCAGGGAAGTAGGAGGCAAGTGTTACAAAAGGGACTCATGTTCACAACACACAAGACAATTTATAAAAAACTTTTTTCATACATTATCCTCTCGAAAACTTAGAAATAGACTTCATTCTTCATTATTTTTTTAAACTTTAATAGTGATAAGAAAAGAGAAATAAGCAGATTAAATGGGATTTCTGTAAAACTTGTGGATTTTAGTCAATAATGCGATGCATCCTAGAAAAAGAATTAGAGATGAAAGACAAGTATACAACAGGACTGAGAAACACTGATGATAAGTCAAAAGATATCTGAAAATTTTGTTTCTAATATAAAGGAAAGAGGACTTTAGGAAAAAAATTATTCCTAGATCATGATGTATTTGGAAGTAGTTAGCTCTATAGTATATATCATAATGATAAATAAAAAGATATTTCAGAAAATTTATGATGGAAAAGAGCCTTCGCTTGTGTATAGTTTGAGTCAAGTTAAGTGGCCATAGCCTAGCTGCAAGAATGGAGGTTATTTCTAGCCATCATTTTTCTTGAATTTTCCTAGGGAGGAACCCAAGCTTCCTAGGCAATGTAGGTGGTGTCTCTCAGGTGAGCTGAGAGAAGGAGGCTTTGGAAAGCTTGTATTACTTTTCCTGATGTGAACTTGGAAGAGCAGAGGTCAGTGGTCTCTCTGGTCTTCATCAGGCAGTCTTCAGCCTCTCCCTGCCTGAATCAGGTCACCTGCAGCTTTCCCTTCCCTACATCCCCTTCTCCCTGTCTGCTCCCACCCTCCCACCATCCTTGGCAATGGTCTTTACTTCCTCTCAGTCCACTGCACATTCTTATTCTTCTCAGACTGACCTTTCTCTCCTCCCCTACCTCAGCACTCCCTACAAAGCCCCTGTGATTGAGAACTTGCCCCATTGTGTGTTTCTTATGTGTACCTTCTCCTCCTTGCATGGCAAGAGCCCCAGAGGCAGCTGCTGTACATTCTCTAACTTCTGTATCTTCCTTTTCTTCCAACCCTCCTCTTCTTCTCTCCCAAAGTCCTTACTGAGGCTTCACATTTATCCTATAACTTCTTTAGCCTGGGTGGGCTGGCAGAGTGGCTGTGGGGGTGCAGGAGAAGTAGAGAAATGCTCTCTCATCAATCCCAGGATGGAAGTGTAAGTCTCTTGGAAATTAGGGGCTGTGACCAGCCTGCAGGACGGTCCCTCTCTCAGCTTAAGCTTATTTCAGATGAGTAACTTTCCAAAGCAATTTCAGATGAGTAAATTTCCAAAGCAATTTGGAAATTCGAGGTGATTACCAAGGTGTGTTGCAAGTTTTGGAGTTGACCTCTTGCTGTCAGGCAAACCAAAGTGGATAATACCTCAATTGGTTGACTGGCACCACCAGCCAGCCAAGCTCCCAGACCTATATAAGGGCCATCCCGGCCCAGAACCTCAGAAGGCTTTTGAGTTTGCCCTTCCCTTGGAATACCTTGCTGTCTGCAATGAGTTGCTGGACTAGCTACAGTCAACAATCCTGCAGGTCTTCTAGCAGGGGACACAGCCAGGGCTTCAATGGTCGCTTAGCCATGCTGTGGGCAGAGCTGGGTCAGCTCCAGCAAGTCCTCTTTACCTCCTGCTCAGGTGGGGGTGGCGGTGGGTCTGCTGCCTGTGCTATGATGGGAGAAGGCTACAGCAGCAGGAGTCTCTACAACTTTCAGAGGAATAAGATCTCCATTAGCATGCTGGAGGCAGCTCCCGGGCTGGTGGGTTCTGGCAGATTAGGGGTGGGTGTTTAGGAGGCAGAGATTTTGGAGGTGGTGGAAGAGGGATGGGAGGGGGCTTCAGTGGAAGAGCTGGGGTCTTCAGAGGAGCTGGGGGCTTTGGTGGAGGAGCTGGAGGCTTTGGAGGAGGAGCTGAGGGTTTTGGTAGAGGAGTGGGTGGCTTTGGTGGCCTTGGTGGCTTTGGAGGCCCTGGTGGCTTTGGTAGCTCTGGTGGCTTTGGTGTGGTGGCTTACCTGGGGGAATCCAGGGAGTGACTGTCAACTAGAGCATTCTATAGTCCCTCAGTATGGAGACTGACCCCCAGCTTGGGCATTCAAGGCTCAGGAGCAGAAGCAGATCAATGACCTAAATAACAAGTTCACCTCTTCCATAGACAAGGCGAGTCCATCTTGAGACAGCTAGACGGTGAGAAAACTGGCCTAATTAGGTTGGCCTTTTCTTCCTCTTCTCCTTATGAACCTGAGGAAGGATTTGTGGATTTGTCCTATACCTCAAGCCCTCTGTGGCATATCAGTAGGTGGTGGACCTGCTTAATGTAGCAGCTGGAGAAAATATGGCAGTCTTTCAGTAGATGGAGTACTGCCCCACCCCCACCCCCATACGCCCCATCACTGCAGTGCATCACAGGCACTGCCAGGACTGCTTGTTGCCATCACAGAAGTCGTGGCACTGTTGCCCTTTGAAACCCAAATACAGAAGTCCTTCTCTGCCCCAGGGGAATTGTGAGCTATTGCTCCTCCAAAGATGCTGACTGCAAAGTCAGGTTTGTATCTGAGAGATGAGTAAATCTGCCATCAGCCTGAGAAGAGGGATGCAGAGAGTTTTGGGGAGGTGGGGTATGGGGGATGAGGGCTGCCTCCTCCTAGGTGGTTCTGTCAGGAGGACTGCAGTGTGGAGCTGCAGATGTCGAGGCCATCTGACTGTTGGATACATGTGTCCATGTGTGAGTTAGGCTGAAATATGGTTTATAGGAATTCTGTGCTCTGCTTATTCCATGCAAGGACACTATGACAATGGTTGTGGTGATTAGAGAGTATTTGGGTTTGTGTGCTAACTGAGGGTTTCAGCTGTGCTCCTGAGTACAATGTGTAGAGGTTGTTTTGTGATCCAGGGATAATATTAGGCCTTAAAGAAAGGGTTTGGAGGGACTCTTTGGGGTCCCATCACCATCCATAAGTGTTCTTGGCAGAGCTGAAGGAAAAGTTATTCTTAATGTTGGAATGTCAGATGTGCATAGGTAGAATTCTTGAAAGTCAAGTGACCTGCTAGTTCTCAGCAGACACTGGGTGTCTAGATAAATTATTCACAGAAATGTAGAAAGTGATATGAAAATGCTACTCTCTCCAAAGAAGGTGGGTTTTGCTCCAATGCATTCTCACCAGCATCTCTCATCATGTTTAAAGGGGGATTCCAAGTCTTGGGCTCCTAGGTGTCCAGCCTGGTACATGCTTGGTGCTCTGAAAATGTTTGTTGAATGGCTAATTGATTGATTTCCTCCACCTGCTTACATAGTTGGCCTTGAACTTGTGAACAGAAATGTATGGTAGCAAATGAAAGTTTGAGACATCTTTAGCCGTGGTCCAGTTTAAATACAGCTGAGCCCTGCATTTAACCAGGCCTGGCAGAAGGGGCAGACCCTAGGTGCCTCTGGACCCTTGATCCCAGGACAAGGCCTGCCTGAGAGCCATTTCTTTATTGTTTTCTTATTTCCCACCTCAGTGTGGTGTACTAAGATGTATTGTAAACCTCTCCCAGAGACTGCATCTGCTGTAGGATGTCAGAATCTCCTGCTATTTATTGAGTACTGAATGACTGAGGAATGAATGAATGAATGATACAGTGGGAAGATCATTGTGCCTCAGTTCTGTTTTTACTAATTGTTGTGTGACCTTGGGCATCTCTGGGCTTCAGTCTTCTTATCCATGCAGTAGGGCTCTACCTCCCCTGCATCACACCAATGCTGCCATTCATGTAGAGTTAGCACTAAATTATCACAGCATGCAAAGTGTAGCCTGCAGGGGATATGGGAAGATCCCTGAAATTTTGTTTCTGGGATGTCATGAGCTTGCTGCATTGATATTCTTTTCTCCTTGGGTGGCAAGTGTGGTTCTTGGAACAACAGAACCGGGTCCTGGTGACCAAGAAGAGGGTCTTGCAGGAGCAGAGCTCCAGTTCTAACACTAACAACCACAGTCTGGAGCCTTTTTTTGAGAACTACATTAGCAGCCTTAAGGACTTCCGAATGGGTTGCACGTTGAGAAGAACAAGCTTCAGAGCAGCTGAGGAACATGGAGGAGACAGTTGACGACGTCAAGAAAAAGTACGTGCCGCCTGGACCATGGCGGTGGGGCTGGGGGCTGCAAGGAGGCCTGGGTTCCAGTTCAGCGCTGTTCCAGCTGGCTGCAAGCTTGAGATTTAAACACTCCTCCTCTCCCACCATTGCCTCTCTGACTTTCAATATTACAGTCTTTAATACAGTAGTTCATGGCTTGTTTGGAGCAGAAATTCTTTTAGGAATTTAATGAGAGTATATACATATAATTTGGGGGCTTCCAAGATAACCTGAACACATGTATGAACCCTATAGATTCGGATAACTTTCTTCATCCTCTCTGGACCAGAACATCTCCAAGTTCCCCTCCATATATGAATTTTATCTCACCTGTCAGTAGGCTTTCAAATGAGAAGCAACTTACTTCACAGTTACGAATACAGGTTCTGGAGTCCAAGTGCCTCAGTTAAGCCCCATTCTGCCACTTACCAGCTCTGGTCATGGGCAAGTGCTTTAGCTTTTCTGAGCCTCAGTCTCTTTCTGTCAAATGCAGATAGTAATATATTTACCTTACTGGCTGTAATGAAGATTGAATTATTGAATGATTAATAGAAGCAGAATTCATGAAGCAGGACCTGGCACATTCTTAGTGACCTCTTCTTGGTTTTCATTAATTCAATAAGTATCTACTTAGAGCCCATGGGCTTCTGTTCTTGCTGTACACAGAGTTGGCACCAGGAACTTCCTTCTAAAAGCTCCCGGAAGCTCATCCATCTCTCTTTGGTCCCATAAATAGTTTTTAAAAATCCAAATTTCTCCAGGAAGCCTTCCAGGATTAATCAGAATAGGATCCCACTAGGAAAGGGCTCTATTCCCATAATTACTATCACCATTATTAAGTGACCTGGCACATAGTAGGTACTCAGTAAAGTCTATTGGATGAACTTGGTCTCACTTGAACCCCGAAGGCTGTACATTGAAGCGACACAGGGCTTGAGCTACACTGATGGAACAAGAAGCCCTGAGTCCATGATATTTACAGGAAGAGCTCTAGGGCCATAGGGAAGTCCCAGAGCCGGCAGACCAGAAATGGACTCTATTTTTCACAGGTATGAAGAGAGATCAACAAGCACACAGCTGCAGAGAACACCTTCGTGGTCGTAAAGAAGGCACAGGGTCCCTTCCCTTACTTCCCACCCCAAAGCCCTGCTAAACAGAGCGGTTTGAAGGCTGAGGGGAGGTGGAAGTTGAGTCCTGCTATTTGAGGGTCTTTTTTAGAACACATTGGTGAGGGCCAGGGTCAAGGAGAGAGCCCTCTGCGGAAATGATTCACAACACCGGCAGCAGCAGCAGCGGTGGCGGCGGCAACGTTATCGCGCTGGGAAGAAGAGCCCTGGGAGGAGGAGCTGGGGGCCGGGGAGGCCTGGGCGGCCTGGGCAGCCGAGGCCAGAGCATCCCGGTCCGCAGCGGCAGGGCCAGTTGCGAGGGCCTGAACTCTGGCGGGGCCTCGGGAGGGAGCTCCACGGTGCGCGGGGGCGTCTCCAGCTCTGGGGGCTCGTGCGCCTTCAGTGGGGGCGGCAGCAGCAGCATGGCCCGGGGCTCACGAAGCTCGCCCCAGAGCCAGCGGTCCCGCTGCAAATTCTGAACGCCGGGGGAAGTGTCTTCGGCGCCCCCCCCCTCCCCGCTTCACTCGCCCGCCCGCGTGCACCAGCTCAGCGCCGCGCTATTCCACACTGCGGTGGGACCCTTGCCCAACCTCTTTTGACCTGTGTCCCTGAGCCTCACCTTCCCAGACTGCGTGTTGCAGCCCAGAATTTGAAAAACCACCTGCCCCGGCAAAGCCAGGCCCCAGGAGTTTGGCTCTGGCACTGCCCCTGCTCCATCGGTGTCACCAGCCCAGCCACATGCTCCACTGCCTCATGGGAAAGCCCCAGCCCCCAGCTGGCACCCTTGTAGCCTCCCTGGCCCCCTGGCCTCCACCGCCTGCTGGTGCTTTCATTTCCTGGGAGCAGTACTTGTCCCTCCTTGGCTCCAAGAGGAGAATTCTCTGTTCTATGTCTTCAATAAATTGCACTGTGTTTCAGACACAGCAGTGGAATGTTCAGTCTGGATTCCAAGGTCATGGGGGCTGACCTCCACTGTCAGTGGATCCCTGCAGCTCCTTTCCACACACGAGCTCTGACCTGAGCCTGGAGGACGCCCTAGGGAGAAGGTTCTGAGAGTTCCCAGGTGGGAGGGGCAGGGTTTTTTCATCCACCTACACTATGGATGAAATAGCTCAACTTCCTTAATTGATAAGGTTTTCAGTTCACAGAAATCTCATTACATTTGAAAAACACTGTAGGTTAGGTTTTCTTGCTTTTCAGTGATTCCAAATATGTCCGAAATTGTCCATTAAATTACAGTTAATCATAATCGAATGAGTTGCTGATAGACAAACATTTTCAAAAGCAATTGTAAAAATTCTAATGATTTATAGCAAGAAATGACATATGCAGAGGATATATTTTAACATGTTTGGTGCAATGGGAGGTGCTGCCTTCAAATATGAAGAGTTATGAGAACTAACAAAGAACTAAGGATGGCTCTATGACAGTCACCTCTACCCTACTCCAGACACAGCGCAGAATCAAGGCAGAGCCAGGAGTACTTGGAGAGAACATGTGTTCAGTGCATGGCCAGGGAGAACCCTCTCAAACAAGGGGCCCACAGGAGGGGGAAGCAAAGTAAAAGGCCGACAAATATATGCACATTAGCATAAGTACCTTCTTTATAAAGCATGACCCTCATTAGCATAAAGGACTGACAAAATTTGTCAGATAAACAGAAAGGACACACGTTTTGGTGATCATAGAAGCTCTTAGCTAAGTAAACACACAGCTTCGAGAGAGCCAAATGCTTACCTCCTCACAAAGCACATATGTAACTGCAGCTTTGACACAGAATGTTCTAGCTCTAGAGTAATAGCTTCCCTGGAATACTCTGATTTAGAAAGAGGGAAGCCTGGGAACTGTTCACTGCAGCCTGAACCACAAACCCATAGCCTCGGTCTCAAAAGCAAACCTGCTGTTGTCCACACATCCACCCAAGGTAGTGAATGCAGTGTGGAGAGATGCACCTTGAACCTAATGACAGAATAGATGCTTTTGACTTGTCTCAAATTTATTAAGACACTGCCTCGTTCCTTGACATAGATGATTGAAGAAAGGCTTTTCTATATCTTTTGCATGATTTACAATACATCACAAGGCCATACTTCTTGCTTGCAGTAACTTTCTGATTTGTTAAGGGAAGCTGGGTGGAAAATACATTTTGTCAATAGATATTGGTGTATATTGTGTGGCAACACAATAATTGCTAAAACTGATGCTTTCATGTGATTTGCCTGGCACTCTCCAATAGCTTTTTGTGCATTCACTCATTTAATCTTCCAGAGATAGACATTGTTATCATCTCCACTTTACAAATGAGGAAATTGAGGCACAGAGAGATTCATGAACTTATCTAAGGTCATATGATTAATAAGTGGTGGAGCCAGATTTAAACTCCAGCTGCCTAACTCCAAAGCCTCCCCATCTGCCTCAGGAAACAGAAAGTGAGACAGTGCAGTGGGAAGTTCTCAGGCCTTGGAACCAGGCTGTCCTGGGTGTGACCTGGCCTGCCACTTAATGTTGTGTGACTGTCAGCAAGCTGGTAGGTGCAGTGAGGGGCACTGAGTAGCTTGCTGACAGTCACACAACATTAGTAAATAGTAAAATCAGGTTGTGTGGGATGAACGATGTCATCTAACTCCTTGCACATTGTAAGAGTTTAATAAAGAATCATTACCATTTATGGCCAACATTTCAGGAGCACACTTAGTATTCAAATGGAAGAAAAATTAATAAATTGTTAATTCCTTATATTTGTATAGCACATGAATCTCTCCCACCATGGGCAAGGTGAGACATTAGCTAAGAATTTCCCACAGGTCTCATATTCCCCCGTAGATTTGGGATTCTGGTCCCCACCCCACCACTAACTAGCCCCGTAACCTTGAGTCTGTTCAGTCTCCCTTTTTGATCCAAAATAGAGAAGCATCCTCTGCCTAGATGACCCCTGTTCCTTGCTGGGGCCTTGCAGTTTTTCTTGGAATTTAATCCAAGTCTAACCTGCAGCCTTATTTTCTTTGGGCCTTAGAGACAAGTGAGAGTTGCCAGCTTTGTAAGTGGTTGTAAAAATAGTCATGACTTATAGCATGTTGGATGGAAGAGCTTAATATGCCAGGAACCATATTATTCCTGGACAATATTAGCGTTGGCCATGAGAATGTGTAGGGGCTGCTCTGAGACCTTGCAAGGCCTTCTGACTCCAGAGCACTTGTTGGGTTTAATGAGAAAGAAGGACACTAATTATTAGTTTTCAGGTGGGCCTTGGGATTCTAGCCAAAGGATATCTGAGGTGGGGGCCTGGCTAGTTTGGGGCATGAGAAGGAGTTTGAGGCTTAGTTGACTCAAACACCATTCCTACCCCAGACATCAGAACAAGTATTCACCAAGGGTGTTCCTATGTGCCCAGCACCACCTTCCCACCTGTAGGCAGGGCCTGTTAGAGACTGGAGGGGATGCTTCCCATACCCCCACCTCAGCCTGGTTGCAGGAGCACGGAGGCTGCTGGGATTCCTTATACCACCCCCCTTCCCCTTGTTGGATTGCAAAGGAGATTACTTAACTAGTTCTAGCTGCACTAACAGGTTTCCCCTGTAAACTTGACCAAGTCCTTTCCTCTCTTTGTACCTTCCCCCCCCCCCATAAAAAAGTACCAGGCTGATGGTTCTGTCACCTGTCTAGGTATGACACTCTTATGCAGGGAAGATAGTGGTCGAAGGTGTGGAAAGCCAAGGCTGTGAGCTTCACTTCAGTTCCAGGAGTCTGCTCTCCCTGACCCTTGTCACATCATTGCCGTCCTCTGCTGCCATGGGTCCAAAATCTCCCATTTCAAAGAGCTTAAGGCCCCCCTATCTGTACCAGGGCTGCAGCTCTCTCCCTCTTTCCAGGTAGGGGCTGGTGAGGGAAATTCTCCCTCCCTCCCTTTCTCTGTCCAACGGGTCTCGCCTCTGTTCCACACACCTGCCGTCCTTCTGTGCTGCCCTGGGACGTCCACCTCCAGACCTGAGAGACGCAGAGTGAGATGGGAGCCGGCCTGCAGGGGCTGCCCCTGCCAGTCGCACCAGCTGTTCCTTTCAAACCCTGCCTCCCACCCTTGCCTGAGACTGATTTGGTGGCTGATAACTGCCTGGGGCCTCACCCTCTTGGCAGCCTGGGAGATAAGCAGGGCAAGCCGGAGTCCTCAACTGACTCCCCTTTCCTTTTAAGGAGAGCAGGTGGGGTGCTTTCTGCCAAAGACCCCACCTCTTCTGCAATACATGTGGGTTCCAGAGTGGGAGTATCTGGGTTCAAATCTCCATTCTTCCACTTTCATCTGTGTGTTCTTGAACTAGTTACTTTATTTCTAAGTCTCTTTTCCACCATCTATAAGATGAGGATAATACTATCTTCCTTAAAATGTTGGTTTTTAGATTTAATGAAACTATCCATGTTATAGATCTAGCACAGTGTATGGACCACTGAAAGCACTTGATAAGAAGTTAGCTATTATTATTATGCCTATTATTATTATTTTTTGTTCTCAGACTGAATAGAATCTCCAGAGGCCATTTTATTTGTCATTCTGTTTCTTCCAGGCCAGTGGTGTCCAAATTTGTCTGCTCATTAAAACCACCTTGGTTCTTTTAAAAATTCCAAAGCCCAGATTATACCCCAGACCAGTGAAATCCAGTCTCTAAGGGTGAGCCGCAGCACCACTGGTTTTGAAGCTGTCCAAGTGACTCCAATGTGTAGTGAGTTTAGAAACCACTGCTCTAAGGTTGAGGGGTTTCCTTTAGGGATAGTAATTTGTCCTGAAAACTTCATCCACCATCTAATATTAACCTGGGGTTTAATATCCCCCTTTAGGACAAGTAAAACCTCTCATGCCTTACTTTAAGCTAATTTTCTCTTGTTTTGAGGGAGTAGGGAGTAAATGCCACCTTACATCAAGGGATAAGTTAGTAATATTTGCTGGGCATCATACCCTCAGCCTTCGGGAGTGACAGCAGCCCCCCGGGGACCACTTAGCTGACAGGAGATGGACTGAAGTATTGGCATTGGATGATGGCAGCTGGTCATGGCCAGAGACCAAAGAGGTCTTTCTAAATTCTGCTGCCTGGGGCTTCCTCTTTGATCACAATTTAATAATTCCCCACATCAGTATGAAAGTAAATATGAGCTGAGTGAACATCCTGTTTATTGAGTTGGCAGTAGAGACATTTGTAAAGGGGTTAATTATGTGGATTCTTCATGACAGTGGCTGAAGGTGAGTGAGGCAAAAAAGCCTTGCAGCATGTGAGAGAGGTGAGTTTTGGTGGCCTGGAGTCTTCAGGGAAGGTTGCGGGAGTGGCGGGGAGGGAACTCCACTTGTATGACTCTTCTGGAGTTTCCAACGTACCCTTCTGTATTCAATTTCAGCTACTCATCATAGTCTCCCGGTGAAGCTGGTATTTTATTCTTATTTTACAGACCAGGAAACTGAGGCTCAGGGAGTTAAATGCCCATCCAGGCTGGAAGGGGCAGAGCCAGGATTCAAAGCCAGGTGTTCAAAGCTGAACTTAAAGATCTTTCACCATACCACTGCGCTTCCAGCCTGGGACCCACCTTCCCTTCTCCAAATACCTTCTGCTTCTTCTCTCTGCCTCTGCAGGACTCAGAATCCTTGCCTTCAGGCAACTATTTCACAGGGACCCACCCAATCCCTAGCTCCACTTCCCTTGCCTTCCTCTAGTTCTACTGGTTTTCTCCTTCTTCCCTGTGCCTGGGGGCTTCCCTCTTCTACTAGAAGCTTCTGAGTGGGTTAAGGTCAGGATTAGGACTGTGGAGACCTGAGGTGCCAGGACTTGGGTGGCAACTGTCCTGATTTTCCCAGGACTATCCTGGTTTGAGCACTGAAAGTCTAGGCAATGTGGAACAGTTAGTCATCCACCAGGATCTGAGAGTAGCTATATTTATGCTTATTTAGTGTATTAGAGTATTGTGAGCTTTTTCACATGTCTTAAAGCATTGACTCCTTGAGAAATAGATACTCTGATTTTTCAAAGTATCTGAGACTCTAGAGTAGGTGACTTGCATAAGATCACAGGCCAGTAGAAGCAGGGCTGGGAGCTGAAACCAGCTCTTGTGACAGTAAATTTCAGACTTACTCTCCCTTCTATCTCACAGTGTCTCCTGGAGACGGTCCACTAAACAGTTACTGAGCAGATATGAAGGTGTGGAGGCTTGAGGCAGCCCAGAGAGCCCCTCCCAGTCCTAGGATGTTTTCTCCTCACGCTGTGCTCTGACACCTCTCCTGTTCTTTCCCACCACCCAGCTTTCCCCACCTCTATAGCTGTGGGCAGCTGTGATTTCAGCTTCAACTTTTGCAAAACTATTTACTTATTGTAAAATACAAAGGAAAAAGACATTTAAAATATTAGGAAAAAACCCTTCGATAGTCTCTGCATTCTTAATTTTTATGAGTCCATAGCACAGCCTCCGTTGTGTAGTTTAACATTGTATCATAGTGTTTCCAGTGCTGATACATGGTCTCCACGATGATCATTTAAAATAATTGTATCCCAGGGGGCAAGCCATCATTTGGCCATTTTCCTGGGTGTGGACATTTAAGTTTCCCTTAATCATCATCATCATCATCAAGTTTTGGATGATGGTAGCATCTATCTGAGCCCAGAGGGCAAGTGCACATTTTTGTTGGTCAACACTGATATTTGTTGAATGAGTTTTGCCTCCTGCTTGCTGTCTGGGACAATGTGTCCCAGAACATGGCCCCAACACAACAGTGCTGGTCCGGGGCACTTCGTTACTGGTTTGAGAAGAAATAAACATAGAATCTGAGGACAAGCGTTTAAGAACTTACTTAAAAGAATTTTCTTGTCCTTTTAGGAAAAGAACAATTTTATGTCTGTTGAATCCAAAATAAAAAAACCAGGGCCTATATTTTGTTTATTTAAAAAAAAATCTCCTGTTAAGGGTAATTAATTTTTATTCTACTTTACAAAAGCATTGGTCTATAATAGATTGGAAATGAAGAGAAAAAGAGAGGTTTTGGGAGAGTTTGTCTTGCGGTCTAGAAGACAATGTTAGGTCCTGGTAGATGGTAGGTGGATCTACAACTGCAGACCATCAGTGCTACAGGACCTCATCTGCTTTGTGTTTGAGCAGCTGAGGTGTGTAGAGAAGCAATGATGCAAAATGTGGGCCGTTTTGGGCACAGTCCCCTGGCTTCCACTTGCACCATTGACCACAATATTGTGTCTTTATGTGATTAAAGTTTGGGCTGTGCATGGCAATGATAGCAGTGGGAAGCAGAAGCATGGAGTGGGGAGGTCAGAATAAAAGTTTTGCCTCACCGTAATTCTGGGCAGCACATGTCTCTGCCTGCGTCCCCACTTTGGCCCTGCAGCAGCTAGACAACCCTTAGCCTTACCCTAGATCTTCTAGGAGCACCCTCAAAATAAACAACTCCATGGTGGCGTTTCTTAGGAAGACATTAACAAATCATTTGGGGGAAACTTGTAGAGGAGTTTCCAGCAACTCGATCCTGAGAGATTATTGCACTCTGATCTCTAAATGGCAAGAGATGAATGATAAATGATCAAGTTGGGGAAGTTTGTCTACAGTGCACTTTCGGCAACTCACAGGTATGAGGTTTTAAACAGATGTTGCTGGCAGACGAACTAAACATAAATACTCTCCTCCCAGGATTCAGAAGGTGCCCCGCCCAGTGAATGCATGTATATATAGCAACTGAGCCAGATCTCTTGCAAAGGAGTCATCACTCCTTCCCGCGCCTGTCTCTGTCTCCTTTCCGCTGGGGCCTTTCTCGTGTCTGCTTGCCTGAATGCTCCAGCAACCATGAGCCGCCAGTTTAGCTCTCGGTCGGCATTTAGCTCAAGGAGCAGGCGGGTTTACAGCCTGGGCTCTTCTGCAGGCTCTGGTGGTGGGA
The DNA here is from genome assembly GCA_003508835.1 of Eonycteris spelaea. NCBI lineage: Eukaryota > Metazoa > Chordata > Mammalia > Chiroptera > Pteropodidae > Eonycteris > Eonycteris spelaea. The sequence continues at coordinate 2,109,574 of PUFA01000028.1, forward strand.
GTCGGGCAGTGTGTCAGGCCCGAGGGAGGTGTGGCGGTGGTGGGTATGGAAGCCATGTGACGGGGTTTGGCTCTCGGAGCCTCTTCAATCTGGGTGGCAGTAAAAGCATCTCCGTTAGCCTAGTGGAGAGAAGCTCTAGTGGTTTCCGCCAGGGTGGGGGAGCAGGAGGGGGATTTGGAGGGGGCAGAACCTTTGGGGGGGTGGTGGCTCTGGAGGTGGTGGTTTTGGGGGTAGCACCTTTGGTGGTTTTGGGGGTGGTGCCTTTGGGGTTGGTAGCTTTGGAGGTGGTGGCTATGGGGGAGGTAGTTTTGGGGGTATTGGGTTTGGGGGCAGCAATTTTGGGCTTGGGGGCTTTGGTCCTTCTTGTCCCCCGGGGGGCATCCAAGAGGTGACCATTAACCAGAGCCTCCTGCAGCCACTTCACCTGGAAGTGGACCCTGAAATTCAGAGGGTCAAGACCCAGGAGCGGGAGCAGATCATGGTTCTCAACAACAAGTTTGCTTCTTTCATTGACAAGGTGAGTGCCTCAGGGGTAGGCGGAGTCTCTGGTCCCTGACTAAATGACTGAGAGGGCCTTATTGTCTGCCATCTCTAACCACATTGTGCTGTTTCAGTTTGGTGGTGACAGTCACTTCCAGATGTGTGTGTCCTGGGACCTTAAGAAAGGATTTACCTTATTTAGGCCTCATTTTAACTTAATGAGAGAATTTATCCTATCCTTTCCTTTTGGCGGGAAAGCAGATAAAAGGTGTAGAAATGCTCAACAGACAAAATACATGCTGTAGTAACCTCATTCTCATTCATCATTGTTCACTTTCCAGTCATGCATCTCACAAACATTTACTAAGCATCTACTATACACCAGACACTATGCCACAGGGGTGACACAGGTCCTACCCTCAAGGAGCTTTAGCAGAGCGTAGGTGAATGCCCTGGTAGATACCTCTGGGGGCCAAAGTCAACAACATACTGAGTAGGATTCTGACTGAGTTCCTCATTTTAGCTGGGTGAGGGTCAAGAATGGGCCAGATGAAGCCATCGAAGCCTTTCTCCCTAGTTCCCTGATTAAACCTCAGGTTAGGTCTGGTCCAGGCCCAAAACACTGAGTGGAGGCTGGTGGAAGATCTATGGTAAACATTTTCCTCCAGCATTTTTTTTTGTCCAGAGGTGGAGGCAAGGCAGCTACTGTAGGATCCCCAGAAGGTTTTTTGCCCTTGGGGTGTAGTAGGAAGCACCCTTGGCACAAAGGCCCCTGGATGCTCAGTGACTTTCCCTCAGTTCCCGTAGGGATTCTTTGTTGAGGCCAGAGCTTCACTGGCCTGTGGTTGACTGCAGTGTAGCCAATGGCCAAGTCCAGCACCAGGCTTTGTATCAGACCTCTGATATCTGGGCAAATGCTGGGGACAGGACAAGTATGTTAGCTGCAGTAGGAAGGGTACAATTATTGAGGCCCAGAGATAGCCAACAAGGAATTCAACAGAGTTAAGTGCTTCTGGCTAATTCTGGTCATCTTGGATGGGAAATTTAGCTGACCATCATCCACCTCAGGCACAGGTGGAGACTAGGAGGGCTTGACTGGAGCAAGGAGGTGATAGGTGAAGGAGAGAGCGCTGAAAGGTCAAGGCTAGGCCAAGGGAAGAGCAGGGACAAGAGTGGGCTGGAGGGGGCGGAGGTCAGTGAAATGGCTACAGACTGCTGGCAGCTGATCTCCTGAGACTCTTATTTGACTGTGGGTCCTGTCTTTAATAGGGCATCTATTCGCTTTTGTGGCATGGGACTGTGGGATGGGGCCAAGATGATGGAAACTGTGGCTTCTCATCCTTCCCCAAGGGCACGGCTTGTGGTGACAATTAGAGAGAGAATCCTCATGCAGGAGGGTTCTGGCCTGGTTGGAAGGGAGAAGCCTTCTATTGCAGTGATTTCTGACCCTAGTTGCTAATCTGGTCCTCTTGCTTTTACCCTTAACCTCATCTAGCTTATTCTTAGCACCACACAAGAGCCATCCTTTAAAAATATCACATTACTCCTCCATTTGAATCTTCCATTGGCCTCTTATCTCATTTAGAATAAAAGCTAAGATTCTATAAGGCCCTGTATGATCTGGCCCTCCAACGCACAGCTGTTGCTAACCTCTGGCTTGCATTCGTGAGAACTAGGCAACATTGCCACCACTGGATGGAACAGCTCTTAAGTCTTGAGGTTTAGTAAACAGAGTAAGCCTGGAATTTAGCTCCCCAGGGTATAAACTCACTGTTTGCAGTGGCTCTGCTCTCCCTCTCGGCTTTCACCTGCTCTCCTCTTGCTTACCAGCACACTATTCTTGCATCCTCTCGAACCTCAAACATGGTGCTGCCTCAGGGCCTTTGCACTTGCAGTTTCTTCGGCTTGAAACTCCTCCCTCCAAAGAGGGGGCTGGCCTTCCCCACCACCTACTTCAGGTCTTTGCTGAGATGCCACTATCTCAGTGAGGGCATCCCTGATCTCCCTATTTAAACTGGCTCCTTCAGGCCAGAATCCCTATCCACCATCCCTGTGTTCCTTTTCTCCAGAGCCACTACAGCCATGTGACACTGCATGTGTCACATTTTTATAGTAAGCTGAGTGGCGAACATCACCTGTACACACGTCCACAGAAAAGTTAGACACATTTCTTTCCAGTTATCTCTCTGAATAGAACGTAAACTTTGGAAAAGCAGAGTTTTGTCTGCTGTGCCTATTAATGAATCTCTAGCATCCAGAATAGTGCCTGACACATGATGCTCGATATATCTTTGTTGAGTGAAATATTGAGTCCGCCCTTCAAGTGTCAGCCTTGACCCTCAGAGAGTAGGGAAAAGTCCTTTTTAGAACCAACGACGAGAGAAAAGGATCTCATTCGTTTGTGGTACTCGCGAACTGTCTTCTCTGTGTTAGGCTCTGTGTGTCCATGGGTCTCAACACCTTGTGTCTGCTGGAGAACAAAGCAGACGTGAGTTTGCCTTCCTGGGGCTCATACCAAAAGACTGCAAATTACAGCAGAGGCCACAGTGGGAAAGAACAGGGGCTGATGAAGGGCAGACACCAGGGGGATGCCACTTTAGTTGAGACCTAAAAGGTGTAAAGGGGAGATCTGGGCTGCTGGAAGGGACCAGGAGGTCTCTGTGGCTGGAAAGCTGTGAGCGAAAGGGAGAAGAACGTGAGAGGCCGACTGGGGTGTGCTCGTTTCAGTCAGAAGTTCAGTTCAGCATGATGCAAAGTTTTATCTGTGTTGGCTGAGCTTCCCCTAAGTATTGCTGATGAGAAGCACAGCCGAGGAGTGCTTTAGGGGGCCTGGAGAAAAATCACAATGGTTTTCAATGATTTTTCTGGTGGTTAAATCCCATTAAAATTGCCTAGTGTTCCCTGAAGCCAGCCTCTTTGACTGGGGCGCGGAGTTGGAGGGGGACTCAGCCTAAGCCCAAAGCACCCAGAGTTGTCCGACGGCCCCCTCGTTGTTTGATGTGGGGGTTCCCTGTGAGACCAGAAGATTCTTTCTTCTGGTGCCCGCAACACAGAGCACAGAGCTGTGAATGAATATCCAATAGATTTCTCCACTCCCTGGGAGTGCCACCAGAGTAAAAATAGGCCAGGTGGCAGGAATTTCTCACTAGGGTGTTAGGAACTGTGCTGACAAACCTGTGAGAGCTGTTTGCCTTATCGCTTGCTTTGATAAGTCAGACAAAATGAGCCACAAGAAATGGTGTTCTCTGTGCACATTTTCCAGCCTAGGGTCAGATTCGAAATGAGTTAACAAAGGCTGGACCATCAGATGGGCAGTCTCAGGGCTGGGGATTCTGGGCTCCCTCTTTAGTGCTATATTGTAGGGGGCTGTCTTCAGGGTTCTGTTCTGCAGCAGAAGCAGTGGGTTTGCAACATATGCAGGTCCTAGACTGACTCTGGAGGGTGTGTGTGTACACACCTTAGCAAAGCATAGAGACATCCATGATCTTCCCTTAAGACATCGGGGGTGGGGAGCTCCATCGATGGGCAGCCAGCAGAGGAAAGGTGAGGGTTGATCATTATTATGCAAAGAACAGTCCATGCACTTGGTCTGCACAGCCAGCAAGCTCTCTGGAGCCGGTACCTGATTTTTTGTCCACAGTTTTGAGGAAGAGGTGGCAAGAATATCGGGTAATATCTACTTTCTATTCTCTATGCTAATGAAGGAAATAGCAACCTGGGTAGTTCCTGAACACTAGACAACCCCAAAATCATGATGCTAGAGTGCATTTAAACGCAACATGAAAAAAAAAAATGAGAACATTTACTTTTTAAAATTCGATGTGAGTTATACGAGCATTTCAATGAGGTGACCTTCCTGAAAAAAATACTGGTGGACAGCAAAGGCGGTAGGGCCTGCAGGGTGGGGATACCCAGGCAAGTTTGCTCAGGAATCAGTTAAATATTCGAAGCCAAATTGTTCCTTTCCTCTTCCTATTTCCTCCTCCCTCAGTCACATAAATCAGCGGTCCCCAACCTTTTCGGCACCAGGGATCAGTGCTCCTATGAGAATCTAATACCTGAAGATCTGAGGTGGAGCTGAGGCAGTGATGCTAGTGCTGGGGAGCGGCTGCAAATACAGATGAAATTTCACCTGCTTGCCCGCTGCTCACCTTCTACTGTGTGGCGCATTCCTACCAGGCCTATGGACTATACCTGTCCATAGCCCAGGGGTTGGGGACCCTGACATAAAGCATTTAAACCACAAAGAGAAATGAGCCTTGGATGTATCAGTGCTTCAGATGCTCTGATCACCATTTCCTTATGTTGATATGGATAAACTGAGTGCAAGGGTGACAACTCTGTGATGTACATGCAGGGAGCTACAGGAAACAATTTCAGTTGGAGGGATTTACCTTCAAAACCAGAATTAGCTTAATGTTAATTTTAAGCCAGTTGATCATACAGTTCTTTGTCAACTGTCAGGTACCACACTGCACTCTGGTGTGTGTCCTGGGCCTGGAGAAAGGGATGCTCTCTGACCTTACAGGGGCCCTCCTGATTCTCTGAGTCCTGGATATGCTGTGAGCTGCCCATGCTCCTCCCGGTGGAGGTGCTTCTTGGACCACTGCCTGGGGTTAACTTGGAGGTCTCTTGCTCTTAGGTGCGATTCCTGGAGCAGCAGAACCAGGTGCTACAAACGAAATGGGAGCTGCTGCAGCAGATAAACACATCGACGCGGACCAACGACCTGGAGCCGGTCTTGGAGAACTACATTGGTGAGCTGAGGAGGCAGCTGGAGTTTCTCAACGCAGAGCAGATGCGCCAGAACATGGAGATCCTGAGCGTGCAGGATGCCGTGGAGGACTACAGGAGCAAGTGAGGCTGCAGTTGGGGCAAAGGGCTCAGGGAGAAGCGTTGCAGGGAACTGATTCACGGGGTAACTGTTTTGCTGAGTTTAATGTGTAAGGGGTGAGAGCAGGCCCACCAGGCACAGCCATGCAGGCTCTGAACTGCACAACTGCAGGGGGCACCACTATGCGTGTGGTAGCTCTGGTAGGATGGTATTGCCAGTTAGCCGTTAATCGTATTGCATGGGGAGGGGCAGGCTAGCTTCATAGATGTTGGCACCGGATAAGCCTCAGTTCGGTGTGGGCTTTGCTACTTTTTGGCTGCCTACAAATTCATCTGTTTAAGCCTTTTCACATTAGTAAAGTGGGGATATAAGTATCCTCCTTGTTGGACTGTTGCGAGGAATAGATCCATGGCTCTCAAACTTTAGCGTACATCAGCTTGTTAAAATCAGATTGCTTGGATAGGTCTGGGATGGGGCTGGAGTGTTTGTGTTTCTAATGTTTCCAAGTGATGCTGATGCTGGGGGCCTGGGGATCACACTTGGAGACCCACTGGGTTAGATGACATTATTCTTAATAAGTTCTTAGTCTGTGTCTGCACATAACAAACACTCAGTAAGCACTATTACTGATGAAAATGATATGAGTGACAGGACTTGTCTAATTCTAGATCAGCTGCTCCTGTATCTTGCAGACAATGGAGCGGCCTCTCCCTCCCCATGCTGGGGGTGCAGGGTGCTTCTCTTAACATTACCTTGACATGCTCACTGCATTGGGCCGGTACAGGGTCATGTGTATGCGTCGACAAGGGAGAAGTAAAATTGTTGGGGGTGGGGGATGGCAGAATTGTAGGTGAATTTTTTTTCTCTTTTAAAAACATATAACAAAAGTGGTTTACTTTAAGTTCTCAATTAAAAAAATGATTGAGCTTGACAAATGTACAAATAAAAACGGGGGATTCTATGTGGTTCTGGGTTTTCCGTGTTGGGTTGTTGTCCCCTTTGTTGACCTGGAGAACCAGGAGCTGGCTCCAGCTGCTTGTCAGTGAGAGCAGCAGGCCCTGCAGGGAGCAGCCAGAGTCCAGGACAGTACAAACTTAAGGAATTCTAAGCCTCTCACTGCAAGGAAAAATCTCAAGGAGCCAAGGTCAGCCCCTGCAACCTGTCTGTGTTTCTTACCTCCTCCCATAGATATGAGGAAGAAATCAACCAGAGGACCAACAACGAGAATGACTTCGTCATCCTGAAGAAGGTGAGGGATGGAGGTGTCCCAAGGGGGACCTGAGGCCAGGAGGCTGAGCAGGGTGAGGAATTCCTGTGGGATGCTGTGTGACTGAGGAATAGACAGGGTGACCTTGGGGACCGGCTTGTTGAGTGTGCTGCCCAAATGCTGGGACCCTTACACCGAAGGGGAAAGTCTGAAAGTGATGCTAATATAAATCTTTAGGAATCCTTGAGTTTTTAATCTGTCCAGGATCCTGAAAATGAAATTAAATTAACAGACAGCTTTTGAGTGTTAGTTGTATGTGACCTTGGGACCTGGGGAGGGACCTGGGTGTTGTGTGTGATTGACTGAGATGAAGAGCTTGGTGTCACACTTCCTTCAGGCCAGAAAAGCTGAAGTTTGCAGGTCCCATATATGAGTGAGGGGAGGAAATTTGCAGGTGAGGAAATAAACCCAGGAGGCCTTTGCCACTTGCCCAGTCCACCTAGTCAGCTGGTGGCAGGTAACACCTCGCAAAAAAGTCAGACTGTCTTTGCTTGCTGTTCAGGATGTGGATGCTGCCTATATAAGCAAAGTGGACCTGCAGTCCAAGGCGGATGTTCTTCCGGGGAGGTCAATTTCCTGAAACACTTATTTGAGATGGTGAGTTCAGTTCTCATGAGAAACTCTTGCCTTTTCTCGTATCTCACAAGTATGGGCTGTAAGAGGGGAGGAGGCCTGAAACCCATGTTGCCCACTAGGGACTCCTCTCCTCAGTCACCTCAACTCTGTGGGCCTTTCAAGCCCCAGTGCTCAGGATTCCTGGGAGGGGGAACTGGAGATGAGAGGCAGGGAGAGTCCCAAAGCAGGAGAAGGCAAAGCTGTCCCTATTTCTGAGAAATGAGGTTAACACCTGGGACATACAGGGACAAAATGAACTAGAAATCTTCATCAGCACTGGCAAGTTGATGGGGCTATTAGGGAACTAAAGGAGAGGAGAGTGTGGATCTTAAAGGGATGGAAAATGAAGCCTGCAGTGGTGAGGGATAATGCTGTTACTGTCCCTGATCCTATGGTCACCCATGTCTACACTGGGGGCACTGCTCCGGGACAGATGCTGTACTAGGAGCTTTACTTAGTCCTGGGTATCTCCATTCTGCAGATGAGGAAACTGGAGCATGGAGAGATTCATCACCAGCTAGTCAATGGTAGAGCCCAGACCAAAAGTGAGTGTAAGTGGCTACACAAGTGGAGTCCTTTCTATTGTCTCTGAGAGCTCCTGTGGTTTTGAGGAGCAAGTTTGCCTGTCAGAGGGCCCAGTTCAAGATGGTGGTCAAGCCAGAATAAGGCAGAGATACAGGGCACAGAAGAGGCATCATGGGCAGGTAGTGTCTACAAGGGCTCTGAGTTCAGGCTCTTTCTTCTCCCTGGAGGCTAGGACTGGGTACCTTCACCTTTTGTTAAGGTGCCTCTCAGTGCACAAAAACAGTTCAAAGAACTTTCCCCCAAGACTCCCACCTGACCCAGACTTCTGGCTTCTCTGGAGAGTCTTCAGGGGCAGAAGAGGGAAACCGAGGCCCCAGGAGGACAGTGGGAAAAGTCAGCTTGTGGTACATGCTTCGCAGGAGCTGTCCCAGATGCAGACCCACATCAGTGACACCAACGTCATCGTGTCCATGGACAATAACCGCTCTCTAGATTTGGACAGCATCATCGACGCTGTGCAGGCCCAGTACGAGATGATGCACAGAAGAGCAAGGAGGAGGCCGAGGCGCTGTACCAGAGCAAGGTGGGCACCGCTGTCCCCTGTCGGACTCGATGCTCAAGCCAAATGTAGCTCCAGGACTTGCATTGTCTTTCTCTTATTTCTAAAGTAAAACATGTTTATTATAGAAAACTTAGAAATTACATATAAAGATCATTCATCTCCCTCCCCTACTATTAATGTTAGCATATTTTCTACCAGTTTTTTTTGCAGCTGACATTTATTGAAGACTCATACGTGTCAGGTACTACACTATGCATTATGTATATTATTTCATTTACTCCTACAACAATAAGGATAATTTCATTATCCTTATTACATGTGATTAAAGTGTGAGATTGCCTACTTTCTCCGAGGTCTTGTGGCTGGTAAATGGCACAGGCAGAACTGAATGAAATAATCTCAGGTGTGCTGTCAGGCAACCCACACTCTCAACCATTATAATGTTCGTATTCTTATTTTTCCAGAATGAGATCTTTTAAAATATAGTTTTGTACTTTTCTCTTTTACTTGCCACTTTGAATACCTTTTTGTGACATTAAATATTCTACATCATTTTTAATAATGGCATGGAATCTATAGTAAGAATATACCCTCATTTATCAGATGAACATCTTTGAAATTAAGGCTTTGGGCACGACTTTGGTTACTTCTTTAACATATGATGACTTGGACATTTTTGGAGGGTGAAGACTCTGTGGTTAAGGGTCAGAGCCAGTCACTAAATTCTGAACACCTGACACTTGAGATCTGCTTTGTGGATGGATTACCTGTGGTCAACTCCAATCCTGGCTGGCCTCCGCCCACTGTCCCGCAGGCAGATCTTCTGAATGGCATGATTTTCAACATCAGACTGGGGAGGCAGATGGCCAACACAATGCAGAGAGTCCCTTAGCCAACCTTCCCCATTGTTCCCTTGAGTCATGGCCTGTGATAAAGTTCCTATTGCTGGGGACATGTAGATGCAGAAAAGGAGATAGAGAAAGAGATTCAAATAAATGAGAAGAGTGCCAAGCACCCCTGAGGAAATGAAGGCTTGACTTCTAGGGAAAACATTCTGGAAAATGGTAGGAAGGAATATGGTGGGGTGGAAAAATATGTGGCAAGGAGGAGCCCAGAGTAGATAAGGACCAGTGTGAAGACTTAGATATGGGAAAAAGATATAGGGCTGGCACAGAGACTGGTGGTAATGAGGGAGGTTTGATATAGGTGTGTGTGTGAGCACATGGTCACAGCTCAGATGAGGGAGGTTTGGTATAGATGTGAGTGTGTGTGAGGGATATAGCTCTGTGGGTGGGGCTTACTCTGGGCAGTTTCCCAGGGTAGAGTGGTCTTGGGCAGCGTCTGGGAAGGCAGACCCACTCTCTCCTGGGGGGACTCATGGTGAGCAGCAGGCTGACCATGATGCTGCCTTTGACCCTCAGTACCAGGAGCTCCAGATGACGGTGGGAAGACATGGAGACGACCTGAAGAATAACAAGATGGAGATTGCAGAGCTCAACCGCACCATCCAGAGGCTTCAGGGAGAGATCAGCAATATCAAGAAGCAGGTGAGATGGGTGCTCAGGGTGGGCTGGCCAGACACATTGCCTCCCATGATGCCCTGCCTAATGGGGCCCTAAAACTCAGCCTCCCACATTCTTCTTCTCCATGACCATCTCCCGAGCAGTTGACCAGATGCCACACAGTCATTTCGGATGCAGAGGAGAGAGGGCAGCGGGCCCTCCAGGACGCAGGGCAGAAGCTGCAGGACATGGAGGAGGCCCTGCAGCAGTCCAGGGAGCACCTGGCCCGGCTGCTGCGTGACTACCAGGCGCTGTTGGGAGCCAAGCTGTCCCTGGACGTGGAGATCGCCACCTACCGCAGGCTGCTGGAGGGCGAAGAGAGCAGGTGGGCAGTGTTTTGGGCTGAAGTGCAGGTTGTGCCCCTGGAGCAGAGAGACTGACTATTTGGAGAGAATAGCTTTTTTTTTTTTTTGAGAAGATTGGAAGACCAGGGTAAGCAGAAACATTCAAGTCAGAAGTGGAGGATGTGCGATTTGGCAGGGTCATTGTCATCATTCTCCTGCCTCTAAGCAGAATGTCTCTATATCCCAACCCAAGCCATTGCAACCGGGTGGTGACCCCCACCATCCCAATGCTAACAGGCTTCAAGAAAATGCTTAAAATCCCTCTGGCCAGCCCCCTGATCTCCCTGACTATGCACTCACCTTCCCATGTACAACAAGGCGTGAAGACAGCTCTCGCTTCCCCTGGAAGCATCTCTTCTCCTGACGTCACCAGCTGCTGCCTGCTTTCCTTCTGGCTCTGCAGGTCTGGCTGATGTGTGTGCTTTGGTTTTACAGGATGTCAGGAGAGCTGCAGAGCCACGTGAGCATCTGTAAGTAGCAGAGCCCCAGGCTGGGGCTGGTTGATGCTGAGTGGAGGGAGGGCTCAGCAGAGCTGCCCAGCAGGGCACTGGCAGTGGGCACTTCAGTTTCCAGTCCTACACAATGAGAACCAAGTGACCAAACACAACTGCAAAGCCTGGGGGAATTCGTTGAACTGAATTATGATTTTACCTCTTCTTTACCTTAGTTTTTTTGATCCCTATAATCAGCATGGCTTAGAGCTCTCTGATACCTCGATAATGAAAATGAGTGCTGACATCTCTTAGTAGCATGAATAATATTTTGGAAATAGGAATACTTCCATCCAACATATCTTTTGGCAAGACAGATGCTGCCCGTGATAAAAAGATGCAGGCAGCTGCCCCCAGGGTGGGTGCAGGCAGGTCCCCTGTCCAGTTTTGACCATGGACTATGCTGCCCTCTCCTCCACAGCCGTGCAGAGCAGCCAGCTGACCATCAGTGGAGCGCAAGGCATTGGTGGTGGAGGCTCTGGAGGTTACGGCGGCAGCGGCGGCAGCAGCTGGGGCTATGGCGGTGGCAGCTCCCTTGGGGCGGTGGGGGCTCCGGAGGGGGCTCCGGAGGGGGCTCCGGAGGGGGCAGTGGAGGTGGTTACGGGAGCGGCAACAGCGGTAATTACGGAGGGAGCAGTAAAGGCAGCGGGAAGTACGAGGCAGAAGCGGCGGCGGCTCTCGCCTGCAGATTATCCAAACCTCTACCAACACCTCCCACAAGCGAATCGTGGAATAGAGGCGGTCGCTCCTGTGCCCTCCTCCACATCCTTCTGATCCCCTCTCACTTATCTTTTCCTGATGGGTCTCAGCAGTTTTGCCAATAAATTTCACTCTAGATGGGCAGCAGATGGGTAACCCTAAACAGCAAATCAATCTATGGAGGGCACCGGCTGGCAGTCAGAACACAGCCAGTCACATTTTCAACTTAGACTCCACCCAGCTGGCCCCGAGTCTGTCCCTGAGGACACCCAGAGCCCAGTTTAGTCATGGAGGAGAGAGCATCTCAAGGCAGACAATGAAGAGTCAGTGTCAAGCACACCAGGTTTCTCAGTCCCAGACTCCCTTTCCTATACCTGAGCTGCCCCAGGAATGAGAATCCATGCTGCAACAACCCACGAAATGAGGCTTTTAGGTGACTGGCTGATGACAAGGCGAGGTAGCTTGGTAACTTGCTTGCTGAGTCCTAACACAAACTCTCAATCCACGATTCTCTTGGGACATCTGAAGAGCTCAGCATAGGTCCCTTGGAGAGTTCTGTAACATCATCTTTTCCTGGTGCCAGAGACCAATTCCTGCCTTTTGGTCTGTAGCCTCACACTATGGTGTTGATGATAGAGAGTAGGGATTGGCTGCTCACATCAGACACCTGTAAGTCATGTCTGGACCGGATTCTGCATCTCTATCTCAAAAAGCATTATCCTCTGGGTTAGCAGCTCCAGGTGTGGGTATTTCAGAGGGCACAAGTCCTTGTCCACAGAGAGGACTGTGATGAGCAGTGAATGGAGGATTCGACAGACAAGCAATGGGGTTCTGTTTCTGTCTTGCCCCTCTAGAGAGCTCCATTCTTTGGAAGCAGGGCCCTTCCTGAACTCTGCTCCATAACAGCCCTCCTGAGAATTGTCCAAACAGACGAGGCACATGCAGCCCAGCCCTGCTCCGTCCAGGTGTGCAGGCCCTGAGGAGTTTGGGGTTAAGTCTTGGGTCTTGGGAGGTTCAGTTCTGAAACAGGTTGCAAGCTGCCTGTTATTTGTAAGGTAGCTTAGTGCTCTTTCCCACACTGCAAAGTCCCTTCTGCCTCCTGTTCTCTGTGACTGAGCCCTTTGTGAGAATTTGACTCTTTATTTTGAGCCTCATATAAGATGCTTGAGATGCGCTGGAGGGGACAGGAAGAGGAAACTATTGGCCAACTGATGGGCCTTGAGAGAGGAATGTGTCTTTGCTTCTAAGATCTGGAGTCACCTTCAATTGCTTGCTGAGTCCTAACACAAACTCTCAATCCACGATTCTCTTGGGACATCTGAAGAGCTCAGCATGGGTCCCTTGGGGAGTTCTGTAACATCATCTTTTCCTGGTAGAAGGTGGTACCTTGTCATTTCTGGTGTTTCTACAATAAACTTTTACGTGATCTCAAACTGGTGTTTGGTCAGGAGATGAGTTATTTCTCCTTTAGTTTCTGTAGGCCTCTGAAATTATTCATATTTTGGAAGTAAATTTTATTATTATTTTTTTATTGTATGAGTAATACACAATCTTGAAAAACCTTGCAGACATAATCTTACCGATCCTTAAAGTGACTGATCATTCAAAAGTCAGTTGCGCATTTGTTTGACAGGCATTTATTTAGCTCCTACTGTGTATGGTAGGTGACTGGAGCCCTAAGCACTGGGAATGTGGTGGTAAATGAATACATGTCTAAATCTGAAGGACACTTACAACTAAGATGATATAAGGGAGGTGAAGATTCAGGGAGGAGAGAAATCAGAGCATGTGCCCCTATGGACCTCCTAACCTGAGGGTAGGAACAGGACTTATCTTGTGGACACAGGCAGACCCAACACAACAGGAGCAAAGAGACCTTTAGCAGGTGTCAATGCTGGGGAAGGAAAGTCCCAATAGGTTCTGGGAGGGCTGGAAAATAGAGCAGGGCTGGGGAACAGAGTTGGGACAGGTGTGGGCAGGGAGTCAGAGAAGGGCCCTCCAAACATTCTGTTCAGAGGCTCAAAAGAGTCAGAGGAGACAGCTACACAGGAGAAACAGCTGGGGAGATGAAAGGCTGAGTCCATTAAGCCAGGGGGGTCATGAGCATGGGCATCTTTCATCAATGCCCCTGAGGGAAGCAGAGATGCAGAAATTTAAGAACAGAACAAGTTAAGCTATCATCTCATCCTATGTGATATTTCTTAGTCCATGCAAAGAAGTCACATAAAAGATATGACCTACTTTCTCATTCCCCGAAGGAGTACAGCTGGAACTTGGATATGAGAGTCACTCATACATGACTGCGACTCAGATCGATAAGACATTGTGTTCTCAGGCACACCCTTACATTCTCTTTGAGAAGTTTCCGGGCTCCTCACCTATCTTGGTGGCAGGCCTATGTCTGGGGGTGAGGGGGGAGATGCAGGAAAGGGAAAGGTGGGCAGAGGGACTGCCTGAAAGGAAGAACAGAGTGAGCAGACCGATGCAATTTCTACACTCGAAATCAAAGACCAAGAGCACGAGGACAATGATGGGAAGACAGGGATAAACAGCAGTAGGTGTAAACATGATTCAAAGTGTTCAGATGACAGCGACAACACATGAGCCAAAAGGGTGTGGTGGCTGCTGGGAACAGGCATGGGGATCAGGAAGAGAGTACAGAGGCTGCTTTGGCTCTTCTGTAGTTAGACACTCTGAGGGCATTACTAAATAGGAGCCCATCTGGAGGACGGTGGCCAGGCTGGTGGTGGTGGTGAATTAGGCTACATGGAGTCGATGGAAGGCCCTAGAGAAGAAGAGCAGTCTTTGGGGGAGATGAAAAGGCTAACAGCCAAGATCTGAAGAGCTTCTCTAGCAAAGAGGGATTGACCCCAGCTGATGACCCAGATGGACAGATGGGAACTACAAAAGATTTGGTGCAATATATGAAGCACGTTTTATTGGAACTGAGACGGGAGAGACCATGCAAGGGGTTAGCACATTTCAAGCAGAGGTTGGCTAACCATTTGGCAGGAGGTTGTGGGAGAAAGTGAAGGATGGGTGGGGACATATAAGGCAGCATTTCACATCTTTGATGCCTTAAGAATTCATATGATGAAGCCTGAGAAAAAAAGGAAAAACAGGAATTCTACTCTCTATTTTATATTTGGGAAGATTAAGATGAGATGCCAGGGAAGGATCAAGTCATGGAAAGGCCAAAGGCTCTAGTCAGGATAGTAAAATGAACCCATGTTTTCTGGCACCACTAGAACTATTAAAGGGTGTGGATTTGATTACCCCTGGATCATACCTGTGTGTATGATATTTTTAGGGAATCCAAGTTGGCTCTGGGAAAAAAACATAAGGGCAAGGCCAACCGGAGGTCATTTTCTCCAACCTTCTTCTGAATAGCAACTGGGATTGTTCCAGAAAACATGGACCTGCTTTTTCTCTTCAGAAGACTTGACCATCTCAGTCATGATCAAGAAGGAGGGAATCATATGTCTGAATTCTAGGAATATTGGAACAGAGATTCCACAGTGCAGGGACAAGAGAAATGAAGGCCAAGGAAAGAGGAATTAGTCAAGGAGGATCTCGGAGTCTAAATAAGTCTTGATGCGATATTCTGAATGTGAGCAAAGGGAACCAGCACTAAAAGACAGCAGAAGAATTCCTGGGATAAATGGTATTCTGTTACAGACAAGGAGCAATCCCATTGGGAGCAAAGAGCAATTAATTCTCTAGTCCTTAACCATATATAAAATGCTCTCACATGCATTATCTCACAATACATGTATTCTCATTGGCCCTGGGAGAGGACTGGGGAGACCATATGTGAGGGTTCTGTGGTCCTTCTAGGGACTATGGAGCACTCCATACCTGCTTCTGGTCAATGCTATTTCTACAAGGCAGATACTCAGAGGGAGACCAAACAGGCCCAACCATTAATCAACAGAGGGACAGCAGGAGGGGACATGGCACTCAGGCATCAGGACTCCCAGGGAAAGTTAGTCAGCTGCCTCTCCCTCTGAGAGGCATGGCAGGGCGGGGTGCTCTGGGAATCTAAATTTAATTCCACCGGCTTTTCATCTATATAGATTTCGATCTGGGAACATGGTGAACAGGAAGAGCAACCATTGGCTTAATAAAATTCCAACTCTGTCTGACATAGGACAGAGTGTGCTTTTCTGGGCTGGGAAAGTCCTTGGTCGAAGGAAGTCTCTCAAGAATGTCACCTCATCCTCAATTACCGGCCAATTGGCCCAGGATGTGTCTTCAAATTATGAGTTATGTGCTTCGACAGTCAAGCTCAGTGTAGCCCCCATGATTTTGTTGGATCTGATGCCCTGGTTTTATCAGCTTTCTGATCAGTTGAGAGAACCGTATGTCTTTGGGTGATCCATGCTCGGTTACGAGGCTGAGCTGGGAACTGGGGATATTGGGAGGATCTCGAGCATGGACGGTCAATTCTGAATATTCCAGAGCTAGGTCTCAAGGACTTGTGGGGGGCTCTAAGTGTGTGGCCCAGCTTCCACACCTGTCCCAGTGTGCTTAGCCCTGGGGATAATCCCCAACCTGCAGAGCAGGCATTCCATAGTGGGAGTAGTTTCCATTCTAGCCTCACTTCCTTCTGCTGCAGGTGAGCTCAGCATTCCTTCCTGTATGTAATGGGTTCCTAGCTTCCCTAGTACAGATTTATGGAGCCCCTTAAGGCTTTCTCCCATAAGATGGCTCCTTCCAAGACGCTAAACTTCCTCTCTGGGTCTTTCCACTGTTTCTAGTGAAACAGGGGTTCTAAAACTTTTTCCGATTGTTAGATCATCTCTGGGTCTACCCAAGTGCGAGGGTAAAAAGAATTCCTCCTCCTCTCTCTATTATCTATCACACTTCAGTTTCCCTGTAAGGTAGATAATGTCCTTATTTTATAGATGAGGAAACTTAGGCTCAGAGAGGGTAAATGGTCTGCCTAGGGTTGCACAGCTACAAATTTGCCGTCAGGAGCGGGATCTGGGCTGGCTGACGCCGTACCTCAAAGTAAGACAACCTGTACCTCCGTTTTCTACACGCTTATCTGTGGCTCTACTCTGGCCTCTACTTTCTGGCCTCTACTCTGCTCTAGCACTGCTAGTGAGTGACTTCTGGAGGCCGCCTTCTTTGCTATCTGTCCTGAATAGGCTGCCCCTAGCTCTGCACCTCTCCCTTCCTCCTCTGCTGGCTGCCAGCTTTGAGGATCTTACCCGCCTCCCCATTGTTTGTGATTCTCCTTTACGCCTCCAAGGTTTCAGCTCTCCTCACTCCCCTGAAATCTCCTTCTCCCACGTTCTTGGTGGAGTCCCGCAGGGCTGGGTGGCTTGTCATTGCATGATTTTCTTTAATTCTTTTCTCAGTACCATCCCTCAAAAAGCTCTCAAAACCTCACCACACCTGCCCTTGTCCCTGCTGTGGCCTGACCGTGGCAGCCTCATCTCCGTGATCAGTTCTGGAGGTGTGTAGGTCCTTGGGGTTGGAGGTACACTGGCTCTCTGTTATCGCTCACTGATAGGGATACCTCTCAAGTGCAGGGGACCATGTGGAAGGCTGGGGAAAGATGGGGTGTTGAAAGAGCACTCGAAGATGTGGAAGACTTCGTCTTGCTTTTAAAAACTTACATAGCGTCTACAGCCATGCCACCCTGAACATGCCTGATCCCGTCTGATCTCGGAAACTAAGCAGGGTCAGGCCTGGTTAGTACATGGATGGGAGACCACCTAGGAAGACCAGGTGCTGTAGGTGTTAAAAAAAAAAAACTTTACAGAGCAATTGAAGAACCGGCAAACACACACACATGTGTACACATATGAAAATGAGGCAATTGATATATAAGTATGCACTTGAATCTGGCACAACTGAGCTTAGAAAAATAAACCAATAGAGCAACTGAGTGGTGTTAATCAAGGAAAACTCCCTGGAGGAGACAGCAGAGTTGTAGGTATTTGCCCTCAATGCCTGACAGACCAAAACCAGATTCTGGCCCAAATGGTCAGGAATTGAAACTTGAGGTGCCCCAGAGCTAGGTTATAACCTAGGTAAAGTTTGAAGAGAGTTGCCAAGGCAACTGGAAGGCCTTTCAGAGAATAAAGAGTAGAAGTTGGCTTGGAGAGGAACAGAGAAAAAGGGAAGAGGACTGAATAGTCTCAGCAAAGCATGGGAGTAAAAAAGTCAAGGTGTAAGGCTTGGTGAGAGGGTGATCATGAAAGATGTAAGTGATGCAGGTAGTGGAACCGGCCAATGACAAGAGAATGCGCATGGGAGGAAGACAGTTACCACCTGGGGGCAACTGGGCACCTATTTATGAACCTAAGATGGCTTTTCTTTAAAATGGGGTTAATAGCTACCACTTTGTTAACTTTTTGTGATGTTTAAATGACTTTTAGCTCCTTGACCATGGTTGTTGCCTATAGATAATGCTTCTTTGCTCTTTTATTTTGCATGTATTTTGCCTTTATTTTGTAAATTCAGAGTACACAAATAAGCCAAGAATCAGAGTGTGTGGTTAACACCTTTCTCCCATTTTAATATCACCACACACCCTGCATGTCCTGGGGACAGCATAGGATGTGACCAGCTTGGTTCTTCCAGGCCTATTAGGTGCCTCAAAAGTAACTAGTGGAATGAGAATAGAAGTTGGATTCAGGAATTAGAGGATTCCCAAGCATTGATTGTGTGATTTGAAGACATTTTTGACTACCTTTGGTCTGCTATCTCACTTCTTTGATAGGCAGGTTAGAGGGTCTGAGTTCCTGCAGATGGGAATTTTCTGTGATTCTCTGTGTACCTATTTATGGCAGCCAGTTCCAGTTGCCTGTCTTTGAGCCTCTTCTCTAGTTCAGGAGGAAGAACACTTGAATTGAAAGCAGAAAACTCAGGTTTTAGTCCCAGATGAGTATTTTCCTAGCTGAAGTATCTAAGCAAGTCGTTTAATCTCTCTGATCCTCAGTTTTCTGTTTTGTAAAATGGGTTGAAAACAGCTTGACTGCTTAGTTCTCAGGGCTCTTGTCAGGATAGTGTTTGTGCATGTTTTTAGTGAGATGAACTATGCAAATGTACGCCTTCTTGTTCCTTCTAGTTCCTGTGCCTTCTCCTCCTCATGGTAGCAACTAGAGTAAGTCTTGCAGCTCTGTAAATTGTCTATTACCTGACCATCCACCTCTTTGATTTTTCTCTTGATCGATTTCTTAGTTTGAGGATGGGAGCAGAAATCACTGCAAAGATCTGTTGTTGGTTGGCAGAGGTGAGAGAATGAACACACACACACACACACACACACACACACACACACTCATACATATAAGCACACCTGTCCAAAAAGCTAGAAGGAATCAATTGGAAAGAGTGATATTTCTCATGAGGGAGTATGCTGATCTAGAAGACGATTTGGCAATAGTCATTACCACACCAAAACCATCCCAGATCCTATTGTTCCTAGTCAGAAACAAGATCTGAATTACTCATTCCCTATAGAGATGGTTGGTTTAGCAGCCCAAGGATGTTGGTGTTAAGACAGTTTCAGACAACAATGCCATGGAGATGGCAGGGAAGGAGAGGAGCAGTGGAGAAGTGAGGAGCACTTTCTGAAAGAGGGTGTAGGGCAAAACTGTGAGAGAAGAAGAGGGACAAGTCTCAGTGGTTGGAGAGGGCTGACAGTTATCTGTCTTGGTTCAGAAGCTGGGCGACAGGACCAGATGGTCCCCACAGACTCTCCTTCTCCTGCATATTTTGTATTCCACAGTGGAGACCACCCACATAGGACTATGATTTACAACTTAAAGATGCTTGGAGCTAGCTGAAGTCAGCTCTGGCTTCTCCTCAGTGAGTCTTCAATTCTGTGTTTATATGCAAGTGTGGGGACCTTGCCAGGCTTCTAAGAAGTCTCAGAATAAACATCTCAATGCCACAACTTCACATTAAGATTGATCAAGTGCTATTCTCCAGGAAGGCTCCTGGGGTTTCCTGGCCTTCCACATTGCATGCTGTGTAATTTTGCACCTGAATGGAAGCATAATCTACCCATGAACTTTGCACCTCCAATCTCCCCTCTAAGAGCAAATCAAAGACACATTTTCCAAGTACTTGCATGTGTCTGGAGCCAAGGATTCAAAAGGATAACATGGACCTTCTGCCTTTGAGCTCTCTGCAGTGGGACAACTTCTTATGTTGTTTGGCTTTACACAGAGTGGGCAGCACACCCCGAATTTAGTTGCTGTACTGTCATATGCAACATGCTAGTTTGGATTTTGCACACTGTAGCTCAGCAACCATGGTTCAAATCCTAGCCACACCACTCACCATCTAGGTAAACATGGGCAGGCTATTTGAATTCCTTGCGTCAGTTTCCTCATTTAAAAAATGGGTAGTATAATATCATCTAGCTCAAAGTTGTGAAAAGTAGATAAAGTAATACCTATAAAATATGCAGAACAATGCCTGGTACATGGTCAGTTTTTGATATGTTAGCTATTATTATTATTATTATTATTATTATTATTATTATTATTTATTACTATTACTATTGCCATTATTCTTGTCCAGAAATAATTTTAGCTGCTCAGATCAGGCTTTCCAGGCTTCCTTCCAAATCTACATTCATCTCTTTTAATTGTCTAGTATGAGTCTTGAACCACCTGTCAAGTCCTACCTTCACCCCTTTGCTTTACAAAATGTATGAATAACTTCTATCTGTTCATCCCCATTCTCTATGTGCTTTCTCAACTGGCATTTGCATGCTTCTGTTTGCATCTGTTTTCTGTTGCTGGTGTCTCTGTCTTCTGCCCTGGTCTATCTTAGAGGAAAAGGAGGAACTGGAAAACTTAGAAAAGAACACGTCTTTCTCTTCTGGTCCTTCCAGGTCACTTACCAATCTATCCTGTTTGAGGACAGCTTCTCCCTCTAATAGTAATGCAGTGCATTTAAAAGCTAACATTTAATAAAAATAACTTCTTTTGATTGTTCATGTATTAAAACTCTGACTTCACGTCAGGAGGTAAAACTTGGTGAGCTCTGGAGTTTGGAGGGCTGATCTCAGAAATGGGCTAAAGAGCTCTGAGATTGAAGCTTGGGACCTGCACCTGCCATGCCTGAGGAGAGAGAGTCTTAGTAGCTTACAAGAGCAAGGCAAGAATGGAAACTTGCATATCTTTGTGACAAGTGGTTATGAAATCCTATCAAGAAGCACCAGATGATAGATGTGGGGTCCTACTTTCCCAAAGTTGCAAGCACTTGAAGAGAGATTTTGTCTGATAATATGATTACCACACTAACGATTTTGTATGCACAGCAATTTCGAGAACCATCCTGGCAGCAAGGTGTGTAGTGTTTATTGTATTGTTGAGGCTCATGAAAATCTTGTATGCCTGCAGGCAAGCCAAACCTGCACCCGCTGACTCGGGGACCAAGCCCAATTCCTCCCTTTATATAAGGGGAAGTCTCTGTGCTTGGGTAGAGGAGTGTTAGCTCCTTTCTTTCTCTACTTTGCTCCTATTCTTTCTAAGTCAACATGAGTCGACACTTTAGTTCCAGGTCTGGGTACCGGAGTGGAGGAGGCTTCAGCTCTGGATCTGCCGGGGTGCTCAGCTTACAGCGCAGGACGACCAGCAGCAGCGTGCGCCGTAGTGGAGGAGGTGGCGGGAGATTCTCAGGCGGAGGATGTGGTGGGGGTGCTGGTGGTGGCTTTGGAAGTCGGAGTCTTGTCAACCTTGGTGGCAGTAAAAGCATTTCCATCAGTGTGGCTAGAGGAGGTGGACGGAGTGGTTTCGGTGGTGGTTATTGCGCTGGGGGCTTCGGGGGTGGTGGCTTTGGTGGTGGTGGCTTTGGGGGTGGCGGTTTTGGTGGTGGAGGCTTTGGGGGTGGTTTTGGCAGTGGTGGTTTGGGTGGTGGCTTTGGAAGTAAAAGTGGTTTTGGTGGAGGAGGTTTTGGGGGTGGTTTTGGGCCTGTCTGCCCCCCTGGTGGCATACAGGAAGTCACCATCAACCAGAGCCTTCTGCAACCCCTTCATGTGGAGATTGACCCTGAGATCCAAAAAATAAAGTCTCAAGAAAGGGAGCAGATCAAATCACTCAACAACCAATTTGCCTCCTTCATTGACAAGGTGAGTTTATCTACTCAGTGCGTCGGGAGAGCTTCCCCTGGTCCGTTTGAGATGACACAGCCAAGACATTTTGAGTTTGAGCCTCAACTTTTGGTGTTCAGATGATTAAAAGGGTATTTTGTGGAATTGTCTTATACAAGATATGTTAAAAGTATGTTTGTAAGTGATGCCAATGACTAAAATTTCTTGAGCAAAGAGGTCTGTTGTAGTCTGTAAAAATGTGCTAATTTGACATCACCTTGATGTGTTTTTCTGTTTATTGTATTATTAGTTTAAAACCTTGACGTGGTTTTTTTTTTTTTTTTTTAATTCAGTTCTTGAGCTGAATTGGGATTCACATATGTTGAATGAACATATCAGACATTAGGCTAACTCAACCTTCTAGGGTGCAAATGAGAGCCCTGAAAAGGTCTTTCTAACTGTAAAAAGGGAGTTGAGCGTAAACAGACTGCTATGATGTTGTAGTGGAAAGTATGCAGTCAGGGCCAAACATCTGTTGCCTGCTATCTGAGAATTTTACCTTGTTACCAGATCAGTGTTGAATTTTTTTTGTACTTGGATTGCCAAGTGTCAGCTCTAGAAAAGTATGTAAACCATGTTTTACTTTTTGCTTAATCATAAATCATGTCAACTCGAGTTATTCACAATAGATTTGGAATTCAATTTTGGATTTCCCCAATATACATTTGCACTGTGTGTACACTCAGAGAATGCAAAGCAATTTTTATGGTAATCTACCTTAAAAAAAAAAAAAAAGGAAAACAAATCTCTTAAGTGCCAGGTATCTTTTTCAAAGTGTAATTGCAGTAATATTTTTGTGCTTTGCTATTTAGATATTGTGTACCTACTTCCTAAAGTTCTACCTGAAATAGTACTATAATTGCCATTCACAGGGAAAGTAAAACTTTACTGAATTAACAGTGAGTTGTTTTGGTTTTGAAGATGATGTTAACGTGATTGTCTTCTTCATGTTTTTTCTGTTTGTTACGGCAAGAAAAGCAGGAATTGAAGTGCTTTTCGAAGGGAGATAGGGGCCTTGCAGTGTGGTAGTGCTGGTGCTCAGTGGATGAAGAACTGCACTTCCGCGCCAGGGGGTGACGAGTCTTGTGTTTTTAGGTGAGGTTCCTGGAGCAGCAGAACCAGGTGCTGCAAACAAAATGGGAGCTGCTGCAGCAGCTGGACACCTCCACCAGGACCCACAACTTGGACTCCTACTTTGAGTCATACATCAACAGTCTTAGACAGAGATTGGACCAGCTGAAAGGTGACCGATCTCGGATGGATTCGGAATTGAAGAACATGCAAGACTTGGTGGAAGATTACCGAAACAAGTAAGGAAATCGGGCTGGGCAATTCCCAACTTCTGTTCTAAAATATTTCCAGAAAGTGGCAAGCAAAGACTAGAAACAATGTGTAACCATGGTTTGTCTTAGGTTATAGGCAAGTGAATTGGGCATTTTCAGAAATCTTCATCTTAGAAGTTGGAAACAGTTGAATGGTTTTTATTGCTTAGAAGAAAGGGGTGGTCAAGGTGTCCTAGGCTAGTAATAGAAAAGCAATGACAGGCCATGCCAATTTTAGTCTAGAAAGCGGAACTTCAGGCCTCGCCTTCTCTGAATTCACTTCTGATTTCCTTTCAGGTATGAGGAAGAGATCAACAAACGGACAAATGCAGAGAATGAATTCGTGACCATCAAGAAGGTAAGTAAATTCTGTAGGATGGACCTGAAATTAATAATAATAGAGGGTCTCCAATTACTAAGCAGAAATAAGTCATGATGTGGAGAACCAGGGCCTGTGAATAGCTGAAGTAGTTTTTTCCCTACATTATTATGGACCTGGAGTTATCCAGGCACTCTGCTTCTCCAGATTCCTTAGCATTTCATGCAGTAACCAGGAGGCAAGTTCTCAGCAAGTCAGGCAAGCCTCTTTGTGATTTTTGATCCCAGGGGCGGGGTGATTTAGGGACTGTGATCCACCTGTAGTTTAAAGGTGTGGAGTAGATCCCAAACAGATTTTTACTTGGAAAATCCCTCACAGCTATTGAGAGGGACTTGTCCTGGAAAGACTATGACTTCATGATGTCTCTTATTCCCCTAGGATGTGGATGCTGCTTATATGACCAAGGTGGACCTTCAAGCCAAAGTGGACAATTTGCTTCAGGAAATTGATTTTCTCACAACACTCTACCAAGCGGTAAGCTCTTTAATTTCAACCACTTTTACCAAATGGAGAACTTTAAAGCCTGAACCCACCACTATCTGGAAGAATAGAGATAGATCTTCCGTCTCCTGACTCTCCCTGCTGCCCCTGTCTAAGGTGGTTTTTTTTTTTTTTGGTTTCTTTTTTTTTTTTAAGTGTTGCTGAACTAATATGTCTTGCAGGAGCTGTCTCAGATGCAGACTCATATCAGTGAAACCAATGTCGTCCTGTCCATGGACAACAACCGCAACCTGGACCTGAACAGCATCATTGCTGAGGTCAAGGCCCAGTACGAGGAGATCGCCCAGAAGAGCAAGGCCGAGGCTGAGGCCCTGTACCAGACCAAGGTGAATGGGCTGTTTGTCTGGCCACGTTTCCTAAAACGTCTTGTCTTTCTATTCTGTGTTTTCTCTAATATTTGTGTGCATGAGCCACAGTGTCCTCTGCCATATCTAAATGACTTGATCCACCATCTTTAGTATGAAGAGCTCCAAGTCACTGCTGGCACACATGGGGACAATTTGAAAACTTCAAAGATGGAGATTTCTGAGCTGAATCGGATCATCCAGAGACTTAGATCTGAAATTGACAGTGTCAAGAAGCAGGTATTTGCTTCCTCCTTCTACTGCTTTGCTCTATGGGATGGGAAAGAGGGGACCCACAGGTAATTAATTGGAGGACACTTTTCTACTTTTGAATCTTATAGTCCATACCATGGTTATCTTATTATCTCTAGGTTTTTTTTTGGTGACTATATTGGTTTCCAGCCTTCGGCCATCATGCTGGGTTCTCTTTAAGGAAACTTGTAAAAATGACCTTGTAGAGAAATAGAAGAGATGGTCATAAGTGATCTAGCCCATGACCCGAAGTGAGACTTAAGATGTGGTGAGTGAGAAGAAAGGCAGTCAGGAAGTTTCAGTGTAGGCCTTTAGAAAAATGTCGAGGAGTGGATGGAGGAGACTTGACTCATGGCCCAGAGAGGCTGCTGCCTCACCTTCAAGAGATTTTGAGGAAGACAATATGGTGATATGTTATCCGGAGGCAGGTGAATGCATGAGATGACTTAAGCTCTCTTGGTGGAGTGCTGGCCTCACTGGAGTGGAGAGAGCAATTTGAAATTAGAAGGTCAAGGTGGGATTAGATAATAAGAGAGGACATGATGTGCTGGATTCTCCTTTCTCAGATTTCTGGGCTGCAGCAGTCCATCAACGATGCTGAGCAGCGTGGTGAGAATGCCCTCAAAGATGCCCAGGGCAAGCTGAATGAGCTGGAGGACGCCCTGCAGAAGGCCAAGGAGGACCTGGCCCGCCTGCTGCGTGACTACCAGGAGCTGATGAACACCAAGCTGGCCCTGGATATGGAGATTGCCACCTACAGGACCCTCCTGGAAGGAGAGGAGTGCCGGTGAGAAAGGGACCCTGGGCTCTTTGTCCACTTCTTACGTGCTTCTTTCCATTGAGAGCTGACTGCTGTCGAAGGCACAGAGACGTGTGACTGCAGCTTCTCCTGTGTACGGGGAAAGGAAAGCTACGTGGTACAGGAGGAAAGACTTAGCTTCACTTTGGGAGCTAGAGCCCCCCACCTTTCTGTACTGTGGGCTATAGTGTCTCTATGAAGTGCTTTGAGATGGAGCAATTTATTCTTTATCTGGGCTGGCTCGGATGTCGTCTGGCCTGAAGTCAGTGCTTTTAGAGGTAACCCACACTAGCTGCAAGACTCTTGTCTAATTTATACAGAGTTCCCCTGATCGTGAGAAAAAATGACAAGAGATTTGGGAAGTCAGAGGGGACTGGTTGAGGTTTCAGATCAAGGAGGAGCTGCAGACAAGGAGCCATGGGATGGCTGAGAGAGCCTGGGGAAGTGGTTCGTGAAGCTGGGGAGTGATGATGGCTTGGCTTTTTCTTCTTCTGCAGGATGTCTGGAGAGTACGCCCCCAACGTGAGTGTATGTAAGTACAAGCCTATTTCTCAGGGGCAGGCTTTGCTGGGTTGGAAAGGGAGCTGGGGTTGAAGATAACGGAGCGTCCTTGTCCGTTTGCAGCTGTGAGCACCAGCCATACCAGCATCAGTGGAGGTGGCAGCCGAGGTTTTGGCTCAGGCGGCGGTAGCTACGGCTCAGGCGGCGGCGGCTACGGCTCAGGCGGCGGCAGCTACGGCTCAGGCGGCGGCAGCTACGGCTCAGGCGGCGGCGGCGGCAGCGGCGGGGGTCACAGGAGTGGCTCTGCAGGGGGCGGCGGCAGCTCGGGCGGCAGGGGTTCTGGCGGCGGCGCGAGTTCCGGAGGCAGCTTCGGCGGCTCCTCGGGAGGCAGGGGATCCAGCTCTGGGGGCACCAAGACCTCTGGTGGCAGTTCCAGCGTGAAGTTTATTTCCACCAGCTATTCCCGAGGCTCCAGATAAAGAGGTGCTCTGTATCCTGTTAGCGCTTCCTCTCCATTTCTACCAAATATGTTTGGCAAGACCAAGGCCCTAGCCTTCCTGAAGAAAAAAGCTGCCATTACTTATATTGGTTCATCTTATCTCCCCAGCTCTTTCATTTCTGTTTTGCTTCCCAAAGTAGTTTTTAAATCATTGGCAACCTCCGTCCCCCGCTATGACCCTGCTTTGTGCTTTGCCTCAGAAACAGTTCAGCCATCACCACTACACACATTACATTTCAAAGCATCTCCTAAGTCAGCCAGAAGAGGGCTGGTTAGACCCAGGTCTTCTTTCATGCACGGAGTGCACATGCTCTGGACAGCTCCTCAGTTTTCTGTATCTTGCAACCAGCTCTGTGCTGTTTTTGTTTTGTACATATGGTGTAAGCAAGTTCATTGTCTGTTGTGGAGCGGTCTTAAACTTCCATTTCCTTGTGTTACTGCAATAAACTGCATTTGAAATTCTCTATGAGTCTCAAACTCCTTTGTACATGGCATTGTCTATCCTGGATGGGTGCTTTGTGGGAGGGAAAGAAGACCCTAGAGCCACAAGGCATATGGGGGAGTTGAGACACAGTAGATGAAATTCTTATTCTTGTTCTTTCTATCCACCATAATGCTGTCCAGACTCTCATATCAGTCCAGACCGGAAGCAGCTCTGGTGAAGGGGTGACTGGGGAAGAGGGGTAGAAGATACCAAGTTGTACTTACATAATACTCTTGTCGATCTATGCTCTCTGTTCCCTCAGCTCTGGTTGACAATGGAGCTAGGAATATTTTTCTTAATTGGAAGCTAAAAACACCTGATCCTCAGAGAAGCTGACTGACTTTTTCTTGGTCATAGAACCACTAGGAAGCTGATGTTCATTCGTTCCTTAGAGCAAGTATCTACTGAGTGGCCTGGAGACCAAGCCAGGTCTTCATCATCCTCATCATCACCACCATTATCATTAAAATGAGCACTTACCAGATGCTTACGATGTGCTAATCATCTTATGTAATTTTGTAATGATTCCCATGGGGAAGGCATTATTATCCTCATTTTAGAGAAAATGAAACTGAGGCCAAAGAGGTCTGTAACTTGTATATTATCACAGGGCTAGTAAACGGAGGTAGTAAGATCCAACCCCAGGTATATCTGAATCCGAATATCCATGCTTCTGGCCACTATGTTATCCCATTGTACTACTTCTCCAGTAGAGGCTGCATGTCCACAAATGGACTTCTTAGATTAAGCGGAGCCTTGGATAGTGGCCTGAAAAATAGGAGGAATGGATATCTAGCTCTCCATTACTACTCTCCATTCTTGAACAACCCGGGCCACAGTCTGTATTCTGACTGTAGTAGCTGCCCCTGTGTTACCCACACCCTCTCATCACTGGCTGTTCCACATGAACAATTACTTTTCCATGCAATACTTTCTTCCCCTCACTGCCAAACTTCTTCCCAAGTACTTGATCCAAAGTTTAATCTACTGTGGTTTAGGGAATAGGCAAAGGAAAATAATCCACAACTTAGAAGATTTGTGGATCCTTTGACAAATCACTTGACCGTTCTGAGCCTCAGTTTTCTTGAAGGTGAAATGGGGATAAGAATATTTATCTTTAGATAGCAAGAAGATAAAAATAAATAATATGAAAGTGCTTTGTGAACGATAAATGTGTTATACAGAAGTAGTTAAGTGAAACTAAAAGGTAGTAACAAAGAAGTAGAAAGCAGGGGCTAGCTTTCAGGGCCGCCAAGGAGGGAAGTAACTTGACATGGTCCCTGTGGCCCAGGGCCAACTCTGTTGGGACATGAAATTGATTTTCTTAATGCACTAAAGTTGAATCTGCTCTGGAAGACAGATATTTGTGAATCCAAAACATAAGAAATAAATGTGTTAAATAGAATGTTCATGTGTTTTCTAGCGGGGAAACCTATACTTGCAGAGTCTGAACTGTCACCCTGTTGTCAAGGTTTCTGAGAAACCGAATTAGTCAAAAAAGGCAGATTTAGAAGGGTGAGAGTTGGGTGGCCTTGAGGGGGGAGATGGTTTACCTGCTCCGTGGGAGAGCTGACCTCTGGGGCTGCCAGATACAGCACCTGGGACAGTATTGAATGAAGAGTGATGTATTCTAGTACTTCGACGTACATTTTCTAAATTCTTTCTTACAGTACAGCGTTCTTTGCTGCCACATTTCAGTATTGGGAATACCTGTTCATCTTGTTTGGACTTGGGTTTTCTTGGTAAGGTCAGACATGAAACAGAGAACAGTATAATTTAAAGTGAAACTTATCAAAACTTATAAGGTCATAAGGACTAAGTGAAAACACTGTGTAAGTCATATATAATATAGAACTAATTTGAATAAATTCAAATGAGTTAGTATTAGAAAGACAGTAAAGGAAAAATCTGGATTCAGTTCAGTTCAACAACTATTTCCTGCACACATACCATGTGTCAGAGATGAGGTACTATGATGAGTATGACATGGATTTATTCTCAAAGAGCTTAGAGATTAGGGTGATGGGGAGTATGTAAACACATTGTTACAAGACACATGACCCACACAATGATAAAAACACATATAAGGCATAGAAATGATACATATATATATGAGGATTATTAAAACTGATGCTTGGCAGGGTTTTAGAGAATAAATAGGAGTTTTACAGGCAGACAAGGACATTACAGGTAGAAAGAATAATATGGATAAAGACTTGGATGAGTGAAATTCACAAAGCATTTGATTATCTGAAGGAACATGAAGTTAGTGACAAGAAATAAGAGTAAAGAGTTATTCAGATCCAATCAAGAAGTTCCTTGTAGGCACTCAGTGTAGTCTGGACTGTAGTTTGTGAGTCAGAAGTCCTCAGATGAGGTTTGGGGACCTATTGGCTTATCACAACCTCAACTTGCTGTATACCGGGCCAATGGGAGACAGAAGGGTTGCCTTACAGTTAGTGGAATAAGAATTGAGCATGCACCACAATTCATCTTGTACTTGAGTATCTCCTAAGAAATCTGGCCTGCCTATGGGACATATACTTATGGAAATACCATTTTAAAGGTATTTTATGGCTGAAACAATTGTGATAGGTGAGGAAGAGCCAGCAAAGGGATTTAATAAGAGAATTACATGGTCAGATTGATATTTTAGAAGGCTCATTCAGGCCAGATTGGAGGGGCCCATGTTGGAGTTAGGAAGATTTGTTAGGAGATTATTGCAAAAATTCAGGCAAAAGATAATTAAAGCTTCCATTTTAATTCAAGTTCTTAGTGGTGGTAGTGGCCAGAAATGAGGCTGAGGATATACATTCTAGAGGTAGTTAGGAGTCAAATCATCAGGAGTTGGTGATGGATTGAATGCTGGGTGGCGGGGGCGGCGGGGGTGGCGGTTGGGGGGAGGTAAGAAAAGGAAAGAGTCAAGGGTGGCTCCACGTTCCTGGCTTGGGTAATAACAGAGAATACAGGAGGAGGGCTTGTGGGGAGAGACGATGAGTTAGTTCTTTCGAGGTTCCTGTGCTCTATCCATGTAACTATTGGGGCTAGAGGTGTAAACTGAAGAGTCACCAAAATTTGAAAGTTAGAGTAAGCCAACAGATTACTCAGGAAGAAGGGGCTGAGAGGGGATTGCAGAGAGTTTCCAGTGGGAAAGCCAGAAATACATGAGGCAGCTTGCTCAAATAAAAAAAAAATTGAAAGACATGAGGCCAGTGATAATTCTTTAGAGATCATTCAACCAAGATACTGAGGCCCCCCCCCCCGCCCCCGATCTGGTGATGACCTCTCTAAATCTTAGACTCCAATATTTCACCCTTGGCTGTCTGATGTAGATGTGAGGCTTGGTGCTTATCCAAGTAATAACATTCAGAAGGAGGGAAATCCACAAGTACAATTGTGAGATAACAATTCCCCTATCCCCCTCCACTGAGATCCCTATCTCTGTGGCAGCCATACTTTCTTGGTATCTACGCATGTGTATGCAAAACTGTTTCATATACATTTAGTCTCCTTTCTCAGATGTCCTGCCACCCTGGCCTTCCCACCTTAGAAGACTTGACTATTTCTTCTCCATTGGGATTTGAATTGCATGTTCTTCAGTAGAAACGCCTTTTGGAATCTGGCTGTGGTTTCTGCTTGTATGCCACAGTCTATGACTCAATCTCAGTCCTTTTTAACCGTAAAATACCTGCACACACCTTTTCTCCCTGGGTCTAAATCCTTGTGTATCCCTCTTCGAGTCTCAGCTGGAAGGACAGAAGTCCTCCCTCCATTCATTGGCCAACAGAGACTTGGGGCTCTCTTTGGGCCTTTCTTCTTTGAATGGTTGGGGTGCTAGTTTGGTGGCCAGTCTTCCTTCCATAATTGGCCAAAGTTTCTTTCCATAGCTGTATGGCTCTTACACAGCCACCTCTCTAATAGAGCTCTGGGATTCATCTAACTCTAGAGAAGAACGAACTTTCCACTTTCTCCCCTCCCCCACACTAATTGCCTCCTCTTTCATAATTCCAAGATCAAGACAATCACTTAGTGCCCTATGAAAACAGCAGAATTCAGCAACTCTTTTTGCAACCCTTGCTTCTCAGATCCTCATTCAGTTTAGTTTAATACCACCATCCCACTCCTTCCCTTGGGGAAGGGTTTTCACTGGTCTCAGGGGCTGTCCACTAGCTCATAGGAGAGAGAATTCCAAAAGGCAATTTTGAACAGAGCCCTATGGTTTTGCAGGAAATTTTAGAAACTAAATCCCAGGACAGACTTTGACCGGAATGGGACCTGCTATCTCTCTCTTTGGAGGGACTATGAGGCAGTCTCATATAACTGCCTGGTTCTATCAAAAATACGTGTATAAATCTTAACAGGGAGTTTATGGTCATTGATGAAGGTTTCTTTTGAAAAAGAATATTCTTTCTTTAGGTCAGTAATTGTAAAGGTATGAGTTTCACTGAATTTTGTTTTATAATAAAAATTGAAGTAATAATATCTTTTTACTTACAAGAAAAAAAACAGATAACGTACCTTATAATCGCTTATGATTGAAAAATGTCAACACAATGCCTTAACTGCAATATTAAGGAGACACAAAAGGGAAGAAACTGGTAATAACATTATACAGATTTCACTTTGTCAGTTCTCAGGCAGGACTGTATTAGAAGATATAATGAAGCACAGTTATTTGCACCGTCAGATGGAATTACCATGAATTTAATTAGCTACAAATGCAGTCTGATGCAGGTATGCTGTATTGGCAACTTAAATACAATGAGCAACTTTGCCTTTGACAACACAATTTTCCAAAAAGATAAAAATCCTTGTAAGCTTTCTAATGAAAAGAAATATAGCCTTCTCTTGATGTACACAGTAGTTGCATTTCTCAGCAACTCAGTATATCTAAAAACTGATAAAAAATACTTGTGTGTGTATCTAATATGAAATGGGTTCTGGATTGAACCATTATAAATGATGGAGCTTTCAAAAGTTGTGCAGGAGGTTGAGCACAATCTGGACCCTCTTTCCAAATATCAGTAAATGCCACTGCCTGCCCCACCCCACCATGTGACAGAGACAAGCAAGAAATGTCTCCATAGAATTCCAAAAGATCTCTTTGGCAGTACTGATGCTTTGGGATATTTTGTGGCTGGGGACATTTTTAGAGCATCCAAGGGAGACTATGAGGCACGTATTTTCAGGTGTATGCTTTTCCCTGCATGTGTACGCATATGCGTATGTGTGTGCTAAGGTGGAGAGGTTGTGGAAAGGCCATATCTCCATCTGAGAAAATATTATGCAGACCCCTGAATAGTATAACTATTTCCATTAGTTTCTGTTTCATATTTCATTAAATAAATTTATGAGAGAGAGAGAGAGAGAGAGAGAGAGAGAGAGAGAGAGAGAGAGAAGAATCAAGAGCAGAATCCCAAGACTACTCTGCCTAAGAACCAAACAAAGACAGAGAAATCAGTAAAGAGTGTAGAGGAGTAGTCACAGAGGATGGGAGAAGAGAGAGCATGATGTCATGGAAACCAAAGGGAAAGCATGTCTGGAAAGCAGCTGGGAAAAGAAGTCAATTGTGAGAAGTTTCCTGGAGGAGCAGCTACATAGAGAAGAGCCTAGATATATGGTCAAGAATTTTAGCAGGTGGAAGGGATGTAGTGGGTACTATAGGCACCCTTCTTTGTGAAGAGGGTGTGGCTAATAGACTGATTACAGTTGGAGGCCAAAGATGTGGTCTATAAAGTTGTTTCCTGAAGCTGCAGTTGGCTGGAGGCTTGTGCCAGACAAAAGAAAGGGTAAAGATGCCCAAGAGACATTTGAGTGGTGCCAGCAGTTTTTGGTTGTTTGTTGGAGGTATGGATACCTAAGATGTCTTGGGATGCTTTGTGTCACCGTGTTTGCCTCTCCCATTTCTGCTGGAAGGAACATGGCACTCTTTGCCAATCCATTATCAGAAAAACTGCACAGTCTTAGTCAACTTGTGACCTTCCTAGGTTCATGTAGGGTTATTCCCACCACTCCCTGGTGCCTGCGCACTGTTTCCAATCTGTTAAGGGCCCTGTTAGTTCAGCCTAGACAGTATGGAGTGTCCTCTGCTGGTACAAAGGCTCCTTTACACACAACAATGCGACTGGTCACCACAAGGCTGTAGTGGCTCCCAGGGGTGGTGAAGATGATGTAATATGGATATTTTAGAAAACTTTTTGGGAATAAATTTTTTAAAGACTTTTTTTTTTTTTTTTTTTTTGGTTCTGTTGGTCATAGAGACATAGGGAAGCAGCTAAATCTTCTTGGTCTCTGACAGTGGAAGAAAGAGCTCCCCTCCTGGGTGTTGAGTTCAATCCTGAGCACTTGGAAAGTTCTGAGTGACCCGCTGAAAAGCTAGTGTGAACTCAGGGGCAAGAACTGGGGCAGAGAAGAGACTTAGGAGAGATCAAAGATGACTGAGGTGGACGTGACAGTCATGTTCACTGCAGATGGACGACACCATTGTTGTAGGAAGGTTAGGCCTGTTCTTGCTTGGCAGTGATGAGGGTCACTCTGAAGAATTTTCACCCAGGCCCAGTGTCTGACAGTGGTAGGGGCTGCCCTGTGAGATGATGCGTCTACTTGGAGACGTGCAAGTAGACTGGTCTTTCCCGAGGCAAGGGTGCTTCAGAAGACACTTGAATACTGGATGGAACCACTTCCAACTTGAGACCCTATGGCTGCCTCTTTTCCTATTATCTTCCCAAATCCTCCCTTTCTCTCTTTACCTGTGCCAAGTCTCAGACGCAACTTCCAGAATATTTTGACTAGTTATTTAAAAGTTTGAAAGTTTAGTCTTAGTTTTAGTTGTTTCGATAGGTGATTTGGAGACCATTTTTGTCTGTTCAGTTAAGAAGATGCCAGAATTCAGTCCTTGAGCATGAGTTGTTAGTGGCAAGGTGTGCATGAGACAAAGACTGACGTGAGGCCTTCTTGCCTCACCTCCAGATCTAGGTCTTTACTTAATTAAAATTACTTGGAAGGTGAGAAGGGGTATGGGGCGGGGCAGGTCCCTGGCTTAGCTTTCTGGATCCAACAGCTTATACATTCCTACTCTCCACATTCCTACTTTATATGCAATGAGACGTTGATTAGTCCTTTTTGTTATCAGCCTTAACTTTCTACTGTGGTCAGCACAGTTGATTTCCTTTTGTCCTACATCCAGTGGAGCTAGAAGAACATTCTGGGCAAGTGGAGAACATACTGCACTACCCCTGTGTCCCTGAAGGAAGCATGAGATGGTTCTGTAATTGAAACCATCCCTTGTCAATAGGTTAATATTTGAGAGTTTTCAATTATACCATGCTAACATCTAGGATGTGCTTGGGATCCAGGGGGAAAGTCCCTTTTTTGGCTCCTTTCTCTTCAGTAATTTTCTTTCTTGGTTTAATAATACATCAACAAGGTTTCCATGGTGAGAACATCAGGCTATGAGGCAAAGTGGTGTAGCAAGAGCCTCATGCCACCTCATTGGCACATGTGACCTGCCACATGCCACCATGAAGACCTGTGCATCTTGCAGGACCAGGGGAAGAAATGCAGCCTATCCCATGGCAGACAATCATCAGCGTGTGGTTACTGAAAGTCTGGTGGAGCAAGAGTTGGATTTATCTTGCTTCTGGACCTAACCTGTTAACCCCTTCTCTAGCCACCCATTGATGTGTGACTAGGAAGAAATAGTTAGTGTGACACTAATGGGCCAGAGAAAGTGTTGCAGTGTAAGATTTAGAAGCCTGTAAAAGGCATAACTCCTGTTTACCTCCCATCTTCCATCATTGTGGGTACTTGGGTGTTACTGTGGTATTTATTAAGCCCCTGTGGTTGGTCCACCTGAGGCCTTTTCTGGCTCTGAAATTCCGTGCTGTTGGGGCGGTGTGGTTCCGTGGCAGAGCTGCTGGGCTGGGTTCCTGTTCTTTTCATCCTTCAGTCACGAGACCTTGACAAATCACTGAACTTAGCCTCTTTATCTTAAAAATGAAGGCGTTAGTCAGGGTGGTGTCTAGCATGTTTCTGAGCTGTAATTTTAGTACAGATACCGGAATGGGGTGGAGAGCCTTTCAGAGGGGCAGATCACTCTCATTAAATGTCGGTGTTGACATCAGCCCATGTCAGTTCCCAAGAGCCAATTGTTACATTTTTAGGATTTTTGCAAGTCAGTTATTAGATATGGCCATTATCAAAACTTAAATTACATACATTTGGAATAAAATACATCGTATTAAAAACAATGGTGACAAATATGCAGGACACATCATGCCCTAATCTTCTACTGCATCCTGCTGTGCTCTGTGCTCTTGTGATTTCTGTCTCCTGTAACTTGGGTGGAACTGCCAGGTGATGGTGTGCTACAGTGCGTCTCCTCTCAACTCTGCATTCAGTGACATCGCGTGAGTGGAAGCGGGTCTCCCAAAAAAACACAGAGCCCAAAGACATAGGTCAGATCCTAGGTCTGTCTCGTACTCAGCTGTTGATCTTAGGCAGGTCTCTCACTCTCTTAGAGGCCCAGTCTGCTCACGTGTGAAAGTGACATTGTAATGTTTGCCCAACTTACTTCAAAAGGAGATGGTCAAAATGAAATGACATCTGTGACGGTGATCTGAAGTGTGACATGAAGGGAGCCCTCATTACCACCATCGTTCTTCCTTGAGAAGGTGCCGGAGTGTGGGGCAGGGCCAATGAGCTGAGGCACAGGTGGGGTCCTCCTTTTAAAAGAGTCCTCCTCTTTGTAACAGAAATACTCATTCATGGGGGGGAAGGCTCATATTCTAGAACCATTACCACAAGCTTTGCAATGAGTAGCTGGTTAATATCTGAGTAAGGCTGAGTGGACCTTCCTCTGGAACCTGGGATGAGTTAGAGACCAGAGCTCTAGGGAGTAGGGAGACGGAGAAGTGGACTTATGAGCCTTGGGTAGGAGTGCGCAGTCAGGTGGCAGCCTAGGCGCGGACGTCATTTTTATTGTATTGCCACGGTGTTGGAATCTCTCAACGTTTTCTGCAACCGGGACAGTGGGAAAGCGGACAAGTGCGCTTTCTGCTGGAAGTTGCACTAGGTGCTGCACGTCTGATTTCATTTATCTTTCTGCCAACTCTCTGAAGTGAATACTACTATGCTGATCACTTCACGGGTAAAGAAATAGAGGCCACAGAAGGGTAGGTTGCTCTTCTAAGGTCAAGAAGCTAAGCAGTGAGCTGGGATTCCACCCAGGTGTGTGACACAAATCCACATCCTTAACCAGCACACAGCACGGCCTTGGTTTATTACGAGGCACCCAGCAAGGGTAATTTATCATTATCACTATTCTCCTCCTGAACAGAGAATCCCTCAGGATCTTTTCGCTCAGGATATTGTAGTCGCTTATTGTGTTGGGACGAAGGGCAAGGGAAAGACCTGATGGACAGGAAGAGCCCCAAAGACTCAGCGTTTGCGCCTGCAGTCCCTGTCACCGGGGCAGCTCAGCCTTAGACTTAGCTTCAGAAGCTTCCTTCTCACAACTTTCCTCTCCAGGGTGCTCTCAGGGGAGGACATGGAGCCTTACCCTCTTGGTCCTTGGATGGGCCCCGGGGTCTGCCCTAGCACGGGGCGGGGGGCACTTCCCCCAATGCCAGGCAGAGACTCCAGTGCTGTTGCTAAGACGCTGAGGAGGAAACCTGGCCCGGCATCTCCCAGCCTCATCACAAAGATAACCTAAATCCTTCCCCCTCCACGGGCAGCACTGTTCCTTCCCCAGATCTCAGGGGAAGCAGGGGAGACTGCTCACCCCTGGAAGATGGTTGTCGAGTTTTAGGGCAAAGGCAAAGTGCGCTTTTCCAAGATCATCTCAGCAGCCAGCCTCCTCTGGTGTGATGTTCCCAATTTGCTATCTGGGAAGAAGTTGCCTCCAGAAGGATCAGGACACCAGGCCCTCACCAGGGTTTGGGAGGGGAACTGGCATTGTAGGACCTCCTGCAGGAACATGGATAGGAAGAGGCAGCATCAACCTGGGGATCCAGCTGAGCTCAAGCTCCCAGCTGCTAATCTGGGAAGAAGGGAAATGGAGATGGAAAATAACAGGAGGGGTGGCTGGTGAGTAAGAGATCAAACCACATGGGCGTGGGAGCTGTGGAAATACCGTGCAGACAGCCTGGCCCTTCTTTCGACAGCACCGAGATGAT
The DNA here is from genome assembly GCA_003508835.1 of Eonycteris spelaea. Classification (NCBI taxonomy): domain Eukaryota; kingdom Metazoa; phylum Chordata; class Mammalia; order Chiroptera; family Pteropodidae; genus Eonycteris; species Eonycteris spelaea. Next base: position 2,146,332 of record PUFA01000028.1, read on the forward strand.
AGCAGGACAAGCTCCTCACTCTCTCTGCTGCTTCTTCACTCTGCTCTGCTCTTCTCAGGGGCTTTCCCCTGCTTCAGTGTCTGCCTCTGGAGAGCTCTCCAGCCCCCCTAGGACACTCTCCAGCTCCCAGCTTTCTCACAACTGCTGAGACTGCCCCCCTCCCAGAGGTTACTGACTCATGCACAGTGCGGGTGGCGACTTTTCAACTGGTACCCTTGATTTTTTTACTACTCACTTCCCACTGCCCTTGGAGCAGGACTCCCGCATGGGGCAGGGTGGCTGCCTCTCTTGCTACTTTCTTGTCAAGGTGCACTTGGGCTCAGTCCGAGCCCTGCTGTGCCAGCAGCTCTGTGCCGAGGCCCTCGGCAACTCCCTGCTGTCTCCCGCAATGTCTCCACTGCCAGCTGAATTCACACCTTGCATGGAGGGGAAGGATGCCAAGGTTCATCTTGTCTTTTCTAGTTTGTGACACAGATGTCCAGAGAATTGGAGGAGGCAGGGGACTACCCCTTTTTCTCACACTCAATCTAATAATCTATCATACTCCTGCTGGGCCCACACCCACAGTAGCCTCCCCTCCTCTGTGCTCCCCGCCCACCATCTCCACCCTCTTGGGCGTGAGCAGAAACCCAGAGCATCCGCAAAGGCCTCTTCCTGTGAGCTCCCTTGTATGGCTGAAAAACAGTGGCCAGAGATACAGAGTCAGCAATCATATCTGTAGCAACGTGGTAAGCCGTTCTGGGGCAGATGGCAAGAAATAGCAAGAAGCGAGATCAATTCAGGACAGAGCTGTGTAAACCTATGAGGGTCTTGGGCCCAGTGAGAATACGGAAGAGCTTTACTCCCTCTCCTCAAAGAAACTGGACAACTCCTGTGCAAGCAATCCAATTCTGTAAGAACTGCCCGGAACCCAGCCAGGGACTCTCCATGGACTCCTCCTGTTTAAGAAACCATCTTGGGAGTGTGTGAGCTGAGACTCACAGACATGGCTTGCCCACTTGAGAAAGTGGAGTACTAAGTCAGATAAATAAGAAGAAACAAAGTCACGGATGTGATAGGGTGAAACACAGATTAGGGGGGAGCGGGCATGACATGGGGTTTATCAGCAAAAGCTTTCTAGCAAAGGGGAATTCTGAGCAGGAGAGATTTGGGGAAATGACAAGAGACAGGATGTGTGGAAATGAGAAGGGGGTGAGGGGGAGGAGGGGGGTGATTGGTCCAAAACATTGGCCTTCTGGTGTCTCAAGAGTTGCTAAGAATCTCTGTGGCCAACAAAACAACAGATGTCCTGCACACAAGCCCTGGTCACAATAGCAAACCCTTTGATGTCTTCATTTCCTCATCTGTAACAATCTCACCTCACGAGATTGTCAGTAGATTAAAAATGAGACCAGAAATATATACTAAAACAAACAAACAAACAACAAACAAAACACCTAGTGAAGGACAAAGTGCTGTGCAAATGAGAGATATCTGAGGTCCGGCAAGGAGGCCAAACAAGTGTACAAACTATTCTAGGGTCAGTAACTCCAGATGCTGTGTTCACTGCCCAAGTGGGAGGGGGTCCTGAGGGAGACCTGCTTGGTCAAACCTGATACTCCTTTCTGCTGGCTATGAATGGCAGACTTGCGCCTGGTTAGTGTCTACAAAACAGGGCGATGGAAAATGTCGACCATGAACTTGCCTAGACAACCCTAGCACAACCTCCCCTTTGTAAAATTCTCTCACTGTCACCTTTCTCTTTCTTACCAGAGAAACAATTGTTCCTGCTTAATAGTGAATGGCGTGGAGGTAAACCTACAGAGAAAAGAGCAGGCACCATTCTGGCCCTCTGGGGACTTCCAATGTGTGGACGTACGCCAATTCCATGGATGTAGTAATGGCTTTCTAGAGGACAGGCCTGACCTCTGGGGTCTGCCTTGATAGATGGGGGCATGGGAAGCCCTCAGCATATTATGCTCTAGTTTTTAGGTGCCAGCTGAAATGCTGATTAGAGGAGCTGGTGGGGAAGGTGGGGTTCACTTAGACCCTCCACCTCCACCCCTGCCCCCAGGATCTTTGTTGAGAGGCTTCTGGACATTTCCATTTGTGGATCTTACTCTGTGTGGTAGAGACAACACTCTGAAGCATACAATACCAAACAAGTCAGGGTGTTTAGATAAATGCCAGAAACGGTAAAAGGGCTTCTGATCCAGGGAGGGGAGAGAGCCTGGAGATTTTATATCACAGAGACCCCAAAACTCAGGGAGACAAACGTCGGTTAAAATTTTTCTGAGTGGCTAATGTGGAGCCCGAGAAGAAGGGGGAAGCTCTCTGCCTGCTCCCAGGTCTGCTGGGAAACGAAGCCAAGGAGAGAGACAGATTAACAGGAAACGCAGCAGATTTGGGGCCTGTCTGCCTTGTGGCTTCCATTTCCTCCCTTGTACCTCAGGGAGAAGATAAACAAAAGCAGGGTCTGGGTCTACATGTCGTGCTCTCCAAGCTTCTCCCAGAGTTTGCTTCGGCTCTCAGGACTTCTGAACTGATCCGTAAGTTCAGTGCCTCCATTTCGCAGGTGAAGAAACCGAGGCTCCAAGAGGCTGCAGGCTGCTTCTGGGTTCTGAAGGCAGCGGTCACAGGGCTGCAAGTACAGTGTCGGTTCTCTGACCCCCTCCCTCATCTGACATTCTTCCTATTCCTGTTGGGTTCCAAATCCTTCAGCCAATAGGTGAGGAAAGTTAGGCCCGGCAAGAGGGGTGACATGCCATGGTTACACGATTAGTTTCTGGCAGAGGGACTTGACCTTTGTAGCTAAATGCTACAAAGTCTATCACACAGCATCCCTTTTGAAAGTACTGTTAAATGAGGACAAATAAATTGCTTTGAATGTAGTCTATGAAATGTGCCTATGGCTCATAAAAATACAATTGGTGTCATAAATTTGACACATTCGAATTGAATGACTCTACTAGCTCTATTAAACATTCACTGCTTAATTAGCAATGATTTCACTTGTTTTTAAATTTTTTTAGAATTTATTTGTTTTTAAAGAAAGGTATGGAAGACCTGTGGTTTTCAATGTTAAAAAAAGTTGTTCAGAGAGTTTTAAACAGTTATTTTTTTTTCTTTTGATAAAAATCCCTGGATTAAGCAAGACAACCAGAATCAACTCCTATGGCCATTCCTTCCAAAATGAGGCATTCTCGTGCCCACAGGTGTGAAGGCATCTTGAGAGCTTTGTCACTAGACTGAGGAGCAGGAGTCTCTTGAGATAAGAAACTATTTATTTGATTTTTACAACTCTATTTGTTTTCAGTATTTTATCTCTCTTTCTCATTTTTTGGGGGGTGGGGTGGATTTTTCTCCGCCTGCCTCTTTCTACCATTATGCCCAGCCAACTCAACACAGGAAGCTTTGAAAGCAATAGAAGAGATCACATGGTGGGTAGCCTTAAGTGATGGAGTAGGAGGAGACGGGGGCTGAAGGTATGAGGGAAAGTGTGGACTGAAAGCACCTGATGAGTCTCCTGGTTGAGGGGTCAGGTGGGCACTTGGCATGGGGATGCTGCTGAATAAATAGCGAGTGTTCAGATAGAGGCGCTGATGGTGAATTACAGCTGTACATGGCAGCAGGGCAACCTAGCATTAGCAGGACGCCTCCCCAAGAATGAGGGGTTGGATAAAAAGGGGGCAGCATTAAATCTGGGGAAACCTGGAGGGCTCTTTGAACTGCAAGGAAGGCGTGAGTGGTATATTATGATGACCCCACTTTTAAGAAATCACAACTAGGATGATATGAACTATTTGATGGTTGTCCCGTCTTTTCATGTTGGGGTGGCTGTACGATAATGGGCAAGAGTAAGAATGTGGATGCCTAGAACAAGGGTTGGGGCTGGGAACGGCAAGAACTTTTCATAGGAAGACCCCCTTTGTTTGGCGCTCTCATTGCGAATAAGGACCTGTAGGTGAGAACGCACATGCACACACGTCAGAGTAGTTTCAGCAGCTAGACAGCATTTTAGCAGACAAGGCACATGCCCCAGTGCATTGTCAGTAGCCATGACAGGAGCTGGGTTCATTCAGCTATGAATTGATTCCATGGAGACCTAAGCCAGTACGTGTGACTTTCCATTGCCTGGGCCAGAGCTGCTGAGGTCTCATTGGAAAATTAGAACTACATGTGACATTTTGGTCACAACAATAGGAAAGGAAGTGACATTTGTCGAGAACTTACCTGCCAGGCATGATGTTGGAAGCTTCCTTTATTGATAGCTGGATTGCTTCCTTAGTTCAACCAGCATGTGACAAGCCTCTGCTGTGTGCCCTGGACTGTGTCCCTGTCCTCACTCCTCCTCTATTTCTGGGGTCTGCATTGTTTCAGAGCGGTGAGCACGTCCTGCTTTCCCGATGAGTCTGGGAGTCTCTGCATTCCAAAATAGACTTTTCTACCCAGGAGGGCTTTGGGCACTTGATACGGTGGCAGGTGGGACTGGCTGCCCACCAGCCTGGCTTCTCAGTTAAAATCAGTTTGCCCAAGGGCACCTCGAAATCGATAGCCACAGAGTTGGTAGTAAGAAAAAGGACAGATTGAAAATAAAACTAAAAATGACATTGGGCGAGAAGGAAAAGGAGGTCCAGGGCTGTGACAGAGAACTGGGTCAGGGACTGGGACTGTAGATGAGTGAGCAGTTTTCACAGATCACTTACAAAGAAATGCCCTGGAGGAGATATTGAGCAAGTGACTCCTGTTGGGAGCCTAGAAGTCTCCTGTCCCACCTTCCCTTAGAGCCGCTGGAGCGGTTCTGGGGAATGTACAGGGCTCAGCAAGCAGTGCGGTAACTGGGTGCAGACGCCTTGCAAGGTTTCTGCTGCAGGCCGGCCTGCTTGTTTCTAGCCTGCTGCTCCTCTCTGCTTCCTGAACTTCTTTTTTGGTGTTCTTGGACGCTTTGGGTATTGGCCCCTTGAGCTGCCTGAACTCAGCAGTGGGAGCTGGAAGAGGAGGGTTTGTTGTTGTTGTTGTTGTTGTTGTTTTAAATCTAAACACTTGATTTCCATTCTGGGGCTGTGTGAACAGATGTCTTGAGGCTCAGCAGCTCTGTTCCGCTGATGCTTTGGGTCTTTGGAGAGACTCACCTTGCTAGTCTGTGGAGGAAGCCTCAATGAGGGGTGGGCGGGACAGAAACCCGAGACAAGGTCCAGGTGGGATCTTTAGGGAACAGGTATATGACAGACTGTGAAGACTTAAGCATTGCTAACATTACATTTCCACGTTAGGGAAAAGCTACAACTCTAAAGCTCTAAAGAGATTTTTGGATTGTATGCTTATTCCCTGAGTGGCTGCTCTGTGCTGAGGGGATGGAGGTTTGCGGTAAAGATAAATATAGTCCTGGCTCTGCCCTGCAGAAATTGAGGGACATGGTTCGTTGTAACACAAGGAGTACTGTGATGACTGTAAGGGAGTAGTTGGGGTGGGGGGGGGTAAAACCAATTTCTACCAGCAGAATCTGGTGTTAGCATCCATATTTATTTCCCACTGGCTAAACAGTTCACCCCCTCTCTGCTTAACATTGGAAACTTGCTTTTCTGTTCCACCAGCAAAGGGATGTGCTTTGGAAAACCCATACGGAAAAGCATTCAGGGGCCGGGGCTTGCCGGCAGCTTGTTGAAAGAAGCATTTTGTCCTGCAGGATCCCTGTTCTGCTCTCAGAGCCAGCAAAGCTAACATCCATTACACCAACAGATCTGTATCCTTGGGAGTCAGTAGGGATCCAGGATGAATGTTACCACTTTCTAGATGAAGAAATCCAGGACTGCTGCAAAGAAATCAAAGGCAGCTGCAAAGTCACAGCTGGTACCGCGTGTCTTAACGCCCATTTCGCTCCCTTAAAGAGTACAGAACACGTTATCGAGATAAGCACATTGAGGTTATGTCAAAGGTAAAGTTAAAAAAATGTGGAAATAAAATATGTTATTAACATCTCTGTTGCATTGTTTTACCCTCCTTATTTCAACAGAAGAGGAAGGCTTTTCCTTTTGTAACTTGACTTTCAAAAACTGTGAATGGGTCTAGAAAGGGAAGGTGCCCAGCAGAGAGACTGGGAAGTGAGAATCGGTGTGAAAGCAGAATTACAGAGCAATAAAACATGCAGATTGTGTGCCCGGCAGAAGCCTGGTGCATGGTAGATGCTCCATTCATATTTGTTCCTTTCTGTCTCAGAAAGAGTAAGACCCCCTGAAGTTGGCGTGGCTTCGGCACAGTCATGGTGGAGTAATGGACGATTAAGGCGTGGTTCAGATATCCACAGATAACAAGGCTTGAGGCTCTCTCCAAAGCTTTTAGCTTTATAATTTATTTGCATAATTATAATTATATAAGCTTGACTGGGAAAATAAATTAAGGAGACACACGGATTTATTTCCTTCAGTATTCTCTCATTGCCAATCTAATCTCTTGAATCTCTGGTCTTCACTGTTATCCCACCTTGGCCACATAGTTATTACATAGGTTTGGAGACCTGGGGATGGTGGTGTGAGAAGGCAAATGACACTGGAATTTCTTATTAACTAGAACCGCGCTTAGCACATATGTTTATTATCTTGTTCGGTTTTTACAACAGCCATATTCTTCTTCTTATTCACTTTTCATAGATGAGGAAACTGAAGCTAAAAGAGGATTATGAATTTATCCAAGGTCGTTTAACTAAAATATGATGAAGCTGGGACTTAAACTCAAAGATTATGTGTTTTACATGGTTGTATGCTAACTCTGTCCTAGGATCGGAGAAATCCTGGTTCTGTAACTTAGCCGACAGTGTGGAGTGCATGGTCATGACATGTGGAAGGAAAAGGAGAAATCTTTGCTTCACCTCAAACAACATCGATAGCTAACGTTTGTATTATGCCTCACAGTTATCAAAACAGTTCAGACGAATTTCCCAATTTATAGCTAAAAATACAGGACTCAGAGTTTAATTCAATGTCACAGAGATAGTAAAAGGCAAAACTGGGACTCAAACCCAGAACCCCTGACTTTAAATTGAATTCTAATACTCCATAGTGCCTCTCCTATATACTTGGCCACGTGGACAAAGAAAGGACTGTGCTTAAGTTTAGGTGCCAGTGCTCTGGGCATTTGGTTACTGAATGGGTCTTCTGATAGTCACTCATTCCTGGGTATCATTGAGGAGCCCGACTTCTTAATTATTTAGCAGAATCACTGGGTAATACATGATTACTGACTGACTAAATCAATGTACACTTGAATCTTGGAGTTGTGGAAAGCCTTTTATTGCAACCTTTTGTTGAGTGCTCAGAGTGAGACAGGCCTAGGAAATCAGGCACTTTCCTTAAGCACCTCATCTTCTGGGTTTTCATGCAGAAAAATGATGGAGTTGATGATTATAAAAATTTCTGGTTACAGAAAAGAAAATTCTCTTCTCCTCCATGCCTGGCTTTTGTGCATTCCTAGTATGACATGGGAAGGAAAGGGTCAAGATATTTTGAAGAATGACAACTCTCGTGCAGTATCCTAGGCCAATTTCTTTCTGTAAGAGGATGTCTATTTCCCCATAGCATATGCAAAAGCACTTGTTAAAACTCTTCCTGGCGTAAAGGGAAAAGCAAAGAGAACTCTAAGTCTGGCATTGAGGGGCTCCTACAGTCTCTATACCTGTCATCTCTTTTATTAGCTGAACTGGGGTGACGAGCCTGCACAGGCCCAAGTGGTAGCTGGCCTCCCTTGGGTTGGTCCAGGGCAGGGAGCAGCATTCTGCAGAAGGTCCCTTTTCAGATTGAGAAACCCACATTCTGATCTCCTCTTTTGATGATTTTACAAAAATCAAATTGCATGACAGATGCCTAGATAAAGAGAAGTTTGCAATCATAGCAAGTCCTGGGATGGTTATAGATTTTTAATGGCTATTAGCTTGATAATCACACACCAGGAATAGCTTCCAGGCAGGCCAAACCCATGCATAAGTGGGCCCACACCCATGCACACCAACACCTAGTCGAGAGAGTATAAAAAGGGACCCTGACAGTCTCCCAACAGCAGAGTTGAACCTCCAGCCTTAACTCTTCTCAGGAACCTTCAACTTTCCTTGCTGGGCAAAGGCATCATGAGTTGTCAGATCACGTGCAAATCTCGCGGCAGAGGAGGAGGTGGCGGATTCCGGGGCTTCAGCAGCGGTTCTGCTGTGGTCTCTGGCGGGAGCCGGAGATCAGGCTCCGGCTTCTCCTGCATCAGCCGCCATGGCGGTGGCGGAGCGGGCTTCGGAGGAGGCGGCTTTGGCAGTCGGAGTCTTGTTGGCCTTGGAGGGACCAAGAGCATCTCCATTAGTGTGGCTGGAGGAGGTGGAAGCTTTGGCTCCGGTGGTGGATTTGGTGGCAGAGGAGGTGGCTTCGGAGGTGGCAGTGGCTTCGGAGGTGGTGGCGGTGGCTTCGGAGGCGGCAGCGGCTTCGGAGGCGGCAGCGGCTTCGGAGGCGGCGGTTTCGGAGGTGGCGGCTTTGGTGGAGGCCGCTTTGGAGGTGGCGGTGGCTTTGGAGGTTTGGGGGGTCCTGGTGGCTTCGGGCCCGGAGGCTACCCTGGTGGAGGCATCCATGAAGTCTCCATCAACCAGAGCCTCCTGCAGCCTCTCAATGTGAAGATTGACCCTGAAATCCAGAATGTGAAGTCGCAGGAGCGGGAGCAGATCAAAACTCTCAACAACAAATTTGCCACCTTCATCGACAAGGTGAGTCATGAGAAGCTGGCTCCGTCTGATGCTCAGGATGCCCTACTTTCAGTGCTAATTGAAAAGCAAATGACAGGGATTTCTTGTAGGAGCCATCGGTGTTGTCATATGAGCCTGGGTCACTGGCAGTACCCCAATGGGAAAGGTGCTGGCTTCATGGGCTACACCTTCCATAACCATCTGCAGTTAGGAATTATTTGTGCCCTTGGCTTTATTGCGTTTGCCTAAATAAATGATATTTATGAAAAGTTCTGAAAATCCTAGAACAATGATACAGAGAAATAGTTCAGGCCATGTGATGGCAAGTTCTAGAAGGGATTGGTAAGGCATTTTCTGTGATCATCTCTCCTTCCCCAGAAGTTATTCCTCTATAAAATTCTGGGAAGCCAAACCTGACATATCTGCTTGGAGATAAATGAAATTCCTACCTTGAAGAGAAGCATTCTCTGTTTTGTGACCCATAAAATCTTTACTGGTGTCACTTTGGAGTTTTATAGGGTTTTCTTCTATTTCAGGGCAGTTGAACTTGTCTCAGGAATTTACAAGGCTCTTAAAAACCAGGCCGAGGAGCCCTGCCTTCCAGTGCATTTGTTCTTCGCCCTTAGGGGCAGTGTCAGTGGATTCCTTCCTGCTTTTGGTTTTCCCCAGAATTTATGGGACCTTTGCCGGAAATTCAACTAAGATCGGGGAGGGCAATGGCCTGGAGTCTTGGGAGCAGCTGCAAACAAAATAGTGGGTGGTGAAGCAGGAAAAAGAGTTCTGCGCAGGAGAGTGCTGGATGCAACATTTAGGAGTCTGTAGGACTTTTCCACTGTGGAGGCAGGGAGCTCAGCAGCCCTGCTGGGCGTTACCTGCCATTCCGCGGGGGAGGATGAAGCGGCATAGACTTCTGCATATCCCGAAGCAGGGCGATCCGGAGCTCACGTACTCTCCTTCTGGTCCCTGCAGGTGCGGTTCCTGGAGCAGCAGAACCAAGTCTTGCAGACCAAATGGGATCTGCTGCAGCAAATAGATGTCAGCAGCCGTACCACCAACCTGGACCCCATCTTCCATGCCTTCATTGGCCAGCTGAAGAAATACGTGGATTCGCTCTCTGCAGAAAGAACAACACAAGATTTAGAGCTGAACAATATGCAGGATCTCGTTGAGGAATTTAAGAAGAAGTAGGTGGCAGAGTAAAAACACTGAGTGGAGATAAATATTAACCTGAACCATCTAACCATTCCTCCAGCAAAAGCTACTCATCTCCCAATTGCATTTGTGGCGATAAAGGGGAGAGGCGTCTGAATCTTTGTCATTTTTTGTGAGGAAGACATTTAGGGTTTTAGGGATCATTTTTTGGGGGGGGCACGTTTGAGAGTTAATTTATAGAAAATGGTTCTCATTTGGGATATCATAGTTTCAATGTAGACAGTTAAAGAGTGCTTACTATGCCAAGAGAATAGGGTATTTCTGGTGAATCCACTAGAAAAAAGAAAAGAAAAAAAGTAAACAGGACTAATCTAACAGTTGTGTCTTTTGGGTTCCAACAGGTATGAGGATGAAATCAACAAGCGCACAGCTGCTGAGAATGATTTTGTGACTCTTAAAAAGGTGAGCAAGAAAATGTCGTGGCTGGGGTGGGAATTAGGCTGCTTCAGAAATTCATCGTGTCCAAACAGACAGGCTGGAGAACAACTCTGAGTGAAAAGAGCAGTTGTCAGGGAAAAGGGTGAGGCATGTCTGTGGCTGTTTTTGTTTTAAACAGAAGTGTTTCTGTAGTTTAAACCTCTGGAGATAATTTTCAAAGATATTGTGCAATTTGATAGAGATTTTCCTACTGACAATCTGCTCACAATCTATATTGGATCATAAAAAATGCAAACACAGAGAACACTTAATTCTTCTAAAGAGCTGGAGAAGGAATGGGACTTCCCTTAGAATGCCTACTGAAAGAGGCTTTAGGTTGTGCTGACAAAGATTCGAGCTAGAAGGCAAAAGTGTGGGTTCTTCGCCTGGTTCTGGCAGAGGTTTTGGAATCAAAACCAGGAGATTTTCAGAAGTGGGATGGACAGATAGGATGGGAGAGTTGAGGACTGTTAAAAGTCACAGAGGCCCATTGTCTCCTAGTGGGAACACACAGTGTCTCAGATAGGAAGGGAAGAATGGCTGACAAAGCTTGGGCCCATCAGACCTCTGATGGTCTAGAGGGGCATGATCAGTGAACAGAAACATGGAGCTCCCATAAGGACTCAATGTCCAATGAGCTAACAGGGACTGGGTGAAATAGAGTGGTACTGAGAGGGTGGGGCTTACACACAGAAAGCTGCAAGATGGGTGGAGGGCATGAGTTTTACCAGTGGCTCCTGACCTTTCTTGTAGGATGTGGACAATACCTACATGACCAAGGTGGAGCTGCAATCCAAGGTGGATGTGCTGAACCAGGAGGTTGAGTTCCTGAAAGTTCTCTTTGATGCGGTAAGGAAGCTGCTTCTGGATAGAACCTTGCTGCCTACCCTTCCCACCAAAGGAAAGTCCTTCCCAGTTGGTAGAATGAGGTATGAGTGGGGTTTATGGACTGGCTGACTTCAGCTTGCCATTAGGCAAGGCTTCTGTGGTATAGGTCTTGGAGGAGAGAAACTTTATCCTCTGATGTCACAGAAAGCAAGGCTCAGGAAACATTAGGACAACCTCCCTTCACTCTATTCCCCAAACGTCCAGCTCTCCTTAGGAAGAGACTTGTCGTGTTCCCATCCTTATGTCTAACACACTTTGGAGGTCAAATGTGACATACCTCTCTGCTTCCTGCCCAAGTGCACTCACATGACTTATGCAACAGGAAGTAAAATTTAAGGCATTTGCCACCAACCTGCTTCTTTCTGGGGGCACTTATCAAAATTGGATAAATCATGAAGTCTGTTAACTAAGGCTGTTAACTGTAGAAATACAGACTCCTCTTCCATAATTCTCACAGCAGCCTTGGCAGGGCCTAGGAATGGTGGTTATAGCACTTTAAATGCCACACAGTGCATGTGAGTCTGGGGAGGGGGAGCCTCCTCGCTGGACAGGGAAGACATGGTTAGACTCCCATGTGTTGCAGGAGGTGTCTCAGATGCAGAGTCATGTCACCGACACCAACGTCGTTCTGTCCATGGACAACAACCGCGACCTGGACCTGGACAGCATCATAGCTGAGGTCCAGAACCAATATGAAGAGATTGCCCAGAAGAGCAAGACTGAGGCTGAGGCCCTATACCAGAGCAAGGCAAGTACTAAAAGTGAAGGGAGAGCCATAGTTTCTTCTAACCAGCCTGAAAGTATACAGTAAGATTGTTGGTGTTTTTATCTAATGGAAGTTAGGCATTATTCCCCAGAAAAAGTGTCCACACTACCCCAAATGCCCTCAATCAAGAATGGCACCAAGTCCTTTTGGGGGTGTGAGATGGTCCCCCACCTTTCACAAATGCAGCCATGACATTCGGCTTAGATGACCCTCCCTGGACCTGTATTAGATATCCCTTGGCTCAGGCTTCCTCCTAGCTGCAACTGTCCTCCTCTTGCCTTACAGTATGAGGAGCTCCAGGTCACTGCTGGGAAACATGGAGACAGCGTGAAAGAGATCAAGATGGAGATCAACGAGCTGAACCGTGTGATCCAGAGACTGAAAGGGGAGATCGACCACGTGAAGAAGCAGGTGGGGTGCGGCCCTAAGGACTGGTGCAGCTCCACTGATTGAGGGGGTCAGGGTGAGGTGGGAGAATGAGAGGTTGTGTATAGGGGTGGGTGTGTGTGTGTCTGAGAGAGAGAGAGAGAGAGAGAGAGAGAGAGAGAGAGAGAGAGAGAGAGAGAGAGAGAGAGAGGAGAAACTGAGAAATTCTAATCTAGGATGTGTTAATACCAAATGCTTTGAATTTAGCACAATTTAAAGCTTATAACAATTTTTAGAGTGGCCTAAGGGACATTGTAAAGCAAGGAGTAGTGCAGGAAAAGAATTGTGTTCACTTTTTGATTGCTTACACCAGTGAAAGGAACAAATAAAGAAAGAGGTCATTGGGCTTGCCATGGATTGCAGCCATAGCTTCCCACTTGTGCTTGGCACAGCCCTGAGCACAGCCAGCTGCGTAACGAAGGGGCAGTGACTGTCACAGGGAGGTGGCTTGGGGCTAGGTGGCTTGGGGCTTTGGGAAACATAATGTTGGGCACAAAATCTACTCTACAAACAATAGAATTTTGTGAAGCAGTCTACATCAGATATTTTCATTTGCAACTGTAAAATGGGATAATGATTCTGGCTCTCTGTTGTGAGGATCAAGGTCTTTATGGGGACACATACGGGGTCCAGTCAAAGGAAGCTTGGGAAGAAGATGCCCCAGAGTCAGCAGCAAGTCTTAGCATAGCCGTTTGTGACTTGCATTAACTCGAGGGGGCCCAACTCTTCCAGATCCAGAGCTTCTGGCTTCCCACACCCTAAACACCACTGCTCCCTCTCTCTCTCTCTGCCAGGCAGACTTCTCTATACAAAAGAAACCTTTTCTCCTTCCCTCTTAGTGTAAGAATGTACAAGACAACATTGCAGATGCTGAGCAGAGGGGAGAGCATGCTATCAAAGATGCCAGCAACAAGCTCACCGACCTGGAGGACGCCTTGCAGCAGGCCCGGGAGGACCTGGCCCGGCTGCTGCGTGACTACCAGGAGCTCATGAACACCAAGCTGGCCCTGGACGTTGAGATTGCCACCTACCGCAAGCTGCTGGAGGGCGAGGAGTACAGGTGAGGGATAACGGGAGGGCAGAAGGTACCTTGGTCCACCCTCCCCTGTCTCCTAGAACCAGGGCTGGAGATAAAGTCAAGGAAAGCAGGGGTGGGGCAAGGCCTTCTGATGGCTGTTCCCCATAATCTGAAGCAGAGATTCAGGATATAAAGCATTATAGTACAGGGATAGATTTATCGATATGGAATAACTAACAAGGCAAAGTAAATTAAATTAACTAAATTAAATTAAGCTTAGCAAAAAAAAATTAATCTTGGTCTTTTTTGGAAGAGAAATCAAAATGCTTTGAAAACGAGTTTGTTCTAGACAGTGAGACACCTTGGTCTCTGGGTCTGTGGAGTGTGCAGCTTCTTCTCTCTCCACTTTTGTGACCTAGAAAGGGGAGATGGTGTGTTGTAATGTGTGGACTGGCTGGGGCATGCTCACCTGGAGCAGGTGCCAGCCCTAGTTCTTTGCAGGTTTCTGGAGGGACAAACAGAACCATTTGCTAACCTCCTAAACGGGACTCTTTCCTCTGTGGTCTGAAAGCTTTGTCAGTGTTATTAGCACCCTGGTGATTTATTCTGGCTAAACATACTGGAGGGGAAAAGCTGCACTGGGCCACCAGCAAGCCAGTATGACGAGAGGGAGTCACTTGGCTCAGGCTGTTACTCTGTACCTGTCTGCGAGGTCAGGCCTCCTACCCTAGCTTGCAAGAGGCAGTGGGAATGATTTCAGATGGAGATGAGAAGGGCGGGGCAGGAGGGTGGGACAGGGAGGCTGTACAGATACGCAGTTCTTTCTGAACTGAATGTTCATACAGTGTGGCCTTATTTAAAAATTCCGGTATGCCTTGGATTCTGAATATCAGACTCCTTAAGATGGATTTAAATACAAAAACGGGGTGCAAAGTCAGAAGTGAAGTTGCGTTTTCATCATTTTTATGAGCAAAAATTGAGATGGATTGGGATGCCAGGCCGTGTAGAAATGTGGGGCCGGCCCCACCTCTGTGATCTGGTGGACAGAAGAGAGTGGGCCCTGTAAGGCGCTGGTGGCTGATGTTAAAGGTTCCCCTGCACGTGTAGATGGCAGTTGTAGAACAACACGTGTGCTGAACCCAGTGCTCTGCCATGAGTTCTTCTCTCTCTCTCCCTGACAGGATGTCTGGAGACCTCAGCAACAACGTGACTGTGTGTAAGTGAGGGATGTGGTCCTGTCCTATATGGGGGGTGTGTTGGGTGGAGACAGGCAGAGGAGGTCAGAACTGTGGTAACACTGTCTCTCTCTGCAGCCGTGACAAGCACCATTATGTCTTCAAACGTGGCAGCCAAGGCTGGTTTTGGATCTGGTTCCGGAGGTAGAGGATCTGGTTCTGGAGGAGGAGGAGGAGGATTCAGCTCTGGAAGCAGCAGTTATGGCTCTGGAGGCAAAGGATCAGGCTCCAGAAGTGGAGGCGGAGGGGGCTACGGCTCTGGTGGCTCCAGAGGAGGCTCTGGCTCTGGAGGAGGATACGGTTCTGGAGGAGGCTCCAGAGGAGGCTCTGGAGGTGGATATGGCTCAGGAGGTGGCTCCAGAGGAGGCTCTGGAGGCGGCTCCAAAGGAGGCTCTGGCTCCGGAGGAGGATACGGTTCTGGAGGAGGCTCTAGAGGAGGCTCTGGAGGGGGATATGGCTCTGGAGGTGGCACTAAATCAGGTGGTTCTGGAGCAGGTGAAAGTTACGGTCCCAACGTGAGCTTCTCTTTTAGATAAAGATGTAGTCCCGCCCTTGACTCCCACTCCAGAATGTAGAAGCTTGTCTCTGCACATCTAACAGACAGCAAATCAAAACTTGTCATCCATTTGGGGAAAGGGATGCCGACATACAGTTTTTGAAATATCTCCTCTCCAAACAAATTAGTTGGAGCAGGTGACAGCCTCTGTCCCCTGGGGAAGAATCTGCATCGTCTAGGTTTGCGCTTCCAGCCATGCCCCCATTCCCAGCCCCTCTTTGCATTGCCCATTTGGTGGTCCTTTTTCCTGACAAGTATTCCCTCGAGGACCCCATTTCAAAGCCCATGCCTTTCCCTTGGCAGTGCCCAAGGGGAAATATGTTTCCGTGTATATAGCCTGTCTTGCTGGCTCTGCATATAACGTGCTGTGGTCTCGGTGTCTGCACAATAAACTTCATTTGCAATTCATAGCATGTTATGTGTGTTTAATGTCAAGCCTTGGCAGAAGTGGGTAGCCAGGAGCTATTACTCATTGCTGCTAACTTAAGACACCAGAAAATGTAGGGATTTGGAAGTGATGAAAGAGAGGCTTCCTGGAGGAGGGAGGTGTCATCCTGAGGCAGCATGGTTGGGAGAAGCCAAGGTGTTTTTTTTTTTTTTTTTTATTCTGTAAGTCTTTAAGAACCATGACGAGGGGCTAGCTGTGGAGTCCAGGGATGGGTGTGATGTTCTCAGTAAGTACTTGCCAGACCTAGGGACCATGATATTGCCAGGAGGTCAACAGGGAAATTTGTGGAAAATTCTCTTTCCCAGAAAAAGCCACTCTTCTTAACATTTTCCCACGGAATGCCCCACACTTCTGCCCTTTCTAACAAAAGCTCTGATCTGAGTGCCCCTTCTCCTCAGGACAGACTAGCCAGCTCACATCGAGGCTGTCTCAACTCTGAGCTTCCAGACAGAATTCCCTCAGCCTAGCCTAGGCTTTCTATGTCCCTGGGATATAGGGAAGAGGAATGAAAACTACATAAACTGACAAGTTGTATTCAGAGCCTACAAAGAGCCGCTACCAGACCATGGGAAACCTACGGAACAGAGGAAGATTCCTGCTGAGATTACTAATAAACTATTTACTCATGCTTAAAAGGTGGACAGGAAAACAGAATTTTTAAGTCCTAAGCTACACAAAACAAACTCAACCACTCATTCCCTCTGGGGACCTATAGAACAAAGGCTGAGGTTGCTAACATGCCTTTAACGCTGCCTACCCATACATACTGTGAAAGGAAAACAGAACAAAGTCTTAAAGCAGAAATTCATAGAAACCAAGAATGACATATAGACTGACACATAGAATTCCTCGAACACTTGGGATCTGTCTCTCTCATTCTCCGATATGTCTATGGAGTGCTATTTCATCTCTAATAAACTTTCCTTCAGTCTCTCTGTCTCTCTCATTCTCTGTCTGAGAGGAGACCGTGCTCTGTCTATGGAGCAGTATTCCTTCACTAATTAACTTTTCCTTTTGTCCCTAACTCTGGCAGGAGCTCGAATTCTTCCCTGCACCCTGTCAAGTACCCTCCCTCTTTGGTGCAGGACTTGAGTCCCCCTGGGCTGGGGTAGAGGGAGGAGGGATTCGCCCAGTCCTGCATCACCTGCAGTCTTAAGTCTCCGCTGGGGCTCTAAGCAAGGCTGACTGAGAGTATCTGAGGAAGTCTCTGGGACTAAAAAGTGACCTCCACAATAAATGACTACCATTTTCACAGACTATTCCTCCCCTTACATCAGAGGAGTTCCCCAACGCATTCAGCAGGTAATAGACCTTTCTTTTCTTGCCTCATCCAGCAGCCCTCTGGGAGCCCCTACCTCTGGACATCCTAATCCTAGAGTCTTTCTCCTGTGGGTGTGAAGATGATTGCAGCCCCTTTCCCCAAAATGTCTTATCACTGCCTGGGCTTCCTGGGACCTCAGAAATGGTTGAGCAGGTGGGATTGGCTTTTGGGGTTGTTATTAGACTGGCCAGAGATGCACAAATGGCAGTTAATATTTTAGGTTGGGTTAGGTCAAACTTCAGTCAGACACAACAGATATGGCTTAAAACAACTCAGAAAAAAATACTGAGGGATTCTTTTCTGTTTCATTCTATTCTAGTTTCAAAACCTTGGTAAGGCTTTTTTAGGGTCTGAGAGATTCTTACTGTTCCTAGAGGTTGTGGAGATGGCTTTGAGAAATGCAGTAGGGGAGGCAGTAATAGAGAATAGGGGGCTTACTTGTCCCTCAACCAGCTAGCCCCAAGTTTGAGGATGCCAGGCAGGAAGACTCTGAAGGTTGCAGGTGGCAAGGTGACAATACATCAGGCTGAGTGTTCTAGGGTGATCTGGTACTCAGAGAATGGTACTGAGATCTTCCCAGGCTTTGGTCACGTGGGAGAGGTCTGTGGAGGTGAGGATGCAGGCTAGGGAGAAGTGTGAGGGGCCTGGCTATTTTATGGTGTGCATACTATGCAAACATGAACATGACCTTGAACAAGGACTAGTGTTCCAGACTTCTGGGGCTGGAAGGAAGCTTTAGCCATCAGTGAATTTGAACCTCCAGTTTATGTTAGGAAACGGGTGAGGCCCAGGGTGGGCATAAAACCCAAGGTCTTCACCCACTTTCATGCACTGTTCTAAGTCTTTAGGAATGGTGAGCCCTTTGATGACTTTCTGAGAGGCAAGAAGGTGAGGCAGGTAAGGTGGCAGCATTTATTATCAACTACCTTAATTTCTGAGACTATCAGTGGTGTGAGTCTCCTTCTATGGCTCATAGCTCCTCACTCCCATCTCACCTGGGGCGCCATGCTTCTTTTCAGATCTACTCAGACACATATTACTTCTATGTTGGGGTTCAAGCAAAATTAGGCTTATAGATTAACTCATGGATACAGGCCTGAGGCTTGAAAGAAATCTGGCTGTAAGCAGGTAATGGAAGGAGGGTCCAGCTTAGGGGAGAGATTCTTCTCTCCCTCCTAGGAGTCTCAGGAGACTAGTTCAGAATCTGGGTCACGTTCCTCCCCTCAGTGTCTCCTGCCTTTCTTCTGTCAATTGACTTGTCAGGTCCTGGGCTTCAAAAGGGAGATGCACACAAGTAGAGGGTTTTATGAGCTCTATTTCCATAGATACTGGGCTAGATGTTTATATCCTGATGCTGCTGCTGAATATTTGGGGCACCCTCCCTCTTGTGGTTCCCTCTCTTTCTCTGCCTAGTCTGATTCAAAGGCCTCTTTCCTCTCTTCCACCAAACCCTTTTTTCCCTGTCAACTCAAATGAATGTCCTTGGATAGCTCACCTGTTCCAGGAAGCCCCCTTGAATGGACCACTTATGCTTCTTCTACTTGTTGTGAAGTGGGAAGGCCTTGCACCAGGTGTTGGGACATTTAAATGCTGACTTTGTCATAAGGGGAATTATTGTGTGACATTAGACTAGTCATTTTTCCTCGCAAAGCTGATTTCTGCATCAGTTAAAGGGGGTAGAATGAGATTATCTCCTCTATCCCTCCAGCTCTGATGAAAAGAACCCTGTAGATGCTGCTGGGCGGGCCAGGCTCATTTCTTAAGCTTCCCAGCCTAAGGGGGAATTTGGGACACAGAATCAGGAAAGAGGCTCAGAGGCACTGTGTGTGTGGACAGGCAGGAGCACCTGAAGGTCTGGGTTGTTTTCATCCTATTAAATAAATAAATATTTAAATTCAAAGATCTAATTGGCTTTATTAAGTGATTAAGCTCCTCCTCCTATTTCATTTTAGTTCAGTGACTGTATGTAAAACAATGACTGTAAGCAAGGTACTGCACTTGGCTATTTTGAGAATACCAACGCTCCTCACACTGCATCCCTGAGGGAGCTTACAGTCCAGTTGAGGGACAGATAAGAAATTTACAAATTGCTGTTAATACAAGACTTCATGTAATTAAGAGCTCCTTTGGGAGTGGAGATAGTACATTGAAATCACCTGGGGCTTCATTCAAAATGCACCTTCCTGGTTCCAATAGCCTCCTCCCTTGAGTTTCCATTATAAATAATTGAAGTGAAGCTTCTAGGTGACTCTGTTGCTGGTGATGCAAGGGTCATGTTTTGAAAAGAACTAAGGGAGAATAAGGGGGCAGGCTCTGTTGTGGATTCAATTCTTGGCATTTTAAAGTTTAGTAGGCACTTAGTAAAAAATTGATGATCAGATGAAGAATGTGTGACCTTGAGCATTTTTTTTTAAGCAACTCTGAGCCTTGATTTATCTGTTTGTAAAGAAGTAACAGTAATATCTCTCCCTCATAGGGTTTCTGGAAATGTTATATGCATAATAAATAATAAATGTTTATTATATAGGACCTGTGCCATCACAAGCATGCAGTACTGTAGGCCTCTTTTTCTCCTTCTCCCCTGTCTGCCTCCCCTGTCCCTCCCTCTTCTTCTCTTTCCCCCTCCTTCCCCTCCTCCTCCCTCCTCCTCCTCCTCCTCCTCCCCTCCTCCTCCTCCTCCTCCCTCCTCCTCCTCCTCCTCCTCCTCCTTTCCATTATTAGAGTTATAGACAGTACTATGAGACTGTGGAAGGCTTTGTGGATGGGATGATTTTACCATATGTGGAATTAATTAAGAAATAATAATTTTTTACATAAACTTTTCCAGAAGATAGAATAGTTAGGGACACTTTTTGTCTTGTCTTATCAAGTCAAAATCCAAGACATTATAAGAAAAGAAACTAAAGACCAAATCCTTCATGAATATAGATTCGAAAATTCTCAACAAAATATGAGCAAATTATCAAAAGGATAATACATCATGGTTGGGTGAAATTATCCTAGAAATGAAAGGCTAGTTCAACAGTCATTGAGGCAATTAATATGTTCACCATATTGACATATATAAAAGGAAAAAAGTATAATCTCAATAGATGCAAAAAAATTGAAAAAATTTAACATCCATTCAGGATTTTAAAAAATGCTCAGCAAACTAGGAATAGAAAGGAACTGTCTTAGACTGATAAAGGATATCTACAAAAATCAACAGCTAACATAATGGTGAAAGCTTTAATGTTTTTTCCCCTTAAGATTGGGAACAAGCAAGGAAATCTGCTGTTACAACTCTTATTTGGCATCATACTAAAATTCCTAAGCAGTGCAATATTACAAAAAAAAATATACAGATTGAAAGGAAGAAATAAAACTGTCTTTATTCACATAATGTGATTGCCAATGCAAAAGATCCTAAAGATTCTGCACAAAAGCTACTAGAACTAACATGTGAGCTTAGCAAGGTTACAGGTTACAAACTAGCAATAAACAATTGGAAATTAAAATTAATAAGGCAGCATCATGTACAATGGCACCAAGAAAGCATAACACACTTAAGTATACAGATAAAAAAATTTGTGCATCATCTGTATGCTCAAAACTTAAAAAATAATAATGAAAGAAATTCAAGACCTAAAGAGATAGAGTCCATGTTCATGGACTGGAATACTCACATTGTTAAGAAGTCAATTCTTCCAAAATTAATCTATGTGTTTGATAAAATCCCAATCTAAATCACAGCAAGATTTTTTTTTGGTAGAAATTGATAAGATTATTCAAAACGTACATGGAAATACAAAGTGCCTGGACTAACCAAAATAATTTTGAAAAAAAATATTGAAAGACTCAGACTATTTGATTTCAAACTTATTATAGTAATCAAGATAGTGTGGTATTGGTTAAAGCAGTGGTCCTCAACCTGTTTGGCACCAGAAGCTGGTGCTCCTATAAGAATGTAATGCCTGATGATCGGAGATGGAGCTGAGGCAGTGATTGTAGCACTGGGGAGCGGCTGAAAATACAGATGAAGCTTCACTAAGCTTGTCCATTGCTCATCTCATGTTGTGCAGCCTGGTTCCTAATAGACCACAGACTGGTACCAGTCTGCAGCCCATGGGTTGCGGACACCTGGGTTAAAGGATAGACACATAGGTTAATGAAACAGAATAGAGCGGTATAAATAGACTGTAAACATTCTAGAAGAAAAAATAAGGGAAATTCTTTGTGAACTTGGCTTAGGCAAAAATTTCTTAAATATAAAACACCCAAATCATGAGCCATGAGAGAAAAAGATTAAAACACGAAATTTCATCAGGATTAAAAACCTCTCCTTTGTGGAAGACACTGTAAAGGGAATGAAAAAATGCCACAGCATAGGAGAAAATATTTGCAAAACACATATCTGACAAAGGACTTGTATCTAGAACATATAAAGAATTCTCAAAACTCACTAGTAAGAAAAACAAATCAATAAAAATGGGCAAAAGATTTAAACAGACACTTCTTCACAGAGGAGTCAGAGACGGTAATTAAACACATAAAAAGATGCCCAATAGCATTAGTCACTAGAGAAGTACAAATTGAAGCCACAATGAGATACGACTGCAATCTATTAGAATGTCTAAAACAAACAAACAAACAAACAAACAATACCAAGTGCTGGAGAGAATGTGGAGCAACTGGAACTCTTGTTTTGCTCTTGAAAATGCAAAATTGTACAGATATTTTGGAAAACAATTTGGCATTTTGTTATAAAGTTCAATATATACTTACCAGTGTTTATCTTGTAAGTGGACACATTAAGATATTGGCAAATGGTTTCTTCCCTGCAAGTTGCCATGTGATTCTGAGTCTAGGAGTTAATCTCTGAGCACATGGACATTTCCATTCTCAAAGCCAGCTACTGGAGATGACCAGAATCAGATGGTGTCCAGTTAATGGGCTCTGAAAAAGGAATGTGGAGCCAAAGCAAATGATTTGGCCGTTGATTTTTAAATTCTGTTGGTTAGGCTGTGAGTAGTGAGCCAGGTTCGTAGCCTTGAGAAATCCTAACTTTAGATCTCATCTGGTCTTAACACCAAAAAGCAGCCAGACTTCTTATAGCTACACCAACAATCTGCTCTTGGACCAGCCTTGGACTGAGGTTTACTCTGAATAGCCCTGGGGAAGATAAGGAAGAAGAAAGACTGCATCTTGAGTTTGCGCCAATGGGACGTCAGGATTGTCTGGGAGGAATACTCTGGTTCTGCCCAGCCCCACCTTTCGCAGGGTGCTCTTCCTTAGGGAGCCCTCTGCCAGGATGCCGGGGGTGCTGAGGGCCCGGCCTCACTCTGTATGCTCTGACTATATGGTCTTAGACAAGTTGCTTCTTGGCTTGTGGCCCCATGGAGGGGATTTGAGTAGAAAGCTTCAAGGCTCTAGGATTCCATGCTCGCTCCCAGGTCTTCAGGACCCCCTGAATCCCATGGTGGAAGATGGCCCAGACAGATGGATCATGTGAGAGCCTTTGTTCCTTTATGGGACACTTCAGGAAGATGCCCCTTGGTGCTGTGTGTGAGATGGATACTCAGGGACTAGAAGGCACGTGGGGATGCTTGTTGCTGCTCTGACCCTTTCTCTCTTTCTTTTCACAGAGGTGGTGACAAATTCAGTCTCCACTTCTGGTGCAGCCACGAGGGGCTTCAGCTCAGGGGGCACAGTTTCCCTGAGGGGAGGTAGCCCCCTCAGAGGACCCAATGAAGCTTCTGGGTCTGCATCCAGGGCTGTGGGGTCTGCAGGGGACAGCGGGAGCTCCCAAAGATCCAGGCCTCAAGTTGGGAATTCTGGAGACACTGGTTCTTTTGTGGGAAATGAAGAGTCAAGTTCAACAAGAAACCAGGGCTCCAGCTCAGGACACAGAAACCTGTAGGTAAAGTTGAATCCTCTGGTCCTGGTCTCATGATGTCCATGAACCTGAGTATTTCACAGTATATATACTTGCTCTGGCTCTACCCTCATCTTTTATTTTCTTTGGCAATTTGGAGAGAGGCTTCTGGGTTTTTTTTTCCCTTTATCCAAAGTTTGGAGGCCCATAGAAAACCTTCATATGCAGTCTCAATGGCTCTATGGGGTTCTCAGTCACCTTCTCCTTGCCTTGCCCTGTACTCCTATAGTGCTCTTAGTCCATGTTGTCCCCTTCTGTGGGGTAGAAGCAAAGCTCTCCTTTATTTCAGTCTTGAAATATAGGCATGCACATACCTCCTCTTCGGAGATTACTGCCAATGCTCAGTTATTCACCTAATGGGTGTCAGTCATTGCACTCATAATCTGCAACCATGGTTTATCAAGAACTTATTCCGATTTTATTTTCTAAAGCTCCATGTGACCTATTCTGGGGCATCAGGAGACTGTACTCATAGATTCACAGACCCTGGGTGCTCACAAAGGTAAAAAGGGAGAGGAGGACCTATAGAGACCTAGTAGGTACAGGTGTGCCAGCCTGGCCCCATGCCTTTCTCTGAGAAAGCCAATGTGGATTATCCACCTGGAGACAATGTGAGAGGGGCCTGAGTTCACGTTCATGTGCCTTGCCTTTTCCAGAAATGAGGATAAAAATGGAAGAGAAGCAAATACGTGTTAGGACCACACTCCAGATGAAGTCCAGTTTGAAAGAAACGTCTGGTACTCTCTGTGACGATCTCGCGTCCTGTTTCCTTTTAAAGAGTTGCCTACTTCTGCCTCCACCCCGCTCCTTCCTCCTCCCTCTCCCCACTACACTTTCCAATAAACTTCATGGGAAACTCATCCGTTGGGAACTTTTAAAATACGTACTGACCAGATGGGCCCTGAGCATATTGTTCACCCTCACTGCCCTACAACCCTGCAATACACACCCATACACATCTGCACAAGTTCACTTGTTATTCTCCCCGCTCAATTTTCCGTGCTGACAGAAGGGCATGTTATTTCTATTTAGTGTTAGAAGGTGGGCAAAAATGACTCTTACTTCTCTTTATTGGGAAAGCTTTGTTTTAAAAAAATAATTAACTTCAGGTCTTTGAGCCTGGCTTGGTGTCATTATTGCCTAATTAAGTGGTAATAGTGTTTCTATCATTATTGTTATAAGGATTATTATCAGGTAAATGGCCAGAGGGTGGAGTGGGAAGGAGCAGCCTGGGGGCTCAGGTCAAGAGGAAAACTGTTGCTTTTGTCCTCTGCTTTGCCCAGAAAGCAGTTAAAGCTCAGCACCCCGTGGATTCCAGCAGCGTTGGATTGAGAGGGGGTCTCATCAGTTCCCTGTCATGAGCACTTGGAGGAAGGAAGATGGCCAGGGAGAGTATGGGCATAGCTCCTTGTATGAGCAAACTCCAGGCTCCTGGTGAGGCAGCCTTCATTCAACAGTTATTAACTGAGCACCTACTATGTGCTAGACTCTATTCTTGGCACTGGTACAAAATGGAAAGGCAGGCAAGTGAATGTGCAATCAGAGGACAGTGACATAAATGCTGTTTCAAGGAAGTACATGTCAGGAGCAAGGACCAGACTAGCAGGAAGGAGAGACTTCCTTGAGGAAGAGCCCTAAAAGCTGACACCTGAAAACTGAAAGATGAGAGGGGTAAGGGAGTGTTTTAGATGGAGGGGCTATATCTCCTGTGGTAAGCCAAGCTCACAGTAGGTGGCCAATAGGTTGAATAAATGAAAAAAAGGTTGATAAGAGCTTGGTTCTTTGGGCTCTTTCAAGGAAGTGAGGTCTGGTGGAACTTGGAGAGAGCAGTGAGTGGTAGGCGAGGTGAGTGGGGCCAGATCATGACATGAGAGGCTTTCTGGTTAGACTGACCAACTTGTTCTGTTTTCCTGGGACATTCCTGGTTTTAAAACTGAAAGTCCCATGTCCTGAGAACTCACTCATCCCCAGCAAGCCAGGATGATTGGTCATCTGTCTGCTGCATGACCTCAAGGGATTTGAACCCCATCATGCGTTTTAAATGGCAGAGTGATACAGGGACAAGGGGTGCTTACTTATCCAGTGGACAGAGTGTGCTCGAACCTGCTGTTTGTCCTCCAATATCCTTTCTCCTCTTCTTTTATAGAAATAGAAGTTGTAGATGAGACCTGACCACCCACCAAAAAGACTACATTTCCAAGCCTCCTTTACAAATAATTGTGACCATGAAACTAAGTTCCGGACAATGGAACATGAGCTGGAATTGTCTCGTGCTGCCAATTGGAACCTTCAAAGGCAGAGCCCCTGAGAGCGGGTTCAAGCTCGGAATGAAAGATGTGAGGACGGATAAAAAAACTCTATAGGCTCAGGCCCTGCCCCAGACTTTTGAATAAGAATCTCAGGGTCAGGGAACTGGATCGTGTTAAGACGATTTCAGGCAGTAGTGGTGAAACACATGAGTCCTGCAGTGGACTGTCTGGCTTCTATTCCCGCTCCCATCTGTGTACCTTGTCCCAGTGACTTTAACCTCTTTGTGCCTTGGTTTCCTTACCTGTAAAAAGTATATGTTAATTCCACCTCCTGGAGAAGGTTATTTTGAGGATTAGTGTGCTCAGAACTGAACCTGCCATATAGTAAGTGTTCAATAAATATAAGATGATGACACCTTGTAAGACTATATAGGATATTGACATGGATATGGTTGAGATGCAGAACATTTCTATCACCACAGGGATCCCTTGTACCCACTTCCTTCCTGTGATACCCTTTCTTTCCCTGGCAACCATTCATCTGTTTTGCGTTTTTAAATTTCAGGAATGTTATCTAAATGTAATCATACAGTATAGAGCCTTTTGTGTCTGGCTTTTTTCACTCAGCATGATTCTCTGGAGATTTGTTCAGGTCCTTTCAGGTATCAATAGCTTGTTCCTTTTCACTGATGAAGATACTTCATGGTATGGATGTATCACACTTTGTTATCCATTGCAAGGCATCTGGGGTGTTTGTACTTTTTGACTATTTTGAATATAGCTGCTATAAACATTTATGTACAGGTTTTTGTATGTACATAAGGTTTATTTCTCTTGGGTAAATGTCCAGGTGTGTAATTGCTGGGATGTATGGCAGTTGCATATTTAGTTTTTTTAGAAATTGTCAAGCTGTTTTCCAGAATAGCTGTACCATTTTACATTCCTGCTAACACTGTATGAGTGATCCAATTTCTCTGAATCCTCACCAGCCTTTGGAGTGGTCACTAAGTTATATTTTAGCCATTCTGACAGATGTGTAGTGATTCTCATTGTGGTTTAAACTTGCACTTCCCTAATGGCTAATGATGCTGAAAACCTTTTCATATGCTTAGTTGCCATCTGTATGTCCTCTTCATTGAAATGTCTCTTATTGTGTTTTGCCCATTTTCTAAAGAGATTACTTGTTTTTTTATTGTTGGATTTTGAATGTTCATTATATAGAATAGATACAAGTCCTTTGTTGGATATGTGGCTTGTAAATAAGTTCTCCCTATCTGTAGCTTGTCTTTTTAATCCTCTTATCGGGTCTTTTGCAGAGCAAAATTTTTCATTTTGATGAAGTCCAATTTATTGAATTTTTCTTTTATGGATAATGCTTTTAATACCAAGTCAAAGAGCTCTTTATCTAGCCCTAGATCCTGAATATTATCTCCAAAAAGTTTTTAGTTTACATTTTAAGTTTAAGTCAGTCATCCATTTTGAGTTAATTTTTGTATAAATTTGACTTAGTTTGAGCTTTTGTTTATTTAATTTTGGTTTATGGATGTGCAATTGCTCTAACACCATTTGTTGAAAGGCTCTCTTTCTTCCATTGAATTACTTTTGACCCTATGTTAAAAATTACTAGTGGTTCTACTCATTGTTGAGAGAGGAATATGAAATCTCTAACTTTACTTGTGGTTTTATCTATTTCTTCTTTCAGTTTTTTCAGTTTTTCTGCACATCTTTTAGATATTACATAATATATATGTTATATTTTGTATATACATGTTATATATACATATTATATATACATATTATATATATAAAACTTATGATAGTCTATATTTGTCATCATTTTACCAGTTCAAATGAAGAAATCTTAACTTTCTTACATCCCTTTACCTGTTCACATTTATAATATAATTTCTTAAATATATTTTCTAATCACATCAGACAGTGTTGTAATTTTTGCTTCAATGATCAAACATAATTTAGAAAATTCAAGAGGGGAAGGCAAGTCTATTGTTTACCTATATTTTTTATTACCTTGTTTTTTCCTTTTTTCTGATGTTCCAACTTTTCTTTTATCATTTCCTTTCTCTCCAGAGAACTTCCTTTAGCTATTCTCATAAGACATGTCTGCTGGCAACAAATTCTCTTAGTTTTCCTTCATCTGAAAATGTTTTGCAGCACTAGTGAGTGTAAAGTCTAGGATTCCCTCTCTGCTTTAGATGGAGTGGATGGGTGAGGCTGCACTGTGTTCTGTAGTGTTTGGCTAGAGTCGAGTCTACTATGTTTTCTGGCTTGCTGGACTGCCCCATTCCTCTAGTTTTGGCTAGAGAGATTAGGCTTTTATTAGGGCTTTTTAAAAAGCTGTGCCCTTCCAGGGTGCTTTCTTCCGCTCCAAGTCTGGAATATATGAAACAAACAGAAAAACAGAGAATTTACTACCATGCCACTCCTTGGCTCCTGAGGTCTCTAGCTGATGTGCCTTCTTCTGTCACATTTTAGTATTCTAATATCTGTTTTATATATAATATTTAGGTTTTTAGTTGTAGTAAGCGGAAGAAAAGTATCATACCATTTCCCCTGCAAGAGCAGGGTCTGATGAAGTATGTCTGCTCCATCTTTCTAGGATGAGAAATTCTAAATATTCTTTTGCAACATGATTTTATTGCTCCTGGGGATGGTGGGGGTTGATTTCCTGGCTCCTTTATGTTAAACCCATCAGAGACAGCTGCCCTAGAGGCCTGGATAAAGGCTTATGAGAGCACTGACCCTCTGTGGAAAGTGAGGCTGACCTAGAAATTCGGTGAAGATTAATAAGTGTTCAACTGCATTGAGTTTCCCCTGTCAAGAGCAGTGGCAGGATGTAAAATGTAAGAGGCCCACTAGAGAGTTTTAAAGACAGGTGCTAAGGGCCTGTCCTTAAGGGGAATGATTTCAGGGGCCCTTAAGAGTCTTTTTGCCCCCTCCGTGAGAATCCCTCACTCCTGTGGTTCCGGGCAGTGAGTAAAGAGGACTGGAAAGAGGATGGGACTTGTGTTCAGGAAACTTGTAGGCTGTCAGGGAAGACTGGCACACACCTGGAACACAGGTAGAGACACCAAATTAGATCAGAGAAGTGGTACGATTTAAGGAGGCTGGCCAGATAAGAGTGGCTGAATTGAGATGTGACTGGAACTTCCCTGCGGCAAGTTCACAAGGAGAGAAGGCCAGGATGGGAGAGGGGAAGTGAAGGCCATGTGGGGTGAGGGCTAGCTGCACGTTAACACTCACATGCCACAGTGCCAAGTTGGAATCACAGCAGAACAGCTGCTGTCAACCCTCAGGGAGTGATCTCAAGGCCTGTGATAGCAGTTTGTAGTTTTGCAGAGACACGGGTCTGAGTCACGTCTACTCTGACTCTGGTGTGCTGAAAGAAGTCAACCGGGAAGTGATTCTGAATGGAACGCTTGGGATCCCCATCACAGCGTGGCCGTGTTAGTTTTGACTCGTGCTTTATGGAGAAATTGCGAAGTAATAAATCCTTTGTGTCTGGTGAAAAAAGACCAAAAAGACTGCCAAGTGCCCTTGCTGGGAGCAAAACTGAAACCATCTAAGAAAATGATTATTCTTAACTAGAAAATAGAAGTTTTGTATAAAAAAAAGTGGGAAGGTTAAATATGGCAATTGTTTGATACAATAGTAATAATATTACGTGTATAATAAATAATACAGAATAGGGCCATAATCTTTGTATGGAAATAGAAAAGAGGTATTGGCAAACTGTTCACTCTGGTTAGTGAAATAATTGCATTTTTATGGAGGGAATTATATACTGTGAATATATTTGAGATTTAGGAATTGTAAATACTTTGGTGATGTCAAGAGTTTAATGAAATTCAAGTGCCTTTCCTCCTCCTAGAATTATGAACTAGGCTTCTGTTTTATTAATTTATGACCCTGGAGCCTAGCACAGTACCCAGGATAGAGTCAGCCCTCCACAAAGTTTGTTAAATGAGTGGAGGGATGGATGAATGAGCAGGTGAATGGCTGGCTATCTGGCTGGACAGATGAGTAAGCCCTGTATAACTCTGAATGTAGGGTCAGAAGACCAGCCAAGGGAGTCCTCAAGGCTGGGGCCTAGTTTTTGTTGGGTATTTGCATCCTCTGGGATTCTTAACTATCTGAGCTTTGGTTTTCCCATTCGTAAAACCTGGATCACATAG
Source organism: Eonycteris spelaea (assembly GCA_003508835.1). Taxonomy (NCBI): domain Eukaryota; kingdom Metazoa; phylum Chordata; class Mammalia; order Chiroptera; family Pteropodidae; genus Eonycteris; species Eonycteris spelaea. The sequence continues at coordinate 2,175,664 of PUFA01000028.1, forward strand.
ATCCTCCCAGGCCAAGTGGACTAAATGAGCTTCTGTGTGCCAGTTCTTTTAGTGCTGTAGAGCACTCACTGTACCATGTCAGCCACAGTGAATGGTGGCAATATCATTATTTCAGGGTCAAGTGTGGCAATGGTAGGAGGGGGCAAGGTAGACTAGCCAGCAAAGAAGAGCAGGAAACTTGCCTGGGAGGGCACAAGAGGGGCTGGCAGTGAGAGAGTTGGGCTGGGCTCCTAGCGGGCTCATCTCCCACAGTCCTGGCTACCATGAGAATGTCTCCAGGAACCCTGGGAAACTAGGCCATGGAATCTCTTTCTAACCACATAAAAGTGGCTCAGCCTGGGTCTCTGAAGCAGCCCATCTGATGCTGATATAGTTGTGAGATCTCTCACAGATGACATTGTCAATTAAAGGTTTCTCCCCTGCACCCCCGCAATCCCCTCTCACTCCACCCCACCTTCCCACTCTCTGGGGAAGGGCAATTGAACCAAGATCTTTCTAGGGATAATTTGGCCAGGCTAATTACCTCCTGTTAATTAGATAAAAGTCAAATTACACGAGCAAGGCTTGCAAGCCCACCACTTTGGAGGTTTTCAAGTTATTTACCTGGTATCTCTGATTTTGCTGGGAGAAAATGATTTCTTGCTCCCACGCAAACTAAACCCACAAGTTGGGGCAGTGGCACCTTCCTGAGCCCTATAAAGGTGTGCCCAAGATCACAGGCTGATGAGTTGCTTCTCAGCTGAGGGTTAGCATCTTATTCCAGGTCTCTGGCCTTCCCAGCATGAGCCGCCAATTTGCCTGCAAGTCAGGCTTTGCCACCAATGGGGGCTTCAGTGGCTGCTCTGCTGTGCTTTCAGGAGGCAGCCCCTCCTCCTACCACGCAGCAGGCAAAGGTCTCAGCGGGGGCTTCGGCAGTCGGAGTCTCTACAGCCTGGGGGGCGCTCGGAGTGTCTCTTTCAACGTGACCAGTGGCAGTGGGCGGGCAGGGAGCTATGGGTTTGGCCGAAGCCGGACCAGCGGTTTTGCTGGCAGCATGTTTAGCAGTATGGCCCTGGGGCCTGTGTGTTCATCTGTGTGCCCTCCAGGGGGCATCCACCAGGTCACCATCAACAAGAGCCTCCTGGCTCCGCTCAATGTGGAGCTGGACCCTGACATCCAGAGAGTGCGCGCCCAGGAGCGGGAGCAGATCAAGACCCTCAACAACAAGTTCGCCTCCTTCATCGACAAGGTGGGACTTTCCAGAGAAAGATAAATGTAGAGCCTCTCTTTTCTTCCACCGTCACTGCTTTGGGCTCCCTGCCTGAGGTAGAGGAAGGCAGGACACATCTCCAGGATGCAGACACAGCTGAGGACAGAGCAGGGAGGAACTGGACAAACCTGGACTGAGGGATCGGTGCTGAGGGATCGGGATGGTAGAGGGGTGGGAGAAGCTTGAGAGCTTAGTCTGGGAGCATTTCCAGGAGACAGGGAAAGTGGCCTGAGCTGAAAAGGAGAGTGATGGCACGTGGAACTTAGAAGCCAGACAAAGGAGAGGCTGATGACAGCCTAGGAGGTCTGGAATCCCATGAGACCCAGTTCCTCCTCTCATGAGACACGGACCAGCTCAGACTCTGGTTGGAAGACAGACTCATAGCCTATAATACACCCAGACTTTAAGGTGAGACACTGAAGTGATGGTTCTCAAAGTGGTCCCTGAACTGGCAGCATCAACATCACCAGGGCATTCATTAAAAATGCATGTTCTCAGGCCCCACCTCATGCCTACTGACCCACAGTGGAAATGTGCATTTCTAACCAAGCACCAGGGTGATGCTGATGCACACCCGAGTTTGAGAATCACCAGGGAACATAGAGGTAAGAACGTCTTGGGAGGCAGAGACTTCCTGAGCTTCGGGGAGCATAGGAAGTTCACCAGGGGTGACAGTGAGGTAGGATGGTAAAGCCTGAGTAGGAGTTTGTCAGATGGAGGTGGGAAAAGGCGACCCAGGGAGAGGAAGCAGTCGCACGCAGCATGAAGGACTCGTCTGGAGAGTGGAAACACCTTGGGTTTGTGTGGGTGCTGAGTGAATGGTGGAAGAGCAGCTGGGCACATTGCAAAGAGCACAAGAAGGAATTTGGATTTGACCCTGGAGGTGGTGTGGAACCATGTGAGGGTTTAAAGCAAAGGGATGGTATGGGATTCATAGGCTGCCACTTGAGAATGCTAGCTCTCCCCTGGAAAATGCTCTGAGATCATAGAGAGTTGGACATGAAAGCAACATAGGAGAACCAGGGACCGCAGATCAGCTGAGCGCCAGCCTCTGGCTAGGCTGGGAGAGGCCTTGGCGGAGGGGAAAGTGTGAGCAGAGCACAAGCCAGGCCACTAGCCCCGAGCAGAGCCGGCCAAGAGTGTGAAGGCCAGCACTAGCCAGTTTAAAGACTTGCCTTAGAGAGCTGGCCCAGGCTGACCACTCATATTGATCCAGGCAGGTTTAGACAGGTGCAGAGGAGACAGATCTTGACTAGAGGGAAATGAAGATGTTGAGATCTGATCTTAGGGGCTGCTCTCAGAAAGAGAACCGCAGTCAGACAAAGAGTCCGGGTAGGGCGGGCCATGAGTGGCATTTTCTAAGGGCTGAGGCTTACCCTTTAAGCTAATGCAGCATAAAAGAACACAGCTACCATCCAGAGAAGGAAACCCCACAGCTTCTCCCCATAACTGTCTGGTGATCTGGGTTCCAGGTGCGGTTCTTGGAGCAGCAGAACCAGGTGCTAGAGACCAAGTGGGAGCTGCTGCAGCAGCTGGACCTGAACAGCTGCAAGAACAACCTGGAGCCCATCCTTGAGGGCTACATCAGCACCCTGCGGAAGCAGCTGGAGACGCTGTCCGGAGACAGGGTGAGGCTGGACTCGGAGCTGAGGAGCATGAGGGACGTGGTGGAGGACTACAAGATGAGGTGAGCAGAGACACTGCACCCAGGCTGACCTGCCTCTGAGGGCTGGTTTTCCCAGCAGGCCCTGGGACATTTGTCTCTGGCCTCAGGAGAACTGAGCTCATGTGAAAGAGACCCATCCTGAGCTCTTCTGCCTGGACAAGATAAGAGCCTTCTCTGGGCAGCCAGGAGGACTGGACAGTGGACAACCAGCCTCTTGGGCAGTGGCAGGCTCTTCTGGCAGGTGGCCACCTCCTTGGCATGCTCCCCACTCGAGAGAGCTTAAGTGTGTACCCCGTAGCCTCTTAGTTCCTAAGCTCACTCATTTGCCCCTAAGTTCCAAGGAAAACCCTCAGCAGGGAGCTGGAATTTATGTTGGGCTTCCATTCTCATTTCCCTCAGGTCTCAGACATTTGGGTCATGCTCCTTTTTCCTTTCTCAGGGGACATTTCTGTCTTCTTTAGAGTCATGCTTAGTGGTGGGGTAGAGTTATTATTAGTAAGGGTGTCAGGCAGCTAGATGACACAATAATCACGGTCCAGAGGGGCAGCAACATGTTCCTGTGATTTAGACATTAAGTGGTAGGAAGAAGGATCTACTTACTACTCAAGGCAGCAGAGAAAATCCAGACCCAAAATTATCTGGTCACATGGCCCGGGAGGGGGTTGCTTCAAACCCTGCCCACAATGCTGAACAGTCCTAGTGAGTTGGACAGATTTGCATAGATGTAGAAATACTTATTAAAGATATATAACATAGGCATCTCTTCTTTTTTTCACAATGAGAACACACACACAACATTCTGCTCACTATGACACTTTTCCTGCAGATATGAGGAGGAAGTAAACAAGCGGACAACTGCTGAGAATGAATTTGTGGTGCTTAAGAAGAGGTGAGGAAGGGGTGCCTGTCCCTCAATCACCCAGGGAGTGGAGTGGGGCTGGGGGAGGTGACATCAGAGGAGACTGAGGTCCCTGTAGAAGGGCCTAGACTTAAAGTGACAGAGAAGATGAAGGAATTTACTGCTTGAGACACCTTGATATTTATCTAGGGCATATCACTTTATCAGTCTCTATGTTGTGTGTAAACGGGCAGGAGCCCAGATGTGGCTAGTCAGTCCCCAGGTCATGCCCACTTTGGCTCGGAAAACAGGTCATATACTTTAAAAAAAGCTATAGGTTTACCTTCCAACTCTGTCTGGTAAATTGCCATGGCTACCCTCAGCTCTGACTGCTGAATGACTGACTGGGCAGGTGATGGGGGCTGAATAGGGCTCTCTCCTGTATCTTCTTGTTGAAAAAATAAAGTCAGTAAAAAGATCCCATTTTGGGATGGGGCAGAAGGAGTTCCAGAGGTATGAGGAACTTCTTTAAGGTATCTCAATGAGTCCTGGGTGGACGTCAGGTTTTTTACCTCTGGTCTTGACTTTATTCCCTGAAGTAGCTAGCTACAAAGTTGGCATTGGGGTGCCAGTTCCCAGGAGAATCCTGTCTGTGGTTGAAAAAGGACGATGTCAGGGGGTCTCTGGATTCCCTTAGGATGTGGATGCGGCTTACATGAATAAGGTGGAGCTGCAGGCCAAGGTGGATGCCCTGGATGGAGAGATCAAGTTCTTCAAGTGTCTGTATGAGGGGGTAAGGCTCCCCCAGCTCCATCCCCAGCTCTGTCTTCTGGAAGGATAGATATGTGAATGAGCAGCTACTTACTCATCAGTAACTTTAAGAGCCCAGGGATCTCCAGCATTTGGATGCTAGGAGCTTTGTAGATCAAAGGTGAGAGTGACATCTATCCTGGTGCCACCAAATGATGTGTGCCATCGGCCTCAGTCTGGCCTTCGGATGTTCTGCTGTTTTATCCTTTAGGAAGCCATGGGTTCTTAGGGGGTTCCTATTGACCTTCAGCAGAGCTCATTCTCATTTCAGCCTATTTTCTCTCTGCCACTGGGAGTATTTCCTTAAGTCTTGGGAAGGAATCCCCAGGGATGAGAGTAGGGCATCCTCAAACCCTCTACTGCCTCCGTGACCATCTGGATTCAAGTTTCAGCCTGTTGGTCAAACATCTGTGGGTTCCCATGTCCTTTTGTCCTTATGTGGTAGCCAGGCTGTTTCCTCTACTCTTATCTTCGTTTCCGATGCGCTCAGGTGACCTGGGCTACATCAAACCCACTTAGCAGTGTTAGGTGTGGTATTGAAACCTCTGGAATGGTGAGCTCTATTCTTATAAACTTTGGGGAATATAGCTCGCCTAGATTTGGGAGGGTTGGGGCTCACCTGCTGGGACAGAGCCATCATCTTGGCACCTTCCTCTACTCACAAAAGACATTTCATGCTTCCTTGTTTCCCATGCAGGAGATTGCTCAGATCCAGTCCCACATCAGTGACACATCTGTCATCCTGTCCATGGACAACAACCGGAGCCTGGACCTGGACAGCATCATCACTGAGGTCCGGGCCCAGTACGAAGATATTGCCCTGAAGAGCAAGGCCGAAGCCGAGGCCCTGTACCAGACTAAGGTAGGCTGTACGACTCCCAGAGTCATGTGTTCTGAGGCCTCTGGTTCAGTCCAATGACCCTCCGTGGCCCACATACTGGCCGGGAGCTCAGCACTGTCCCAGCACTAAGGAAAGACTGAAGGGAGGAGAAGATGCATCTCTGTCTTTAGGATCCACCTAGACCATGGCAGCCATGGGAGGACACACACAGCTGCGTGCAAATGAATGCAGCACAAACAGAATGCCTGGAGACAGAGGTTAGGGAACTAGGATCAGGTGAGACAGGTCAGGAACAACTTCTAGAGGCAGAGTTTTGAACTGAGTCTGGGAAGGTGGGAAACATGGGTAGTTAGAATCTCAACTCCCTCATTAATTACAATAAATTAGGGGGTCTCTTGAGTGTGATCTGAGATCAGGTAACTCCTACCTTTTCATTCAAGTCCAACTCCAAAGAATTTGAGTCCCTTAGTTTTTAACTCCTTTAATGAGTTGTGGGTGGAGAGATGATTCTTTAGATAATGTGGTTCCTCACATCTAGATAACAACTTCCTAATTGTCCTTCCTGTTTATCAGGCTACTTCTCAGGGGAAATCCACACCCTTGAGACCTTATCTTGTCCATCCCTCTGCCTCCTTGCCACTCTAGACAGAAAGATTTTGCCTGCAGGGGGTGGGAGATGGGAGGCTTTCAAAACCTGGAAGACAACACAGGCCAGGGTTTCTTGACAAATGTTCCAGCTCAGGTCCCCACTCCCCAAATCCCTTCACATAACCGCTGTAAGCTACGGCTTTTTGGCCTAATCACTCTGAATTGTCAGTAGCCAGTGTTTAACCTCAGTCTCCTTCCAGAAGAATTAGGCAGGTCTGTACAGACATGACTTAGGGATCATTTGCTTTTTGGAGTTATCTACAACTACACTTCCCCAGTTAGGGGTAAGCACTCATTGAACAAAATTTTATTAGTGCAGCAACACTGTTATGAGGGCCTACTATAATTATTCCCCTTTTGAAGATGAAGAAGCCGGGGCTCAGAGAGTTTAATTAACTTGCCAGGGTCATTTAGTTGGTAAGTGATGGAGCTGGACTTGAATCTACATGACCGACTGCCAATTCCATGATGGTTAGACAGAAAATCAGGAGGTGACTCTGCTTGAGAAGCATTTATGATAAGGGCTTGGGGTGGGTATAGAGCTGACTGGCAGGAGTTTGCTTCCACATTTGTCTCAAGAGACTATTGGGTGTCAGACTGTTGGGTGTCAGTGCCTCCATCCCAATTAGCGTGTGGGGAGGGCCATTGTGCTCACACAGCCTTGCAGAGAAGCAAGAGAAGGCCACTTGTCCTGCCCCAGCACTTATTGTCTCAAGGTTAGTGCCAAAGAAAAACACAGGAGCATAGAGAGAAGCATCCTCTGCCTTGGGACCTGCATCTTTAAAAGGAATCCTGAATCTAAGACTATGCTGGGATCATCCATGAGATGACTGGCAAGGCCAAGCACCCAGATAGCAGAGCACAGCCACCAGAATTCTGAACGTCACCTATTTTTGTGCTCCCTTAAGCTGAATTCTGAGGTAGAAATGGACTATTCTCTGTTAACTGTTCAATGGATGACATCAAAGACAGGAATAATCCCAAACTAGTAGACGGCCCAAAATTCATGAGTAGTGGTGTTGGGGTATAGCCGAATCTATCTCCACCACATACACTTAAAATGTCCCTCCACGGTCAACTCAGCTGCCGGCAGCCTGGGGCCAAGCTGAGCTGCGAATGGAAGGAAGTCACAGAAAATACAGGTGGGCAGCTCATCAGCTCCCCCTCTCTGGTTTGTTCATTCATTCATTAGAATTTTTTTTTTCCCTGTGTCAGTTGTATTTATTGATTATGTAAGTTAAGTTTATTAGGATAACATTGGTTAATAACATTATATAAGTTTCAAGTGTACAATTCTATGATACATCACCTGTTTATTGCATTGTGTGCTCACCGCCCAAGTTTAATCTCCTTCCATCACTATATATTTGTTTCCCTTTACTCTCATCATCCTCCCCCCACCCTCCTTCCCCTCTGGTAGCCACTATACTGTTGTACATGTCTATGAGTTTGTTTGTTTTGTTTTGTTTTGTCTGTTTGTTACTTTCTCTTTTATATCCCACAAATGAGTGAAGTCATTTGGTTCTTATCCTTTTCTGTCTCATCAGAGCTCTTCTGAGCACCAGCCAGCTACTGTCCTAGGTAGTGGGGATTCAGGAATAATAATAAAAAAAAGTCCCTTCTATCCAGTTGTTCTGAGTCTGATTGGAAAGACATAGAAACATGTGATCACAGTACGCTGTGGGGAGACCTAGGGACTGATGTGCAAGGGACTGTGGGAACAGAAGTGCACCCCACCAGGGCATCAGAGAAAGCCTCCTAGAGGAAGTGACTCTGCACTGGCTGAGTTAGAGTCAGCTAGGGAACAGAGGAGGATGGTTGGGGAAGGATTTTCCACGTGGAGGGAGAGGGTCATGCAAAGACTCAGGTACTTGAGAGCATGTGGGATATTTAGGAAACATGGAACTGTTTGGCATAGGTGGAGAGCCAGGTAGGTGATGGGCAGGGGCAATGAGAAATGAATCTGGAGAGGCTGGTGGATGCCAAATCTAAAAGCACCTTGATGCCATATTAGCAGTTTGAATTTGATCTATAGGCAGAGGAGTACCATAGTTGGAGTTGTATGTTACAAACTTGCAGTGTGTAGAGTATGAGACTTTTAACAGTCCTTGTGGTCAAATCTAACCATCAGTGAGATCAACTGTGCTTAAGGCAAATAAATAAATCCAATGAACAGATGGTTTAGTGGGAGGCTATTGATATGTCTTAGTAAAGTTGGGGGCCTCTACCCACCTCAACCACACTCCCTAGGCAAAGGCACGGTGTGCCAGGCTGAGGTCAGTCAGGCCCTAAGTCGAGGTCCTTCTTTGGCCCTTCTCCTCCTAGTTCCAGGAGCTCCAGCAGGCTGCAGGTCGGCATGGGGATGACCTCAAAAACACCAAGAATGAGATAGCAGAGCTGACCCGCCTCACCCAAAGGCTGCGCTCAGAGATCGAGAGTGTGAAGAAGCAGGTGAAGGGGCTTTGGAGGTTCCTGGCTAACTCCCAAGGGAGGGGTGAACTGCCCATCACACATTCTCCTCCGTGGTCCTTCTTCTTCTCTTGGCCCGCCATCCCAGAACTTTCTTCAAATGGAGCCACTGCTCTCACATCCTTCACACTTAGCTCCTATCCGAAATCTGGAACAATTGGAAGGGTCTTTTCAGAAAGCCAAGAACCTGAGGATAACACCTCTCCTAGTCCCAGGTTGACAGGACTTTGTTGCCAGGGGTGTGGCTTTGCTCTAGGGAGTCGGGCAGGACATGGGGGCTGAAGTGATGCTCAGGGTGCCTTAGAACTCAGGGGGATGCTACCTCCTGGCCCTCAGTGCTCCAACCTGGAGACAGCCATCGCCGATGCTGAGCAGCGAGGTGACTGTGCCCTGAAGGACGCCAGAGCCAAGCTGGATGAGCTAGAGGCTGCCCTGCACCAGGCCAAGGAGGAGCTGGCCCGGATGCTGCGAGAGTACCAGGAGCTGATGAGCACAAAGCTGGCCCTGGACATCGAGATCGCCACCTACCGCAAGCTGCTGGAGGGCGAGGAGTGCCGGTAGGTGATGGGAGGGGTCTTGGAATGCTAGAGCTGGAAGAACTTTTCAAATGCTCTGACTCGTTTTCCCCGAGTGTGAGGAGCAGGCTGCTGGAGGAGCTGAAGGTGCTTTTCCCGTCACCCACAAACAGTCATAAACAGCATATGGTGAGACGTAAATTTCCTTTATGCTTCTCCTCCTTCCAGTCTTCAGACTATGGCAGAGAGAAAGTCTCAGTGTGGTTATGTCTTTAACACTGCCCTGACACTTGCAAGTATTTCTATTGATAAAGAGATATAAATCCCGGGTTAGAGTCTCTGGGGAGACAATAATATCTAGTAAAAAAAATAAAATAAATTATTTTATTAGTTTCAAGTATAGAGTACATTGGTTAGACATTTACATGATTCTCCTAATCACTCTTTCTCTCCTCTGGCTCTTCACCTAGCCCATATAGTACTGCTAACTGTATTCCCTATGCCATGATCCCCATCCCCGTGACTGTTTAGCAACTACTAATCTGTACTTATTTAACCCTTCACCCCATTCTCCCAGCCTCCCAACCCCCTTTCCCTCTAGCCATCACCAGATTGTCCTCTATATTTATAAGTCTATTTTTGATTAGTTTGTTCTCTTTGTTTCTTAGATTCCACGTATAAGTGAAATCATATGGTATTTTTAATTGTTTTATTTTCATCATATTTCTTTTTATTGTCATCTTTTTCTTTTGTCACATTGTACTGTTTTTCTATTTATCCTGATATATAAAACTTCCTTTTAAGAGAAATGCATTTTTTAAAAATAAAAGTCGAAGACAATGAAAAATACTAACTGTATGAGTTATATACGATCATAGCAACATGTGGGAGGGTGGTCCATGAAGTACTGACATTTGAAAAACTCTGTTCTAACCTGGCGCCACTTTATGAGAGACCCAGAAAGAAGACATCATTGCTCCTAAAATCACACAGTTACACTAGCAGCAACTCCTAATACCCATATTTCCACAAGTGTACTTATTCCGGTGGTAGCCTCTCAAGAATGAAGACCCGGGCTAAGAACTCAACAGGAAGGACCTGGGAGGTGGTGTTGCTACTGGGGCCAAGATTGCAAGTTCACACATCTCTGAAGTGGGGAGAGTAGACTGAGGAGAAACAAGGAGGTCCTGGGAGACACACAGGTGCAATTTGTGCCTCCTGGACGTGAGCCAGTCTGGCTGACTTCAGGCTGTGGGGAGGGTAACTCGGATTTCGTGTGAAGGAGATTCACCTGTGCTTTTCTCTCCATGCAGGATGTCTGGAGAATACACCAACTCCGTGAGCATTTGTGAGTATTTCACACCTCTGAGGGAATATTTTTAGTCTATTAACAAACACAAGGTAAGCGGTCCCTGCCACCAGGACCTCCGTGGGCCAGCCTGGAGCTCTGTTGTCATAATCGGCTCCCTCGTTGAGACCCGCTACCTCTTCTCTCATGGAGTCAGCTCCCCACCATATGCCGACATTTCGCATTGGCCCCTTTCCATAAAATCTCTCCCCTGCTGGGATGAAACTCTCAGCTCCACCCTCTTCTGTCACCCCCACCTGGCATTCCTCCAGGAGGGAAGCCGTGAGTAGGAAGAACCGCACCTGCTGCTCATTGAGAGTAGGGACCAGCGCAGACGCTGGTGTGTGACCAGTTTTAACTCTGGCCCACGTGGCGTGGCTCAGCTCCATCTCTGTCTAAGACAGGCAAGCAAAAACTCCCTAAATCAACTGATCAGAAAATTGTTTGAAAAAAGTTAAGGATATGTTCTCAAGTTAAATGCAAGACTTGTTGGCTTACGTGATGTGTGAGTACCATCTGTTCTTCAGGGGAATCCATCCTTTGAATGGAATCCTTCTCAGTCAAAGAATGCGAAGGTGCTTGATTTGGGGGTCCCCTGGGATCTGGGCTGTTTTTCCTGGTGCTTGAGCTGTTCAAGCATTGAGAGTGTGTCATTAATTCAAGTCCATGGTTGATGTGAGGTGTCTGCTTAAGGAGGAGACATTTAAGTTAGTTGGGGTTGGGAGGTTGGAAGGGACTTAGGGCCGCCCCTGTCCCGGAACACACACTTATCATTCCTCCCTCCATCCTCCACAGCTGTCATCAGTAGCTCCACAGCTGGAACTGCGGGCACAGGGCCCGGCTTGGGGTTCAGCGGTACCGGCACCTACGGCTATCGGCCCAGCGCTGTGGGCTATGGCATGCTATCTGGAGGCTGTGTCACTGGCAGTGGGAACTGCAGCCCTTCGCGGGGAGGCCAAAACCAGGCTGGGGAGTACAAGTGAATTCAAGGATCTCCCAGGGAAGACCTCAGTTCTGAGCTCACCTGCGAAGAAAACCGCACGATAAGAGAAAAGCAGCTGTCCGCCTTGCCCTGGTCTCCTCTGGACGCCCTTCTCCAGGAAATTCCTCTGTCACGTTTACCTTAGTCTCCTTGCTTTTCTTTGCCACGGACATCTCCTCTCTCCCATCTCTCTGACTTAGTGTTTCTTAATGTGAAATCAGTATTCTAGCCCATTCTTCCGCTTCCATAGTAAGAGACCTCATAACTCAGCCTCCCCTTCCTGAAGCCTTGCCAAAGGTGAAGAGCTGACCCTTTTGCCAGCCTGCATGCCTTCTTGCAGAGGAAGGCTTGCTCTCAAAGGTAACCCCACTCCTCCTGCTGCGCTTTCCATGCTCTGATTAGGGAGTTTTTAGGCCATGTTCTTCATGGGTACATGAGCTTACAAACCCACGGATAGACCAGTAAGAAATTCTCCTGTTAGAGCAACACCAGCTCAGGTGAAAACACCTGGTCATAGATTGTACCTCCCATGGTTCTACAGACGGTATATCTGGTAGCACCCCAGCAAGCTGGTCCTATCAGCGAAGGGATTTGTACTCTCAATATGTGTGTGAGTCCTTGTCCTTGTTCAGGTCCCACCTCCCTGCTTCCTGCATTTCACCAATAAACTTGTAAAAGTCATGCAGGATCAGGCTGATTCTATCTTCAAAGAGAGTTTCATCTCAGGCCACATCTCTATATGTGGAGGTCAGTGACCTGGAACCTGGGGGCATCCAAGGTCCTGTGTGTCCCATAGAGCCCCAAAGTATATTTAGATCTGAATGAAAGAGATCCTTGCACAATTGCTGGATTCCACCTTCACCTCCAATGAATTTTGTGATACCCAGAGCTCATCCCCAGCAGATACACCTTCTAAGTCATGCTTTTCTCAGGTCAATGCTCTGGTGAATGGCTGATCTTTAAGAACATTCAGGTTGTCAGCGGGGTGAGAGAGCCAACACTTGGCTTGTGGCAAGACTTAAAATGGGTCAAGAGGCAGCAGAAGGCAATTCCAGAAAGCCTGGGGCTTGAGGTATGGCTGTTCCCTGTTCTCTGAGGAAAGGTGAAAAGTAGATTCTCTTTTAAGTAGTGACCATGTTCTCTTGGTCCTTGGTGAAGTTTCAATGGGTTGAGTGTGGATGTGAATATATATGAGTTGTGTTTAAGCATGGAGCCATCTCTCTTACACATATCACTCAGCTTTCAAACAGTCTGTGCTGAGAGATTTCTCATAAGTCCCCAGGCCATGATGATGCTGTCAGAATGCAACAAATTTCAAAGAGCAAGCGAGAGGCTGGCACACATTCAGGCTGGGGCTCACAGGGGCATCTGAACAGGATCTCTGTGGGTCCAGAGAGAGTCCTAGAGTTCAAGTCAATAGCTTTGAATTCAAATTCAGACTGCAACTAACTGGGGATCATGAGCACAGCTTTCAACCCTTTTGACCCTCATTTCTTTAGCTATTAAATAAATAGAATACTACCCTCAGATTGTTGTTATGCTGAAGTGAGACAACATGAAGATGTCTTGTGCAATGCCTGGTCAAAATTCATACTTAATAAAGATTAGTGGAAACAGAATCTTGTCCTTTTTTAGTTCAAAAGCTTGACTTCATTAGCTCACTGAAAGAGGTATTTAGCTGCTGGCAAAGCAATTCAGAAAATCCAAACTCTAAAGGGACCATCCTATAACTTGTATGCAAATTTATTTATTGCCCAAAGAAGAACTGGCTGACAGAATAACTACTCTTGAGAAATACACTCTTGGGGCCAGTGAAAAAATTGTGGTTGGTTCAATGAACATTATTATTATTATCTTATCATGTGCTTGGCATGCATTAGTGCTCGAGGTACACTGATGCATAAACCTCATCTATGTCCTTAATAAAAACATAACCATAAAAATGTAACTGCCACGTGGTGAGATATTGGCAACACAGAAGAGAGTGGGGAGCTTCAGGGAGGTTCTGGAAGGCTGACAGAGGAGATGACATATGCAGAGTTTTCAGAGGATGGAGTTTACCAGATAGACAAGAGGAAAGAATGAACATTTTAGCCAGAGGCACTAGCATGATGACAATAGGTCAGGACTGCTTTGGTGTGAGGTGGAAGGCCAAGGAGTTTCAGTGGGTGGAGAAGGAGGGTGCAGTGGTACCTGGAGCTGGGGAGGCAGGCAGCAGCCACATCAGAGAGGCCCTTTAGAGTCTGCTAAGGAGCTGGGATTTTATGCTACAGAGCTCGTGGGAAAAGCTAATACCTTGGGCATTGGATGGACCCAGGTTTGATTTCTTTTTTGTCACTTTGTGACTTAGGCAAGATACTTTTGCTCCTTAAGCCTCAGTTTCCTCATCTGTAAAAAGCGGTTATTAATAGTAATTCCTTATATAGTTTTCATGAGAAATAAATTTCATGAAAGAAAGTATGAGAATTATTTAATTCACTGACTGGCACATAGTATGTGCTCAATAAATGGTTGCTATTAAACCATTGTTACTACTACCATTCTCAGTATTACTAGGATAGAATATTCTTTCAAGGTGCTAAGTAAGAAGGGAAGTAGAGGAGGTCTAATAATGATTAAAAGATTATTTGATGAACATGATCTAAGGATAAAGAGTACTGGCTATTAAGAGACATTTCTACTTGTATGTTTGGATTCAGTACTGCCTCAGTGGACAAACCCTGAAATCTCAGCAACTTAACACAAAAAGGGTTTTCTCACTCACAGTTAAAGACAGGTTGGGACAGGTTCTCCCAGTTGGTGTCTCTGGGACCTAGGCTCTTCTCTCTGGGACCTAGGCTCTTCTGTCACATGGCACACTTGGCCTTCAAGGTTACTGGGACAGGGGAAAGAGATACAGAGGAGGCACATGGGCTGTTAACCACCTTACTCTGGAAGTGACACACTTCATTATCACTCACATTTAATTGGCCAACATGGCCCCGAGCCCCCATTGAACCCCAAAGGAGGCTGAGAACTGAGGAGGAGAGCGAGGACACTTGGTGAGCACTGGCATTCTTTGGCACAACCTTCCTCAGTGTAGATACCGACATCGGTCACCAGCTTGAGAATTCTTTGACCCTTGAGCTGTGCTGGGATGATGCTGGGGGTGATGCTGGCACAGGCTCTCTAATCCAGGCAAATACCTTCCCTTTGGTTCTGACAGTGTAACCTTGGGCATATTGCTATCAACCAGATCAGGCTGCATAGTCTATTTATTATACTTAGATCTCCTTTACATTTTTAGGAGATGTTGTAGGTGTGTTTGAATTTTGGAAGTTCAAAGTTGATTTAATGGTGAAATGGAGATAACTTGTTCAGTACTTCTTATAGTATATTCCTTGAAATTCTGGTTCCTATAAAATATTTGCTGAAAGAGAGGGCTCTATGGTCAAAAAAAAGATTTGGAATCCACTGAGTTCTTTGTTTTTGTTTTTTGACATAAACAGTACTTTATTTTTGATACAAGATCAGCCTTCTTCCCCCTTTTCTCTAGTTAAAAAAAATAATTCATTTATAGATATTTATATGCTCATATTAGAAATTAAAAAATATTAAAAAGTAGAAAAAATAAACTTTATCCATAATCCCACTTCCCAGTCACTGCGTGTGGGAAAGACTGAGTAAGACATCACTCTTTGGTGCAGCGGAAGTGGCAGTAAGCATATTAATGGATCTAAAAGGTCTTGCAATAAGTTGCCTACCTAACTTTTTTTTGTTTTACATCTATCATGGAGTCTATTTTATATCTATCATGGAGTCTACACATTTTTCCTACAGGACACACAATAATTTCCCAAGAACTAGTGTTTCAGGGCAAATAAGATCCAGTGTAATCGGTGACACATTTGCAAATCCTTGTGTGGAGTGGTCTCCTTTATCTTACATTGCCGAACTCTGGTGTCAGAGGGTGATGTCGCTGCCCTAGTGTACCAATATAGGGGTTGCTTTCACACAGAACTAATGAGAAGGATGTTCACAGGGCCTGAGGTGACACAGTAAGCTACAGTCAGAGGCAGGTGCGAGAACCTCTCCTCCCAGGCCTCCGCCACCTTTGATCTGCCCACATGCCCAACATCTGAGCTCTAAACCTGGATGTGTCACTTCTGTCTCTGAATAATCTGCGAGAAAGGTGATCCCTGGGTTGAGGAATTTCTGATTCACCCAGCCACTCAACCCCTTATGAGAAGATAAGAAAGGGTTGCCTTACCTGTTCCCTAACCCTGGGCAGAAGTGGTGTGGTCCCAGATGAATGAGTGTCTCAGCTTCTTAGTTTCCAGAAAAAAGGAGACTTTAGAGGCTCCCTTTGACAGCCAATCTTATGTACGTTTCTCCTGTATCAATTTAAACTCTCTTCTTACTTTTTTATTATCAATGACCAGAATTAATAAATGCTTTCTTGTGCTCGTGGAAGAAAAGCTGGATAAAATTATGGGGTGAGAGGAGAAATCTCATGAAGTAGTGGAAATCATAATCTTGAGTTTCTTGAAGGGTCTGCTGGTCACCCAGCCATACTGACATAGCCCCTTTCCTCTTCACAGGAATGAACTATAACATCTGTCTTAGGCGGCACAGAGAGCCCACCCTTTTCCCCATACAGGATATACCAGACTCCTCTACCTGTTCATTTGTGGCTGGTGCCATCTCTATCACTCACCAATGCCCCCACAGAGTTGTTCCCCATGGGGTAAACACCTTGGTTTTATTATGCTTTGTGATTGGCTCATTGGAGTCTGTGTCAGCCAATTACCCCAGGTACCATCTGTCACCTATGAGGGCCCCAAGGGGAGCCAGTCTCCAGGGTATATCAGAGGTCACAGCAATGCAATGAACCTTGTCGTATGCAGCAGTCTGTTTCACATTTATCCCGAATGTCCCTGGTACTAAGGCCTGGGATGAGCAAGGGGTTAATCCAAGAGGGACCTGTCAATCCGATGGCGGGAAATAGGGCATATACCCAGTACTCATACTGAGGGTGATGAAACAGAACCCCACCCGGGTGCCAGAGGAGCACTATGGGAAGGGGTCATTTGTAAGAGAATAAAAGAATAGAAGGCAACTTAAGTTGGAGGAAAGAAAATTGGGTCAGAGCGAAGAAAGCTAAGATGGAATGAAGTTCTAGAGCTACATATGATGAAGTTCTAGACTCTGGTTCTTAATTGCAGATCAAAGGACTCTTTCGCAGCCTTTCTTGACCTGCTTCTAATAGTTGGTCACATAGTGATCCAGAATCAGTGGCACCAGGGCAGTAAATGTCCCAATTGGAGGTTCTTGGATTAAAATAGCTCTTCCGCTATTCAAGAAATAAAACAAAAATAAGAACTAAAATTAAAAAAAACAACACCTCAGGAAAGACTACCTTCCTAAAGTTTTCCCCTGCCGTCTCCACAGGCCTTCTTTTTCTTGCCTTCTCAGCTATCATCTCCCCACTCTTATTCCAGAAATGCTTTTCTGGAGAAACCTTTCAGCTCTGGCCCAACGTCACCCCCAGCACTTGCCAGCAGGGTTCTCAGTGACCTTAAGTCTGTCACTGTGTCTTGCCTCCCCCAGCATACTGAGAGTCTTGCAGATAGGCCAGACTCTTCACTTTCCCAACTTGTTTCCCGTGCTCAAGACAGAGCCATCCTCATCCAGAAGCCCAAGGAAGCATCAGTGGATAGGCTAAGGATGATTCTCTGGAATATTCTTGACCCTGGTCATATCCTTCTGAAGCAGAATCAACCTGGACATCTGCTTCTCTGTACCTCCTACTTCCCCCCCCCCCCCACACACACTCAGAGAGGCCAGACCCACTGGAAGCTTCCACTGGAGATCTCAGCAGTGATAACCTCAGTAATTGGAGGGCAGTAACTAGAGATAAGGCAGCCAAATTATTATAATGCAGGAGGCAAACAAAGCAAATGCAGGGTTCTGGGCCATTTTACAGGGGATTTATGGGAGTTCAGGAAGGAAGAGACAAAAATCTCAGAGAGGATGGTAATTTCCAAGAGATCCCATATGGCCTAAATGATGTTTCCTACCTACGAATTAGGCTGACTCCAGCCCGTCCAGCCTGCACGCAGCTATTTAAGAGGTGAGCGAGGGCAGAAGGTCCAGCGGCTCTCTGTACGGTCTCCTGTCTCCCGCACCACCTAGCAGCACATCCTGGAAAACATGAGCCGCCAGCTGCCCCCCCCGGCGCGGGAGCGCCTAGCTTCAGCGGTTGCTCCACAATCATTTCAGGCAGGGTCAGCAGCAGCTCTGCCTCGTTCAGGGCTGGAGTCAAGAGCACAGCTGCCTTTGGCAGCAGGAGCCTTCAACCTGGGGCGGCCGGCGCCTGGCCCTGAGCACCTCGGCTGGCGGAGTGGCACCTTTGCCCTGGGCCACTGCGCTGGCATGGTGGCCGCCTGGGGCTTTGTGGGCACCATCTTTGGCAGCGCCGGCCTGGGCCTGCATGTCCATCCATGTGCCCGCCGGGAGGCATCCCTCAGGTCACCGTCAACAAGAGCCTCCTGGCCCCCTCAACGTGGAGGTGGACCCCAAGATCCAGAAAGTGCGAGCCCAGGAGCGGGAGCAGATCAAGGCGCTGAACAACAAGTTTGCCTCCTTCATTGACAAGGTGGGTCCTGGAGATCTGTCCATGCATTGGTGACCAGACAAGGGTGCTAGCTTTGTCACTGACAGCTAGCTGCATGGAACTTGGGCAAGTTAGTTATCTCTGTGAGCTCCCTTTCCTCATCTATAAAATGAGCACAAAGTGGCTCTTACCCCCTAGGGCTGTAATGAGAATGAGTTGAATGTTTATTAAAATGCTTAGAACAGTGCCCAGCACACATGCTGGAAAATTGGAGCTTCATTCCTTCTTTGCAGGAAAAGACCCTGGGAAGGGGAGGGGTGCATAAGGAACAGGAGATGCAGGAATGGCCCTCTGAGGGCTTTCAATGTTAGGCAAGAGATGGGGACACACATCCAGGACAGGGACACCAGGGACACAGGCCAGCAGGTGTCACAAGACATGATGCTTGGTGCATGGGGAAGGATTTGGAAGGTAGAAGTGGGACAAGGGTGTAAGCCAGGTGAGTTTGTAGAGGAGGTGAGAGAAAAAGGCCAGAAAATGGAAGACGGGCCTGAAGGAAGAGATGCAGAGGAGGGCAGGTCAAGTTACATGTGTGTATTGTGCGTATGTGTGTTGAGCAACAAGGTTGTGTCTAGGGAGATTCAGAAGTAATGACCTCAATGCATAGGGAGGAGACAAAAAATAGGCTTCTCTGGTCTCCACCTGGGGCAGACAGTCTAGACCCTGAGTGACGGGGGACATAATACTAAGAACAGCTGACATGCCTCAGTGCCTGACGTTGTCTCAAGTGGTTCTCATTTATCAATGCACAATTCATGATTCTGTTATCGTTCTGCCTTGTAGCTGAGAAAACTCAAACAGAGAGAGGCTAAGAAATGTGCCCCAGTTGATGGAGCAGGCAGCTGTAGACTGTGTCCCTCACCACTATGCTCGGGAAGAGGAAGGATGGTGGTTGGAGGGGAGAGGACCGGAGTGGAAGAAACAGCTACTATCCTGAGATCTTTCTTTCTCTAGCGAAGCCTGTTCTTTCCTAGCATATTTCCTTCTCTCCCTTAAGCTGCAGAGATAGATGAGAAGAGGAATGCTGGTGAGTAGCAGAGTGCTTGAATTTACTTGGTCCAAAAATGTGAGACCTTTGTTCAAGTAGGAAGGAACCGTGTAAAGATGTGATAATCCACTTTGAAAATCAAAGAAACAAACCAACCAAGAGCCATTTAGGCTGAACATTAGAAAAAACATGCGAACGACCAGGTGACTTCCCAGTTCTGTCCCTGCATCACTGTTTCTTCTCTGCTTCTCATTTCCCTTCACTCTGAAAACACCAGCATTTGTAGCAAAAGAAGCTCTCTCGATCACATAACTGCACAGTGGCAGTTATAGCACTACTAAAGTCCATTTCCCAATTTCTTTTGGACTGGAGCTTATTTCTTGTCCTGGAGACCTAGATGGACGTATCCCCTTGGCCGAATCCACTCTCTAATGAGCCTTGATCTTTTCTATCCCTCACCTCCTTCTCAGGATGACTGCTCTGATTTCTGGGGCCCTCTTCTCACTCTCGAGAGGCAACAGCATGGGGATTCTGGGCTGTGATCACCTTTGGGTTCCAGGTGCGGTTCCTGGAGCAGCAGAACCAGGTGCTGGAGACCAAGTGGGAGCTGCTGCAGCAGCTGGATGTGAACAACTGCAGGAAGAACCTGGAGCCGGTGTACGAGGGCTACATCAGCACCCTGCGGAAGCAGCTGGAGACACTGTCCGGGGACAGGGTGAGGTTGGACTCAGAGCTGAGGAGCATGCAAGATTTGGTGGAGGACTACAAGAAGAGGTGAGTGCAGAGGCACTGGACAGTCTTGTTACAGATCCTTTGCTGATCCCACGGAGACTTCTTTTCCTATAAAGAAGAGAGATTCAGACAGGATGAGACTTAGGAAGAGAAAAGGGCTACCCAACATGGTGTTCTGAATTGCCTAGGAAATGGTATGCTTAATTTTTAACATGGGAAATGGAGGAATGGGAGGAAGAGAATTGTCTCAAAACCAGATGGACAGCACAAATGGCTTTGTAGCCCCTGCTGAGTGAAGTTTCTTGGGAATTCCCTGAACACGAGACACCCCACCAATCCCAGAACAAATCTTAAAGCTAAGCAAAAAGACATTTTTAAAACTTTTTTCATGGTGAATCATATCTGTGTTGCTGAATGCCACCGTTAAAGAGAATAATTGATAACATACTTGGACCAGGGAGCATTTCTACCCCCAGGTTGAGCCAATGGAGAAAGACGATACATCTGGGCTGAGTGCGAACTGATATTTGGGCCATTTGCTTCCAGGTACCAGGGTTTCTGGTGATAGATGACTTCTGCCACATTCAAGGGGTAGAGATGGTCACAGCTGAGTCATTTCCGTGTACCATGTTCAATTTGCCTGCCCATTCCTATTCTGAAGTCCCCCTAAGGCAGAACTCTGCATGGAGATCCCAAGGGAGGGGGTGACATAGTCCCCGCCCTCGGAAAACACTCAGATGGTGGAGACAGTCTTAAAGAACACTTTCAGATAGCCCCCAGTCAGTGGAAATAAATCCAGTGTGAACTGAGATTGAGGGAAATTAAGATGGGCATATCAGAGCCCGATGGAGGTTTGAGCAGGATTCTGGAAAGAAGAGTGGGCTGCCCAGTATAGCCCAGATGTCCAGGTCAGAGGCATCCAGGGGCTGTGCTGTCTCTGGGCCTTTCAGAGTGAAAGGCCACGTGTTCCAGAATTACCACCCACTAGTTGAATGACCATGGGTTAGTCTCTGATCCTTTGTTAACTTTAGTTTTGATATTTATAAAAATCAGATACCGATACCTGCCTTGCCACCTACAAGAACAGTTTAGAGCAGGGGTCCCCCCCTGGGCTGCAGACCGGTACCAGTCCATGGCCTGTTAGGAACTGGGCCTCACAGCAGGAGGTGAGCGACAAGTCAAGCAAGAGAAGCTTTATCTGCATTTGCAGCTACTCCCAGCACTGGCAGCACCACCTCAGTGCTACCTCAGAGCATCAGGCATTAGATCTCATAGGAACACCCGTCCCTGGTGCCAAAAGCTTGAGGACTGCTGGTTTAGAGGGTAAAGCCAGATGGTAATGTATTAACAGTTCTCAAAAGAACCAAAGTGCTAGATACATGTAAGGCATTGGGTCTGTTGTCAGAAGCCTTAGCTTTGGATACTAGATTTCTTCCCCCGAGTGGCTTAGTTATTCATGTATACGTATTGATTCTTGCAACAATGAGACAGGATTCTAGTCCTGTATTTTTTTCCTTTTATCTAAGTGCTGGGAAACTTTGTTCATTCAGATCGATTTTAATGGAGGGAGTCGTGCAAGAGCAGTGTTGCTAAGTTCTTTGAATGCCTCTCCAGTTTTTCTGCTTTTTCTTTCTCCCGTAGTACTTGTTATTTTCTAACATGCTATATAATTTGCTTATTTGTTATGTTTATTGTTTCTCTCTCTGCTCCATGAAGGCAGGTATATTTGTTTGTTTTGTTCATTGATTTATCCTCAGTGGCTATAAAGTATCCTATATTTGACATATATTTCTTAGATGAATCATTTTGTGTCAAAATCACATCATGACTCATTACTAAAGATCATTTTTAACAAGCTGTCAGCTGATAACTCAGCTCTTTCTTTTTGTTGAGAGCAAAAATTGAAAAACACCTGACTTGCAAAAAGGATTTGTCAATAAAGTTATTTACCTTTCAAATTTCTGGGAAGTTTTTTTAAAAACAGTTTTACCAAGACTGGTTAAATGGCCACTGTTTATATACCATGCTCTGTCCCTTTGGGTAATGTGTTTAATCCAGTAGACCAAAAAAGACTGGGAACATAAAACCATTGTTAGAGTTTAATACACCTCCACCAATTCTTTATTTAAAAAAATAATGTTTTAATCCTACTTTTTATATATGTGTACATACTACACATATTTAAAACTTTAGAACTGCATATTTAGCTCATTTACTTATAGAAAACATCTGCCATCTAGCTTAATTTGGAAAGCCAGCTTTCATTGTAAAACCAGAGAAATAAGAGTTGCTTTCTATCAGAAATAGTCTGGTTTCATTTCTAAATTCAAATAAAAATATAAATATGTACTTTGGAGACTATTACAAAATCCACTAAGCAATAAACTAAAGGCTACATCTTGCACAGTAGGTTAATGAAAACATTCAAGATTAAAATAATGTAGATTTAATACAATTAATACATCTATGTTCTAAAACAAGATAAGTCAATATGTACTTTGTCATGATTTAACTTTCAATTACACATTGTAATGTATTTTTAAAATGATAAGTTATTTATAAAGCCAATAGTACCACAGAATGTATTGTTTCTCTTTGTAAATGTGTGTATGTGCATTGAACTCTGGTGTTTGATTTCCTATGTATTTTACGAAGTAGAGAGATTTAAACTGCTAAAAACTAATTGCAAGTAGCATATGCTTTTTCAGTTAATAGGAGGAAGATAAAATTGAATATTTACTAAGATAAAATGAGATAAAGATTGGTTGTGATAGAAACAACTATTTCATAGTATAATTTGATAAAAAGTTTTCAATTATCTTTTGAAAGATAGCCATGGAATCTGAGACAAATCACATGAAATGTTTTCTGTATGTTTTATCCATTGTAACTGGAAAAAAATCTGTCAATCTCAGAAAATGTTCCAGTCCCATTTTAAATAACCTATTTCACTAATCTGTACTACAACCGTTCAACGAAGCTTTTCTTTTTCCTTAGCAGTCAGTGACATGCCTTAGAAAGGAGTAAAAAGCCAAAAGATTTGCTCATGTTAAAGTGTATTTTAAAAAGCCATTTTCCGGCATTAATTATTTCTTTCCAATGCTCTTATTTTGTTTTCTCACAAATGTCCTGTAATACATCCATTGACAATAGTAAGGGACAGGATAGTGAAGTCTTTAAGTGAAATGATCAACACTCTTATCTCCCTAGTCCACAATATATCTATATTAAGGACATCCCAGCCTCATCTGAACATTTATTTCCAAAATCTTGCTTCACCTGGAGCAGAAATATGTATGAGACATGTATAACATAGAGCTCGAAGGCGGGATAGTGTTTTGCGGTGCCTGGGAGATCTTGCATGTTGGGCTAATGCACTGTTCTACGGTGCCAGATGGCAACGAAATGCGTCTTTCTGCTGTCTCGGGGAGGGGGTGGTGGTGAAAGGAAGGTGGGACAGTGGAACCTGCATGACGACTTCCTCACAGTTGCATTCCCAGGCATATCCATTTTAGGGCAGACTGAATATGAACTCAGGAGCTGGAAATGTGTTCCTTTAAACCTGTCCTTGTCACATCCCCTTGAAGAAGGCTATGCATGTCCCAGGGGTACATGAACCCTCAGTTTGTCAACCATTGCCCTGCTGCTCTTGATGTAGAGGTGATCACTAACTTCTCAGCGAGCGTTTGCCGGACTGAATTATCTCAATGGCCAAGCTCTCCCCTTTCTTTGGCCCCATATAGGTATGAGGTGGAGATTAACAGACGCACAGCTGCTGAGAATGAGTTTGTGGTTCTCAAGAAGGTAAGGAGAACAACAGGGCAGGTGGAAGCCCAAAGGGCTCCCTAAGCATGTCACGGTGATGTTTGTAGGCTGAGGAAAGGGACCTTGTAGGTACCTCAATCCTTTGTGCAGAGGAGACTGGGATTCTAATTTCCCAGATCCTCCCTCCAAGCCTGAGATGCATGCTATTTCTAGAATCTGCCAGCTTAAAATTCAGGTATTTGCCACACTTCTGGTGCACCATTGCACTGCACATTTGTTGGTTTGCTCTTGGGTCTGGAGCCGCCCTGTGGAGCATGAGGTAGGGAGAGTAAAGAGAGTAAGGAACCTGAGGCTCCTTGTGGCAGCGGTAAAGGGAGGGAGGGCGGTCGACCACTCTCTGTGTTCCCCAGGATGTAGATGCTGCCTACATGAACAAAGTTGAGCTCCAGGCCAAGGTGGACTCCTTGACAGATGAGATCAAATTCTTCAAGTGCCTCTATGAAGGGGTAAGGACCTGGTTGACCTCCTTGTGTGATTTGCCCCTCTTACAAGTAGCTTCTGCCCTTTGGCCTTGATGGTTGTATGGACCAAAGTCTGGCAGAGTAGCCCTTCAATTCAGTGCAGCTGACATTCACTGAGGCTCTACTATGTGCTGAATGATGAGGTGGACTTTGAGGAAACCATGATGGAGAAGAAATAATTCCTATCCTTTAGGAATTCCAGTATGGTAGGGAAAACAGCATATAGATGAGTTTTGGGAGGGCAGAGTGAATGTTGAATTCTACCTGAGCTGTCAGGGAAGATGGGGAAAATCTTCATGGGGCATGATACTCCAGCCCTAAAGAGCAGAACAAGTGAAGATACAGAGGCCTGAGGTGTGCTAAAGCATGAGGAGTCTGCAGAAGGGAAGGTCACTGGTGACTCACGAGAGGGCTCTGAGTGCCATGTAAGGAGGTCAGACTTGATTCTATGGGTGAAGGGTGGCCGTTGCTGTAGAGTATGGAATAAGAGTGGGAGCAGTCCTGAGTGCATGATGGAGAGGGTGGTCTCACATGGGCTGAAAGGATAAAGTGTGCATCTCACTTTATCCTTGGCACTGGTGGCTTCTGCAGAAGGAGGGCAGAAAAGTCAAAGAGGAGTTTGCTGGGGAGGATCGAAAGATGTGCTCCCTTCACGGGGACCCCCTAACTTTCCCCTAGGAGATTGCTCAGATCCAGTCACACATCAGTGACACGTCTGTCATCCTGTCCATGGACAACAACCGGGACCTGGACCTGGACAGCATCATTAATGAGGTCCGTGCCCAGTACGAGGAGATCGCCCTAAAGAGCAAGGCCGAGGCCGAGGCCCTGTACCAGAGCAAGGTGAGCTGCGTGCCAGGTTTGTCAAGGCCCAGTGACCACATCTGCTGCCCTCTCATCACATGTGCATGAGTGCATGTATGTGCTTGTGTGGTTGCATGTGTGCATGTATGTGCATGTGTGCGTATTACGCTGGGTGGAGATCTCCTTTGTCTTGGAGTTGGGCCTTGTGGAAATGCCTCCCTGTGGTCCAGGGAGATCAACCACAGTCTTGGCATACGTTGGGACACGTATGGGCCTTAGCCCTTCCCCTGCTGTGGCCCTTGCTGACAGCAGGAGCCACAGCAGCCACAGCCCTAATAAGACTCTGACACCATTTCTGTGGGTAATCCAGATATCTTGGCTTTTTTGGTTTTCAACTTTGTCAGAATAAGGACAGGAAATTCAAATTCCGCCAAGGCTCTCACATTTAAGAACCCGAGGATTCTGCTGAACTGGGTCAGGACCTTCTTATCCAGAAGGAAAGGGTTGTCTTTCTCTGCCTCCTTTCTGCCCTTTCTCTCTCTCTTTCCTCCCTCACATCTGTCTATACTACCTGGGTAATGAGAACAGTATGTGGCCCTCCCCCCATGCTGAATGCTCTTAAAAGGTGAATGCTCAGCTATCCTGTTCTCCTCATATCTCATCCCCCAATCTCAGATCCAGGAGCTGCAGGTCACGGCGGGCCAGCATGGGGATGACCTCAAACTCACCAAGGCCGAGATCTCAGAGCTCAACCGGCTGATCCAGAGGATTCGCTCAGAGATAGGGAGTGTGAAGAAGCAGGTGGGTTCCACACAATGAATCAGCTAACAGGATTTTTGAGTACCAATCTGTATAGGACCAAATATGGAAAAGGGTCCCTCCTTTGGGCATTTATAATTCAAGAGAGAACAGTCCGAGACCATATACAAGGAAGAAGCATCAATTCACTGTGCAGCATGCCCTTTAAGTGCTGTAGGAGTCCTGAGGGGCTGGAACTGCCTGCAGGGGGTGGGCTTACACTGGAATAGAGGCAGAAAAGAGAGGGGTAGGGGCCTGTAAACGGAGCCAGCAGGAGCAGTGGACTTGAGGTGGACATGTGCATAGCATGTGTGCAAGGAGGAGAGATGTGGACTCTGAGCAGAAGGTCCATATGGGTGGAGTGGCAGAAAACAGGACACCCTTAGGTAGGAAGGGGTGGATTATGGGCTCCTTCAAAGCTGGGCAATGGGGTTTCGAACTGATGCAGCAGGTAAAAGAGAAGTATTAGGAGGTTGCACGTGATGAATCCATGCTAGAGGAAGGAGGGTCAGGCTGTGGATTTTAGAGAAGAGTGGGAAAAGAAGAGCCTCCTACCCTAGCTTGGCCCAGGGCTCTGCTCTGTGTTTGCTTTTCCCAGTTCTGAGGATGGGACTTAGTTTTCCCTGGTTGGGCAACTTAGGTGTTGCCACTGAGGCTGTGAGCCACTCACTCAAAAAGCTGTGGGCATTTGCATGGCTGGGAGCCTGCCTGGCAGAGGAGAGTGATGCCAGCTGAACAAAAGTCTAGAATTCTCTCCAGCCTCAGGATCATCTGCTCTCCTTGGGGCGAAGCAAATGGGACCTAGAGGAAGGGGGCACATCAGAAAGAGAAGCCAGATACATAGATCTCATCAAAACTTCAGCCAAGTGATCAGAACACACACCCAAAACTACAAGGCTCAGGAAGCTCCCCGCTCCCTGCCCCAAGCTTTCACGTAGACACCACAGAGCTCCACCTGCAGTTTCCTCTTGCTACTTATGTTCTCACCAAACAGCAGATGTTTGTAAGCTTGAAAAACCTGTCAGTTATCTTTTAAGGCTATTGCCTTGTAGCACGATTCTCTGAAGAATTTTGGAGGCAAGAAAGTGAGTGTGGCAGATTTATCGAACAGACATTTTATTAATAGGAACTTTATTAGTTCCCAATTTTTGTCATGATTTACTAGATCCTCTAAAACAACCTTTACACTGTGGGTCAGAACTAAGGTCAATTACCTGGAGACTTTTCAGGGTTGGCATTAGAATCTTACAGCCAATGTTACAGACCAGAAGGGTGAGGGCAGGCTCCACATGCCCAGGTAGCCCACCTTCTCAGTGCCCTTACCCTCCTCTCTTTCATGGCAAGAATGCTCTATTGTTACATGCCACAGCATGAGTTAGGGTGAATCATGCCTAGAATGAGGGAAGGACAGGTTCTCCTCTAGTGATGTCCGAAGGTGATGAAGACCTCTAATGAAGGGAGGTCCTCTGAGCAAGATCTCAGAACTGTGCTCTGACTCAAAGCTCAATCCGTTTGCTCCTCAGTGCTCCAATCTGGAGACAGCCATTGCCGATGCTGAACAGAGAGGCGACTGTGCTCTGAAAGATGCCAGGGCCAAGCTAGATGAGCTAGAGGCTGCCCTGCACCAGGCCAAGGAGGAGCTGGGCCGGATGCTGAGGGAGTACCAGGAGCTGATGAGCACAAAGCTGGCCCTGGACGTGGAGATCGCCACCTACCGCAAGCTGCTGGAGGGCGAGGAGTGCCGGTGAGGACCAGATAGATATTTTTTGTCTGGAGCAGCTCTGTCTTTGGCTTAGGAAGACAGAAAACAAACAGTTTGGTTTGTCTGTGCAGGTCCTACTGAAGTAAAACTTTAAAGAAAATGGATTTGACATGATGCGGTAGGAAAGATCAAAGTTAGACAGCAAGAAGAACTGAGTCATAAAATATCCCAGAGAGGTGGTAGGATAGGAAGTATTCACAGAGCATCCCTGGCCCTTTGTGATGCTTTTTTAAGGGTAGATGGAGGGAGGGGTGGGACGACCTCCAAAAGTCATATACGTTCAAGGTGGCTTTGGTAAAGATGGAGCCCTTGAAGCTGTGAGCTCATTCCTCTTAATTGTCCAAAACCGAGGGCATGACTAGAGGGAAGTGGAGGTACAATTATCCCACACATCGAATAATCCCAAAGCCACTTTGATGGAAAGCTGACTCCTTATAGCAGATTTTTCATCTTAGTTCTTCATTTCTTAAGAGGTCCCACTGAATCGTGTGGGAAGAAAGTAGTCTGGGACGTTCTGAGAGGAGAGGCTAACTCACAGCGGAGACTCCTTGGATAGATGGGGTGGTGGCTTCTGGTGGGTTTATCTGTTTTCCCTTTTCTCTCTTCAGGATGTCTGGTGAATACCCAAATTCTGTGAGCATCTGTAAGTATCTGTAGGACCCTGTTCTACCCTTGGTCACTTACTACAAGTCTAAGTCCCTCTAATTCCGTGCCACCAAAGGGAAGTCAGAATACCAGAGTGGGTTCAGGGGAGACTTAGGGGCACAAAGAGGGAGCTGGCTTTAGCCAGCAATGGATGGAGAAAAATAATATCATGAAATACAAAAGTATAACCTGCAAAAAGATCAAATGATACTCATCAGTGTGTAATCCAAAAGTCTATTATTGTCAGAATAATCCTTATCCTATATCCCTAATGGCTATATCTGTTTTTACTGAGGCCAGAACAAAATGAAGGTCCTGAATTGCAGTAAGAGGTGATTGAGGGGAACTGGAAAGGGGAACGATAACTGAAATCACCTCCTCCAAATTCAAAAGCTAGAGAGAGTGCTGGGAGGTGTCATGTGAGAAGCAGGGACACTCTGGTGGCCCCTTTCTTCAGCAGCAGCAGCACCCGAAGGCCTCCGTGAAGGCCTTTCTTCTTGGGGGGGGGTGCGGAGTTCTCTGATTGAGCCTGGGGAAGTTGAAAGTCTGATAGTGGTAGATTGACACAGACTAATAGGAAAAGGTCAAATACATGGGCCAAGTCCATGAAAAATGAGCTGCTGATGAAAATGTCCAAGTAAACTAAAAATACACAATAGAGAGACTCAGTCTCCACATGAAGCCACCACAGGGGAGAGAACTGAGGGAGTGGCTGGGGTGCCCCAGGGGTACTGACGGGGTGTCGTCTCCTGCCCATTCCAGCTGTCATCAGCAACACTGGTGCAGGAGGGGCTGGCTTCAGCATGGGCTTTGGTGCTTCGAGCAGTTATAGCTACAAACCTGTGGCTGCGGATGTCAAAACCAAAGGCAGCTGTGGCAGTGAATTCAAGGATCCCTTTACCAAAACCTCTGGCAGCAGCTGTGCAACCAAAAAGAAGGCTTCCAGATGAAGGGCAGAAAGCTACAGAACCCATCGACCTCCTCTCCTCTCCCGGGGTTCTTTTCCAAGTCAGGAAATGCTGCCCCTATAACCACAATCCCAGTCCTCTCTCCTCTCCCTGTTGTCCTCAGCAGGGGGGCAATGCTCCTGTGCAGGAAGTCCAATCTTGGGTGCTTGGTGACCTCCTCCTTGGCCACCTTTTACTGGATTGCTGCCGCAAATGCAGAGATAACACACATACCCAGGATGCTTCCTTGCAGCCAGGTGCTGGCCCCTGTGTCCCCATGTGTCTTTCTTGGGTCTTCATCTCCAAGGAGCTCTCTTTGTCCTCTGGCTGGGTTCATGTCTCGTTCTCTGCTTCTCCTTCAATAAATGCTCAATGCCATTTGATTCTCAGTGTCAGTCTCTTGCCCAGGATGTTGACGTCTGCATCATCCCATCTAACGTCTCTTCTTCTAATTCTTGCTTTCTTCTGGTCTCTGGCCTGACATGGATCTTTGCTGTCTGGCCAGGTAGACTTTGAGCGAGAGCCGCTCCTAGTAAAAGGCTGAGATTTGTTACTGATGCACCTCTGGACAGGCTCAGGGCTTCCTGTGCATTGGGGTCCCTATATCACACACTGGCCCTGTGAGATAGGCATCATCACCCCGTTACAGAGAGGCTCATACCATCCTCCATCCAGTTCTCAAAAGCACTCAGTGTCCCACAGTAATTGTCTCTCATTGTCAGAGTGATCGGTCCTCCTTTTTATTCATCTCTTCATTCTCTTGCCAACCCACCCCCCAATTCTGCTCCGCAACAATGGCCTTGCTTTCCTTTTCTTCCAGCCAGATCTTTTCCACCCTAAAGTTTGAGGCCTGTATATATATGTTTATGGATGCATCTGTATTTTTTATATATAGCAGTGGCTCATTGGAAGCTCCTTAGTGAGCCAGGCATTGCTCAGGTACTGGGAATGCTGCAGTAAACAAACAGGCACAGACTCTGTTCTCAGAGAGCTTACAGTCTGGTGGGAAGAGTAAAAATAAGCAACTAACAAAGGAATATATAATACGCTGTCAGTAGTGATAACTGTTATGAAGAAAAACTAAGTCAGGTAAGAAAGGTTCTCTTTTAGGTGTGTGTGTGTGTGCATTTCTGCAAGAGTGTTTGTTTTCTTAGAATCAGCTGGCACAGTTGGCCTAAGCACGGTGCTAAGGAGCAGAATCCTCAAAGGCGACACCACCTTCTAAGGATGAACCTCATGTGGAAGTGGCATTCAAAGCTTCCATGACCCCTTCTATTCCCATGTCATTTCCTGTCCTACGCTCCAGTATTTCTCCAAGCAGGCCAGATCTTTTCAAGCTCACAGACCTTTGCAAATATGATTTTTCAATTGTGGGAACTCATGCTCCATTTACTAAAAGCCCACTTATCTTTTGTGGCCCAGCTAAAATGCCACCTCCCGTGTTCATGCTTGTCTGGTCCTCCCAGGTGGACTCTGTTAAGTCATCAAGCATTAAATAAGGAACATTAGAGCTGCTGTCTTAGCAGCTCTCTCCTGTCCCTCTACTTTATAGGGGAGCAAATGCAGGCCGGATGGCTAAGTGCTCTGCCCAAGTTCACAGCCCTGCGCACCCACGGCACCAATCCTGACTATATCACAGTTGGTGCTTTATTTTCCTGGTGTCATGTTAGCTGTGCACATATCTGTCCTCTCACCCTGCCCCCTCACAGTTCCCTTTTCCTGGTTCTTCAAGCCTCGCTCACAGTCAGCACTCAACATACGTTTGCCACAGGAATGTGTGGCTTAGTCTAGCTTACCTTCACGGGAGAGAAAGAGCGCAAGGTACATGGCATGTCCAGATGATTTGGCATGCAAAAAATGAAACACATTCGGGTTAAAAAAATTTGCTTTCTATGCATCCATGTGTGTGCAGTTTTATCAATCAAACTAGGACACTTTTATTTTGGACACATGCTGACATTAATCCTCAGACAACAGGCATACGCCAGCACCATTTCAGGCAAGTAGCCAGCCCCCTTGAGTCTAGCATACTAGCTGAGCAGTCATATGCTTGGCTTCAAATCCTGGTTCTTCAAATGGCTAGTGAAGGACCCTGTCCTTGTAAGATAGGATTGACATAAACTGGTACTTATTGAGTGCTTCTTGTATGACAGGTACTGTTCTTAGCACTAACTCTTCTGAACAGTTTATGTCTGTTCATAATTAATTTGATTAACATTCCCAGCAACCTGACAGGGATTAATGTCATAAGGTGCTGTTATAATAATGTACACCTCGCTAATGAGGATACTGAGGCTCAGTGGGCCTAAATAACTTGTCCAACCTCACGTGGTTAGTAAATGGCAGACTTGGGAGTTGAACCCCAGTCTATACTTGAGATGGGACATCACTTGTAAAAATTATTAATCTTTTTAGTAAACCTAGTTAAGTTTTCTTTTCTTAGGGAAAAAGGCCCTCTCCCTCAAATCCTGATATTTGCTCTAAACTGGTGACTTAGATCCTCTGGCTATTGAAAAGGGTCATCAGTCTATTGTTAGCAGAAATGGTATTAAGCCAGATAGGGCCCTTAGAGTCTGAGAGGGGAGGGGAATTTAGGCCAAAGGTCTTTTTTTTTTTTTTTTTTACTCTTTAAGAAATATATTAACCAAGCCTGTTTCCCTTTACTCACTTAATAAACAAATTAATAATAGAAATTAATAGATATATGATTAAATAATAAGTTTGTATCTTCTTTTCCTTGTCTAGGGACTGAGATAGCACTTTAGTAGGAAACCCAAGACCCTACCCTGACTAAGGCAGAAAGGGAAAGAGCTTCAGAAACCCCTGTAGGCAGGGACTACACCCATTCTCAGCAGGAAGCAGATACAGAAGAAAAGAACTCCTGTCCCTCGACATCCGTACTAATAATAAGAGGGTTCATGGCTCTTGGAAAAGAGTTAGGCAGGAAAGTTATGGGATTTTGGGTCTGCCTGCAAAGACACTGAGGTCATCCTATCCTAGAAGGGTCTGCCCTAATCCGCCCACAATTAAGCAAGCCAGAAAGCATTTTGAAACTCACACAAAGAAACAAGTAGGCAAAGAATTAGGCACCAGTTTAAGCCAGTCACCCGCACCTACGCAATGAAGACCCCAACAACCTTCAACTCACCTGAGCCTCATTATACCATCATTAATATAATGCATGTGCCTGGAAGTTCATTAACATCATTATAACGGACTGAATTCTGGGAACACCGAGTCCTGTCAATCTTAGTTGTCAATCAAGGAAGCCCACCCCTCTAAGAAAAGTAACCACCCACAGCAAATAGGGATAAAAATCCCAAAGGCTTTGTTACCAGGCTTTTTGAGCCAGCCTTCTCTTGCTCAGGCCCGCTAACATTTCTGGAAGTGTACTTTTCCTTCTAATAAAACTTTTCTTTTCTACTGTATTTCAGTGTTTTGCTGAATTCTTTGTTCGAAATATCAAGAACCTGGACAAAGCACTCTCTGGTAACACTTCCACCTTAGAGGAGAGTTGAGAATGTAAAAAGGGATAATGGAAGAAATACAGTGCCTGGAATGCAGTTTGCAGCCAATAGATGTTAGTTGTTATTAAGTTAAATTTTGTTATGTCTGTTTGTGAAGCCTTTTGTGTTTGCCAGCCATGCACTGGTTCACAACCAGTCAATTCACAGCAGGACTGTGCCCAGACACCTGGCTGAGATGTGCTAAGTGCAGGGCAGAAGGATCTGAGTCTATTCATTGATGCACATTCCCATCCAGTTACCAATGGCTAATTTCCAAGCAGGAAAAAAATAACTCCTCTGTGCCTGTATTTTGTGCATACACTGCCCTCTGTCATCAGATCCAAGTACTGCACTTTCCATCTGCGTGGCCCTGGAGACTTGCCTACTGCAGAGAGGGTGTGTGTGAAATGATCTTGGACAGGCTCTGTGCCCACTATGGAGCTGCCAGCTGGAGGAGATGCTGTTTCATTCCCTGGCATGTCCAGGCTGGTCTCAGCCTCAGTAATGCCCAGGCCCTGGCTCCTGTCTCCTCTCCCTCTCCTCTCTGACTTCTCCTGTCACAGGAGGTGGGTTGGGGAGGGGGGCTGCTGCTGCCCAGACCTCTTCACCTCTAATCAGACTGCTCCTCCTCAGCGGCTGCCTGAGAATCTTGGTGTTGCTCTGGAGGTTCTGAGCGTGAGAGTCCCCGTTACTCAGCAATGAGCTCCCCAGCTCCACTCACACTGTGTGTAAACCCCTGCCATGGCTATATGGGGTTGGGTGGGGGCGCTCTGATCTGAGTTTCTCTCTCTCTCTCTCTCTCTCTCTCTCTCTCTCTCTCTCTCTCTCATGCAGGCATGGAGGAACCAGCAAAGCACAGCCAAGAGGAAGGAAAGGATCAGAGCTGAACACAGACAATCTAGGAAGGCTTCCTGGAGGAGGTAAAAGGGACATGAATTGTTGGAGAGAGGGATCATCTTAAAGGCTTTTTAGATCACATTTGGCAGCTGCTCTGAGGGTTGAGCTGCCCTTTGCCAGCGGCCTCCAACCTCTCTTCCAGGGCCTTCACCACCTCTGCCACCTTCTGGATGACAACTGCTTGTAGGATAATCAGTTTGCTTATGGTACCATCCCTTGACCCTTACGTTCACATTTGGCAAATGCTGCCAGGACCCCCAGAGATGCTGAGGGTCTCTGTCTCCTGCAACCACTTTCTATCACCCATTCCATCTCCCCTCTCACCTCCCCACTCTGTCCACGCAACATCTCCTAGTAGATGCCAGGTCCCAATTAGAGGCTTATTGCCTGAATCCCTCCTTCCTGATTCTAATTGGCCTTGGGTTCTCAGATCCTTCTTGCTGGAACCCCAGATATAGCACCAACTTCCAGATTAAAGCAGCTCCCAACTCATGACCTGAACCAGAGCATCATGGATCACAGGGCTGGAGGGGGCCTTAATGGAGGAAGTCACCCAGTGTATAAGGACACACACTTAGCACCTGGCCAGTCTAGAGTGAATCCCATTGTTGTTTTGTTTCTTTTGCCACTTATACCCATGACGTGGGCAACTCGGTTTCCCTGCTCCTATGTTTCCTCATTTGTGAAGTGGGAAAAATAAGAATATTTTTGTCATAGGATTGGTGTGAGGATGAAATGAGTTAAAATGTATCAAGTAAGCTTCCAACAAATGATCACCGTGTCTACACCCTGAGGCTCTATTGCCAGGCTAGTTTCCTGCTGGATTCTAGTCCAGGGCAGCAGTTCTTCCCTCATCGCATTCTCCTCGGCCCGCGCAGCCCCACATCTATTTCCAGAAAGGTTCTCGCCCATGTCTGCTGGTCCCTCTCAGTCCTCTCCTTCGGCTCTCTGCTCTGCAGTGCAGTGCCCACCCTTGCAGCATGCTGCCCAGCTGTTCCTTTCCCCTGACTGGGAGGTAGTATGCCCCGGCCCCCTGTGTTCACTGGCTCACCCCTACAGATCCCTTGCATCCTAGTGTGTGTCACTCCCCCTACTCTCTGAGCTGTAGACTCATTTCACAACTAGCCGCCTGAACCCACAGCTTCCTTGTCACATCTTATAGCCTAGCCATAAAACCCTGCTTGTCTCAGTGGAGCCCAGGATGCTGGGAAGATGGGGACTTGGTCTGCAAGTCTCCTTCTCTACAAGGGAAGGCGGACAGACCTTTTCAGAGGGCTGGGCAGTGGTCTCAGTTACAGACGGAGGAGTTCACGCTCTGACCCCGTCCTCAGTTGTCATCATTGAGCGTCGCCTGAGACCCCCCTGCCTGAGCCTCTAGGTCCCTGGCAGACTCGCATTCTGGAGGGTAGTGCGTAGGGCCCTTCAGCACAGCAGTGAGGATGCTCCTTGCAGCCAGCAAGTAACTCATTCCTTCCACCTAGGCTGGAGCGGAACTGCCAAAGGCTCAGGTCAAGACCCAGCCTCCAGCTTCTGGGCTCATCCTTCACTCTCCCTGCGTTTTTAGCCCCTTGCCTCAGGACCAACTCACCTCTCCCCACTGGTCCAGTCTTTTCTAGTTCCCTTTTCTAAAATACTCACTTATTTTTTATAGGTCATTCTTGACATGCTACTTTTACATTTTTCCTCCCAGTTCCCACCTTTGCCTGTGGTCATCAGTGCCCTTTCATGCTTCTGCCCTGTCTTCTCCTGTCCCCCACCTCTCCTGTCCCTAGGGACCAGCAGGTTCAGTTATAATGTGGGCAAAGGGAAGGGTTATGGCCATTTCCCCCACACCTGAGGCAGGTGCTCCCCAAGGCCCAACAGACTTCTCCAGTGGCTTCCCCTAGGGGACAGGGTGGGGTGGGGTTGGTCTTCTTCGTCCTGTTTGGACAGCGCTGCTATGTGCTCTGATGGGAGATAGAGAGCATGTCATTAGTGATGACTGGCTTAATTATCACCCGCAGTGGAGCCCGGCTTGTTTGCTTTGGAAATGGGCAAAGGAAGAGGCGGATCAAGCTTCAAACTCCATAGTCCAGATCAAAAGATTAAGGCACTTCCTCCAGCCTCTCTATTTTCTTTTGAACAGAGAAATGCAACAAAGGGAGGTTAGAAAATACCTTACAAACTTCCTCCAGAACTGGCTGGGGGTGGGGAGAGGGGTCTGTGGTAAGGAGGTGGGTGAAATAATACAGGAATGAGAGCCTGGCAGTGTTTTGCCAGGAGCAAATGGAAGAAAACGTGTCCTTCCCAGAGCAAGACAGAGCTTGTCTGACATACCTCTGTGCATCGAGCTTAGAGGAAGTCTCCCTGTGACGATGAGGCAGGTGGTGGGGGTGGGCGGTGGGGGAATTGTAAAGAGCTAAGAGAGTTTCTCTTTTTAAAAAAGAGAAGAGAAATAGAACTAAAGAGCACAACACTAAAGGGCCAGGGTGCTGATGGTCACAGTGCATGAAAAGCCAGGGAGGAGGAGGAGAGAGACATAAGAATGGAGAAGCTTAGTGAGACACAGGCCAGGGTGCGCTCTAGGCAAAAGGACACTCAGGCTGGGAAAAATGAAAACAAGTCTGCAGGTCTCCAAGCCAGAGGGAAGCAGGGCAGGGCAGTTCCCAGTGGACAGAGCTCAGAGAGGACAGTGGTGGGAAATGGGAGACCATCAGTTTCCCACAGAGCTCAGAGAGGAAAATTCAGGGGACTAGAAGACAGAACTCAGCCAGCCCTGGAAGAGGAGGTGAGCTCGGGAGAGAAACCAGGGGATTCTGATGACCCTCCCTGTGGGAGAAAGAGAATTCTGGCCAGAGGCTCCAGCTCACCAGTATAACATGAGCCTATCCTTGAGATGCAGGCAGGCCACCCAGGGCTGCCCCAAGCGCTGTCCAGGTTGTGCCCAGCACTGGGAGGGCTGGGTGAAGAGCGAGTGGGGGCTGAAACTCAGCTATGCACTTAGGCGAAGGGCTGCATCTGCCCAGAGGAAGGGGCATCTTTTCTAATCAGCACGAAGGCACCCTAAGGGCCCTGCAGCCACTCTGTTAAACTGCTGTGACATTTCTCCCTTGAGAGGGAAAGTATTGGACATTCCCCTCCCGAGCTGGGCTCCTGTGGACGAAGGAAGGAGATGTAATGCTGCAGAGAGGACAGCAGAAGGCCCTAGGCTCAGAGAAAGGTGTTCGTGGAGAGATGCCAAGGAGGGCCGGTACAAAGTTTTAAGACTAGCGGGGTTGAGGGAACCATTGCCAAGTGTCAGGTCATTATACATCCTTTGCTAAGTTTTAATGAATAGAAGCTCACTGCCCAATGTCTTCTACACTAAAGCGGCATGAAGAAATGGGAATTTGGACCGTGTTGACTACTCGTCTGGGATTTTACTCAGCACAGTGCCTGTAACAGCAGGCATGTGATAAGTGAGAGTGGAATTTAATTTAAATCGATGGGATCAACTCCCTGTTTTCTTAATGATCTGGAGAATTCATGTTAACTCATGTGTGTAGGGGTGGGGCAGGGGCAAGAGGGACTAGTAAGGATGGAGAGAGTATTGCTTGCGTATTTAAGTTTTACAGACTTGGAGAGATGTAACTTCAATGACCCCTCCAAACTACTGGAGAATCTGATACTCTGTACTCTGGTGGGTGATGTTTGGGTCATCGACCACCCAGATTTTCCAGAACTGTCCAGGTAGTAGCCCTGGAAGCTCTCTGTCTTGGAAAACCCGTCAGCCCTGGGAAACTGGGATAGTTCGTCCTACACAAAATTGTCTTTAGCTACTCCCAATCATCTTGTCTAGGGAACTTTCCTCATCTTCTGTGCCCAGAGTTGCCCCTTCTCTTTGCTACTAACACATGACTTTCTGCCTCACTCTCCATGTCCTCTCCCACCTTGCCCCCAGCACCATGTCTAGAATCCCAAACTGCAGACTGGGCCCTACCCTACCCCTCAGGTGCATATCCCACTTGCCGTGGGACTGGATTTGCCAGGACCCAGAGAATTTCACGTCAGGAAGGTGAAGGGTATTAAGAGGGGTGTGGAGGGAATGAGAGAAAACCAGATGAACTATTGTTTCAGCTTGCTAACTTTGGATGAGGATGGAAAAACGGCTCCTTTCGAACTGGTTCGGACAAGCAGAGAACATTAGTTTTCTTTACCGAGCTCATTTCAAATAATTAGAGAGCTCATTTTCAAGTCTTCAAGGTCTAAGGTGCTGTAGTTTGTCCTGAAGTCTTGTCACCCCAAAGTTAGCTCAAGAATCCTTCAAGTTCCTTCCTCTCTCCATTAATGACCTTGATCTATAGAATGTTGGTTCCTAGGACTGCTCAGGAGGAGTAGTCAAAAGGCCAATGGAATAGAGCAAAATGACCTTAAGGATCCATTCTCCATCCAAGCAGACGTGACTTTGGATATGTTCATTTGGGATTATTTGTGGCACTGCTTTCTGTTTTTCTCCAGTGTGATGTGTTCTGTGAAGCTAGACTTTTACCCTCCAGGAACCTCCTTAACCAAGATGGAGGGAGATGTAGCGCAAATGGACTCAGGTCCTTCGGGGCTCTCTGGGGTTCTGTCTCTCGCAGTTCTTCTTGAGTAACACGGAGCCTGTTCTTTAATTTAAAACACTGAGGGGCGATGTTTCTGCCCCTCAGGACCCTCACACGATTCCACACTGTCTGCAGGGAGAAGGGAATTGCTTTGGCCACCACCTTTCTCACATTACTTTCTGCTCTCCACGTCAAACCTTCCCTACAATCAGCTTGGGCCACACTGCCTTTCGGATGCACTGTGCACCTATCCAGTCTGGCTCACCTTCCAGTTCTCAACCCTCACCTCAGAGAGCCCGATGTATTTCATTCTGATTTTTAAAAAATTAAAATTTCAATAACGGCTCACCTGAGTCACTCATTTAAGCACATTATTGAATACTGTCATGTGGAGTTAAGCTACAGCAAAAACAAGAGCGAGACAACTTTAATGGGCTTATATTTTGTCTCATCTAGTTCAATCTCAATTTCTTAGAAAGGAAAGTATCTTCGGTGTCTCCCTCTCTCAGCGTCTAGCACTGAGGAGTACACACAGGAGGCACTCAGTTTGTACTTATTGAATAAAAAATCTGTTCAGGCCTTGGGATACGCATTAGTCCTGTGAACGCAAAGACTTCACTTGAATCCCCACTGCCTGGGAGCACCTACTCTCATGCTTTAGGGCCAGGCCCTGCCAGGAAGGTCAGGAGATAGTGTCCCTGGAGAATAAACCCCCACCACTGCCTCAGCGGCTGAGAGGAGTTCACTGTGAAGGAGAAAACCATCTGAGGCAGTGTTCCAGGCCAACACTCATCCTGCTCACCACCTTCCCCTTTCCCTCCTCTAGCAGCCAGAGCAGTTGTCTACTACTCTATAGCTGATCCAAATAGATCAAGGCTTCCCAATTTAGTTATAGACGTGGTCAGAGTCCTGCATTAAAGCAGCTACCAGGTGCCTGTCTTTGAAATAACTTTTTAGTATTTCGCCCTCCACCCCCTGCCCCAGGAATACCTGAGCTAAAAAGACTGTTTTCTCTCTGTTTCAAGAGTGAGTGGCTCCTGAAGTAATAGAAAACCAGCAGAACAGCCCACCCTGAACCCAGGAGTGAGCCTCAGGGTCTCCTGTACCTTGGTCATTGGATATGGAATGTTTCCCCAGGGAGTGTGGGGGCAGACCTTCTCCCCAGGGAGAGAAGGGCTAATGTTCCAGCTCCTGAGGCTGCTCCATGGCCTGATGTTGTAGGATGAAACAGATCACCTTGCCCAGGAGGAAAAACTCAGCTGCAGGAACTGCCAGCTGCCTGAAAGAGGTCTCATTTGAAAAGGCCTGCCCCATACAGAAAGCCCCAGGCAATAACCCTGCTGGGGGGCCATGCAGTCATTTCCACTATCCTCCTGTGGTCTGTTTCATTGCTGGACAGCTGTGGTCCTTAGAGTGACCCAGAGAGCAGCTCCTGATACTCCTCTGGCACGAACGCCCCAGCGTCTCAATAAGACCAGGAACCAATGAGCCCTCTTGGATAAAGCTAGGCATGTCTCTTGCTCCTTGCTGATAGATAAGCTAGACGGGGGCAGCCCTGGAAAAATAAAGCTAGGAGATCTCTGAAGGGGATAACACTCCAGGTCCCTAATTAGGAGCACAGATAAATGCCTGATTAGACCCTCCAAGCTGCAAAGGCAGCATATTCTACTCAATATCAGAGGCACTTTGTTGCTGCAAAGGGCTTGGAGATCTCTGTTCCACAAATTGCCTACGGCCCCTGGGCCTGCGGCAGGAGAGGAGAGAGTGGAGAGACGCCCTTTTCCGGTGTCCAGAACTTGACAGGATAAAAGGAGCCAGTGCTCTGGGTGCCCCATCCTTGTTCTTATCTGTTGGCGGTTGCTTTCCTCCAGCTCTGGCAATTCCCTCTTTCCCACTATGAGCCTGCAACTGAACATCAAGTCTGGTGGTAACAAAGGGGGCTTCAGTGGGCATTCAGCAGTGGCGCTGAGGAAAGCTGTGGGCAGTGTGGCTTCTCACCGTGTGGGTGGCAAAGGAGCTGGGGCTAGCTTCAGCAGTCAGAGCCTCTACAGTCTCAGAGGGGGTCGGTGTATTTCCCTCAACATGGCTGGTGGTAGTGTTCGGACTGGAGGTTACAGCTTTCGGCCTGCCACTGGGTACGCAGGGGGCCGGGCCACTGGCTTTGCTGGCAGCATGTTTGGCAGTGTGGCCCTGGGGCCTGTGTGCCCATCCATGTGCCCACCTGGGGGCATCCACCAGGTCACCTCAACAAGAGCCTCCTGGCCCCCTCAACGTGGAGCTGAACCCTGAGATCCAGAAAGTACGTGCCCAGGAGCGGGAACAGATCAAGGCTCTGAACAACAAGTTTGCCTCTTTCATCGACAAGGTGGGTCTCATAAGAGGAGGATAAGACAGTCCAGTGAGATATGAGTGATTCTTGGGAGTGGACAAAGTATTGTAGATGGAAAAGTTGCAGCTAGACTTCAGGAAACGCTCTCTAAATCATAACGAAGAGGAGAACAGAATTGTTAGCCAGGTTCCACAAAGGAATAAATGAACGTGTTGCTTTCTTTGGAGATTTTACAGACAAGGGTGGGAAATTGTGCAAAGGGTAGCCATTTAGAAACCTTGTGAAAGAAGCGATGGTTTCTAAGGATAGCTGGACAAACTTCCAGCTTTTTAAAGAAACGAAGGGCTAATAGAATTAGCACAATTCAGAGGGGAAAAATCATGGTACAGAAGAAACTTAGCTGTGATAGAAGGAAGAATATCTCCTGGGAACTGGCTCAGGCAACAGAAGAAAGCTGGGGAGTCTCCTTCTTCAGCGAGTTTTCAGTGGCTGGTTTTGTCTAGAAGGCTACAGTCTGAGCCCTTGTAAGGGGCCTAGTTTGCATGGAATTCCATGACTGGGGAGTCAAGACTTGGGCCAAATGGCTTTAGGAAAATCTATATAACCTGGGGAGTCAATGGCTTATATCCATGGCACATGATAGTATCCATTGTGGTTCCAGGTGCGGTTCCTGGAGCAGCAGAACCAGGTGCTGGAGACCAAGTGGGAGCTGCTGCAGCAGCTGGACCTGAACAGCTGCAAGAAGAACCTGGAGCCCATCTTTGAGGGTTACATTAGCACCCTGCGGAAAAAACTGGAGACACTGTCCGGGGACAGGGTGAGGCTGGACTCGGAGCTGAGGACATGCGGGACCTGGTAGAGGACTACAAGAAGAGGTGAGCAGGGACCACCAAAGGTCATGGGTCATGCTCCCAGAGGCTCCTGGGCTCACCCCATTTTTGTGCCACTTTAGGAAGGGAGAGAGCAAGCACCAGGGTCAGGGGCTCACACCCCTTCTCTGGCTATGGGGAAAGATTGACCCTGTTTAATGAGAGCTTCTTACCTGGTGGATGGAAAAGAGTTCCAATGCTCATTGATCCACTGCCTGGTCCAGTGGCTGGTTTGGGGAGCATAATAGGTACCTGGGCATTTTCCTAGAACCCAGTGAATGAAATGTAAGTGAGGTAACTTAGAGACATAGTACTGTCCCCAGCAACCTCTGCAGTGCTCCCTTTTAGGAACTTTATATTCTGAGCATTTGCTCAGCCAGTGGGAAGAGGAGGTTACTTAGCTGAGGGGACTGAGGCCTCTGATATCTCCTCTCCTTGCCCACAGGTATGAAGTGGAGATTAATCGACGCACAGCAGCTGAGAATGAGTTTGTGGTGCTCAAAAAGGTAAGGGAGAGAAGAGCCTATGGATTTCAGCTTTCTTGCACCCTCATCCCTAAACAGCTTTGTGCAGGACTTCAGCCCAGGTCTCCTTGGGAGGAGCTGGTGCCTGAATGAGGATGGAGTCAGTTCTGGCCTCCAGCATATTGGAGAGGCAGGACATACACCCAGGAAATGGACAGAGACAGAAAGAGATTTCTAGTTTGGGAATTGGGAAATTCTGGTCCAGCTTAGCCTTACTGTGTGCCTTG
This sequence comes from Eonycteris spelaea, assembly GCA_003508835.1. Taxonomy (NCBI): domain Eukaryota; kingdom Metazoa; phylum Chordata; class Mammalia; order Chiroptera; family Pteropodidae; genus Eonycteris; species Eonycteris spelaea. The sequence continues at coordinate 2,217,561 of PUFA01000028.1, forward strand.
AAGAAACTCACTCTACCTTTCTGGGCTTTGTTTTCTTCAGGTGTAACAGAGGAAGAGCGGGCCTCATTCCCTCTTCCATATTCCCAAAGATTCATTGGGTTTGAGAGAAAAGCAATTTTCAATGATTTTGCTCATCAATATGCTTCCCTTTGTGGGCAAAACATAAGAAATCAGATGGCTTTGGGGCAGGGACAAGGCAGCTGATGGGATGAGGGTTGTATCGATCGATGACTCTGGGTTCCCCTTGGCAGGATGCGGATGCGGCCTACACAGTCAAGGTGGAGCTGCAGGCCAAAGTGGACTCCCTGGAGAAAGACATCAAGTTCCTGAAGTGTCTGTACGATGCGGTGAGGACACTCCTGCCCCACTCCATCCTGCTTCTTTCTAGCTGAGGGCTTTGCCAAGGAGATTCCAATAGGAGGAATTTAGGATAAACAGAAGGAAGGCTGTTTTGATGGAAAGGTGCAAAACCTTGCACTGGGAGACCATGGAAGCGTAGGATCTTAGTCCCAAGAGGCCCTATACATAGGAGACAATCCAATTTGAGCCAAGATAGTGACCTTGCCCATCAGCAGGAAAGAATGACCCCATGAAGTCCTACTAAAGCACAGATTCTTGATTCCATGAGTGGAAGGAAATGCCTTCCACTGCCTGCTGCCCATGTTGGGTACCTCCTGCTGCTTTGAGCCTTCTCCTTTGGCTCTAACAGACAGATCTCTAGCAGGCACTTCTTCCCTCCACTTTGAGTCATTCTGCCAGGGGCTACAGGCCTGGATGACTGGTGGGCAGAGGAGGAAGGCCAAGGGACCCTGACTCTGTTCTCACCTCATAACTCAGGAGATGGCTCAGATCCAGACCCATGCCAGTGAGACCTCTGTCATTCTGTCCATGGACAACAATCGGGACCTGGATCTGGACAGCATCATTGCCGAGGTCCGCGCTCAGTATGAAAAGATAGCCCTGAAGAGCAAGGCCGAGGCCGAGGCCCTGTACCAGAGCAAGGTGGGCATTGGGAGGTGGGTGGGGGTATATCCCTTCTCCACCATCCCCTCTTTTCCCAGGAAAATACTCCTCCACCAGCGAATGTGAGAGATACCTTTGTAGAGGTGCCAAATAAAAGTGATTATAACCAATGAATTAAAGCTATTCTACCCCAAAAGAATTCTTGGCAGACACCATTATGAAAGATAAATCACAAAACTGGTATGGATAGGCATATCCAACAGAGAAAAACAGGCAATCCTCTGGTGAAGGAAAAAAGTGAGGTCTCCCTGTTGTAAAACAAATGCACTTCCAGGGGTTGGGACGTGTTGCCATGTGGCAGAAGTAGAGTAATAGACATGGAGGGGAACGGCTATGGGTGGGCCAGGGCCAGGGTCTGTGGTAAAGGAGACGAAGCCAGGAGCTCTTTTCTGATCAGTGCGGGAGGACTTCCATGAGGAGGAAGTAGAATTCTAGGAGTGTTGTGGGTAAGGGGAGCTATGCTTCAGGGCTGTCACTGAGAAGACCCTTTACCCGGGGGCCACCAGGACTCCCCTCCTGCCTGCTTTAGCACTTCTTTTTTGCATTGATCAAGGCCCACCAACAGCAAGGATCACAGGCTCCTTGCCCCTGTCCATAGCTGTGTCAGCCCTTCTTCTCCGAAGGACTGGCCAAGGGGAGAGGGGAAGATTTGAGTTACAAGCTACAAGCCCAAATCCCACCACCTCAAGAGTACATGCTGCCCTTGGCTTTCCTGGCCCTCTGTCTGTCCCTGTGAAAGGGCTGCAGGAGAACATAAGTTTCATGGGGGGCAGGAACCACGCCTCCCCTTTTTATGGATGTATCCCCAGTACCTGAGCAGAACCTGACCTTTAAAAGATGCCTCTATAAAGAGACGACAAATGAGCGGAGAGGGTCGGAGCTCTTCTTGTATTTAGAAAATACCTAATAAATGTGAATTGCTTCTTTCCTTTATTCAGCCCAGGAAAGACTGCAAGCAGGGTGATGAGAAAGAAGGATAGACCCAGCAAATAGGTTCTGCTATTAGAGAAGTGGGTGGGCTTTTTGTCAGAATCACCACCAAACATCTGAAAAGATGCCCAGGTCCTAGCTCCATCCCCCCTGCTCTGGAGCTACCCTCCTGGCTCGTTCCCGCTATGGAAGTTATTGCTTAGGACCTTTCCCCTACCTTGGATGAGGAGCTAGCTGGACAGTTCTGGCTCATCACCAACTTCCTCTCTGTGGGAAACCAGATCCAGGAGCTGCAACTGGCAGCGAGCCGGCATGGTGACGACCTCAGACAGACCAAGAACGAGATGTCAGAGCTGAACCGTCTCATCCAGAGGATCCGATGTGAGACTGGGAACGTGAGGAAGCAAGTGAGCAAGAACACTTCAGAAAACACCGTGTGTGTGTGTGTGTGTGTGTGTGTGTGTGTGTGTGTGTGTGTGTGTGAATTTTGCCCTCTGTGATGAAGAAACTGGGACCCTTTAGTATAAAGTAAATCCCCCCCCCCGCCCCGTGCCTGGGCTGGGGAGCCCTGGGCCATCCATAGTCCCTCTTTCGCACCCTTTCCCCGGGGTACCTCCGAGGTCAGAGCAGGGATCCTGTCAGAATTGGGAGGGACCTCGAGCTTATTTCAGCTGACTCCACAGTTTAAATAAGGAAATTGGGCTGGAGAGGGGAAGTGACTGTCCCAGAGTCTCCAGCTGTTTTTTTGTTTTTGTTTTTGTTTTTGTTTTTTAACAGAATCAGCATTAAAATTCAGGTTTTCTCTTTCTTTTTTCCCTCTTTATCAGACTTCTTCTGTGTGCAACAAGCCTGCCTCATGTCCCCTTCGGGTGTACCCTTCTGAGGACAGGCCCCATGCGCCCTCTTCCCACTAGACACTCAACACATGTGGGATGTGTGGGGTTTGCATCCAGACCTCTCTGTGGCCATGTTAAGTCCCTGCCCTCAGGGTGGGAGGTGGTCCTGGCGACTGAGTGAGGATGACAGCAGATGAAGATGAAGCCCTCCTGGGTCCCTTGCCCTCTGCCGTGGTACCATTTCCGTTTCACCAGGGGGACCCTGTCTTACCTGGAAGCAGCAAAACCTTAAACACCATATCAGCGGGGAAATGATTTTAAGGGGATGGGGAATAACCTCCTGTGTCCTTTCCAAGAACCAAGTCAACTCTGCTAGTGACAGAATCGCCATACTGAAAGTTGGGTCTGCTCTCCTCCCTGTGCCCCACAACTGTCCCTGCCAGTCAATGTGGGGAACACAGGGACAGCCTGATGACTATGCATAAGGCTGATTCACAGATTCCATGAGGACCTTTCCTCCCCGGTAGTACTTGTGATTACAGGGCTGCAAGATGTTCATCAGAGCCCAGTTTCCGAGGTCACGGGTCTAATTGCAGGCTCTTAACTCCCTGTCCTAAGGGAAGGCTCCTTTACCCATTCAGGCCAGACTTGGGGAGCATCTAAACAGACACTTCCTGCAGAGTGCTGAAACACTCTTGGCGCTGTGTGGGAAGGGTTCCTGCTGGGACACTTCCTGCAGGCAGGAATCCGATCACAGTGACACATGGCATGCTATTTGATCCTTAGAGACGTCCTGGCTGGAGTCTCAGTAGGGTTCTTCTGGATCTGGCTTACTTAGAAACTGCAGCCGTTGGTGACCTCCAACCCCAGGCACTAGACAACTTTGCAAACATCGAAGTCTCTGCTTCCATTCCTGAAATGCAGCTGCTCCAACAGCTTTTCATGACAACTCCTATACCCGTCTGCAATAGAAAAAGAGCCAGGGTCTGGTGTTGGCTCTGCAGCTCTTACTTGCTGTCACCTTGGGCATCCTCTGGAAAGTGAAAGGGTTGTGCTACCCAACCTTTAAGATCTAAAATTTATTTTGTCTTCTGATGATCTCCCCGTTTTTCCCTTTCAGTGTGCCAACCTAGAGACAGCCATTTCCGATGCTGAGCATCGGGGAGACAATACCCTGAAAGACGCCCAGGCCAAGCTGGATGAGCTGGAGGCTGCCCTGCACCAGGGCAAGGAGGAACTGGCCCGGATGCTGCGTGAGTACCAGGAGCTCATGAGCCTGAAGCTGGCCCTGGACATGGAGATTGCCACCTACCGCAAGCTGCTGGAGGGCGAGGAGTGCTGGTAAGGGGACTGGGGATGGAGGAATGTCGTGGTGCTGAGGAAGAAAGGGCTGTGGGTGGCTCCCTGCTGGGATGAGGAGGCATTGGGGAGCTTTCTGCAAGGAAAGATCAGACGTGAGTCATGAGCACAGGTGGCTGGGTGGTTCTTTGTGAAAGAGCCAGTGGGGTCAGACAGACCTCTTAATTACTGGCTTTGCCACATACTAGCTGTAGGTTCAGTTAAATCATTTAATATTTCTGTGTCTCTATGTTCTTATCTGTAAAATGGAGGTTATAAGCTCCATTATCATCTCACGGTTGTTATAAAAGTGAATTAAAACAATATTCATATAGAAGTAGGAGCCCATCAAGGCTTAGCTGAATCTAAACACTACCCTGAGGTTTTTCTCCTTTAACTTTCTGTCCTTCAGGATGTCTGGTGAAAATCCATCCTCTGTGAGCATCTGTGAGTATCTCTGAGAGATGTGTTGGGTAGGGATTCTGGCTGGATGGGAAAGCAGGGGACCTCAGGATAAAGCAATGTTCCTCCACTAAATGTCTCCTGCCACCCAGAACCATTGTTACTCTCTTGTGAAGGTTCTCCGCTTCACAGGAAACCTATTCCCCATTTTGTCCCATGGAAACAGTGACTAAAGTATGCCCACCCCATGCCCTTCCTGGCTCTCCCTGGGGCACTGTTATCAAGAGCAAGGTTGAGAATACAGCCTTGGGAGCCAAATGATCTTAGAATCACCAAGAGGGCAGGAGCGTGTCTGTTCTGTGTTGTCCTCATCTCGCACAAAGCTGGGTACACAATTAGGTCCCCATTCATCTTTGTGTGTTTCTTGATGCTGAGGGCTGCTGTGGGATTAAGAGAGCTGTCTCACTTGCTGACTTACCCTGCTGTCCCTCTCCCTCCTCAGCTGTCATCAGCAGCAGCAGTGCAAGCAACTACCACCCTGGATCCTCTGCGAGTGCTGCCCTTGGGGCCAGTGGTATTGCAGGGAGCTCTGGCAGCACCCGAAGTGAGCAGACCAGGACCAAAGGGGTACAAGTAGGAGACCCCAAGGACTCTCAAGGCAAGAGTACCTTCAGTCAGTGCACCAGCCAGGAAAGCTACCCGATAAGCCACACGACCCCACACACCTCAGCACCTGAGATGAGAGATGCCCTTGTTCTCACCCTGCCTGAAGATGTCTGCCACACCCCAATCTTCGTCTCGGAGTCTTAGTACCCTTGGCCATCTGCACGTGACTTATCTTACTGTCAAGTTCTGATTAGAACTGTCATCTCCTGTTTCTTCAGGTCCCCTGTGGACTTTGTGACTTTTCATTTTCCCTTCAACTGACAGGGGGCTTAGGGGTGCAAGCTACAATTATCTTCTTGGCTCTGGGAAGCTATGATCGTCCAGAAAAAGAGAGGAGAGGAGCGAGGGAGGAGAGGAGGAAAGAGAGGAGAAAGAAAAGGAGGGGAGAGGGAAAGGTTTTTGTAGAATGACTCCAGTATTTAGGAGAAAATGTGTATACTCTTGGACCACCAGCTGTACCCACGTTCACAAACCAAGTGAAAGAGAACTAAGGATCTTCTGTCACCTGTGTCGCCACCACCGCGTTTATACGTAGTAATATTACTACCATATGTCAAGCACCTACTATATGCCAAGCACCTACTATATGCCAGGCTGCCTACAGGCATTGCCTCTGATTCTTACCCATCCTGCAAGGTAGATGCAATCAGCATCCTTGGGAACGACAAAAAGCCCCATCCTCTGAGAGGCTGCATAATTTGCCCCGCGCCATTCCTATCACCCACTAAGTGCCAGGTTAGGAGAAACCCAGAACTGGCTAACCCCAAAGCCTGTGTTCCTTCCATGGTGTGTCACTGCCTCTTTAAGAAAGGTAGTGTCAATTTCATGGTTCTTTGGAGGAGGGCAGCATAATTACATTGCCCTTTGTTAAGGACTGTGGGTATGTGATTTATCTTTGCTCTTCTCTGAGGCTGTGTCCTGGACTAGTTTTCTGTCTCTTGATTCCTGTTGCCATGAGCTGTGTTCAATGAGGAAAACTTGATCTGTCTCTGGTGGTACCTCCCAGCCCAGAAGTCATAGATCTTGATGTAAATTCCTAAGAATGCCAACACCCAGTTCTTCCTTCGCTTCAATCAAGGACTCTGCATTTCTGCTGAATATTCAATAAACTCCCCTTGAGTAATGTCAGATGTACACTCTTGCCAGTTCATCAGTCTTTCCAAATTGCCCACTCCTAATGATAATGTGTCCCACCTCACAAAGGTACAAACCTTTTGGGAGGCTGGAGGCAGACCAAAGCACGCTGTTCTAGGGGGCAATCTCAGGCTGATAGGAGAGATGAACGCACATGTAGAGCCACCACACTCATACAAGTCAGGGAGGGCGGCCCAGTGCAGCAATGTTGGAAAGTGACCAAAATGGAGAAGCTAAGCAAGGAAGGCTTCCTGAAGGAGAGTTTAATCAAATAAACCAGAAGAGATGGGCACATAGATTCCTGGAGAGGGAACTTAAATCACACCATCACAGTAGGTTTAGGTGCAGGTTTCGTGTGTCTGTTTTGGTGGGGAAGCGAGAGGACTCTGATTTTCTGAAGTCGGTAGTGGGCCTGGAGGAGTTTCCAAGTCCCTGGACTTTGCCCAGCAGAATTCAGGCTTTTAGTCAGCTTTCTGATCCATCTTGTGTTATAGGTGTGTAGAGAGTCATTGCCCCTACAGTCTTCAGGTCAACAGGGACAGGGCCTTGTAATGGTGGGGCCTCTGGTCCCAAGCTACCACCTTCCTTGACCTTACTGTGCCTTTCATGTATTAAGGAGGTCTTCCCCTGTGTGTGTCAGGGTGCAATGAGCCTTGGTAAACACAAGAGCCCAGGAGTCTGGTGAACTTTCTGCCCAAATGCCTCCTTTTGATGTGCTGCTGCCGTCACTGTGGGGACTGGGGATAGGCTGAGTCACCAGCACACTTAGGCTAAACTGGTGTTCTTAACCTTGTGTGTCATGAACCCCTTTGAAATTTGATGAAATCTATGGACCTTTCCCCTTGAAAAGTGTGCAGAATTATGTGAGTGCTCTGAAGTTCCCAGACCCCTGAAGCCCATCCACAGCCTCCCTGGGTCATGAACCCCAGGACCGGACACCCCTAAGGCCCTTCCCAGCGCTGATACTCTGTCTTTCCCCAAAAGACCAAATTCCAGGTGGCCCAGTAAGATGGGCTGCAGTGAAGGGATGGATGGGACCACATTCTGAAATAGCCTTTAGAGGAAGCTTTGAGCTGTCCATGGAATCACAGGGCAGGCATGCCCCTGATCACTGGCTGTGAGGCCCAAGTGCTGTGCCCAGCCCTGGGTGGCATGGTGAAGGACCCAGGGGCTAGGTGGATGTGATCCTGGGGGACAGAAAAACATGTTCTGTGCTGGGGTGTAAAGGAGGGCAAAGGGGCAGCCCCGTGGCTATAGCTTATCTGTCTGAGAAATGGATAGATTCTTTGTCAACTGCTGCTTAAGATCCTGAGAGGTGTACAGAGGATACTGTGCTCTGCTTAGAACTCAGTTCGGAGAATCTTGTGAAGCTCAAGAGGGGAAAGTATGGAGGCAGGCCAGTGGTGACCAACTTCAGTCCCATAGGCTTCAGTTCCAGGCAAAGAGACAAGAAGGAACAGGTGCATGCATGAGTTTTGATTGGAGAGCAGCCCAGGGGAGGGAGTCCCGCTCACTGTCTAGGAGGGTAAGTATCTGGTTCACTTGCCCTGCGGAGGCCTCTGCTGAAGGTCTATTTAGGGGCTAAGTCATCTGACTTGGTGATGCTCATGCTCGCATAGTCCCTGTGCATGGATCGTCATTCACGTCTTTCATTACTGGAAAATTTTTACTGCTTCTTTGAGATTTTGCTCATGTACCCACTCCTGGAAGCCTTTCGAACCCCCAGGCTGGGCAGAGTGCCTTTCGTCTAGGATCTTGCAGTGCCCATTTCTTACTTCCACTGTGATAGTTCCACACGTGATTGAGACAATCTCTCTGTGTGGCTTATTCCATCACCATCAGACATGGGGTCCCCAAGGGCCAGGACTGGCCTTATTTTTTGCTGGGCTTAGCAGTTGGTAGACACTTAAGGGAGCTTCACCTAACAGAGACACCCAGAGGATGATGTTCCTAGGACCTTTCCATTCAGCACAAAGATGTTTAAAAGGTTTCTTGGGGGTAAAACCCATACATCTATCTATAGCCATTTTGACAAGGCTGCCAAGACCATTTGATGGAGGAAAGAATAGTTTCTTCAACAAATGGTGCTGGGACACTTGGATATCCACATGGAAAAGAATGTAGTTGGACTCCTGTTCACAGCATATACAAAAATAAACTCAAAACGGATCAACAACCTAAATATAACAGCTAAAACCATAAAACACTTAGAAGAAAATATAGGAGTAAATCTTCATGACTTGGATTTGGCAAAGGATTTTTAGATATGACACCAAAAGTATAAGCAATGAAGAGAAAATAGATATATTGAACTTCATCAAAATAAAAACTTCTGTACATCAAAGGACATTATTAAGAAAGTGAAAAGACAACCTGCAGAATGAGAAAATATTTGCATTTCATTTATCTAATAAGGGTCTAGTATCCAAAATATATAACAACAAAAGACAAACGACCCAATTAAAAAATGAGAAAAGACTTCAATAGACCTTTCTTCAAAGAAAATATACATATGGCCAACGAGCACATGAAAAAGATTGTTCAACATGATTAGTCATCAGGGAAATGCAAATCCAAATCCAAACCACAATGAGGTACCATTTCACACCCCTTAGGATGGTTATAATAAAAAATAATGGAAAATAAATAGTGTTGGTGAGGATATGGAGAAATTGGAACATTTATACATTGCTGGTAGGAATGTAAAATGGTTCAGTCTTTGTAGAAAACCCTTAGGCAGTTCTCCATAAAATTAAATATTGACTATCATATGACAGAGCAATTAAACTCCTAGATAAATATATCCAAAAGAATTTGAAAAATAGGTACAAAAACAACACTTGTACAAGCATGTTCATAGCAGCACTACTCACAATAGCCAAAAGTAGAGGCAGCCTGCTAAGGTCTGAATGTTTCTGTCTCCCTAAAATTCATCTGTAGAAATCTTATCCCCCAAAGATGATGGTGTTAGGAAGCGGGGCTTTTGGGAGGAGCCTATGTTATGAAGGTAGAGTGCTCATGAATGGGATTATTAGTTCTAATAAAAGATACCCACAGAGCTCCCTAGCACTTTCTACCATATGAGGACACAGCGAGAAGCCACTGGCTATGAACAAGGAAGAGGGCCCTCTCTAGAATCCAACCATACTGCTGCCTTGACCTTGGACTTCCCAACCTCTAAAACTGTGAGGAATAAATTTCTGTTGTTTATAAGCTACTAGCCTATGGTATTTGTTATAGCAGACTTAAAGGACTAAGACATATCCCAAATGTCCATCAATGAATAAATGAATAAAAAATTATTGGTATATACTTTACAATGGGTGTTATTCAGTCATAAAACAGAATAAAGTACTGATACATGCTAAAGTATGGTAAACTTTAAAAACATTATGCTAAGTGAAAGAGGTCAGACACAAAAGGCCACATATTATATGATTATATTCACCTAAATTGTCCAGAATGAGTAAATCCAGAGAGATTTAGTGGTTGCAGGGATGAGGGTAAGGAGAATGGGAAGTTCCGGCTAATGGGTACTACATTTCATTTTAAGGTGATGAAAATGTTTGAACTAGCTAGAGATGGTGATTGCACAACACTGTGAAAATACTAAATGCTACCAAATCATTTACTTTAAAATGGCTAATTTTAATTTATGTGAATCTCATCCAAATAAAGAATAAAATTTTGGGCGGAGGATAGCAGAAAGGAGGACAGAGGAACATTTTCCTGGACTTGGCCTCCAGCCTTTCCCAGCATATGGCTAATAGCAACCTGGAATAAAGATAGGGAAAGCAGTCTGGGCTAGTAGGAGGGAGAGATAACTTACCCTCCATTTGATTAATTAAGGGCAAGCCTGGGGGATTTGGGGTATGTGGCAAATGCCTGGCACAGAGAGGTTGCTCAGTAATTGGCAAATGAATCACTGATTGCAATAGAAGACAGCAGTCAGAATGTCTGTGCCCTGTCTCCTGGAACCTCATCCACTCTTTCCTGCTGCTCATTCCTCTCTGTGTCTTTCCCTCTGTCTCTGACCTTCTCATTTTCTGGTCTTTACAGATTTCTCCCAAGGTTCCAACCTCGAGGTAGCGAAGCTTTAACTGATTCATACATGTTCACTGGTAGAGAAAGTCTCATTAAAATAGATGCTCTGTGACCTTGAGAAGTCACCTTGTGTGCATCCCTTCAGCCTAGAAGAGAACACCTAGGAAGGGATGCTCTTTCAGGCCTAACTGGTCAGAACCTCTCCTGCGTTCATGGTCTCAGGGATGTTGAATGAATGGATTCCCTTAATTGCTTGCCAGGTGTGAGTCACCACATCCCCTCATGGCTATTATTGAAGAAGGGTAGAGTGAAAATGAGACAATCGGCTCTTACTTGTGTGCTACTATAGTAGAGAAGAATGGAGATATAAAGATCTGCAAGCAATAGCTAATTCAAGATGGGGCCCGTTGCCAGGTGGACGGCCATCAGAAACCTGTGTACACACACACAGACACATGCTCGTTGGCTCGCAGGCTCATGTCTACAAAACACACTGCAAGTATTTAACAGCTGGTACAATCAGGCACTAACCCATCACAGTAGTTGTCAACCACAGACAACTGGGACAGCCATGCCAGTCCATACTGGCGAGACACCGTTATGCTCACGTCCATGTTCATATCCATCCACACACGTGTCCTCTGACATATTGGAGCACATCTGCCAACTGGCAAGCAGCATTCACAATTTGTGCCACAAGCCCTAGAGCCTACAGCCACAGGCGTGGAGAGTATTGGCCTTGGAGGGGCCTCTTAGATAATGTTAAGCTGGAGGGATGCAGACAACACGGGGGCAATAGGGTTGTGTGCAACAAGGTGCAGCACGCCCTCACAGAGTGGGTGTGGAAATCGAGGAGGGCTTGGGGGAGGCTTTTTAGAGGAGGTGTGTCTTGGTTTGTCTTAAAGGACAGGATGAGCCTGCCCTGGTGGGCGGGAGGCTGGGAGAACAGCCCAGAGCATGGCATCAAGGAAAAGCAAGATTTGTGTGAGAAACATGTAATTGTCTCATAAGCACACCCACCCCATCTTTACCCAAGTCCTGAAATTAATGTTAATCTTCTTCAGAAGAGCAAAGAAGGCTGAGAAGGGGAGTGAGGGGTCAGATCTGGGTGGCTACAGGGTCTGTAACAGGAAGAAGAGCGTGTGGGAGAAGTCAGAAGTGGACTTGCAAGATGGGTTGAGTGGGTCGGATGGGCAGAGCCGGGGAGGGCTACTCAAGAGGTTCCTGCCCAAATTCTAGAGAGAGAGAGGAGGGTGCAGCCTGGGCTACGGCAGTGGTGATAGATAGAAAGGAGCTGAGGCAAAAGAGGGCAGGTGACTTCCTGAGGGAGGGGAGCAAATGGGAGAGTGGGGCCATGGGCACTCATGGCATGGCAGAGCCCATGCAGGGTAGGAAATGTGAGCTCAGGTTTTCCCACAGTGGTGCAGATGTAGGAGGACAGAGGAAAATAGGACCCAGAGCTTGTGGGAGGCTGGAGTTGGGCATGTGTACCTGGAATAGGGCAGGCACCTGCGCCGCATATTTGTGCACAAGAAAGCCAGGATAACATAGAAGTTCAGAGTGCAGACCTTAAGCAAGCTGCCTGGTTGAACCCTAGCTCAAATCCTAGCTCAGCTACTCAGTAGCTGTGCCAACTTGAGGAAGTTACGTAACTTCCTGGGCCTCAGATCTGCATCTGTAAAAGTGGGGTAATAACAGTACCTGCTTCATATAGCTGTTGGTAAGAATTAAATGAGTTAATATATGTGAAGTGTTCAGAGCCCGGCAGAGCTTATGCTGTGTGTTAGCTATTATTATTATTATCATCATTATTATTATTTACGAGGTGCCTGCCATCCACCTCAGCGAGTAGGTGGAACAGGTAATAGTCTCCTCTTTTTTAGAGATGTGGAAACAGAGGTTCAGGAAGTTGAGCGACCTGCCCATGGTCACATGGCAGGACCAGAACCTGGGTCCTCAGAGCTTCAAGTGCACACACTTTGCTAGAGACTTGGGGTAGGGCTGGAGGAAGGAGATGGCCAGGAAAGCCCAAAGGAGGCGTTTCTAGCCACAGAGCTGAGTGAGAAGGAAGCAAGAGGGGTTGGACTCCTCTGGAAGTTACCTCTCTGGCAGCCATACTGAAGGATGGGAGAGAGCTGAGGTCCTGGCAGGAGAGTCCTCCTCTGTCCTTCATATTCCAGCTCGTCTGGGGTGAGCTCACCTTTGGCCTTGCCAGGTACAAAACTGCTGAACACCTGTCATGCTCCTAGATGCCCCAGGGACTGTGCTCCGTCCAGCTGGCTTGGGGCTGAGTGGCCTGCCTGCTTGAAACTACAGGAGGATCTGCAGGTGCGAGGAGGGGAATTTGTAGGGGTTCACAGACGATATGTTGATTTTCCGGGTCCATCTGCTAAGGAGGACTGGCAGGACTTGAGCTGATGTCATCCCAATAGCCCAGCTCATTCTCTCTAATTTTCGAGACAATTATTTGCTAAGAGAACTACCTGCCTCTCATTCAGTGCCTCCAGGCTTTCCCAACCCCCACTACTCCTGCCCACACAGCAGCTAGATTCTATTCCCTGAAACATGTATGGCTCAGGCTCTGCCTGGCTGAAGAGCCCTCAGTGGCTCCCTAGCACTCGCTCTATCCCATACACAAGCTTGAGACTAGGGTCCTTCTACCCATGGTTGACCTTCACTTTCGTGACTGCTCCGGCTTGGAGGGTCCTTTCCTCAATACCCTGGGCTGGTTTTACATTTCCTCACTGCCAGTCCTCTCACGCCTTCTTCCCTTAACAGACTTGAATCCAAATCTTGTCCTCCAGGCAGCCCTTGTGGGGTCAGGGTTCCCAGGTCTTGCCTCTCCTCTGTACATTTCCTTTTCCTCTCATTTAGCAATTACCGTTCTGGATTGTACAAGATTTTCTTGCCCTTCTCTTTCTGACCCTTCTCTGGAGGTTTATCAGACCCCAGAACGCTGAGAGGGGAGCCAGTGGGTCCTGACCAGAGCCAAGGGATCACAACAAACACGTCAAACTGATTATCTTCAGACAAAGAAACAAAAATACAAAGAAAGCTACAAATTCATGTGAACCAAATAAAACATTTGGCTACAAAACCAAGATACATACACATGTAATTTGTTTAATATACAATTTAAATTTTTTGAATATCTGAGCTAAATGTCCCTGGTAGCTTGGAGATTTGATTCTCTGATTTGACACACTTCCTGTCATCATTTCATGGGTGAATGTAACTGTGGCTCAGAGGCATCCACACCTGCCCAAGCATCACTCAGAATTTAATCCCACCGAGAAAGCTGGGAGAGCCTACAGAAGGGCATGAAGGGACAATGAAGCTAAATATGGTAGATCACATCCTGTCTCCCTCACTGGCCTAAGAAGACTCCCAAAGCAGAGGGCCTGCCTCTTTCTGCCCCTGAGTCTCCCCGGATCTCAATTAAGGCCGAGGAAGGGCCTTGGCAACCTTGGTGAACTGAGGCCCAGGCTTGGTTTCCTTCAGTCCCTCCCTTTTTTTTCCTCTAGCAAAAAGCCCAGGAGCCCCACCTGGGCCCACCCTTCCTGTGGGTGGCCCAGAACTCATCTTCCTGTTCTATCATCATCCTCATCAACAACATTGGGTGTTTCATACCTAATGGCCAGTATCTGATTAACTAATTCACACTAAGGTGTTAATGACTTGTTAATAGCTTGATGAGATGTTTTTCCAGGGACACTTGCATTTGGAGGGATCCAGAAACTAAGTTCTTTGAGGAGAGGATACTTTGTACTGCCCCCCTCAGCATTTGATAAGTACTCAGTAAACATTTGGTGAATGGAGCAAACCAAGAGACCTAATGTTGGAAAAGTGCTTCCTACTGAGTTTTGTACTTGGTCAGAGCTTGTTAGACAGTGTCTTTTCATTATTATCATTTCTAATGGCGAATTTTCCATGATCAGAGATTGTCTCCTTGTGTCCATCAGCAGATGACACTTTATGGGAATGTGCTTATCCAGACATCCTCCCCCAGAGGAGAGGAAGAAGAGAGGAAAGGAGGAGGCAAAGAAAGGCCAATTCCTAAATTCTAATTTAATCTCTATTTTTAGTAATTGCTGATATTCATTGAACATTGACTATGTACCAGGCACTTACCAAATGCTTTACATGGATTAGCACACGTAATTGCCGCAACTATCCCATGAGGAGTTTATTGTCTCATTTATGGCCGGGAAGCTGAGGCCTAGAGAGGTTAAGCAGAGCAACACTGCTAGGTTGGTGGAGGAGAATTTAGACCCTCCTACCTGGTGCCATTGTAGGTGGGCACCAGCCCAGCAGCTCCCGGAAGATGCACCGTCCCCGCCATTTAGTTGCTGCTCCAGTCTTCCCACATCTGGGAGGGATGTCTAGAGGCTGGTGCTGGGCCCTGAGGAAGGCACAGAGGGAGAGTCAGCGGGGATACAGAAGATTCATTCGGGCCCCAGGCCCTAGGGAACACTACAGCCTACACACAAGTGTCAATGGACAGAGAATCCAGAGCATGGAGGAGACAAGATGGGGCTTAATTCATGGTTTTGGGCAGGGGTTTGAAAGAGCAGAAGGATTTGGATCAGAAGAGAGAGGGAGAGAAGTTGTTCCAGGCTGGGTAGAAATAGTTTGGCAAAATTTGGGGATGTATTTGAAGATGAGGCCCGTGGGTGAAGTGTCTTTGGCTGGAGCAAGGATCAGTGAGGAAGGTTATGGGACAAAGGAAGGGCAGGGTAGTAGCTGCGGGATGCTGAAGGCTGGGCTGGGACGCTGTCATGCATGTCAGAGAAACATACAGCCAGCAAAGCCATGGAAGAGGACCACACTATAGGAGGACTGGGTTCCAAGAGCTATGAAATGCCTTTAGAGTTATACCACATGCCCTGTGTCCAAGCACTGGGCCCAATTTCTGACACACGATAGGTGTTTAACAGAGGTTTACTGTAGGGAGGAAGGGAAGGAGGAGTGTACCAGGTTGTATTTAATTTTGTAGAACTTTCTACTCTCTTTACAAAGGAAAATTGAGATGACATGTGACACAGCCTTCAGAGGAACCTCATAGAAGCTGTCCACAAAGTTGCTGTCCTTCTAGCACAGGCAAAAGACATGCTTAGGGCTGAGGGACAAAGGGGAGCTCAGAGCTGGCTGGCCTATGTTGACCCAGGAAGATCCTTGGGAAGAGGGCAAGTTAGGAAGCAATAGAACAAGCGATGGTAAAAGAGAGAGGGAAGGATAGATAGAAAATGGAGAGGAGGGGAAGAGAGAGGGAGGGAAAGAGAAATACTGGTAGTTTCAATAAGAGCCATGAAGACAAAATGGCAGAAGGGAGGGTGGGAAAGGGTGCTGAGAGGAGGCAGGATGGAATCCTGGTCAACCCAAACAAAGTGAGAGAGAGAGCCCTACTCCAGTCTTGCTCCAATTCTTCTCCTGTTTTGGCCACACCCAGGTAAAGAACCACAGCCCACCCATGCGGCCCCAGCAGTTATCTCTGGGCCTGGGCAATCTCCAGGGGCAGTGCCAGCTATGAGAGGAACAGGGGCCACAGCAGCAATGACAGTAATAAAGGAGGACCAGGATGTGTCGCAGGAGCCAGGGACTTGGCATGAAGGGACAACAGGTGGAATCCGAACAGGGATCATGGGGACCACAGGACCATTTTGAGCAGGATGACACCATGCTCTCACTGGACCACCCTCTTGGGGAGGCCTGCACTCCTGGGGAGGGCACTAGCTAGCCTGCATTCTTGGCTCCCATGGGTCTGGAGAGATACCACAGGAGATCAGTCTCACCTTGATAGCAATTTCTTTATTTGAACTCTAAACAGATGGCGCCTGTCCTCAAGTCACCCCTAGTCTTATTAGCAGAGCTACACATTAGAGAAAAGACAGAATAATGAAATAGACTTCTGTCTCCCCACCCCCACTCCAGAAGTTTTTCCTTGATACATCCAGGCCCTGGGTGAGCCTCTCTCTGTTGTCCCATCGTTTCCCCCAGTTGACTTCCCGAATTTCTCAGTCACCTGCCCTAACTCCATCTTCCTTTTCTCTTCCTCTTTCTGTTCAGTGCTTGAAGGACTGGACATTAATTGTCCCTTGCTCAGCCTCTAGCCTGCCTTATTCTGGGAGTTTGAGAGAGGTGGAATGTGGAGACTCTTTTTCTGGGTAACTTGTAGAAGCACACAGTCCCCCCTGTGTTCATGGTTGGCTCTGCCCTGGGCTGCTAATGTCTCATGCTGGGGAGAGGGTCGCTCCACCCCTAATAGCCCAGCAGAGAGAGCTGCCGTCTTCTGTTTGTTAGGAGAAGAAGCCATCAGTGGGGTGGGACGTGCCTCTAGGAGGTCTGGGGGAGGGGTGCATGATGAATGATATGGCTCTTTCCTGAAAAGAGGAGGACTATGGTTGGAGCTCCCACATGTTCTACTCACTGGCCTGCTCTATTCAGAGCAGGCCATTCACTCCTGTACCCTGAGTCCCCAAGAAGAATCCTACAATCCAGAGAAGATGAATCAGGATAGAGATGGTGAAGGGCCAGTGACATCCCCCGGAGAGGCCGGGCCTGGGGCAAATTACCCTATAACAGCAGGTTAATTAGATAAGACCCAAATTACATGAGCAAGGCTTGCAAGCCCAGCACTTTGAAGGTTTCATGTTGTTTCAGAGGTGGGGAGGGCTTGGTCTCTAGCTCAGCATAGAGAAAATGACTTCTTGCTCCCAGGCAAGCCAAACCCACGAATTAAGCCCTTGACTGCCCATCCATGAGCCCCAGTGCCAAGTACATATAAAGAAGGGCACCTGGCAGTCTTCACAGCAACCTGTGGAACCCCTCTGGGATTTTGCCTTCGTGTCTGAACTCCACCTCCACCAGCAGCATGAGCCGGCAATTCACCTGCAAGCCTGGAGCTGCCGCCAAGGGGGCTTCAGTGGCTGCTCAGCCGTGATCGCAGGGGGCAGCTCCTCCTCCTTCCGGGCAGGGGGCAAAGGGCTCAGCGGGGGCTTTGGCAGTCGGAGCCTGTACAGCCTGGGGGCGCCCGGACCATCTCTTTCAACGTGGCCAGTGGCAGCGGGAAGAGCGGAGGTTATGGATTTGGCCGGGGCCGGGCCAGCGGTTTTGCTGGCAGCATGTTTGGCAGTGTAGCTCTGGGACCTGTATGTCCGACCGTGTGTCCACCTGGAGGCATTCACCAGGTCACTGTCAATGAGAGCCTCTTGGCTCCCCTCAACGTGGAGCTGGACCCTGAGATCCAGAAAGTACGTGCCCAGGAGCGGGAGCAGATCAAGGCTCTGAACAACAAGTTTGCCTCCTTCATCGACAAGGTGGGTCTGCTAGGAATTGGGAAACTTATGAACAGCCTTCTTGTCTCTTCTTAGAAAGTAAGCCTTTGGGTCTATGGCCACGCTACCCTGAACAAGCCTGATCCTGTCTCATACTGGAAGCTAAGCAAGGTTGGGCCTGGTTAGTACTTGGATGGGAGACCACCTAAGAAGACCAGGTGCTGTAGGTGTGAAAATAAAACAATTAAGGGATTGTAAACTGACAAAGTCCTTGCAATCTATGAGGTCAACCAAGGGTTGCCTCGCCTGAAAAAAAGAAAAGAAAGTAAGCTTTTGTTATAGCAGTGGGGATTGAGGTTAGAATTAGAGAGGCACTTCCTATGGACAAATCAGGTATTTTCTATCTTTAGGGGGACGAGTGTAAGATTCTCTGTGTAGCCTTGTCCTAGAGAAAACAGAGGCAGGTCAATTTCCACTGGCATAGTTTATCAGGGTTAGTGGCAGGGGCTCCTAAGGAAAGGGTCCTGCTTCTTACTCTCAAGGGCCAGCTCGCTGCCATTACTCAGCCTAGGCGCATGTGGGAAGCTGTCCTCTGCACATCCATTGCCAGCCGATCTCGTCCATTAGTCATTCTATTATTGATTCAGGAGCATCAGTGCTGGTCATTCCCCAGGTGGCTTTGCCAAGGGCATCTGTTTCAATTGGCTGAGGACTCTCTATCAAGTGGCACAATAGTGCAGTAAAGAAGAGGGCTCCAGATGCTCTGAAGTCAGACTGGCTTCCACCCTGGCCCATCACTTACCAGCCGTGTGCTTGAGGAATCATTTATCCTGTCTGTGCCTCTGTGTTCTCATGTCTACAATGGAGATAAACACCTCCCTCTTGAGTTCGTTGTTAGGTTTGTAAAAGGAAATGCATGTGAAGATCTTGGCACAAGGTCTGATACGTACTGAGTACTCCCCTGTAGTGGTGGTTGTTACTATCATTTTTATTTCAGGAGGGTTAGGGGAGGGACGCTGAAAAGGAGAGGAAGCAAAGGTCTGGAAGAGACCTCACGAGATCATTCAGCCCACATAGGCCCTGACTTTCAGTAGATAAGGAATTATTGCTCCTATTTTATGAGTTGGTGAAAGCATGGAGGTGAAGGCCACGCCCAGGGTCATCTGAGGGGAGGGAAGGTGAGGCTGCATGCTCAGCCTCCTGCCTCTAGATCCAGTCCTGGGGACTGGAGAGCTCTGTGACAGTCAGGCACCAAGGACAGGTCAGCCCGGGACAATGCCAATGGCTGAGATGGTCAGCTGCCCTCAGAACCTGGCCCCCCACTCCCGCTCCACGCAACTCTCTACTGCTTGGAGGAGGATTCCCTACTGCCTCTGCTCACCTCAAGAACCAACACCGTCTCTGTGGCTTCTTACTCTTCCAAGCCAGGGGTTCTCAACCCCTGGCCCGTGGACTGGTACTGGTCTGTGGCCTGTTAGGAACCAGGCTGCAGCAGGAGCTGAGCGGCAGGCAGGCGAGCGAGGGAAGCGTCATCTGTATTTGCAGCTGCTCCCCAGCGCTCACATCACCACCTCAGCTCCACGTCAGATCATCGGGCATTAGATACTCATAGGAACACTGTTCCCTTGTGCCAAAAAGATTGGGGACCACTGCTCTAAGCCATTTCACATATGGAGGTCAAGGTATTCTGAGGTTTGGGGATGGAGGATGAGAGTGGGCTGATCTTTGGCTGGACTGGACAAACGCTATTAAAGGATGATATCTAGAGACATGAAAAGGAAGATGAACATGATGATGGTCACCTCTGTGGACAAAGGTGGTCTGACTAGAGTGAGGGAAAAGCCTAGACAGTTCCCAAACCATTTTAGTCTCTACCTATAACCCAGGCAGCCAGAGAAGGTGGGTACATCCAACAGTGATCCAGATGTGTCCAGTGTGTGGTCTAGATATATACTGTAGTGTCCTGAGTGTAGGGCTTACTCTTTGATTAATGTTTGTTCAGCTTTCTGGCTATACATGAAAAAAGTCAGGATTGGTTAAACCAAACCAAATGCTGGCAGATCTGTTGGAGGCAAGGTGTTTGGTGGCTAATCCCATCTTAGCACTGAATCCCAGAGTTTTCCAATGTCTGTGTTTCTGACTTTAGGGAACACAATCTTATTTAAACAGTAATTGTGCTTATGCAGATTAAGGGAAGTCACATTTAAAGTGTGTGCAGATCTATCCCCTCTGGTCAGTTTCCTGGCCCAGTGAGGCCACAGTGGCACAGGTAGCTTGCACCATGGGCCATGCTTGCTCTAGGGAAGATGGTTCTGAGAAGCAGGACTAGTGAAAAAGGAAGAGCCCATGAGCAAAGTAGAGTTGGGGACTTGCTGGAATTTAGAACAGTTGAAGCTCTTAGCCCACTGAGCCTCATTGAGCTTGATGTGTTACACAATGAACAGAAGAACTCTTCTCCAGAGTGGTCAAACTTCCCAAAGATAGATCCAGCCTAACTCTGTCCTGGCATCTTCAAGCACACTCTGCCCTGTGCTGATTTGGTCATGGTGGTTCTGAGTGACTGGATGCACAGGTTATGGGGACCCATGTCTGGTTCATTTCTGGGCTACACCACCTATTAAACCATCAGACCTTGGAAAGAGGCGAAACTTCTCTATGCCTCAGTTTCCTCTCCATTAAATAGGGTTAACAATTCGCCCACCTCATGCAGCTGTTGTGGGGGGTGGGGTAAAGGAAAAGAATGCAGGTAGAGGCTTTGCACAGTGCCCTGTGAGTGACAGGGGCGACTATTTTTGTAGGGGCTCAACAGTTTCTGGGCTTTGGGTTCCAGGTGCGGTTCTTGGAGCAGCAGAACCAGGTGCTAGAGACCAAGTGGGAGCTGCTGCAGCAGCTGGACCTGAACAACTGCAAGAACAACCTGGAGCCCATCCTTGAGGGCTACATCAGCACCCTGCGGAAGCAGCTGGAGACGCTGTCCGGAGACAGGGTGAGGCTGGACTCGGAGCTGAGGAACGTTCGGGATGTGGGAGGAGAGGACTACAAGAAGAGGTGAGTGAGGAGGGGACCCCTGCACCTTGACAACTGCCCTATCCCTCTGACCTCATCCTGCAGGAGTGGCCCCTCAGGGCCTCAGAAGCTACCCCCGCTTAAAGCTCTTGGATGTGGGGGGCAGTGTTCTTCATCATACTAAGCAAAATCACCCCAACAAAACCTGGAACTTCCTCTCTGGCCCTCCAGCCGCTGGTCTGGCACTTAGAACAAATGTCCAGTTAGCTGACAGTGAGAGGGATTAATTATCTCTGGCTCTAGGTGAGGGAAACCCTGGGTAACCTCTCTTGTTTTCCCAAGCTTCTGTGTCCTCATTGGTGAAAGGGGGTTTACATCCATCTACTTCCCACAAGTTCTATGAGGAGTAACTGGGGAAATTCATTTGTAAAGCTTTATTCAAATTTTAAGGGAGGAGGTTGCTTCTTGCTTCCTCTGAGATTTCCCACAGGACATTTGCTCCACATGCTTTTTCCTCATTTTCAACAATCTCCTTCTTCTAAACTTGGTTACCACATCCCTTCCTCCAGGAAGCCTTCCTTGCCTGGGTGGCCCTTCAGGCTCTGGACTCCACAGCCCCTCAGCACCTGTGCCCTCTGACAGGCACACTGCCCCTTGCTCAGGGTCTTCCCTGGGCAAATGATGTTTCTCAGGCAGTTGTATTAACTGACTGAGCCCTGGGATTCCCAGGTACGAGGAAGAAATCAACAAGCGGACAGCTGCAGAGAATGAGTTTGTGCTGCTCAAGAAGGTGAGTGGGAAAGCAAGCCCTGAATCCAGGGCTGACCTGGGAACGGGAGATGCTGAGCCTGCCATGTGATCTGCTCCCAGAGAAAGTAAGCTGATTCAGAAAAAGTAAAGGCAAGGAACCATGAAAAACAAACAAACAAACAAACAAACAAAAACAACCAACAAACCAAAGAACAACTATCCAGAAAGGGGAATAAAAAGACAGGAAAGATGACAGCCTTCCTGAGTGTTTAATGTGGACGGGGTTTGTCCATAGTGAAGAATAGTGATACACAGGGACCACCTGCAGCCTTGCGGCCTGCTCAGATGTCATAGGGATGACTGATAGCAGTCTGGCTGGGGCTCCCTTCCTTCAAAAGGCACCGGTCCCTGCTGAAGAAGCAGAGTCTCGGGATGGGGTAGGGCTGGGCCTTTTGCTCCTTCTTTTCCTTTTTCATGGGCTCCCCAAAGAGAAGAGGGCAGCTACTCCCCTGTGCAGGGCACCCAGGCTGGGGTGACTGTAGCCTCCTTGGCTGCACTGGCGGTGACCGGGGGATGGCTGGGCATCTTTCAGGATGTGGATGCAGCTTATGCTAATAAGGTGGAGCTACAGGCCAAGGTGGACTCCATGGATCAGGAGATCAAGTTCTTCAAGTGTCTCTATGAAGCCGTAAGTCTTTCTCTCTACTCCATCCCTCTGACGGCAGCCCCCAAACTCTATTCTGGGGGCTGGGAGAGGATGTTGTTCTCAGGCCACTTCTGCACACCCCACCCCCAGTTAGCCATTCATCTCCCATCTCAGCTCTGAGAGACTCTTCAACCTCTGTCTTCTGGGTGGGAAGGAAATGGGCCAGGCCCTGGCTCTATGGTGACAAGAATCCATCTGGGGCCCAGAAGTAACTCGCTCTGACCAGAGAGCAATATCCTTAGTTCAGAGCCACGAAGTTGGCATCACCAGGATTTGTTCACCTTGCTTCGGGGAGATTTTTTTTTTGTCTCTGACAGTCAAGTCCCAAGACTCTCCTGTTTCCCCTGTAGGAGATTACTCAGATCCAGTCCCACATCAGCGACATGTCCGTCATCCTGTCCATGGACAACAACCGGGACCTGAACTTGGACAGCATCATTGATGAGGTCCGGGCCCAGTATGAGGAGATCGCCCTGAAGAGCAAGGCTGAGGCCGAGGCCTTGTACCAGACCAAGGTGAGCTGGGCTGGAGAGAGCAACCCCAGCAGGCTTGAGGGCTGGTCCTGACTGTCTCCAGAACAGAGGCAAGGTCCAGTTAGGTGTCCAATGTGCCCTGGCCCCATGACATCACCAACCCGAGACATCAGGTACTGCTACAACACCCTCCCAGTTAGGTGTCCAATGTGCCCTGGCCCCATGACATCACCAACCCAAGACATCAGGTACTGCTACAACACCCTCCCAGTTAGGTGTCCAATGTGCCCTGGCCCCATGACATCACCAACCCGAGGTATCAGGTACTGCTACAACACCCTCATCATGCCGACCCACGGTTCTGTGCTCTGGGGTCTGCAGTTCCAGGAACTGCAGTTGGCAGCCGGCCGGCATGGGGATGACCTCAAGAACACCAAGAACGAAATCTCGGAGCTCGCCCGGCTCATCCAGAGAATCCGCTCTGAAATCGAGAATGTGAAGAAGCAGGTGAGGGGTCTAGCTGCCTGCGGCATGGGCCGGGTGGGCACCATGGGAGGGGAAATGAGTTGGACGAGTTGGCCTCTTATAAGGCCAAAAGGGCCAAATGAAGTCACTGCCTCGACCACTTAGAGCAAACACCCCTGGGGCATCTGAGCACCTGCTCACCCAAGGACCTCTGCTTTGGAGCCCCCTCCCCCAGGAAGCCTTCTTGTGTCCCTCGGGCTGGGCTAGGACCACAGTTCTCTGGCCCACCTACCCCAATAAACGTGCTCTCCTGGCACCTGTGCTTTTCTCGTACTTATCACACTTCTGTAATTGCACCTGTCTGCTCCTTCTTCCTCTGGACTGGAAGGAGGCAGGAAGCTGTCTGCGTTATTCCCCATTGTTTTCCTAGTATTTAGGACAGAGCCTGGTGCCTGGTAGCAGCTTAATACACATTTATTGATTAAATGATTGAGGAGAACTGGGCTCAGAGGGGACCCATTAAAGTGCCTTCTGTGGATATTTTTTAAGGCCTTACTCAGAGTCACTGCCAGAAATATAGGCTATAGCCTCAGCTTTAGCAGGTGGTGAGACAAGATGTACATATATAATAATGATAGTCATAGTTCTTATCATTTTATCACATTAAATTCTCACAAAGACTCTGAGGCAACTGTCACCTATTGTTAACAGATAAGGAAACTGAGACTCAGAGAGGTTAAGTGGGTTGCACAGCAGGCAAGCAGCAGACTATGATCTGAACCAAGGTCTCCTGGTTCCTAGTCCAGTGCTCCTTTGACTCTCCCATGGGCTTTAACACTTATCATGTCTGTGACATTGGACAAGTCACTTGTCCTCACTGTACAGGGTGTTGTGAAGACCAGGGGAGCTAAGGTGTACAAAAAGAGGATGAAGGGCTGAGTGTAATGCCAGGTGGAAGGTAAGCACTTGAGTAATAAGAGTTAATCCTGGGGAGTCTTCTTTCCTATGACCCTCATCTGTGGTCCCATGTACACAGGCAGCCATTGTCATTGTACCTGCAATACCAAATTCCAATGATCTCTATTCCCAGGCTTTAAAGAACTCAAGAGCAGAAAGCCAGTCTGACTCATACTCATTTTGTATCCCTGGCACAAGGTGGAAAATGTCTTTGCAATAACCGAGATGGTGCTGAATTGGCCATCATCTCGGGAGGGCAGGATGTGCTGTTTTCATCATCAACACCATCTAAACACAAGAGAGTGGAGATAGAGTTAAGGAAGGACTTGCCAGCAACAGAAGAGTCCCTAGCTTAGAAGAGGAACAGGGGTGAGGGTGAAGGGTAGAGGTGGGCATCTCTGCCCAGAACCTCAAAGAACAAGTGGGATGTGGATGTGAGTGACTTTGATGGCCCCTTTACGTTTTCCAACTTCTCTAATTCCTTATTTAGGCTTCCAACCTGGAGACGGCCATTGCTGATGCTGAGCAGCGGGGGACAATGCCCTGAAGGACGCCCGGGCCAAACTGGATGAGTTGGAGGCTGCCTTGCACCAGGGCAAGGAGGAGCTGGCCCGGATGCTGCGTGAGTACCAGGAGCTTATGAGCCTGAAGCTGGCCCTGGACATGGAGATCGCCACCTACCGCAAGCTGCTGGAGAGCGAGGAGTGCAGGTGAGGGGGCTGTGCTCTGGCAGGAGAGCCCCAAGGGTTTGGGGAGGACCTAAGGAGAAAGCCTAACACAGCCTAATCCAGAAAAGATGTGTTCTTGGGGAGTGGAGGGGCAGGGATGACAGGAATAATATTAGTAAATAATAATCCCTACTCAGGTGTAAGTGCTTACTTTGTACCAGGCACCATGCTAAGTGGATAGCTCATTCAATCTTCACAACTTTCCTGGGTGTACCTAGGCAACCCTCCCCCCCCACCCCCTACCCCCCCCCCCGCAAAAAAGTTCCATTTGGGAAGGAAAGGCCTCAGGGCCAAAGCTTGACCCTTGGGAAGTGTGCCTACCACCCCCACATCAGCATCTCATACAAACAACTGTTTGACTTGCATTTCTACTGGGTTGCCCCAAAGATTCAAGGGTAGCCCCTCAGCTTCTCAGGCTCTGCTCATGCCAAAGAAGACTTGGAATTTCCACAGGTGTCCGTTGCGTTCAGAAACTCACATCAGGCTGGCACTAGCTCTCGGGTTAATAGATTATGGGTTACGTGATTGCTCGCTCTTGTTTTCTCTCCCGAACAGGATGTCAGGAGAATTTCCCTCCCCTGTCAGTATCTGTAAGTATTTGTATGCTTGGACCTAAAACTGTAGAATCTACAGACAGAAAGGGCCTTTGTCATACCCTGTGTGGGGGGATGAGCAATCTAAGAACCAGAGAGGGAAAAACTTTGCCTGAGATCACAGAGCCAACCAAGTAGCAGAGGTGTGGCCAGCAACCAGGCCTCCTGACTCCCAGTCCAGGGCTCCCTCCTCCTTGTCACTCTGTCTTTCTGTTTCTAGGGGCTGACAGCTAGGAAGGCTGTCACCATCAGGATAGGGAAACAAAAGGCATGTTGCAAGAAAATGAGTTTGGGTGTGTGTGAGGCTTGGGGAGCCATGTCTGCAAGTTGTGATCAGATCTGGGCTGGGGACTTAGAGGGAGCTGAGGAAATTAGTAAATGGGGAACTTTGGAGGTCAAGCTGACAAGGGTGGATCTCTGGGTTTCTCACTGGGGCTTAGAGAATTAAACCAGAGCTTCTGAAAGATGCCATCCATGGGACAGCTAGCAGGAGGGAGAGGTTGGAACATGGGGAGTTTAACCCAAAAAAGGCTAATAGAAAGGACAGGGCTGAGTGTCCGGAATGACAGGCGGGTGCATTGGTACCTGGATTAAAAAGATGGATCTCTGAGAATTAAGAATCAGCCAGATTGGGTATAAACTGGGCAAGCCACGGGTAGGACATGGGGGAGCTGTCTCAGGGATATTTTTTCCTGGGGGGCAGGTAGGGTGGGGGCAGCTGTGACTGGAGTCTCCACCCAACCCATTACTCCAAGAAGAGCTCCAACTCTGCCAGAGGGGTGCTGATCAGCTGTTTCTCTGCAGCCATCATCAGTAGCACCAGTGGCAGCGGTGGCTATGGCTTCCGGCCCAGCTCGGTCAGCGGCGGCTACGTGGCCAACAGCAGCAGCTGTATCTCTGGAGTGTGCAGTGTCCGTGGTGGGGAGGCCCGGAGCCGGGGCAGTGCCAGCGACTATAAGGATACCCTGGGGAAGGGCTCCAGCCTGAGTGCCCCCTCCAAGAAAGCCAGTCGGTAGAGAGGGCTTCCCAGCGCCCTCCCATCACCCCTGTATGCCCAGCAGGGGCTCTGGATCCCCAGCCCACTGTCAACCTCATCCCCACCCAGCCAGCCCTGCTCTTGTGCTTCAGGCTCTGGCCTTGGCAAGCCCCCTTCTCCCAACCTGTGTCTTCCTGAGCCTATACAGGTGCGGATGACTGAACTTCGTGAGATTCCTCTCTGCACATGCTTGGCGTTCACCTATTTGGCTGTGGACTCCAGCCATGCCACCAGCTCAGACCCTGGTTCTAGCCTCTGGCTCAGCCACTAATTTCTCTGTCTGGCCCCTGGATCTCAGACCAAGCCCCCTCTCACACTGGGGTCTTTGTCCCAGCTCCTGAAGATGCTAGGCACTGGTTCTCTGTTTAAGAAAAGGCGGACTGAAGGACAAACAACCAAGAGAGGTCCAGTCCCCACCCCACCCTGGCTCAGACTTGTGGCTCATTCTGAGTGGGACCAAGCGCAACACAAGGTCTCTTTCTTCACTCTCATCCACCCAAAAGCAGAGAAGAGGAGGCCTGTTTGCTTCTCCTTTCTTCCTAAAGGCCCTCCCAATGCATCCTAAATAAACAGCAGAAACCGATGGCTTGGTTCCTCTGAGTTGTCGAGGTGTATACACGGACCTCTAGTCAGATGTCACATGAGCAGGCACCACACACCCCACAGACGCACACAGAGCACACCACTGCATATCACCTGTGTGGCTCATATTTCCAGGTTAATTTTTCTTGTAGAGCAGAGACAGAAGGAGCTCTTGGAGCAGAAGTGGCAGAGGGGCTGAGAGCACCGTTGGGGCTGCCGGGAGATGAGTGCGGGGCAGGAACTGGGAAGAGAGAGGGGGAAGGCACAGGAGAGAAGAAAGGAGAAACATGGAAGCGTATGTGAGCAGCCTGGTTTTTGTCCAATGGCGCAACTGGTCCTGATCCAGACAGGGATCCTAGCCTCTTTCTGAGAACTGGGTCTTTTCTAGAGGGAAGGCGAGGGCTTGGCAAACAATCTGCATTTGTTCAACCCTTTCCTCTCTGCTCAGAGTCTGGTCTCCTCAGAGGATGCCTAGGAGGGGTTAGGCTGATGAGGACTGCACATTTTGGATCTCTCTGCTGAAAAGCTAAGCTAGGGAACAAGTTTTTGGAAATTGAGGCTACACTGGGGTAGAGTGAGTTGGGAGTCGGGGCAGGTTGTGAACTTCAGGGATTACAGTTTGCACCTCCCCAGACACCTGTTTACCGTGGAACCACTGTGGTGGAGGCCAATCCTGTTCTTACAGTGAAGAGACTGTGAGGACAGATGGGCAGATTCCCCAGTGACCAGCATGAGTTGGCAAACCTCAGCCAGGAAGTCCTTGGGAGGTTTGGGGGGCGTCCAAAGGTGGAGGTGGAGAGACTGAAGGAAGGGGTAGTTGGGCTGGGTGGGCGAGTGGGACTTCAAAGTGGTGGCCGAGGCTTAGGGCAAGGCTGCAGAGCCAGGCTCGAAGCCCCCACCACCTAAAAGGTGACCATCAGCCAGAGCCTCCTGGCTGCCCACAACCTGGAAGTCAACACCACCATGCAGCAGGTGTGAGTGGAGGAAGGAAAGCAGATCAAGACCCAACAAGTTAGCTTCCCTGGTCAACAAGGCAAGGTGTGTGGTGTGTGGTGTGTGGTGTGTGGTGGTGGTGTGTGTGTGTGTTTCCAGAACCGAGTATAGACATTGCTATCTCCTCAACAAAGAGTCCACACACACCTGCTGCCTTTGCTTTCCTGCTCCCTTTGCAACATTAAGGGCTGAAGTCGATAGGAGAAAAAACTCTCTAGTCAAGAGGCTTAGAAGAAATGCTAGATTCTCAGGTATGGGGATGAAGGCTGTTTCTCTAGAGGCTGCCTCTTTATCACCAAGGTCTGGGGAGGGAGTAAAGAACTTTCCCACATTCTTTTGTGCTCCAGGCCTCACAGGAGTCTCCTAGGTGGGTAGGGTTATACTGGGTTCTGAGTCTGTTTTCTTGAGCACCAGATCAAAGTGCTGAGGATGGCGTGGAGCTTCACATAGGAGATGGGACCTGAGTTATATCAGGTCCTGGAATGAGAAGGCTCAACTGAATGTGGCTTACAGACCAAGCAGGACTTGGTGGATGATTTTAGGATGATTTTAGGGACTAAAACAATGACTAGCAGGTAGGTGGCCACTCGTTATGTGTATCTACATGATCATATAATTCTGGTAGCCAAGAGCAGTGGCTTTTTACACAGGTTGAAAAATAACCCGAGAACTTGAAAAAATACTGATGTCTGAGCCCCTACTCCAAACCAACTAGGCAGGCTGCTGGGGTGGGTCCAAGCATTCACTGGTGTCTTTGGAAACTTAGCACACGGGTTCTAGGAGCTACAGCTGAGAACCATTGACCTCAAGTATGGTCTTGAGGATCCTGTGGTAGTGTTTATATCTAGAGGTGGGAAATGGCACGATAAGTTAGCAATACCTGCAATGGCCCCAGTGGAGAAAGTGGTGAGGCGCATTGCCTCTCTTATTGGTGCCTACCTGTGCTTTACAGTTTACTAGGTAGTTTCATACCTATGGCCTGAGCACAGCACTAGGGGTGAAAAACAGTGCTATTGCCATTTTACAGATGAAAACACTGAGGATCAGATTCTCTGACTCCCTACAACCTCCCTGGGCTAGAGAAGATCCCAAAGGCACTCAGTCCATAGCCTGCCTTTTAGCGGGCTGAGTGAAGAGTGGGTGCAGGGCTCTGATTCAACTCATGAGTCTAGACAGAAGTTTGTCTTTGGCAGTGCTGCCACCTGCTTGCTCCTCACACCTGGCAGTTTCCAGGAGGAGAGCAACTACAAGGTAAATGTGGAGGAGGGCTCAGTGCTGCCTTCACGCCTGGCATGGCCCGGATGTCCTGATGGGGGACCTCTGTACTGCACAGCAGGAACTGCCCTATTTATTTCACCAGTGAAGGAACCAAGACCCAGTCAGGGGCAGAGGGCTCACCTAAGGTCACCTGGGTTGTCAGGGGCAGAGCCAGGCTTGGACCTCAAAACTCTGAGCTCTTTCCAACACACTCAAGAAAGGATGGCCCTGATCTCCAATAAGAGTGAGGAGGTGGTATCCCTAAGGTGAGCAGGTTATGGATCTAGGTAGCCTCAGGAGCAGAGGAGATTCTGGACAACAATATGATCCAACAATTTCAGATTGTTCAATGGTACTCAGTGGGGTGGAAGAGGGGAGTTCAGGTGGGGCTTGATGTGAGTCAGGGAGGCTGGAAGAGAAAGCAGCTTGAGAAGGGTGGCAGGGCAGAGGCTGTCTGGGGAAGCCAGAGGGTGCATCATGTGCAGCTAGTCGGCTCTTTTCTGGCTCTCTGAAGCCTAGGAGGAGCAGAGAGAAGGAACAGGTTCTCCAGAAACATTAGAGGCAGAGGAAAAGGGGTAGGGATGAGGCCTGTGTCCTTTCCTCCTCCTCAGGGTGTGAGGGGGACTTTGGTAGGAGGGCAGAGCTGGAAGCCCAGATAGAGGCATCATACAGGAGACCAGCTTCCCCAGAGTGTCTCTGGGGCTACCCTGGGATTAAGAGTTATGGCCAAGCCAGTCCTGGTATCTTCTTGAATGACATAGGCCTTTGGGTGTCCTTTGAGTTATGCACAGTCTAGCTTTCCTCTGCTATTCAGTGGTTACCATCTCTCCCGACCCCCAGGACCACATACAGGGACTGGACAGCTTATGCCCAATTCCCACTCACTTATGCTGAAACTGAGCCTCAGAAAGGCCCAGGCCTCTAATTTCAAATCCATTGTTCCTTGCGTGTTACTACCTGTCAAAACAACTCCTGTCAGATCCTCGTACTCAGCTAGCATGAAGACCAAAAGCGCAAAGGTCTGCTCACACACATCCTGAAGCAGGAAGGGCCACCCTAAGTCAGGGAGCTCCTCATGCTGCTGTGGCAGGAAAGATGGCTTGTTGGCCTGGGGCTGAGCTCCCCATCATCTTGCAGGAGGGGACGGACTGCAGGCCCAGGCCTTGAGCATGTTCATGCTACTGTCCGTGGGCAACAAGCAGCTCCTGGACCTGGTTGCATCATCTCAAGGGGCAATCTCAAGAGAACATAGCTCAGAGGTGGGAGGCCCAGGACAAGGTCCTGGAAGACCAGGGGTTCTGCAGTGCTCCCTGGCTGGGCTCCCTCTGCCCAGGATGAAAGTCTGCAATGCTGAAATCTAGGCTTAAGAGACACTAGGCAGGAATATTAATAAAATCTGCAGGAAAATGACAGAAATAGAATCTCCCTTGGCTTTTGAGTGAGCTTCTATGGGATTTGAGGTTGGGGTACCTTCCTATGGTGCTAGCTGTAGATACTGAAGCCATTGTTGGGTGGAAGTAAAAGATAGGAAGTCAGAAAGCTAAGGACAAAGGCAAAGTGGGGAGACCTTGCACTGAGGGACTGGAGTGAACCAAACTCAGGATGGAATGGACTGATTTAGAGATAAGGCGCTCGCCATTACTGAAGGTGTCCAAGAGTTCAGCAACTCTTGATGGGTATCGTAGGGACTCAACAGTTGCACGGATGATTTGACTAGACCAATGCTTCTCACATTTCAATTTGCATATCGCTTTTCTGGGATCTTATTATAGTGCATCTTATGCTTCCGTAGGTCCACACTGCACTTGGGGCTCCCATCAAGGAGCTGAGGCCTCCTGGTCTTGACTACAGCTCAGCTCCTTTTCTTCATCTGTGAAGCCTCCTCTCCATGACCTTCTCCTACACTCAGGCCCAAAGTACCATATGGAGGTCCAAAAAGAGGAAACGGAAAATGATGTTTATGGAGCACCTACTGTGGGCTGGAATATCCCTAGACTTGGCACATCACCTGTGTGACCTCTCTGAGGTGGATGTTGTCACTCCTAAGACAGAAACTTGCTAAATCCAGAGCCACAGCCAGTACATGGAGCCAGGATTCAGTGAGGTCTCTCTCTCTCTCCAGAGCCCCTACTCTGTCTACATTGCCACCCTGCTTCCCAGTATAGGAATCATCTGCCTTTGCCCACCCAACTGATGTCCATTTCCACCCTGCTCTGACATCCTGTGGGTTCTCTGCTTATTATCTGCTGGAACTTCTATCCATCATATGCTGTCATCTGAAGCCTGACATCTCTGAGTCCTAGGGACTGGGCTGGGTTCCCTTTTCCTCTACTGGTTGCCATGGAACACATCGCAAGTTTCCTTACTGCAAGCTGCCTGCAGAGGTTATGGCCCCACTGTCACCTTCAGTCATAGAAGCCAATCCTCTCAATGATGAGAACATTAGGGCAGCACTTAGATTAGGCTCTCCTTGATGCCCTTGTCTTCTGTGCCAGAGGCAGCCAGGGAAGTGGACAGTGTTAGCCCTAGAGCAAGACCAGGAGTGGATAAAGAGGGAGGCTACGAGGTGAAGGTGGAGCTGGGCTGGAGAATGGAACCAGTGTGGGGTTTGGGCATATTTTGGAGGAAATGGGGCTGAAGCAGAGCAGAGTTATGGGGGTGGACAGTTTATTCTGAGAAGCTGGCTAGCCTCTGGGAGCAGAAGCATCAAAATAAAATACTAGACTAGCAAGAATTTGGAGAAGAATGAAGGAGACGGCCTCAGCCATGAAAATGGGCTTTCTGGGTGCTGGCTTTTCTCTAGATGGAGGTGTAGTGGCCAGTCCAGCCATCTCTGCAGCCACCCCTGGAGGAGTCTCTGGTTTTTAGGAGTACCTTCTAAGGAGACTCCAGAGTCCTCATGTCTCATAACCTGGTCTTAGATGTCTGACTGCCACCCCTCCAGTTACATGGTGCATTGACTTCCTATCGTTACTTTACCTAGCAATGAAGACTGTTTCTTATCTGCCTCACTCACCTACTGGCCTTCTCAGGAATGAAGGTTCTCAGGTCGTATAGCCTAATCCCAATTCTCTAATGTTTCCTCCTTCAACTGTGGCCTTATCACAGCATCAGCTTGAGGCAAGAAGATATTTTGTAAGTTCAAGTCTCTTCCTTTCTCTTCCTTAGCTGGACTCTTGTTCCCACTATTCTAGTCTGGAATATAATCACTGTCTATTGCCATGCTAATGGAAGAGGGAGAAAATGCCCTCCAAAAATGAACAAGGCCATGAAACAGATCATTCAGAAACAGATGATCCGAGGATTATTTTCATTTACAAGTAGAAAACATTTTTCTTCTAGGAACTAGCTCTCCTCACTTGGTCCTGATTTTTTTCTGGTTTGAATAAATCTTTGATATTCTGGAATCCAGCCAAATCAGTAAGAGGGCCTTTTAGGTTGCCATGGAAAAATCCTAAAAACAAATAAAAGGTGGATGAATCATGGCTTTGACTGCCTGAGGCATAGATGAGACAGGTGGGTTGTGGGAAAATACTTGTTAATTTCTCCCCCCAATCAAGCAAGTGGAGCATCAGGGGAAGGGGTCTCATGCAGGCTGAGGCAGGTTTGAAATAGAGGTTTGGTGGGGACAGCACACTCTCTGAAGCCAGAAAGATGGGGGTGTCCCCTATGCAAGTCCTCAGCGGGCAGGTCAGCCCAGGGCCAGGGTTCTCTCCGAGACTCCTTTATCCATGGTCAGGGGTAATGAGGACATCTTTCCCAATTCAGTGGGAAGTTGGCACCATCCTTAGAGCATCCTTCTTATTTTCTTAGTCGCATAGGTCCTCCGAGGCCAGAGAGGTATGTGGTGAGTGCTTAGCAAGCCCCTGTGCCCCAGGCTAAGAGGGTGGGATGCTGAGCATCCACAATCAATTAAGATTTCAAGTCAGATGCTAGAGCTGCCAGCCTTTCATTTTGCTAAAATGCGACATTTAAAAAGCAACAATTACCATTTACTGCCTTTACCAATTAATAAGAAGGGGACAATTGAACAGCAGGAAGAACACCCTCTCAAAACAAGTTCAGTCCCTTAGATTAAATAAAGTTAACCACACTTATTTTTCTCCATTAGCTCCAGATTAATGAAAAGTGCTTTAGCATGGTCCTTGTCTCAGCATTTCGTTTATTGTGCAACCTCTTTGTATCTCAGTGTCCTCATCTAAACAATGAGAATAAAACCACGCAGCCAACTACTCATGTTTAGAAAAGCATCAAAAGGGACAATACAGGGGAAGCCTGTAGAAAAATAGCATGAGCTATGAAATGAAGGAGTGATTTTGATCCTGCAGAACCAATGCCATGCGGGGTGAAGGGCGAGGGCTCTGTTCCCAGACTCCACCCAGAAGGGCTATGCCTTGTAGCAGGTTCATTATCCTCTTTGTGTGTGTTTCCTCTTCTGCAAAAAAAAAAAAAAAAGGGAATAATAGGGATAATAACAGCAACTGTTTCCTAGCATTGTTGTGGTTCAGACATAAAATGGCAGGTGCATAATAAACTTTTATTGCTATTATTATGA
Source organism: Eonycteris spelaea (assembly GCA_003508835.1). Taxonomy (NCBI): domain Eukaryota; kingdom Metazoa; phylum Chordata; class Mammalia; order Chiroptera; family Pteropodidae; genus Eonycteris; species Eonycteris spelaea. The sequence continues at coordinate 2,251,309 of PUFA01000028.1, forward strand.
TTACTGTTATTAGAGACACTGAGAACTACCTAGGAAACCACAGGTCATTTTTAGGGGTTCACTGGAGACTCTGATCCAAATTTGATTTTTCAGAAGCAAGAGTCCTTGTCACCTCCTTCCTTCATCGTGTTCTTCAGACTAATGTATTTGAGCCTAGATTTCTGAAACTTTTCCACCTCCGGGAAGCTAACCTAGATCTTCAGAGCCCATGGCTTCCTTCTCAGTCTCTCCCCACAACAATGGAGCTTTTGCCCCTGTTCTTTCTCCTGAGCCAACCCCCTGGAATCTCCTCCTAAAACTATGCCTTGCTCCTGACATGTATATGTTGCCAAGTTTGTGTTTTCCTTTAAACAGGACTGCTAGTTTCCCCCCAATAGTCTTGCCTCTCAATAGTCTTGGTCCATGTTCGTTGCCTCTGGGAGTCGCTGGTGGGCAGAGCCAGGTGCAATGTTTTCATGTACAGTGTTCAGCACAGAACTGCCACAAGGTGACTTGGTGGGTACAAGAAGTCAACAGAGCTCTCTGAACACCGCTCACCTGCACCACACCCCTCTCTGTGGCTCAGTCACCTCTATGTCCCCATTCAGACCTATCTTTGATGAGGCTGGAAATGGGCACCTGACAACCCCGAGGGCCAGGTGTGCCAGTAGTCGTATCAAAGCTGACTTCTAGCTGCAAGGGTCCCAGGGCAAGAGCAGGCAGGCAGGGCTCTGGTTCAGTGCCAAAGCCAGGAATGGAATTTCTGTGGCACCATGATTAACGTTTTAGTGCTGCTGTCTGGAAACTGAAATGTGAGCCCAGACAGTTGAGAGGTGAATAGACCAAAAAAAGGCACCTTGAGTAGAACAAAGGGAGGAGGCAGAGGGGCCTCTAGTCACATGTCTGAGCCTCTGCAGATCTGGAAAGTAAAAGGCAGGGAAGGCAGGCTGCCACCGCCACAAAGGCCAGGGCCCGGGAAATGGGTTGGGGTAGCAGGAAGGTTGGAGACAGTGGTATGATGGTAAACCCTTAGCAATCAGCTCTCTGAAAAAAAATGTGTTCATACAGTATAAATACGCACACGTACCTATATGCACATGTGTAGATGTACATATGTATACACACATTTATATGTATGTACATAAGTTTATGATGTTTTACTAATATATGACATGTAGCACACAATTTACAAATAATAAGAAAATGTACACTACTCTTCATTGTAAACTCTATAAAGCCAACTGAGTCTCATAAAATACTTTTAACTGATTTTTGCTAAGCTCTCATATCCACAGCTAGCCTGTGGTTACAACTGGCAAATAGGTATAGCTCCGGCATGAACATTTGTTCACATTTCATCCTAATATTTCAGAAGAAAGTGAAACAGTCCTCTGAAAGACCAGAGCCCTCGCCCTCTATCCCACCTGGCATTGCCTCTGCAGAATGTCCTCATCCCATGAATATTAATACAAAAGTGAAGATGAGGGTTGGAACTTCACTCATTTCTCAGTGATGTGAATGACTTCTTTGCTAAATCAAATAATAATTTTTAAATACTGGAAGATTATTTGTCAGTTTTTTGGCTGTTCACAATGGAATGGTTATAGACATAATACACTTTTAAGTTTTAATTTGCCTAACATTTTTTCCATCACTTAATTAAATTTAGCCTAAAGCTGTCCAACAAAGAGCCATATGTAGAATTTTTAATTTTCTAGTAGCCACGTGAAAAAAACAGATGAAATTAATTCTAATAATATATTATACTTAAGCCATATATACAAATATTATCGTGTCAACATGTAATCAATACAAAAACTATTAACAATATATTTCACATTCTTTTTCATACTAAGTCTTTGAAATCCGGTATGCATTTTACATGTACAAAATATCTAAATTTGGACTATCCACGTTTTAAGTGCTCAATACCACATGGGGCTTTTGGCAACCATGATTGACAGTGCAATCTAGGCAGGCAACAAAACAATAAATGGAGATCAAATCTGCAGTCTCTGGTGATTTCTTTGGTGTAAATACTCCTACAATGGTAATTTCAAGCTACTAACACGATGTTACTGATCAGAGTAGCAAAGAGAGGTGCAATGGTATATGATTGTGTAGTATTTACAATATATAGATTCAATAGATGTAAATAACCTCAAGAGCTTAGATAATAGTAAAATAAGTAGGTTGGGACAGAGAGGGACTAGGCAGGGAATTCTGGGGTCTTAGTCATCTTAGCTGGTCTAGAAGGAGAGTGTGGATCCAGATGTGCTTGTCCCTGTGGCCCTGCAGACTCCTCGCTCCATAGGGCAGGGACAGCTGGAAGGGACCAGAGCAGGGTTTACTAAAATAGAGTCCAGGGCAGTGGGTCTTGTGACTAAACACAAAAATGCTCCTAGATACAGGACCCATATTCGAGATACCGGCTGGAGCAGAACTAGGCACCTAGGCCAAACTCTGAGTGTCAAAGGACAGAAGGATGGAGCAGGCAGAGGGGCAGTGCTGAGCTCATCAAAGTGATGGGAAATAAGTACAGAAAAAAGCTCGTAAAGCAAAAAAATGATAATAGCTATTGTTTATTGAGGACATCTTGTGTGCCAGAACATGGGCTAGATTAATTTTTTAATTTAATATTTCCTTATTAAATCCTTATCAACAACTTTAGTAGCAACTCCATTCTACATAAATGAGGAAACTTAGGGCCAGAGAGACTATGAAACGTGCTTAGGGTCACCAGCCGGGAGTTTGGTGAGGTCACACTCTCTCCTACTCTGATGGTGTACCATGTGCTGGAGGAGGAGAAGAAAGGTCACTGTGCATTCCTGTGTCTGTTTCTGAGCTTGGCTCTGTCTGGAGGAGCCAGATCTGAGACATCGGTGTTCTAGAAAAGTTAGGGACTCTGTGTGGGAACAATGTTAGGGGCTGGGAAGGCAAAGTGTGAACTGGCAGGACCGCCAGATAACGTCGAGGCCACCCAAAGGTCCTAATGCCTACATGGTTAGGCTATCCTTAAGGGGTGGCCAGTGTGGACATGGTCGTGAGCCTTGTGCACTGGGGAGGGTCAAATGCCTCAAGGTGAGACACTTTTCAGGAGTTTCTCCTGTGTTCTGCCTGCGGTCAGTGAGATCTCTCTAAGCAACTCCAGCAAGGCGCTACCTATCATAGTGGGGTGGGGCTGGCACCTCAGCCCTTCTCCTGCCCTGACACACACCTGGGCAGAACCGCCCACAGTCCCAGTTGTTTTGACGGGTTGGTCAGAATCTGCCACTTGCTACACTCACCCTCTCACCCTCTAAGGACTATAATTTGGTGTTCTAAGAGCTCATTTGTGGTTTCCAGGCACTTGATGGTATAATTACAGAAATGGACTTACTACCTCCCTGACTCTGGGTCAGGTGTTCTTGTTGGTCCAGGCTCACAGCTGTACTTTGTAAGGTATTGCCCAAGGATTGCCCCTTGTCCTTGCCCTTTGTCCCTACCCACTCCTAAGTGCCACAGAAGGGGCTCCATTTGGTGGGAGATGAGGCCTGAGAACAGAGAGTAAGGCCTGGCCTTTCAGGTGGAGAATGGACTCAGGGAGTCAGAAAACAAGGGAGTCTCTATCTTATTCCCCCAGGGCCCTGGAAGGAGGAAATCAGAAGTATGTGAGGAAGGAGTCTGGGGCAGAGGCTTGAGAAAGGGACAGGTGAACAAAGAGGGCCCTGGAACACAGCTCACTCCTTGGAGACATATTAAAGCTACTCTTCCCAAAAGCAGAAGACAACCAGCACTGCTGACACATGAAATCATTTCAGGCTGTGTCACAGCTTGTTTTATAGTCCTGGTGTTATATTGATGTGTATTAGAAAAGATGTCATTCAGTAGTTAACAAAGCTGCCTTACAAAATAAATGCATTAGGTAAACTCACAAGTCAATTTAAATAAAAAAATATTAAAGAAAATAACAATACAGGTGGTTTGTGGACATGGGCAAAATCATGATGGTGGCTCTTGAATGACTGTAGTTTGGGAAATATTTAAGGAGCTGTATACATATTAGAGAGGGGCAAAGAGTCACTGGCTGGAGAAGGCAGAATCCCAGCGCAGGGTTGGGTTGCTTGCAGCCAGCTCTGGAGGGCAGTAAGAAGTGCAAGGTGGGACAAGTTGCTGCAGTGTAGATAGCTTGGGATATACACACATTATTCTCCCTGGGAGTCAGTGTCCTCTGAGGCAGAGAAGGGTCAGAAATGTCCTCAAACATATAAATATTTGCCAAGGGGAAAGAGGAATACGATTCTCTCTTTCCTGAGCAACTTCATAGAGCAGAATCATGATAGAGAAGTGAATGTTGGAGGGAGGCCAATTTCAACTCACAATGAAGAAGGAATTTCTTCTAATGAAAACTCTCTGAAAATGGGTTGGTGGGTCTGAGGAGAGGAGAGCTCTCCTCACTGGCTTCTGGTAGAACTGGGAAGGGATCCCCATCTGGTTCTTCCCAGCAAGTGCACCGCGGCCCTCCAATGAAAGAAGGCAGAAGGGAGAGAACTGTTGTGTTCTCAGAAGCAGGCTGAGTCCAGGTGGCTGGTGGCCCATGCCCCCAGGGTCCAGCCACATGCCCAAGGGGAGATGCTTCACAGTCCAGCTGAAGGCCATTTCTGGTTTCTGGGAATGGGATGAATGAGACCAGGAAGAACAAGACTCTGAAACCTGAGAGAAGGTGCTCCTTCCCTCAGCCCTCATGAGATTCAAGGATGCAGATCCTGCCGCAGACATCTTAGGGTTCTTGTCCATGGAAAACCACCACAGCCTGGATCTGAGTGATAAAGAACGTGGCCAATCTGCCTCCCAGCCTGAGGCTCAACTCAAACCTTGGTACCAGACTGAGGCAGGTAATCAATGGTGCTGGAAGTCTTCAAAGGTGCCCCAGCTGACTCACAAGGTGGGGCCCAGATGGTTAGTCCGAACCTGATGTTTGGGTATTCAAACATCCATGCTGGATTGGTTTCCTCAGGGACCAAACTCAAGGTATTACTCTCTGCTCCTTCCACTTCCATCAGGGGCTGTCCACCACCAGTTGGAGAGCCGTTACCCGTGCTCATTTCCTGGGAAGGAGGGGGAGAGGTCACAGATTGTGAGAATCCTCACTAGGGTGTAGGGTGAAGCAGAGGGCAGAATTCCCGAGCAGCCCAGACCTATTTTCAGGTGATGGACTATCTTTAGCTTGTGCCCCCAGATGAGGTCATTATAAGACGACCCCATTAGGCATGTCCCTGTTGTCCTCAAGGAGTAGAACCTCTGTCAAAATTCTAACAGAAAGAGTTCTGCTCTTGCCAGCCAAGAAGGCTATAGATAGGGCTTTGGGAAGATGGACAGAGCCTATTTGGTTCGGATAAGCCCTCTTGGGATTGTCTGCATAATGGCTGCATAATGGCTGGGGGTGGTTTCCACTGCCTCCCCACAAGGAGCTAGACCACTGGGAAATGTTAGCATTTGTCCACCAGGCAACAGTCTTCATGGAGACACTGATGGTGAGGTCATATTTCAGGACAGACACATTCTTCACCAGCCAGCAGAGACTCTTTCTTACAAACTGCCATCTTGCCTTTCTTGGCCTTGGCAGCGTGAAGACTTGCAGCTAGCATCAGGCGATGGGGGCTCACCCAAGGTGGACAAAGGCGGCAGTGGAAAATGTCAGCTGGCCAGGAAATGAGACCACCAAGCTGCTGAGAGACCAGCCCCTCAGACAAACGGTACAAAACCTGGCAAGGCAGGGAGCACCTGTGCCTCTCAGCTTATAATGGACAAGCGCCTGCTGAGCCTTGGGGCAAAGCAACATGGAGGAGTCAGGAGGGAAAGGTCAGTACTGAAGAAAGTGGGCTCCGGAACCCAATCTGGAGTCGACGCTCTCCAACTGAGACCAGTGGACAAAAATGCAGAATGCATATAGACCTCACAGCAGGAAAACAGGCATCCGGCAGAGGCTCCCCAGCAGATGGTGACTGTAGCCTGTTCACTGCTATTCTATGGACTTAGTCCAGGGACTGGTGGTACAACACGTGGAATAGACTCGTCAATGAGACAAAAGGTGAGCAGCTTTTGGGCAGTGTTAGGAAGGGAGTTGTGAGGAGCAGAATTCAGGAAGGAGGGGCTGACAGGGCTGGGTGAAGGTGGCAGGGAAGAGATATTAAAGCTGGGAGAGGGTAACATGGGTGTGGAGGATACAGAGTAGGATCCCTGGGCCAAAGCAGACTCTGGAGAGAGGTGGTGTATTTATTTCCTCTTGCTGCTGTAACAAATGACCAAAAACACAAATTTACTGTCTCAGAGATGTGGAGATCAGAGTTTTAAATCAATATCACTGGGCTAAAATCAAGGCATTGACAAGGCTGTATTTCTTCTGGAAGCTCTAGGCGCAATCCATTTCCTTGCCTTTTCCAGCCTCTAAAGGCTGCCCACATTGTTTGGCTTATGGCATCTTTCCTCTCTTCTTTGAAGCTGGCAACAATGGTCAAGTCCTTTTCATGGCATCACTCTGACCTCCTCTTCTGCACCCTCCCCTTTCACATTTAAAGATCCTTGGAATTACATTAGACCTACCTAGAACATCTAGAATAATTTCTCTGTTTTAAGGTAGGCTGATAAGCAACCTTAATTCCTTCTGCAGCCTTAATTTCCCTTTGCTATGTAGAAAAACATATTCACAGGTTCTGGGAATTAGGGTGTGGACATCTTTGGGGGCCATTATTTTGCTACCATCGGAAGGATGGTGAGGAAGGGGGACCTAGAGGTTGGAGGAGTGAGGAGGTGAGTGTAAGACTAATAGGGAGCTACTCTGTGTTCTTGAACAAAGGAGAACCATGCTTCAACAAGGCACTGGAGATAACCTCGCTTCTCAGGGTTAGTATGAGATCATTTTTCAGACTCAGAACAATGGAGCCATGTTATGTCTGAGGTCTTGCAGACCATAATGTGTTATTGTTCTTTGCTGCATTGTGCCAACCTGAGGGAGGCCATGGCTGATGCCAGACTGAGGGAGCCCAACCCTCAGAGATACCCTGGTTATCTGGTGGCTGGAGACTGACCAAGAACCTGGGTAGGTCATGATAGTCTGGCTGCAAGGCATGGTGGATAGCCACTGAGTGTCTCCCTAGGCCTGGATGGTCATGCTGCTCTTTCCTGGGATGTCTGGAGGGTGAGGAGGCCGACAGATGGGACCAACCCTTAGGGCAGAGTCAGAACCAGTTGGGAGTCCCAGGCTGCCAAGGAGCAGGTGGGGGTGCAAGGAGGGTCATTGTGAATGGAGCTTTTGTTCACTCCTTGGCACATACTCTGCCTAGGAAGGCTGATGGCTAAGTGGAGATCACTCTGGCCTCAGAGATCCAGAGAGTTGTGAACTTCCAGCTTATGGGGACATCATGGTATTGATGGCCCTGGTGGTGCCTCCAGAATTTCTTCATGGGTAGCGCTTGAGAAACTAATTAGAAGTGATGGAATGGCAGACCTATCTCACAGCTGGTTTGCAGAGGAGCACATCATTTAGGGGGTCTGTTTAGTTGAGGAGGCTTTGGTATGTGGACTGCTAGTGGAGATTATCAGGGTACTAGGCTCCTCAGGGTCCCCTGGGCACTAGCATTTGAGTGCTGGTTGAGACCACTAGCTCTAGGAACAGCCAGACCTGGGGTCAAATCTCAAGTTGAACACTTATTAGTTGTGTGACCTTAGATAATACACGCTTCTTTTCTGAGCTTCAGAAAACAGAGATAATAATAGTACATTATGAGCACTGGATAATGTAAGTAGTAATGAGATGATGCATGTTCAATCTTAGCACAATGTCTGGCACACAGTAAGCATTTCAATAGCCACCCATTCCAAAGGGGGCTGGAGGATATTAGGCCCCAAAGAAAGGAGGCTTCGTGTCTGAATGAAAGGGGGTTAATTTGCCATGCAAGGAATTGGTCTAATGCCTAAGAGGCCACTGGCTAGCTTGGTCCATACCAAAGGATCAAAAATGCCAAATAAACCTCAGGCTGGGTCATCCTATTTCATCCCCTTCTGTTTGTGGCCTCTACTCATTCAGAGCAAAGTTCCGTGGGACCCATCTGGCTGTCTGGGCCACAGGGAGTTGCCGGGTTAGGAGAGATGGGAACTGGCAGGAAAAGCTAAAGCTGAACCAAGACTCTGGAACACACATGAGGTGTTAGTACAGGGGTTGCTAGGCAGTACTTGGCCATCTGGAAGACACCACCCCAGAGGCATCTGGTGACAGGGAAGTAGGGAGAGGAGTGGCACTAGGTGATGCCCAAACTTTACCCCCAGGAACATTGTAGAGGATGACCCCAATCCCCTGGGGTCTTTGTTCCAGAGCCCATGGGTTCTGACAGTCCAGGGAGGGGAGAGGTCTCCCCCAAATACAGCCCCCTATCTCTACTTGAGGATAGAACCTCTTCCCCTCTGGGCTGCTGGAAGATGCTAAGACACACTGATTGCCACGTGGCATCTGAGGCCCTCTGCGTTTTCTGTCCTCACAGGGTGGCTGGAGACCAGAGCCATGGCTGAAGTTTTTCTCTTCAGGGTCAAATCAGGATCATGGGTCGACAACTTGAGTGTCAACAAAGGTAAAGACAAGGGCTTTTGGAGCCACACTAGCCTGGGTTCATCTAGGCTTCTGTCACTTACCAGCTACTTAACCTCTCTGGGCCTCAGCGTCCTTGTCTATAAAACAGGGATAATAATACACCCACCTCATGAAACGGTGAGGATTAAATGAGTTAATACATCCAGACCCATGCCTGGCACATTGTCAGTGTTATGCGAGTGTGGCGATTGTTATTGTCTTCTATCATGCCACAAAGCACATCCTGGGCACTGACCCGTGTCATGTTTTGAGCTGTTTGGGGATTATGGAAAGTCCAGAGTTTCAGAGAAGTACCCTGCCTGTCCAGCAATCGTCAGATGTGTCTCGCCCATTTGGAAGAGACTGCCTGAGAATGCACCTTGGTTTTTGCCTCACGTTTTGTGGCAGGGGCACCAAGACAGAGAGACAGAGAGAAGGAGAGAAAGAGAGACAGAGACGGAGATGGAGACAGATAGAGACAGAGCCGGCACTCAGAGTCACCAGGAGGAATGTGTGGGTCACTGTGTGGGCCTGGCAAGGAGATCGGAGAGGCGGCCCAGCCCTGTGCTCAGATCCTTCGTCACCGGCAAAGGCTGACCCCATTCACTGTGGAGGCCCAATGCACGGCAGCCCACAATTGCTCAAAATACACATGTCGAATGAAGCAATGATGAAATAATTGGTAAAAGTGTTTCTGTGCTCTGTCTTTTTTCAGTTACCTTTGATGCTGTGTCTTTCTTGGGAAAAGCTAACCTGTTTTCACAAGCTCTCAACAGTGACTGCTGGTCCCAGTAGAAAATGAGCAAGACCAGCAGTCCATGTGCCTATGGGGTGTGAAGGCAGGGAGGGAGAGGCCAGACTGGTGTCCATTTGCCTCCAGGGCCGTTCTAACTCCAAGTGTGTTTCCTAAGGCTGGCCCTGGGAGTGGTAACTTTTCCCGCCTCAGCACCATCGGCTTTTTGCTTCCCCATCATATCATCACTGCACTGACTCACCTCATGTGATTGGAGCTCGCCCAAAGCCGAAGGGAAAGCCAGACGAAAACCAGACTCTGTCCCCTGCACCTTGCCCTGGCCCCTCAGGACCAGGATGCTGCATGCCAAGCAGAGACTCCGAGAGCACAGCTCCAGTCCCTGCCTCCCTCTTCCCGTCCCTAGCTGAGGCTCCCACAGTGGGAGGAGAAAGGGAGGAAAGGAATCTGGGGAGGTTAAGGGGATAAACACACTCCCTCACACGTTTCTGACCCCATAAGGATAGGAGCCTGGTATAGATGAACCACATCCTTGCCTCTCCGCTGTAGAGAAAGGCTGCAAATTCCGAGAGCACCAGGCGCATACACACCCATATGTAAGGACCAAAGCAAATGCCAAAAAAAAAAAAAAAAAAAGAAAGAAAAAAAAAAGGGAAGTTCTTTTTTGCTTATTCGCCATTTTAGATGTATAAGATTCAGAGTTTGTAGGACAGAGCCTGGCGTGTGGTAAGCCCTATATGGTTATTTAAAAAATTAAGAAAAAAAAGCACAGAGGTTTTTGCTGTATATCCTTTTTTTTTAGTCCCTCTGACTAGTTAAAGTATTTGTTGACTTCCAGCCCATAGTTTCAATCAGCCGAGGGGGATTTTCAAAGACTTTGGTATGCCATTGGCAGAACACCTTCAAATGAGGGAAGAACATTTCCCAGACTTGCAGGGACCTGTTGGAGGGAGGCTGAGAACTTTCTTCTGCAGTCTCGCCCCACAAGTGCCAATCGCCTGCTAAATCTGAGGGGTGGGGGCCAAAGCTGCTCCCCACAGCCCCCTGCATGTCTGCCCCACCCTTCCTGCCCAACACTAGCCAGCTCCAAATTAAAATTCCAGCTCACATGGCCTCCTCTGATGAGCCCAGGCCCCTTTCCTTCTGCATGTGCAGACTACCTAGCACCCAGCACCGGGAGGTAGAAACCATAGTGAGAGGCTGGGCTATGCATCCAGGGTCCCCACAGTTTAAGAGATGGGTTAGGACTAAAACATGGCCCAGAGCTTGGTCCTATGTCCCTATGCTGTGACCCATAATTTGTGTGAGGCCCTTGCACAGGAAAACTCAACTCCAGGGACCCACCGTGCCCATGACACAGATAATGGCACCACCTTCAAAGCCCAGGGCAGAGAGAGGTTGCTTTACTGTGACATTTGTGTCTCTATGTCTCTAGGTCTGAAAGTCCTAGAAAGGCTGGGGGTTCCCAGCATTACTAGGCAGCCTCAGCCCCATGAGGGAGAGGTGGGTATCCAGCTTTCCAGTACACAGAAGGGCCGGTCTCCTCTAAGCTCTGCCATCCTGAGAATCCAACTGAGATCAAAGCTGGGACCCAGAGCTGGAGTGTGGGCAGAATTCCCTTTGGCTTTTTTGGAGGCAGAAGAATTCTTCCCTCAACTCCTCCCTGAGGCGAGGACTTTGTGAAGAGTTGCCGAGGCTCGTGCTGCTCCACCTGCCCTACCCGATCCTGCTGAATCTGGTTTCCAGCTCACAGGTAGGGCTGCCAACCATTGCCCAGTCAATAGTTGACTCATGCCTCTGCTATTGCTCCCCACTTTTTGTGCTGAACACACATGGGATCGACGGTTTGCAAAGATGAAGACACTGTGTGACTTTCTTTCTCTCCTGGAGAGGGATGTGGTGCCTGCGCCAGGACATGGGGGTTACTCATGCGTTCAAATGTAGAGTGCTCTCAGGGCAGGGGTTTGGGGAGAGGAATGGAGGGAAGTACAAGAAATAGAGTCATGAACTCTGTCCTCAGAAGGTGCCCAGGCTGAAGGGGACAAGAGACCTGCCCTCTGAACATTGACCCAGCGACAGAAGCAGGTGGACAGCATTGGGCTGGGGAGGGCCCACACAATGATCTGGGGAAGGAGTAAGAGCAACGACCTTATTTCTGTCAATTCGATTCAGTGTTCGCTGAGCACCTCCAGCGTGCAAGGCTGGGCTGAATGTACGATGATGTGAAGGTAAGCCAGATGTGTTTCCTGACCTTGGAGGGTACACCATCTGGTAAGACCTAGAGGACGTGTGCAAAACATTTTTCTATTAAAAATGTGTGTTATTGAATATGTTCTATTCCACACCTCTTCTATTAAAGACATACAGATTGTGATAGGGCTCTGAGGAGGGAGCTCTGGGATGGAATTGCAGGATTTGCCTAATCTTTGCCCCATGGACACCTGGACCGGTCAGCTCCCTGCATGGTCATCCCTGTTTAGAAACACTGCCCATATTCTCTGTCCCTGCACATCTCTGTGAGGCAGTCCAGACCAGTCATCCTTGTCTCCCCTCTGCCAGAGAGATCAGCAGGGTGGGGCACTATAGCTCACTTAACCCTGCACTTATCTTATGCTGATGGGAAAAATGATGCCCAGTGAAACCAAGTTTTGTGTCCTGCCAAGTCCTGGTAACTCGACAGAAAAGCTCGGTGAGCTCTGTGTAATCCCTCTCTTCCTGCCACAATGAAATTCCAGACTGGGGTAGGACTCCCCCGCTGCAGTGGTGCTGGTACCTGGCTCCCCCAGGCGAGCATCTCCATTGTTTATAGCTGTCCAGGTCTGGCGCTGCAGGAGGGGTTGCCCTGTCTGCTGGGCGGAGGATTCCTAAAAAGCCAGACATAAAGTGCAGCTTCCCCCCGTGTCAGACATCCAAACACTCCCTGCCACTCACACACCCTTGGTCCCTTACATCTGGATCTGAGCTTGGCACACTCTAGCGATTCTCAGACTGGCCAGAATACATTCCTGTTCCACCAAGCCCTTCCCCTTCCACGGCAGAGCTGGGAGGAGGAGGAATGCAGAGAAGAGAATGTCCCAGTGTCTCAGGAGGGGTGGAGCTTCCCCACAGGGAGTGGGGACTATACCCAGGACCCCTGTTGTGTGGGGACATACCTGATGGTGAACTACCAGGGGAAAGAGAACTCGTGCTAGCAGTCCCCAGACACCTGCTTCAAGCTGAGATCTGTTCTATCAGCGGCTAAAAGGCCCCCAATATGTCTCAGGGCCCCCGAGACACTCCTGCTTGTTTCCTGAGAAGCAACAACGTGTGAAATTGGTGAACTCAGTAAAATTAATCTGAGTCTCAGGAATTCTTCAGGCAGGGAGGCAACCCAAGCCTCATTGCCTAAGACCTGTGAGGCCAGCTCTGGCCATTGATCTGTCTGTCTGGATTTACCTGTCCACTGCTTTCACATCATAGCCTCTAGTGAGCAATCATATTTCAGCTGATCCTCAGCAGCTCAAAGTCATTTTCCCACAGCATGGTTTCCTTGTGGCCGAGGACAATCCTGACAAGAGATCCTGGAGCTCAGGTTGGGTCCTCACTCTTTTACTCTTGAAAACATAGCCCCCACCCTGAGACTTCAGAACCATCCCCCTCAACCCCTACCTCTAGCCCCAGCCCAGGGATGCCCACCCCCCTCATAGCTCTTGATGGCCCAAGCATTGCCTGAGAGTCCTGCTTCTGTTTGGGGAGGCAGAGAGGTGGCCCCATTCAGGTCTGCAGCCAAAAAGAGGGGGAGTGGTTTCAGACAGACACATGCCAGAGCCTAACCAGATTCCCTCTCCTCTGCCTGGTGCCACAGCCCACCTGGACAAGCTTTGCAGAGCGTCTTACAAGGTCCTCCCTAAAGCAACCGGCTCAGATGGCTATGCCAGCTTCCCGGTCTTCCAAACCTGCTCTGTCTCGTCTCTCTGGAAGGGCAATTCATAGACTTAGAATTTCGTTTTCCATTCCCCTGGCCCTGAAGGAGACTTTGGGCCAGAGCCCACAGAAAGCACAGCAGTTCCCGCTGCTCGGAGCGGGTCGGTTCTCCGTTATGACAGGCAGGCAGATTCTCAACACGTTTCTGATGAGATTAGAAGCTCCTGCAGGTATGTGTTTGAGGCGGCCCTCAGCCTGTATCAACAGAGACGATGACTCATTTCTCGCCTAGTGGAATAACTGAGAGCTTGCTGGAACACACCTGGGGGCCCGGGGAGCTGGCAGAGCAGCTCCCCCTAAAAAGAGACGTGACTGCCAGGCTGAGCCTCAGGACTTTTAGGGGGGATCCCAGGGGTTGCTTGGGTTTGCTCAGCCCCACAGGGTCCTGTACAGGCTGAAGTGTAAGGCCAAAGGTTAAATAGCACAGAAAATGCTGAATTAGGAAGAGCCGTGGAAAGAGAGGACTGCCTGGGCAGAAAGCAAAGTGATGTGCACCAGAGGCTGAGGGTCCCCACCCCCCCCTTCACAGTGTCTGGAGCTTGGGGCTTGGTGGCCTTTCTGGCCCAAACCTTGCAGGAGAAACTTCCTCAGGACTCTGGAATAACTGCCTCCCCCCCAAAAAGGAAAATTTCTGCAGTTAAAAAAAGGGTCTAATTCTCCCCCTGGCACATAGCTGAGGAATCAAGCCACGGCTGCCTTCCAAAAGCTGAAACTTCTTGCGGCAACCTGTCTAAAAGTCACAAGGGCAGATTACCGCCAGTGGGGACTCGCATGGTCTCCCACTCATGGACCGTGTACACCGTGCTAGGATGGTTGACCATATTATTGGTCCTGTAAGGATCCCTGAAGACCCTGGACAAATGCTTCTTTGCTTCCTGGCAACTTTCTTGGGCTCTTCACCGCCCTGGGCCCCCATGGGGAAGTGAAACTTGCTGGCAGTGTCACTAACTTGCTGCCAAGACATCAGTGCTGCAAGGCAAGGTTATTCCTACTAAGCAGAGTCTGCCAGGAAGAAAGCGTTTGCACCCCACACCACTGTGCAGGTGTGACGGTGAGCTCACAGCTGCCCCCCAGGCGTGCCCAGCCCACTTAATCATTCACAGCTCGACAACTCTCCCGCCCAACCCCCGTTCTAGAAGATAAAAGAGGGGATTGTGGTTCCCGGGGAACAGAGCCACCTGCTTCTTCCTGCTGAGCTCTGTTCTTTCTAGCACCTCCCAACCCCTAGTGCCTAGTACTCTTGCTCCACAAGGATCAAGCCGTCATGTCTCGCCAGTCGAGTGTGTCTTTCCGGAGTGGGGGCAGCCGGAGCTTCAGCGCTGCCTCTGCGATCACTCCGTCGGTTTCCCGCACCAGTTTTACCTCCGTGTCCCGGTCCGGAGGTGGTGGTGGTGGTGGCTTTGGCAGGATCAGCCTTGGGGGTGCTGGGGGAGCCGGCGGCTATGGCAGTCGGAGCCTTTACAACCTGGGGGGCTCCAAGAGGATCTCCATCAGTACTGGTGGTGGTGGCTTTAGGAACCGATTTGGTGCCGGTGCTGGAGGTGGCTATGGAGCTGGAGGTGGCTACGGCTTTGGAGGTGGAGCCGGAGGTGGATTTGGTTTAGGCGGTGGAGCTGGTGGCTTTGGGCTCGGTGGTGGCTCTGGCTTTGGCCTCGGTGGAGGTCCTGGCTTTGGAGGTGGCTTTGGTGGCCCCGGCTTCCCTGTCTGTCCCCCTGGAGGCATCCAAGAGGTCACGGTCAACCAGAATCTCCTGACTCCTCTGAACCTGCAAATCGACCCCACCATCCAGCGGGTGCGGACGGAGGAGCGGGAGCAGATCAAGACCCTCAACAACAAGTTCGCCTCCTTCATCGACAAGGTGAGACATGACCTTTTGTGAGAAACTACTGTGAGTGCAGAATAAATGCCAAACAGAGTAGGAAGAGGGAGGATTTGTGAAGGTATGAAATCCTTCATAGTTTACAGTTATGTGTTTTTATTTGTTTCTGAGTCCTGGATTTGTGGTCCATTTTCTTAATTAGACTTGGAAGAGACGGTCTTAGTCCTTCCCTTTCAGAGAGTACCCCATAAGGGCTCCTTGAGTACTGTTAGGCAAAGAGATGAATTCTGTACTTTGTGTAATGGGGCCGATTACAGAGAAAGGTAGAAGAGTTCATTGGGCAGTAGCAGTCTGAGTAGTGCCTTCGCAGCCACTATTGCACTGGACCTCACTCTGCCCAGCCGTACCCAGCGCTATCTGTGCCCTAGATAAGTGCCTTGTCTCCCCAGACGTGAGATTAGGTGCTTCACTCTGCATCTCCCAGAGCCCAGGGACAGGCACTGCCTATGGGAAAGGTTTAGGGGGACAGCATGAGGTGGGAGAAAAACTGATGATTAATCAATGGAACATGAAATCTGGTTTCTCCATCTGCAAACTCTGTTTCCTCCAGGTGCGGTTCCTGGAGCAGCAGAACAAGGTCCTGGACACCAAGTGGACCCTGCTGCAGGAGCAGGGCACCAAGACCGTGAGGCAGAACCTGGAGCCTTTGTTCGAGCAGTACATCAACAACCTCAGGAGACAGCTGGACGGTGTCCTCGGGGAGAGGGGACGCCTGGACTCGGAGCTGAGAAACATGCAGGACCTGGTAGAGAACTTCAAGAACAAGTGAGTTGCAGTGGAGTAGACGGGGGAGGGTGATGGCCTCTTGGCACCAGATGTACTTCATAACCAGACTACTGCTTATGCCTTTCTCACAGGCTAGATGCATATGCTTTCTATAAACACCCAAAGTACTAAAATAAAATCCAGGTCTATGTTTAGGAAGTTCCAGCCCCAAGCTCAGCTCCTCTGTGAGGCACTTAGCCATCGGCCAGAGCAACAAGCCCTACGCCCTTGGTACCAGCTGGTGAAATAGCGGCAATGTAATCCTTGCTCTTTTGGGCTTTCCTCCCAAGCACCCTCAAAATGCAGAGCATGAGCTTTTGATGGATTCCCCACAAAGCAGAAATTGATGACATAACCCAGTTTCATGGTTCAAATAATTTCTTTAGTCCTTATGAACCAGGGCTGCTAATTTTTAAATTTTTTTTTTAAGGCTGTAAGAGCTGAAAAAAGCACTCGTGAAATTGACTAGGTTTGGAGATAGAGAGATAGTACAGCTTTTCTACAGGAATATTCTTGAAGCAATTGAATTATAGCAATTAAAGAATGATTACCTGGTGGTCAGTTAAAGAAAAAGCTATATCCTAATGGGTAAGGACCTTGTCCAGGGGCTCACACTCCCAGTGCCCCCTCTCTACCTATATGATGTGAGAAGCCCCTTTCCAGTGGGAAAGCAGGCTGACGTTATGCAAGTGACATTATGCAATTAAGACCCCAGGCCTCACCTGTCCCTCATCTTCTGCTAAGCACTTCCCTTTTGCTCCCAGGTACGAAGATGAAATCAACAAGCGTACCACGGCCGAGAATGAATTTGTGATGCTGAAGAAGGTGCGTGGGTAGAAGAGAACCTGTCGCCTGTGGCTGTGCTCTCTTACGGTGTCAGTTCATTTAAGTCAGGGTGGAAACCATCCTGCAGTGCAACCACCCCTGTTTCTCTAGATGTGGACGCTGCCTACATGAACAAGGTGGAGCTGGAGGCCAAGGTCGATGCACTGATGGATGAGATCAACTTCTTGAAGATGTTCTTTGAGGCGGTAAGAGATGCCCTTATTCAGGACCCAGTGAGACGGTCACTGGGACACCACCAGGGATTAGGGTCTCCAGGATTAAGTGACTTCCAGTGGCTTCTAAGCTGTGGACATGTCCCTGTCTTTCCTATCCCTTTAGTATTACTCACACTTTATTACTTATAAAGCCAATTCCTTAAAAAAAAAAAAAAGCCAAATTTCAAGCAAAAGAGCTCTTCAACAATCATTTTGCAGAGTGAGGTTTAGAGTGAGTTTTAGAGGCACAAGTATGCCTTTCCTGGACCTCCCCTCTCTGTTTTCTCTTAGCATGGCAAAGCACTAGACTAGATTCTTTTGAAATAAGTTATGACCCAAGGAGATTCACATCCGATAGATTACATAGTATATTTCCTGGAGGTTCATAGTTGTTAAAAAAAATTTTAAATAGTTTTAATATGGTTTGGATTACTTATTAACTTATCTAAATGTTTGATGTAGGTGCCTATTGGTTTTTTTCTCAAGCTGACATCCAGAATGAGTGAAATATTTGAATGGACCTGACATAAAATAATACAGACTCAGATGACTGACTTTAAATCTCCTTGCAGGAGCTGTCCCAGATGCAGACACATGTCTCAGACACATCTGTGGTCCTCTCCATGGACAACAACCGCTCTCTGGACCTGGACAGCATCATCGCTGAGGTCAAGGCCCAGTATGAGGATATCGCTAACCGCAGCCGGACAGAAGCCGAGTCCTGGTATCAGACCAAGGTTGGTGCCCTGGCGAATGTGTCCTGAGTGAGGGGATGGACATGTGTCTAGGATTTTAGGCCATGACAAGATGCTAAGGATGGGGCTCCTAAAATAAAACCTGTGGAGGCCTCTTGGGTTGAGTTATGGCGATAGTCATGCGTGCCTTTGCCACATAAACTCAAGAACCTTAAGGAGAATCTCACTTTGAATTTCACACCAGTGTCTCCAGGAAAGTAAAACACTAAAAAGGAAATTTTCTAAGACCAGATCCACCTTGACAAAGCCAAAATCAGCCTCAGGCCCCAGATAACCAGAGCACTTGTCACCTCTTGGTATCTCCTGCCTGTGAATGTTGGGAAAGTGTTTCCACCCTCGTATAAACGGAATCTTTCTTCTTTTCTGGTGGCACCAGTATGAAGAGCTGCAGCAGACAGCTGGCAGGCACGGCGACGATCTCCGCAGCACCAAGCACGAGATCTCCGAGATGAACCGGATGATCCAGCGGCTGAGGCCGAGATCGACAATGTCAAGAAGCAGGTAGGAAGGGGCTGAAAGAAAGCAAGATGGGGCCTGAGCTCCATCTTGCATACCCAGAGCTGGAACAAGTACCAGAGTTTCAATGCTCCCGCCTCCACAATGACCAGGACAACTCTGGAACCTCAGAAAGAAATAGCCCAGGCCCAGCTCACTACTAAAGTGTCCCCACTCTTTTTTCTTTTCCTTCTAGTGCGCCAACCTGCAGAATGCCATCGCTGATGCCGAGCAGCGTGGAGAGATGGCCCTCAAGGACGCCAGGAACAAGCTGGCCGAGCTAGAGGACGCCCTGCAGAAGGCCAAGCAGGACATGGCTAGGCTGCTGAGGGAGTACCAGGAGCTCATGAACACCAAGCTGGCCCTGGACGTGGAGATCGCCACCTACAGGAAGCTGCTGGAGGGCGAGGAGTGCCGGTGAGTTACGTAGGGCTGACATCACAGGCCCGAGATGGCCTCACATTTAATAAGTAGAGCTTCTTCTCCACAACATGATGTACACACACACACACACACACACACACACACACACACACACACACACATTATTGTGTGCATGAGAATTGTCCATTATTAATCTGGTTTCAATCTGACACCTGGGCGTACAGCTCACCCACAGAGTGTGGTCCCAACTCACTTTTCTGACCAGTATTCTTGGATGCTGCCTCTCCTTCAAATAACTAAGCAACTCCACAGATGTCTTCCCCATGCTTTAAGCACCTTTCCTGTGGGAAGCGTTTCATGATTACTCCAGCTGCGTTAAATTCACCTGCCTTTGGATTCTCAAACTACTCCATTTTCTTCAGTCTTCTGACACTGCCCACTGCCTACTTTCCGTCAGAAGTATTTCTGTCATGCCAAGTCCCTTCACAGAATGGAAGCTCCCACGAGGAAAAAACTGCTTCGTACTTGTGCATAGTTCCCACAGCCTCTTACTCATGCTTTCCATATAATGGGTGGAGGAGTACGTGAATCATAATCTTCCTTTAATACTTATTTCTAAACCAGGTCTTCTTCATTGAGAAAGAGAGCTCTCTCTCTAATGTAAGCAGTTTTTTAGGGTACACAGGCTCCTTGCTTATAGATCAAGCTCTAAATGTGACTCTAGGAGTTATCCACATGGACTCGTGCTATCTTTTGGGAAGTTCTTAGCTCTTATTTTTTAATTTTCTCCTTTCAGATTGAGCGGAGAAGGAGTTGGACCAGTCAACATCTGTAAGTTTAAACAGATATTAACAATGATGATGATAATATGTGGTATTCGGTACCAATTCAGAATCTCTGCTGTTTCTAGATTCCAGACACTCCTACCCCTATATCTGGGTCTTTAATACACGTAGTGAGAAGCAGGTGGTAGAGGGGAGAGGACACAGATTGAAACATAACATAAAGCAGTGTGGCTCATGTTCTGCACGGTACCTGCCTCCCTTGGGGCCTTGCCCTATCCCCCAAGGATGGAGCACCATCCGTTATCTACCATGTCCACCAACTTTCTCTTAGGAACCTTTACTAAATGACTTAGGTTTCCGGGGCCTCATTTGTTACTCTGTCAAAGGGCCAGATGCAGTAGTAACACTAGAAAGATCTAATAAGTGGGATGGTGGAATCAGTCTGACAGACGGGTCTCACCAGTTCTCCCTCCTTTTTCTGCAGCAGTCGTCACCAGCAACGTCTCCTCTGCCTACGGCGGCGGCGGTGGCTTCGGCGGCGGCCTGGGTGGGGGTCTTGGCGGAGGCCTTGGCGGCGGCCTCGGTGGCGGCCTTGGCGGCGGCCTCGGCGGCGGCCTTGGCGGAGTCTTGGCGGAGGTCTTGGCGGAGGTGGCAGCAGCAGCAGCTACTACTCCAGCAGCAGTGGGGGCGTCGGCCTAGGCAGTGGGCTCAGTGTAGGGGGCTCCGGCTTCAGTTCAAGCAGCGGCCGAGGCCTGGGAGGGGGTTTTGGCACTGGCGGCGGGAGCAGCGGCTCCAGCGTCAAATTTGTCTCCACCACCTCTTCCTCCCGCAAGAGCTTCAAGAGCTAAGAGCTCGCTGCAAGTCACTGCCTCCCAAGGGCAGCAACCCGGCCCCTGGTGACTGCCTTTCTAGGTGGGTGCCAAGCCAAGTTTTCTCTTTCACTGGAGTGTAGTCTAGACCAAGCTTATTGCAGAACCACAGTCTTTGGTTTCCAGAAAGGCCCCGTCCCCAGTCTCTAGTCTTCCAAGCCGCCATTCTATGTTCTGCTTCAAATCAGCCTTTAAGTCTCTACAGCATGGTCCTTGATGAGAGAACATTCCAAAGTATTTCAGTATCTAAACCATCAAACAGAGCCGCCACCCCAATCCCAAATTTTGTTCTGGTTCCGACTACCTTCAGAGTGTGTTCAATAAAATGCTTTTATAATATAAGCTGTTGTGCAGAATTCTTTTTTCAAAGCCTGCAACCAGCCTAGAGACCTCTTGAGGGTCAATGTGTCCGGACGTAATTGGTTTCTTTGATGATTTACAGGGAAAATGGAATGACCTTGAAGGGAGAGTGGCCATTCAAGGTGGTTGGGATAGAGACCCAGGAGGCTGAGAGAAGGTTGCTAAAGCCTGTAAAATGAAGGAATCTCTAGAGGGCATGAATGAGAGTGTCCATTGTATTGCAATTAGGACAGACTATAGAGTCTTTTATTGGAGAAAGTCCCCATTCAAATGGGCCAATTTGCAAATAACAGCATAAATCAGCTTAGGTAAAATTTATAAATAAGGGATATGTTGCCTTCAGAACCCAAAAAGGCCTACAAGATATTGGGCCTGCTCTAGTATTGTGGTACTGACAAATAATTTCAGGACCTTAACTAAGGTGAACTCCTTTGTGAATATTTGTATGTCCTGTATGAGTGTGTCCAGTGAATTTTTTGGGGGGAGGACTCACCAATGTAATATCATACCTGTGCTCCTGGGGAAAGTCAGATGCCTTTAAGATCTTGCCTGCAAAGACTATGTAATGGCAGGGCTGTTGAAGTACTCCATGAGTGTCTGGGTAAAGGTGTATTGTGCTCTTTCAGAAGGCAAAATGTGACTGAGAGCCTGTTGAAATGGCTCTCAGTCCCCACTCATAAAAGCCAAATATTTACCAGTTACTGATTAGATAGGGTCAGCAATTTCAATAATATTGGGTAGTGGACCTTAATGAGTGCGACCATGGCATTAGGGTTCTGGTAATCCACTGTGAGCTACGTTTGTTCTTTCCAGCTTTAAAAACAGGCCAAATTAGGTTGTTGAATGGAGAGCAACAGTGTGTATATTATCTTTTCTCTCAACGTATCCCCTATAATGAGTTTCGCTCTTTGAAGGGCTATTTTAATTTATATTGGGCTTATTAACTATTTTAACTGGGAGAAGGTCCATCGAATCCCATTTTGTCAAACTAATTTGTAAGTGTCAGCAACTTAATTTTAATTTGTTTCTCATTGGGTCAGAGTGTCCACGACCACTGTAAGATTTTTCAGGGGCAATTGATGGTATGATCATGTGAAATTTAAGTAAGTCAATAGTTCTGACAATTAAGGTGAGGCACATTTGTTTGTTTCTATTTTGTATTTTATAACTTCCCCAAGATTACAGGGCACTTTGATTAAATTTAGTGACATACTCAGGCATAAGTATAATTTGAGCTCTAACATTGATTAAGGCCATGAAGATTTGCCATTTGGTGTATTTCATCAGATGTTAAAGTTTATTTGTAGTCTGTGTGATAGAGCCAGTCCACACCCCTTTTCATTTTTTTGATGTATAAATTCTCTTGGTAAATTTTGGATTTTCCAATTCATGAAATTGTATTTCAGTTTTTTGTAACCCCTATGCCCATTTCCAAGTTTCTTTCCTTTCTTTCTCTTTCTTCCATTTCCTTCCTTCCTTCCTTCCTTCCTTCCTTCCTTCCTTCCTTCCTTCCTTCCTCTCTCCCTCCTCCCTCCTTCCCTCACGATTTCCCTCTTTCCCTCCCCCCACAACCCATTTCTTTTCTATAGTTACTGGATATACTCGTGGGAGAGAGGGATTCTCTCTACCCTGCTCATATCTATAAATTTCTTCCTCCAGAGAATATCGAATCACCATCATCGGAGTTTGGGGCCTCCTCCATGTAAATATTGAATTAACCCCTTAGCTGTGTCACAAAGGTGTCATACAAGTTTTCCCTTACAGCCCTGAGGATGAGGATCTTTCTCTTTTTGTCATTTTCCAACAGAGGCATAGGCAGCAGCAGCAACAGCTAAGGCATTTTGTAGGGTTGAGGTAAACCATCTGCCCTTAAGAGTGTGGCCTCAGTATGCCACTAGTAACTGCTCTTCCTCCACATGAACAATCACCTAATAAGACTATGTATTGCAGAGGTTATCAATCTTTCCCCTGAGCACTTGATAGAATGGGGTTAAACACCTGCTTGAGACACACACCAGTGTTCACAGGGTAAAAGTCATTCTCTTCTGCTTATTGTCAGTCATTACTTACAGATGAATTGAGACACAATTCAATATGAGACACACAGATCTGGGCTGAGACACGTGGCCCACTGCCACTTTGAGGAGGCCCTAGTCCTGTACTCCTGACCCTTAATGACAGTTATTGAAATTTCTGCTATAGATCAGTTAGACCTATAACAAAAGGCTTGGTAGAACTCAGTAATGTAGCACAAAGCAGAACATCTCAAGGAGCAAGCTTGAGAGCAGGCAGCAACACAGCTCAAATAGCCCACTAGCCAGAAAGTATACACTCCCAAGCAGACAGCAGAGCCAGGTTGCAAGCCAAAGCAAGCAAGAAAGACACTAGTGGTAGGCAGTCATCATCTAGACATCCTGATCACAGCACCAATTATTGTGACCACCCTACAGGGGCAGAATGAATCGCCATTCAAAATTTGGTGTATGAACACACAATGTAATATATATATATATATATATATATATATATATATATATATATATATATATATGTCTTACTGCTAAAATGTACAACTGAAACTTGCCAGATTTCGTTAACTAAGGGCACCATAAAAAATTTTTTTTAATTTTTAAAAAATGTGATTCAGCTATTGGAACTGATGATGCCACACACACTAAGATAGTATGGAAATGTATATTACTCACATAATAAGTCTTTCTAAAGAGAGCACAACAGGCTTCTCAAGCTGACCCAAATATGGCTCAAAAAAACAGGGAAAAGAGACTAAAGTGGAATTTTTATGGTAGTTGGGGTGAGTCCAGGCTAAGGATTCCTGCACATGGTTTGAAGTTTCCACCAATCACAAAGACAGGATTACCCAGGCTTTCTTATTAGTTTTCTTAGATGTGGGTAGAAGGAAGAGGGGGAAGTTTGGGGCTTAAACGTCTTCAACTGTCGAACATCATTACAGTAAAGTTCGTTTAACATTAAAAAATCAATCATATAATACACAGCTTCAACAGAATAAAATAATAAGAACAAAATGGTCATATGCCCCCAATAATGAATAATTAATAATGAATAATCAAAATTCTCTCATCGAGATCAGGAAGGAAGCAAGGATAACTCTAATAACCACAATTATTCAGCATTATACTGGAGAGTATAGCCAGTGCAATAAGACAAGACAAAGAAATAAACATCTAAATAGTTAGAAAAAATGAAAGTAAACTATAGTTACTCACATATGGCATGATTATGTACATAGAAAATCAAAAGATTCTTCAAAGTATTAGAATTGGTAAGTGAATTTATCAAGGTCACTAGAAAATCAATGTAAGAATCAATTGTATTTCTACATAGCAAGAAATGATCAGAAAACGAAATTTAAGATACCATTTCCAGTAGCATCAAAAAAAATTTGATACCTATTAGCTTTTGGGATTTTGTAGAGTATGGCAGTTCCATGTCCTTGACCTCGAACTCTGCAGCTGCATGATAGAAAGGCAAAGAAGGCACTAATCCTCAAAGTTCTTGCTCCAAGCTTCTGCCTAGTGACCTGCTCAGCAGCAAGACCCTTGCCCACCTTCAGACAACCATAAAATAAGGCTAGACTGAAACTTGATTTGTGACCCAGGTCAGAGGGTCTCTGACATGGTTTTAAATTATCAAAAATGTTACTATAACTGAATTGGTTATTGTTGTTCTTATGGAAGTTTTCCTTGCTCTTCATTTTTTTGTATTCAGATAAGACTGTTCATGAAATACCTGATTAGCTAGGTTCTAGAATAAGCCTGTGTAAACGGGGCCTAAAAGATAGTCCATTTTTCTTTAAAAGAAAAACTATAATCCTTATATTGATATCTGGGAAGGTTTGAATAAACCTTCAACATTTATTTTTACTTATCAAAATTTGCGTACATGTTTACACTGAAAATGGTTTTTGAATATTTTATTATGTTTTCCCAGTCAGAGCCATCTCCATGCTAATCTGAATGTTATCTGTTACTATGTCCACAAATCTAATAACCTAGATGAAACAGACCAATTTCTTGAAAGACACAATCTGCCAAAATTCACATAAGAGGAAATACACAATCTCAATAAGCCTATATTTATTAAGAAATTGAATCAATAACTAATAACATTCCAAAACAGAAATCAACAGTCCCAGAAGGGTTCTTTGGTGAATTCCATGAAACATTCAAGAAAGAAATTACACCAATTCCCCCACATTTGTTTCAGAAGACAGAAGCAAAGAGAATATTTATAAATCATTGTATGTGGCCAGCATTGCCCTAATACCAAAACCAGATGAAGACATTAGAAGAAAGGAAAACTATAGACCAATATTTCTCATGAACATAGATGTAAAAATTCTTAACAAAATATTAATAAATCTAATCCAACAATGTGTAAAAATAATTATACACTGTGACCAAGTGGGATTTATTCCAGGTATGTAAGGCTGGTTCAACATCTAAAATTAATTAAAATAATTCATCACATCAATAGGCTATAGAAAAAAAAATCACATGATCATATCAATAGGTGCAGAAAAAGCATTTAAGAATCCAACACTTTTCATGATAACAACTCTCAGCAAGCTAGAAATAGAGAGGAACGTCTTTTAAGAACATTTATAAAAACCTACAGCTGACATCATACTTAATGGTGAGAAACTTGAAGCTTTCCTGCTACAATCAGGAACAAGCCAAGGATATTCCCTCTCACCACTACTTTTCAATATTGTGCTAGAATTCCTTGTTAATGCAATAAGAAACACACATACACACATACCATAAAGAAATAAAATGTATATACAAATTGGTAATAAAGAAATGAGACTATCTTTGTTCACAGATGACTTGATAGTCTATGTAGAAAATCTGAAAGAATTGACAAAAAAATACTAATAATACACGATTATAGTAAGGTTGCAAGATGCAAACTTAATATCTACAGGTTGATCCCTTGTATACCAGCAATGAACAATTGAAATTTGAATTTAAAAACCCAACACCATTTACATTATACCCAAAACAAAATATTTAGGTATAAATCTAACAAAAATATGTGCAAAGTCTATATAAGGAGAACAACAAAATTTTGATGAACAAAATCCAAGAACTAAATAAATGGAGAGACATTCCATATTCATGGATAGGAAGACTTGATATTGTCAAGATGTCGGTTCTTGCCAATGTAATCTATAGATTCAATACAATCCCAATCAAAATCATAGCAAGTATTTTGTGAATATGACAAATAAAGTTTTTATAAAGAAGCCAAAGACCCAGAATAGCCAATACAGCATCAAAGGAGAACAAAGTTGGAGGACTGACACTATTCATTCTCAAGACTTACTATACATCTACAGTATTCAAGACAGTGTGGTATTGGTAAAAGAATAGAATAGAGAGCTCAGTGTAATAGAATAGAGAGCTCAGAAGTAAACCCACACAAATATAGTCACCTGGTCCTTGACAAAGAAACAAAGGTGATACAATGGAGAAAAGATAGTCATTTTAATAAATGGTCATGGAATAACTGGGCATCCACATGCAAAAAAAAATGAATCTAAAACAGGCCTTATACCCTTCACAAAAAATAATTAAAAATTCATCATTAACCTAAATGTAAACTGAAAAACTATCCAACTCCTAGATAAGATAAGGGAAACTCTAGATGGCGTTGAGTTTGGCAATGACTTTTTATTTTTATTTAATTTTCTTTCCCTCCTCTTTTAATTCCTCTTCTCCCACTTCCACCTCTGACCTATGAATGTTATTGTTTCCCCTTAAGAACTGGATCTCTGAAGGCGGGGCATCTCCTCTCACACACTCCAGGCATGCACTCAGGGCTTGGCGCAACTGGGGTATGGTCCATGGCTTCACCTGGGGCATGAACCCAGGACCTTCTGTGTGTAAAACAGATGTGCTAACCACTACGCTATGGAGCCACCCTGGCAATGACTTTTTAGATACAATGCCAAAGACATGATTCATGAAAGGAATAATTGATAAACTAGAATTCATAAAAATTAAAAACTTCTGCTCTGCAAAAAACACTGTCAAGAGAATGAGAAGTCAATTTATAGACTGCGAGAAAATATTTGCAAAAGACAGATTAGTTAAAAAGACTTATTTGAAATAAAAAGAATTCTTAAAACTCAATAAGAAACTAACAATCCAATTAGAAAATAGACCAACCAAACACCTTAAAAGACACTTCAGTATAGAGTAAGCATAGGGGAAACCAGGAACTGAGGGTTCAGGGCATCGTAATCAATCAGTTAAAAAAAAAAAAGATCTACAGATGGCAGATAAGCACATAAAAAGATGCTCCCATATCATATGTGATTAGGGACATGCAAGTTAAAACAGCAAGATACCACTAAACACCTCTTAGAACGGTGAAAATCCAAAGCTCTGACAATACCAAATGCTGGTGAGGATGTAAAGCAAGAAGAACTCTCACTCTGCTGGTGAGAATGTGAAATGGTACAGTTACATTGAAGATAGTTTGGCCGTTTCTTACAAAACTAAACACACTCTTACCATATGATCCAGCAATTGTGCTCCTTTGTATTTACCTGAATGAGTTGACAACTTATGTCCACACAAAAATATTTACCTGAATGAGTTGAAAACTTATGTCCACACAAAAATATTTACCTGAATGAGTTGAAAACTTATGTCCACACAAAAATATTTACCTGAATGAGTTGAAACTTATGTCCACACAAAAACCTGCACATGATGTTTATAGCAGCATAGATCCCTCGACTGTAAAACTGTGCACTTTGGTGAAGTTGTTGATAGCAGGGAAGGCTGTGTGTGGCGGGGAGGGGTATATCAGAACTCTACTTTTTGCTCAATTTTGCTGTGCACCTAAAACTGCTCTAAAAATTAAAGCCTATTTTTTAAAATGGTACAATTATTTTGGGAAACTAATATACATTTAGGGGTGTGTGTGTGTGTGTGTGTTGTGTGAGAGAGAGAGAGAGAGAAATGAAATTTATTGTGGCTCTGATTATGTAACACATGTGATGTGCCCGAGCAGCTATACATTTAGTCTTGATGCAGCAATTTTATTTCTAGGTATTTATTTTAGCAAAATGAAAACATATGTCCACATGGAAACACATAAATAAGTTCAGAATAATTTTATAAAAGGTAAGCCCAAACTAGAAGAATTTAGGAACCCATCAGTCAAAATGGATAAAGAAACTGTGGTATATTTATACAACGGTACATCACTTGGCAATGAAAAAGAATGAACTGCCAAAATTCACAGCAAGCATTTGTTGTGAATCTCAGAAACATTTTTCTGAGTGAAAAAGGCCAGACACACACACACACACGCACATATTTAAAGTATATGTTGTATGATCTCATTTATATAAAGTTCTAAAATAAATTAATTTAAAGTGAAAAAATCAAAACAGTGATTCTTGAGGCAATGGGATTATAGGGAAAGGGCACAAGGAACTATCTGGAATAATGGAAGTGTTCTGTATCTTGATATTATGTGGGTTATAGAAATAAATGAATGTCAACATGGATTGAATTCTGTACTTAAGATCTGTGCGTTTCACTGTATAGACATTATAGCTCAATAAACACAAATTTTTTTTAAAAAGAGAAAGAATATTTCACTTTTCAAGTTTCTGTGGTGGCTATGTGGAAGAAGGAAGTGAGTTGGGAATGGCATCTAGATTAGCCAATCAGCCTTTTCTGCACGGGGCCCAAACTTTTTTCTTTCTTTCTTCCTTTCCTTCCTTCCTTCCTTCCTTCCTTCCTTTTCCTTCCTTCCTTCCTTCCTTCCTTCCTTCCTTCCTTCCTTCTTTCTTCTTTATTCTTTCTTCTTTTTCTTTCTTCTCTCTCTCTCTCTCTCTCTCTTTAAACTATAGCTGACATACAATATTAGTTTCAGATGACAACATAGTGATTCAACATTTCATACCTTATGATGTGATCTCCATGGTGAGTCTAGTAATTATCATTGCCATACAGGATTATGCTATTATTGACTATACTCCCTATGCTATACATTATATCCAGGATTTTTTTTTATTTTAAACTGCAAGTTTGTACATTATTCTCTAGAAGTCATTCATTCAACGACTTGGACCCACATTATCTGAGTGAGGTAAGCTCATCTCACTGGAAACGGAGCTGTCAGAAACCTCCTGCAGATGTGGACAAAGCACTCAGGTGTCATGTCGTATGTGATACTGTCACTGTGTTCTGTCAAACAATGGGTGGACTGTGTCTGTGAAAATTGAGATGTACAGGGAAAGTGAC
Organism: Eonycteris spelaea; assembly: GCA_003508835.1. NCBI lineage: Eukaryota > Metazoa > Chordata > Mammalia > Chiroptera > Pteropodidae > Eonycteris > Eonycteris spelaea. Next base: position 2,280,245 of record PUFA01000028.1, read on the forward strand.
AGCTCAGTGCATTTACATATTCATCAAATAGCTAATTATTACATAATGCAATTTTGTAATTTCCATATTTTCAGAACCATTATGCATATATAGAAGGCTGAGCTTTCCACTCCAACTTTGGTGCCACAATCTACACTCTTTACACGTGTGGCTTCATGTTTCTCTTTCAAAGGATACTCCCTAGAGACAGAACTAGGTCTGTGGGATTCCCTCTGAACAGCCTTATACTGAGCTGGGGCTTGCAAGATTAGGCACTTAGTCTTAAGCTTTTGACAGATGATGACAAAAGCCCATCTTTCATTCCCATGAGCCAGCTCCACCCAGGGAAGCAGAAAGACAAGACAAATCCTCTTGAGGTAGATTTTCCATGGACTCAGCCTTCAAGGGTTCCCTCTTGCCTTCTGCCATGCTGGGAAAAATGTAAAAAGTACAACAAATTAATCCCTGGGCTCTAAAACAAAGGCCTCCCTTATTCCCTGGCAATCAGAGACAGCATCAGACTGGATAGAGGCTCTCCCAGCAGAGAATAGAGGCTGGGTTCAGCAGCCTGCTAGGAGGACAGCTGTCATTGGAATGACTCCCACTGCTTGCTTTAGTTTCTCTCACATAATTGCCTGAACTATCATTCTTTGTTCTAATCTTATTATGAATGAAGGTCTGCTCCTCTGGGAAAATATAATTCCCCTGGGCTCTGCTATGGAACATGACTCAGGGTCACTGGAAATATTTCATCCAATAAGTCAATTCTCTAACCATTTGTGGGTCCCCACCACCTAAGAACATAACCTTCTCCAGGGTGACAAAGCAGGCATAGAGGGCAGAGGGCTGGACTCTAGAAGAAAAAAGAAGTAAAGCTTAACCCAAGGCGGCAGTCTAAAAATAGGTAGGGAACAAGAGACACCTCCACACACCCAAAGAAAGATACAGAAAATCAAGGGCAAGTGACTAAAATACAAATTTAACCTTTTAAGGGTGGTGAGACTAGGAAAGAATGAAATCAGAAATGGGTCTGCCATGGGTTTCCTTCTTCCCAGCTCCCCCTCCACTGCCTTAGGAGCTCGCATCATCTATTAGGAGCTCTCTCAGCTGACCTCATTCATGATCAGGGTCACTGGAATTGGTTCCCAGAGCAGCATTCCCTGGCAGGTGGTGATGGGAATTTACATACATACATACATACACACACACACACACGCATGCATGAGAATGTGTTATAAATCTACCAATAGGAGAAATATTTGTGTTGGGAAATTGCTGGTGCTGTCTGGCATGCATGCTAAGCTTGAGATTGGATAATATATTGAAGTTAAACAATCCTCTGATAGGCTAAATGATTGTGACGTTCCTCCTGCAATTAAATTATACACTTCATTCAGAGATGAGTCCATCCCCACTCTAAAAACAGATAAAATCAATACTAAAGGAAGAACCAATCTGGTCACCAGTGCTGGTTGACAGCAGCCTGTCCCTGTCCCCCACAGCCCAGAAAATAGATGACGATCCAGAGAAGGATGAGGCAGGGGAGCCTGACTCCAGAGCAAGGAGGAAGCAGCTTGCTAGGCTCTCACCAAGAACTCGAATTCTCCCTTTGCCTGCCAACCACCGTTACCTTCCATCTACTTGGGCAAGGTGTTACCTAGGACTCCGCCTACATGTGGCTTCCAGGTTCTTACTAACATTGCTTTCATTCTCTTTCTCTTCACCCCCTCACCACACACACACATACATACATAAGCTGCACTTGTGTTCCAGTTCTTGAAGCTCCTTGAGGGTGCTTGCATATACCAAGTTTCTTCCGACTTCTATTATAAAGATGATATTAGCTCATCTTCTTTGAGAACTTATGTACAGGCACTGCTAAAGACTTTACATTAATTATCTCATGTAGTCTTCATGACACTGTGAGGTAGGTACTATTTTCATCCCCAGTTTACATCTGTGGAAAATGACTTAATTTTCATGTAGACACAGGGGAGGCTGGTTATGAGCCTGAACATGCTGTCTCTACAATCCATGCTCTTAACCAGGGGTTGGAAAACGTTTCCTTAAAGGGCCAAGTAGCAAATCTTTTAGTCTTTGTGAGCCACACACTCTATTACAACTACCCAACTCTGCCATCACAGTGTGAAAGCAGCAATGGACACTGGACATTGACATGGACATGACTTTAGGCAAATGCATGCTGCTCCCACCTTACTTGCCAAATGTCCCTGCCCCTCCTGGCATCCTCTGTGCCAAGCCGAAAGCTTCTATCCCAAGAGAGTAGCATGGATCCGAAAACAGTGCCACGGGAAGGAACACTTCTTTCTCAGAACTGGGTGGCAGCCCATTTCTTGGTCATCCATTGTGCAACCAGGGTGGAGGGAGGGGAGCTGCTTCCGTTGTCTTGAGAAGGTATCTCTTCCCAGCCAGACGCTGAGTTAGCACCTCCTGTGGGCAGGAAATGCCCTTCCCTCCTGGATGTTGTGCCCCGCAAAACGTTGGAGAGATGGGAGAACTTGTAAAATATCAGGTGCTTTCTTCAGGACATCGCAATGCAGGAGTTTGTCTTTCCTCCCCTAGTTACCCATTTAACCTGATGTTCTCATAGAACGACATGCCTGCAGTTGCTCTCCATGTTCCTTGTGCTCAGAAGTTAATGTGTGGACTGCAAAAAACGAACCTCATTCCCCTTAACACCGAACACCACACTCATTTGACAGCCTTCTCTTCTCTGAGATGTGCAGAAATTTAGATTTCAAGTGCTGAGATTAGAAATGTAAATGTGGAATTTACTTGTGACATCATCACACTTGTAAGGGCACATTTTTATGATTCACTGCTTGATATGTCCCTCAGCGTTCTGCACATCCCATTAAGATGTCTGACTCTTGATTCTAAAGAAATGTAAAAATTTGAGGAAATCAAAATTCAGTGCATTTCTTATTGATTTTTGTGTTATGCATTTTCAATTCTTTAAGTTAAGCTCTAAGTGAAATTCCAAGACAGCAGAGAAAAGATGTCTATAAATTCCAGTTGGAAAGAAAAAATTACGTGATAATCAGTTCAATGAAAAAAGAACACACATTGGGAAGGGAGGTGCTGGCGTGGAGAGGAACTCTATGCAGAAGTCAGGTCTCTGGACAGAGTGGTCTTAGGTGATGTCTCCTGTCTTCTCGGGGAACTACTAACTGGGCAGCTTATCAGACAGGACAGAGAACAAATGTTGTTCTTGCACTGTAAAAAAAACCACAATACAAACCTCTTTTGTCCTTGCTGTTCAAGGGAAGGTTATGTCCCCAAAGTAGCCCCCATTACCATAGCCAGGCCACCAGGAACAACATCCAAGAGCTCCTAAGGACAGGTTCAAACGTGGTGGAAAAAACACTGCAGGCCACTTCTTGCTCAGGGCATTGAGTGAATGCCTGTAAGCCCGCAGAGGCTGTCCCACCCTGACGGGAAGGGCGGTGCTGGTGGAGTAGAAAACCTGTGTGGGAAGGGGACACTCAGAAGAGTGTCTGAGTAAGCAGAAAGAAAAGACAATTATCACAGATCAGTGCCTTGTCTCCTTTGTTTGAGAACATGACTAATTCATGACTTCAGTGAATTTACATCCAGCCTTATTGTGTTGGTATCAAGTCAAGGCTGGAAGGCAGGAGAATTGCTCCCTGACGAAAGAAATCCAAAAATGCAATCTTCATATTTCATCCCTTTCTAGATGCTGGGGGGGTGATCTCACTATTTGTAAAGCCCAGCCCTTCCCAAACTGCAAGCTCACCTTCCAGGACTGTGCCCAGCCCATTCGCACTATATATAAACTGCTGCGGGAAGCTCATCTCACACATCTGCTCTCTCAGCTCTACCCTCCAGCCTCTCACGCCTTCTCCAGCCTTCGCATCTTCAGGAACCATGTCTAGCAAATCCACCGTGAGGAGCCACAGCAGCAGCCGCCGTGGCTTCAGTGCCAGCTCCGCCAGAGTCCCTGGAGTCTCCCGCTCCGGCTTCAGCAGCGTCTCCGTGTGCCGCTCCAGGGGCAGCGGCGGCCTCGGTGGAGTGTGTGGAGGAGCTGGCTTTGGCAGCCGGAGCCTCTACGGCCTGGGGGCTCCAAGAGGATCTCCATCGGAGGGGGCAGCTGTGCCATCAGTGGAGGATATGGCGGCAGAGTTGGAGGGGGCTTTGGCTTCGGAGCTGGAGCCGGGAGCGGATTTGGTTTCGGCGGTGCAGGCTCTGGCGGCTTTGGGCTCGGTGGTGGAGCTGGCTTTGCTGGCGGCTATGGGGGCTCTGGCTTCCCTGTGTGCCCCCCTGGAGGCATCCAAGAGGTCACGATCAACCAGAATCTCCTCACTCCTCTGAACCTGCAAATCGACCCCACCATCCAGCGGGTGCGGACTGAGGAGCGGGAGCAGATCAAGACCCTCAACAACAAGTTCGCCTCCTTCATCGACAAGGTGAGTCGGCAGAAGCTGCCTCCCCTGCGGTTTTTGAGTCCCCAGACTAGAGAACCCACCAGCGTCCTACCAGGGGGACAATGAGCAGAGGGAGGCAGAGGCAGACTGGCTCCCCACTGGGATGCAGCCAGGTTGGCTCCATGTTGGCCACAGACAGAGGTGATGCAAATCCTCCTGCCTAGGAAGACTTGTGAACTTTTGATAACCCTCAAGGAAAGACAAATAGGCCATGAGAAAATGGAATGGGTTAGCCTGACCATCTGAGGAATCGAAGGGCTAAAAAAACATTCCAGTAGCAAACTGCTCTGGGCTCTGGGCAAGAGGGACAAGAGTAAAAGAAAAAAGAGAAAAGAAAAGGATTCCTGTTGGATTAAAGAAAAAGACTCAGAACACATTTCCATCGAAATACTAAGCTTGCAGAACCAGATAGGGCCCATTGAGAAAGTGCGTTGTACAGGAGACGGGTGCACTGAATGGAAAGTGAGAGTAGAATCCAGCCATTCACAAGAGTGGGATTGAATCGTTCGAGTCTGGATGTTTGACGTTCTTTTGCCTGAGGTACTCTCTAAAAGAAAAAAGCTTGGTGTAACATATCAGCAAAGTACTATTTTGAACCAGATTAGGGACTGCTTGTCCAGAGAAAGGGAGACGTTGCCAGTGCAATCTGTGGGGTGTGAAGGACAACAGTTTGGGGGGCAGGGCTGCCGGCCTGAGGCTCTACACGTGCTCTGTGGCAGCCCAGCATCATGGTGACCAAGCACATGCATGGTCACCTGACAACTCAAATCTCTCCCTTCCTTCCTCCAGGTGCGGTTCCTGGAGCAGCAGAACAAGGTCCTGGACACCAAGTGGACCCTGCTGCAGGAGCAGGGCACCAAGACCGTGAGGCAGAACCTGGAGCCCTTGTTCGAGCAGTACATCAGCAACCTCAGGAGACAGCTGGACAGTATCGTCGGGGAGAGGGGACGCCTGGACTCGGAGCTCAGGGGCATGCAGGACATGGTGGAGGACTTCAAGAACAAGTGAGTGAGAAGACAGATGGGCTCAGTTTCCTGAAGCACACACCTCAGGACTATGGTTGGCCAGGAGCAGACGTGAGAGAGGAAAGAAGGAAACAATCCAGGGACTACACAATTCATCTTGTAGGCTATGTGGCAGGAAAGCTCAATGTGGGCATATCCATTACACAAAGAGCGGGTCCCAGGCTGCCTTTTCTGGATCATCTTCACCACTGACTCAATGACACCTTATCTCTTTCTCATTCCAGATATGAGGATGAAATCAACAAGCGCACCACAGCAGAGAATGAATTTGTGACTCTGAAGAAGGTGAGTTGAGTAAGATCAGGGGTAGAAGTAAGATCTTTGTAGAAGGAGACGACTCTGTGTCTCTTCCCACATGCAAGAAGACAGTAGGTGGGCAGGTTAGAAGATGGGCAGATGGGAAGAAGGCCTCTGCTCACCCGTGGTGTTGGCTTATTTTCCAGGATGTGGATGCTGCCTACATGAATAAGGTTGAACTACAAGCCAAGGTCGATGCTCTCATGGATGAGATCAACTTCACGAGAGCCTTCTATGAGGCAGTAAGCATATCCACCTCCCTTATTTGCTCTAATGGGGTTCTGCGAAGGTGGATGGTCTCAGGGCCGGGGAGTCTGTAAATGTCACAGAAGGAGATCTGACAGTCATACGTTCTGCAGGAGCTGGCTCAGATGCAAACCCACATCTCAGACACTTCTGTGGTCCTCTCCATGGACAACAACCGCAGCCTGGACCTGGACAGCATCATCGCCGAGGTCAAGGCTCAATATGAGGAGATTGCTCAGAGGAGCCGGGCTGAGGCCGAGTCCTGGTACCAGACCAAGGTGGGCATGGTGGGCAGTGGCTGAGGCGTTCCTGTGCTTGCTCCCTGAAGACCAGCAAGACCCCAGTCTTCACTGGGCGATCGATGCTAGGGAGCTGGGTCCTCTCACAGAATGTGTACCCCGCACCGATAGACTAGGCAATCACAAAATTTATGTGCAAGTCTACTCAGTCACAGAAACCCAATGCGAGAGGAAAGCTGACGTAGAAGGGAACCTAGTGAGCGTGGCTTTAACTTCACCCTGACTCTGGCTCATAGAAACATAGTGCAGAACAGTGCTGGTTCCGAAGAAAACTGGACAGTCAGTGGTCCCACCAGGCGAGAATGGTCTGAGGTTAATGTATAGTATCCAATGACCTTGCAACATCAATGTTTTTCTAAAATCTCTTGTGGGGAAGCCATTAGGTTCAAGTTTGTTAAAGGCCTGATTGAGAGTGAATGTCACCATTAGCATGTGAAAGCCCATATACCTCACCCTCTTTCCCTCTGGCCTACAGTATGAGGAGCTGCAGATCACGGCCGGAAAACATGGGGACGACCTGCGCAACACCAAGCAGGAGATTGCTGAGATCAACCGCATGATCCAGAGGCTGAGATCTGAGATCGACCATGTCAAGAAACAGGTACGGTGGGGCCTGTGCAGGGAAAAGCATCATTCCCTTGCCAGACCACCTGGCGGTCCTCAACCCTCATTTGGGTACTTCGTGAGAATTGAGGCCAACAGCAAGAAGAGCAGAACATGCAGTTGCTACCTTAGTGAGTTCTCACAGGTGGGAGAGATGGATCCCAACCTGAGAGCATGAGACGAACATGTGGGGTGGGGAAAAAAGCCTTCCCCGTCCAAGCTGTGAAAACATAATCTAGGGGCTCGAGATTACATGAGAGGAACAGTTGATTTGGGAATAAAAAGAAACAAGTTGAAAAATCGAGGTCAGGGCGGAGAGTATGAGGAAGTTTGCTGCAATCTGCTAGAGCTTCGGTCATGAAAAAGAGGCAGCCAAGCAAAGATACAGGACAAAGACCAGTGTCACCCACACATGTGAGGTGGAGGGCAGTCATCACCTTCCTGAGAATGTTTTCAGTTTTATATACGTTAGTGTGGCAGTCACATGAGGTTATCAAATACTGTAAAGATTCAAAACAAGCCCGTGGGTCCACGTCTCTCACTGTCCTCTGTAGTGTCTTCCAGCAGTCAGTCCCCACAGCCTCACACGAGGTGACTAACACACGGGACACAGGTTTTCTCAAGTGGCTGTCAGACTAGATAAGGTTTGCAGAATGGACGACGACTGGACCAAAAGAGTCAGAGAGCCCTTCCCACGCAATCTGGGCCCTGGAACTCTTCCTCACCGGAAACGGAGGACCACGGGTGGTCTCCTCAGGACGAGTGGATGCCAAGCTCCTCTGCCTATCTCCCCCTCTAGTGCGCCAGCCTGCAGGCCGCCATTGCCGACGCCGAGCAGCGTGGGGAGCTGGCCCTCAAGGACGCCAAGAACAAGCTGGCCGACCTGGAGGACGCCCTGCAGAAGGCCAAGCAGGACATGGCCAGGCTGCTGAAGGAGTACCAGGAGCTCATGAACGTCAAGCTGGCCCTGGACGTGGAGATCGCCACCTACCGCAAGCTGCTGGAGGGCGAGGAGTGCCGGTGAGTAACTCACAACCCCTCAAACATCTGGCTGCTTCTCCAGAACGTCCAGCCCATGAGCACAAGGTTCGGGCCCTCGGGTCATGGCCACGATCGTTACTCGGAGAGAACCTTTGAAAAGGCGCTTTCCCCATGGACCGGCCTCACATGGAGGCTCCCCACGCTGGTCCCTAGTGGCTCTGAGATCTCATGGTCAACTGTGTTTCCTCCTTCCTAGGCTGAGTGGGGAAGGCGTTGGACCAGTCAACATCTGTAAGTATCTTTGCTCGTCTCCTCGCCTTGCCCTGTTGTCTTCTGCCTGGACGCGGGCTGGTAGGATGAGCTCACCATGTGTCGTGTGTCCTTGCTCTCCTCCCCTCCACAGCCGTGGTGCAGTCCACCATCTCCAGTGGCTATGGCAGTGGCAGCGGTGTCGGCAGCGGCCTAAGCTTGGGCGGAGGCAGCAGCCTGGGCCTGGGCGGAGGCAGCAGTTACAGCCTTGGAGGTGGCTTCAGTTCTGGCAGTGGCAGAGGCATTGGAAGTGGCCTCAGCTCAGTTGGGGGCAGCAGTTCCACCATCAAATACACCACCACCTCATCCTCCAGCAGGAAGAGCTACAGGCACTGAAGTCCTCCTACTGGCACTCGGTTCCACATTGTCTCAGGCCCCTCGTCCAGCTGCATGGCCTTCTCTTCGAGTTGCTTCTTTTCCCTGCTTCCTACTTCCCTTAGTCCTTGAGGTAGAACTGAAGTTGCTGAGCACCTTCATTTCTCCTCTCTGCCCTTACCTGCTCCACCTGAGCTTCCATTGCTCACCATCAGAAGGTCACTGTGTGTGTCCTACTCTAGAACAGGGCAACTTCCCCTTGCTGTCCACTGGTCCAGGAATATCCCACCTTCCAAGTGTGGGTTCCTCCCTTGCAGTGGTCATGAAAACACAAGTGACTAGTTCTACAATGTACAGAGTCTGTATCCTTGCTATGTTTCCTCTGCTCTTTGCTCACTTGTAATTGCTAAATAAAGCAGATTTATAATAGAATGCACAGTTTCATATTGCCTTTGTTTGTCACCAAAGGTTTTAATGTCCTTTCATCTGACAAACTGCTTTTCATGAGTGAAGGGGACTTCCAATCCCTAGTGTTTTACTCCCCTCCTTTAGAGAAATTCAATAAACAGCAGTTTGGCACCCTCATGTTCAGGATTCCTCCCAGATAGATTCCATCCAAATGTTTCACATGGGAAGATGTAGGGATCTGGTCCACCATCATTGTTAAGTCTGTTTTACTGCCCAAATCAGGTATTAGCAGCTTAATCCCTCTGACTTGGTGTCTAAGACTCCACTCCTCCTGCCCCAGTGGTCACTCATAATACCCAGAGAAAGATATTATTGTCCAATTAGAGCAAAAGGACATTGATGAGAGAATAATATATTTGATTTACACTTAAAATTGCCTCCCTGACCAAGAAACTTGCCTGACAATATATATCAAGCGCAATTAAAATGTGCACATTCCAAAACTGGGATTACCCTTCCAGGGGGTATCCTCATGGAATGGTTCAGATGCAGAAAGTCATACAAAATGGATGTGAACCCTAATAATCTTCACACCATGGGACATTGAAAGCACTAGAGCTGGTCAGATCAAGGACCTAAAGACTCAGACATGAAACTTGAGTGTTGATTTCCTGCAGCGTGAAGGCAAAACAAGAATGGAAATTCTCACCTTTTAAAAACATAACCCTGTCACAGAGACTCAAAGGAGTTGAACCCTTGTTGCTCCAAAGAGATGGTCCCACATCCTCTCAGGTGTGCCCTGGCTTGCTTTGATTTCTATGAATGGGTAAAGGAAAACTCAGATCCAGTGCAATGATGGTCTGTCAACTTCTGCATCCTGAGGGCCAGTCACTGTTTCCAGTCTGTTTTTTTTCCCACTTCCCTGATCCCCAGCTTCCCACGTCACAAGAGAAATGTTCATGAATTAGTTCATCTATAGAGGGTGTTTCTGGATCCTGCTGTATTGGTATCTTGCTGTGTTTACTTCTAACCATTCCTCCAGCAACATGGGCAGCCTCTCACTTTGGCACCTCTTCACATTTTGCCTAGAATTTCCCAACAGCAGATATGTGATGACTGGCTTCCAAAGTCTTAGCTTTCTCACCATACTTTCTATTATATACTCCTCGGTAACAATGGAAGGTAAAAGAACTGACAAGAAAAATTATCTGGCATATAGAAGTACACAAAAAGGAGGCTTCAAAACAGTATATGTATATGCAGATTAAAATTAAATTAAAATCTTATGTTGTATGGACATTAAAACTATAATAAAGAACAACTTTATTATGAACAAAATATACTGACAAATTGATGACTTAGATAAAATGCACCAAATATTTGAAAGACACAAAACTACCAAATGTTGTGAAGGAGAAATAGATCATCAGAATAGGCCTATGTCTATTAAAATCATTGAATCAATAATACATAACCTTCTAAAAAAAAGAAAGTACCACGCCCAGATACCCTTATTGGTTAATTCTGCCAAACATTTAAAAAAGAAATGGAACCAATTTTTGACAATGTCTTCTAGAAAATATAAGCAGGAGAAACACTTTCTAACTCATTCTATGAGGCCAGCATTACTTTAACACTAAAACCAGATAAGGATATTTCCAGAAAGGAAAACCACAGTTTTCCTCTTATGAACATAGATATGAAAATGCTCAACAAGATATTATCAAATTGAATCTTATAATGTATAAAAAGAATTATCAAATTGAATCTTATAATATATAAAAAGAATTATACACCACAACCAAGTGAGATTTAGTCCAATACGCAAAGTTGGTTCAACATTCAAAATCAATCAGTGTAATTCACCATATCAAAAGGCTAAAGAAAAAAAATCATGATTATGTTAATGAATGCAGAAAAGGTATATGACATAATAAAAAAACTCAGCAAACAAGGACTAGAGGGTAACTTCTTCATCTTAATAAAAAAAAAAAATCCTATTACAAAAAATCCTATAATTAATACCACACCACAGAGACTGGACCCGTTTTTTCTGAGACTGAGAATAAGGCAAGTATGTGTTCTCTCTCCACTTTTATTCAACATTGCACTGAAAGTTCTAAATAATTTGAAAGAAAGAAGTAACTGTTATGCAGGTTGGAAATGAATAAAACTATCTTAATTCTCAGATGATATTTAGCCTACATAGAAAATCTGAGAAACTTGATTGAAAGCCTGCTGGAACTAATAGCCAATACAGTAGTCTCCCCTGATCCACAAGGGATATATCCTAAGACCCCAAAGGATGCCTGAAATCAAGCATAGTATTGAACCTTATATACACATATACTTCTTTACTTAAAGGAAGCACTTTGGCATTTCTGAGTTGCCGACATCACTGCTCTTGGATTTTGAGGTTATTAGTAAGTAAAATAAGGGTTACTTGAACACAAGCACTGCAATATCATGAGAGTTGATCTGATAACTGAGACAGCCACTAAGTGACTAATGGGCCAGTAGTATTATACCATGTGGATACACTGAACAAACGGACAATTCACATCCCAGGTGGGACAGAGCAGGAAAACACGATATTTTATCAAGCTACTCTGAACAGAGTGCATTTAAAACTTAGGAATTATTTAGTTCTGGAATTTTTCATTTAATATTTTGAATAATTGTTGACTGTTAGTAACTAAAACTGTGGAAAGCAAAACTGTGGATGAAGGGGGGGCTACTGTATAGCAAAGTAGCAGGATAAAGATTACTGTATAAAAGTCCATTTCTTTCTTATTAGCAGCAGCGACGAACCAAAAATTAAAATTAAAAAACAATACCACTTATAATAACACCAAAAGATTAAATACTCAGACATAAATCTAACAAGATATGTAGAGAATCTGTATACAGAAAATTATAGAACACTGATGAAAGAAATCAAAGGTGTAAACATATAAAGAGTATTACCTATTCATGAATGAGAAGATTCAATATCATTAAAATGTCATTTCTTCTCAACTTGGTATACAGATTCAACACAATCTTAATTGGAATTCCAGTAAGCTCTTTTGTAGATATCAACCAGCTGATCTTAAATTTTATATGTAAAGGCAAAAGCCATTTGGAAGGTTAAATAGGTGAAGTACAGGGGGATTTTATTTTTTTAGGGTGGTGAAACTCTTCTGTATGATACTGTAATGGTGAACTTACAGCACTGTGCATTTGTCAAAACTCAAAGAATTTTGTAGCACACAGTGAATCTCAATGTTAGAAATTTTTAAAAATAATAATTTTTGAGTTTGAGAAATCCCAGGATGGAATGCAAAATGTGAAAAAAAAAAAAAAAAGAATCTCTGTATTACAAATGTGTGAAACAACCTTACTGAAGGGGGATTGGAAAAAAAAGGCTGACCTACAGAATTTTGGAAATGAGTGCAATCTGTAAGACTAAAGGCAAAAAGGAACTGTACATAAACCCTATACTCTAGTTGATGAAATGGTTTCCCATGGAGATATGGCTTAATAATTCTGAAACCACTATACATATACACTCTGATTGAAAAATTAAGTAAATGAGTGGCAGATGGTTGGAGCAAAGTTTATCACTATTGGTGTATAATGTTACAGATAAGCAAGGGGAAGGCTAAAATGATCCTTATGGTAATGAATTAGAGTTGTAGACATCAGTGTCAAGTTATGTTTAGTTTAATATAGATAACAGATAGTTACATATGATAATATTTTATGCATATACAAGGGCTAGAATGCACAAATTTTTTTGTCTATCACCTAATGTCACCTAGAAACAATGAGACCCTAGTAGCAATGAGCACATCTAGAAACCAGCTGTTGGTTTCTAAAAGAATTACCCAATATTAGTGTGATGGTTAATTAATTTTAAATATCATCTTGATAGGACTACAAGGGCCCAGATATTTGATCAAAAATTATTCTGGGTGTTTCTGTGAGGATGTAGTTAGATGAGAATAGCATTTATATTGGTAGACTGTGTAGACTGCCCACCATAATATAAGTGGGCCTCATCCAATCAGTTGAAGGCCTAAATAGAACAAAAGGCTCATCTTCCACTAGATAAGAGAGAATTTTCTTGTCTGATTCTTTTCCTGCTGGGATGCCAGCACTTTCTAGTTCTACAACAACCTGCCAGCCTTTGAATTTGAACTGGGAAATCAGTTCTGCAGATATTGAACTTGGCCAGCCTCCAAAATCATGTGAGTCAATTTCTTATATATCTGTCTTCCATTGGTTATGTTTCTCTGGAGAACCCTGATGCATACCATTAGGAATAAAGTCTCCTTATTTAAATTAAAGGGGAAATGACTGGTTCCAGGAACGGGATGGGGGGGGCGGGAAACACTGAAAGAGCTCCCAATAGCCAAATTGGAACAATTGAGCCATGCATACATATATACATACATAAATAAATAATAGATAGATGATAAAATATTGTATTATAATCCAAAGTATAAAATAAATATTCATGTCCATAATGATATGCATAAATGATTGAATAATAACAAGAGATGATGGACAACTCTTACTGAAAAGAACTCCAAATTATTTACATAGGTACTGGTCCTTCAAGGAGATAGAGAATAACTCTTCTTTCCAAAGAGTACAGTATGGAAAGGGGTAAAAAGTAACTTTACAGTACGGAGAGCTAATAAACATTTCCTCAGCTAGGTGATCAAGGTTAACATCAACAGTGATAAGTCATGCTGATGATATGTACCCTTGATATGATGTGATGAGAATGGCACATTATTTCTGTATCTTCCTATATTTGTGGGTCTCCTCAATTACAAAGAGCTATAACTTGACTTTGTCAGACTAGACTGATTAGAGTTAGGGCATACTTTTCACTAAATACATTTCTAACTCTAACTGCACAACAATGATTATATCTATTATAACCAACAGTCATTTCTGAATTAAATCTAATACCCATTTATATTCAAATTTAGATTAAAATTCATTATTACTTAGATATGCATCAAAATATTTACAAGTGAAATGACTTGATGTCTGGATTTTCTTTAGGTTACTTCAACAAAAAAAGTGGAGGATTCAGGTATGAAAAGTAGTGGAATTAGATGAAACAATAATGAGAAAACGTAGATAATTGTTTAATCTGGGTGATTTGTACATGATGGTTTATATACTGTTCTCCTTAATTGTATCTGTTTAAAATTTTCAGTGATACAAATTTTGTTTTTGCAGTAAAGTAGGTTGTTGTTACACTGATAAAGCACAGATATATTTCAGAATTAAATTTCTAGTGATAGTAAATATGTCTTTTAGAAAAATTTCGGGTGATTCACAACACGGTTCTAGAGAAGAGGGAGACCCTGAGGACAGTGACACCTGCACTGAGTAAAATTGTTTCCGTGAAGTATGAGAGGAAAAAATAATATTTCTAGTTTAAATTATTAGCTTAATACTATAATTAATATGACATTTTAAATATAGATATGTGAATGGGAGACTTCTGACTATAACACAGTAAAGGGAGGCATTTTCTCCTCAAAAATTACCTAAAAACAAGAGCAAGAAACATAAAGGTAGACCTACCCTCAACCACCAAAAGGAAAAGATCTTAAACTCTCTAAGCTAAAAAAATGGAATAGTCTCACAGAAATAGAGAATACATACTGAACTATTAACAAAACTCAGAGAAGATGCCCACAGCTGCAGATCTGAGAAACACCCAGTGAAGAACACTCTTAAAAACAAATCAACATAGTAACCACAAAAGAATACCAAACAAAGTTAAGGCTGAGGTTTTCCTGCTTGCCAGGCACTGTTGACTCATTAACTCCTACTAAGACAATGTAAAGGACACTTCTTTGGATGCAAATTCAAGAAGCCCTTACTTGCAACAGTCAGAACTGGGTGTGTGGGTCACAGGCAAAACACCATATATCATGAAATTTCAAGAAACTGTGAAGGTGGAGTTGAATAAGGAATCAGAGTAAAGTCTCCCTGGCAGCATTTTGTTGGTGAAACAAAGAAAGACTGAATTGTGAGCCACTCTGGAGCAATCTTTGTTGGTTTGGCCAAATTAGAGATTAACAGAATTATTCACACAGCGCTGTGTCATAATGAGAAATTTCTGTTAGCCTGGATATAATCCTGGCTCCTCCTCCCAGAACATTTTCTGAAAATGGCAAGTCCAGAAGGTGCTCATCTCACTCAAAGATGAGCACTAGTCAGAAAGGAATCATTCCAGGACCCACAAAAGATACTTCACATTTTTAAAATGCAGGGAATAGGAAAAGCAAAAGGCATATGAGAAAGCACTCAACAGGAAAAAAGTCACAGTAAAATAGTAACAAAAAATTCAATGACATAAACACCATGATAAAAATCAGAGAACTAAAGGGAAATATAGCAAGACAATAAAAAGCTTCAAACATTAACTTGTAGAGCTCAGAAAAGGACTGGGGGGGGGGAGGGGGGGGGAGCCACAACAGAAATGAAGGTCAAACCAAAAGCAGCACAAAGATGAAAAGACATAGATGAATTCAGTGTGTTGGACACATAGGTGAAGGTGGAGAAAAACAGTAGTTATGAAAGAGCTATATAGAGTATTAAAAGAGAATCAAGAGAAAATGTAGATGTGGAAAATAGATACACACATAATTGGAAAAGAGAATATCTGTGTTATATATATTTATGCACGCATCTACACATATATTTTATAACACACACACACAATACACATTACACATGCCCCGGAAAAGCATAGACACCTATACAAGGACACACAAGGACTTAGGAACTCTGCTTGTCTCCATATACAGGAATTAGGCAACTGGGCAGGGCAATGGCCTTGAGCATGTATTTTGCTTCTTAAGCGCGTTTTATTTATTTGCTTTTTAAATATATAAATAAGTGTGTAAGGAACAATGAACAATATCCACACCTACATCTGGAAAGTTTAAATACATAGCTTATTAAGCTTCTAGTTTTAACTATCAGTTTACAGGACATAAAAAGGACACAGTAGCTTGTTAAATGATATTTTTGAATATGCAATTAGAAAAACCCAAAGAGTGTAAGCAGTACAGAACAAATAACCTGGTTTCTTTAGGAAATAGAAAACAGAGGAAAAAATGAAAGGTGATTTAAGATGTAAATGATTTGAAAGACATAACACCAAAATACCATATACATGGAACTTATTTGGATCCTGATTTGGATAAGGAAACAATAAAAAATAAATAACACAAAAAGTTTTACATGATGATTAAATTCACATTTGTTGATGTTAACAAATATATAAATATTTAAGATATAAAAATAGCCTTTTGCTTATTTTTAAATTTGTTATTTGGATATAAATATAGAATTACATAATAAAAATACAATCTCTTAGATATGCTAATATCTAATAATTTAGGATTGCTAGAGTATTGAGTCAGAGTATGAAAGAAATAAGTCTGCCCATGACATAATAATTTTTATAGAGCTGTGTAATAATACAGAGTGGCCCATCATTTTGTTATTGTACTTATCTACCTGTGTCAAAATTGACATTAGAGGACAGAAAGTCATTTTTTATTTTTATATACTGAAAAAGAATGGACATTTTTTATGAGGCATATTTAACAGATTATTTACCTGCAATCTCTGCGGGGTGAAAAAGTAGGTTGGAGAGGAGAACACTCGGTATCTTCTGATACACAAGCATAAAAGGAAGAACCTTTGTTTTAGTAGTGACTAACTCTTAGTTCAGTGAATTGAGAATAGTCTTATTGTACCGAGATCAAGTCAAAGCTGGAAGGCAAGAAATATGCCTGACTAAAGAAGCCAAAATACAATCTTCGTATTTCATAACTTTTCTAACAATCCAGATGTGATCTCACTATTTGTAAAGCCCAGCCCTTCCCAAACTGCAAGCTCACCTTCCAGGACTGTGCCCAGCCCATTCGCACTATATATAAACTGCTGCGGGAAGCTCGTCTCACACATCTGCTCCTCTCAGCTCTCCCTCCAGCCTCTCACGCCTTCTCCAGCCTTCGCATCTTCAGGAACCATGTCTAGCAAATCCACCGTGAGGAGCCACAGCAGCAGCCGCCGTGGCTTCAGTGCCAGCTCCGCCAGAGTCCCTGGAGTCTCCCGCTCCGGCTTCAGCAGCGTCTCCGTGTGCCGCTCCAGGGGCAGCGGCGGCCTCGGTGGAGTGTGTGGAGGAGCTGGCTTTGGCAGCCGGAGCCTCTACGGCCTGGGGGGCTCCAAGAGGATCTCCATCGGAGGGGGCAGCTGTGCCATCAGTGGAGGATATGGCGGCAGAGTTGGAGGGGCTTTGGCTTCGGAGCTGGAGCCGGGAGCGGATTTGGTTTCGGCGGTGCAGGCTCTGGCGGCTTTGGGCTCGGTGGTGGAGCTGGCTTTGCTGGCGGCTATGGGGGCTCTGGCTTCCCTGTGTGCCCCCCTGGAGGCATCCAAGAGGTCACGATCAACCAGAATCTCCTCACTCCTCTGAACCTGCAAATCGACCCCACCATCCAGCGGGTGCGGACTGAGGAGCGGGAGCAGATCAAGACCCTCAACAACAAGTTCGCCTCCTTCATCGACAAGGTGAGTCGGCAGAAGCTGCCTCCCCTGCGGTTTTTGAGTCCCCAGACTAGAGAACCCACGAGCGACCTACCAGGGGGACAATGAGCAGAGGGAGGCAGAGGCAGACTGGCTCCCCACTGGGATGCCAGGTTGGCTCCATGTTGGCCACAGACAGAGGTGATGCAAATCCTCCTGCCTAGGAAGATTTGTGAACTTTTGATAACCCTCAAGGAAAGACAAATAGGCCATGAGAAAATGGAATGGGTTAGCCTGACCATCTGAGGAATCGAAGGCTAAAAAAACATTCCAGTAGCAAACTGCTCTGGGCTCTGGGCAAGAGGGACAAGAGTAAAAGAAAAAAGAGAAAAGAAAAGGATTCCTGTTGGATTAAAGAAAAAGACTCAGAACACATTTCCATCGAAATACTAAGCTTGCAGAACCAGATAGGGCCCATTGAGAAAGTGCGTTGTACAGGAGACGGGTGCACTGAATGGAAAGTGAGAGTAGAATCCAGCCATTCACAAGAGTGGGATTGAATCGTTCGAGTCTGGATGTTTGACGTTCTTTGCCTGAGGTACTCTCTAAAAGAAAAAAGCTTGGTGTAACATATCAGCAAAGTACTATTTTGAACCAGATTAGGGACTGAGCTTGTCCAGAGAAAGGGAGACGTTGCCAGTGCAATCTGTGGGGTGTGAAGGACAACAGTTTGGGGGGCAGGGCTGCTGGCCTGAGGCTCTACACGTGCTCTGTGGCAGCCCAGCATCATGGTGACCAAGCACGCTCGGTCACCTGACAACTTAAATCTCTCCCTTCCTTCCTCCAGGTGCGGTTCCTGGAGCAGCAGAACAAGGTCCTGGACACCAAGTGGACCCTGCTGCAGGAGCAGGGCACCAAGACCGTGAGGCAGAACCTGGAGCCCTTGTTCGAGCAGTACATCAGCAACCTCAGGAGACAGCTGGACAGTATCGTCGGGGAGAGGGGACGCCTGGACTCGGAGCTCAGGGGCATGCAGGACATGGTGGAGGACTTCAAGAACAAGTGAGTGAGAAGACAGATGGGCTCGGTTTCCTGAAGCACACACCTCAGGACTATGTTGGCCAGGAGCAGACGTGAGCATGATCTGCCAGCAAAAGATGTCCAAGAAAATGAAGATCACAATTGTTGCCTGAAAACAAACCCCAAAGACTAGAAAAAGGCCATATGGGCGGGGAGGGAGGAAAGAAGGAACAATCCAGGGACTACACAATTCATCTTGTAGGCTATGTGGCAGGAAAGCTCAATGTGGGCATATCCATTACACAAAGAGCGGGTCCCAGGCTGCCTTTTCTGGATCATCTTCACCACTGACTCAATGACACCTTCTCTCTTTCTCATTCCAGATATGAGGATGAAATCAACAAGCGCACCACAGCAGAGAATGAATTTGTGACTCTGAAGAAGGTGAGTTGAGTAAGATCAGGGTAGAAGTAAGATCTTTGTAGAAGGAGACGACTCTGTGTCTCTTCCCACATGAGAGAAGACAGTAGGTGGGCAGGTTAGAAGATGGGCAGATGGGAAGAAGGGCTCTGCTCACCCCACGTTGTTGGCTTATTTTCCAGGATGTGGATGCTGCCTACATGAATAAGGTTGAACTACAAGCCAAGGTCGATGCTCTCATGGATGAGATCAACTTCACGAGAGCCTTCTATGAGGCAGTAAGCTATCCACGTCCCTTGTATTTGCTCTAATGGGGTTCTGTGAAGGCTGGATGGTCTTACCAGGGAGTCTGTAAATGTCACAGAAGGAGATCTGACAGTCATACGTTCTGCAGGAGCTGGCTCAGATGCAAACCCACATCTCAGACACTTCTGTGGTCCTCTCCATGGACAACAACCGCAGCCTGGACCTGGACAGCATCATCGCCGAGGTCAAGGCTCAATATGAGGAGATTGCTCAGAGGAGCCGGGCTGAGGCCGAGTCCTGGTACCAGACCAAGGTGGGCATGGTGGGCAGTGGCTGAGGCGTTCCTGTGCTTGCTCCCTGAAGACCAGCAAGACCCCAGTCTTCACTGGGCGATCGACTGCTAGGGAGCTGGGTCCTCTCACAGAATGTGTACCCCGCACCGATAGACTAGGCAATCACAAAATTTATGTGCAAGTCTACTCAGTCACAGAAACCCAATGCGAGAGGAAAGCTGACGTAGAAGGGAACCTAGTGAGCGTGGCTTTAACTTCACCCTGACTCTGGCTCATAGAAACATAGTGCAGAACAGTGCTGGTTCCGAAGAAAACTGGACAGTCAGTGGTCCCACCAGGCGAGAATGGTCTGAGGTTAATGTATAGTATCCAATGACCTTGCAACATCAATGTTTTTTCTAAAATCTCTTGTGGGGAAGCCATTAGGTTCAAGTTTGTTAAAGGCCTGATTGAGAGTGAATGTCGCCATTAGCATGTGAAAGCCCATATACCTCACCCTCTTTCCCTCTGGCCTACAGTATGAGGAGCTGCAGATCACGGCCGGAAAACATGGGGACGACCTGCGCAACACCAAGCAGGAGATTGCTGAGATCAACCGCATGATCCAGAGGCTGAGATCTGAGATCGACCATGTCAAGAAACAGGTACGGTGGGGCCTGTGCAGGGAAAAGCATCATTCCCTTGCCAGACCACCTGGCGGTCCTCAACCCTCATTTGGGTACTTCGTGAGAATGAGGCCACAGCAAGAAGAGCAGAACATGCAGTTGCTACCTTAGTGAGTTCTCACAGGTGGGAGAGATGGATCCCAACCTGAGAGCATGAGACGAACATGTGGGGGTGGGGAAAAAAGCCTTCCCGGTCCAAGCTGTGAAAACATCATCTAGGGGCTCGAGATTACATGAGAGGAACAGTTGATTTGGGAATAAAAGAAACAAGTTGAAAAATCGAGGTCAGGGCGGAGAGTATGAGGAAGTTTGCTGCAATCTGCTAGAGCTTCAGTCATGAAAAAGAGGCAGCCAAGAAAGATACAGGACAAAGACCAGTGTCACCCACACATGTGAGGTGGAGGGCAGTCATCACCTTCCTGAGAATGTTTTCAGTTTTATATACGTTAGTGTGGCAGTCACATGAGGTTATCAAATACTGTAAAGATTCAAAACAAGCCCGCGGGTCCACGTCTCTCACTGTCCTCTGTAGTGTCTTCCAGCAGTCAGTCCCCACAGCCTCACACGAGGTGACTAACACACGGGACACAGGTTTTCTCAAGTGGCTGTCAGCCTAGATAAGGTTTGCAGAATGGACGACGACTGGACCAAAAGAGTCAGAGAGCCCTTCCCACGCAATCTGGGCCCTGGAACTCTTCCTCACCGGAAACGGAGGACCACGGGTGGTCTCCTCAGGACGAGTGGATGCCAAGCTCCTCTGCCTATCTCCCCCTCTAGTGCGCCAGCCTGCAGGCCGCCATTGCCGACGCCGAGCAGCGTGGGGAGCTGGCCCTCAAGGACGCCAAGAACAAGCTGGCCGACCTGGAGGACGCCCTGCAGAAGGCCAAGCAGGACATGGCCAGGCTGCTGAAGGAGTACCAGGAGCTCATGAACGTCAAGCTGGCCCTGGACGTGGAGATCGCCACCTACCGCAAGCTGCTGGAGGGCGAGGAGTGCCGGTGAGTAACTCACAACCCCTCAAACATCTGGCTGCTTCTCCAGAACGTCCAGCCCATGAGCACAAGGTTCGGGCCCTCGGGTCATGGCCACGATCGTTACTCGGAGAGAACCTTTGAAAAGGCGCTTTCCCCATGGACCGGCCTCACATGGAGGCTCCCCACGCTGGTCCCTAGTGCTCTGTGAGATCTCATGGTCAACTGTGTTTCCTCCTTCCTAGGCTGAGTGGGGAAGGCGTTGGACCAGTCAACATCTGTAAGTATCTTTGCTCGTCTCCTCGCCTTGCCCTGTTGTCTTCTGCCTGGACGCGGGCTGGTAGGATGAGCTCACCATGTGTCGTGTGTCCTTGCTCTCCTCCCCTCCACAGCCGTGGTGCAGTCCACCATCTCCAGTGGCTATGGCAGTGGCAGCGGTGTCGGCAGCGGCCTAAGCTTGGGCGGAGCAGCAGCCTGGGCCTGGGCGGAGGCAGCAGTTACAGCCTTGGAGGTGGCTTCAGTTCTGGCAGTGGCAGAGGCATTGGAAGTGGCCTCAGCTCAGTTGGGGGCAGCAGTTCCACCATCAAATACACCACCACCTCATCCTCCAGCAGGAAGAGCTACAGGCACTGAAGTCCTCCTACTGGCACTCGGTTCCACATTGTCTCAGGCTGGATAGCCCCCTCTTCATGTTGCTTCTTCTCTCCTGCCTCCAACTTCTGTTGGTGTCTGACTTAAGCTAGTTGCCTAGTCTTCATTTCCTCTGTCTATACCTGCTGGATCTGAGCTTCCATTACTTACCATAAGAAGATAAATTATCAGTGTCACAAGGACCTAGAGACAACATTTTGATGTTTCCATCTTATTATCATTTATATCAGGCTGACATAATTTTTGGAAGAAAATGACCTGTGCCCACCCCCCACCTCCACCCCCCACCCCCGTAAACTGAAACTGGATCTGGATCATGCATCAAAATGAGGAATTTTCCTTTTGGTGTTAAATATCCTGCCCATTATAATTCCACTCTGTAGTTCTCCATAGGACAAATAAGTTATCTTCTACTCAGTGTCCCTTAACGGTATTGACATAATGCTGTCATGTAAGAGTTACATCTCTGCAATGTCTTTCTCTGCTCTCTTTGTTTTCTTTTGTTGTGTTCAATAAAGCAAATTTCTAATATAAAGATTCTGTGTTAGATTTTATTGCTGATCACATATTGGTTCTGAAACTTTATGGTTTTGTACAAAGATCCATGTCTTTAGAGAATCATCTCTCAATCCCACTGATAACTTACTCTGCTTCATTCCCAACTCTGTCAGTCAACATTTTGTGATATTTAGTTATACTGTAGGTGGTAGACTACCAACAAGTATTCATGCCTCTGCCACTCAAGGCTCTTTCTCAAAATAAAGTCTTTTTAAAATCTTAGGGGAAAAGAAAGGGAAGCCAGGATCCTGGAAGCTGGATCAGGATAATGTCGTTACTGAAGGGTTTTGCTTTTCCAGCTCCATCATTTGTTGGCTTGGTCCTCACACTTCTCTCTGAGACTCCTGAGACACCCCCACAACCCACAACTCCTACCAGGGAAACACAGAACTGATGAAGCTGAACAGAGCCCAGTTGACAGGAAGGCAAAATGCTTGATTCCTCTCTATAATAATAAAGACTTGCCATTAAGTTATTGCTTTGATACAACTCTGAGATGTATCAGTCAGACCAATTGGTACAGAAAATAAATATCCCCAGATCATGGTGGATGAATTAATAAAGCCACATAGTGCTAAAAATATTGAATACATTTCCTTTGCACCCAAAGATACTTGGGTTCCACTAAAGAATTTCTTTTAACAAAAGCCATAGAACTATAATTCATAGAACTATACACTTAACAACAGTCAATTTGACTATCTGTAAATTATACCTCCATTACTTTTAAATTAAATGAAGCTGTCAAAAAAAGTCAATAAAATAAATTAATAAAATCTCCAAAAATATTGGTTAGAGACGTTGTTCTGAAGCAAAAAAGGAGATTGAAAGATGTTCCATGTTGACAGATGACACTCAGATTAACATGGAGGTCGTTCTGGCTAGGAACATTCTCCTTCGTGACAGGATATCCAAAAACCATTTTCAGTGTAAATTTATATATAAATTTTGACTAGCAAAAATAGATGTTGGGGTTCATTCAAATCCTCCGAGATATCAGCGTCAGGGTCATATAAAAGTCAAAAGACTTTTAGACAGAAATGCACTGTCTTTTAGGTCATGTTGCCACAAGCTTATTCTAGAACCTAGCTAATCGGGCATTCTATTCCCAGTCTTACTTGTATGCAAAAGAATAAAAAACAAGGAAAACTTCCATAAGAACAACAATAACCAACTCAGTTCTAATACCATTTTGATAAGTTAAAACCCTGGCAGAGACTCTCACAAATCAAGTTGCAGTCTAGCCTTATTTTATGGTTGTCTGAAGGTGGGCAAGGGTCTTGCTGCTGAGCGGGTCACTGGGAAGAAGCTTGGAGCAGGGGGAGAATTTTGAGGATTAGTGCCTTCTCTACTTTTCTATCATACAGCTGCAGAGTTTGAGGTCAAGGGCATGGTGGAAATAGAGCTTAGGAACTGCCATGCCATACAAAATCTTAAAAGTTGATAGGGAAACTTCCAATGAGCCAGGCTAAGGCTCTGGTTCTCCCAACTCATGTGAGAAGCTCCACTTCAGCAGGTTACCTACAGGCCTCCCTCACCACCCTTGAGTGAAGACCAGCTGAGTACTCAGTTCTATAGATGTCAACTGCATGCCAGCAGGCTTGATACTCAGAGCAGGCATTACTATCTCAGGCACTTATGAATAGGCCACCAAGACAAAATAGAGGATGCCCATTTAAATTTGAATTTCACATAAACAATTTTAAAAATTAGGTATATATAAATATTTGCATGGAATATACTTATACTAAATAATTATTTGTCATTTATCTGAACTTCAGATCGAACTACACATGTTGTATTTTTATTTGCTAAATCTGGAAACGTTATCAATGAAGTAGATCTGCCCTCATATTGAACTACAGCCAAGACCACTGGGGTTTGGGCTGCCTCTCTGGATCTCTATTGTAGAGGGACAGACAATAGGCAAAGACCAAACTTAAGGCCGTTTCCTCCAAACTACCCCCTCTATGTTACTTCAGGCCTCAGCTCCGGGCTATATATACCCACTTGCCTCTACGCAAATCAGCTCAAACAACCTTGGGCTCCCTTGGGTTCTCACGGTTTTGTGGTCATCATTGATAGTTTCTTCTACCTATGCCTTCCATGTGTTTCTATAATTTCTTAGAATTGATCTTGAGGAAAGGAGACAGCGGGACCAGCTGGTTGGCCATCTTAGCCAGAACTTGAGCCATGAATTTTTTTTAAAGGACATTATGTTTATTTATTATGTATGTGTTTTATTAAAAGGTTTTAACATTAAAAAAAAGAGTGAAAGCAAATAAGTTAAAATATTAATAGTAATTGATTCTGAGGAGTGGGAATTTGGGTAACTGTTATTTTCCTTTTGGGTATTTTCCTGCTACTTAAAGATAAGCACCTTCATTTCCCCCATTGAAATACTACTTTCATTACATGCTGAATTTATACATTTTCTTTTCTGTTCCACTGATCTCTTTGTGCAATCACACTATTATATTACTAAAGCTTTCTATTCTCTGTTGGATTCTAATACAGCAATTCTTACTCACTCTTCATTTTCAGAGTTTTCTGGTTATTCTTGTGCATTTCGTTTCATTGTTATTGTTGCTATTAGGGATCCCTAGGTATCTTAGAGTTTTTGCATTATGAATTACAACTTTTCTTTTTCAGTAATATTTTCTGATTACTGAAAGGTAGTGCATGAAAATTTTTGATTTCTGTACCCTCCCACCTTGTTAAACTTTATCCCAGTTATAATGATTAAGTAATGAGTAAAAATAGAGTCAGGATCCAAGGCCTGACCTGTATCCTTGCAGAACCTTGCTCTTCCCCAGTGATAGGTAGGTGTGGACTTGCCCAGACTCTGGCTCCATCAGTTCACCCTCCGGCCATAGGGAGAGGTGCAGATACAAACAAGTAGGGATTGACCTGGCCTTCTCGCACCTCTCCAACCCTTCCTTGTTTTGCTTGCCCTCTGGTAGAGATGCCACCTCCCATGGGGGCAAAGAGAAGACACAGGAGTGGGCTCCTCCTTAAATGGGGCATCCACTAGATGATGACATCAGCTGGTGACACACTCACACACTCAAGGCAAACATCAAGCAGTGTTGCCCTGAGCTTGAGAATCCCAGCCCATACTGGGCATAAGAGGAATGACTGCTTTTGCTCAGGCTGGCACAGCTTATCACTCTCTCCTTCCCCAGCTCTAAACTCCATCCGACCTTTATTTAGTCTTTTCTTTTCCTGAGAGCCCTTATTAGTCTGTGAGGTCTTATTTCCCTACTCCGACTTCTGGTTTATTCCTTGGTGATGAGGGAGTGATGAGTGGAATGTAACTGTCTTTAGCCTGTGTTACTTCATCTCAAAAACCACTTTCCAAAACTCATTATTTGCTCATTTATGTCCTCTTTCACTCAGCAACCCAGCAAAGTCACTCAGCAATATGGTGTGAAACTACCTGTGGCATAGCTGGATTCTGGACACTGCAGACAATTTGAGAAAAGGTATGTGCATTTATTAAGTGCATGTTGGAATCAACTGAATCATGTGCCTATCCTTGAAAAAAATCCCTTTCACCTGGCAGAGACAGAACTATATTCATAAACACACACACACACACACACACACACACACACACACACACACACCCCAAAAGGTAAGGGCAATGTGTGCAAAGTATGAAAGTAAGTGAACAATGACAAGTCCAACTGCAGAGAAGTTAAGTTGGTATCACTTCTTGCAAGGGGAAATTTTGAAAGATGTAGGGAAAACATATTAGAACTAAATCCGAAAAATATCAGAATATCTAAACAACCATACCAAAACAGAGAGTATAGCTGTTTATCTCTTAGAGACATTAAATGCTTGCTCCAGGAAAATAAAACGAATCAAAATCAACAAAAGAATTCCATTTATTGTACAATCATATTGCCTAAATCATTCCAGAGAGAATCTACAGAAATCTCACGACTTCTCTGGAGAGAGAATGTCGCCGTTTACTATTAGACCATAGAAGCCCTTTGATACTGAATTGAATTCTTCTTGCTATAGTTTAAGTGTATTCCCTGGTTGCTATAACAACAACAACAACAACAACAATAACAAACAGATGAGTCTCCTAACATAATGCCTTTTCCCTTTCTCCATACGTCCTATTTCCCAATTCATTCGTCATTTTCATTAGTCTCTGGGCTTACTCCAGATTGGCCAACTATTGCTTAATAAGCCAGTTGCTTGGGCAAATGAAAAGCACTTTGAAGCATTTCTTTAAAAGGAATTGGTGTCTCATTAGCCTGATGGGAGCGTATCCAGAATATCCACTAGGAGGGAATCATGCAGAGGGCATTAGGGCAACCTTTCCTGTGAGGTCATATACCATTTTAGCCCATTCCAGAAAGGGAGCTGAGAGCGGTGTCTTGGTGGTTCAGATGTAACCTACATCACAGACATGGTGCTATTCTGTTCAGTAGAAATTATTTCATCCCACCAGATTCCAGAAATATATCTGGTTTTGCCCCTGGAAGCCTCCTGCAAAGCTGCACATCAATCAATCATGTTTTAAGTGCATTCAAAGACAGCTGGTTAATTGAAAGAGTACTGTGCTGGGTCCTTCTTCAAAGAGACAAATTATTTTATAACAACATCATGGGCTCTAATTTTTCATTCCTCTGTATCTGGGCACAGAGACATACCCATTCTCCAGTGATGTTGAGTCAATCACTGCCAGCTTAATGACTCTGTTTCCCAGTATCATTGTCACTGTCACCATCCTCATCATCAGTGTGTACTCACTTGGTGCCTGCAGGTCAGCTGGGCATCAGGCAACCCAGAATGAGGCAAGGACTCCTAGGCCAAGGCTGGATGCCCTATAGACCCAGCCCTCCAAAGGATGGTGGAAAACACAACCCCACATCCAGAAGCTTCTGCCTGTGAAAACATCCAGGTAAATGATGCATCACCAAGATGTTTCAGACAGAAACACAACTTTACAGACAAAGTCGGTGTGCGTTCAGCAGATAAACACAATCCCGTCTTGAGTATTCATGAATGTCTTCACTCTGTGACTTATCCATGAGAAATGTTAAACCAGGCCAGCTTCCCAGCCTCTCCTGCCATGCTCAGGAGGCTACATCCTCTTGTGTATGCCCGACATGTGGCCCTTGGAGCCAACAGGGAGAGCAAAGTTCATCCAAAGCCCTCAACTTCCATCCCATGATCAATCACATCTTCACTGCCAGGGACAGCTGCAGGGGTACCCCATCTCATTTCCACTTTCCTCCCCCATCAGTGTCCCTGTGTAACTGCTCCTTAGACACTGGATGAAATGCCCTAACCCTGGGAACAAACGAGGTCATTAAAGTGGTCAGAGATGGATAGCCAAAATGCACCCAGAATCTTCTTCTCTTAATCTCCTCAGTCGCTTTCTGTGAGGGTGCACTGTGAGGGCCCTTGAGATGCTGGCATTGCACCCATCTCCTCCTTCCAGGAGGGGCCCCAACTCTGCTTCCCAGGCAATGTGGCAGGTGGGTGGGGTGGTGCTTTTCTCACTAAGCTCTATGATATGAGGGAGGCTTCGGGTAAATGTGGGCATCAGAAAGAATCAGGATCTCTGCCCCAGCCACCAAATGGCTATAAGGACTTCAACAATTCTTGTCCTTGATGTCCCCATCTCTAAAGGCTCTGTCAGCCCCTAGAAAACTGACTCCGCTCTTTCACTTCACTTCTTTGTCCTAATGCACCCAGGCAGCACCACATTCATGTGTGGATTGTTCTGCGAATGTTCCTAAGACATACATGATCATGCTTCTGTGCTTTGTATATGCATATCTGTTGGGTGCATCTGAAGGACTTGACTCTGGAGGGAAGGGGCTGCTTTATCTTGTTTCTCTTAAGCACAAGTTTGAATGAAAACTTTTGTTGCTAAAATTGACTGAAGGGGACTTGAGGGTTGCCTGACCACTTGCACAAAACTCTGTACCTGCCCATCAAATTTGGACCTGAGTGAAATGCCTGGTTATGTCGGCGGTAAAAGGGAACAGATGAGGTAAGGTCTGACCATGTGCAAGTATGTCCCAAGTCATGAATCTTTGTAGTTTCTTGACATCAACTGGCACATTTAGACCCTTTGGGGAGCAATTCTTGCCACTGAATTCAGGAGCAAAGGGAGCCATGAGGTGGAGGATCTGACCCCCATAGGGGCAGGCTGAGTGGCACCTTAGAGATATCAAATATTGAGGAATTATTCTGCCCTGGCATGAATAGTTAGGTTGAAAAGTGATTCTGGTTGGGAAATACCACCACAGAAGTTTCTTCTCTCTAGCTGCAAACGGGAGGCCGGGGTGTGACTGCACCTACAAATAGCCTCAGCTCCTCTTTTCCTTTCAGTATGAGCACTAGGAGGGAAGGGACTATCTGCTTTGTTCACTGCTCTATCTCCTGTGCCTAGTGCAGTGAACACCTGACACACAATAGGTATTAACAAATAATTATTTGTTAATTATTATTTAACAGAACGCCCTGAGATAGGAGGGGGCTGTCTGGGAGGATCTAGCTTTTGAGGAACTCCAAGTAAGTAGCTGGTGACTGGGTTCTCAGACACTGTGCCCAGGAACCCTTTGTGCATCAGGCCATACTGCTCCAGGGGTTTACCTAATCCCTTCTGTCCCCCGCTCAGCCTGCCCTCTTCTGGCCCTGGCCTAGTTAGAAGTCAAGCTCCTTGGCGAACCTCCCCGCCCTCGACTCCCCGCCACCATTCCCTCAGCCTTGGGAGGTGTTTCTACATGCCTTCCTCTTCTTCTCCACTGACCTCCACAGCCCTGGTTGCCGTCTGGCCCAGTCTCCTTAAAATCCACCACAGCAAGGACCTCAGTGTCCCTCTGAGGATGAGAGAGACCACTCTGAGCAGGAAGAGCAGGGAACAAGAAACCAAAGAGTTTGGTGCTTCCAGCTTTGGGCACCAGAGCACATACCATACCGCTTGAATCCACTGCTCCCCAAAACCTCAAGACAACTCCTCCCAGACAGACTCAACAATACAGTTGGAGAGACTCAAGAGATTTGAAGAACAGAAAGGAACACGTAACTCTTCTTTAACTTAGAGAGCCTGTGTCAAGTAAACTGCTGCCACAATTCTCTCTATGAAACACCCCTGATCCTCAGAGGTAAACCAACAACCTGACCACCAAGAAACCAAAGCAGGTGGAAAAATACACTGATGTGCAAGCCACGCACAGGCATTCTCAGGGAACAGGTGAAGGGGTTAGTGCTTGGGGACAGTTTACCTGAGTAGGCTTCTTGGGAGTGAGTTCTAAGTGAAATTATAAAGGATGTTAAAAAAAAAACTAAGAATATGACTTGGCAAGAAGGAAAGAAAGTGTTCATAGTCTCTAATTTTGGGGGTCTTAAAGGGGATGGTGACACAGGCTCTCAGGAGGCCAGGGTGTCAGGCATTCATGTAGACATCTTCCACCAAGATTAAGGTTAGAGTGAAGGTCAAATCAAAGTTCACAGAAGAAGGAGTGAATGAGGGAGCGAGGTAAAAGACATTTATTTCCATCTATCTCACCAAGGTCAGCGAGTAAGACAATCTAGCTTTGGAAACAACAGTCCAGGTGGAACAACTAGAGAGAAGAGGCAGAAAAGAAAGTAAATGGGCAACTTCGAACAAGAGGTGATGGATGAGAGACACAAAAATGGGAAAAGCTGAGATGGCAATGCTGGGGAGTAGGGTCCTCAGGAGAGGGTACAGGAAAGAAAGGAATGGCCCAGGAAAGGCAGACTGGAACAAGCTTCCACACGGGAAGTTTGATGAGAGAAAGCCGTGGCAGTCCCCATTTCCATGGGCATGCCAGCAAAGGCACTCCTCAGGCCTTGACCTTCTGCTGGCCTTTGTTCCATGGGAAGTTCTGAAGGGTTTAGTCAGTATGGCTCAGGAAACAAGTGTCCCTTCTTCTGGGAGAAAGATTATCATGCAAGGAGTATAGAAAACAAAGACAATAATTCTTTCCACCCAGATGCATGCACCACCCCATTTAGGACCTGGACTCACTGGCCACCAGGTGAGAGAATTCTTGTTCTTCTCTTGGCTTGTATCAACAAAAGCTATGATTCACAGGTTCCCTGTGGAAACTGAGACTCTCAAA
Source organism: Eonycteris spelaea (assembly GCA_003508835.1). Lineage (NCBI taxonomy): Eukaryota > Metazoa > Chordata > Mammalia > Chiroptera > Pteropodidae > Eonycteris > Eonycteris spelaea. The sequence continues at coordinate 2,310,673 of PUFA01000028.1, forward strand.
CAATCTCTCAGTGGAGGAGAGGCCCACCCCTGGCCTCTGCCCCAAGGAGGAAATAGCTCAAATAACAGAGAACTTCCACTCCAAGCGCCAAGCTGCCATTCCAGGCGGGGGAGCGTCTGCCACCCCATTGGTTAACTGTGTGCATCTGAAAGGACACCCATGTGGAGAGACCATGGGGCTTGGCTCTGCTTTGCACTAGCTAGGCAATCTCGATTTGCTTCATTTACGATTCAGGGACTTAGTTTCCTCATCCATGAAAGGGCGACTAAATACGTTTCAGTTCCTCTTTCATTCTACCATCCTTCAAAACCACTGCAAGAAGTAAGAAGTCAGTAAGATCAAAGAGTATTTCACAATTTCTCTGTCTGATTCCCCCGAGGTAGAGACAGGGAGATGAGATGCAGATAAAAGGAGGACGTGGAGCTTTGAAAACCCGTTCTCAGTTTGAGACTGATGAGGGAAGTAGGGCACAGTCAACAAGACTAACAGGGAAAAAAAGAAAAAAAATCCTCTACTCAGGGTAACCACAGGAGCTCTTTTGGCCAAGGATTAAAGGGTGAAGACCCTGGACCTCAGCAAAAGCAGCCAGTCTGGGAGACCCCAGGAATGAGGCGACCTCAGGTAGAGCCGGGAGGCAGGGTTTTAGTGTCTACCACCTTTTCATCAATTACCTGGTGGACTTCAGTGTTGTCTTCCCAATAAGACCACGAGTCCATTGCTAAAGACGCATTATGCTTCTTTTGAACGTGCCACAGAGCGGACACACCGTGGGCACTTCGTTCCTACTCGCTTGATAGTGTCAGAAGGAGACAAGGTCTAACAAACATTTACTCAGCGCTGACGTGGCCGAGGCATTGCAAAAGTCATTGTCACACGTGAATACTCATTACAAACCACCCCATTTTACAGACACTCAAACTGAGTCTCAGACGTTTCATGACGGGCCCGAGGTCTCACGAGTACGTGGCAGGGCTGGGATTCGAAGCCGTCTCTCCACTCACACAGTTTCTCTCCACGGCAGACGGAAGGTCTGGTCTTGAGAGTCACCTTGAATAGCAGCGGAAAGGACACACGTGTGCACGTGTATGCTCGTATTCCAGAAGAGCACACAATGGAGATGAAAGCTTAGGAGTGAAATAAAGAGGCAATCAAAACTGGGTGGATTCCTGAGAAAGATGAGTGTAGAGCAGGGTTTTCATTATCTGGAGGGACGGCTTGGTGGGGAGAACTGAGCAGCAATAGCTGAGGCATGCTCAAGAATGGGAAACACAGCTAAGGAGTAGAAAGGAACAGGAAACAGTGAATTGCAGTCACTTGTAATGACACAAGATGTTTGGACAGGAGGGAGTCGATCCCAGGCCTAAGAGAGCGGTTTAGAAATGAGGCAGTGTTTTTTGAGTGCATTATGAGATGCATGATTAGGACATGACTGAAAGCAATTAACATGCTTCTCATTTATCTGTTGATCAAGTTGCAACTGGAAAGGAGTTTCCACGGGGGGGAGGCGCCGGGGAACCAACCAGAGGCTCCACACCATTTCCTGAGTGTGAGCTCAGGGTTGGCGAATGCCTAGGTGATGCCATCAGAGGCCTCCATCAGCCCTGCCCCACCCCTCCCGGAGGCCCATAAAAGCCAAGGGGTCTGGGGCTCCCCAGATGCCTTTTCTCCTCTATCCCCTTCACACGCACCCACATCGGGAGCTCTTCGTGCCCCTCTTTCTCGATCGCCATGTCCCGGCAGTCCACTCAGCTTCCAGACCGGCAGCCGCAGAGGCTTCAGCACCGCCTCAGCCACCACTCCAGCCTCCGGGCGCTCCCGCTTCAGCTCCGTTTCCATGGCCCGTTCCACGGGAGGCAGCGGGGGCTGGGAAGGATCAGCGGGCCTGGGACCAGCTTCGGGAGCCGCAGCCTCTACAACCTGGCAGGGACCAAGAGGGTCTCCATCAGTGGGTGTGGCAGCAATTTCCGAAGTGGCTTTGGCGGCAGGGCGAGCAGTGGGTTTGGGGTCAGCAGTGGATTTGGCTATGGGGGCGAGTTGGAGGGGGCTTTGGCCCTAGTTTCCCTGTCTGCCCCCTGGAGGCATCCAAGAGGTCACCGTCAACCAGAGCTCCTGACTCCCCTCAACCTACAAATCGACCCCACCATACAGCGAGTTCGGAAAGAGGAGCGGGAGCAGATCAAGACCCTCAACAACAAGTTCGCCTCCTTCATCGACAAGGTGAGCCTGGAGTTGCATCTGCTCCATTAGGTTGGGGTGGCAGGACCTCTTGGAGAGGCTCCAGCCCAGAAGGGGAGCAGCGAGGCAACAGCCTCCGTGTGAAAGCACAGTGGCTCGGCAGGTACCTCCCAGGGGGCTGAGGCATTTGCAAGGGGGGCCAGCTTGCTCGAGGGGACCTTGTGGAAATTTCTCCTGTCCCCCTTGGAGCCATATCGGCTGGTTCAGTCAACACCAGGGAAAGATAAGTTGTTCTCTACAGCAGGGATCCCTAACTCTCAGGCCACAGACCAACCGGGCCACACAGCAGGAGCAAAGCTTCATCTCTATTCCAGCCCCTCCCCAGCGCTAGCATCACCACCTCAGCTCCACTTCAGATCATCAGGCATTAGATTCGCACAGGAGCACCGGTCCCTGGTGCCAAAGAGGGTGGGGACCGCTGCTCTATAGGAGGAGTTTCCACTCAGCAAACTAACCTAACCCAGAGCAGGCATCGGGACTCGTAGAGGTCTCCAAGCCCACTACTCTAGTTCTATGGAAGCCCCAGACAACTTCAGGGAAGCTTCAAGGGCTTTCTCATTTTGACTTGGAATCATCAATTATGTAGTCGACAGATGAGGGTCAACTAATAGACAGGTTGAGAGTCATAGTTTTCTTCCCTCCCCTATTATTAGAGTGTCTGGCTCCAATTAACTTCTCCAGTCTTCTCAGTTTCTCAGGATTTCATTCTCCTCTTCTCCCTTTCAGGTGCGGTTCCTGGAGCAGCAAAACAAGGTCCTAGAGACCAAGTGGAGCCTCCTTCAGGAGCAGGGCTCCAAGACTGTGAGGCAGAACCTGGAGCCCTTCTTTGACGCCTACCTCAATGACCTCCGCCGGCAGTTGGACAGCGTCACCACCGAGAGTGGCAGGCTGGATGCTGAGCTGAGGAACATGCAGAACGTCGTAGAAGATTTCAAAGTCAGGTGAGTGGGAGGCGGGCTCCTGGTCACATGCAGTCATCCCAGGGCTCCTTTTCACGAGGACCAGAGAGGTGCAAAGAAGCAAATGCCAATGTCAGCCAGAACGTTTGGAACTTGAAGTCATTATCCTACAAGATGAAGACAGCATGGCGGGGGGTAACAGAGGGACCTTCATCTCATGCATCACTATTAACAAGGAGCCTATTCTTACCTGTTACACTACTACAAAGGGATATCTGCATCACCTAACAAAACATTGCTACTCTGGAAAGCTTGGCATTTCATGGTCAGCATATTATTTAAGTCCGTTGGACATGGGTTCGCAGTTCCAGAATCCACACTAGAGTATAGAGAGGCAATTTGGTCCTCCTCAGGAAGACAAAATTTGACTGGCCATCACCCAGACTACAATAGGCAAGGTATCCAGTGTAAGGGGATATTCAGTGAAATGGTCCTTGCTGACCATTTAGCTGCCTTATCCTTGGTTTCCGAGTTAAAGATATACATACTTACTAAAGCACACTGCTCAAACAGCTGCCCTGAGGTTAAGTAAAAATGTATCAGAATTTGCCAGGAACAGTATCCTGAACAAAGTTTACAGCAGACGCTTGAGGCAGAAACATTTTTTAAAGAGTAAACTTGTGCAAGAAAGAAGGAAAACTCTCGCAGAAGAAATTATTCTCCCTTTTATAGAGAAAGAAATAGAGGTTAAATGAATCACCCAAAGTCACACACAGGGCAGCAGAAGCACTAGAGATGATTTGAGGTCTCTTAAACCTTGCCACATCAGTATCATCCTCCTTGGCCTGGGAAGAGCTCAGTTGAAACCATGCTCAACAGTACGCCCCCTCTCCTCTGCTCACAGGTATGAGGATGAAATTAACAAACGCACGGCTGCTGAGAATGAGTTTGTGGCCCTGAAGAAGGTGGGTGAAAATGTCTCTCAAAGGAGAAAATTCAAAACTGAATCATGATGTGTGGGGTGACCTGACCCCTACCCCACTCAAGTAATGTCACATCAACCTTAAGAACATCGGAGAGCTCACACCAAAATGCTCTCTCTGTATTTATGGTCCCACTTCCCCTGTTTGGGTTTCTGTTAGCCCAGGGAACCCAAGCAACCAATTTTCGGTAATCACCTGCTCCCAAGCCCAAACCTTAGATGCAGAGTTTGCTAAAATTCAACCTGGAAAGGCCAGGCAGGAGTCTGTCCAGCTTTTTTACAGACTCACCACCTGGGGCTGGGGGCTCAGAAGAGCATCCTTTGCTGTTGTTCCAGGATGTGGATGCCTCCTACATGAACAAGGTGGACCTGGAGGCCAAGGTCAGCTGTCTGACTGACGAAATCAACTTCTTACGGATGCTCTATGAGGAAGTAAGAGACTGCAAATATTTGTATCCCTCCTATCAGGAATGCCAAAGGAGGGCTTCCTGACCTAGATGGGTGGTCAACCGCATGATTTCAGAGCCCTTCTTTTTATGTCTTGGTGACACTGAGTTTACTGGCTCTGCAGGAGCTGTCCCAAATGCAGACCCAGGTCAGTGACACATCCGTGGTGCTGTCCATGGATAACAACCGCAGTCTGGACCTGGACAGCATCATCGCTGAGGTCAAAGCACAGTATGAGGACATTGCCAATCGCAGCCGGGCTGAGGCCGAGTCCTGGTACCAGACAAAGGTGAGTGTGTGGGCACATCTGCGATAGGGTCCAAAGCTCCTATTCTCCGATGCTCCAAATCATCATTTAACTATTAGCCACAAGCCTCAGGAAATGTGAGCATTTCTGCTTCCTTCAACTTAGCAAAAGCATCTCTGGTGCTATAAGAACTTAGCTTAAAATGTGTGTGGAAACCCAACCAATAACCCTAATAGGTGGTCAGGTGATGTTGGCTGCTCAGGACATCCACCGTCCCCACATCACTTATGATCTGGTGGGAGGCTGGGTGAAACTCTGAAACAATAAGGGAACAGTTATAAAGCTGTTTCTAAAGGGCTTATTTGTTCACTACATGTTTACAGAGCTCTGACTACATGCCAAGCAGGATTACAGAGTTGTAAATTAAAAAACGGCAAACAGAACCCAAGATCTGGGAGGCCATGGAGTGAACGGACAAAATCTTGGGAGGGAAATAGACAATCTTAATAAAAATGGGTTTTCAGCCCATTTTGGAAGCAGCAAAGGACAAAAGATTGCCAAGGAAGTGAGAGGTGTTTAAGGCTGAGCAAGCAGTCCTTGCAGGGGTGGGATGCGAAATGAGGAAGCACTTTGTTGAGCAAGATGGTTTGTATCGGGAAAATGGAGGTTGGGACACCACAGAGAGCTGCTGTCCAAAGGTACAGATGGTCAGAAGATTTGGCTTGGGAGGGGTGCAGTAGGCTGAATAGTTCAACGCATGAGATGAGCTCCCTGCCCAATCCGGACGCTTTTCAGGGGCAGCTGCTCACCTACGAGCTGGCTTCGATCCCTTGCTTGTTCTGTGTACTTTCTTAGTCCCTAAGTCTGCAACATGGTGGGAAGGAAGAGGGAGTCAGCTGACAGGGGTGCATAGTGCAGAGGCAGCCCCTTGATGGTGACTGGAGGTGGGATGCACTTAATCCCAGGTGAAGTGGTTAAAATTTATAGTGAACAATTCCTTTTGCTAGTAGAGGTGCTGTTCCCTTTAACATGTGTGTCTAGAAACACAGGAGCTGAGCTATTCAGCACTTTCAAAAACCTGACAGATCATCACAGGGTCCCTCCTTCCATTGGAAAAGTTGTGGGTTTCACTCCAGTCTGCTAGGGGAGACAGGGTGCATCTATTTCCCCTAAATCAGTGTGTCCTAGTTGTGCACCATGAGATAGAGGATTCCATTACAGAGTCTTCAGAACTGGCCCTCTACAGCCTTGGCTCTATCCAACACCATTTCCCTGCATCCCCTTCCCATTTCCCCAGCACTGGAGTCTGTCTGTGTGGCTACCAAAATTCATGGTCACAATCAGATGTATGTCCAGTGACCAGGAACTCTCTGAGGACCATGACCAAAAAGTCATTTCTCACTCCTAGGGTTCTCTGTGTTCCTTTCTACCCCAGGGCCCTTATACAGGCTATTTCCTCTGTCTGGAATAATGTTCTTTTCCCAGCCGGTCACTTAGGTCACTCTTTCTCATCCTTGAGAGTCCAGCTCGAGCATCTCCTTCTCTGCAAGGAACTCCCTGACTACCACCCCCACCCCCATCCCCCGATAGGTCAAATTCCTTTATTACACTCTTGTAGGACCCTGTTCATTTCCTAAGGGGCACTTATTTCAGTTTGTAACTATAGATTCAATAATATGCTGATTTGATTAATGTCTATCTCCCCAATAAACTGTAAGCAGGGGGTCTGATTATGTTCTTCATGATATTCCCAGAGCTTAGCATGTGCCTGGCAAGTAGATGTGCTCAAGAAATATCACCTGAATAAATAAGCAAGAGAATGTGTAAATGACAGTGAATGGATGGGCCTGTTGTGGCACTGAGGGCAGGCTGTGCGCATAGAAAGTGAACAGCCCAGGCTTTTGACAAGGCGACTGACTCTGCTCTGGCTCTCTCAGTACGAGGAGCTACAGGTCTCGGCAGGCAGACACGGTGATGACCTCCGAAACACCAAACAAGAGATCTCTGAGATGAACCGGATGATCCAGAGGCTGAGAGCCGAGATTGACAACATCAAGAAGCAGGTAAAGTTCTGGCAGGGTCAAGAGCTCCCCACACACGCATGTCTTCCGAGTCATCAACCATGCTCACAGACTCTAATCTAAGAAGCACCATACCTCCAGGGGCTACCAGTAAGGCTCATGGCTTTCTCCTTTCCTCTCAGTACTCCAGCCTGCAATCGGCCATCGCCGACGCAGAACAACGCGGAGAACTGGCTCTCAAGGATGCCCGGGCCAAGCTGGTGGACCTGGAGGAGGCCCTGCAGAAAGCCAAGCAGGACATGGCCCGGCTGCTGCGTGAGTACCAGGAGCTGATGAACATCAAGCTGGCCCTGGACGTGGAGATCGCCACCTACCGCAAGCTGCTGGAGGGCGAGGAGTGCAGGTGAGGGCAAAGGCACAAAGTCCATCCCAGCTGCTTGGCCATTCCTAGGGGCTCAGGTTGCTGCAGCCCCCTCCTAAGCTGGAAAAGAGAGCAAAATGTAGGTGGAATTGGGTGGTGACAAAGAATCCAGGTGCACTTTTTTTTCACCACTAAATCGTTATCAGATTTAGGAACTGATCAGGTCTAAGTAATCAAATTCTATCAAAAAAGAAAGTTGGTTACATGGCAGGGCTGGACATGTAATGAAAGGCTCTGGATGGGGAACGAACTGTCCTGGGATTTAGGTTTACATGGCTACCACTAATTAGCTGTGTAACCTTAGGAAAATCAGTATCTCCTCTGGGCCTCAATTTCTTCAATGATAGAATCACATGATCCCCAGCTCAGGGGGAGATTTGTGCTCTGCCAGTTACCAGCTGTGTGACCGAGGACAAATTACTTAGCCTCTCCATTCTTCAATGTCCTCACCTGTACAATGGGGACAAGCATAGGTACTAGCTCATACGTGTTTAAGAGGGTTAATACAGTAAATACGCACAGAGCTCTTACAACAACATTTGGTACATAAAAAGTGTTCATTAAGTTTTAGCTGTCATTCAGGTTAATGGCCAAAGACGTGGGCTTCGGAGTCAAATGAATCTGGATTCAAATCTGGCTGTGTGATCACGGGCAGGTTAATTAACCTCTCTGAGCTTCAATTTCCCCATCTGTAAAAGTGAGATAATAGTATCTGCTTAATGGAGTTGCTGAGAGCATTAAGTGTCATAGTGTAGTCAATAGGTACCCAGTAATTGTTGGCTCTTTTTAGTTTTCCGAGTATATGTTTATGAATGAATGCCAGTTCAGTCCTCAAGATGTAAAACAAAATTAGCCTAGAGGCTGCCACAATAATAAACTAATTATTGCTATTGTTATGTTTATGACTAAGAGTCCTCTCCACACCTACAATAACCTTAGCCCTGCCCATGCATGACAATAGTTCGTTGTTAAAAGAGGACTATTCTTGTTTTATAACGAACCCTGCCTTTCCAAGTGACACCAATGGATAATTGGCTTTAATTCTCTTAAGGTGTCAACTTAGTTTAAACCAAAAATGTGTTTCTTAGATTACAGGTTTTACCCTATGAACCTCAAACTTCACATTATTTCATTCATTAAATTATTTTTAACACACTTAGTACTTAAATACTTTCAACCTGCACTACTTCTGCAATAAAAATAACAAAGGGGTTTTTTAATGCATTTAAAATCATTACAAAAATGTCATTTCAAGTGCCCACAAGCTACTGGACACAATAGTAACCTCCTTCTCCCCTCTCCTCCCGATCAGGCTGAGTGGAGAGGGTGTTTCTCCAGTTAACATCTGTGAGTATGGCATCCTTTGTGTCATTGGGAGTTAGAAGACTGGGGGATGTGGAGGTGGTGAGCTTGCAGAGGCACTGCAAATGAGCCATGGGGCTTATTTTGAGACGGTTTGAGGTTTTGAATGCGTTAAAAAGGGAGCCATATTAGGAGAGAGTCTTCGGGGTCGCAATTCTTACCGCTTCGTAAGGGAGAGAGCACCGCATAGGGACGATGGGAGGTTTGCTGCACTTCTACATGGTTTTAAAAGACCCATGAGCCACACTTCCCAACTCCCAAGACTCCACCCCTTCCTTGCTGGGGCAAGTCTAGCTCAGAGATGTATGTTTGATGTAGACAGGCATTATGGTCTGCCCTCGGCCTTCGAAGGGAGCCTTCACACTGGGCATAAGGGCTTGCCATATAGGAAGCCGCTCCCCTGAACAGTCTGGGGAGAAGCCCCACTGCTTGACTTAACTCTGTAGAGTATAATGCAGAAAGTTACCTAGGGTTTTCAAGGCAGTGAGAGCGCCATAAGACAGAGCAGTCGGGTGAGAAACAGGAGAGGCGTTAGCAGGCTAGCACAGCCCCGAGACAGTAAAAGTAGAAGGCATCACTCACATAGCTCAGTGCTGGCACCATGAGGCCAGCAGAAATGATTTCTACAACTTAAACTCTACAAGTGAGTTTGGTTTTCTTGATTTGGGATTCACAAAAAATTGATTATATTAGCCAATGATTCTGGAAGGCTGAGCCCTCTCTCTAAACCACCTAGGTGTCCTCCTATCCTGATGTCCTTGTCTAGTGGCTCCAGAGACCCTAAAAGCTAATTTGGGGAATGGATGTCACAACCTCTAAAGTTTCCTTTCTCTTGTAAGAACCAACAAGTCTATATTGGTTTCCTAGGGCTGATGCAAGAAAACACCACAAACCTGGTAGCTTAAAACAACAGAAATTGATTGTCTCACTCTTCTGAAGACTAGAGATCCAAAACTGAAGTGCCAGCAGGGCCATGTTCCCTCTGAAACCTGTAGGAGAGAATCCTCCCTTGCCTCTTCTAGCTTCTGGTGGTGTCTGTCAGTCCTTGCGCATCCCTCCAATCTCCATCTCTCTGATCATAAGGCCATTTCCCTGTGTGTCTGTCTTCACAAGGACATCTGCCCTCATTTTATAAGGACACTAGTCATATTTCCAAATAAGTTCACATTCACAGGTCCTGGAGATTAGGACTTCTACATGTTTTTTTGGAGGACACAATTCATCCCATAACAGAGTTCATTTTTTATTTCGATTTTCTTTCTCAAGAGTCCAAAGTAGAGTCCTAGATGTTTAAGTTGATGATGATCATAAAAGTTAAGAAAAGAGCAAGTTAGGAGAAAATAGGGGGCAGAGTTGGTTGGCTAAAGTGTCATCTGTCACTTGGTTTATGAGGAATATTCCAGCTCCCCTCTTGGATCCAGAGCGTGGAGGTCGAGGGACATCAAGGGAGTATATACGTGTCCCCTCTATGAGCTTCCAGAAAGAAGGGACACATCAGAGCCAGGCCATAGAGGCGGATGGGACAGAGCAGCAGAGTGTGATGGAATCAAAGGGAAGGCAGGTGGACCGAATAGCTGGCGGGAGGAGAGAAGTCTCTACTGAGTTCTACGAAGAAAAGAGAGGTGCTGAGTAGCAGAGGGGAAGCAGGGAGCCATTCCAGACGGAGGGAATCCCCGGCGTGCTGCAGTGCAAGTAAAAGCAGGCTGAGGCATAGGACAGCGGTCTCCCTGTGCAGATGGGGCAACTGGAAGGAGCCAAGTAACCACCCGATTTGACCACAGTCCCTACCCCTGACTTCAGGGCACAGGCCAGGACACCCCCGGTGTCCTCTCTCCTGCTCTTGGTTCTGACCATGTCTCCTCTCTTCCGGCAGCTGTAGTTACCTCCACAGTTTCCAGTGGCTACGGAGGTGGCAGCGGCCTTGGAGGAGGAAGCCTGGGTCTCGGTGGGGGCAGCGGCTACTCCTTCACCCCCAGTGGTGGGCACAGCCTGGGTACAGGCCTGGGGGCTCCAGCTTCAGTGCTAGCAGCAACCGGGGCCTTGGGGGCAGTGGCTCGAGTGTCAAATTTGTCTCCACTACGTCGTCCAGTCGGAAGAGCTATAAGCACTAAGTACGCCACCCTGCTCCCTGAAACCAGCTCTGACCTGGCCGGTCTGCACTCGCCCCTGAACGCCTGGATCTTTAGCCTTCTTTTACCTTCTACAAGGCCCACCTTGGGTGCTATGTAGCCTGGCATCCTGGCTAAACCCCAGTCCCCAACCTGAGCCTGCCTCTGCCCTCCTGACAGTCCCCAGACTGCTCCTGGTTCCCTCTCCATGCCAAAGCACAGAGACTTTCAAGATTCCCATTCAGCTTGTCTTGCAGAGACTCCCCCTACAGCTCCGTCTTCCTCCTCTCTCCCTCCAGTGGCAGAAATGGGGCGTTTTTGTCTCCCAGGCCATCTCAGTGCCAGGTTGTCGGTCCCTATGTCTCATGGTGCTTATAAGCTGCCTGCTGGAAGCGAGGGCTCCCTCTCCCCCCTCCCTGGAATGTGTCCATTAAATGTATGTGTAATGTGTTTGGTATCCAGCCCTCTATTTGGAATTGCGATAGAGCACAGAGCAATTCTCCTCCTCTTCCAGGTCCCCTCCCAGCACAGGGCCCTACACAAAGAGTACTCAGAGTGTGTCAGACCTCCCCTCTTCCTCCCAGAGCTAAGAAGGCTAAACCAGGGAGAGATGGGAGAGATGTAAGGGCCGACTGCTGGTCAGACTCCTCACCCAAGTTTCTGCCCACTTCCTCCTACCTCTCGATGGGATGCCTTCTTTGAGAAGCCCAAGCCCTTGGGCAGGAGTTCTGCCCAGGCTTTCCACTACGTATGTCATGCAGGGTGATGCCATCCCCTCCCAAAGACAAACTGTATTCCTCTGAGGCCACTGACGTAAGGTGGGCAGCCCTGCCCTCTGCCAGCAAAGGGGCCATTGTTCCACGACAGCTTCAAACTTGCAGACCTGAGCAGAAAAATAACAGGGCAGGAGAAGAATTAAAAGTCAGTCCTGGGGGCAGTGCTTTTACCTTGCAGAGGAGCCGTTTAGGTCCTTAATTGCAGCAATGAGACATCCGGAACCACCCACATTCCTGAGTCTCCTGGACCCCTCCCCTCAGGCCTGAGCCTGGTGGATGTCACCCAGAAAAGTTTGGAAGGCTTGGGAGGGAGAGGACAGCAAGATGGAGAGTAATGACACCGAGAACAATTGTTAATGCCCCTCATCCCCGGGGGCGAGGGGGTGGGGGCACATTAAGACCCAGGGACAAGAAGAGTAGAGAGGACAGGAAGTTGGAGTGAAATCATGAGTCTGCTCTCCTGGGACAAGCTACCTTGCTGGTGTGAGGCGCAGTCAGACCACTGGGCCCTAACATTGACCCAGCACTCACTAGCCATGTGACCCACCAAGTTTCTTGACGACTCAATGCTCCAAACGCTTCATGTTTAAACCAAAACCGATAATAGCCACCTCCCCCCACGATGCTGTGTGAAGATTAAATGAGAAGACAGGCGTAAAGCAACTGCCCATAGCAGCTGCTCAGTGAATGTTAGCAATTATTATTGTCATCTACCTTCAAAAAGTCATCATGAGAACCAAACAACACAATACTTGCAACTGACTTGCCACATGGTCTGGCACAGATTGAATCCTCAATAAATGGGGGTTTCTTGTCTTCATAAGTGACCATGATGGGAAGGGCATTATGAAGCGCTTGGGTTCAGAGTCCAAGATCTGAGAAGCGAGAAGAGAGGAGCAGATGAGAAGCCGTGGGAGTGTCTGCAGAGTGTGGCAGATAATCTGTGGGTTGGGAGGCAGGGGTCTTGGACCCAGTTCTGCCCCAGGCCTGAATGCCCAGGCCTGGTCCTGCCCTGGGTAGGGTGTTCCCTGTGATGATTAGCAGGGCAGAAAGATGGGCTGTGGCCAGACATGCCATTGAGATGAACGCAACACAGTGGTCTTTGATCTTCTCAGGCCAAGCCCATTTTTTGAAAGGGATAAAAGTCAAGGAGACTTGGGGAAAGCTGGACTCTGAAGGCTCCTCATCCCTTTGACATCTTTGCTCCTTTGACCCTCTGGCACCAGCTCCTACCATGACCCAACGATCTATCACCATCAAGTCGGGGGGCACTCGAAACTTCAGCGCTTCCTCAGCAACCTCCTTCCAGGCTGCAGGCCCAGCTTCAGCTCTGTCTCCGTGACCCATGGCGGGAAAAGCTTTGGGGGTGGCTTTGGGGGTGGCTTTGGGACCAGGAGCCTCCATGGCCTTGGAGGCAGCAAGAGAATCTCTGTCAGCGGGGGCTACCGCTCAAGCAGGGGCAGCTTTGGGGGTGCTGGCTACGGGATGGGTCTTGGAGGCATAGGGTACAGGGTGGGGGATCCTCCAGCGGGTATGGATTTGGAGGCGGGATGATGCCTGGAGCTGGAGGCATCCAGGAGGTCACTGTCAACCAAAGCCTTCTGACTCCTCTCCACCTGGAGATCGACCCCTCTCTCCAACGGGTGCGGAAGGAGGAGAAGGAGCAGATCAAGTCTCTCAACAACAAGTTTGCTTCCTTCATTGACAAGGTGAGAGGCAAATAGGGTCCCCGCCAGAAACACTGGGGAATCTCTGCTTTCTAAGCTTTCCTGAAGTCAGCTGTGACTAGCCCAGCACCTGTGATCCCGGGGACTGGGGAGACTGATAACAGGGTGGAGGAGGAGGTGGTTTCCCACTTTGCTGAGGCGAAAGCAGAAAAATGTCCACTTCCAGACCCCAGGGCTGTCTGATTCACTGCAAGGACATTACTCTTTTGATGGATAGTGATCTGTTTACTGGGCTAGAAATTAGACAGTGAAAGGGGATCCGTTTGGAGGGAAAAGGAAAGAAAGGCTACAAGTTCAGTTCAAGTTTTCTTGCCCAGTTTAATAGGGGCAAGTCCTCCTGTGGGAACCTGCCTAGTGATTTGAGTATGTCTAAGAAGCTGGGTGTTTAGCTGGGGTGCCCTTAAAGAGTTTCATACTTTTCTTTTGGTGACAGGAAAGTTGTGAGTTCAGCCCTGAGTCCCCCATGCTGCGGGGGATTCCAGGATTCCAGGCCTGGAATCTTAGGGATTTCCCCAGTTTAGAGAAAGAAATGATTCTATTTTGGATTCTATTTTGCATCGCCACTTGTTCATATCAAAGGTGGTTGTTTTGGCCTGGGAAGAACCATTTCAAGGATCTGGATCACTCAGGCTCCATACCTGGGATCTGGAAGAAAGAGTGCTAAGCTAAGAGGCAATCAGCCAGGTCCTGTCTTTGGCTCTACAGCTAGGCGAATCCCTGATTTCTCTGGCCTTAGTTGTGTCGGACGGATGAACTCTAAAGTACTTTTGCAGGTCTAACAGGCTATGAAATGCTGCATCAGATGGACCCAGATCTTTGAATGTGTAAAACATAACCACTGAGGCAGTGGTTCTTCAACTTTATCACTCATGTCACCCCACATGGCCTGGTGTTTATATCAACAACTGTGAGATTTTTCAGGAGCCTGACTGAGGGGGAGGAATGTGGGCCCTGCTTGTCCTAGGTTTATCTGGAGGGGACATGAGGAATGAGGAGATGTGACTAGGGAGGAGCTTGGAGCCAGAACTGCCCTCCTTCCTCTGACAATGGCGTACTTGTCAAAGAGCTTCTGAAGGCACACTGCCACCTCTGAAGTCCTAGAGGCTCTGTTTTTCACTTCTCTGGGGTTGTGTCATTCCAGCTACTCCCAATGGAAGGACTTTGCTTAGGGAGAAAGGTTTTGCATATTTTCCCAGGCTGAAGGGCAATGAGTGCAATTCAAGAAAAAAAAAAATTAGTAGCATGAGACCACAGAAGACCTGAGAGAGCAGAGAGAGCAAGGGTTTGCAAAGGCCATACAGCTCGTGAGAGCCATGGCTGGGATTGTGCCAGGGCTCCTCCACGAAACTCCAGAGTGACCCATTCCAGCACTCCTGGAGCATGCAGGCAACTGAATCCAGATTCTAGATCTCAAGAAATCATGTGGAAAAGAAAATAGAGATTGAATTTTCTGCTAAGAAACTCCTGCCCATTTAATGGGAATCAAAACTTTACCCAGTAACATGATGGTGGAATGTTCCCTACCACATGTCAACATGGTTTGGTTATTCAGATGGTCTCTAGCCCCTTTGGCCATCCTTGTTTCTCCAACCTCCAAACTGCCTGTCCCTTGGGCTCATTGCACCGACATTTGCTTGGCTCTCTACATTCCTGGCTCCTTCCAGGCTGAGGACAAGGAGGGGGAGTCTACCATCTGGACTCTGAGGTCTTGCAGGATCCCCCCTACAATGTTGGGGGGTCCTGGATCCCAGAGCCTTCCAGGAGGTTGCTGCAAAGAAGCCCTCACAGTCTCTCACCTCTGGCTGGGGCAGGTGCGGTTCCTGGAGCAGCAGAACAAGGTCCTGGAGACCAAATGGAGCCTCCTGCAGGAGCATAAAACCACCAGAGCCAACATTGAGCCCATGTTTGAAGCCTACATCAACAACCTGAGGCGACAGCTAGACAGCCTGGGTGGGGAGCGGGCAAGGCTGGAGATGGAACTGAAGAACATGCAGGACGTGGTGGAGGACTTCAAGAACAAGTGAGTGGATGCTCAGCCAGCTCCTGGGAGGACCTTGCCCCGAGGCTCCTGGGGAGGCTCTGCTCTCTAGCAGTGCCCAGCCCAGTGGGGAAATGGGGAGCATACTTAAGGAACCAAGGTAGGCTCAGAGGATGAACTGAAAGTCTGCAGTCAAGAATGTTGGAGCTTTGGGAGGGGCCAGAGTCCTAGATGGTGACAACTAACATGGGCACAGACAGCATGATACACACAGCAAACAACCTGATAAACCTGGCAGATAAAGAAAGTAAGGCTCTGAGAGAGCAAATGACTCATCCAAGGGCAACTCACGAGTTAAGAATTCAACTCACAGAAGATCACTCTCACATTTGTTCAACTCAATCCCATTGCTAACTTATGCAATATTCATGCATTCACCCTAGCCCTGGCCAGGGGGCTGAGGAACAGAGGGAAAAAAGCCATGTATGGTGCCTTCCCCCTGGAAACCACACACACACACACACACACACACACACACACACACACACACACACCACTAAACATGATGTATGCTCATGTCTATAGACATGAGTAATTTCTTATTTTCATTCTTCTAATTTATTTCTAATTGTCTTGGTCCAAACAAAATAAGTGACATGATATGGAGTTTTAGTCACTGTTTATGTAATCCAGTAAGAGTTAAGGCTTTAGAGTTATGCTAACATGGTAGCTAGTAGCCACATGTGCTATTTAAAAATAAACTAATTAAAATTAAATAAAATATAAAATTCAGCTTCTCAATCACACCAGCCACATTTAAAGTGCTGAATTGCCACTTGTGGTAACGGGTGCCATAATGGACACAGTTATAGAGCATTTCCATCATCACAGAAAGTTCTATCGGACAGCAGTATAGAGTCTAGTCAGTGGCTTTAAAATCTTGGCTCAACCACTTACCAGCTGAATGACCTAACGGAAACTAACCTCCGTAAATCCCAGTTCCTTTGTCTGTTAAAGGAGATATTAATAGTACCCGTTTTGGGCACTAAATCAAAATTTACATGTAAAATACTTGGTAGGGTGCCCAGTGTGTATAGTAAGTTCTTAATAAGTGTTTGCTGCTTTTATTGTATTGAAGTTTAGGTATATGTGTAGTGATGCAGACACAGATAAGAGAAACCATGCAGGTGGGTAATTTATAACATGTGTGCAAACATGGAGTAACAGTGTTTCAATCCAAGAAAGCTTCCTGGAGGAGGAAATAAAAGCTCAAGATTGAGAAAAAAAAGGCACAGAGGAGGGATATTGAGGGGAATGTGTTGAATAGTGTCCTCCTAGTTAATCGATGGGGATGTTCCTGTTGCGGGTCTAAGAGAAGGGCTACATGGTGCTTGCTCTCTGGCAGAGTGACTGTGAGCTGGGAAACACAAAAGACAAGGAGGGTTGCATGGAATTAGGTGAAGAACACATGTTTATATAATAAAAAGGGACCATGAGGAAACAATAAGGAAAATCACATCAATTGGCACAAAAGCGCTTGTCTCAGATTCTGCAGGACAAGAGGCAAGAAAGAAGCAGGCTTGATTCTGGTTATATACGTAAATAAAGTGCTCTGTGGTTTTTAACAACGTGCCATTTCATAGGTGGAAAGTCTCCGAGAGGTTAAGTGAACTGCCTCAGGTTGCTCAGCTGGAAAGTGGAAAAGACAGAGCCCAAACCACAGTTGTCCAGAGCTGTTGTGAGGGTGGGATTCATCCATGCTTAGGAAGGTTGGGTCCCCTCGAGCAGACGCCAACTTCCTTCCCAGAGGTCAGTGAGCAGAGGGGAGCGTGATTGCCACATGGGAGCAGATTGAAGAAGGAGAAACTGCGTGGGGGTGGGGGTTGCTCCTGTTAGCCTAAAAACGTTGCTTCCTAGGCGGGGTTCAACGTGGCTGAGAATAATAATCAGCACGAAGGCACCACGGGATGGAAGAGCTGGCCAAGGCCTGAAACAGCATGCCTCTTACTATTTTCCCTGTTCCTCCCCTCATGGCTTCTGTTTGGTTGGAGTGAGCCCGTGGAGTCAAAAAGGAAGCACGCATGCCCCTTTATGAAACCTGAGTACTCCCAGGAACAAAGCTCTGAGACAAGCAATATCAGAAAGATATTGTTTAGACAGGGGCGGTTATTCGGTTGACTTGGGATTTGGGGAGCACAGGTATAGCAAGAGAGCTCTGCTACAGCAGCGCATTTTCCAGGTCTGCTCTTGAGAATGGCCATCGCCTGCCCACCTGCATCCCTCACGGTTAGACCTCACTCCCAGAAGCCCTGCTCCTAACACCTATCCACTTCTGATCCTTCCCACAGGTACGAAGAAGAAATCAACAGGCGCACGGTGGCAGAGAATGAGTTTGTGGTGCTGAAGAAGGTGGGGTCAGGGAATATCCCTCTGACTCCCAAGTAGTCCCTCCAGGAGTGGCAGTTACCACTTACGAGTGTGGCCTTATATACGAGGCTTTATTTAATTTGCACAACCAAACTTGGAAGCAGGCTTTACTTTAAAAGTGAGAAAGCTCAAGCTCAGCTTTGTTAAGCAAGTTGCCCCAGGGTTACCCAGATAATCAGAAGTGAGTCAGGTTCCAGGGCTCTAAAGTCTGAGCTGTAAAACCTGACACCAGCCCCCTCCCCATGAGGAGAGTCCAGTGCAGGGAGAGGCAAAGCAAAATAGGCCTTGTGCTGAGCTGAGTCTCCAGGACATCAAGTCAGGCTTGGGGGACAGGAGTAGCACAGGGATCAGCTCTGGGGAGTTGTGGACCTTCCTGCTTAGAGGGGTACAGGCAAAGGGAGGGGAGAATCAGCCCCAAGCTAAGCTGGAGATGGGAGATGGAGCAGTGGTGTGTGAGGGGAGGAAGGGGCAGAGAGTGAACCTTGGGGAGAGGTTGGGAGAGCCCAAGGGCCCAGGATGGGGTTGTCTTCAACACGTGACACAGAGAAATGCTGTCATCCCTGGGAGCTGAACTTCTCCCGCCTAACCCATAGACAGAGGGCTGGTTCCCCCAGACTGGGTGGGACTCAGAGTGACAGCATGTTCTGTGCCCAGGATGTGGATGCCGCCTACATGAACAAGGTGGAGCTGGAGGCCAAGGTGGATGCCATAATGGACGAGATTAACTTTCTGAGAGCTTTCTACGATGCGGTAAGCACTGTCCAGTGCTCTCTCCTTCGGAGCATTGGAAGCTGGGAGCCTTGGCTGGGATCAGCAATATCGAGGAGCGGGTAAAGGGACATTATGTCCCTGGTAGGCCTGGTAAGGACAGGTGATATGCCCAGTAGGTCACATATGATGGTGCCCAACAGAAGTTGGTGATCTTGTTCCAGGAGCAGGAGCAATGACCACAGCTCGCATGGGGCAAAAAGACATAATTTTCTCTGCTTATTCACTTCATTGCCAACAACCGATGTGGTGTTGGCTCCTAATTTTGAATGAGCCCACGTACAGCAAGCCCATGGGCTGAGACCCTCAAGCTAGGTCAGCTACTAGGAGAAACCATTTGGGAAAACAAATTGCAGCACAAGACAACAAAATAATAATTTCTTAAAGCGAGAAATACACAAACCAATTGTTCATAAAGAAAAAAGGGATATTTTCACTTAGATTTGCAATTTGGACCAGTGATTCTCAAATTTTACAACACATTAGAGTCTTCTAGACATCTTATTAAAACACCAATTCTGATTTGATGAGTCTAGAGTCGAGCCCAATGTTGCATTTAACCAAGTTCCCAGGTGATGCTGATGTTGCTGGTATAGGTCATAGTTTGGGAACGTTGCTTTAGATGATTGAGGAGTGATAACGGAACAAATTAATTGTGGGTTTACTGTTGCAAAAACCAGCTTATATGGACATGCATTTATTTAATCTTCCCAGAAATCAGACGAAGCAGTACTGTGTAGGACTAGCCCCTCTGAGAGACAGAGATACTATCTAACCTGCTTGGCAGATCCGGGACTTGATTTTTCAGCCCTTTCTGCTATTAGAAGTTGATTTCCACTTTTCATCTCTGAGGAGCTGGGA
This sequence comes from Eonycteris spelaea, assembly GCA_003508835.1. Classification (NCBI taxonomy): domain Eukaryota; kingdom Metazoa; phylum Chordata; class Mammalia; order Chiroptera; family Pteropodidae; genus Eonycteris; species Eonycteris spelaea. The sequence goes on from PUFA01000028.1 coordinate 2,329,932, forward strand.
GGAGCAAAGTTGGGAAATAGGACTGGGAAGCAGCAAAGCTTTCTGGCTCCTTCTGACTCAGTTTTCTTCCATGAGGTGATTTCTTTATTCGGTGTGAAAGGGTGTGTTTTCACAGAACAGGAGACATTGTGACACTGACAGGTCGCAACAAGGAGCGTTTCCTTGACAGTGGAAGTCACGTTGAGAGGATGCTGGCTAGAGTTATCTGTGCTGCACCTCCCTCCGTGCAGATGAGTTGGTGATAAAAAATGGGAGTAAACCCAGTGACCTTCCTAGAGTCCTTCCCGGCCCTTTTAGACCTAAGCAGGGTGCTGTATCTCAACGGTGCAAATGAAGCCTTTGCTGCCAGGTTCTGTTCCGGAGGTCTGGTCACAGTAGCCCAACACATACGCACATGTACACACATAGGCACACACAGGTACACACATGCACATGTGCACGCGTGCGCGCCCTGCTCAGCACTCCCATTTGGATACCATCACAGGAGCTGGCTCAGCTTCAGGCCCAGATCTCTGAGACCTCCGTGATCCTGTCCATGGACAACAACCGTAACCTGGACCTCGACAGCATCATCGCTGAGGTCAAGGCCCAGTATGAGGATATTGCCAACCGCAGCCGGGCTGAGGCCGAGTCCTGGTACCAGACCAAGGTGAGGTGTCAAGGTCAAGTTTATGAAACGATTATAGAGAACTGGCCGATTACATGAGTTTTATCCTCTCGGATGTCCAACTCTGATGGGATCAAAGGATCTGAGTCCAGCTTTGGACTTACCCTTTGTTCTAAGTAATCCTTGGGCTACATCATTAGGACCTGGAGGAATAGCCAGGTGAAGGTGGAAGGTGGTCAGTCCTTCTGCCACAGGGAGGTTGAACACACATCCAATCTCCTGTAAAGGAGAGGCGAAGGACAGCTGGACAGTGCAGGCCACAGTGTCAGCAGGAATAAGAGAGGTAGGGTGGGAACAAGAGGTAGGCCAAGCCTCCCGGATCTAAAGGAGAGAGGTGGAACTGTCTGGGGCTGAGGGCTTGGGGTGGCAAAGGCTGGATATGGGTCACACAATGAGATTTTCCAGGTTAGAGCAAACATTCTGAGCTGGGGAGTCACTGGGGATATGAGGTGTGGTACCAAGAAAAGCAACGATGAAAGAGCTTTAACATCAGAGCGTGATAGGCATCCCTGCATGACGCTGAATTCGTGATGATGAGATACAGGGTGCCAAAGGAGAGGGACAAAAGACTGGATCCAAGAAAAAGGGTCCAATTGTGGGGTGGAGCTCGCGGACACCAAGAGTGAGTGGCAGAGCCCAGGGACAATGGAGATGGATTTGATGGAGGATGGCAGAAGCAAAGGGCGGTGTCCGCAGGCAACACACTGAAAGCCTGTTGAGCCCTGGGAAGCCACTGCCTTCTCTCCTCTGGACTTACCATCTTTGTGTCTTGCTTCCCCCCCACCCTGTCCCACCCCAGTACGAGGAGCTGCAGCGGTCTGCCGGTCAGCACGGGGACGACCTCCGCACCACCAAGATGGAGATCTCCGAGCTGAACCGAATGATGCAGCGGCTGCGCTCTGAGATTGATAACCTGAAAAAGCAGGTACGGCAGCACTCCATAGGTCATCCCTCCCATGCCACAGCCCCTGGGCAGACCTGGGCCTGGTCCTAACTCAGCCCATGCAGAGTGAAGCCTCCCCAGATGAGTGGCCATCCAGGAATGCGCAGTCTCCCACCTCACCAGGGGTGTCAGGACCTTTTTCCTGAATTCTGTCCAACATCAATTCTTCTAGAAAAAGCTCTGTCCTCTGGAGACGCCCATGGTAAAACTTTGACTTGCATTACTTACCTATTATCCGGAGATGTTCAGTATTGAAAAGGACCCCCAAAATAATTTTCTCTATCCTTGCTAAATCTCAAATAATCCAGGGGGAGACAGAGACTAATCTTATTTTTAAACACGATGAAGCTCCAGCCTTCTTTGCATGAGCTCCATTTCCGGAAATTCCTCCATATTTTTAACCTAAACGCCGCATCTTTCTTCATTCTCTGTGGACGATTTCACAAACTCCTGTGTCCTCCTGGCAGTGTGCCGCACTCCAGGCCGCCATCGCCGATGCTGAGCAGCGTGGGGAGCTGGCCCTCAAGGATGCTAAGCACAAGCTGACCGAGCTGGAGGACGCCCTGCAGAAGGCCAAGCAGGACATGGCGCGGCAGCTGCGTGAGTACCAGGAGCTCATGAACGTCAAGCTGGCCCTGGACATCGAGATCGCCACCTACCGCAAGCTGCTGGAGGGCGAGGAGTGCAGGTGGGTTACCTCCTCCTCCCACCGTGGCTCAGGCTCCACCAGAGCACTATAGAGATGGCACAGAGGCCGACAGCCCTGCAGGGTCAGACCCCATATAGATATTCCAAGGGCAGAAAAGGAGTTCAAATGAAGCTGCTTCCTAGAGGTCTCCGCAGTCACATCTCCTCCCACAGCTCCTGTTGGACCCAGGGCAGGGGGCCTCAGTGGAAGGTTTCAGGGAGAAATGGATGGCCCATGGCTACCTGGAAGGTCATAAGCAGAGCCATTTCTGCCCAGTCCCTCTAACAAATGAGGCCACACTTGAGACAAGCCTCAGGGCCTCTGTGTTTGCCCAGAGATGCCTACAATCTAACTATTCCTCTCCATCTAGTGAGCACAGGTCCCTTTCTCCATTTCCTGACATATTTTGACTGAATATCTCTTCTAGATGCCCCTCATATAGTCACAGTAGCTCCCCTAGCTAGTGAGATGAATGAAAGTTTGGCCAAGCACACCGCCTGGCACACAGTAAGTGTGCTGTGCTGGTAACTTTAAGTACAAAGAACACAGGGCTCTTTAACATCTCAGCAAATGAAATGTCCCTTTCTCTTTCCCCCCGCAACAGACTCACTGGAGAAGGTGTCGGACCCGTGAATATCTGTGAGTAAATGTCTTGAGATGATAGAAAAGTGGGAGACAAAGTGGAAGCCGATAGCATCACTAACAAGGATTTGATGGCCAGAAAGTGAAAAGGCTGGGGCAGGGATGTCATTAAGGCCCTCTCACAGGCTCTGCACAGGCCCTGCTCTACTCTGGGCCTTCTTCCCGGCACAGTCAAGAGAGACTTGTGGTGACTCCTCATTCCCAGGGCTGGGGCCCTAAATCCACAGGAATGACTCCACCCGGGCCCCAGGGGAACCCAGTTATAAGACAGGACTCCTCACAGAGGAATAGGTCCCCATCTGAATTCCTAATTTCTTAGCCTCTCTTTGGGCCACAGGAATTCTAACTCACACAACTAACAAGAGGTAACTAAACAGGTTATAGGTAAAGACTTATATTTAGAATAGAAGCAAATCAATTGAACAAGCTGAACAGTGACCCACCTGGCTTGGCCTCAGCTCACGGGTAGGAGACGGAGAGGAATCATCCCACAGAGTGACCCGGCAGGTGGCATGCATAGAGCCCTGAGTCCTGGGCACAGGAAGCTGAGTTTCCTTGGACCCCGTGTGGGTCAGACTATATTCGGGAGGCTCAAAAACCAGAATGAGGGAGAACTTGAAACCAGTGCATACACAGAACCTGGGTATTTCACCTGGAAAGCAGATCCTGAGAGGTGAAGCCGAACAGGCCCCTTCAAATGTTTGAAAGACGATGGAGAGCTGTGTCCTGAAATAGTGAGCCCCCCATTGCAGAAATTGTTTGAACAGAAGCCAAATGACTGCCTCTCAGCGAGGCAGTAGAGGGGATTCCAACCCCAGCCTCTTCCAGCATGGGAGTCTCTGACTCCATCATAGCAGATGGGGCCTCACATCTCATTCAGCGAGATGCCCTGGTATAGATGACAAACAAACACAGCATGGGAGCCTAATGCCTTGGTTTCTGGCAGGAGTGACTTTGGACATGCCATTTGATCTCTTTGTGCCTCTGATCTTTCCTCTACAAAATGGGGATGCTTGTAGCAATGGCATCCTCTCAGGCCCATTGTGAACAGTGTGCTCATAGCTGTGAAAGGGCTTGGAAAAGCATGATGTCTTCTGCAAATGCTCCCTTCGAGACAGTGGGTGATGGGGACGGAGTCTGTGTCCCCTCTCTCCGACCTTGGCTCCCAGGGAACGGAGGGGATTCTGGCTCCTTCACAAAGCATCATGGGAGGGAACCACAGGAGCACCAGACCCAGGGAGGGTGGGTCTTGGGAAACTGGAGGAGCGTTCCAGCGTGCTCTGTGCCTTCTCTCCGCAGCCGTGGTCTCCTCCTCCGGGGGCACAGGCTACAGCGGGGCGGCGGCCTCTCTTTGGGCGGGAGCAGCTACAGCTACGGGAGCAGCAGCGGCGGAGGCTTCAGTTCCACCAGCGGCCGCAACGTGGGTGGCAGCAGCTCCAGCATGCGCATCATCTCCAAGACGTCGTCCACTAAGAAGAGTTACAGGAGCTAAAGGGTCCCGCCTTCTCAGCTGCCTCCCCCCGAAAGCCCCCAATTCCCAGCCCAAAAGTTTACTGCTTTGCTAACACCCCTCGCACAAAATCAATCCTGGCCGCAAGAGGCACAGGGAGCAAGACAGGGGCCTGTGAGTTCTACTGTCACCTTGTCCATTTCTCTGCCTCCAGATGGTTCCCCATGGAGGCACCTCACTAGCTTCTCATCCCAGAGCCCTCCGGGGGCCGCAGGCCTCCATTCCGACTAACACCGATTCAACCGCTCTGAGCCAAGACCCGGGCTAGGACTTCGCCCGTTAGTAGTTTTGAGAGCAGGGGTGCAGCTGGGTCTCCTTTCTCTTGTCCAACCCAGAACTACTGTAACCACAGCCCTTCATGGGGCGCTTAGAATTGACCTTGGCGCCCCCAAAGAAGTTGAGTGCAGTCTAGGCTAGAGTCTCCACATGTGCTTACTCATTGCAGACAGAACACTTTTCCTGCAGGCCGCTCAGACCAAGAAATGTTACAAACCCTTCCCTCTTATTGATTCCTCACCTCCTTCTTTCTCGTCCCTGCCCAGGCCCCAGCCACTTCTCCTAACAACTCCCATCAGCAGAGTTTTAATTGAGAAATTGATACCCTTCAAAATATTACCAACTCTTCATTATTTGTAGGAGAATGGAATAATTTTATCAAGAATCCAGAAGTTCTCCATGGCCTGGGGCTGCATTATGATACTTCATAGCCAAATTCCTTCCATATCTGCCTCAATTAAGCCAATATTAGAATTGCCAGCCCAAAGAGAAATGTCCCGATGGTGAGAGGGAGGAGGTAGGCTCCTATGAGGATATGGGAAAGGCAGCTCTGCTTCAGATGCCTGCAACAGACTCACCAGGAAAAGGAACCAAATTAGCCTGTGTTAGAACTTGGCCTGTGTTAGAATACCCCAGGAGAGTCCTACAAACAACCTTCCAGGCTCAGGACTTCTCTTTCCTCTGTGTTGGCTACATGTCTCTTCTGGAAAGTTTTCTTTTCTTTTCCCCCCCCTTCCCACCCTCTCTTTCACCCTCACTCCTTTTTCTACTCATCCTCCAACTATTCTGTGTGTTCCCTCTCTCAGTCCTGCTCCTCTCCTTCTCTCTTTCTCTCTTCTTCTTCCTCTCCCATTCTTCTATTTGGTGATGTATTTCCCACTCTCTCAGGGTTGGAGAGAGTGGGCACAGACTCCATCTGTGTCACCTCCTGACCTTTCTTTTTCTGCCTTCCTGTCTCTGAAACATCTACAGTGCAGCTTTGCCTACCCCCAGCCCTGGCCAGAACTGAAGTTCTTGAAGGTGGCCCATCAAATGCCCTGCCCCACAGGGAAGGCCTGAGAAAGCAGACTTAGAAGAGAGGCAGTTCTTCCCTCGGTGATTTTTCCTCACTCTGAGGGGACACATCACTCAGTCTCTTAAAGGAAGCAGAGGTAGAGTGGCAGTGGAATAAGGGAGTGGGGTAGGCACAGAGATCTTTTTGAGGCTGGCCTTCATGGGGGTAGTTTTCCTATTTAATTAGAAGAGTTGTAAACTCTCAAAACACCTGCCATGTATTCAAGACCAAAATGCATTTCCAAGGCAAATAGAGACTGGCTGCCGTGCTGCTGACAGGAGGACAGGAGAGCTCACTTCTTTGGAAAAAAGTTACTCCCCCTCTGATCTTATCAAACCCTTCCCAACTGCCTGCTCTCTGTCTGCCTATTTCCTGAAATAGCTTCAATAAAATGTCACCGAGCTCTCTAGGTCTTGACTGAGTCTGTGTCCTGTCTCACACTCAGAGGGCACCTTGGAACTGGTGTTTTCTGGGAGAAGGTGCCATCCACCCACAATGACTCTAATGAACCATCACACTCTCTGCTCCTGGGCTCTGGTCTTGGGCTCCAGGGAGCCCAACATAGCCATTGAGATCATGCTCTGGCCTGGCTGTGCGGGGATGCTCTCCCATGTCCATATCTCCCCAGTGAGCCCTCCAGGTCTGCCCACCATCCCATTAACTCCCTCTGGCAGAAGTCTGGAAAGGTCCACGCTCTGGTCTGACTTCTTAGTGTCACCATCACCACTAACAGCATGTCCTGGGCCCAGATCTGTGATGCGTCCTCCAGGACACAGTGAAAATCCCTTCCCCCTGCATCATGCAACAGGACCCCACTTCACCCCACCATCACCCATGGTCTCTTATTATACCCCACTTCTCCCCCAGCCCCAATCTTCTCTCCCTAGTATGCTAGGACCAAACGTCAAGACTCTGCAAGAGGAGACTTTGTGAAATGTCACAGTTAGACTGAAAACTTCCAAGCACTAAAAAACATTTGAGTTCCAGTCTCCTAATCTACAGGTGGGGAATCCAAGGAACAGAGAAGACATACCATATGTTGGCAGCAAACCCCTAATTCCTAGTGCAAGCTTCTCTCCACTGGAGCAGCAGAACATGGTGACCTCAGGAAGAATGAGATTGAATCCCAGCCTTGTCATGGACAAGCTGGGTAGCTTGGGGGAGTTACTTAACCACTCTGCTTCTTGTTTTCCTTGTCTATAAATGAGAAATTAACCATGGTTGCCATAATAAGAATTAAATATGATAATGAATGTAGAGCTCAGGATGGTCCCAGCACATGGAAAGCACCCAATAAATATTATTACTATTGTTATTATTGAATTAAGTCTGACCTGGGAAAAAGTCACAGTATGGAAGGGAAAGACCTGTCAGCCACAGCAGCATTTTCACTGATGAGGCTGATGGAAAGGAGGAGGGAACAGAACGGGGTGGGGCAGAGAGGTGGTGGTGAACATCTCCAAAGAGCTGTGACTTGCATGCTGGGGGAGAAGGCCTGTTTCCTGCATGCACCTGAACAATTCCTGAGGATAGCAATTGTCCCCAGAAATGTCCTCAGGCCATAAAAGACTGTCTACCTGAGGCTCAGGATGGGGTGGAAAGGAAGAGAAAGGAATAGCAACATGGAACCCTGACCTAACAGCTGACAACAATGCCTGTTTTGGGGGCAAAGAGTCTTGAGGAAAGCATGCCTTCCTCTCTTCTCCTCAAGCACAAAGCATCTCCTCTTAGGTTCCCTGAGGCCTTTCTGGACTAAAAGTTCCCTGCAGGAAAGACACTATATCTAGAGCCTACTACCTCAAGAGCCCTATTAGGGGTAGGGGTTAGCTAAGGCAGAGCCGGGACCCTCCCTGTCCTGAGAATGGGCAAGGCCCAGCATGCTTAGGAAAGCTTCTCTCACCCAAAAGCTTCCTCCCTGGGAGCTCCTAGAATCACCTAGGAGCTCATGGAGGACTCTTGGACCTGGAGCATCTGCAGAAACACATAAAAACAGCCTTGAGGAAATTGAGCATCCTCAAGCATATCTAAGTTGGCCTCTAATCCCAGGGCAGCCAGGGAATATAATTTATGCCCTCTCTCTTATAAAATGGCATAAAGTCCCAACTCTCCCTTTCCTTGAGGCCAAGCCACTAAATATGCCAAACATATCTGTCTGGTTGGCCCCTTTCATCACTCGTATAAACAAGGAAGGAGGACATGTAGGACGTTTATAGGGCCCACCAGCACTGACCATTAGCTTCTTCTCTCTGCTCTTCGCTACCCTAATTATCCACCTGGGTACTTAGAGCAGCCAATCTTCCAAGCTCATAAACCTGATTTTATGGTGACTGGGGGTTTGACCCAGCTCAGCCCTCCATCCCCTACTAGATAAAAGGGTGGGAGCTGAGCTGACTTGATAGCTCTTGCTCTCCCCACCAGGGCCTGTCTCTCTGCCTTTCTCTCCTGCCATGTCCTGCCGCTCCTTCCGTCAGGGCTCCAGATGTGGCAGTCGGAGCTTCAGCTCCTGCTCAGCGGTTCTGCCCCGGATAGTCACCCACTATGCAGTGAGCAAGGGGCCATGCCAGCCTGGCGGTGCAGGGGGCCTCCGCATCCTGGGCTGCCTTGGCTCACGGAGCCTGTGCAATGTGGGCTTCGGGAGGCCCCGGGTTGCCTCTAGGTGTAGCCTGCCTGGCTTCGGATACCGAGTGGGGGCCACCTGTGGGTCTCCTGCATGCATCACTCCTGTCACCATCAATGAGAGCCTACTGGTCCCACTTGAGCTAGAGATCGACCCAACCGTGCAGAGGGTAAAGAGGGACGAGAAGGAGCAGATCAAGTGCCTCAATAACCGCTTTGCAGCCTTTATCAATAAGGTAAGTGAGAGAGACCCCAGTGGTCCAGGACCATGGGATGCAGAGAACACCTTGCTTCTGGTCCAGGGGAGCAGAAAGAGACTGACAATAGAGAAGCCATAGTTCATCTATTGGTTTCTCCTTCACTCATGACCACTAATTGTTGAAAGCTGGTTAGATCAGGCTCAGCACTAAACATTCCTGTTTGTTAGTTCTTTTATATATATTTTTTAATATGTCATCTCTCTCTGGATATTATCTGATAAAATCACCAAGGTTGCCTAAGGTCAGACTACAAGAGGAACTTCCAAAGCGATGATAAATATTGAAAGGGACAAACTAAGAAGCAGAGAACTGCTTTTTCTGGTGAGATTTTAACAAGACCCACTTTCTGAGTGCCTGAGCTAAGGTGAGACCCTTGAGCCTAGAGCTGGGAATGAGTACTATAACCATGAAATTTGCCATCAGGTCAGAGAAGAGCAGGTGGACCAGTCAGAGCTAGGGACACAAGGTGATTGTGACCAAAGACTTACATCTGTCAACCCCAGAACCACAGCTCTAAGGGCCTTCAGGGAAAGGAGACATGCTGCCATTGGAAGATGCTGAACTGGCTTGTCACCCTCAGCTGCCTCTGGGCCTGTCCCCACACCCCAGAAAGTTTCCTGGGGTTAGAATACATGCCAAGGGCTGAGTCAGTGTTTCTGGTGATTTCAAGATTTAGGGCAAAGATCTTGGGCCAGTATTCAGGAGACCTGGACCCTGGTGTTGGTCCCACTCCTAGCTGTTACCCTGAGGTCTTGTGTAAACCACTCACCTCTCAGCCTCAGGGACCCTGCTGCCCGAGGGGAAGAAGTTGGTGGTGGGAAGATGAAAGGAGGTAATATATGCAAAAGTGCTCCAAAAAGGAACTTGTTTTAGTAAATGGAAACTGTTACACTTGTAGTTTAGTTTTGAAAGCTCATTAAGTTCTGGTTGTAGACTCATTTTAATAATGTGGGCCCTGGCTGTCAGCAATATCACATCAACCTCCGTGAGGCTGAGAGCTTCCTGGTGACATGGCCATTAACCAGAATCAGGACAACGTTGCTTCCCTCTGCAGTTTTTCGTGAGAGGACCACTGCACAATAATATGGAAAATCCCAGGGTGAGGAATGGAGACATGTTCTCCCTCTGACCATGACTCACTTGGCTTCTCCTAATCTTTGGTTTCCAAGGCCATAAAAATGGAGGAGTAGGCAGCAGAGCTCTCCGCATTACTGTGACAGGGACTTCTTTTTTGCACATAGCCATGCGAGATGGAACAGAGGTCCTATGAAAAGAGCTTAAAGTCCTGGGATAGAGCCTTCCATCTGCCCTTCTCCCCTGAATGTCCCCAGGCTATAACTGAAGAAAGCCCAACTCCTCCTGGGTATAATGTCACCTGCTTACTTTAGTACGATGATCTGCAAAGTGCTTCCCATGCACAACTCAAGTAGGAGCTTTAGGAAAGAAAGCAAGGCTTAAAGGGCGGGCTGGCCTGGTCAAGGTTACAAAGCTGGTGGGAGGCAGGCAGGCAGGGCTGGAAGGAGGACCTGCCCCAAGCCTTATGACAAGCCCTGAGTGTAAGGTGGGTCCTATAAGCTCACCAGACAGGGGAAACCCACAGAGACATAACCTCAGATACCAGTCTATGAAGAGAACTTAACCTGTAAATTCTAGTGTATGGCAGCAGTGTGTCAGGAGAGAGAGCAGAAACTGATTCCACTGCCCCCACCACCATTTACTCTCTTCAAGCCATAGTCCCTAGGGTCCCAGCTGCCCAGTAACATCCTGCTCTTGGCTGCAGGTTCGGTTCCTGGAGCAGAAGAACAAGCTGCTGGAGACCAAATGGAACTTCATGCAGCAGCAGAGGTGCTGCCAGAGCAACATAGAGCCCATCTTCGAGGCCTACATCTGCACCCTCCGGAGGCAGCTGGACTGTGTAGCTGGGGACCGGGCCAGGCTAGAGTCGGAGCTCTGCAGCCTCCAGGACACGCTGGAGGGATACAAGAAAAAGTAAGTCTGTTCCCCTTTCACCCCACCAGGGGACCCGGGGTAAGCTGTGTAAACAACCTGGGTCTATAAAAAGTTTTAGGGAAGCCTAGAACTTAGTTCATTCAATGGTAGAACAATTAGGGTGGGTAACATAGGTAGAGCATCTAGGATACTGTCCATTTGGCCATGATAAAAGCTCTGAAAGTGTGTACATGTCTTCATCTCCCTTCTTTCCTCCCTACCTAAGGAAGGCCTTCATTCTCCCCCTTGATGTAAAACAAAATTTTTCCGATGCCATTTCAGGTCTCTGCTCTAAACCATCTGTTCTGCCCTATCTTCCGCCAATCCTTTGCATTTCTTAAATTACTTCTTATTCCCCAAACAGATCCCCAAACCCTCTTTTCTCCAAACCTTTTCTCTCCCTGTTCCTTCTTCTGATAAGTCCCCTCTCAGCATCTCTTTGAACCATATCTAGGCTAATATATCTCATATTTTCTCTCACTTCATGACTTCCGGCTTCTCTAATCCTCCAGTCACAGTTGCAAGTCATCACTCCTCCTCTCACTATCAGGTCCTCTGTCTCCCTTGACTCCCCTCTCAGTTCTTTGTGGTGAAGTTTCTGTAGCTTGCTAGACCTGCAGCTCAGGCCTGACTCAGGGGGCAGAAGGTAGTTGATAAGCATATGTTAATGAAGAGCTTGAAAGCTAGTAGATCCAGTGCTTACGAGAAGCTGAGGCCCAGAAAAATTGACTCATGATCCTAGGTGGGTCTCTCTGGGCCCAGATCCTGTAGGAGCACATGTTGGTGGGGAAGGGTTAGGTGAGACACATTTTGATTGACAAGAAACAGTGTGAATGTGCTGGGAGCAACGATTCATAAGAAATGTGAGTCAGTGGAGTGGAGCCACGTGGGGAACATTCATGCTGCAGGTGTCAACCACATGCCTACCTGTGGTTATTGAAAAGGCTGGCTCCTTCCCTTGAGATGCACAGACCAACAGCTACAAGGTAGCACAGAGCAGAAGGGGAGAAGAATCCCAAGAGAGTGAGAGAGCAGCAGGAGCCAAGAAAGGCTTCCTGAGGGAGATGCCATTTGTTCCGGGCTTTGAAGAATATGCTTCATTCCAGTTGGTTCTTATAATAGAAGAGTCTTATAATAGAAGAGACCCTGGGAAAGGAGACGGGCCAGGAATAGGTGACAAGGAAGGGCTAGGAGTATGCCAAGTGAGAGCGAAGGACTCAAGCAGATTGTGACAGGTGAGATGTCATGAGGCTGTGGGAGGGGCAAAGGCCAGCCATCTCTGCAGGAGCAATGCCTTTTTGAGGGGTAAGACACAAGATGGTCAGGAGACATGGCTTGCAGCTCAAGATGAGGGCTTTGGATTTTAAAAGTGGGATAATGGGAGAAGAAGGTAATTGAATGGTATTTTAACAATAATAGCTAACACTTACACAGTATGTACCTTATGCCAGGCCTAGACCTTTGCAGATATTAACTTATGTGCTGTGTTAACTCACAACAGCCCCATGAGGCAGGACTAGTGTCATCCTCATTCTACAGATCATGAAACTGAGGCACAGAAAGGCCAAATCAATTACTCAAAGTCACACCACTAGCACGTGATGAGCCAGGATTTGAACCCAGGCTGTCGCCTCCAGCATCCACTGCTCATGCCGTGGCAGAGTTCTGCTGGGAAAAGGAAGCATAGGAGTCAGGAAGCACAGTGAAGCTTTTAATGGATTGATGTCGTTCTTCAAACTGAGTCATTCTGGCCCAATGAACCCCCTGACCCTGATTCTGTTGACCCTTAGGGGGGTAGTGAGTGGGTGAGCATGGAGCCTAGAGGAAATAGGCAGTGTCTGGACTATGTCTATGGGTCTGGTAAAGTGGGTAATTGCTACCTCTGCAACCGAGCTGCAGGTAGGGGGCTAGGCTCAGGACTCTCCGGGTGAGGAGGCATGGGGTCAGCTTGGCTTTCAGTGACTGCAGCCAACTCTCAGAACAACTCAGAAAAGACAGCTGTGCCGGCAATAGGCAGCCAGCTTTCGGCCACCTTCCCAGAGGAAACGACCAGATGAAGTGGGCTTTCTTAGCAGCAAGACAGAATGAAGGGAGCCTTAAGAAGGACTTCCCAGAGGATGATTCATCACAGCAGCAGGCTAGTGGGGGTGGAGAGGGCGGTAAACTGGCAAAGTGGCCAATGAGAGCCTATACTCATAATCACCTATCTTGACCCGCTAGAGGAGCTGGAGGGTCCAGAGACAGGGGCTGGCCCCCGTGACTCCTTCAGGCGTCTAGTCAGTGAGAGGCAGATTTGCCCCGCAAAGGTCCCCTCCCTCAGGCCTGATACCAAGGCCCCTTTTAGACCCCACGAGCTGTCGGAAACATCTTTTCCCACCCATTCCATCAGGTATGAAGAGGAGTTGTCCCTGAGGCCCTGTGCGGAGAACGAGTTTGTTGCCTTGAAGAAGGTGAGGGAGGGTGGGAGGGGGAGGGAGGGGGCCCCAGGGCTGGCCCAGCTGCCCTTGGAACGCTCGGGCCCTGGACTGTGTCCCAACGTGGCTGCAGCACACCCACCTGCAAAAGGGTCTCTCACCCCTCAGACCGCAGTGCCAGCCCTGGCGAACCTGGGAAAGAGGAGGGCCGGCGTCCTACACCCCTTCCTAAGGCAGTGATGATGACCTGGCCTCCATCTCCCAACCCATGTGGGTAAAGCTTGGTAGGGCTGTGTCTACGCCTGCCCAAGAAGCTGGAAATGTGGTAAAGCCAAGTCAAAGGCAAAACAAAAACTCTGACTCAAGCCCCAAAAGGTGAAAACGATTGCCGTGGTGCCTGAGACAGATAGATAGCAAGGTATTTTCTGGCCTGAGCCCCACACATCGAGCTCTGAGAAACTGCATTCCAGGCTCCTGCAAATCCTGTTCCCCTCCAATCCTTCCCCAACAGGGTGCCAGGTCCAGCATGGGATCCTGGGGCTGGGGACCCCTCTCTCCATCCTTGGCTTTGTGACCCCCTTCACTTTCACATGGGCTTAAATGAGGAAAACTTGGCCCCGCATCTGCCATCTGCCACCCACTTGTAGGAATGGTCCAGCTGGCAGAAGGGGTGGCCCTCCCATGTTCCCCCAGCCCTGGGTTATGGTCGTCACCTCTCTGATTGCAGGATGTGGACACAGCCTTCTTGATGAAGGCTGACCTGGAGACAAACGCGGAGGCTCTGGTCCAGGAGATCGACTTCTTGAAAGGCCTGTATGAGGAGGTACCTGCAGCCACACTACCCTCAGGTGGCAGAGCAGGGGCCAGTTCTGTGAAGATGATGGGGTGGGAAAGCTCTGGCCAGTTGTATGTTTCAGAGCAAGCAGATTAAAAAGTGAGCATGTGAAAACATCAGTATGGGATAGCTGGTTCTCAGGTAGTGAGACGCTTCCCCCGAATTCAGATGATTCAGCTCTTGGCTCGTGGGTCTCTGTGTAACAAGCGGATGGGAGATGGGGAGCAGGTTGGTGATTGAAGGCCCGGCTATGGCAAAGTCCTGTGCAAAGCTGTTATGGGAGGTCAGAGCACGTTCTCCTGCTTCATCCTCAAAAATCTCACCCGTCCTCACCCTACCCGCAGGAAATCTGTCTGCTCCAGTCTCAGATCTCAGAGACCTCCATTATAGTGAAGATGGATAACAGCCGGGTGCTGGACGTGGATGGCATCATTGCTGAAATCAAGCCCAGTATGATGAAATCGCCAGCCGCAGCAAAGCTGAAGCAGAGGCCTGGTACCAGTGCCGGGTGAGGTCTGGGTGGGGAATGGGGTCCCCAGGCCCGCTCTCACCCAGAAAGTGGGTAAGGGATAATGAGAGGGTCATGCCACATCACAGAAACAGTGAACCCCATAAACTCCAGCCACTGTTATTTCTGCCTGGCCCCAGGCCAAGTGCCTGCAGAGAATGTAGGAATGGACTTCACAGACAGCTCTGGTCTGTCATTGGGGTGCCAAGGTGTCCAGCTTTATTTACCCACAGCCTTCCTGGAAATGAATTCAAGGAATACTAATTGGCAATGATGGAAAAGAGAGCTCTGGGCTTCAAGGCATCAGAGGAAGCTAATGGCATGGAGTGGTTACTAATAGTGGAGCAAAAGGGTGATTAAGGTAGCCCCAGACTTAGGTAATTAGGGGCTTTGTTGGAGGGCAATGGTGCCCCCAAGGGCAATTTGATTTATCCAATATTGTCATTCAGACTCATCTGCTTTATCTGTGAAAGGCATCATTCGTTCATTTATTCAACAACTGATTCTGGAGCATCCACCATGTGCCAAGCACCATTCTAGGTGCTAGATTCCAGCAGAAACAACAGACAGCGATCCCTGCCCTTATGTCACTTTCATTCTAGAGGCAGGGGCAGGGGAGGGACAGACAACAAACAAGACAAAGAAGTACAGGTATGTTAGATGGAGATGCAAGCTATGGAGAAAATAAGTCAAGGTAAAGCGCAGGGAGTGCTGTGGGAATATGGTTTTAAAAAAAAGGTAGCCAGGAAAGGATGGCCTTCCTCCGAGGTGTGTGGCACCACAGGACTCTAAGAGTCAGACCATCCCTGTGCTCGAAGAGATTACAGTCCACAGAGTGAGACATGTGTAACCAATAAACAGGAAAACAAGGTAGCATGAAGTGATTGCTAAGGAGGAGCATCAGGCTGAAGGAGTGTGATGACTTAAGGAACAAATGTGTCTGCCGAGGCAGAGGCACTGGCATTTGACCTAGAGCTTGAAGGCCGAGTACAATATCAACAATCAGAGCATGGAGGAAGGTGTGTCTAGCTGAGCGGCAGCAGGAGCCAGGATGCAGAAACATGACAGTGTGGTGCGCAGTGTGACAGGCCATCCATGAAGGAGAGGGGGCTGGAAAGGTAGCATGGGGTCAGACCACAGCAGATGTGCCGAGCTGAGATGAGGTCTTTGGACTTTTTTCTGAATACAGTAGGTACCACTGCCCAGGGAGTTCCTCCAAATGATGCTGTGCCCATTGTCTGGAGATCAGTGGTGACCAAAGATATCAAAGCCCTGGCCTGGAGTCAGTTCCTAGTGATGCAGTCTGTAGCCCATCCACAACAGGTTTTTCACCACAGCTGGCCCCTCCTCCTGTTGCCCCCCTGGGCCACCCATCAGTCAGGCGGGCTCAGGAAAAACACATCACATCAGTTACCCATCTTCCTAAATCAGAACCAGAAAGAAAACTCTATTATTTAAGGATTGTATTTAGCTGTGAGGATCAGAAATTTTAAAAAGAAAAGAAAAGAAAAAAACAATAGTTAAAACAAATCCAGTTTTCACTTTTTTCTCAAGTAACTCAAAGTTCAGAAATAGACTGCCGTGCAAGGTTCTATGTCACCATCAGGGATATAGGCACCTTCTAGCTTTCTGCTCTCCATCCTTTGTATTGTTTTAATCCTCATGGTTGCTACATGTCTCAAGATGGCTGCCATAACACCAATTTCGCATGCTCATTCCAGGCAGGAAGAAGAACAGAATGCAAAAGAAACATGCCAACTGAGTCATTGTCTACTTCAAAAAGCTTTCCTGGAAACCCTAGCAGCAAGGGCCATAGATCTCACTGATGAGAAGGCTGAGCAATATTCTCCTATCTGGGCTCATTGCCACGCTAAACAAAAGCAAAATTCTGTTTGCAGAAGAAAAGAGTGGATATCGATTAAGCAACTATAGGCTTTCACACAATAACCAAATAACCAAAGGGCCAAAGAGAGGGATTTGTGTTTATCTCTTGTTTTGCATTTTCTATGCAAAATGCTCCTATCCATTATGTGCAGAAAATCTAAAGTTGGCTAATTTTCAAAAATCTATCAATGTACTTCATAACACACGATTACAGAAATTGGCTTGTGAGTTGCAAATGTTAAAAAAAAAGAAAATGTGTTAAGCCAAGATATGAAGAAACATTGCATTTCTTTTTCAATTGTTTTGGAGAAACATGCAAACTTAGTCACCCTGGGGGCTAAGACATGGTCTGTCTTTAGTCCTTGGTCTATTAGTCATCCCAGGCTGAGCACGGAAACCCCTTCTGAGGTCCAAGGGCATCTAAAAGGGACAGAGCCCTCAGGTAATACACAGACAGGCTCTAAGGGAGAGAGAAGAGGTCAAAACACAGAACAGCTAAACAGAGAGAGAAGCTTGGAGAAGAGTTCAATGAGCCTCGCTGTTCAGGGTTGGGAGGTGAGAAGGGACTTAGGAGCATCCCAGAAAAGGACCACAAAATTAACCAGAAATGGAAGGGGGATAGAGAGCAGAAAAGTGTAAGAATCCAGAGCGCGCCTGAGTCAGGAAGTCGTGGGAGGAGAGGTGCGGGACGGTGAGAAAGGGGGTTAGAACTATGACACAGCAGCAGGTGTCATAGTTCTGACCGCCGGGTCCCCACAGTATGAGGAGCTGCGGCTGACTGCAGGGAACCACTGTGACAACCTCCGTAACCACAAGAACGAGATCCTGGACATGAACAAGCTGATCCAGCGGCTGCAGCAAGAAATTGAGAGTGTCAAAGCCCAGGTGAGGCTAGAAAGACCTTGTTCTGAGGGCCCACCCCGGCATGACCCACTGCCTGCTCATGAGGGGTGGGTCCACCATCCCCAGAAGTGCTGGTGAAGAGGGAGTAAACGTCTGCTGCCTCGAGTAAGAGGGTGAAGACCTGTCTGTAAAAGAGCTGACCAACCACAGGAGGAGCAGCCTCAGGAAATGGCAAGGTCCCCCAGAGGCCAGATGACTTATTGTCAAAAATGAAATAGCAAGTAGATCAGTAGATGGGAGCATAGAAAAGCTGGTCTCCATGGTCCCTTTGAACCCAAAGACTATAATTCTATGATCTTAAAATTCAAAGTGACTCTGCAGAGTTCGTAAAATCAGATACACCTTGTTCTCCTAGGTTAGTGAAGACCAGTCCGACACATAAAATCTATTAGCCCTGAAGAAATTGTTGAGCATATCTAAGAGAAACTCTCAGGTCTTCTTGAGGTCTTATAGACAGGAGAACGGTTCCCAGTCCCCCAGAGGAACCAGAGGTCACCATCCTAGGATGAAACCCACAGCAGATTTGAATCTGCCATGTAACCAAGACTGTAAGAAAATGTGACTCTTCTCCCGATGTCTCTCCTTTACCCTGACACTTCTACCATACTCACCACACTTCTGACACCAGATATACGGGGTTTTCCCACACCTATCAATTCTGCGGCACCCGTTGGGAATAGCTTCAGATCCCACAGGTTACAGACTGTTCCACAAGACTGCCCCACTTCAGATGCCAATCACAAGTCAAGGTTGTCACCTGAGCTTCTGACCAATCTGCTGTAAATTGGAACCCCCTTCCTTGGGTTAGTTTGCTAGAGTGGCTCACAGAACTCAGGAAAATAGTTGGTGTGCATTCACCAGTTTGTTATAAAAGGATATGATAAAGGATACAGATGAACATCCTATGGGAGCAATGAGTAAGGCAAGGCATGGGTGGAGGGGCACCAAACTTCTGTGCCTTCTGGGCACACCACTCTCTCAACACCTATGCACATTCACCCACCTGGAAGCTCTCCAGACCCCCTTACCATTGGGATTTGATGGAGGCCTCCTCACATGGGCATAATAAATCATTAACTCTATTTCCAGCCCATGCCCCCCTCCCTGGAGCATAGGGTGCAGGACTGAAAATCCCAAGCCTCTAATCACAGCTTGGTCGTTCTGGTGACTAGTCCCCATCCAAGTTATCCAGGAGTCCACCCAGAGTCACCTCATTAGAACAAAAGACGTTGCTATCACCAAGGAAATTCCAGGGGATTTAAAAAATCTGTGTCAGGAACTGGGGTCAAAGATCAAATATTAGAACCAAAGATGCTCCTAGTGCTCTTATTACTTAGAAAATTACAAGGGTTTTAGGAGCTCTATGCCCGAAACAAGAGGCAGAGACCAATATATATCAATGTATTTTCTATTACTTTACAATGACTATGTTTGCTCTGTCGTTCTGACAGTCAACCTAAGGCTCCAGGGGTCCCCGATAATGTCTTCTGTGCCCTCTCCTGCAGCGCTGCAAACTGGAGGCGGCAGTGGCCGAGGCGGAGCAGCAGGGCGAGGCAGCCCTCAACGATGCCAAGTGCAAGCTGGCGGGTCTGGAGGAGGCCCTGCAGAAGGCCAAGCAGGACATGGCCTGCCTGCTCAAGGAGTACCAGGAGGTGATGAACTCCAAGCTGGGCCTGGACATCGAGATCGCCACCTACAGGCGCCTGCTGGAGGGCGAGGAGCACAGGTCAGTCTAGCACGAACCCCCAGGCGTGTGCGTCCTCCGGCCCTCTGGGTGCTGCTGCTGCCCCTCTCGTCTCGCAGTCACGGAAAACCCAGAACAGCATGTAGTCGCAGACCCCCCTCATGAACAAGGCCCACGGTGCAGGCAGGAGCAAGGGGGTGTTGCACACCAATCAGACGCATTTTCTTTGATGCAGTTACCTCATGTCTTCTTTTTCCTCTCACTCCAGGCTGTGTGAAGGCATTGGGCCGGTGAATATCTGTGAGTAATGAGCACTCCCCAAGGGATCTGGGGTTGTGAGGCTGACGAACCCAACAGAGGCCACAGCACCCCTGCCCAGACCTCAGCATGCTTCCCCACCACAGAGGAGGACTTCTATCCCCTGGGAGCTCCTGGTCAGAGGGAGAGGTCTCCTGCAGGGCTACCCAAGTCTTTGGGAGTCAGAATGAGGACAGATATGCATGATGGTTTCAGTGCTTCAGGGCCCAGAAGCTGCAATGAACCATACCGACAAGGGGATGCTTTTCTGGAGAGAGAGGATTTGAGGTAGACACTGAGTAGACACAAGTAGACACGGAGAAAGGGTGAAGCAGAAGCCAAGGCTCCAGGCAAAGAGGGGAGGCACGTGGGGACCCAGTAAGCACTTTGTGGTTGGGTGGGAGACATGGAAGTTAGTAATTGGGGCAGGGGCCATTAGAGTGAGTGGCTGCAGGTAGGGGCACAGCCTGGCTGAGACAGTTCAGGGAAATGCCCTTAGAGCCACACGGAGCCCTGATCATTCCTTCTTGTTCCGCAGCTGTGAGCAGCTCAAAAGGTGCTGTCTTGTACGAGCCATGTGTGGTCAGCACGCCCATGCTGAGGACCGAGTATTGCCCAGGGGCACCAGTGTCCTCAAGAGCAGTGGGGCTGCAGTGTTGTGGGAACCAGTGAACTCTATGTCCCCTGTGAGCCCCAGGGGCTCCTGGGCTTCCGGAGCGGGCAGAGCTCCAGCGTGAAGCTAGGGACTGGGGGTGGCTCCTCCTGTCACAAGTGTTAGCACCACCCCAGAGGCTGGAAGCCGAGGGGACAGTGCACCAGCCCCCCACCTGGATGTTGCCCAGCCTACCAGGGCAGAAGACCAGGAGAGTCCCAAACCCCATCTTCCTGTACTGACCTTAGGTTTCCCTCAGGTTTTCACTGGGAGCCGTTCCTCTGGTCCATCCATATCTTCTAGTCACTATTCACTTAGCTGTATGCTGACCTTGAGCTAGGCCCCGGGGGAGTAGTATGCAAAGAAAGAGAATGCAGTGCCTGTTTGCCCTGGACTGCTGACAGTCAGGCCCTAGAGTGGCCAAGAGAATGGCAATAGCCACCAACCACTTCTCTTCCAGATGAGAAGCCCAAATGGGCACGTCACTGATGTTCTGCTTTGTGGATTATCTCACAGAAGTTTCCCCAAAATGTTAGCCTTTCCTGACCCCTGGAGGTTCCCCACCTCCCTTACCTCTGATTCTCATGTACCTAAAAAAAGTGAATTTTTTTTTAACACCCTACTAAAACATTCACTATTACAAATGTCAAAGGAGACATTCCAAAACCCCTTCTGAATTCCGAAGCCACAGGCCAGGATTTCAGGATCACTTAGGACCTGTTCATGGTCCTCTCAGTTAGCACACAGAATAAACAGGTGGCAGCAGATTTACCTGCTCAGATGTCAAACTCACACTATGAAAATACGTCTTTTTCCTGAATCATATTGGTCAACTGAAGATAGAAACATGTCTAGAACAAAGGCAAGGGGACATGGAATAATCTGGACAGGGGGACATCAAGACCTGACATTATTTGCTCAATGGACTCAAGCCCCACCCCCACCTTCTGTATATAGCTATGCAGTTCCTACTCCCTCTCTCGATTTCTTGCTTTGGGTCTGATACGAAAGTGTTTTTCTGGCCACAGTGATGCGGGGTTGCCTCAGCAGACTTGAAGGCTCTGGTTCAGAGTTTGGGAGGGAAGGAAAGGTGCTAGGCTGGCCCCATCTGCCCCCACCTCCCCAAGCCCCCACCCCTACTGCTGCATCTGCAGAAGCCCTGACCTCCCAGGGATCCTATCTCTGCCAAGAGCCTCTGGGCTTGTCTGTTCCCAATAAACTTACTGGTCATAGGCTACAGGAATCAGGATTATTCAACCTGCTTTGTGGGGTATGAGAGGAGGAACCTCTTATGAGCAGCCTTTGGGGGCTGGAAGCTGAGGGGCCTGGGAGTGGAAATAAAGGTTATTACCCAAATGGGAAAACTACATATGAATGATTTGTAAGCGGCGTGTGAAATAAACGTGGATCCATTCAAACTGCACTTAAAAACTGCACATCACGCCCCAATAGTTTACAAGTCACTTGTCACATTAAAAACCACATGCCTATTGCACATAAGCCTTCTCATCATGCAGTCCCGTGCACATAGCCTAGAGAAAGTTCTTGGGTTCCCTAACATGTACGTCTATAATTCGTTAGCAGCATCCAAGCCCTGAGCTCTGCCTCCCTATCCTGGACCCAGTCCCCCTGCAGGACATCTACAACCTGGGGGTAGCAGTGAAGATGGGTGGCAGTCCAGGCAGGGCAGGGAAACCTCTAGTCTCTTCTCCTTCTTAGGGGCCCAAATCTGCAGATGAGACTTGATCACAACAGTTCCACCCTCTGTGGGGCCCTGATACCCATCTTGTTGCCTCACTGATCCCCTGAAACAACTTCCCCACCACAAACTCTGCCTTGTGATCCCCTCTCCTGAGCACTGGGGTACAGCTCCCCTTCCACCACAGCCCCACACAGAGCTCTACCCGATGCCAAGCCCTGCATGAGAAGCTGGTGATACAGAGGTGACTAAGACACCCTCTGAGCCCTGAAGGGACTGTTGGCCTCACAGAAGAGTCATTAATGAGAGCGAGGGAGTATGAGAGGACTGAGAAAAACCAGCTCACGATTTTGCCCACAAAGGAGTTAAGAAAGATTCACAGAGAAGATTGTAAGGACAGAGTCTAAATGGAAGTCTAGGGCTATGCATTTGTGGGCAGCAAATTCAAAAGAACCCATCCATTCACTCATTCACTCAATATGTATTTATCAAGCACCTGCTATGCATCAGGCCACCCAGGGGCTGGTGACACGGTGGTGAACAAGGAAGCCCCAGCCAGGGCCAACTTACCCAGGAGGCGCAGTGGACACAGTACCTAGAGCCCATTATAGGAGCTATAAACTGGCACAGACACTTTGAAAAACAGTCTGCAGGTACTCAAATGTTAAATACAGAGTTACCATGTGACCCAGAAATTCTCCTCCAAGGTATGTACCCAGGAAAAATAAAAATACATGTCCACACAAAAACGTGTATGTGGATGTTCATAGCAGCACTATTCACAAGACAAAAAGTGGAAACAACTCAAATGTCCATCAACAAACAAATGAATAATCAAAATGTGGCATATCCGTACAATGGAATGTTATTCAGTCATCAAAAGGAATGAAGTACTGCTACATGCTACAACATGGATGAACCTCAAAGGTAAAAGAAGTCAGATACAAAGGCCACATAGTATATGATTTCCTTCATATGAAAGTCCCGAATACAGAACTCTATAGAGACAGAAAGATTAGTGGTTGCTAGGACTGGAGGGAGAAGATGGGGTTGGGGGCGTATGTGATAGCTAAAGTTTTCTTTATGAGGTGACGAAAATGTTCTAAAATTGACTGTTATGATGGTTCCACATATATAGGAAAATACTAAAATCACTGAGTTATACATTTTAAATGAGTGAATTACATAGTATGTGAAATATAACTCAATAATAAATAATAAATAGCCTGCAACAGGCTATTACAGATGTGAGCATTGTCGTGAAGGGAGTCCCACCCTACTCATAGACCTCAGGAAGGTCCCCAGGAGGAGGGGCAGGCAAGCTGGATCCCGAAGGACAGCAGAACTCAGGGGAGGGAGGCACAGAGGGTGTTCCAGGATGAGGGATCAGCAGCTATGAGCCAGAGAGTCTGTGATTCAGAGATGCACATCCACACACGGAAAGGAGGGGACAGAAAAACGGAGCCACACAGCCTCAGTTCCCAGTTGAAGTCCTGTCACTCTGGACTTGGGCCTAGACCAGTTAGGCCCCTTGCTGATTAATAACACAAAGCTCTGAAAACTACAGGGACTCTCTGGTCTGAGAAATTCCAACAGACCACCTGCCTCTATCTCATAGATGAATGCTTGAGGCCCAGGAAACACCCCATTAAAATAAAGGAAGAGAGAGAGAACAGATTCCCCCACCCTCACTGTGAAGTGGTTTTGGGCTTGGTGACCATCCCTTAGGGGCTTCTGACTCAGGTGTGCCCAGCCCCTGGGAAGAGGAGGCTGTCTGGAACCATCCACTAGGCATGACTCAACCCAGTAGGGGGTTACACCAGCTCAGAAGCCTGGGCATGCCTCTTCCAGAACTTCACCAGGGGATCCCCCTTACTGATGGAGCAGCGCCCCCTCCTTCCTTCTTCCCCAGGGAGGAGATAACTCAAGGCAGGTAGGACAAAAGTGCCTCCTGGTGGTGACCCAGTGACTCACATTCTATTCACTCGGCCAAACACCTCCTGAGCTTCTCCCTGGGCTAGCCTCACAGGGTGCTGGGATGGAGAGAGGATCAGGCTCTGGGCCCTGCCCCCAGGGAGGAAGGGAGACCTGTCTTCATGAAGCCAGAAGCTCACTGCAGTCTACTTTCCTTCAGGGCTCCAAATCCAGGCCCTTGCAGACCACCACCGTGAGGACTGGTGGGAAACTACCCGAAGAGGCCCGGGGCAGGCGGGCAGGCCCGGAATGGAGCTCCTTTTGTCTGCGTCTGTCTCCCCAGAATGTCTCTCACCGGGCCCTCTCTTCTCCCCAAAAGGCTCTTCCTTGCCCCGCCACCCCCGCCCTCAGGTGCTGGCTGCCTCTGCCCCCGAAGAGACTTGTCTCTCCAAGGTCCTTTACTCATCCCAGTCCCATTGGTGGCTGCAGTGCATTCACCATGGCCACCCTCCGCCGGGGACTGGATCAGGGAAAATGGTTTCAGAAATGGCACTGTCAACTGAGGAAGGGAAACTTAGGACTGCTGTGTCTGATAGAAGGAAGACGGCCAGTTGCCAACCATCCCAGCACCCAAATGCAATGCTGGGCACACATCAGCACCCAGTAAAGGTTTATTGAAGCAAACTGACCTTATGCCTACAAGATGGAATATTTCCACCCTGGACAGGTGAAGCTCAGTGGGCACTGTGAGGAATTTGAATTAAACCTGAAAAAAATCATACTGTGTGGAAGGGTGAGGATGGGCCCAAACGAGAGGGGTGCTTTATCTCTCCTAGGAGATGTTTAGAATCCATCTCAAAATGTCGTTAGTCTAAGAGGGTAGAGGGGTGAAAGGCCCAGGCAAGGGTGGATTCAGCCTCTCCCACCATCTCCCTCCTTCTGCTAGGGGATTCCTGAGCCTCCCTCCCCACAGGGCAGGTCTCAGCATGAGCACTTCCCAGCAAGGGCCTCTCTCGAGCACAGACTTGTCCCCAGGCAAAACGGAAACACTTTGTGGAAGGCGGCTTTTAGCAAAGACTTCTCAGCATCTGGGCTTTCCTTGTCACCCTCCTTCTCTCCCTCTGGTGGGGCAGGCGCACACACACACACACACACACACACACACGCACACACATGCAACAGTGTGCTCACAGTTCCCAGTCCCTGCTTCGTCTATCAGGATAGGTCCCTCTCCCCAACCCCTCCACCAGCACCTCCCTCAGCAGTTCTCCCTCCTCTCCACTGCACAGATAGCATCTCAATGAGCAGGCAATCGTCCTAGGCAGCATGATGAGGTGCTGTGGCCTGCTCGGCCAGCAGATCTTGGGATTACATCCAGCTGACTGACAGCAATAAGAAGAAACTGTCGGAGCAGTAAAACCTCCAGCCTAGCGTTTCCGGGCCAGCTCCTCCCCATCTCCTCATCTGCTACCCCTTAAAAATGACTGAGGATTGTGTTATGCATCATCTGGTGAAATAATGCCTCAGAACTATAAACTACTGATGGTGTCAGCTCATCTCAAAATAGGGGTTATGCTTGACTGGTTCCAATTACCCCCACCCCACCCGGCCTGGTCAGGGTTGGAGGAAGCCGAGCCCAGACGCGGGACAGCCCCACGACTGGCTGATGGGTAATGAATGCCTGCCGGAGTGGGAAGGGGGTGGAGTGTTACATGGGAACAAGGATGACTGCTTAGAAGTGAAGGGAGGATTGTGTAAGAGAGAGGGAAAGGTGCAGAAGGAAAAAGAGGAAGGGAGGGAGGAAGGGAGGAAAGACAGCAGGGGGAAAAATGGATGACAATAACCACGCAGGGTGCACCTCAAACACTTTCACATGTAATCCTCATAGTAGTGGGAAGTAGAAATCTCCATTTTACAGATAAGGAAGTTGCGGTTTAGAGAAGTTACACAATTTCCCCCAGGTCACCCATATACAATGGATGGAGTGTGTTTGCTGACTAGCAATTTACAGTGACAATAAAAAGCTGACCAACTTTTAGTTGGTTGTACTGTTGCATAACACAAGTTCTCTACAGACAAGCACGCCTTATCGCCTGCCCCCTGCCAGAGCAGAACCCTGCCATGACCTTGTCCAAGGTCACACTGCTGGTAGATGGCGACTCGGGGACTAAACCTAAGGTCCATCTAAGGGCTGTGGCAAGTCTTCTGTCCTGGGCCTGGCACACTTGCTGGTGCTCTTTATGCCATCCCTCCTGCTCCCCTCCCCCTTTCACGTCCACAGGGTCCTCTTATCACTGGTCCTCTTCCCAGACTCTGGATCCCCCTACTACGCCTAGGAGGAGGGGGGCCGCCTTACCCTCCAAGCGCCAGACTCACACCCCAAGAGGCTGGAACTGGAGTGCAAATTGGGTTGGTTCCCCTGCGTGCATTTGAGTTTCTGCACCATGATCATCTCCAGGGCCATTGCTGTCCATTTGGAAACCTGGACTCTCCTTCTGAAATATCTGCAAAACCGGATGCCTATATTCCTCTTTCTTTTACACCTTGCTCCTTCCTCCCATTTTTTTCTCCTGCTTTAAATTTTTGTGGTGTAGCCATTCATTCAACAAAACTATATAACATGCTTACCATGTGCTCTACTCTACTAAGCATTAGGGGCACAGAGAAGAGCCTCCTGGAGCTTTATTCCAGCCAAGGATGACAGTCAATGAACAAGCAAATCCATATAGGAGAGGACCTCAGGTGGTGAGGACTGCTAAGGGAAGGAGGAAACGAGGAGGGGGGACAGGGAGTATATGGGGAGAAGGGGTTTTAAATAGGAAGTGATCTGTAACCAAAGACCTGAAAGAGGTGAGGAACTGGCCTTGTAGGTATTTGATTAAAAGAGTTCCCGGCTAAGAAAACAGCAAGAGGAGAAGTGTGTGAGACAGGAATTTTTCTGCCTATGTGTTGGACAACCAGGAGGCCAGGGTGGCTGGAGCAGAGAGAGCAGTAGGACAGAGAGAGGGTGATGAGGTCTGTGAAAAGGGAGAGCATACCATGTAGTGTCCTGCATGGCACTTACTCGGAGTAGGATGGGAAACCATTAGAGAGGTTGGGCATAGAAATAGCACGTCTAACATGTTTTTAAAGGATCACTGACTGTGTTAAGAAAAGACTGAAGAGGCAGAGGAGGACACAGGAAGACCAGCTGGAAGGTCACATCAGTAGACCCTGTGAGAAGTAATGGGCTTGGACCCACGGTGGCAGTGGCAGTGGTGAGAAGTAGTAAGAATTCAGATACTTTATGAAGGTAGGATTTGCCAATGGATGGAATGCAGGATATGGAGAAAATACAGGATGATTCCCAGATTTGGGGCCTGAGCTACTGTAGTGATAGTGAGCCTGGCAAGTGGAATGTATTTAGTAAGAACATGGGAGAACGGTCTTGGATATATTAAAGTCGAGATGCCTGTTTGATATCTTAATAGAGACACTGATAAAAATATACAGGTGGAGTGCAGAGAGGAAGCCCAGGATAAAGATATGCCTTGGCAGCAATCAATGGGTAGATAGTATCTAAAGTCATGAGGATGTGTGATGTCACCAAAGGAATGAGTATAGATGAGGATGAGAAAGGGCACGAGGAATGAGTCCGAGGGTGCTGCGCTGTCAAGAGGTTGCGGATATGAAGAGGAACTTGCTAAGAAGACTGACGAGAAGCAGCCAGTAACGCGGCAAGAAGATCAGGAGAGTGTGGTATCTGGAAACCAAAAGAAGAAAGTGTTTCCGGGAAAGGGGAATAATTGGCCATGTCGAATACTGCTGATAAGTCAAGTTACATGAGTGCTGAGAACAGAGCACTGAATTTAGCAACGTGGAGGTCACTGGTAATCTTCATAAGAGGTATTCTCTTGTTATTTTTCTACATCTTCTCCTATTAGCCATATACCAGAGAGCTAGGTCTATGGAAAACAGTAGTAAACTAGGAATAGAGGGCACTTCCTCAACTTCATAAAGACTCTCTACCAAAAAACCTACAGCAAACACCAACTTAACGGCAAGAAACTTGAAGCTTTCCCACTAAAATCAGGAATAAGACAAAGATGCCCCCTTTCACCACTGCTTTTTAACATTGTTCTAGAAGTCATAGCTAATACAATAAGACAAGAAAAGGAAATAAAACATATAGAGATTGAGAAAGAAGGAAATAGTGAAGACCTGAGTTGCATAACTTGAGTCAAAAGCGCACATCCTATTCCAAGTAGAATCCTAAGCACCCCCAAAAATCCTGGTGTCCAGTTAAGCACAAGCTCCCCTAGGCACAGGACAGGTAAGGCACACCATGTCACTTGCTCAAATAGAAAAGGTAAACATCTGTCTCTGAGTCCTGAAATATCTGCAATGTTGATAACAATGACAACAATATCCAGTTATTTAGAACTTTTCATTTTCTATCTTGATGCTTATTGCTTTGTGTGTCTCTATCCTAGCCTAAATTTCATCAATAATTCAAGGAACCTGCATGGACAGGGCTACAGATGAGCTCTAATGTGTTTTAAGAGGACTCAAAATCTGTGTGGATAACTTTCCACACAGATACATGGCTAAATTATTGGCACGCTTTGGCTTCAAATTATGCCACAAAAGTGTTGACTGGTGGAAGTCCTCAAAATTCATCTTCCCCACTACCATGAGGATAGAGGCTGTCTTTTTTTTTTTTTAATCTCTGTATCCTTAGTACCAAGCACACTAACTGAGACAGAGTAGGCACCTAATAATTGTTGAGTGAATGAATGAATCTTCTTGGGTGTCTCTAATCAGACGTGTGTCTACGCTAACCAAAAGATTGAATTCTTATGTAAACAGCCAAGCCAGATCGTGGAGGCTAGATAAAACCCTGAAAGAGGTTTTTGGACTCTTTAATCCATCTACATAGATGCAATAGACTGTATTCTGGCCCTATAATTTCTCACTTGGAGCTCTGCAGATCCTGCCTCTCTTCTACGCACCTCCATTCCTCTAGGAGGTATGTCTATACAGACACATCCGTTGCAAGCCTCTTGCTGGAGCTGCCACCATTCTAACTTTCTGGTGGTTAGCCACAACTTGCAGTGAAAAAGTCTACTGGATTTACTACCAAGGCAAATTAATGTCCCCATAATGGCAATTGTAGTGGACTTGTGGGGAAAAAAATAAGACCATAATGTTTATGTGTTTATGTGTTTTTAATGTTTATGGGTTTTGATGTTATAGCCCGGTCCTAAGAATAGGTGTGTCTGAATTAGCTCATTATTAAGGAGGATACAGGCATGAAAAAGTTCTGCTAACTACCCAAGCTCATAAATGCCTCCAAATGGCTTTTTTTCCTTTTTATGGGGCCAATCCTCAGATCCCCACACACATAAAAGGAGTTAGAGGGATCCACCAGCCGCAGAGGGACTCCCAGCTCCAGCTCGCCCTACTCTGCAATTGCTGCTTTGCTCTCACCCAGGAAACCATCATGTCCTGCTGCTCCTACCAAGTCAGCTCTGGTCGCCATGCGGGCAACTTCAGCTCTTGCTCGGCCGCGGCCCCACAGAACCTAAACCGCTTCCGGGCAAGCTCTGTCTCCTGCAGGAGTGGGTCCAGCATCCGGGGCCTTGGTGGCTTTGGTAGTCGGAGTGTCATCACCTACGGATCATGCTCACCCCGGACAGCAGCTGTGTGCCCTCGCCCGTCCGCTCTGGAGTTGGCTTTGGTGCTAGCAGTGGGATGGCCTTTGGCTTTGGTGCTGGGTGTGGTGCTAATCTAGGGTTTGGGGCCGGCAGTGGTGTTGGTCTGGGATTTGGAGCCACCAGTAGGCTTGGCTGTGGCTTCGGTGGCCCCAGCTTTGGCTACAGAGTTGGAGGGGTTGGAGTCCCAGCAGCCCCATCTATCACACCAGTGACTGTTAACCAGAGCCTGCTGACACCCCTCAACCTGGAGATTGACCCCAATGCTCAGAGAGTGAAGAAGGATGAGAAGGAGCAAATCAAGACACTCAACAACAAATTCGCCTCCTTCATCGACAAGGTACCTATGACAACTGAATCTTTGGGTCTGGGATGATGAGAGCTGAAATGCATTCAGGTGTTCTTTTCCTTAAGAAGCAAAGGCCCAGGCCTAGGGCACTGATGCTCAGATCCTGCAGGTGTCAACCAAAGCATTGTGGTATGATCGCCCAGCACTCTCCTGCAGAGCAAGGACAAGCCTGAGGAGCACTGTATGGTGGGGTAGACTGACACACTGGTTATGTCTTCTGGAGGAAAGAGGAACATCCAGCCAAATCTGAGGGCATCTGGACAAGCTTAGACCTACCACCTAGTCACTTAGAAATATCTCCCAAACAGGCTAGAAACAATAGGACTTCAGCCAGGTGTTGACTGGTATAAGTTTAAAATGTTTCATCCTTTGAGATCCTCATGCTCTCTGAAGTTTTCGTAGTTCCTGAGGCTGAATTACCACATCTGTTCAGGCTTAGGAAAGTAGAGAATGGAGTTGAGTAATTTTTGTACAAAACAAGCAAAGAACTCATACCTCCCAAGTGGGGTATCCAATTCAGCCTAGTTGCCTAGATTGAGAGAAATAGTGGATAACAACCATAGGTAGTCACTGATATTCAAGATGATGAAGGGAATAAAGATGTGGAACTGACATCCCACCAACCATGTCTTCATGGAGTGGAGGCTTTGATTGTGTCTGAGCTTGGAAACTCACTTCTATGAGCTTCAGTTTCCTCATCTAAAACAAGGGGTTGGAGCAAATGATCACTGAGTTCTCCTCCAGCTCTGTGAGTCTCAGTTGATGAAATATCTGGGATGGTGGGTAGGACCGACCTGCGAATTCCTACATCATAATGCCATATTCCACCCCAAGTGTACTTTACTCTGCTCCTCATTTCCTGCCAGGGAGGGCTGACTTCAGTTTTTAGATATAGACAAACCCCAACTCAAGCAGAGTCAATCTTTCAAACTTCCCAGGGAACTAGCTTACACCTTTCTCAGAGGATAGAAGGAGAAATGGTACTGAAGTAGTTTGGTTCAAAAGTCTTTGTAGCTGAGCCTGGCTGAGCATGAGAGAAGGTCACAGACCTGCTCTTCTAGGTTCTACTGAATTAGAGGAGAAATGAAAGTCAACAGAAGAGAGAACGACATTGCCACAAGGTTGAGAGTTGTGTCTGCCCATCTGAAGAACTGGTCAACCCTATCAAACACTTCGATTGCCCTTTCTGTGCCCCTGTGGATTTAGGTGCGGTTCCTGGAACAGCAGAATAAACTTTTAGAAACCAAGTGGAACTTCCTCCAAGAGCAGAAATGTGCCAAGAGCAACTTGGAGCCCCTCTTCGAGAACTACATCACCAACCTGCGGAGGCAGCTGGATATAGCAAACAGTGACCGGGCCCGGCTGGAAGCTGAAAGGAAACCAAATGCAGGATGTCCTTGAGGGTTTCAAGAAGAAGTGAGTGTCATCTGGACTGCACTGACCAAAGATGGGCATGAGCAGGTCGCCAAAGCAGCAGCCAAGCTCAGATGAGAGCAGCTGGAGAGAACAGGGTTGAATGTTGGTTTAAAAATCCAGCCTGGAGACAGAGTGGGGGCAGTGGTATGTAAGGGAGCAGGAAGAGGAACTGAGGAAAAAGGAGACTGAATTGGGCATGGTTTCTCCTTAATCCTGCCTGTGGGAATGGGTGAGTTGGCCCCAGAAAAAGGAGCCCTCTGGTTTTGAGAACAGTGCCCAGATTCAGCAACAAGTTGGGTCATACTTCCTCTACGGTCAAATGCAATGGCCCTAAACCTTTTCCAGCAGAGGGGCTTAGCAAAGGGCCAGATTTTCAGACCCCAACATCCAATTTGAGAAATTAAAAGGGTTTGGAGAAACTGAGGGTCACTGGCTCATATAAGGTCTTAAAGAAAGGACAGAATGTCTGAGTACATATATGTGGCAACAGGGAGCCATCCTCCTGGATGGAGCAGCGAGGAAGTTGGAGGTCCCTGGCTCTCAGTTCAGAATGAAAACTCACCCTTTTAATTCTTACCATTCAGGTATGAAGAGGAGGTGGGATTCCGGGCCTGCGCTGAGAATGAGTTTGTGGCTCTCAAGAAGGTAAGGGAGAGCAACAGGTCCAGGTAAACTTCTCCAGATAGGCAAATGTTCTCAAGACCTCCCCCACCCCCCCCCAG
This sequence comes from Eonycteris spelaea, assembly GCA_003508835.1. Taxonomy (NCBI): domain Eukaryota; kingdom Metazoa; phylum Chordata; class Mammalia; order Chiroptera; family Pteropodidae; genus Eonycteris; species Eonycteris spelaea. The sequence goes on from PUFA01000028.1 coordinate 2,361,547, forward strand.
GAAACTGCCCAGGCAACCCTGTGGAGTCTGGGAACTTTTGCACAGAGTGAGACCCCTAAGGTCACAACAGGCTCCCTCCAAAGTTCTGATTTAGCCTCAGATTATTCAGAATTGGTTAGATTATTTAGGTGGCTTTTAAGAGTCTTGGATTATCCAAAGTCTCCTTGCCTCTAAATAAACTTCAGGAAAGGTCCAGCAACCCCAGGGGAGTTTTGTGTTGCAGTAGGGAGAAGAATAACAGTCACTAAGCTGTGTTTCCATCCAATGACTTTACCACACAGCCAAACCTTGGCTTGGCTCTGTAGGGATTGGTCTGATCTTCCCACCCATCTCCAGACTCTGCCATAATTAAACAGCGCACAAGTAATGAGTATCTTATCCTTTTCTCTTCTCTGCAGGATGTGGATGCAGCTTTCTTAAATAAATCTGATCTGGAGGCCAATGTGGATACCCTAGCTCAGGAAATTGACTTCCTGAAAACTCTATACATGGCGGTAAGAGCTTATCCCCTCTGAGCCATACAAGATCAGTGCTTGGTCTGGGCACTCTGGGGGCTTCATCTGGATTGACATCTTTTCTAACATTTTGCATCATGCATCTCTCCCCTCTCTAAAATCTATATCCTTTGTATGTTGATATATCTACAAGTGGAGAAGTTAAGGTAAGCAGGCTTCTCATGAGTTGGACTCTGGTCTATGAATAAACTCTTTGGATCTATGTTCTGACCAATTCAAAATTGGGGTCTGAGAATGCCACTTGCTATCTTTTGATCAGAAGATTCTGGAAAACTGATTTGCAGGAGATGTAAGAAAAAAATGTGTTTAATCTAATCAGCTCTCTTTTGTTCCATAAGTGGTCTGCTTGGTCTGGTCAGAACCAGCCAGAGCTGAATGTCTGGCTCTGGATGGAAATGGTGAAGAAAGCTCCCTCTAGAATCTTCACCTTATAGGCTAGTACCAAGCTCCCCAGTTTTATTTAGGACATGTGCGATATAGAAATTCCTAGACCACCATGTCCTGAAATATCATCAGCTTTCAATAATCCATGAATGGCACAGCCATTTTGTGAATAATCCAAAGAAAAGTTTAAGCCCTAGTGTGGCTCTCACTCCTCTCCACCAAATTTTCGGCCCCCATGGTTTTAATATTCACCTAAGCAAGTTAGAGTGTTAAAGGGATGCGTCCAAGCATTTAAGAAGGGTTTGAAGCCAACCCAAAATGGTTCTTGGTCATGTCTTTTTCTTTGTCCTTGGTTTGGATGGCCTGCCCCATTGTTTTTTTATGGACAAATGCGCAATGCTTTCTGCTCTTGACACCACATTCTGGGGACCCTGTGGCAGTGTCCCAGCCACCGATGGGACGCTGAGTCCATCTGTCTTGCTGATCCTCCAACGCAGGAAATCCAGTTGCTGCAGTCGCACATCTCAGAGACATCGGTCATCGTGAAGATGGACAACAGCCGGGACCTGGACTTGGATGGAATCATCACCGAAGTTAAGGCCCAGTATGAAGAGGTCGCCAGACGCAGTCGGGCTGATGCTGAGGCCTGGTACCAGACCAAGGTGAGCAGGGGCGGGCTGGGCAAAGGACGTAGGCAAACCAGGCGCGAGACTCATGTACAATGAAATGGACCCAGTGGAGATCTAGGGCCCTCAACTCAGCTGGGGCTATGTCCCTGGCCCAATCTTTGAGCCCTTGGAACATCCATTTATCCCTTCGCCAGTACGAAGAAATGCGAGTGACGGCTGGCCAACACTGTGACAACCTGCGCAACACACGGAATGAGATCAACGAGCTGACCCGCCTGATCCAGAGGCTGAAGGCAGAGATCGAGCATGCCAAGGCTCAGGTGGGCAAAGAAAAGGCGAGAAATCCCTCAGAAGGAGAAGAGGCAGGGTCCTGAGCTTTGAGGGTCCCCAAGTCTGATAGTGTGAGAGAGATCACAAAGACCCAGACACAGAGAAATGGAGGGATTAGTCTAGGAAGACTTCCTGGAGGAGGAAAGTGTGGAAAGGAAGGAGAGTCTTCCATATAGAAGAAAAAGCCTGGGGCTGACTTGGAAGGGCAGGTGAGGCAGAAAGAATAGCTTTACTCTCTGGACCTCATGGTTCTTGGAGCAGCAGACATCAGGGAGTACAAAATCAGTGGGAATGGAAACTGAAATAAAACAATGCTCTGTCCCCTGGTGACATCAAACTACAGAACCACAGTCCCTAGGAAAGCCACCATGGGCTCCATCCCTGGCTTGGCACCAGGCTGTGTCCCCACCAACAGTGGGCAGTGTTTCTGTCCTCACTAAGGATCCCCAAAGTCCATCTGTAAACTATCCTCCCTGCAGCGGGCCAAGCTGGAGGCTGCAGTGGCGAGGCGGAGCAGCAGGGTGAGGCAGCCCTCAACGATGCCAAATGCAAGCTGGCGGACCTGGAGGGTGCCCTGCAGCAGGCTAAGCAGGACATGGCGCGGCAGCTGCGCGAGTACCAGGAGCTCATGAACGTCAAGCTGGGCCTGGACATCGAGATCGCCACCTACAGGCGCCTGCTGGAGGGCGAGGAGATCCGGTGAGGGCTCAGTGCACCCAGAGGGAATGAGGTCAGACTTGGGCATTCTGGACTAAGTAGCAGGAGGGGTCGGGTGAAGAACTGCTAAAATAAACAATCTCTAGAAGTAACAGGGACTTTCCTGCAAACATTAGTTGGGTTGCTCCTCGTGGGGAGGGAGGGGAATTAGAAGCTGCCTCTAAATTGTGCCTCTTTAATGCAAGTTCGTAGACGAGCAGCACCAGAATCATGGGGCCTTGTGCTTGATTGGTTAGCTTGTTTAAAATGATGATAACGCGTTTCCTCAAATATTTTGATTCAGAGGTTTGGGGGTAGGTTCTAGGAACATGTAGTTTTTCAGAACTCTGGATACTTGTACAGCCAAGGTGAGAACCACTGGTCCACCGGTCCTCTCAGCCAAGAAAGCCCGCCTGAGAGCAAGCAGGTTTTCAGGGAATAGTACTACTGTGAACTGACTTATTTCTTTCTCTCTACAGGATCTGTGAAGGTGTTGGACCAGTAAACATATGTAAGAAACTTAAGTCTTCTCCTCTTCATATTTCTGTCCTGGGTTCCTTCAAATTTCCTTTAAAGCCAGGCTCACATTGGGGTCAGGAGTCCATGGCTGGGCTGGCCGGGGCCGTCAGGAGGAGCACAGACTATCTGGCCCCTAAACTGGGAGCACCCCTTAGCGAAGATCTCCCCAGAGCCTGCCTCCCCAAAGTAAGCAATCAGCAAGGTTTGCAAGGCCTCCTTGGTAGAAGAGGGTTCTGGAAGAGAGTCAGCCTTTTTTGCTTTGAGCGGTCTTGTCCTTCAAGGCAAAGGCCAGGAAAGGAATAGAAAGTTTGCCTGTGCCATGGAGTGCCCTTCCTCACACTGGCAGGGGATGGGACAAGGCTGACTGGAAGTCCCTTTGCTGTTGCTGCTGGACAAAGTATTGGTTATACCCAAAGCAGGCAGGGACTGTGCTGGCACTGCAGGGTGGGAGCACAGAGAAGGCGGACCCCAGTCCTTGCTCTCTAGAACTCTAACCTTCTTGGGAAGTTCAGTTCTCTCTACTGTCAGCCTAATCCTCCAAGGAACCCTGGGGGAGGAACAGGCACTGGCTCACTAAGAGAAAACACGAAGTCACGCAGAAGCGGCACAACCAGAATTCAAACCCAGACTCCTGACTCCAAAAGTACAAATATACATAAACATGGGGTGGAGCCAAGTGCTAAAGTGGCTGGGTCAGATAGTCAGAGCTACAAGTGCTTGGATAGCAGCGCCTGCTGAGGGGGAGGCAGCAAAGAGGTCAGGCTCGAGTGGAGACCACAGATGGCAGGACGGATTCTGGTAGGAGGAGAGGAAAGAAGGAGAGAACCTCCACAGATGGCAGATGGTCTCAGCGAGTTTTAGTCAGATTAGGGTTCTGGGGCACGGAGGTGTGCCTAGTGGAGACCAGAGGGCTGCAGAGCAGGGCCATCAGTGGGTCAATCAGAGGAGAGCTGGCAAGTGACTCCTGGAGGGTAATGTGGGACCGCCAAGGGGCAGGATGTAATTGGAAGGGAAGCCCCAGGGCTTTATGAAAGCCACTGCTCCAGCTCTCTGGATAAGGCAGCTCACTCACCCCTCAACACAGCACAGGCCAACTTTGGCCACATATATGTGTTACATATGTTAATCTGAATGTTTGACTTTAATGGAGTCACAGCCCTTGAGCCACCCAGACAAGAGACGGGAAAGTGGGTACTGACTCTATAGACCATAGGAACCGCTCAGACCCAGACCACTTCCCCTATGCCACCAGACCTGCCCTCCCACCCCCTAGTGGGGGAGTTGGAGGATATGGCAGCCTTGCTGACGGTCTCTCCCTCCCAGCCGTCAGCAGCTCCCGAGGCGGTGTGGTGTGTGGGCCTGAGCCCCTGGTCACCAGCTCCACCCTCTCCCGTGGCGCAGTCACCTTCTCCAGCAGCAGCACCCGTTCCGGGGGAGCCTGCGGCTCCAGCCTGGGCAGCGCCCGGGGCACTGCGGGTTGTGGAGACCTTCTGAGCATGGGCTCCGGGGGGCTCGGCGCTTGTCGGTGAAGCCTGCGCCTCCAGCGTCCCCTGCCCGCTGCCCACCGAGGGCGGCTTCAGCAGCTGCAGCGGCGGCCGCAGCAGCCGCGGCTCCAGTGTCCGCTTCGCGTCCACCACCACCTCCCGCCGGACCAAGTACTGAGAGCCAAGCACCAGCTAGACGCTACCCAGGGAAGAACCATTTCAGTATCTCTTGTCCCCGAGGCGCCTGGACTCCGTTGGAGGGGGCTCCAGCTACCCCTCCTGCCAGGAAGCCACACAACTCTCTCCAGGGGCTGCTCTGCCAGGCCTGTGTCCTCTAGGGGACTTTTTCACCACCTACAGGCTGCACCCGCAGCCCCAGCCAGACTGACTTCTCCCTGACTTCCAATTTCCTTCCTTTGGATCATTCCTCACCACCCAGCTGAACAACCTCGAGATATGCAGATTCGATACAATTACAAAGACCGGTGCTTGGAGAGAAAAAGATCAGTCCAACGCAAAAAGAAAAAAAAAGAAAGAAAAAAAAGAAAAAGAAAGAAAGGAAAAGAAAAAAGGAAAAAAAAAAGTGTTTGGGCACCATTGCCATCCTAGCTTTGGGTTAACTTGGAGAACGGAGAGTTGACTGCCCGCGCTGCAGGCGTCCTTAGCCTGCCGTCCTTTCCCTCCTTCCTCTTCCTTTTCCTGCCAGGGGGTTCTTTTCTTCTTTTTCCCACCCAGAAGGTTCCACAGTCCTTGGTGGCCCAGGGGTTCCTTTAGTCCCCTGAGATGGTTCTTCCCCAAAGGGCATATGTCCTGGCTGCTTCTCTTCCTGGGTTGTTGGTTTAACTCTGGCATGTGAGTTCATGAGGTGGGCTGGTTGCTCGTGGAGAGGCCGGCTCTGCACGCTCCACACCCCGGCGGCGGTGCGAGGGAGGCCCGGCCCTGTCTGCTGCGAGAGGGTTTGTGTCTGCAAGCTCCAGGGAGGCCTGGGATGGGGTGGGGTGAAGTGCCTGTTTGTATTGCTCTTTGTGTGCCTAGGTTTTCAATAAACTTGCCAAGCTAACATCATTAGGACTCTAGCCTCTCCTTCTGGATCATGCTGGGGATGGGGGAAATTGTCTTCTACACTCCATCAGCACCCCCTACCCTGGGGACCTGCCAAGGGTGGAGGCTGGTGTCCTGGGCACAAGGGAGGCACTGAAGAAAGAGAGCTCAGGCCCTTCCTGGAGGGGCTCACAATTCAACAAGGAAGAGAAGGCATACAGCAAAGTTTCTCCAAAAAAGTGCCAACCAGCCCACTTCTCTCCAGGCATTGACTTACACCCCATAGGTGCCCTTCTCTTGAGCAAAGTGAACTCCCCTATTTATCCACTGAGTCCCACCCCACACCCAGTTCCTCTGAGATCATTGCAGGGGCCTGATCTTTCTGTCCTCACTCTTGCCCTCATTGAACTCATTCTCCATGATGCTGCTATAGAACTCTTTCTCACATGGAAAACTGATCATGGTTTTCCCTTGCTTATGGCCCTCAGTGGCTCCCCACTGCCTTCCAAAACAGCTCATACTTGTTAACATGGAATATAAACTCTGAGTAATCTGCTCATACACTCCCCTTCCACCCCCACGTACCTGACTTTCGGCCTCTTATCCTTTATTCATTCATTCATTTTTTCAACAAACATTTGATAAGTGCTTACTACATGCCAGGCCTGATGCTGGGGAAATAGTAGTGGTCAATGGACAGGCAAACAGGCAAGTGTGACTCAATATGCGAAGTGCTGTATTAAGAGTAGAATCAATGCTACAGTGCACAAAGGCGGGGCCCAGCCCAGACATTAAAAGCTTCCTGGAGGGTGTGGTCTCCCAGCAGAGATGTGAAGGATGATGAGCTAGCCATACGAAGAAGGAAAACGTGTCCCTAACAGAGGCAAACCAGTGTGTTCAAAAGCCAAGAGGTTGAAGGGAGCATACCCGTTTGAAGATCTGCCTGGGATTGAATATGACTATAGCATAGGGTGCAGAAGTATCACACGTGGGGCAGGAATCAGCCAAGATGCAGTCATGACCAGCACCCTGGGCAGAGCTCCATTAGGAAACAGATCTCACAGTAGGGACTATGCACTACTCTGTCCCACCTCAAGAGTCCTCTTTAGAGAGCTGAAAGCACATCTTCCATCTTTGTATATGTTGCCTTTGCCAGGCCTCAGCCAACAACCTGAGCACTTACACATTGCTCTCTGCTCACAGCCTAAGGCCTGCCTGACCCTGGACCCACCGGTCACCTGCCCTCCTGCTTCCAGGGGCTCATGACTTCCCACCTCATCTCCTATGTGCAGTCACCTATACCCCTCAGGTGACAGCAACGTCAAGGCTGTCCCCATCTGGCCTTGATGCCTCTCCTCAGCCAGACTCGCATTAACCTATGCCAGTTATCAATTGATTTCCTCAGCTCCAAGTTCATCCTTATTGCCTACTCTATGCAAATAGATCTGAACTCTTTAAATATTTCCTCTTGCCAGATGACACGAAATTAAGCCTTGTCAGCAGGCATTTCCACAGACTTGGGGAGATGTGGAGTAGGGGAATTTGCTTCACTGTACTCCGCAGTTTCTCCAGCGCAGGTTCCTGCAGCAGACGGCTTCATGCTATCAGACCCTGCCGTGCACAGCAACAGCAGCACCCAGAAGCCGTGGGCATCCCCCAGCACCCTACTTGGGCAATTTCATAGCAAAGTGCTTCCAGCAAGACACCTCCTTGTGAAAAGCTTTTCAGCACTCTACAGTGTGGATTTCTAGTAATTTCTGGAAGAAAGATTTCCAGCACGGTCTGCAGGTGTGGCACCAGAGAGACTTCTTGGAACTCGATGAGTAGTGGATATGCCCTCTCTGATGAAATCTAAATCTCAGCTGTGGCTTTTCCGTGGGGCCTCCATCACAGCCCTCAGGGTAGTGGCTGTTCCTTACCTCTATTATTTCTATTCTCTTTAGAGTTATTTTTCCTTCTTACTAGCCAATTCCTTATAACTCCAACCTCCAATATGGCCTGCATTAAACTTCCCCTGTTCAAGTTACTGTGTAGTGCTGTCTCTTGATTGGACCCTGACTGATACATGCCACTTAAATGGCATTGCTTCCAATCTCTTGGGCCAGAGAACTAGCCGACACTGGAACTCCTCGGGCTCCAGCCATCAGATTTCTCTCTCTATCCCACCCACTGCCATAGGTGGCCTCACCCAATCAGTCGTGTTGCTTTAAATGCCACCCATATGCCAGTGACTCCTGAGTTTGTATCTCCAGCCATACCTGCCATTAACTACGGGCTGGTGTAAAAGTATTGCTCACCGATATCACCATTTGTGTAGCTAATGAGCATCTCAAACGAAAAGTGTCCCCAAACACACTCAACTTCCTTCTTCCCTCTCCATGTTCTTCCTTCCATATTGACAGTAATTTCATTCAGTTGCTCAAAATAAAACAAACAAAAACAAAACAAATCCCTTGGAATCACCTTTAACCCCTCTACTTCTCTCGCATTAGCAAATCGTCAGCCTAACCTTCAATAACCTCTAGAACCCAATGACTTCTCACCGCCTCCATGACTACCACCGAGACCCAAACTACCATGACTCTCGCCCAGACGACTGCAGCCGCCTCCCACCTGGGCTCTCTGCTTCTCCTCTGGCCTCCTTCAGTCTGTCCTCTGAAAAACAGCCAAGGCGACCCTGTGAAAACTAGCCGACTTCAAGTTCCATCCATGAAGGCGTAAGCCTATTATAGACTACCTTTCCTGCTGATTATAACTAAATATTCTGGATAAAATCTTTAAAAAACTGTCAGAGGACTCTGAAAAGTAAACAAAACCAGATAGAGCATGGTGGTAAGACAAAACTTGAAGAAGTGACCCGTGTATTTTTTTTTCCCCTCTGCTCACATGGCTTGAGCTGAGAGTGGGGCCTCAGTTGTTGGGCTGTGAACCATCAGCATGACCAGCTAAAATTCCAATAGAATCCAGTCTTTCTAACCAGAGGAAGCAGGAAAAAGGGTCTCTGTGAGGTAGAAAATATGGAAGGGGAATCCTCATGTTTTTCTCTCATGGCTTTGCCCCTGAGTATAGATCCCAGTCATGGAGCTATGTCACAGCAATGACATGGGCAGCAAAACTCCAAGAGAAATCTAATTTTTCTGGCCGGGGAAGTCGTAAAAGAGACTCTTGTAAAAGGAGAAGGGGATTTCTCTGTGTATACATCCACATAAGTCCTGGGCTCTCCTCTGAGCCACACATGCGTGAGAGACCCAAAGAAGCAGGCCATGAAGACTCTGAGAACTGAGGCAGGATTTAACCCACTGTCCAAGTTTCAGACTAACCCTGGAAATGCCATAAACACAGGACAGACACAATGCAGCAGCAAAGGCTTGGAAAACTGAACTGAGTTTGGAGGAGAGACAGAACCTCCAGTCTAACTAGGCTGGTTCTCTACTAAAAAAAAAAAAAAAAAGACTGAAAATTCTCCAGAGGATTTTGGGAGGGCCAAAAATCTAAACGTCATAATACTTGAAATGTCCAGGGTATGATCTAAAAGTCTTTTGACATTCAAGGAACCAGGAAAATGTGACCAATTCTCAAGAGGAAAGAAAATCAACAGATGTGAATCTCAAGATGATACAGGTGTTAGAAAAAGCTGAACACATTTGAAGTAAATGAAAAGTAGATGTTCTTAGCAGGAAATAGAAACTATAAAAACAGAAACAAATGGAAATTTAACAACTGAAAAATACTACATTTGAATATTTCAAAATCAGTTATAGGCTCCATAGAAAAAGAAGAGGACAAAAGAGTCAATAATTTGAAGACAACTTAATAAAAATGATTCAATCTGAAGAATAAAGGGAAAAGAAGATTGGAAAAATATGTTTTACGCTACAGAAAACAGATACATTACATATAGGGGAACGACAAGTCAAAGTAGCACAGATTTCTCATCAAAAAGTATGAAAGACAGAACATGTTTAAGAGCTATCCCCCAGAATTTTATATCTGGCAAGAATATCCTTCAGAAGGGAAGGCATTAAAAAAAAAAAAATTTCTCAGATGAAGGACAACTAAGAGGATTTGTCACCTACAGATCCACCCTAAAAGGAATGCAAAAGTTCTTCAGAACGAAGGGAAATAATACCAGAGGAAAATGATTAGCCTCTTGTCTTATCTGTGAAATGGAAAGATAGTTTCTACTTCAAAGAGTTGTGGGGCTTACACTCAATGGCATACCTAAAGTGCTCACCACGTAGCTTAACACACACAATAAATGATTGCTATTGTTTTGATGATGGTGGTGGTGATTCTAGTTTTATTACTAATGGAGAATATCTGTGTTCAGCAGCTCCAGTACCAAACACAGGTGGATGATGAAGTGTCAGCGGACTATTTCCAGCATTCGCCAGAGCCATTCGTCGCAGGCAGGCAGGCAGCTTTTCATGCTCCTGCAACCAGATCTGAGCCTCTGCCGAGCCAGCTGTGGGGGTTTGCTGCCCTCTGCTGGCTGCCAACTTCTTAGGCGTCACTGCGCAGGGGATTTCCAAAGTAGTTAATTCCGTTGGTATGGCATTGTTGAGGGAGAGGGGAGTGTAGATAGAGTCTTCTAAAACAATCTTATTCCTTCAAAATTGTGTTTAGGACACAAACATTATAACACTGAATGACAACTTTAAAAGAGAAATCCACCCCTCTCTCAGCAGCCCGGCACAGCGCTGTTTTCACCATTCTGTGTTTCTCAGGGTCTTTGTTCCCACAGGTGCTCAGAAAACCACAGCCTCAAAGCAGAAAAAAGCCACAGAGAGCTGTGAGTCCCTTGGTTTTTGAATTGATTGTGCCCTTCAGGACTCAAGGGTCAGGGCTTCCTAAGTGGTGGAATTTTCTGCCAAACACCAAATACATAAAATATTCAAGATGTCCATTTATTTATACATTCATTCAGCAAATATATTTAACTATATTTATAACAAATAAAACTCCATTCCCAACACTGTTTTAATGTGCTTGGGAACCATCAATGAACAAAACAGACAAAATCCTGGTTCTTGTGGAGTTTATTTCAGGGTGAGAGGAAAGACGGACAGTACTCAATAAAGAAAATGACTAAGTCAATTATAGAGTGTGTTAGAAGGCATTACGTGCTATGGAACAAAGAAAAAGAACAGAGCAAGATACACCTGCTGGAGAATGCCTGGGAATGGGAAGGCAGGTCGCCATTTTAAAAATAAGGGTCAGGGCACCTCTGTGAGAAGTGATATTTGAGCAAAGACCCACAGGTGGCAATGGAGCAAGCCGTGTGGCTGAGGGAAGACCATTATGACCAGAAGGCACAACGGTGCAAAAGCCCCGAGTCAGGAGTGTGCCAGGTCTATCTGAGGAGAAGCGGTAGACGGTATGGTTGCTGAGAGCAAGGAGTTGAGATGAGAGAGGCAGTGTAAGACCTTGTTGACCATCATTAGGACTTTGTCTTTTAATCTGAGTGAAATGAGGAGTCATCAGGGTGTGTGAGCAGAGGCGACACTATCCCACTTAACGCTTTAAGGGATCCATCTCCTGTGTTGAGAACGGAGTGTAGGGGGCCGGGGAAAACAGGGAGATCCGTGTCTCAATCTTATGTTTTTATAACTATATATTGTTGTGTGTTGCTTAACAACAGGGATATATTCTGAAAAGCACATTATTAGGCGATTTTGTCATTGTGCAAATATCACAGAGAGCGCACTTAAACAAACCTAGATAGTATAGCCTACTACATGCTGGGATGTATGGTGCAGCCTTATTGCTCCTAGGCTACAAGCCTGTACAGCATGTTATTGTACTGAATGCTGTAAGCTATTATAACACAATGGTAAGCATTTAAGTATCTAAATATATCTAGACATAGAAAAAGAAGAGTAAAAATATAATATAAATTATAAAAATGGTACACTCTTGTAGGGCACTTACCATGTATGAAGCTTGCAAGACTGGAAGTTTCTCTGGGTGAGTGAGTGATAAGTGATAAGTGATAAGTGAGTGATAAGAACACAGATGGAGCTGCCATCTCCATGAAAACAACGCCTTCTTCTGGAATACCTCCTGGAAGACCTGCCTGAGGCTATTCTCGAGGTGTCACTGTTTTCAGAAGTATGTCATGGTGGTTTACTTGGTTTATTTCTCTTTTTCATCATATTGCTTGTAAGCAAATAATGCACACGAACATTCCTCTCTATTAATGAAAACCTTTCACTGTTGAGGTCTATATTTTCAAACTTTTTAAGGAGTTTGCTGAGGTGTGCAAAAGTTTCTGCTAAAACTTTCACTGTGAATATTCTCGGGGATTCTTCTTTCTCTTCTCCTGAAGTCTCCCCTTCTCCTGCCTCTTCTTCAACTATGAGCTCCTGTTACAGTTCTAACACCTCATTAGTCAGTTCCTCAGAAACCACCTCTAGGAACTCCTCAATGTCCCCATCCACCCAGGGTACAGTTATTTGCTATTTCAACAAATGTTGATTTTTGTAATCTTTGCACAATGATGTTACAGTGGCTATGATGTCACTTGGCAGTAGGAATTTTTCAGCAACATTATAATTTTATGGGACTACCATCATTTTCTGGTCCATCATTGACACAAACATTGTAATGTGGAGCATGACTGTAGTTCAGTACCCCAGAAGCAAGATCTCAAGGAACTCCTTCGTCGTGGTGTGAGAGACATCTGGGAGACCTTGACCCCCACAGAGGCCTTGTGTATCTTCCCGGCGCAGGGCTATAAAGGGTCTGGCTCAAACGATCATATCCATTCTATGTCAAGTAGCTGATGCTATCAGCTATCGGTTTTAGTTAGCTCTTTTCCTCCTAAGATTTGGGAAAATGGTTCTAGTGTTAAAAAGAAAAGAAAATTTCAAAACCATGAATATGTCAATTTCTGAAATTAGAGGCTCTGTATATACTTAGCATCTGTATTGACTCAGAGTAGTCATGAGAAACAGCAAAGCCACCAAGGAAAGCTGTATGCGGGTGGGTGTGTGGATAGCTGTTGGCAAGAAACTAGAATTTTGTAGAGTTCCTGGTGGGGAAACCAGGGAGCAGCTCTGTGATTGAATGAGAGGCTTAGTTCCCAACACATTGGAGATGGGCCAATGATTCATCCAGCTCTTTCCTGTTGCTCTGACCTCATTTCTCCCATATAGGGTCTCTGAGTGATGCCCAAGTTTTATAGAAGCCAAAGAAAGTGTCACAGGGCTAGAAGACCCTTTGAGAGCTGTGTCCCAGCACCAGGAGGTAGTGTAGATCCAAATACATAATAAAAGAGTGGAGAAGACCAGGAGATGATGGGCAATACATGACTTGGATGAGCCATGTGGGCAGCTACCAAGGCCCTGCTCAGGACAGGACGTGTCCATGGAAACCCAATGGAGTCAATTCTGGAGAACCAGCCAGCCAGGAAGGTAGTGAGACGGCCCATGAAAGCCCAGGCAGATACAAATCCAGAACTGCAAGTGTCAACAGAGCAGGATGGGAAGGTATCTGTGCACCCTTATCTTTGGACAAATCCAGAAAGCATTTCTAGAAGCAGAAGATTTTAAGCACAATAGAGATAGCAGAAGGGAAGGGAAGTAGTGAGCCCCTGGTATGGGGAAGAGCAAGTGTACCCCTAAGCATCACAGCTTAGGTAACACTCAAGATGATGAACCATCAAGGTGAGTGCAAGTGAAGTGATAAAGCCTCTTGGGAAACCCCAGGAGATGGAGCAGACTCAGGAGTCAGGGAAGTTACCTGGGGCTCCAGGGTGGGGTAAAGAACCTCTCATCCAATCAGCTCTTGAAGGTCTCCTGGAAGAGGTGACTTCCTGGGAACATTTTAAAGTACGGGAAGGACATGGGTTCTTGAGTGGACATTCCTGACACTGGGTGTGACCTCCAAAAGGTATGGGGGCAGGAGTGAACAGGACCAAGTGGGTGATAAATGATAGCACCCGGAACAAGAGGGTGTGGAAGCGGATAATTGGAGTTACCTGGGCAGCCCCGGAAAGGGCATTTTATGAGCTGCCGCTGACACAGGGAGGAGAAATCAGTGCCTCCCTTTGACGGGTTCACAAAGGCTTCACAGAATAGGTGGCTCTGGCTGTTCTGGAACATTCCAGGCAAAGGTGTAACCAGGGAGAATGCTTGGAGTATGGAAAGGGGTGTGGGGAACAAATAGGGAATAAATGGGCAGTAAATGAGAAAGAGGTCAGTGAAGGGAGGTCCATCTCCCACCCCAGCACTGGACAAGAATATGGTTCCACTGAGCAGAGGTGGTGGGTAATGGGCAGAGATGGGTGTGCAGCTATGTCCCTCCCTTGAGTAGAACCATATGGCAGAACCCCAGGTCCCATGGGTTCAGGGCAGCTGTACCAGATTAGCTTGTCTGTGAATTTCTCACTTGCCCTGGATGACCTGGGAATAGCCCCATGAGGATTCAGCCTCCCTCTTCAGCCCAGCCCCTCCAATTCAAAGTACTACCCAGAGAGCTCTCCTGAGCAGTCCCAACAGCCTTAGGCTCAGCTGCCATCTATAACGATGCAAACTTCACCTAGCATTCACGAGCACATCGTTGGGCCTGTGCTCACTACCAACATACCCACCCAGGTGCCCACACCATTGTTTGGATAGTTCTGCTGGTCCTGAATGGGCATCTCATTTCTGAAAGCAATGGGTCTTCCCCCAGGTCTCCTGAGTCCTCTGGCTCCCTTCCCCACCCTCTGTGCCCAGGCCCAATTCGGGGAGAAGGTTCGAAAGGGGTGTGTGTGTGTGTGTGTGTTGTGTGTTTCTGTGTGTGTCTGTGTGTGTCTGTGTGTGTCTGTGTGTTGGGGGCATGGGTCAGGGAGCAGTTGACATACAAGCCACCCTGTAGGAAAAAGCTTCCAGTCCCTTCTGCCACAAGGAGAGGTAGAAAGGGGTCAGCTTCCATCCTCTCAATGAGCTGAAAGAAAGCAGAGGCTCATAGGAGTTGAGAAGAGGATGAGGTCTTTTGGGCTTTCGAGGCGGGCTGAGCAGAGGACCCACCCATCCTCCACCTTCCACACTCGACCCTCACCCTCTTCCCTACTGTCAAAGGGCCAAATCTCTCTTGGCCCCTACCACTTCAGCTCCAGATCTACACAACTGTCAGTCAGTGAGCTCACTGTCCACGGCACCAGAAGACATCCCTGAGGGGTGAGGGCTGGGAAACCGTCCCCTGCGTTCCCCAATATAGCTTCTTCTCTTCACCCCCCAACTCCACCTCAAATTTTTATATTAGCAAAATCAGGTTATAGAAAAAAATAAAGGCCTCGAAAGGGTAAAGAAGTCATAAACATGCAGAAGAGGTAAGTACCATGGCGGGGCAAGGAACAGGCCTCGTCTCTGCTGGGTGAGGGGTGCAGAGAATGAAGGTAGGGTGTTTCTGATTGGAAGCAGAAGTCCTTCTCCTTTACAGAGTTCCCTTGTCCCAAAGCACATTCTTGTATATTATCCACTTAATCCTCCCAACAACCCTGGAAGGTAAAGATCAATCTCACATTACAGTCAAGGAAATGGACGTTCAGAGAGGTTAAGAACTTCCCCAAAGCCACACAGCTAAAAAAGGTCCAAACTGGCACTTGAACCAGGTCTTCCGATTTTGATTTCATTGCCCAGTTTGCTAAATCCAAACAGCTTCCCCATGGATAACTACATCTGAAGACCATTTGGGGCCAGCCAGTGAGGCTACCTGCTCCTCCCACACCAGCTCCGCAAAGCCTCTCTGTCCTACTCAGAAGAATAGGTGTGGAATGCGGAGATTAAACCTATCGGCCTGGTCCTGGGTGAAGAGCTGTGGTGGGCGGCCATGGAGACAAGGGCAAACTCAGGACAGAATGTTGGTCATCTGAGGGAAGATTCAGGGATTGGTGGCATAGGGTAGTGTCTGATTCTGGGAGGCTCCCTGGAGGGGTTGTTGCCCTCCTCAAAGGAATTTCATCAGCTCTTCTTCCTGAAGCTCCTAATACCTCAGGTACTTGGCTAGCCTCCCTGGGGCCAGGGACCACAACCCCCCAGATCTGTGCTCACTGAACATTAAAAGAATAGCAATCGTTATCCTAGTGAATGACCCCAGGACACATAGGAAAGCAGGGAAGTTAGAAGGAGCCAGGATCCCAGAGACCCCACAAGCGGGAAATCACGGCATCCTCAGGTGAGAAAAGCCACCTTCCCACCCCGCAGTCTCTGAATGTTCCTTTGAGAGTGACAATTCTGGAGCTGACAAACAGTATAAGTATCTTCTCTGGCTGGTGCTCTTGGAAGAAACAGAGACTCATAGGACCTCTTTCTTCTCAAAGACCCAAGGGAAGGTGCCCAGAGCCAAGTTCACATTAGCCAGGTTAAGTCAGGATAGGGTTCTCCCATCCTATGGCTAAGCAGGAGAAAGTGGATAAAGGGGAGGCTCCCCATTACCCACAAATGATTGTTTGTGTGGCCACTGAGAGTTGAGTGGTTTGCAGTTTGCTGAAGGAGAAATGAAGGTTCTGAAGCTGAGTCTTCTGGACTAGAATCCAGAGGTTCTAAGAGACTATGCGCTCCAGCCCTCTGTCCTGCAGGGATCATGACCAAAACGGCTCTTCTGGACCTGAACCACGTGGGTGGGTTTGAACTTGCCTGACCCAGCAGCTCCTGAAACACAATGATTTATTTGAGAAGGAGTCCTCTGTGGAGCCAGGACAGAGGTAATGACCTCTCATGGTCTCACCCAACCTGGGACCCTACAACTTCTCCTTGAGAAAAGTGGCCCCAGCCTTGATCCCAAACCCAGACACCTCAGACTGTTGTGAAGTCAAATCCGTCTCCAGGTGTGGATTGAGGCCATTTCACAGGGAGACTGAGAGAAAATTAATTACTTAATGTATGTAAACAAGCTTTGAAGATGAAAAGTGCAAACGCACAGTATTCCTAATAACATCTTCAATACTTTTACGAAGTCCCAGAGTCGCCGCTGAGCTCACCTTTAAGATGAGTCCTTGGGGAGTTGCTGGCAAACTCCCCAAGCCAATAAACAACTTAAAATGCCTTTTCACTCATTTTATGCAGCCAATCCCAGCTCTCTCCACCAATAAAAGGACCAGGGAGGCTAAGAGAGGCCAGAAGACCCAACTAAACAGCGCACGCAGCCCGCAGCGCGCAGCCCTCACCAACTCCCGCAGCGCTCAGCATCTGCTCAGACCTACACGATGTCCTGCCGCTCCTACCGGATCAACTCAGGATGTGGGGTCACCAGGACCTTCAGCTCCTGCTCGGCTGTGGCCCCCAAAACTGGCAGCCGCTGCTGCATCACTGCCGCCCCCTATCGGGGGGTGTCCTGCTATCGGGGACTGACGGGCTTCGGCAGCCGCAGCCTCTCTCACCTGGGCGCCTGCGGGCCTCGCATGGCTATGGGGGGCTTCCGCTCTGGCGCCTGTGGCCGCAGCTTCGGATACCGCTCCGGCGGCGTGTGTGGACCCAGCCCGCCCTGCATCACCACGGTGACAGTCAACGAGAGCCTCCTCACGCCCCTCAACCTGGAGATCGACCCCAACGCGCAGTGCGTGAAGCACGAGGAGAAGGAGCAGATCAAGTGTCTCAACAACAGGTTTGCTGCCTTCATCGACAAGGTCAGTGAGGTCCCGGATAGTCCAGCCCTCCCTGGAAAGGTCCCCATCTGTCGGGGAGACAGCATGACAGCCAGGTTGGAGAGAACAGAGGGAGAGAAGAACAACCATTTTAGGCAGAAGGATCAGTTTTCATCGTTTAATTCCTGAAACGTGTCTTGAGGGCCCAGAGTGGTCCAGAAATCAAGTCTATGGTTTAAAGTATGTGTGTATTTCCGGAGACAACATAGGAATATTAGAGCTGTCCTGAAAAACTGGACTGGGCACTGGGTGCTGGAAGAGTGGGAGCTAGTGAGGAGGACAAAAGGCCTGTGGCTCTTGGCCCAGGAGGCACAGGGAGAGACCGGCGCATGGCTTGGAACCACGCTGCCTCCCCTAGCCTGGCTCTGCCCCTCGGCAGTGCTGGACCTCAGACATTTCACATGTCTGGATAACAAAATCAGCTTCCCATGTGGGCTGTGAGGATTGATGGGTTCATGCATGAAGAGTGCTGGCACGTAGTAAGTGCTCAGTAAATGTTAGCTGTTAGTATTATGTTCTACGGACAAGAGTGGGAAAGGAAGTGTGACAATTAACCGACCAGGTCTGGCAGCTTCCTCCACGGATGGAAGGCTGGGAATGTGGAAGGGAAGGCAGTCCGGCCGGAGGGAGGAAGCCCACTGACCCAGTGTGATAAATGCTGCACTGCTGAGAGGCTGCCTCCCGAGAAGGCCACGTCTGCACATGCCTTCACGTTGGCTCCTCCTGTGTCCACCAGGCTTCCCTCTGGTGACGTAGACAGCACTGGGCTCTGGGGTCTGGGAGCAGGGGCTCTGAGGGCAATAGGGATGACCTTCCTATTATCACTTTCTCTGCGGTGATCTTAGTTAATCCTCAAAATGACCCAGTGGGGTAAATGTTACCATCTTTATTGTTTGAGGTAACAAATTGAAGCTGAGAGGTTGTCTGAGCTGCTTAGACATACTGTGGTGAGCAGGTGAAGGGGACGCATGGGACAGCAGATCCTGACTCCATCACTTACTAACAGTGAGACAATAAGCTAGTCCTTTCACACCTTGGGGTCTCAGTCTCCCCATCGGTACTGCAGGGGAAATAACGTCTCCCTGCCCAAAATGTTGTAAGAATTGAGCTAGATAGATGTAGATCGATATAGATGAGACAGAGGTAGAGATGGAAATGGAGAAGGAGATGGATAATGGAGATGGAGATGCAGATAGAGAAATAGAGAGATAGAGATAGATGTGTGTGTGTGTGTGTGTGTGCGCGCACGCGTGTGCACGTGTACAGGCCCTAGCACCACATAGTAAATATTCAGTAAGTGTTTCATAAACGAATAAATTAAGAACTGGTAATTATAGTAATAGTGAAATTAGTGGATCACTTACCATGTGTTGCAGACCGTTCTAAGCACTTTACGTGCATTAACTTATTCACTGTTCACAACTCTCAGGAAGGTATTATCATCTGTTTTAGAAGTGAGAAACCCAAGCACCAAGAGGGTAGACAACTTGCTGACTTAAAGTGGCCAAACTGGGGCTTGAACCAAACCTTGGGTTTCAAGCCGGGGTGCTTTCCCTCACACCCACAATGTCTCCCTGGAGGGCTGGAAGCCAGGCCCCTTGAGATGCAAACACTCAGCCCCATGTCTCAGCCCGTGCGTTCAGGGCAGAGAGAGCTCTGTGGGCCATGCACCACCCTCGGCTTCCTCACTGAGTCTCTTTCCCCCACCCCGGGTGGCAGGTGCGCTTCCTGGAGCAGCAGAACAAGCTGCTGGAGACCAAGTGGCAGTTCTACCAGAACCAGCGCTGCTGTGAGAGCAACCTGGAGCCCCTGTTCAATGGCTACATCGAGACGCTGAGGCGGGAGGCCGAGTGTGTGGAGGCCGACAGCGGGAGGCTGGCCTCAGAGCTCAACCACGTGCAGGAGGTGCTAGGGGGCTACAAGAAGAAGTGAGTGTACACAACCGGGGTGAGGTGGGGGCGGGGAACATAAGGGGAGGGAGGAAGCTCCACCCACAACCCTCTTAAAACAGCTTCTCTAAGATTCCTGCTTGCCAACAGGGGCTGCCTAGAACCTCAAGGGACGTCTGGTAAGGACCTAGGTCTCCTCAGTCTCTGGCCCTTGGAGGCCCCGTGTATCTTAGAGCTGGTTTCGGGGAGTGAGGAGAGGAATGTCAAGGGTGTGCTGCAGCTATCTTTGTTCCTGCCCCTCCAGCTCACCTTTACTACAGGGGCTCTGTGCTTTCCCTGCCTGGGGCGCTAGCTCTCTTTGGTGTGCAGATGATTTACACTTGGAGGATGAGTGTGCTTCCCTGACCTCATCCCATGGGCAGAGGAATGAGCACGAGGCGGGCCCATGAATAATTTACAAAATAGGCCATGGAGAGGACAAGATAACATCTACAGGGGGTGATCCCTTTTGAACCCCAGAAGAGATTTGCCTGGGGTCTGGGATGGTATCCAAGCTTCGGCCCTCTCTCCCCCACATTCAGGTATGAAGAGGAGGTGGCTCTGAGAGCCACAGCAGAGAACGAGTTCGTGGTTCTAAAGAAGGTGAGGGGACTGATCATGGGGCAGAGAGAAAGAGGGACCCATCTGCACATCCTCCATGGTGGGGGGGGGGTGCAGTTACCGCATGGACCAGAGGCCCCTTCCTTCCATGGGTCTTTTCCCACATGCACACCCTCCTCTTCTCTCCACCACCAGGACGTGGACTGCGCCTACCTGCGGAAATCAGACCTGGAGGCCAATGTGGAGGCCCTAGTGGAGGAGTCTAGCTTCCTGAAGCGCCTCTATGATGAGGTGACGAGTTCCCTGTCACCTATCCAGGGCAGGTGGAGGGGAGGTGTGGAGACCTGGGAGAGAGGGGCGAGGGTGCGCTGTGTGCATGTGTTTGTTGCATGTGTGATGTAAGCATGAAAAGAACATGCACACACATGCAAAAAGGGTGCAACGTGTGGCTGTCACAGACACACGGATGTATGTGCCAAGTAAGAACCTGGCATATGTGTTTGAGGACTGTTGCGCGTCCATGGCGAGGCTTCTCTATGCCTGTGAGCAACTCTGCATGTTAAAGTGTGTGTGTGCCTATGTGCTGGTCTGTGTGCATGTTGGTCTAAACATGGCTACAAAAATGTCTGTGTGGAGTGAGGACCGGGGTGGGTTTCTAGTTAGAGAGGAGTCTTAATTAAGGGGTCTTAACATACAAAACCCCTGGTATACAAACCCCAGCTTGTCTGCTGGGTGACTTTGAGTCAGGTCTTTTCTCATTCTGGGCCTCAATTTCCCCATTTGTTAAGTCCGGTGCTATCTGCAACTGACCTCTAGGGCCCCTTCCAGATTTCTTGTTATATGATGTGCCTGTGTGTGAATGAACGTAGGTGGGAGCATGGGGAGCAGGAGTCATTGAACATTCATGATCAGTGTCCCCTCCAGAGAGTGGGCACTGCCCCCAGGGGTGGAGCACATGGCTCAGATCAGGCACCAGAACCAGATGCATTGGCTGTTGGCCCCCCAGGAGCTCCGTGTCCTCCACGCCCACATCTCAGACACCTCAGTCATCGTCAAGATGGACAACAGCCGAGACTTGAACATGGACTGCGTGGTAGCCGAGATCAAGGCTCAGTACGATGATGTTGCCAGCCGCAGCCGTGCTGAAGCTGAGTCCTGGTACCGCAGCAAGGTGAGTGGCACGGGACACCTGCCTCCTAGACGTAGCCATGGGAAGGATACAACGTATATATTAGAAGGGTTTCTTTTGTCTGTGGATCCTGATCCCTAGGGATGGCAACAGAAGGGCAGTCGCTCTCAGGCTGAGGTGGCACAGGCCAAACACTGTACCACCTGCACTATCATCCCTGGCATCCTTATTGGGTGGCATGTCCCATCCTGAGCCTCAGGAGCATCTGTGCTTCCCCGCAGTGTGAAGGAGATGAAGGCCACGGTGATCCGGCACGGGGAGACCCTGCGGCGCACCAAGGAGGAGATCAACGAGCTGAACCGCATGATCCAGAGGCTGACCGCTGAGATTGAGAATGCCAAGTGCCAGGTAGGGTACGAGAAGGAATCAAGTATCCAGGACAGGCAGACCGCAGCACCAGGTCCTTTGCTCCCCAGAAAGACAAAGGCCTTGTCCCAATCAGGCCTTGCAGTGTGCACATAAAGAAGCAGAGACCCAGAGGGCAGGGGCTCCGCTACATCAGACAGCACTTGAATTTGGATGAGCTGTGTCATTGATGATCCCCTTAGTCACCCTCCAATCATCATCAGGGAGAAATGACGAAAAGCATACCCATTTCCTCCCGTGAACTACCTGGTCATAGGCAGTTTACCTACTTTCTCTCTGAGACCCTCCTCTCCCTGCCCCAGTTCCACCAGCTTGGTCGAGCCAAGCTATGCCATCTCTCATCTTTGTCCTCACAACTCCTTCCCCATAGCGGGCTAAACTGGAGGCCGCCGTGGCTGAGACAGAGCAGCAGGGCGAGACGGCCGTCAGCGACGCACGCTGCAAGCTGGCCGAGCTGGAGGCCGCCCTGCAGAAGGCCAAGCAGGACATGGCCTGCCTGCTCAGGGAGTACCAGGAGGTGATGAACTCCAAGCTGGGCCTGGACATCGAGATCGCCACCTACAGGCGCCTGCTGGAGGGCGAGGAGCACAGGTAAGGCTGAGGAGGACCTTGTGGGATACAGGAAGTGGAGACCCTAGTCCTCTGGGAGTGAATTCCTTGAGCCCACGTATGAGCTACATCTCTGCCCACCGCTCAAACAGGTCAAGCTTCAATAATAATTATGAAATGCTTATTATATGCTCAGCCCTTGTTAAATGCTCATTGTAATTCTCACAATCCAATGAAGTGGGTATCATTTTTCCCATCCAAAGATAAGAAAATTGGCTTCGTGTTCAGTGACTCCCGTGGCCACACAGTTAATAAGTGCAAGAACCAGGACCTATACCCAAATTATGTGCCTCTGAAATCCATTCTCTTCAAGTAGCTTCCCACAGGAGGATGAAGCTTGGCCTGCAAGTAGGCTTGTTCATTGTAAGGATAATGCAATCTATATGCATGTAGTAACTCTTCATTAACCACAAGGCTTTTCATACACACTGGTGTACGTGATTTGACTCTTTTCTGTGAACCTGATCATACTATAGAGGGTGGGCCAGGTCACTCAGATTGTAGGCAGTGGGTAGAGTTCATAATCTCACCCACCTCTGCTGAAAATCAGAAGGTCTTATCTCCATGGTCAGAAAATGAAGAAAGAAAGTCTTTAGTGCAAACTTTTGGGGAGCCCTTTCTGCCACTGGGGGTAGGATCTGTACACAGAACAGCATTCTCTGTCCCCAAGCAACCATCACCTCAAGGAATCCAGCTCAGAATCAGAACTAACAGAATTTTCTTTCCCCATAGGCTGTGCGAAGGTGTGGGTGCTGTGAATGTCTGTAAGTATCTGCTTGAAAGCCCCAAGAAAATGGCTTTGCCATTGGGCAAAGCTGAACCCAAAAGCTTAACCCCCTGAACCTAGAATGTTCCCTGACTAAGAGGCAGCCTTTCACCCTCCCCCAGCACCTGCTTCACAGGGGAGCTCTAAGGAAGTTAGAGAAAGCGGGATTGAGTGCCCTCCCCTGATGGCGATGTGAACTGCAGGCCATGGAAATGTGGCCGGGTGGCTTTGCCCATCGGGGTTCCCGGGGTCCCCTGGCCCTTCTTGCCCCAGTCCCTAGAAGGGCTGAAATGCTGAGAGGAACAGAGCCTGAGCTATTAACCACTACAACCCTTTGAGGAGGAAGAAGCTCCTGCCATGTGGAAGCCAACAAATTATGGCTTGTCCCCGGGAGTTGGTGAGATCATGGTAGGCCACTCACCCCTCTGGGTCCCTTCTCTTCCCACAGGTGTCAGCAGCTCCCGTGGTGGAGTCACCTGTGGGGGCCTCACGTGTAGCACCACCCCTGGACGCCAGATTGCTTCTGGCCCCATTGCCACCGGGGGCAGCATCACGGTGATGGCGCCTGACTCCTGCGCCCCCTGTCAGACCCGCTCCACCAGCTTCAGCTGTGGGAGCAGTCGGTCCGTCCGCTTTGCGTAGAGTCCATCTGGGGCCATCTGCATCCGCCCGAGCACAGATGGCATGTGAATGTAAAATGTGTGCTTGCTTCTGGAATCTTCCACATGTTCCTACAGTGGGACGGGCCCTGGGGCCGCTCCACTGCTTTCTCTTCTTAAGGAGTTGTTTCCTGGTTCTCTTCTTAGTTTCAGTTAGAGAGTCATTCTCAGCCTTTCACTTAACTCCAATTTGACTCAAAAATACCCGTGGCCAATTTGCATTGTTCACCGAGCTCTCTGGGACATTATCAGTAACCCAGGGTGGATGGACATCATGGGAGCTCGACCTTCCCCTGGTACAAGGAATGACTCTAACCATCCAGCCAGGTCTCCCACAACCTGAGGTCAGAGAGGAAGTGTCCCCCAGTGGCTCCCTCTCCTGGCTGGGAAGGTCTCTGCAGGAAGCACCCCCCCAGTGGTCATTTTTGTGTGTGTGAGGCATGTCTCTGCCTGCCTGCCGGCCTCTGGGTTAACCTATCACAGCCAGGCTCCTCATGTGACCTCCCAGTTGAAAGGCCTGTTATGGGAAGGAATCTTTTGTCTTTGGACAGGTCTTATTATTCAATGCACTCTATACATTTCAAAGAAAATACCATGGTTGCTCCAGATCTCTCCCTGCCAGTGCAGGAGGGGTCTGCCCAACACAGAGCAGGTAGGATGGAGAAGGTTAGGCCACTTTCTGGGTCTCCCGCTTGTTACAACTGTTTGTGGGTGGCTTGCCTTCTGGGTTGTCTCAATTGATGTTTCAATAAATGTTGCTGCAATGTAAGGATATGTGAGCTGTGAACTCATTGTGCACCTCTGAATTCTGACACTCAACTCCCTCTCGCTCCATCTCCAACGGGTGAACAATGCAAATTCTTTCCAGCCCCACCCCACTAAGCAGTATTTTCCCAATCCCCCAGTGATTCTGCCTCTTCCTCTCCACTTCCCTAGCCTGGCTCCAACTCAGTCTGCTCAGGCCTGGACCACAGCTCCAGCTCCCTATGACCTCTTTCCCCTTGATCCTACCTACCCCACATACCCCCAGCAGCCAGAATCCCATCCCATACTCATCGCTCTCACTCCCTCCTGCCAGGGTCAAACCCAGGCTGTGCATGTATTCCCTATGCCAAATGCAGGCTCCCTCTATCTCCTCTTTCCCCACATGCTCCTCAGCCCTGTACGACCCCTCCACCTGGTGCTGATCTTCCTCAATGTGAGCTCCACCAATGGAGACAGGTCTACCTTAGGAAGCTGCCAAGGACCATCCGTGTGGATACATAGGCCACCCCACACCCATCCTCCAATCTGCTTTTGCTCAGTGCTCTCCCTCTTACCTTTTCCCCACAGGCACACATCCCCTTCCCCCTGCCCCACAGTGTCCAGAACCCTGAGAATCTCTGGTTCTATCTCTGTGGCTCGGGTCAGGGATGTCATTGAGTTTATCTGAAGCTTGGATCAAACTGGAAGTTCCTGGAGGGCAAAAAGTGTCTCCTCCCGGCTCTGACCCCCAACTAAGTCTCAGGATGGGGCTCCAGGACATTTCAGGCCTGGGATGGTTGGATGAATCCAGGCAGTTGGTAGAGCAGGAAATACAGATATCAGCCCTCTTGGATTCACCTCCATTTCTCCATTAGAACAGATTGGCTGTCGCTATTCCAGGCATATGTCCACTCGCCAGTTCCCTTGGCTATGCCATCTCCCAGCCTTCCCCTGGGTGGAAACGTTAAGGCCCTGTGCATTCTGATGAATCCTCACGTCAGACCCAAAGGGTTGCAACTGCACCGGACGCTGCAGCCTCTACTGAGGGCTCAGGCTGCTGCTGTTTGGGGTTTGCTGGTGGACACCAGGCGAACACCAGGCAGCCTCCTCCAAGTTTCTTACCTCTTCCCCTCCCTTCTCTCACCTTTCTGGGTCTTGAGGACACCGTCATCACAATAGGCCCAATTCAATGTAGGGCACCTTATTCATCTGCAGGAAAGGGTAAATCTCAGGCTGAAAGCTCAGGAGATCAAAATTTGAGCATCGACTCTGCCAGGTCTCAGTGAGACTCTGGGCAAGAAGTGGCCTCCATGCTGAGGGTATCAGCCTAGGGACCTATGAGATGAACCCTTTTCAGCCCCACCACCTCCTGTGGTTCTGGGTTGCTGGACTGAGTCTGTGCTTGGAGAAAACACCTTGATTGCACTAAGCATGACTAAAATGCCAAATCTGATACCCCCCAATATGACACCATGCATTGATTGAAAAGTCAAACAGCCAAAAGCTTAAAGATATGAATAAGCTTTTTTTAATAAGTTTCCATGTTTTGTGTGCAACAGGTCCTGGTGGGACTCCTTCTTCTCCTCAGAGAAGACCTGGTGGCCCCTTGAACCTGATTTTCCCCCACTCAAACTTGATGAAATCCTGATTGTGATGTGCCCAGAGTGCAGACCTTCTTAGTCCAAGAAGCAAAGACTAGGGGACCACTATACTAAGAAAAATATCAATCTGTTCAAGGTCCCAGAGGTCCAATGTGCCCCCTAGGGACATATTCTGGAGAATCAGAATGCCTGCATTGCCAGAGAGAACTACTCAAAAGTTTTTCTATGTCTTGAAATCAAATGCATATTCTTGTGACAAAATATCTTCTACTCACTCAGGCCTTTTTTTTCTTTCTTTAATCTTTTTTTAAAATCCCAAATAAAATCAAATGGAGGAAGTAGAATTATTCCTGTAGAACAAGTGAAAGAGAGTTGCCCAATAGAAACCCCTCTCTTCATCTCATCTCAGCTAGAGGGACACCCACACAAGAGGCCTGTATGAACCACCCCATTAGATGATCTGTCCAAGATTCTTAGAGAGCTGTGGGAAGATGTTTCTACAAACATTTCCAGGAGGCTCCTTTATGTCAACTTCCATCCCTTACCTCTGGAGAGTCAGACTAATAAGATAGGATCAGTTAGAACCCCTCAGTTAGAATCCAGGAGCAACGCTATGAGCTAGGATGTTTCACCTGAAGGAAAAATTGGGTAAGACAGTGGAAAGTCAATGAACTTTGGCATTGCCTAGACCTTCGTTTGAATCCTGAACTAGCTATGTGACCTGACTAAAGTTCTTAACTTCTTTGGGCCTTAATTTTCTTACCTGTAAAATGAAGAAAATAATACTGTTGCTGTGACAGTGAATGAAACACATACATGATGAGCGAGACACTTAGCAGCTGCTTGTGAATACAAGCTTCCTTCTCTCTCCTCTTTCACCTTTGTCCCTGCCACAACTGACCTGGGTAGCCCAGACTGGCTCTGATGTCACAGCACTCAGAAGAGAAATGCAAAGAGATGAACCTGATCCTGTGAGAATCCAAGGAAAAGTCACCTCCACAGTCAGAATTATCAGACTCTCCTATTTCCTCTGCCCATGTAAACAAGTGGTTCTCAAATTTCATTCCTGTGGGAATCACCTGGGAGGTTTTTAAATTTAAATCTTCCTGGATTCATCCCTGGGTACCCTCTTCCCAACCTTGGGATCCTGATGTAGGTTCTGGTCTGGAGAAGCACCAAACAATCAGGGATGGGGTGGGGGAAGGGCAGTGGCTGGAAAAAACAATGAAGGAGACAAATTCCTTGGTTACTAGGAGAAAAACTTTAGTCATTGATATTTAATCACTCACACCAAAAGACAGAAGGAGCCATAACAGGAATTACCCAAATACAATAAATTCTAAACCACTGACAATAAAATTCTCAATTAGCCTCAGTCAGTCTTTTTATACTGACATACGAATAGTGGGGGGAGGCTCTGGGAACATACCATCTCTCAGATGAAGTGAGGGGCCTCCCAGAGCCCCAGCTCCATGTTCCCCACTGCCCCCTTAACACTGAGGAGATATGCACAGTCCCTCATCCAGGGCAAAGCACAGAGATGCACCCATGCACTGCCGTCTCTCTACCTGGCTCCCTTCCCAGAGGGCCTGGCACGTGGTTGGTCAGTACTTAGTAGCTGTCTGCTAGCCTGAAGCAAGTTGGGGAAGAAACTAAGCAGTGTATATCAAAAAGCTTTCCTAGATCACAGGGAACGAGGACTCAATGGAGGTGGCGATAACAACAAACCCTAGGGTTGCACTCAGAGTAAATCACAACTCCAATAAGAAGGAAACTGGACAGCTAGTCTAGGTTCCCAGTAAGGGGAAATTCCTAAACTTACACGTAGGCCTATGAGAGAAAAGATTTTTTTCCCCCTCCTGCTCCTCACCCTGACCCCCATCAGAACTCATTCACCCAGAGTCCCACCTCCCACTATGCAAACCGCACAGATCTTGCACTGGAGCAGATTCCTGCTCCAGAGGGGGAGCAGAGGGCTCCACTGCTGATGGCCATGCCCCCTGAGCCACGAGGGACGGTGGAACCGAGGTCACCGCAGACTACGCCGCCCTGGGAACGGCTCACACCTGTGGAGGGAGACACCAGGTCAGAAGTCTCTTCAGTCCCAGACGTAGTGTGACCCAGAATTTTTGGAACCAATAGTTAACTCTCTTCACACTCCAAGGGACCAGGAGTGTGAATCTTTTGAACTACGGGCAAATCTAAACCCATTGCCGTCTGCTTCTTAGAGCAGTGTGGTTAGCAAATTGGACACCTAACTTTACTTGAACCAGACTAATGCTGAGATGTGTTTATGCAATCTCTGAGCAAAATCTGAGGGATCACAGTGGAAGAATCGTCTAAAAATAGGATGAGGGGAACAGATAGATACCTAGGCTAGGGACTGTGTATACATTGGGTTATTAAAGATAAAAACGTACGAGTTGCCTACAGTGGCCCCAAATAATCAGACTAGATATCAAGTACTTCTTCTTATTAAAGCATAGTACCACTTGAGACATACTCTGTGTGTAATTAAAGACTTGGGCTCTTTTCGCAAAAACCGTTTAAGGGGTCAGAACTTGCCACACTGATTAGCTTAGGCTTCCTGGACATTCTAGATAGATCCGAGTAAGGCCAAATATTTTGGACCATCCATTTGTCTGGATCCCAGAGATCACAGTCACTACTTCTCTCACCCAGTTCCCATGGACAGAGATTCAGTCACCAGTTAGATGCAACCCAATATTAAGACTATTCACACCCAAAAGAACCATGCCCCCACACACCCACGACTTACAGATATTGACTGAGCCCACACCTTCACACAGCCTGCAAGGGAGAAGAGAGAGTGAGAATTAGAACCAGATTCCCCTGCCCTTGCAGCAGGCCTATTCATCCTGAAGCAGGGGAGAGGAGATGAGGGCTGGAAGCATGCCGCCACCTACTGCAGACAGCATCAGTGTTGGCACTGCTCCCTGAGTTCCCCAAAAGACAGGGAAATGTTAGGTTGCAGGATCCAAAAGGCCACCTTATGCCTCATTTGCTTTTGGCCATAAAAAACTTGATAGTAGAGATAAGGGAGCAGTGGGAGTCATCCTTCTTGTCCCTTGCTTCGCTGGAAATTCCAGCCAAGTCAAAGAATAGGTGATGGGAGCAGCTACTGCCTTACTGGACACCTCTGGGTAGGAAAAAGCTTGCCTGTTATCTAAAGTGATTCATTTTAATCCCACAATTTTAAATGCTACCCCAGATATCCATCTGACTTGATAAATGCAGAGGAAGGATGGAAGGTGTGGTGGTTGAGAGCCAGGACTCTGGATCCAGGCCACCTGGAATCAAATCTGGCTGAGTTACTTCTATCTGGAAGACCTTGAGAAGTCATCTAACCTTTTTGTGCCTCAGTTTCCCTAGTCATGAAATGGGAATAATAATAATACCCACCTTCTAGGGTTGTTGTAAGCCCTACATGTAAAGTGTCTACAGACAGAGCCCGGCACACAGTAAATCCAATTAAGAGTTTGCTATTAATATTATAAATACCTCATTAATGATGAGACATTTATTTCCCTACAGTGGGCTTTTCATAGATGCTCCCTCCTCCCACACACCTGTACTTTGTTTTGTTTCTTTGTCTCCCCTTTTTTTAACCCCAGCTTCAAACCTTTCCTCCAGGAAAGCTCTATTCTCACTCATTCAGAATCCTCCTATACTCCACAGCTTATAAATTAGGTTATAGCTTCCAGCTCACTTTCCTGCCACATGAATCTGACTTTGCCACAGCCTTGGAACTATCCTCTTCCAGATGATTCTAACCAATGCCCATTGTGGTGTCTGTTGAGCCCAACACTGGCACCAGCTACTTTCGAGCTGAGTGATTATGGTTGCTTTTATATTCTCATTTCCCATACTTTGTAAAAAGAACATTACTCATGTAATCTAATTAAACCTGTTAAATACCAGAGGAGAAGGTTTATTATAAGGTCTACGGCCACAATATGCAAAGCACAATACATTAAACCACCTTTTAAAATCTCATGTGTTGGGGACAGTGCATTATTCATTATATAGTTGAGTCAGTAATACACTAATGGTTAGTATCGTAATGAAGATAAGTTTCACAGTGCAAATGCTGGTGAGTGGGTTGGGTGCTTAAGGGTACAAAAGAGGAGCTATCTCTTGTGATTTCTCCCAAGGCCTGAGGAAATGGACAGAAAAGTTTACCTGCTTTGGTGATTTATGGTGTAAGTCCAGTAGCATGGCCAGCTGCCTTGGGTGCCACTCATGCCAGATTTCTAACACTAACAGTGTTAATAAGGAGCCTCTGCAGGGGTGCAGCCCTTCCTGGCTAAACTGGCTAGAGATAGTTTATTCTGATGATAACATGCTCCCAATCCTGCTTAATATGTGTTCCATAAACAGCCTTTAGCAGTGGGTTTTGTGATGATCTGTTTTGTAGAGGAACACTGGAGTACAGGGGTTTAAAGCTACTAAGTAGTAGAGCTGGGATTTAAACCCAGGAGATCTGGCTCACAGCCCATAATCTTAACCTCCATATTCTGCTCTCCAGTGTAGCCTGCTCCTTGGCCCATGGGACCCAACGAGGAGGCAATAATGATGTGGCTACCTTGTGGCCAAGGTTCATGCACCATCCCAGGTGTAAACCCATATCACTCCTTCCATGCTGACTTCACCTGCCCTCAATTCTTGGTTCAAACTGTCAGCACAGCCTAACGTATCCTGTCCCTTTCCTTACCCCTCCCCAGCAAGTCTATCCTCCTCAGAGATGCCTCCCACAGCCTCCCTGGGACACTAACCCCAGTCACCTGAAGGATGCATTTATGTCTGCCTCCTTCTCCCCCTGTTAAACAAGGACCACTGTGCTGCTCATTTCTAGTCACTGGTCCTAAACACCAGACTATCTAGGTTGACACAACCCACTTAGATGTGACTGCAGGAACATTCTTTCAACCAGCAGGGTAAAGTTGTTGCCTTGGAATGAGTTTGAGGTACAGCCTGGGGTAGGGGCAGGGGGCAGGGGGTGGATGGTGTAGGAGGGGAAAGATCACAGAGTGCTAGCCCTGAGACTGGTGAAATTTTAGCTGCGGTCTTGCACTTGCCCCTTCCTCCTCTCTGGACCTCAGTTTATCTGAAAAATGGGAAATGGCTGGACTCCATGATCTCTAGAGTCTTTCCCAGTCTGAAGGCTCTCTGCCTGGGGGATTATAGTTCAGCGAGGCACTCTTCTAGCCCTGAGAGGGGTTGCAAAGCAACCCAAGCCCTGTCCTCACCGGCTTTCTTCGCCCTCCAGCAGTTTGCGATAAGTGGCAATCTCCACATCCAGGCCCAGCTTGGAGTTCATCACCTCCTGGTACTCCCTGAGCAGGCAGGCCATGTCCTGCTTGGCCTTCTGCAGGGCGGCCTCCAGCTCGGCCAGCTTGCAGCGTGCATCGCTGACGGCCGTCTCGCCCTGCTGCTCCGCCTGGGCCACAGCAGCCTCCAGTTTGCAGCGCTGGGAGAAGGAGAGGAGGGAAGGAGCTGGAGAAGGCCAGGCTGTGGGAGCCCTGATAGGTCTCCTACAGCCTTGGTCATTTTATTTCACCTCCATTCAAAATGGTCAACTTTAAATCAACTAGACAGAGAAATAATTGCCATATTGGTTCTTTCTTCCTTCATTTCTGTACCACTTTATTGTAAAACTCAAATCATGGTGACCTGTTGGAGGGAGAAAATGTTAGCACTGGAATAGGACTGATAATGATCCCGACATTATCTTATATTTGTTTACTGTTGTTAGTTTACAAGGCACTTTCACAGTTGTATCTTATTTGCCCTTCAAGTTATTTTGCAAGGTTGTCAGAATAGGCCTTGTTAGTCCCATTATACAGATGAAGAAACTGAGACTCAGAGAGCTATGACTCTAAGTGACCTAATTAATTAATGCCAAGCCCAAGTTTTCAGAGCAACTGTACGGGGTCTCATCTTTGGCCTACTGAGATCGGCCTGCTGAAAGAAGTTTCCATTTACAATGCCTAGCACACTAACCACAGCTCCTCCCTTGCCCTACCTAAGAAAGCCTAAGGAACTCTTATAACTTGATAGCAAAGAATACAAATAACCTGATTTTTAAAATGGGCTAAAGATGTAAATAAACATTTCTCCAAAGAAACATAAATGGCCAACAGGTATATGAAAAATGCTCAACATCACTGATCATCATGGAAATGAAAACGAACCACAATGAGAATCACCTCACGCCTGTCAGATGGCTATTATCAAAAAACCAAGACAAGCGTTAATGAGGATGTAGAGAAATTGGAACCCCTTGCACACTGTTGGTGGGAATGCAAAATGGTGTAGCCATTATGGAAAGTAGTGTGGAGGTTCCTCAGAACTTTCAAATAGAACTACCACGTGATCCAGCAATCCCACTTCTGGGTATTTACCCAAAGAACTGAAATCAGGATCTCTAAGAGATGTTAGCCTCCCATGCTCATAGCAACATGATTCACAGTAGCCAAGATGTAGAAGCAACCTACATGTTTGTGGACACATGAATGGGTAAAGATGTGGTACAGACAGACATGGAATACTATTCAGCATTTAAAGAGAAGAAAATTCTGCAATATGTGACCATATAGATGAACCTTGAGGACATTATGCTAAGTAAACAAGCCAGACACAGAAAGAGAAACACTGCATGATTCCTCTTACATGTGCTATCTAAAATAGTCAAAGTCCTAGACTCCAAGTGGAATGATGGTTGCCAGGGCTGGGGAAAGAGGGGAATGGGAGGTTATTATTCAATGGACCTAAAGTTTCAGTTATGCAGGATAAATAAGGTCTGGAGATCCACTGTACAACACTATAACTGCAGTCAACAATAATGTGTCGTACACTTACAAATGTATTAAGAGGGTAGATCTCATGTTAAGTGTTCTTACCAAATAAAATAAACCCTTTTTAAAAGCATTTCAATATCCAAGTAAAGATAACTTTTACTCTTTTCTAATTTCACTTCTGGAAAGTAAACTTTTCCCATATTTCACTTCTTCATCTGTTAACAGTAACAAAGTACTTATAATACATCTTACATAGTGGATAAGAACAGCTAACAGAAGGGAGAGGATAAGAATTGAGCCAGGGATATGTGAGAACTCAGCATTATGATCGGTGTAGTATCACAAGCCCATGATTAAAGAATAAATGATATAATATCTTTTCTTACATGTAGAAAATTTTAATTAGAACTCCTCTCCCTGCATATACAAAAAAAAAATTAAGTTCAGACAGATTAAAGACCTAAGTGTGAAAAGTAAAACTATATAACTAGTAGAAGACAAAATGCAAGAGGACAATAAGGACATATAGTAAATAGATAAACCAGTCCTGTCCCTGAAACATTTTGTGCGCTGTTGGTCCTTCGGATGCGGGTGGTTAAAATCTAAGCCCCTCCAAAGACAGCAGTAGCCCCTAAAGGTAAGGAGAAAACAGAAAGCAGATCAGAGGCAGCAGGTGCACCAAGTGGGGTCTCAGTGTTCCCCGACCTGCTGCTTGGCGTTCTCCACCTCCGCTGTCAGCCTCTGGGTCATGCGATTCAGGCCGTTGAGCTCCTCCTTGGTTCTGCGGAGGTTCTCGCCCTGCTGGGTCACGGTGGCCTTCATCTCCTCACACTGCGGGTTGGGATACAGACGTGGGGAAACATTCAATGGTTATAGGGTGTGCTGGGAGGCGACTGGTCCCACCCTGCCCAGATTAGCCAGCCTACTTACTGTTCTTCAGCAATAGTCCCCACTCCTTCCCCTGCTCTAAACCTAGACCCTTTACTGCAGCCCGCTGAGCATCTGGGTGCCTTTCCCAGGGAAGCCCCAGGTTCATGGCTATCCTCCCTGCCCAGGGGGGCAGCCCAGCCCTCCAGTTCACCTTGGTTTGGTACCAGGACTCAGCCTCGGCCCTGCTCCGGCTGGCCACATCATCATACTGAGCCTTGATCTCAGCCATGACCGAGTCCATGTCGAGCTCCCGGCTGTTGTCCATCTTCACCACCACCGACGTGTCAGAGATTTGTGATTGAAGAACATAGATTTCCTGTAGGAGACAACAGCCAGGGCCCTCAGCGCCAAATTCCCCTCTGACTCCTGTCTCTCTAAGTAATCCAAAAATATAATTTCAACTCTGAAACTTTAGGAAACAAATTAGAAAGCTACTGGCAAGTCAGAAAAATTTTACATGTAGCTGTAAGAGGAAAAGACTGGAATTTGGACCATGGCCTCAAGGCAGTGAGTAAGGTGGAATTTCATTAATGCTGGATCAACGGAAGCAGGTTTCTATGGGAAGGAACAAACTGGATTACTGCGCCTGGGGTCTAAACTCTCCAGGTTAGTTCTCTGTATGAATCCGGCCAACCAGATAATGGCCAGATTTAGAGTCCTGGGTTTTCCAATTGTGTTTCGCACTATAATCGTTATTATATCTGTATGCCTATTCTTATATTGTCAAATCTCCAGTTCATGTTGTGCTGTGTAGACAGGAGATGAATCGTAGTCTTTCAAATCATTTTAAATGGACATTATCCATTCCCATTTTGAAAGGAAACCTGAACTACAGAAAATCTCCTTGGTCACAAAAGGAAAGGATGTTGAGATCCTAGACAAGTAAAGAATGGATGACTCTTCCTAGAACCAAGGAACCAGGACAGGCCATACTCCAGGAAAACACTCCTCCATCTCCTCCCTCATTTACTCTTCCGGAGACAGGGAGACTCACCTCCTCATAGAGGGCCTGCAGGAAGTGGGTCTCCTCCTTCAATGCCTCCACATTGGCCCCCAGGTCGGCCTTGCGCAGAAAGGCACCATCTATATCCTGGTGGCGAAGACAGGGGAGGTTGGCCATGGGGTCATTCCCTGCATGCTACAGTGGACCCTAAGGCCGCCTCCTGACCCATGCCCCACCCCTGCCCATCCAACCCACAATTACATGTCTAACCTGGACTTCTCGTCTTTACTTTCAGAGCCCCTCTAGGAGGGATGGGGCCTTTGTTATCTACTCTTGACATTGCTCCCCATCACATAAACATCCGTGGGACCCCCTGGGATAGGAAGCGAAGTCTGATCCCTACAGACTTTTTCCAGTTCCTCCAAAATTAGGGCTTTTGCTGAATTGCATAGCCTAACATCACAGCCTAAACATCAGGCTGCTGCTAAGCCAGACTGGCCCACGGAGCATGACCACAACGTAGCCAAAGAGCCACAAGTGCACCTCCTTGGTACGTCATTCTTGGCGTCCACGTCAAGCAACACCCAACACCCAAGTAGCTGACTCTCCTGCCTGAGACCAAGGTCATGCCTCTATTGGCAAGTTTTTTGACCAGTCCTCTCTCCATTCCATGACTATTCACAAATAAAGTGGTTGGTAAGCACCTTATTTGTGAACAAGTATTAGTATACACTTCAACTCACCAATTTGAAACCAAAGAGAAATTATTAGCCATTTTTCCTGGGTTTTTTTTCCTCATTATCTTCAATGACACTGAATGAGGGCTACAGCTCCCAAAATCACTAGCAAGCTGAGAACAAACACATACTGACCTGGCAAATTTAAAAGTGATCATTTTGGCTAATCAGGGAGATTACAAAAAGCCAAACGGCAGTTTGATGAGGTCATTTTTATATGAAGCCTCCATTAGCACAGTCTGGGTTCCCGCACAGGGGCCACAATGGCCCAACCAACCTCCTTTTGTTGGGGACTCGAGTGCCCTGCCACCACAACTGGACCGATGTGATCTTGGCAAGATGCCCCATCTCAGAGCGTCTAGTATCCAAGAGCTAATTGCTCGCCATATGGAAAGAGTCACTCACCTTCTTCAGCACCACAAACTCATTCTCAGCAGTGGCCTTGAGGACCACCTCTTCTTCATACCTAAAGAGAGAGGACACACGGTTCCTCAGGCTTGGGCTGTAGGCTGGCCAGCAAACCCTAGGTTTTCAGGACTCCCTGGTTCTGCCCTTGACTATGTGTGCCTCGGGGGAAGAGGCTTGACCTCTCTGGATTCCCATTCTCAGGCACAGGAAAAAAAAAAAAAAGAAAAAAGGAAAGCACCAAAGGACAAGGGACATGAAGTCCCTGGTTTCTAGTCCACTTGGAAGTGAAATTATTGCAAAATCTCAGGGGAGTAAATTACTCTTTCTGCACCCTGGGTTAAATTGCCTGGTGTGCAGTAAGGCACTCAGTAAATTTGTGAGATGAATGAAAAGCACGTGTCCAGGGGCCCTTCAACCCTAAAATTGCACAAACATAAAGCTCCGTGAGCTCCAGGATGTTCTCTTTCCCCTCCCCCAACTTCCAAGGACTAGAAATCCTGGAAGCAACCCACTCTGCCCAGACTACTAGCAGGACTTCCACAACCCTCCTCCAGCCCGGTTGTTCCCTCGCTCTTGGCAGCGAGGTCTGATGCCCGGCCAAGTCCCATCCCAGCCAACAAGAGACACCAGAGTTCCCAGAGCATGGTTTTCACGACTTTGTAATTACAGGGTAATTTGGGTTGCTATAAACTCTGAGCTCTGTAATTACTGGCCCTGGTACCCTCAGAGTAAGAAACAGACCTTGACACCTACAAACAGAATTGTGTCTGTATTTGCATCCCCCCGCCCCACAAGGAAAGTAAAAACCCATTGCTGAGTCCATCTGGATGGTGAAACCTGATCTTCCAAGACCAGGATTTTAATTACTTCTAATTAGAATTACTAGGGATGATTATGTCCTAGTAATTCAATCTGTTCGTATCTACCAGACAAAGTGGGACAAGTTAACAGTGATCTAGTGAGTAAAACTAGGTAATGGCCAAATTAAGCAAGTCAGGCTAAAATAAGATTTATGTGGACTTTGAATTGTAGAGTCTTGCAGAACAAGAGCCCGATGATTTATCTTCAGCATAAATAAAAGAACTGTCTACATTTATAAGATATCTTTAATGGCATCGGCCTGTTTTTTGTTTGTTTTGGTTTGGTTTTTTTTTTTTCAAGATTTTCCTTCCAGGACCTTTCCTTTCCACCCTCCTGGGGCCAACCACTCCCAAGTTCTGTTCTCTAGTCCTATGGATCTTAGTCCTTCTGTTTCATTTGTTCTCTATCTCTGGGTCAGTCTGTGGCCTGGATCTATGTCCCACTCCTTCAAGGCTGGTAAGTCTTCTCTCTAAATCTTTTCCCAGTCCCCAAGATGGGCCAGCGAAGCTGGGAGCTGAGACAACATGAAAGAGACAGATATAGTGAACCAACCGACTGGTAGCCTGGAATGACATTGGCCTTCAGCCATGTCTACCTTCAGGAGAGTCACATGGACTAAGCCAAGACATACCCCACTCCTATAACCACGCCAGCCCTGTCATGCTCACTTCTTCTTGTAGCCCTCCAGCACCTCTTGCATGTGGTTGAGCTCCGAGGCCAGCCTCCCCTGTCGGCCTCCGCGCACTCGGCCTCCCGTCTCAGCTTCTCCACGTAGCCACTGAACAGCGGCTCCAGGTTGCTCTCACAGCACTTGCGGTTCTGGTAGAACTGCCACTTGGTCTCCAGCAGCTTGTTCTGCTGCTCCAGGAAGCGCACCTGCAGCCCAGGGTGGGAGAAAGAGGCTCCGCGGGAGTCTGGAAAAGTGCCGTATCCCCAAGAACTCTCTCTGCCCTTGGGGATGGCCCCTGACCTGTAGCAGCCTGTGACCTTCCCCCAAAGGCCAAATTATTTACAAATTCTGAAAGTGCAGTTCATAATTATTCCCCAAGTAACTTCCCCTCATTCCATCCCCGTCTCCTGGAAAGAGCACACAATTTATTTATGATTTATTTGTTCTGCACAGAATGAAATAACATCTGATCCTGTAAAATATCACAGATCATGTGTGGTAGGCCAAAAATGTGGCCATATCTCAATTCCTGTAACTTGTGAATTTGTTACATTACACGGCAAAAGGGACCTTGGAGATAGAATTAATGTTATAGACCTAAGGATCAGGAGATTACCCTCAATTATCCAGATGGGTCCTACAGTACTCGCATGGGCCTTTCAAAGAAAGAGGAAGGCAGAAGAGTGAGAGAGATGCTAAGAAGAAGGGGACAGAGGAAGGATTTTGAACATAAGAAGCAAGAAGCATCAGCAATTTACACTGGCAGCCCCCAGGCCCTATCTAGCTCACAGGCATATTTTATTTGGCCTGCACATAGTGTTATAAAAACTTGACTAATTGCCAACATTTAATAATTGAATGACTTCAGGCAAGAATATAGATTTCCCTGACCTTGACAAACCGGACACTCAGGCAACGCTGGGCCTGTGTCT
Organism: Eonycteris spelaea; assembly: GCA_003508835.1. Classification (NCBI taxonomy): domain Eukaryota; kingdom Metazoa; phylum Chordata; class Mammalia; order Chiroptera; family Pteropodidae; genus Eonycteris; species Eonycteris spelaea. The sequence continues at coordinate 2,399,499 of PUFA01000028.1, forward strand.
GGAGGTGAGTGGCAGCAGCTGCCCCTGCAGACGGGCATGCCTCTCCGCTTGGCTTAATTCACCAGGCACCGTGCAGTTGCCAGCCCCAAGCCTAGTAGAAAGCAACTCTCAATGGCCCATGCTTTTGGGAAAAGGAATCAAAATCCTGATTATTCAAAAAAGATCTGCCTTAGGTCTCCATATGCAGACCCAGGTCATGGGGGCAGGTCTCTGGCCTGCCTGCTCTGCAGGTTTAAACCTGCCACATGGATGCACTTGGCCCACCTAGAGCTTATGCTGATGGAAGAATGATAGAAGGAGGTGAGTGCTGTCAGCACCCCCAGGGGAGGGACCTGGGTGATACCTAAAAGACCACATGCAAAGATGCCTTTGAGTCTGCATGCTCAGTGTCTTCACTGTGCTTTTGAGCAAATTAGGAAAATGCGCCCCTCTTGGCAGAGGCAGCCCCCCACCCAGCCCCACCAGGGCACACAGCACAACCAGCAGAACATGGGCTGGATCTCAACCTCCCCCTCACCTCTCTTGGTGGGTGTCCCTGTGCAGTGAATAACCTGCATGATCCTACGTCAGCTTCTTTGTGCCAATGGAAAGGAAGAGTGTTTGGGGCGCATGTTAAGAATGGGTGCGCATCACCTTCACCTGCAGATACGCCTATTTCCGATGGTGGTTTGCCTGAGAGCAAAGCTCCCACCCACATCACCCGGTGTGCGCTTTCTGGGTATAGATTGCACACTACTCCACCCTGGAAGATGAGCCTTCCTCCACTGGACCTCAGTGGCTGTCCTCCCCTCAAGGTCAGATTGCGGGCTCTCAGGGGGGGCATCACTGGGGCAAAGGAAACCAGAGCTGTATGTCCAACCAGAAGAAGGGCTCAGAAACTGCAACATCGGAAAAGTGTGATTCAACAGCCCCTTCACAGACCTCCCTTAAGTTTCTCAACTCAGTGTCTTTAATCTGTGTAAGTGGGTTGGGGCGGCGGATGACATGGACAGAAGTCCTGGGGATTCACAGCCTTCCTATGCCGTCCCCACCTGGAAAGGCAGGAAAGGAGGTTCTGGCCCCTCTTCATCCTGGCTCCCCTCTCCGTGCTAGGGATGACAGCATCTCCTCCAGGAAGGAGGTCAGACTAAGCAGAGATGCCCAGCTCACCTACCCTCCTCACTGTGTGATGGCTGAGATTCAGAGGATGGGGTCCCAGGCACACATTCAGCTCTTGCTGGGCAGGGTAAGTGGCAGCCATAAACCTTTCTGTTCCGGCTGGTGGTTTTACATTCATTTCGCACTTGACTCTCACGGCAACATTTGAAAACCAAGACCCTGATTCAGCCACATTCTCAAGGTCGTGTGCTAATCAGTAGCAGCTCTGGGACCCCAAGAATTTGAACCTGGCCCATCATTGTGTTTCAAGTCCCTTGGCCCTTCCTAAGCCGCAGCACAGGGAATAATCGACAGACCCACCTTGTCGATGAAGGCAGCGAACTTGTTGTTGAGACATTGATCTGCTCCTTCTCCTCATGCTTCACGCACTGCGCGTTGGGGTCGATCTCCAGGTTGAGGGGCGTGAGGAGGCTCTCGTTGACTGTCACCGTGGTGATGCAAGGCGGGCTGGGCCCGCAGAGACCCCCTGCCCGGTAGCCAAAGATTCCCCCACTGCGTAGGGGCCGTGCACAACTCACTGCGATTTGTGGGGACCCCACTGCACATAGGCTCCGGCTGCCAAAGCCCCCAAGGCGTCTGTAGCCCAGCCCCCCAGGACTGCCCCCACGGTAGGCCATGGCACTGGCGCAGCTGCGAGCCCCAGGCTTGGGCATGACGGCGGAGCAGGAGCTGAAATTCCTGACCCCATAGCCAGAGCTAATGTGGTAGGAACGGCTCGCCATGCCTCTGCTCTGTGGGGCAGTGCCAAAGGACGTGGAGGGGACCCGAGGACACCAGGTCTCGTACCAGAGACCAGTTTAGTGTTTCTGCCTTTTATAGGGCAGACAACAGGTCTCCTGACAACATAAAAGGCAGGAAAATGTTATTAATGCCATTTATGAGCGTGAGAATCACCCCAGGGGAACTTGAGAAGGAAAACTGAAACTTGCCACCTTTAATAGCATATCAAGGAGACCCTGTATCCCAATAAACCTGCCCCCTGACTGTTCAACCCCACAGGCCTAGACATATTTATTTATTCAACCCTAATTGCTCTCTAGCCCTGTGAGTAGACCTCACATCATTATCCCACATAGGCAAGTAGAGGCCTGGGCCAACACATTTCTGAGACTCAAAGGGTCCCGTGTCCCACCAAGGTCCCACTGGCCAGCTCTTCCCATGTTTCCCCCCTGAGGCTGCAAGGACCCCTGGCTCATCTCCCAGGGCGAGCACATGTGGAGTGAGCCTCTTCAGACCTTTCCCTGTTATTGCTCTGAGCTACATTCCATTTTATAGTAGAGTCATTGCAGTTGGTACTGCCCCTTAGATTCAGGAATCATGTCTTGTCTCTTTGTATATCCCTCGTGGCAACTAGCACATATTAGGTCCTCAGGAAGCATTGCTTGAATTGAATAGACTGAACTCGGGAGGGAATGGCCAATATCTGGAGAGGTTCTTCATCTAGTCTACAAATATCAGCTGACATTCTATCATGTGCCAGGCCCAGGAGCTGGCCTGGAGGAGGTGCCTTCATTCACTGGCAAGTGCTGAGGTCCCACCAGAACAAGGTGCTAATCCAGATGCTGAGAGAAATCAAGCTGGGTGGGCAGAGTTTGCCCTTGAGGAAGCTGGGTCTCATGAGGAGACCAGGCACAGGCAGGAAAGATCACAGCAAGAGAGAGAAAGATGACTGACTGATCAGGTACAGGGAGCACTCCTGGCCTTCTGAGGCCATTCATGGCTGGCCACAGAAGCACAAGTGTCATGGCAGCTCTCATCGGTAGGGAAGAGTTGAGTATGCAGGAAGAGGAGAAATCTCCTCCACGTGGATGCACTGAACAAAGCAAGCAAAATAGAAACCAGTTTGAAAACTGATGCTTTGGAAGGGCCTACCTCATGCTGGTCTCTATTTGTTTCTTCTTTCATTCAACAAGTACCTACTATATGCCAGACATCATATAATGAGCATGGGATACATCGGTGAGTAAAACAAAGATGTATGCTTTTGTGGGTTTCCATTGCAGTGGGAGATATCAACAATAAACATAATAAATGAACAGACTGTATGCTAGGTGGTGATCAGTGTTATGGAAAGAAGAAATGGATCAGGATAAGAAAACTCAAGAGAGCTAGGAGAAGGGTGGTCTGAAGAGCTGCACTGAGAAGATGACGCTGGGCGAGGATTGTGAGGAGGTAAGGGGACGAGCCACGTAGGCAGAGCAAAGAGCCAGTGCAAGGGGCCAGGCCTGATGTGTTCCCGCCAGGAGCCAGGAAGCCCCTGAGGTCTGAGCAATGAGAGCCAGTTCTAAGTACAAGCAAGTTTGGGAGGTCCGGGGAGGGAGATGACCCATGCCGATTAGGGAGGGCCTGCAGGCACGTGAGGACTTAGGCTGCCACTGAGTGCAGAGTGGAGCTTTGGGGGCTCTGTGCAGAAGATGAACATGACCTGACATGTTAAATGATCACAGCGATGTGATGGCTGCCTGGAAAACATCCAGTGAAAGAAAAGAGAAGGATCGGGAGGGTCTTGCAGTAATCCCAGGGAGATGCCAGAAGCTCGTGCCAGGAAGGAAGCCCTTGACAATGTGAGAGGTGGCCACCTTTGGATGGAATTCGAAGAAAGAGTCAACCTGATTTCTTGACAGATTGAATTTGGAACGTGAAAAAAAGGAGGTGTCAAGGATGCCTCCACACTTTCTCGTGGGCGAACGAAATTAATCAGTGGTAGAGTGAGGAAAAGGCCAAGGCTATCACCCCAAATGCTTGACCTAGCTCTGCTGACTCTGCAACCTGGCACGAGGCACCTATCCTCTCTGGGCCCCGGTGTTCCCAACGATGCATGCAAGAGTCAGGCCAAATACCTGCAATATTTCCTAGGGAAGCCATGGGGTCCCCTTTTTGTTGGAAATCCTTTAGAGTTCCACTGGGCCCATGCTAAGTACACTAGATAGATGATGATGATGATGATGATGATGATGATGATGATGATGATGATGAAGAAGAAGAAGAAGAAGAAGAAGAAGAAGAAGAAGAAGAAGAAGAAGAAGAAAAGAAGAAGAAGAAGAAGATAGATAGATAGACAGACAGACAGACAGACAGACATAAATCACTTCATCACATCTCAGCACCACACATGGGTCTATAAAACCTCTTTTACCTTTTTTGGGAGTCTTGGTGCAGTCACTCTGCCAACTCAGACATGGCAAAGCCTGGCAAGGAGGTGTGACTGTGTAAGTTTTGTTTTGTTTTGGTGCAGCCCCTCTGTGCAAATCTCCATGCAGAAGAACACCATACAGAGTTGGCATCATTCTTGGAAGATGCTCTGGTGAAACTGAACGAATTGGGGGGGGGGGTGAGCTCTGGAAGAGGGATAGGAAGTCCTAGAGAGTGATAAGAAAACGTTAAGATCAACTTTGATCTACAGATTAATTATCCAGGTGTTAATTTCTTGCCATTATTGTCAAATCTGCTTAGTTACCTCCTGTGTTACATGTTTCTGTCTACACACACTCAGTCCTGATGACAAGTGGGAGGGACGAGCTCTGACTGCACTTTCCCTCGTGCACACTGACCACCCTGGCAGAAACACCCTGCTGCAGAATCGTCCTTCATACATCACGTGAGCCATATTATCATTTTGAAAAGTGCCCTCTTACCAGGTGTGACAATCAGGAAGTCACCATCTCTCCAACCTCAGGATGTCCCTTTGTTCCACAAGTACCAAGATTTCTGACAATCATTCCCCATCATTTCTATAAGGTCTTTCGGTCTCCCTAGAATGTAATATTATCTGAGCTCAAGGCCTTCAAAACAGTGAGATGCAACCTCACTATCATAGCCCTGACCTTCAGCGATCACCTTATGACTATCTCATGCTTTTTCAAGTACACGTTTGGATTTCTTACTGACATCACCAATATTACAAGAGTATCTCCCAAAAAAAAACCCAGAAGGGAAGATCTCAACTTGAATCTTGGGCTGTGCTCAGCTCCTGAAGTTCAGTTGGCAATTCCTGGATAGATTCTTCAGCTGGAAAACCACCAGGGCTGGAGTGTAGGAGGCCCTGTCAAGAGAGAATACAGCTGTGAGTGAGCCTGTTCACACCCACCCAGACAACCCTGCCGTGCATTTATTTGTCTTTGACAGCAAGCCTTCCCGAGCCCCTGAACGTGTCCAGAAGGGTATCATGGCCACACAAGCTGGTGCTTTGTGGCTTAGGACTATATGGTGGCCACTGAATAACCATCCTCTCCCCTTCATCCAGGAGTCCTTGGCCTGACCTCATTCACTCAACAATTACTTATCAAGCATCTGGGTTTCAGGCATTGCACTAGATGCTGGAGACACCAAGACGGGCGAGAGCCGATCCCTGCCCTTGAGCGGCGCACAGCCTACGGTCACAGTGGGAAATCAGTGTGATAACAGACATGTGCAAAGATACCTGGCTCTGTTCAAAGGGAATGGGCCCTGAACCCAGTCTTGAGTTCCCAAACCCAAGGGATAGTGTGCGCAAAGGACTGGAGGTATGAGCAAGGATGATCCACTCCGGGAAGAGCAGCTAGTTGAGTATGGCTGAAGCGCAGGGTGTTCCTTGGGGAGTGATGAGAAGTGAGGTTGGGAACATAGGTAGGGCCGAAAGGTGAAGACCCATGTGCCACTCCCAGGAGTTTAGGCCTTGTCCCGTCAGCAGTGGAGAATTTTCCTCTGATGGCGACATGCAGGGGTGGGTGGGGTGGGGTGAATAGTGATGAACGACGTATGCGCGGGAGGAAGGTGATGGGGGGGGTAGGGTCAGATCGACTATGCAGTGAGGTGAAGAAAAAAATGTGGAACGTAAAAGGGGCAGAAAATCCAGTCAGCGGCTATCGCATGAAATGCAATGCAAAGGAACGTGAGCCCGAACTAGGATGGTGTTGGGGGAAATGGAGAAGAAATGGAAAGAATCATGACGGATTAGAAGGTTTGTCAATTTATTGGATGCGGGGGGTGGGGGGAGAGGCAAGGAGTCAACATGATGAGTCTCAGGTTGGAGGCTTATGCAAAAGACTGGAAGGAGGTGCCAGCCTCACTGCAAGGGGAACGGGGCGGGGGGGGGGAGTGCGGGTTTGGCCTTGGAGGGGGCCGGGGAGGGGGGGGCCTGAGCTCCATGCAGTTACATGGAAGTTGAGATGTCTGTGGGACAACAAGAGGGAGGGGGAAAAAAAAAACACTTTTGCGTATTCACAATGGGTAGAACGTGCTGAGTGTTTTCTGTGTATTGGCTGCACTAATCTTCCCCAAATGCCCTCAGAGGTAAGTGTCAGTCAGGATGGGCTAGGCTTTTTGGTGGCAACAAACAGCCCCCAAAACCTCTGTAGCTGAAAATGACAGCGTGTTACACCTGACTCATTCTGAACATCCACTACAGTTGCATGACGACTGACGGAGTAACCACTACCTGGGACAGCTCCAGAGGAGAGGGTGAAGGGACAGAGAGGTCTGGAGAGCCATCCTGCCAAACACTCAGGAAAGGAGAGACCTGGAACTACCTGGCAACCAGCACTAGTGATAGTGCGAGAAGATGTATTATTGTCACTGAGGCTCAGCTAAATGGGATGGCTGAGATGAAACGGCAGGTCACAGAGGAGCTGGGTCTGCCTGATGCCCAAGGCCACGTTCCCAAGCCCCACACCACTCTACTGACTGTCCAGAGGACGCTGGACACGAGAGCAAGGAGCCCAGACAGAGATAATGAATCCTCAGTTGCCACTATTCCCTGTTTAATGACAAGCACTCATGTTCCCCATATGCCATAAGGATGACGATGGCACTTAACACCTCTTCAAAAAGCTTTCCAACTCAGCACCTGGATGTCTAAGCAAATTCTGCTTCCCTGAAGGTCAAACTTAAAGCCATCTCACCAAGCAAGGTACAGTTTTGCATTAGGAATAAGCAAAAAAGATGACGGAATGGCTAAGAGCAAGTTAACTGCCCTTCCCGGAGCACGACAGGACACACCGATTACAGGCCTGCCTGAACTTGTTGAGATAATTCAATGAGGTAGTTGTGCATGCACTTAGCACAGTGAGTGGCACATACTAGACATTCAACAAATGGTCACTTTTGCTGTTATTTCCCCGTTGGGGTCCCACAGGCATCTCAAGCCAATGTGTACTGGAAATTAGCACAGACAATGAGGACCTTCAGTGCAGGCGCAACGGATCCCACTCATTGTACTCTCTCTGGTGTGCAGCATAAAACCTGGGCCATTCTGCCGGTCACATCACCTAGGATGTGAAACAACTTCACACTCAGTGAAGCGCTGCACGCGAGAAACGCAGAGTGCCGTTCTGCTGGCTGATGTGAAAAGGACAGGCAGGACACATCAAGCAGGCAGGGCTTGCGTGGCATTCAGGAGCTTGGGTTCGGGATCCATATCTTGGCCTTGAGGCTGGCCGTGGGCATGACGACAGCCACTCACTCACTCTCGGGGCGACACTGTGGTTACAGTGACTCTGAGCCACTGAGTCAACTTTACATCATGTTCGACGTACTTTCTTGCAGTAAAGGAAAGTACAGTAATAGACCTTAGGAATTATTTCCATAAGCACAGGAGTTTGGGGTCAAACTTCAAGTATTTAAAATTTTACTAAGTATAAACAACCTTATTTCCCTACAATTCAGATCAGCTGAAGGTTCTTGCCTGTGGGTTAGATCCCTGCTTCTTAAGATGCTTTCCAGCTAAGCGAAACATCCTGAGATGGGCCAGAGGACAGACAGCCCAGCACCAGAGTGAGGGAACCCAGAAACCAGGACCAGCAGGGCAGGTTACACCCTAGGCAGGTAGCAGCAAGAGCAGGGATTCTGGGGCATGGAAAAGAAAGAAGGGAGTCTAGGGGGCATCTTTGATTCTCCTGTATCAGACAAGGAAGGAAAACACAAGCTCCTCTGATTTCCAGGGTGAAGTAGCCCCTAAAAAGCTATGAGGCAGATGGACAATAACTAAGGTATTCGTGTGGTCTTATGTGAGGAATGGGAGATTCGGTGAATTTTTCCTGTGGTCCCAGAGTGGCAGCCACATCCTAAAGCTGAGCACAAAAGGAAGTTAGTTCCCCCCCCCCCAAGTTCTAAGAGAACTGCACATTGGACCTGGCCACCACCCCTCACGGTCACAGGACCCAAAGATGGTTTGGGAGGATAGCTGAGATGGAAGGGTCAGAGTCTTGCCAGCCCCTAGCAGCATGGAGGGCAAGATGGAGCCGGACATTGCAAGGCAGCAACAGTGTTGGGAGACCTCACAGGAGTCAACATTCAAACGTCAGGCTTGCGGGGCCACCACTTGACTTTACCCAGGTCACGGAGCCTACTGCTTCCACCAGCTGCTACCTAGGCAGAGCTCTGCTTGACCCAAAACAGGATGAAAATCTCAAAAAAGAAGATGGACTATGTAATGAAAGAGCCCGAGGAGCCACTGGAGCCATAAACAGATCAGCCAGGCAAGAAGAAAGGTGGCTGAAGAGTGGGGAGGGATAAGAGGTTTGAGCAGAGTCTAAAATTGAAATTTTACGATGAAGTTAGAACTTCCTAAACTCTGGAATGAGATGATTCTAATAATCCAGAGCAGTTACAAATTATGAAACCCAGTCAAGACGTAACTTGGCTGTACACCCCCAAACTCAGCCACTTTAAAAACCAACATCTGTTTCATTCACGAATCTGCAGTCCGGGCAGTGCTCAGCGAGCACAGCTCATTTTTCTGTCTCAAAGAGCTCCTGCTCTCTCAGGCAGCACCCACCGATGCACGGTGTCCAGAGTGGTGGTCATCCTTGCCTTCTGCTGCTCAGACCACACAGGAGGAAGAGTGAACTGTCTGAGTCCCCTCGCTGCTTCCAGAGGGACACTGCTGGCCAAGACAACAGCCAGTAGGCATAAATGGAGCCCTGAGACCAGCCCTGTGAGGAATCCTGAAAAATAAGAGGTGTGTTGTCTGTCTTTGGGTGGGGGGAAGGGTGGAGGGGCATGTCAGGTCACTGTACCCACAGGAGCTGAATGAGTCTGCTGCTGGACAGAACTGATGCCCAAAGAGGTGGGGGACAGCCAGTGGGCTGAAGTGACAGAAGCTCAGCTTTGGGCCTCTACTTAAGGGGCACAGAACTGTCTAATCTGGTCCATGAGACAGAGAAGCAGCTACTGCCTAGAGGATGCCAAGGGACACAGTGCCCTCCGGAGTTCCTCAACAGCAGTCACTTAGAAGGCTTGCCAGAGAAGGAGGAATTTCAGGAGACAAACAGAGAAAAAACTTGGCCCTGAAACACTTATAATTACCACTTTCTTGTCTTCTTCCAGGAGCTCATCCAGTTACAGCACACCCACGTGACATGCAACCCATTTCACAGACCAAAATCCTAAGCTCTGTGGCTCAGATAAGCCTATGGGCTGTGTGAGTCACCACTCTGCTGCAGAGAGACTCCAGGATTGCCATATTCCTCCCACTAGAGGGCACCCTAGCCTGGCTGCTGAAGGCACACAATGCCATCATGGGGAAAGCTCTCTTCCTCCAGGAAACCTTCCCAGATTGATGGACACAAAATGTGGCTTCTCCGGTTCCTCCCTGCTTGGATTTTTCATTCTCCCAGCAGCTTCCCTCCGAGTGCTCAGCACCCCATGATGTACCATTCCTGTGCAGCCTGCAGCCACCATCCCCACGTATTAACCTCCTAACAGATCTGTGTACCAGGCTACCCTCCTCCAATCCATCCTCTGCCTTGACAGCTTTAGCTCCCTAAAACTCTGCTTCCAAGACACCTCTACCCAGGCCCCAAAGGCTCAGCAGAAGATGTCCGAAGGGTCCTCAGCCAGCCCTCAGGATGGCCCTAACGAGGCCCTCTAGCTCATCTTCTAGTTTTTCCCATTTTCTTTATTTTATGTTCAGTTTTTGGGGGAGGCTTCTAAGTAGAAAACTGAGTCCATCAGTGTCCAGGTTTTGGCACGGCATCTTCATCAGCTCACAGAAGACCCCTCTCTTTTTCATTCATCTGTTCCCTTCATTTCCTTTCCCTCCTCTCACTCTCCTCACCAAAGTCGCCCACTGTAACACATGTGGTATCATCCCAAATATGAGCTCATTACTGTGCAGGAAGTAGCAGTGCTTTTGGAATGCGTATGTTTTATTTAGATAAATGGTATGGTTTTAATGTGTTTTAACCCAACACGGTGTTGTCTGTAAGTACATCAACTTTGTTGCTTCTAACTTTCATAATATACATTTATCATCTTTTATGACATTTATCCAATTTCTGGTCATTTGAGTTTCCACCAACTTCTTTCTGCTACATATAATGCCACGATGAATTGCCTTGTCCTTGCAGGGGAACTGCTCTCATGGGGTTGGACTTCTCTCAAGAGTGAGGTTACTGGATCATAAGGTTCACACATGTCTAAATTCACTGCATAAAGCTGTCGCTTGCCAGAATACCTGCACCAGCCCACATTCCTACCCCCAGCGCACAAGCATCCCCATCCTCCCAACTCTACTCAAGTTGGTAACACCCACTTTCTAATCCCTGCCATTCTGATGGTGGAAAGAGGCCTCGTGGTTGCAGGCTGCATCTTTTAAGGATGGCGAGAGTCACCCTTACTCCATGTACTTGTTAGCCGTTTGGTCTTTCCTTTTGGGGGAAACGTCTGTGCAGACTGTAGCTAGCTTTCCTCTGGGTTTCCTGTCTCGTGCTCGATGTTCTGTAGGAGTTTCTTACAGGTTGTAGATATTAAACTTTTTCCAGGCTATCAACTGTCTGTTAATTTTTACTCTATAGTCTTTCATCGAACTGGAATTCTTAATTTTGATGTAGTCATGTCGATCAATTTTTTACCTGTGGTTTTGATTTTCAAAATTTATTTAGGAAGTCTTTCCCCACCCCTAATGCTACAAAGATAGTGGCTTATCTATTCCTTTGTTTGCTTTATAGTTTTGCCTTCCATGTCCAGGCCTTTCCTCCATCTGAAGCCTCCCATCAATATGGTACAAACTGGACTCCAGCTCTACATTTTCCATACGGCAAGTTTATTTTCACTAATCTCACCAGATAAATAAATGGCCCTTCACTTGTTGCCACCTTCATCAAATACCAAGGTTACCTTATATTAGATGCCCTGTTTTGAGCTCTGTATTCTGTCCAATGGCTCATTTATCTGTTCCTGCATAGATACTATACTTTTCTACTATTATTTCTCTCTAATTTCAGACATTCTCTTTGTCATCCTTTTTCATAACTGACTTTACTGTAAATAGATATTATTCTTCCATACAAATTTTAGATTGATTTTATCAAGTCCCTCAAAAAAAATCCAGTAGAGTAGAAACTAATATTTTTGTAAATGACTTTGCGAACCAGCAGTTGTGACCAGCTTACAGTCAGAAAAACCTTTTTGATTTAGAGCTCTTTAAAATCAAGTTAACCTCAGTCCCTTTATTGACTAAATTGATTAGTTTAATAAAAAATTTTTACATTAAAAAAAGAAATCCAGCAGAGTTTTTATTGGGTTTGCATTGTACTTAGAAATTAATATGTGGAATTTAATTCTTTGGAATATTAGATCAAATTATTTTTGAATATGATATGATTCCACCTAATCAAATTTTCTTGCATGATTTTTCATATTCAAGTCCTACATTATGCCCCATAAAGACTTTGTTAATGCTTTATTGTTGTATCATAAATATTTCATTATTATCATCACTCTTAGGAATTGTATCTTTATTTTTCTATTTATTTTCTAATTGGTTGTCACCAATATAGAAAAACACTTTTGATTTTCATAAGTTGACCTTGTAACTAGCAGCACTGCTCAACTTGTTCTATTATTTCTACAGTTTATCTATTGACTTTGTTGGGTTTTTTATGTAGTTGATCACATTGTCTGCGAATAAGACCAGTTCTACCTCTTCTAATATGTAGACATATTTCTTTTCTTGGCCAGGAATTCCAGTTTGTAAAGCATGGCATTAAGAGCAGGCATCTTTTCTTGCTCCCAAATTTCATTGGAATGTGCCTGAATTTCATCCTTTAGGTATGACATCCTCTAAGCTCCACCAGAGCTCATCCACGGTGCTTTTTTGCCATTCTCTGCCTGGCACTGCCTCCATCCTTTCAAATTTCCCAAGCCCTTCCCATCCTTCAAAGCCTAGCTAAAGTCTGACCTTTCCCACAAAGCCTCCCTGATTGCACCAGCTCACAGTGAGCTCCTCCCCAAACCTCTGAGACAAGACACACTGTGCCAGTCAATGAACAATCATGAACTGCCTTGAAAAACTACTATGTCTACTATACATTTAACTTGTGCCTATTTACAAATGTTCCTGACTAACCAGTCAGTTTCTTGAGGACAGAGACATGTGTTAAACTCCTCTTCACCCCCTGCAATACATAGTACCTGTTGAATAAACAGTTGTAGAGTATGTGAAGGTGCCGTGTTTTATCAGCTCCAGCCCATAGTCCTTAGTGTGTTACGAGTTCAAGGTCAGAGGCAGAACTGAAGCTAGGAAGGTTGGAGAACCAAGGAAAACAAGGTCCAGGAGGTGCCTGTCCTGGGAAGGAGGTGGGTGTGTTCTCAGCCTTCCGAGTGCTTTTACGAGTGTAAAATGAGTATTTCATTTTCACGGAGACCCCAGGAGTCAGTTCTCTAACCCTCATCTCATAGATGAAGTAACAAAGCTCACAGAGATGAGCTACCTCATCATACAGCTAGTAGGAGTCAGAAGTGAATTTGCATTCACACTTCCTGACTCCCAAATCCTACGACTTCTCTGAGCACAGAAATACTACTTCTGCAACCGGACAGGTGACACCTCAGACCGGACTGAACCTAGCAATCTCACCTCCACAAGTTTACTTTAAGGAATTAGTGGAGATATGCACAAAAATATATTGACGAATGCTCATCGCAGAGTTGTTTATCATAAATCCATTAGGAAGGGACAAAAAAATTAAAAGGCCCATAGATATTAAGGCAAGAAGAAATGACAAAAGTCAGAGCATCTGTGGGTCAGAAACCAGGCAGGCAGGCAGGCGACCACCAAAAAAACACAGAGTTGTGAATAAGGCCAGTCGCAATTCCAGGGAAGTAGGTAGGACTCAGAGAACCAGAATGGCAGGGCAAGCAGTCATTCTCCGCAGCAGGGAAAAGCCAGCCCCTAGGGTTACCCAGGCTGGCTGGGTAAAGGGCAGGGAAAAGGCACGGGCCTTGGCAACTGAACCAGCCTGGAGCTCAGCCAGAGCCTTTATAGCCCATGATGAGGGCAGGAACCCATCTCAGTCAATTGCTCAGGTAGAAGGAAGCAACCCCTCGGGCTGGGCTGCTGCTGACCTTTTGTCAGCTTCCTGTCTTCTAAGTCTGTTTTCAAGGGGCTCACCTGGTCTGTCATTCTCTTTGTTCTGGTCCATTTATAAATTGGTGCTTTAATTAAGGTTTTCTGAGGTGGCAATGATTGCCTCGTAAAAGCTATTGTGCTGTTTTGTGCTCACGCAAGGATGGCAGCTCACAGCCCATGCACAACATCCCTTTGCAAGGCTCTCCTGGGACCAGTCACCTCATTAGTAGGACCAGTCACCTTGTTAGTAGGGGGAAGGGGAGAGGTGGCACCTCCTACCACCACTAGATTCATCTTCCCCAAAGCCCAGCAAGGCATGGGTTGCCATTCATATATCACAAGTAAGAAACTAGAAAATGTAAGTTGTCCTAGGTCCCAAAGCCAGTTAGTGGCAGAGCTGGGCTGCAAACCATGCCTTTTTATCACTAGGGTCCATGCTTCCATCATCTCCAACCAGGATAGGGGCCTGGGCACACTCATGGCTCCCCTGAACCAAGGAGGTAGGTATGTCTACACAGAGACCCTCAGGGAAGGGTCCAACTTGATACCAATCCCGCTGTATTGAGAAGCAAGCGGGGTCAGAGGACAAAGACACAGTAATAGAGAAATGTTTTACAGAGGCTTTGCCACCTTGCACCCCTCGGCATGTTACCAAGGCACGAATCTCCAGTAATCATTGGACATGGCTTGAGAACCTTGCAGGTGCTCACCAGTTCCAATGCGGATTGAGACAAGAGGAGAGAAAGATCTGGTTCTTTCTTGAATGCCAGCAGATGTTTAACCTAGCAACAGTTTAGCATCTAAGTACCACCAGCCACACCTCCCACAGAAATGCTCCCGAAATCCCATCAGCTATTCAGCTGAAGTCAGCCACCCTCCAGCTCCCAGGCCTTGCCTCTTCGTGTGTCTCTCATACCCGAAGCCCTTATCCCACAATCCACATCCACAGTTCCCACCGCAGACACAACAGTCTGGAAATCTATCTGTAGGGTCCAAGATGAAGGGGCTAGAGTGTCCTTTTATAGAATCCATGCAGATGTTGTCCAGCTTCTTAACAAATTCCCATAGTAACACCACCGGCCCTCCTAGATGGGTCCTCCCTCATTCTCTGATATAACTGGCCACTCATCCTAAGAGGGAGTAGGGAGGCCCTGGTGAGGCCCTCGGAGGATGCATAGAGGGCTATTTTTAGCCCAGATTGCGTCAGCATTTTGTTGTGGCTGGTTAGGAAACAGGTCCATCAGAGGAGTCATCCTCAGTACAAAGGCGGTCAAGAGACGTGTGCTTGGAAGGATTTATGGGCTCAGATCCTTGGGTTAGGGGAACCTCCTGGCTTAGTCCCACTGTCCACCCATCAAAGCCATCACCAAACTAGCCCAAAGGGATTAAGGGGCAAATTAAGGGCACTTGGCTGAGTCTCTACCTCCCTCACCCTGTGGATCCTCTGAGGGGAGGAAATGATGCCATCTCAGGAACCTGGTGACCTGCCTCCCCATCTCCAGCACCTTTCACTCTTCCTGATGAGTGTTTACACACCAGTATTCATTGCTCAGCTTCCTGCTGAGAACCTAAAGGACTCTTACACCCTAATGTAAGACCCCAACTCAGCCTGGGCATCGTGGGGCCTTCCCTCCACCTGTGTCTTCTCCACCTCCCCCACTAGCCAAACATTGGCACCCCATGTGTATGTCACCCTCTCCTGCTTCCAAACACCTCGGGGCCCTGCTGGATTCCCAGACCCAGCAAGTGTCTAGTGCATCATTAGCACTCGGGAAGAATTTACTGAATGAATGAAAGGATGATTACACAGTCTAGTCTCCAAATCAGAGCTGGACTTCTTATCTCCTCCCAAAATATCCCTACTCCATCCCAGTCCTCCTTAAACCCACCTCCACGAAGCCTTCCCTGATCAACTCCTTGCAGCTCTAATGTACTCCACGCTCAACATTCTTGAATCTTTCCCATCAGCAATGATGCCCAGATCTCTGAAGAATGGCTCCGATTCTCTCCTGAACTCTCCGACTCAGTTTCTCCCATATCCCAGCGATGTCCCACGGCTTTTGTGTTCCTAGAAATTCACTAAGTGTATAGAGCTCACTCCTTCCAAATCCTCTACCTCTACCTCCACTTCTGACTGAGCTCTGGATAAGAACAGGTTAGGAGAGGCTCATATTGACAGGGAAGAAAGGGACATGCTTTAGAGAGAGAGGGGAAGGCGAAGAAGCCTAGAACAAGAGGTTGTTTGGGATGTCGCCCCAACTTGGGACAGGCCAGCCTCTCCACCTGACGCCAGGTCATAGGCCAGAGCCCATAGCTCAGGTTTGCCCCTTCCAGAAAAGGATACAAAGAGCAGACTGCACCCCAGGTCACAGCACCCATTCCCTGCACTGGAGCGTGAAGTCTGATGATTCCAGGAGCCCTCTCCTTCTCCACTTGGAGTAGCAATAGGTAGGGCAAGGCCATGAGGAAGCTTGTAAAGGGCTTTGAAGATGAAACAGGCTTGTGGCTGGGATTGTTGACACAGCTACACTGAAGAGGCAAGCAGGTTGGCTCTTAAGAGGCCAGGGTGATGCCAAGCCAATAAAATGTAGCTATTGTCTCTTTGCTGTCCTTTTAATGCCAGCTACCCTGCTGCATAAAAGGGCCTGCCACAGCCCAGGGAACACAGACCTTTGGCTCTATTCTCCGCCAGTTTTCTCCACCGTTCAGACACCTCCTATCTCCAATATGACCTGTAGCTTCAGCAATGTGGGCTGTGGATTTGGCCCCAGGAACTTCAGCTGCATCTCGGCCTGCGGACCCCGGCCCGGCCGCTGCTGCATCACGGCCGCCCCCTACCGCGGCATCTCCTGCTACCGCGGCCTCACCGGGGGCTTTGGCAGCCACAGCGTCTGCGGGGCTTCCGCTCTGGCTCCTGTGGACGCAGCTTCGGATACCGCTCGGGCGGCGTGTGCGGCCCCAGCCGCCCTGCATCACCACCGTGTCGGTCAACGAGAGCCTCCTCACGCCCCTCAACCTGGAGATCGACCCCAACGCGCAGTGCGTGAAGCACGAGGAGAAGGAGCAGATCAAGTGTCTCAACAGTAGGTTCGCTGCCTTCATCGACAAGGTGGGTGTCCTTGATCACACCCTTCCTGAAACTCCACCCAGCACAGGAGCCAGGCTGGCAACGAGGAGGGAGTCAGAGACAGTCACTTACCATAGAAGCTCCCAGTCCAAAGGGAGAGACAGTATATCTCTAGGACACAAACAGAGAGACAGAAAGACAAGAATAGAATCAAGAGTTGCCAGTCTGATGGGGGAGACAAACTGAAAACTCATAAGCATAACCAGGGGCAGAACTTGCAGTGCTGAGCAATAACATCTTGCAAGCAAAGGGCCACCACGTGGGTGTCCCATGCATCTGAAGCCAAATAGCTGCTTCCATGGCAAGGAGGTGCTCCCTAAGTCCAGGGCAGGGCTAGTGAGTGCTATACTGGAAGACTGTGTGGAGAGAATCTCATGGTCGTGGACCACACAGAGCTGTTTCCATTCCAGAGGTTACTTAGCCACTGAGCAAGGGCCAGAGTGGTTTGTCCAAGCCACTGTACCGGGAGCTCAGGATCTAGGTGAGCTATGGACAGTCTCCACTCTCCAGGGTCCTATGGGCGCAGTCGAAACCATCTGCAGATGTCAGTGTCCAGCTCAAGTCCGCCATTGTCTTATCCACTAAATCGAGGCAGCTACCACGTAGCTGTGGTGCGAGGGCCCAGGGGAGAAAGCAGATGAAGAAGGTGTTCTGGGGCCAAAGAGAGCACTCCAGAGCCAATCTTGAGAGAAGTCATACTAGAGATATACCCACCAGGAAGGACCAAAAAATCTGGACCTCCTAACAGCATGAGAGACAAAGGATGGCATAGGAAAAGACTCACCAAGGATGGCAAAGTTATTAGATGACGGGATCCGCATGTGGGTAATGGGCCAACCTGGTGGCGAGGAGATAGAGGTGAAATTTTCCTTGGGCCCTGTAGTCAATAATTTCTATAGTGAGAGAAGAAGTGTTCCCCACCATCCCCCCACCCCCAGGGCAGCAGATGAGAGTCTGAGTTCTTCCTCTTCCATTATGAGATCTCAGGCAGTTAGATGAGACTTCTATCCCTCATCTGCAAAGTGAGAGGTTTGGAGCATAGAGCTCCAACAGCATTGTTGTTGTAAGGGTTCAGCAATTTGGCACATCCTTTATTTTTCAGTGTTTATAGTCTGCCTTCCTAAAAAGGCTGACTTGGTCATTCGCATGCTTACAATCACACATGACTTAGTGTAGAAGCCCTTCAGCGAGCAGGTGCCTTTCGGTACCAGGGCTCATTCAACCTTCACAGAGAGGCAGTCACTCTACAGAGGGGTTAAGGGCTGAGTCCCGCAGAGTCTGGACTCAGCATGGTTTAGCACTTTCCAGGACACTAGGCAAATTGCCTTAAAAAGACTGAAGTTAGCTCACAGGAAGGGCTTGCAGGTGGTAAGCTGAGTAAGCCCTGCTGTGGTTTTGAGAGAGATGACATACCCCTGCCAGAGATAATTCGATCAGAGTTGAGAGCCTGCAGGTCCTGGTGCTGGGACCCCCTCTTCCCCTCTGACCCTGTAAAAGGAGATTCTCACGCTCTGCCTCTGGGTGGCAGGTGCGCTTCCTGGAGCAGCAGAACAAGCTGCTGGAGACCAAGTGGCAGTTCTACCAGAACCGCAAGTGCTGTGAGAGCAACCTGGAGCCCCTGTTTGAGGGCTACATCGAGACGCTGAGGCGGGAGGCCGAGTGCGGAGGCCGACAGCGGGAGGCTGGCCTCAGAGCTCAACCACGTGCAGGAGGTGATGGAGGGCTACAGGAAAAAGTGAGTGCAGGAAGGGTTGGCTCAGGAAAGGGCTCGAAGGAAAACACAGGGGAGTGTCTGGATCTCTGGCTGGATCTCTGCCTGAGGACGGGAAGAACCCATACTGTCTTCCCTCAAGACACACAGGTTTTGTGGGTGGATCCTGGCCCCTGGGGCATAGAGCTCACCTTGCCTTCCTGCCAGCAGGTCAGGGAAAGGATGTTCTCTCCCTTTCTCCATCCACCAGACTCTTCTCTTAGGACCCCAGAAAAATTAATATTCCTGGTTCATTTGAGTCTATTCCTCAAAGTCATGTATTCTTTTTAAGTTTAGCCCTTCACTCAGTGAACACTTTCTGAGTGCCTACCAGGTATCAGCCAGACACTGAACTGGGTTCTGGAGATCAGGGGGAACCAATAGACATAGTCCCTATCCTTGTCAGGTTTACAGTGTGCTGGGAGACAAGCATGGTATAGTCACAGGCTGACCTTCAGTTACCAAGTGTGACACATGATATGAAAGATGTACACTGGGCACTCAAAAGGAATGTGGTTTTGAAGGGTGGCCAATTTCTTACAGTAAGGCTGTCAGCCATGGACTTCCCAGGCACCATACATACCCCCTGCCTCTGGCTCTGAGCTGGCCTGCCCACAGAGCAGGAAAAAGTGGCAGGTTTGACTCTTTTTGGCTGAGCCCAGGAGGGAAATAACAGAGAGGAGATCCCACTACCTAGGACAAAGCCAGGGGCAAAAGGAAGAATCAGAGGAAAGGTAAATGTAGACCTAGGTAAGAAAACAGCCACCTCCCTTGCCCTCCCCGCCAAAAACACACACACACATACCACACAGCTTCCACGTCCCGCCCTCCCACTCCCACTCCCACTGAAAAGCTTAGAGGTGACGTGAGAGTAGATGCTTCGGTTCTCCAGTGTATCCCACTAGCCTGTAGCAGCAGCCTAATTTCGTCCTGGCCTGCCCCATTTCTTTTGGAGGCAGGGGGATGACAAGGACAGTCTAGAAATCAGGCTTGTTTGCACACCTGCTTCGTGGCCAAGTTGAGAGCTACTCAGATGGGGTTCTTTTTCTCCCTGCCCACCTCAGGTATGAAGAAGAAGTTGCACTTCGGGCCACAGCGGAGAACCAGTTTGTGGCTCTAAAGAAGGTAAGTGCCTGAAGCCAAGCCCCACCTGAGTCCCCAGCCACCCCATCCTCTCTGCCCTGCATCATGGCAGCCATGCCCTCAGGGCTTCCTGAGGATAGCTAGCCATACAGACCTTTGGCCCCCACACAGGATGTGGACTGCGCCTACCTCCGCAAGTCAGACCTGCAGGCCAACGTGGAGGCCCTGACCCAGGAGATCGACTTCCTGAGGCGACTGTATGAGGAGGTGAGGGGGTCTCAGCCCGACCTTTGCCCAGACCCCACAAGCCAGCTACTGTGGGAAGCCAGGCTCAGGGCTAGAGGTTGGAAAGAGCAAGGAGAGAGAAGGAAGGCAGAGGAATGGAAAACCATAGGGACAGAAGTAGTAAAGGGCAAAAGAGGGCAGTTACTAGGACAGAGAGCCATGCCTTAGGAACCCCAAACAGAGGCCTGAGAAGCATCACGCAGCTTCACCCTCATGTTCTTTGGCCTAGATTTTCTCTGGCAGCCGATAGCCATCCCCTATGTGGTAGGTCCAAGAAAATGTGACATGGCCCCAACACAGGGTCTGGCTCCTGAGGAAGCATCCACAGCAAGCTGGCTGAAGGGAAGCCTCCTAGGCTCACATGGGCCTAAACATTCCCAGAAGCAAGCATTGGAGAAGTAGTTGCATTTTCTTCTAAAAATATTTCTTATCTGGACAGAAAGTTATGCAATTTCATCAGAGATTTTCTCTATGAACAAGAGACTTGAGCTCTGAATGGGTCAAAGATGATAAGCATCAGCTTCAGCAGGTGAGGAAAATCTCAGACAACTTGATTGTTCTTCTTCTACCCCCATTCCCACCCCACAGGAGATCCGTGTCCTCCACGCCCACATCTCAGACACCTCGGTCGTCGTCAAGATGGACAACAGCAGGGACCTGAACATGGACTGCATCATTGCCGAGATCAAGGCTCAGTACGATGACATCGCTAGCCGCAGCCGTGCTGAGGCCGAGTCCTGGTACCGCAGCAAGGTGAGTGGCACGGGACACCTGCCTCCTAGACGTGGTCGTGATAGGGATACAAGGCATGTATTAGAAAGGCTTCTTTTGCTGGGGACCCTGATCCCTAGGGATGGCAACAGAAGGGCAGTCAGCTCTCAGGCTGAGGTGGCAGAGCGGGGCTGCCACGGCTGGTTGCACAGGCCAAACACTGTACCTGCCACCTGCACTATCATCCCTGGCATCCTTCTTGGGTGGCATGTCCCATCCTGAGCCTCAGGAGCATCTGTGCTTCCCCGCAGTGTGAGGAGATGAAGGCCACGGTGATCCGGCACGGGAGACCCTGCGGCGCACCAAGGAGGAGATCAACGAGCTGAACCGCATGATCCAGAGGCTGACCGCCGAGGTCGAGAACGCCAAGTGCCAGGTACGGGTCACCTGTGCCCTAGACACCAGAGAGCTGGGGGCCTCGCTAGGGTCCCACGGGATAGTGTATGCCCGCCCAGTGTGGATCTCGGCATTCATTCTCCAGCCCATTTGCATGACTAGAGGTGCAGGCTGTGGTCACTCAGGGAGACCCAGGCGATGAAGGTGACAGGCCTGTTCCTGGGTGTTCCCAGCTGGCTGGGAGAGCCTGGACACACTCAGGAAATGAACAGGAGACCCAGAGACATAACCCATCTTGTTCTCTTCTGGATCACCAGAACACCAAGCTGGAGACTGCAGTGACCCAGGCGGAGCAGCAGGGCGAGACGGCCGTCAGCGACGCACGCTGCAAGCTGGCCGAGCTGGAGGCCGCCCTGCAGAAGGCCAAGCAGGACATGGCCTGCCTGCTCAGGGAGTACCAGGAGGTGATGAACTCCAAGCTGGGCCTGGACATCGAGATCGCCACCTACAGGCGCCTGCTGGAGGGCGAGGAGCAGAGGTGAGGCCCAACCCAGCTTCTCCAAGAAATCCACTTTCGTGGATCTGCCCACCTTTGATTCCTCCCTATCCCAGTCTCCATCCCAAGAACTGGCCCCAAGCTAGATTCTGGGGTGTTTGGATCCTAGATCACAAAGGCCTGGACCTTGGGCATAGCACAGAGAGGAAAACAAAGGCCAGAGCCACTGTCAAGAGTCACTGAGAAAACAAAGGCAGAGCCACTGTCCAGAGTCACTGAGAACAGGAGGCCTTTCTAGGGTTAGAACCTAGGCACCCTGCCTCTCAGTTCAGAACATCCTCAAGTCATTTCATCCTCAACTCTTCCAAGATCCACTCCTCCCTGGATTCTAAGCAGTCACTTGCCTTAGGGTGGAGCTGCTGGCCAAACTTAACCTGCCTCTTGTCACTACCCAAGAGAACATTCTCCTTCCTAAAACTGAACTCATATACACATCCCAGGTGTGGTTTTTCAGACTGGGCACTGCACAAAGATATAGTCAGCTGAGGGGCAAGTGAGAGTTGACATCCAGCCTGTACTCTGCTTGCCAAATAGTGTGCCCTGCCAGAAAGGTACTTTTTAAAGTTCCGCAAAGGCATAAATATAGAAGAGACAGCCCTAACAGGACTCATTCCAGCCCTTGAGAAAGTTTGAGAACCTCATTCTGATCTCTTTTCTCTTCCCCTTTGTCACCTTCCCCCACTTAGGCTGTGTGAAGGCGTTGGAGCTGTGAATGTCTGTAAGTATCTTGAGTCCTGAAAAGGAAAATTTTAGGTTGGACAACAAGAATTTCCTAGATATAAGTATATAGAGACACTGGGAAGAGTGTGGCCAATAATTCCTCCCTGATAAATAGGAGTGGTTATGCAGCAGAAGAGACTAAGGTTAGCTTGCAGGAAGAACCTCACAGCATGAATGGGGTTGGGGAGGGAAAGAATAATAATATGTCACTGCAGTATATGGCTTTAGGTGTCACTCACTAAGTCCCCAGAGAACAAAAAGGACTTACCTAAGATCGCAATGCAGAACCAGGGCCAGAACCTCAGGTTCCTTCCACACCTTCAGAACTAGAACTGAAAGTTCTTTGAGTCCTTCCCTGGAAGGCTGGGGAGATCTCAGAAGCCAAAGGAAGGTGGCTGGGTGGAGTGACCACCAGCCAGGCCTCCTGACCCAGCCCTCCTTCTCGCAGGTGTCAGCAGCTCTCGGGGCGGGGTTGTCTGTGGGGACCTCTGCGTGTCCGGCTCCCGGCCAGTGGTGGGCAATGCCTGCAGCGCCCCGTGCAGTGGGAACCTGGCGGTGAGCACCGGAATGTGCGCCCCCTGCTGCCAGCTCAACACGACCTGTGGAACGGGTTCCTGCGGCTTAGGGAGATGTTAGAGCCAGAGAAGCCCCTTCCGCCTGCCAAGTGCCACTACCTCCACCCCAGCTGAGCACAGCGGCACCTCCGTAGCTCTTCCCCCTATGTTCTGAGAATACATTACTCGGCTCGTCCCGTCAGCCACTCTTCTACGCATCTTGTCCAACTGGAAGGGGCTGCTGCCTGGGATGGACACTTCCATTCTGCCGGCTTCTCTGGGCTCTCCTTCCGCGGAAGGAGCACCGCTGGACTGCCTCCCCTGCCTCTCTGGCCCCTTGCCTACATTTTCCCAATAAACTGGAGGACCCGCTTTCTGTGCTATGATGTCTTGCCTCCTCGGACTAAGCCTAGCTAGTGAGCACCCCCAGCTCAGTGAGATGACCTGAGGATAGGGTCATTCTAGCCTGTCTTCAACCTGGTTACCCACAGAACCTAACCCCAAATAGTGCCATCCTCCCCTGGCCAGGAAGTGCTGACTGTGCTCACAGCACCTTCCACCCGAGTCACACCGGTCAGTCTAGGGTAGTTTGAAACTTTTTCCTCTGACTGGTTCTGAAGAGAACCACAGGAAGCCATGGAATCTTCTGGAAGGCTCTGTGTGTGGTGTGTGTGTGTGTGTGCGCGCGCCTGCGCGCGCGCACATGCGTGTGTGTGCTGGCACATGTTTAATTTTAGCTCCCCTCTCTCCCACACTTCCCTCCCACCGCCACCACCACATACATGCACCACGACAGCAACCTTCAGAACTGCCAACAGCCACCTCAGTTGGCTACCCTGTAATCAGTATGGGCCCCACACCACCCCGTTCCCACTGCTGCCCATCAAGCAAAGGAAGATGAGACCCTTGACACCTGCTCTGCCCCCTCCACCACAAAACACACATGTGTGTCTTCAGCACCCGGGACAGCCTCCTCAAAAACCCTTAGCTGGTAAAAGGATACCATCTACTCACTGCTTTCTGAACGACTGCCCCACTCACTGCCCTCATCCTCAGATTCCTCAGAGCTTCCATCTCAAGGCAAGGTGGCTCCTCTGCATCCCACATGGCGTGACCTTTCCTGTGTTCTGTTCAGGAAGAGGCTGAGAGCGCCTGGGAGGAAGACTTGAGAAGCCCCTAACCTTCCTCTGGAAGAACCAGGGCTAGAATAGCCCTCCTCAGGCCCTAACCCCCTTTCTGTGCAGTTCATTTCTTTCTCAGTGACCCTCTCCTTTCCTTTCTTTGCCCAGCCCCACCTCAGCCCCAGTACTGGCCACCCTTTCTCCAGGCCCTGACCTTTCTACCCATGTCACCATGCTTTCGCAGGAGGACCCGCCACCTTCCCTCACTTTCTCCTGAAATCTCTAGAATCTTCTCAGCTCCTCACCCAAGCCTCTTCTGCCACCTGTTGCACTTTCTCCCTCTCACTTCCCAGGTCCAGAGTCTCTGGCCTTTCATTCCTCATTGGGTAAACCAGGCTCTCAGTTCCCCTCAGGAAGTCCTGCTCTCTGGTTCACATCTCTCACCCAGAAAACCCTGCCCTCAAATGTTAAAGTACCTCACTGCTCTTCTCTCACCTTTCTGCACTTGTTCCCTGAGCAATCATATCAGTCTCTTGCCTTCAGTACAATCATGGTAGTATTCTCCCTGGTTAAAATAGTCCAGCTGTGTTTCAGAGTCCTGATGACTCTCCTGCTGCCTTGACCTCACTCCTCAGCTTCAAATCCACTTGCCCCAGTTTTTACAAGACATCTCCACTTGGCGGTCCTAGAGACCCTTTCATCCCAACAGACCTTCAAGCTGAACTCACTGTTTCCCCACCCTCTTTTCCTGAGTCCCCCACCCCTATTCTTATCCTCCCCTTGTCAAGATCATCCACACAGTTGCCCAAATCTGAAACCTATAATCTATCCATGCTTGCACCTTCACCCTCACATCTAATTAATTCCCAAGTACTTTCATTTTATACTTCTTAAATAGCCCTCTGATCCTTCTCTTTCCTCTCTCCCTGCTGCTACACCCACAGTCCGGCCACCACCATCTTGCTTGGAGTCCTGCTCTTCTCCCCTTCTCATACATGCTATGTAGCAGCCAGAGAGCTCATCCAACCTTTCGGTGGGTTTCCATTGCCCTCAGGATGAAGTCTGGACTCTTGAACATAGCACACCAGTCCTACGTACCTGGCTCTGATTGATGACTCGGTGCCTCTTAATATTCCCCCATTGCCCACCACCTTCCTCCCCTGCTTTGATTCAGGGCACCCTGAATATCTGTCAAATGAGGGCTGGACCAGAGGCCCTACAAGGGCCTTTTAAGTCTTATCTTCTTTGGAAGTGACTCTGAGTTCTGCTCAGGGATTGCAACACTCCCTTCTCATGGGCGTAAGGGGAATACAGTAAGGATTGCCAGCCTCGGAAGGTCATCCAGGTGCAACCTGAGAGAGCCCAGGGAGGATCCATGCCTCTGAAGCTGACCTGCCTTCCTTCCCCCTACCAGCTCAAGGGACCAGAAAAGACTGATTTTGCACATGCTCCATCTGTTAGAGCCTCCTGTCCCAAGTCCCTGAACCCACCTCCTCTGCCACCACTGCCATCAAGGAGAGATGTGACTGCAAAGAAGCCTGGGCCTTGGTACTAGAGGAAAGAAAGAAGCACAGTTGAGGATTGTTAACCAGGGAAATCGGTTTGCCTCCTGAAGGAAGTAACATAAAATTTGAGACCTAGAGGGAGACCAGGAGTTTTTCATTCACAAATAATTATTGAGCACCTAATATGTACCAAGTACTGTTATAAAAATTTAGGTTCATTTAAGTGAAAAAAAATAAGTCCAAGATGCTTGTCTTCCATGAAGCTTACATTTTACAGCAAAACACAAACATAAGTAAGGCGTTAATGAGAAGGAAGAGATGTGTTCTAGACGTGGGGAATAGCATTAGAAGAGGCAGGGCTGGAGGAGCATGAAAACATCAATAAATCAAATAAGACCCTAAGACTGATGGGGGAGGATGGGGACTGCTCTCCAGTGCCCTCTAGAAACTTAAAATGAACTCCTCATTTCTACACTCTCCTCCACTGCCCCCTCCTACCTCAACCCCAACTCCACTCTATAAAAGCTTTCTTCGCCCAAGATCATTTCTAATTTCTACTTCCTTCCAGTCACTTTCCTCATCATCTTGCAGAGACATATGGTATGGGCCAATTAAAGAAGGCTTCCGTGCTTCACAGAGAACCAAATGCCTTCTCTCTGGAAGGTTCCTTCCTGCTGACTATTGAGGAATATAAGTTATCTAGATGTCAGGTCCCTCTGTGCTGACAAGATAAGGCCAGCCATGGTGACGACAGGACCCAGAGTAGTAGTCCTTCAGTACCTGCCCTGCACAGCAGCTGAAGCTCTTGCTTGTTCAGTAGGCTGGTTGTCACCAAAAAGTGGATAAACTAACCGAAGTTCCAAGCTAAAGAGGTCTGACTATACACAAAAAACCTAAAGTTCCAGACTTCCAGGCCCTTTTCTACCACCCTTTTCTGCCTCCTACTATTCTAGGCTAGAAATGCTATGCTGTTATAATATCATAGTAACAACAGCAACAATAATAAATAGCGATTTTTGAGTATCATTTATATGCCATATTATACTGTAAACTTTTATTTGTATTGTTTCATTTAGTCTTTTCATGGTAGCTCTTTAGAAATGGCCCCCAGCTATTCCTCTCTGTACATACCATCTCTCACCTCAAAGATGAAACCCATTTCCCTCCCCTTGAGTCTGAGCTGGCCCTGTGACTGATTTGACCAACAGAATGTGGTGGAGGTGACATGCTTAGGCTCCTCGTTAGATGCATTCTCTCAGGCCTAGGGGTAGAGGATGCTCTTTATTTCTGCAGCTTTTGTACTTTTTAGATTTCTTGCTTTTTACTAGTCAACCTGTCATTAATCCAATTTCCTGTGATAGTTAATAACTTTTATATTAAACTTTATATGTTCAAATTACTGTCTCCTGAATAGACCCTGACTGATACACCCTGACCAACAGTCCAAGCAGAACTCCCAGATTTACAGAATTGACTCCCACAATTACAAAGCGAGTAAATGACTGAACCAGCATTGAAACATAGGTTGTATTAACAAAACCCTTTTAAATATACAATCTCACTTAGGGAACCAGAAGGGACCTTAGGAATACAGTCCAACCCCCCTCATTCTGTAGGAAACTGAAACTGAGATGGTGAAGCAGTTTTCCAAAGTCACACATTTGGGAAATGGCAGTCAGGACTGCGAATTACAAGCCTCGTTCTCCTGATCTCACCCACTGCTCTTCCTCTCCACCACACTGTCTCACACGCCTTCCTTCCGTTCTCACCATCACATTTGTTTCCTTGTGCACTCCTCCCTCTGGGAATGCCCCTGAGGTGGGGTGGGGGACCAAAAGCTCCCTGGCTGAGAACCCCTAGGGCACATTTGGCCATGTCTAGAGACATCTTTGGTGGTCACAATTGGGGCTGAGGGAGCAGTACTGGCATCTAGTGGACAGAGGCTAGTGATACTGCAAATATCCTGCAGTGCCTAGGACAGCCCCATCCAAAGAATTCTCCAGGCCAAAATGTCAATGGCATTGAAATTGAGAAAACTCAGTCTAGAGAAACCATGACCACACAAGATTCCCTGCCTCCGTGAGTCTTCTCCTGTTTTCACAAGGCTTGGGTTGCTCAAACCAGATGGATAGCATCTACCGCAGTCATTTTCATCTGCTGAAAAATAAACAAATGGATGGAGCGGTCCTGCGGAAATCTCTGGCAGGGAGCACCTCTCACAGGAGGACCCTGGCATTTTCAAGACTCTGAGGCACCAGGTTTGATTAGCTAACAATTAGTTTATTGGAAACACAGAGTGAAACGAAGGCAAACAAACTTGCTGGCATTGAGTCATTGGCTTTTTAGAAGCTTCCACAGGCAGCCGTGGAAGGGAATGCTCTCCTCTCCCATCCTTCACAGAGTTACAGGAAAACCACCATCAGTATTTCCCATCTCTGTTCCACAGGTTCAAGCGCACAGGCAGATTCCCAGGAAGTGCAGACAGGGAGATTCTGGGGCTTGCCCTGTTCCTCCCAGCTTGGGTGAATGGGTCAAGCAGGACCAATGAATCCAGCAAAAAACAAAAAAACAAAAAAAAAACAAAAACAGAAGGCGGAATAAAGGATGAATCCTCAGGACAACAAATCGACTACTAGGGAAGGCTACAGAAAGAGACCAAGGTGCTGCCCCAGCCTCCGCATGGTTCAGGGTGCCTGGGGGGATGGCACACACTGGGAGCAGGTAGGGAGGATGAGCAAAGTGTACACATCTGGTGACTGGTTCTTAGGAGGCCAGGGGCTGGTGGTGCTTGGGGCAGCCCCAGGGGGGCGTTCCGGTTACGCGTGGTCCTGGCTGGGCGGAGGATGCCGGTGATGCGCGTGGTCCTGGCTGGGCGGAGGATGCCAGTGATGCGCAAGCGCGTGGTCCTGGCTGGGCGGAGGATGCCGGTGATGCGCGCTGGCAGAGGCTGCTGCAGCCTTCTAGCACCTCTTACAGCCCCCGGCGCAGGGGCCGCAGGCGTTGGCGGTGCCCGCCACCACGTTGCCGCAGCAGGGGGCGCTGCAGACGCTGCTGCTGACAGCAGGAGCAGTACCGCTGCAGCAGAGATCGCCACAGACGACGCCACCGCGGGAGCTGCTGACGCCTGAAAGAGGGGAGAACAGGCCCAGACACGCGTCAGGCGCAGCCACAGCCAGTTGGCTTTGGGGCAAACAAAAAACGCCCCCTCCCTAAAGGCACTGGGACCACCCAGCAAGAGAGGTGTAAGGGCTCTAGCTACTTACAGACATTCACGGAGCCAACGCCCTCACACATCCTGTTGGAAAAGGAAAAGAGACGGGTCAGTGCCGTGGAAAAGCAGCCGGGCCCACGCGGCCAAAGCAAAAAGTAAGACCTGTGGCCCTCCTTGTGGGCAATAAATGGGCTAATCCAGAAGCCAGGGGAGCGGGTCACCAGCACGTGGGTTCTGAAGACAGAAGGCCTGGTGTGTCTTGTTCCCCACCCATTGTTAGCCGAGCAACCTCAGATTTCCCCTCCCTCCGCCTCCTTCCTCATGGGGACATCTACTCCTCCATCTGTTGTGAGGATGAAATCAAATATGCATAAAAGTGCCTAGTGCCTGCCACACAGTAAGCACTTCAGAAATGTGAGCTGCTACTGTTTCTGTTGGTGTATGAATGAATGGGATTGTAGAGGCCATTTAGAACGGGTTCAAAAACCACACCAATCACCTCATTCGGCAGGTGGAGAAACTAAGGCCCAAAGAGAGGAAATAACCAGTGATAGAGGCAAGGCTATAATTCAGGACATCTAACTCCTCCAAGCCTACACCTCTGTCTCCTTGAGGGACAAATGTGGGGGTCCCTGTGAGAGCAAAGAGTTGTCAAAACCAGCTTGAGATGTGAGGAGAATTCATAGCCCACATCAAATCGCCTGCACTCAGGTTCTGAGTTCACTTCAAGTGCCTTGTGTGGCAGAGGGGTGGGCCCCTTGATTTCTAGTGCCATCTCCACATGTCTCTAACTTTCAAATTCAGTCTTAAAAACTCTGCCTCTCAGAATTCTTCACTAATGAAACTCCCCAGGCCCAGTGAGTCCCACCCAGTGCCTCTGAACTCTCCAGTGCAATTACTTGAATTTGTTGTGGATCTCTCCATTTTATCACTCTGATTCCAGGTACCAAACCTGTGTCTGCATCTCCCCAATACACAGGATGATCCCTGGATGCTCCATCTTCATCCTCACCATCCACTCCCCTCTGCCCAGAGCCAAGACCTTGGCTGTACACAAGAAGATGAAGGCTCGGGATGTGAGAATCTGACCAACCTTTGGTAAGAACCAAAGGGCAACATTCTGGGGTACGTCTTCATAGGAACTGCTCAGCTCCCCTCCAGCCATAGAAAGGCTGAATGACCAATGTGTTTCCTCCTGTCCCCAAAGCAAACAAGAGGCAAAAATGCCCAGAGCAGGGCACAGCAGCCTCATGGGACAGGTCTCTGCTACCTGTCTACACTCAGTCCTACCTGCTGCAATGAAGACCACTTAGGGGTACGCCTGTAGTAAAAATATATGTGTCAACTGATAAAAAAAATTAAAAGAAACCTGTTAAACCTGTCATTATGGGATAAATACATTTCTAGGGCTGAGACAGGGTCAAACTTGAGAAGAGAGCTAGAATCCTGAGGGACACGTGCAATGAGGGTGTGGAAAGGCAGAAGCCTTAGAGGGAAGGTGGCCCCAAACCCAGAATGAGTTTCTCAAGCACAGTGATTACTACAGCCTAACACCTGGATCTGAGGAACAGAATTACAAAGGCACCAGTCCCAGATCAGCACCTACGTGGGTACGAGAGACTCAGATAGCATTAGAAACATGCCTAAAGATTTACTCAAATTACCTGTCCAGTTGCATTATGGGGATACTTGGACAAGAGAGGAGTGATGCCAAGAGTGTGAGGGAGAACGCACACGAGGATGCAGGTAGGGTTTGGAGAGAAAATTGGCTATGATACCAACCTCTGCTCCTCGCCCTCCAGCAGGCGCCTGTAGGTGGCGATCTCGATGTCCAGGCCCAGCTTGGAGTTCATCACCTCCTGGTACTCCCTGAGCAG
Source organism: Eonycteris spelaea (assembly GCA_003508835.1). NCBI lineage: Eukaryota > Metazoa > Chordata > Mammalia > Chiroptera > Pteropodidae > Eonycteris > Eonycteris spelaea. Next base: position 2,429,881 of record PUFA01000028.1, read on the forward strand.
GCAGGCCATGTCCTGCTTGGCCTTCTGCAGGGCGGCCTCCAGCTCGGCCAGCTTGCAGCGTGCGTCGCTGACGGCCGTCTCGCCCTGCTGCTCCGCCTGGGTCACTGAAGCCTCCAGCTTGGTGTTCTGGTGATCCAGAAGAGAACAAGATGGGTTATGTCTCTGGGTCTCTCTATTCATTTCCTGAGTGTGTCCAGGCTCTCCCAGCCAGCTGGGGACACCCAGGAACAGGCCTGTCACCTTCATCGCCTGGGTCTCCCTGAGTGACCACAGCCTGCACCTCTAGTCATGCAAATGGGCTGGAGAATGAATGCCGAGAACCACACTGGGCGGGCATACACTATCCCGTGGGACCCTAGCGAGGCCCCCACTTCTCTGGTGTCTAGGCACAGGTGACCCGTACCTGGCACTTGGCGTTCTCGACCTCGGCGGTCAGCCTCTGGATCATGCGGTTCAGCTCGTTGATCTCCTCCTTGGTGCGCCGCAGGGTCTCCCCGTGCCGGATCACCGTGGCCTTCATCTCCTCACACTGCGGGGAAGCACAGATGCTCCTGAGGCTCAGGATGGGACATGCCACCCGATAAGGATGCCAGGGATGAGAGTCCAGGTGGTACAGTGTTTGGCCTGTGCAACCAGCCATGGCAGCCCCGCTCTGCCACCTCAGCCTGAGAGCTGACTGCCCTTCTGTTGCCATCCCTAGGGATCAGGGTCCCCAGGCAAAAGAAGCCTTTCTAATACATGCCTTGTATCCCTATCACGACCACGTCTAGGAGGCAGGTGTCCCGTGCCACTCACCTTGCTGCGGTACCAGGACTCGGCCTCAGCACGGCTGCGGCTAGCGATGTCATCGTACTGAGCCTTGATCTCGGCAATGATGCAGTCCATGTTCAGGTCCCGGCTGTTGTCCATCTTGACGACGACCGAGGTGTCTGAGATGTGGGCGTGGAGGACACGGATCTCCTGCAGATGGTGGGGGGTGGATAGGTGGAAGGAGCTCATTTATGCCACAGCCTCGCCCGCCATAACATATACCCAGTTTTCTCAGCCCTGCCCTGGTCTCCAGCCCCTGCACGCTCTGACACCCTCACGGACTGCAGCCCCCTGCCCAAATCTCTGTCTACCTCCAGTCCCTGGCCAAAGCCCTCTTCTCCAGCCCAGCTGTCAGTTGTAGGCCTGGACCCTGCCCCCTCACCTCCTCATACAGTCGCCGCAGGAAGTCGATCTCCTGGGTCAGGGCCTCCACGTTGGCCTCCAGGTCCGACCTGCGGAGGTAGGCGCAGTCTACATCCTGGAAAGGTGAGAGTCTTTGAGCTCAGAGGACCCCTGGTGGCTGTCAGCCCAAACTCTTCTCTCTTCTCACCCATTCGTGGAGGCCACGGGGAAAGGACACCAGTGTTCCTAGTCCCATTCCATCTCTGTTCCTTCTGACCATCCCGGGATAGGCCTCACAACCTCCTTGCCTTCTGAGAACAAGCCCCTTTGAGCCTGGGAGAAGGGCCACCAGCTTTTCCCACCTCCCACCCCAGATGGCTTACCTCCCATTTCTCAGTTTATCGCCCCCTATTCCAGGAAGCCTGCCCAGACTGACACCCGCTCAGCCACCTTGACCCCTCCCTGTCCCCCAGCACTCCCCCAAGACTCCACCTGGCTACTTCTGGTTCCGCTCCATTCTCCCCCATACCTGGGGTCTCTGCCCCTCCTTTTGGTCAGACACCCCACAGTGTCTGTCTAGATAGGCAGTGTCCCTCGGCATAGACTAAAGCTGCCAACCTCCGTGGGACCCAAGCCACAGGCCACAACCTCTGAAGTAAAGCAGGACATCCAGAGGTCAACCCGGCCATCTTCCCGCCCCAGGGCAGGGTACTAGTGGACGATCCAAGGTTATCGCCCTTTGTCAAAGTCCTAGGGGCACCTTTCCCGACATGACCTCTGGGACCTCCCCGCCCTGATTTGGCAAGGTCCTGCACCCCACACTGAGGTTGACACCTCGGCGTCTCTCCAGGAAGAGTCTGTCTGTCATTCTGAGATTCCTGGTGTCTGTGCTCCCCAATCCCATGTTACTCACCTTCTTCAGAGCCACAAACTCATTCTCAGCTGTCGCTCTCAGAGAAACTTCCTCCTCATACCTGAGGCAGAAGAGGACAGAGATGGAGGTCACAGGAGGGCACATCTCCCCAGAAGCCCCTCCACCTCATACAAGTGAAGGGGGCAATATCAGGAACCTCCCAACACAGCCGGACCCCTGGCAGCCCTTTTGGGACCTTTTGGTTGGATCTGGGATGTGCCTGTGATGTTCTCTCCATTTTGAATTGAGGGATTCAGGGAGCTGACCTTCTGGGACCTCACAGCCCTGTGTCCCAAAGTTGCTCTGAGGTCACCTCAGGAGGCAAGGAAGGCCTCGGCACCCAGCTAGGAGTGGACGGCATCCCTCTGGGGCATCCCCTCACCTGGGTGTCCATCCTGGCTCAGGTGTGGGGACCTGTGAGTTTCAGAGGCCATCAGCACTCAGCACCCTAGGCAGCAGGTCACCCAGAGCCCCAGGACCTGTCAGTCAGCCCTGAGCGACACCTGGACTCGTATCTCATCTATGTGCTATAGGTGGGAGCCTGAGGGGTCAGTCGGAGAAGGCCTGGAAAACAGCAGAAGCCTCCTCCCCACAGAGCACAGGAGACAGCTGCTGGGTGATCAGGCCCCGAGAAGAGAAGGCTGACGTAAGAGAGGTCTCCCTTGGGGGCATCATGGCCCTACCCCTAGGTGGGCATCTGGGCAACAGTTGCACAGGTGAAAACATCATGCTGCTACACACTGCCAACTTGGCCTGCAGGGCGGCTCCCTTCACTTGGAAATTCTCCCCATGTCTAATCCAACGGCCTTTAACTTAGTCATTTCCTGTGCCCATCGTCACTCCTGGCCACACTCACTTCTTCTTGTAGCCCTCCATCACCTCCTGCACGTGGTTGAGCTCTGAGGCCAGCCTCCCGCTGTCGGCCTCCGCACACTCGGCCTCCCGCCTCAGCGTCTCGATGTAGCCCTCAAACAGGGGCTCCAGGTTGCTCTCACAGCACTTGCGGTTCTGGTAGAACTGCCACTTGGTCTCCAGCAGCTTGTTCTGCTGCTCCAGGAAGCGCACCTGCCATTCAGGTTGGGGAATAAGGGTCAGACATCTCCTGGTGGCCCAACGCCAACTTGGGGTGTTGCTTTCATGGAAACTTTGAAACTTCAGAAGGGAGGCAGAGGAGGACAGTGGGAGGCAAGGCAACTTCTAGATTTCCCTGGTTACGATCAATGCCCGGACTTTCCTATCTAGGGATGGGAGCAAGGGGTTGGGAACAAGGGTCCCTGTCATCGGTGAACTGAGTCATGTCAGTCTGATGAATCCAGGCGGCATGTGGTCAGGAGGCGGGTAGAGGCTCAGCCCCTCACCTTGAAGCCAGAGGAGGGGCCCTCTTAGGCAGAGTTCTCAGATTCAGATACCAGCATGGTGTGTGTGGTGATAGGTAACAGGTAGATGATGTCATAGGCCTGCTAAGAAGACTCTGCTACCTTGGCCCTCCCCCGCTTCCTCTGAGAGCCGATCAACACCACTCCGTCCCCTCTCTCCCAAGGAACACATCAGGCTCCCCAGCCTGGGAAACCTCTGGGATTTCAGAAGCAGCAGTAATTTCCTTCCTCCATTCCTGAAATCTAGCTTGTACCCCGGGGCAGCCAGGTCGCACCTCCCTTCCACAAGTTCTGCCTATCTGAACTCTCAGCTGAGCCTTCTGGGTCTTGTGTGCGTGCCTGTGAGTGTGTGTGCCTCTCATCGGAGTGGGAGCCCTGCAGGCTGAGCTCTTTCTGCCTCTGACTTCTCTGTCAGTGCCCAGCCTGAGTCCTGTGCGTTGGTGAGGTTCAGGAAGGGTGTGATCAAGGACACCCACCTTGTCGATGAAGGCGGCGAACCTACTGTTGAGACACTTGATCTGCTCCTTCTCCTCGTGCTTCACGCACTGCGCGTTGGGGTCGATCTCCAGGTTGAGGGGCGTGAGGAGGCTCTCGTTGACCGACACGGTGGTGATGCAGGGCGGGCTGGGGCCGCACACGCCGCCCGAGCGGTATCCGAAGCTGCGTCCACAGGAGCCAGAGCGGAAGCCCCCGCAGACGCTGTGGCTGCCAAAGCCCCCGGTGAGGCCGCGGTAGCAGGAGATGCCGCGGTAGGGGGCGGCCGTGATGCAGCAGCGGCCGGGCCGGGGCCCGCAGGCGGCGGAGGCGCAGCTGAAGGCGCTGCCAGCACAGTAGGATCCACAAGTCATGGCTTTTCTTTGGGGCACGAGAATCTCTGAGGAGGGAGTGGTCGTAATGGAGGGTACAATGGACGAAGTGTTTACGTCTCAGACATCTTTGGGCCCTTTATATATATGGAGAGCTGATGCGTCCACGGGTTAGGAGCAATTAGTTGTCTTTTATTGGCTTGGGTTATTTAGCTGCTAGCTCTTCCCTTAATGTGCTTAATTGGGGGCCAGATGCGGCCAGATGTTTATGGCCTTTTACCCTAAACTGCACAATTTTTATCATCAAAGGACCAGCTCACTTCCTCCACACCCACCTCAACCTCCCCATACACAGTTGGGAAACTCAGGTATTGGAGGATAGGGGAGCAGTGACTCAGGTTGGAATGGAAGGAAAGGGCGGGGCTGCGCCTCCCCTGTGCCGCCCCATTTAATGACGTCACTCCCCATTTGATGACGTCGCACCACTATCCGTGGTGCTGATTGTACTGGCCTCGGGGACACTGAAGAGTGTGAGATGAACAGATGATTGGAACCTGGGGTGCGTTTGGTGATTTCCCTCACACGGATGCCCTCTTCTGCACCCCCAAAGCCTCAACACTTACACAGTCTCTCATCTCAATTACCCCACAGGAATCCAATACCCCACACCATTTCCATACCCATCACCTACACCTATCAATATATTCGCCGTCTCTCTCTCTCTCTCTCTCTCTCTCTCTCTCTCTCTCTCTCTCTCTCTCTCTGTCACACACACACACACACACACACACACACACACACGCACACACTATATGCTCACATTCTCCCAGCGGCAGTCTCGCACACAGTCTTTCATGAGGCTTAAGGGGGCACACACTGGCTCACTGGCCTCAGGAATGCCCAACCTTTTCTAACAAGGCCCCAATCAAAGATGGTATTTCTGGATTTCACTTCAAGCCTCCGCATTTCCTCCAGGGCCCAGGAGGCCTGGGGCAGACACCACGGTTATGAGTCTGAACAGCATTTGGCTCAGAATATAATAGGATCAATCTAGATAGAAACATAGGAGGAAAACCTCCAACCACCTGCCATCGCCCCCATGAATCTATGCTGTTTTCCATGCTATACCAACCCTGTTACTCCCTTCCCTTTACAGCAAGCAACCGCTGAAGATGCCACTACAGATCCATACTGGTGTGCACTGTCCATCCGGTGTGGATAACGTGGGCCTTCAACCCAAGGGCTGGGTAGGAACCAAGCCTCTGCCGTGATGAGTTCAGTGTGATCTGAGGGCAAGGTGCTTTACTTCTCTGGGTAATGGTGTAAACCTTTCTCTTCCAGTGCTTTCTTGGAGAATTATAGATACATGCATGTGCTTGTAAACTCCAGAGCACAATGCAGAAGTGCTTTATTATAATTACAAAGCAGGACACTCTGAGGTAGCAATTTTTTTTAGAGTTCTCATTGTGACCCACTCATGGAAACAACTAGAATTTTAATGAACTAGATTAGAACGAAGTCAAGTAGAGTAGAATAAGATAAAAAAATCAGAGTGCATCATACATAGTAAGAATGACATTTTGACCTTTTTTTCAATTGTATTTGGTGGGTATGTATGTGTGTATTTAGTCATTATGCAAAATCATTTCTAAATATGACTGAAACTAAGAAGTTTAAACACATGGCATATAAGTTAAGAACACAGACCCAGATTCCAAACTGCCTACTTTCAAAGTCCAGCTCTGCCACTTTCTAGCTGTGTAAACTTAAGCAATTACTTAACCTCCCTGTATCTCATTTTATGATTTGTAAAATGGGGATAGTAGTACTCATCTCATAAAGTTGTTGTAAGGATTAAAAAATTAATCCATGTAAAGTACTTAGAACAGAGCCTGACACACTCTAAGTGTGTAATCATATTAGTGGCAGTAGTTGCTGCTGCTGCAGTAGTTATAGTGACAGGGTTGATGGGTAAGCAGGGATATGTGTTGTTGACATTGTTATTGTTGTTGTGCTGCTGCTGCTGTGGATATATCAGCAGGTTGGATGGAATATACCTACTCATATTCCTAAACCACCTATGTAAAATTCCCACTAAGGTTGCTTATCTTAAAGGACTAGTAAAAGGATTAAATTAAATAACGCACAGACTATGCTTAACACAGCACCTGGCACACAGCAAGTGCTCAATAAATGTATTTACTATTATTCCAGCATGGGGGGGGGGAGGTGCGGGAAGGGGATAGTAGGCATCAGTCTAAGAAGCAGGGAGGACCTGAGACCTTTGGCTATGGTTACTTCCTGGAAAAGAATCCCAAATCAAATGTCCCTCCTTCAATCTTCACTCTAGCTCAGCTGCCCCAGGGAAGGTCCAATGGGAATCTCTTCTCTTAGACAGTATGAAAGGGAATACATCACCAATCCTTGGGCAACCACACTACCGGATGAAAAGAGAAGCTTGAACAGTCCAAAAGGTCTGTTATTTGTAAATAACTCAAAAATTTGTGTTTCTTATTTGACCTTAATAGGTCATCAGAAATTCTAATAGTAATATAATAATGCAAGCCATAAATCAATAACATTCTCATTCATCTTGCTTTTACCTGCTCCTGAAACCTCCTGATTGGTCAATAGCTCAGGGTATCTTGAGATTGAGGGTGAGGGATATGCAATTGATAATCCATCCAAGTATAATTGTACTTCAAAGAGAGCAAGAGAAGTCAAGCTTTCACTGCAACTGGACAGATGGAAGTTGTAGTTGTGAAGGAACTTCCCAGAAGGAAGGCAGTTAGTCATGGTTTCCTAAAGGAGCTTGCATTATGTCTCCCTTTTAGGGAAGCTTTATATAAAAGAGAAACATTGTTATTCTGGAGTGGTCACCCTGTTCACCAGACAGGGTGAACCAAAATACCTTCAGATCTGGAGATCGGAATCTCCTCTTTTAGCCCAAGTGGATCTTGTTTCAAAGAATACCTGAAGACAAAGGGAAAATCAGATGGTTTTAACATTAAGAAGTTCTTGTCTGTTCATCCTGTTTGTGGAAGATGTTATAAGGTAGATTCCCCAAGAAGGATGATGGGTTAGACTAAATAACATCTTGTTGGGGGAATTCAGCGATTCTGTGATTGATATGTCCCTGCCATATCCAGAACCCTGCCTTAATTTGGAGGGGAGGGAGAAAGGCATTAAGAGAAGGAAGGCTACATGAATTCTGGAGCTTCTCATATGACAAGGAAGACAGAAATACATTCATGAGAAAGGTCAGAAGTCTGGAGAGGGCTGCTTTTCATATGTACCATCAGATAGATGCTCAGGAATGCAATGCCTACTGACAGTGCCCATTCTAGGGCAATGTGGAATGCAGCTAGTCAGATGGGAAAGGCAAGAAAGGCTCCTGGAAAAGGTAAGGACAGGATTCAGTAAAAAGGCAGGTGGGGCAGTATTGGTGCAAAGACATGCCTGGAGATATTTCAAAGAGGGGAAAACAATAGAGGCGTCTGAGGGTCCCTGCAAGAGAGGAAAGGATTATGAGATGCTGTGATGATAGAGAGCCAGTTAAGGCAGAGGCCTCAGAAGTAGGGCCAGTGTCATCTCTGGGATTCTGCTCCATGACTGTGGGCTTGGAAGCAGCCTGTGAGCTCTACATCTGGAGGATAGCAAAACATCTGCACATTAGGCTTGTAGGCATTCAAGGAACCATGCCCTTTCTAAATTCGCAGCTTGTGCTTTTTGTTCACAAAAAGCAGGTGCAGACCAAGTTTCACGAAGAGAAATTGAAGAATGAGGGAGTGGATATTTACACAGCATTTGAGCTGTTAATGAGAGAGTTGACCTCAGGTCTAGCTACCAGGCAGGGCATTTGGCTTGTGAGTTGAATGAAGAGAGGCCCAAGTCAGAGCCCTGCCTCCTCAGCCGAGACGGCTTGGGACAGTGGCCGATTATCTATGAGAACTCACCAGAGGACAAGGATCCAAAGGATCTCATGGAGACCTGGGGAAAATGAAGCCTGACTCAGGATTTCTGCCCTTGGTAAGGTCCATACCACTAATCAGGCGAGCCCCTGTACTTTTACCTGCCCATGTCCCGACCTGTGAGTTCATTGCTATGAAGCTGGTTCCGAGGTTTCTCACCTCTGCAGGGAAGTCTACATCTTGCCCTCAGTGTTGTGTCCTTTCCCCCATCAAACTCTTCCTCCTCTGTGCTTCCACCCTTGCACTGTGCCCCCACCCTTCTCCCCTGCGTCTTCTCCCCATTGTTACTCCCCAGTCCTTCACATCCCTCCTCTTCCCTTTGTTTCTCCCCACCTCACCCTCCTTCTCAGTCTCCTTGCCCCCAAGCCAGTCTCTGTTTTTGTTCCAAGGACCTGGAGAGTAACAGTCTAAGACCAAGCATCTTCTCCCTCTTTTTTTTTTTTTTTCCCCTAACTCTATCTCCAGTCCCACTCAGCCCCAAAGCCTTCAGGATTCTTGCCCTTGTTGGCTGGCTTTTCTCACTACCCTGTCATTGCTCAGGTCAAAGACTTTGCTTTGGCCAAAGACACATCTTCTCACTTCATCTTTCCTCCAGGCCCCAGCTAGGGGCATCTCTCCACCCCACATCCAACCTCAAGAAGAGCTGACCTCTGGTCTGCTTCCTCTGGTCCCCACCCCAACCTACCAGAAAGCTTTATACAATTAACCACCAAGCTTTAATGGCTCCATTAGTCAGCACTTAATATGTAGATGGTATTTATTTCATTCATTCAACAAATATTTATTGAGCACCTACTATGTGCCCAAGCCCTTGGAATATATCTATCAATCAAACATTTGTACCCATTGGTATATTGCAGAGTTTGCATTTTTGTTCATGATCTGGGTATGTATCCAGCTTTTCTCTTAAAATTAGAAACTCAGTACAAACAAAAGTAAGCACTCCTCCATTCTCTGGTCCTAAACTCTGAGAGCACTTGGAAAGCTCAGAAGAGGATACTGAAGTGAGGGATTAGTAAGTATGCGTGTTAATGTATTATATACAAACACCATCTGCTGTACAATATTTCTAATAATGGCTGACAATGAGTAGATGGGAGTGCAATGAAATAAACTCGTCCTACCATTGGGAGCAAATGCATCAGGCTCTGAGTGCCAGCTCTGAGCCACTAACCACACAACCTGAGCCAGTTTTTTAACCTCCCTAGGCCTCAGTGTCCTCCTCTGTAAAATTAGAATACTAACACCTGCCTCCGAAGGCAATTGTAAAAATTAAATACGCGAATGCATGTTGGGCTCTTAGTATAGTATCTAATATGAAGCAAGATGAACATTAAGAGATGTTATTATCTTTTAAGTTTAGAATAATATTCATAAAACAGTTTTCTACACCAAACATATACTGTTGGCATAGGTTTAAAAAAAAATAACCATATATCCTTGAAAAACTCCTGCACAAACATACCAGAAGACATAGAGAAGTATATTCATGGCAGCTCTGTTTATAGTACAAGTTCTGGAAACAACCATGGGGCCATCAGGGTAGAAAGATAAATAAACTGTTCATACAATGAGTACAATCCACAGTGAAAATGAACACTATACAGCTACAGGAAGTAACATTGAACAAAAGAAACCAGACACAAAAGGATGCACACACAATATGATTCCATTTATATGAAGTTCAAAAACTGGAAAACTAAGTAATATATGGTTTAGGGATGCATAATTTAATGCTAAAACTATAAAGAAAAGCAAGGAATAATTTAACACAAAATCCCAGAGAGGAACCATCCCTACACCTGGAAAGAAGGAGTGCAATCGGAGTGAGGTTCATAAGGATCTGTTCTATTGTCCTGTTTCTTCCAATAGGTAGTAGGCACACGACCTTTAATTCTTTTGTGTGTGTGACATCTTTCACAATATAAACCATTTTAACTTCCGGAAAGCTCACATTGCCAGAGCCAAGACCATAAAGTGGTGATTCTGCCAACCCTCCCCAATCTCCAGACTCCAGACTCCTCTCACTGCCCAAACTTTTCCACTTGAAGAAAACATACAGGTTGAATGTCCTTTTAGGTCTTCAAATATTAGCAACAACTAATAATGCCTAAAATGTAATGAAATGGTGTCACTTTTGAATTTTTCTCTATCTGGTTTTAAATTACTTCTTGCTTTTTTCAAATTGCTTACCAAGGGTCAATCATTAGTAATTAGTTCATGTTTATTTATGCATGTCATTTTTACAAGGAGTTACACCGGTAGAAAAGGTCAAGTGAGTGTGAGATGCACCTTGACTCACAATGCTTCCCCTCAGGACATCCAGCCAGCTGGCCTGCTGGGAGCACCACTGCTCAATTGTGAGCAATGCCTAGGATTGCAGATGAGGTAGGAAAAAGGGCCTCAGAAGTGCTGGCCCTGTTCCTCAAACACATAAAGTGACAGCAGATGCCACAGCTTCCTCTGGGATGACCAGATGGCTGTCACAATCTGTGACCCCATGTCTGACCTGTCACAAGGCCTCACTCCTGAATGTTTTGCACAGACACCCAGAGCCCTACCCCAGAACTCTATTTTGTTTTCTTCTCTTTGCCCATCAACCCCACTCTTTGCCACCTTCCCTAAACTACTCTTTCCCCAAAGGCATAGCAACTATAAGGGCTGCAAACCACATCGTTTCACTTCTCTTTTCTTCCTTTGCATTTAATACAAACCTCTGAATTTTACGATATAATTTTTCTAGACCTATTGGAGTAGGGGTGCTTCATGGGAAGTAGAACACAGTACAATCCATCAAGGTACTTACAGTATACCAGAAGTATACAAATCACTAAACTTGCCATTTTCCAATCTCTCCCTTCAATTTTAAGGCACAGGATTCTGCATTCAACCCATACCCTTCTCTTGCCCCCAGCTTCACATCATCCTTGAGCCACACTCACACCACATTGGCCCCTCCTGGTTCTAACCATCCCAACCCCCTCTGACTCTGTCCATCTTCCTTAGAATGACTCTCCCCAACCCTGAATCCACAGCTATCTCCTCCTAAACAACTCTACCCTCTTGAAATTCTCCAGGGATTAAGAAATCCAAGGGTTGTCATAGCTTGTAGGTGAGAAGGCATTGCATCTCCTGGGCTCCACTACTTACCAACTGGGAGACTTTGAGTAAGTTATTTAACCTCTCTAAGCCTTGGTTTCCTCATCTATAAAATAGGGATAATGGTACATACTTCATACAGTTGATGGAAGTATTAGAGATCATTTATAACATGTAATAATAGTAAGTGACCAATAAAAACAAAACATCTTTCTATCAAAATAGGACTTATGTTTCTCTACAAAGTACTTTCGAATTGTAAGGAGGGAAATGTACCCAAGTGATCTGATTAAGCATCACCAGTAATAGAACAACCTGATGTTTTGTGCTTCCTGGGTGATATAGTAAGAGTTATACAGCATCATTTATCAAGTATTCTGTCCCAAAATGTTTCAGTTAAACCCAATCAAGCCTCTAGACCAGCACAATCCAATAGAGGCTAGTGTAATGATGGAAATGTTCTATATCCATGCTGTCCAATAAGACAGCCACTAGTCCTATGTGGCATGTGGCTAATACAACTGAGGAACTGACTAGATTTTGAATTTATTTAATGTCAACTAACTTAAATAGCCACATGTGCCTATCAGCTACTATACTGAACCGCCCAGCTCTAGAGTTAAGTTTATAGAAAATGCAAGGGCTAGAGCCACAAGTTAAATCACATAAAACCTATTTGTTTTAATTCTTAGGAAAATTGAATGTGGAATGGATAATAAATGATTCTTTGGAATTATTGTTCTTTGTCTTATATGTGCAAATAGTACTGTCTTTACTGTTAAGAAATGCATGCCGAAATTTAAGGGTTACATGCCATGCTTTCTGTAACTGTCAAATAACGAGGTCAATGTGAAAGGAAATAAGGCACAATATTAACATCAGTTGGATCTAGGTATCAAGGTGAAACATCTCAGGGTGTTTGTTATACTATCCTTTCAAGTTTTCTATAGGTTTGCAAACTCTCATAATAAAAGCTGAAAAAGTTGTCAGACACAAATATTTACTACTGTGTTAGTTGCTGTCATGGTAAGAAAAATCAGATATTTTTGACCAGTCCACTGGACAATCTAGGGAGAAGGAGAGTCCAGATTAGTGTTTTAGTAGCACTTTGGCCATTACCGGAATGAAAACTTGCAGGTTTTCTGCTACTACCTCAACTTTTCCTGTGTATCCTCCCACAGACCCTCCGAACACACAAGGTCCTTTCCTTCTCCTGCGTCTCCTATCTAGCATCTGGCCTCTGTTCTCCCCTTCTCCTGCCCCATTTCTCCCTCCCTTCGCCTCTCTCTCTCTTCTGCCCTGCCCTTCTCTCCCCAGTACCCTCAGTGAGTACATGCCCTGCTGGGAGGGCACTTTGAAGATGAAACATGCTGAGTCTCCCTAACACCCAGGGATTGGCATCCTTAACACAGAGAAGGTGCAGGCCACTTCTCCATTAAAGCACATTCTAGAGAGGGGTTGGACCCGGCTAACCGCCCAAGCCCATAAAGCATAAATTGCCCCAACTCCATCCGCACAGCCAAGCCTATTCCCACCCCAGCATAAATAGGACAGAAGAGCCTGGAGGAGCACATTGGAGTTTCCGACAAGACTCCAGATCTCACAACCTGTACTCTGCAACCCAAAACTTCAGAAGAACAATGACCTGCAGATCAGGATTCTGTGGCCAGGCCTTCAGCTGCGCCTCGGCCTGCGGGCCCCGGCCTGGCCGCTGCTGCATCACGGCCGCCCCCTACCGCGGCATCTCCTGCTACCGCGGCCTCACCGGGGGCTTTGGCAGCCACAGCGTCTGCGGGGGCTTCCGCTCTGGCTCCTGTGGGACGCAGCTTCGGATACCGCTCGGGCGGCGTGTGCGGCCCAGCCCGCCCTGCATCACCACCGTGTCGGTCAACGAGAGCCTCCTCACGCCTCAACCTGGAGATCGACCCCAACGCGCAGTGCGTGAAGCACGAGGAGAAGGAGCAGATCAAGTGTCTCAACAGTAGGTTCGCCGCCTTCATCGACAAGGTGGGTGCCCTTGATCACACCCTTCCTGAACCTCACCAACGCACAGGACTCCGGCTGGGCACTGACAGAGAAGTCAGAGGCAGAAAGAGCTCAGCCTGCAGGGCTCCCACTCCGATGAGAGGCACACACACTCACAGGCACGCACTCAAGACCCAGAAGGCTCAGCTGAGAGTTCAGATAGGCAGAACTTGTGGAAGGGAGGTGCGACCTGGCTGCCCCGGGGTACAAGCTAGATTTCAGGAATGGAGGAAGGAAATTACTGCTGCTTCTGAAATCCCAGAGGTTTCCCAGGCTGGGGAGCCTGATGTGTTCCTTGGGAAAGAGGGGACGGAGTGGTGTTGATCGGCTCTCAGATGAAGCGGGGGAGGGCCGAGGTAGCAGAGTCTTCTTAGCAGGCCTATGACATCATCTACCTGTTACCTATCACCACACACACCATGCTGGTATCTGAATCTGAGAACTCTGCCTAAGAGGGCCCCTCCTCTGGCTTCAAGGTGAGGGGCTGAGCCTCTACCCGCCTCCTGACCACATGCCGCCTGGATTCATCAGACTGACATGACTCAGTTCACCGATGACAGGGACCCTTGTTCCCAACCCCTTGCTCCCATCCCTAGATAGGAAAGTCCGGCATTGATTGTAACCAGGAATCTAGAAGTTGCCTTGCCTCCCACTGTCCTCCTCTGCCTCCCTATACTTTCCAAAGTTTCAAAGTTTCCATGAAAGCAACACCCCAAGTTGGCTTGGGCCACCAGGAGATGTCTGACCCTTATTCCCCAACCTGAATGGCAGGTGCGCTTCCTGGAGCAGCAGAACAAGCTGCTGGAGACCAAGTGGCAGTTCTACCAGAACCGCAAGTGCTGTGAGAGCAACCTGGAGCCCCTGTTTGAGGGCTACATCGAGACGCTGAGGCGGGAGGCGAGTGCGCGGAGGCCGACAGCGGGAGGCTGGCCTCAGAGCTCAACCACGTGCAGGAGGTGATGGAGGGCTACAAGAAGAAGTGAGTGTGGCCAGGAGTGACAATGGGCACAGGAAATGACTGAGTTAAAGGCCGTTGGATTAGACATGGGGAGAATTTCCAAGTGAAGGGAGCCGCCCTGCAGGCCAAGTTGGCAGTGTGTAGCGGCACGATGTTTTCACCTGTGCAACTGTTGCCCGGATGCCCGCCTAGGGGTAGGGCCATGATGCCCCCAAGGGAGACCTCTCTTACGTCAGCCTTCTCTTCTCGGGGCCTGATCACCCAGCAGCTGTCTCCTGTGCTCTGTGGGGAGGAGGCTTCTGCTGTTTTCCAGGCCTTCTCCGACTGACCCCTCAGGCTCCCACCTATAGCACATAGATGAGATAGGAGTCCAGGTGTCGCTCAGGGCTGACTGACAGGTCCTGGGGCTCTGGGTGACCTGCTGCCTAGGGTGCTGAGTGCTGATGGCCTCTGAAACTCACAGGTCCCCACACCTGAGCCAGGATGGACACCCAGGTGAGGGGATGCTGGGTTATAATGCCCCAGAGGGATGCCGTCCACTCCTCGCTGGGTGCCGAGGCCTTACTTGCCTCCTGAGGTGACCTCAGAGCAACTTTGGGACACAGGGCTGTGAGGTCCCAGAAGGTCGGCTCCCTGAATCCCTCAATTCAAAATGGAGAGAACATCACAGGCACATCCCAGATCCAACCAAAAGGTCCCAAAAGGGCTGCCAGGGGTCCGGCTGTGTGGGAGGTTCCTGATATTGCCCCCTTCACTTGTATGAGGTGGAGGGGCTTCTGGGGAGATCTGCCCTCCTGTGACCTCCATCTCGGTCCTCTTCTGCCTCAGGTATGAGGAGGAAGTTTCTCTGAGAGCGACAGCTGAGAATGAGTTTGTGGCTCTGAAGAAGGTGAGTAACATGGGATTGGGGAGCACAGACACCAGGAATCTCAGAATGACAGACAGACTCTTCCTGGAGAGACGCCGAGGTGTCAACCTCAGTGTGGGGTGCAGGACCTTGCCAAATCAGGGCGGGGAGGTCCCAGAGGTCATGTCGGGAAAGGTGCCCCTAGGACTTTGACAAAGGGCGATAACCTTGGATCGTCCACTAGTACCCTGCCCTGGGGCGGGAAGATGGCCGGGTTGACCTCTGGATGTCCTGCTTTACTTCAGAGGTTGTGGCCTGTGGCTTGGGTCCCACGGAGGCTTGGCAGCTTTAGTCTATGCCGAGGGACACTGCTCTGTCTAGACAGACACTGTGGGGTGTCTGACCAAAAGGAGGGGCAGAGACCCCAGGTATGGGGGAGAATGGAGCGGAACCAGAAGTAGCCAGGTAGAGTCTTGGGGGAGTGCTGGGGGACAGGGAGGGGTCAAGGTGGCTGAGGGGTCAGTCTGGGCAGGCTTCCTGGAATAGGGTGCGATAAACTAAGAAATGGGAGAGTAAGCCATCTGGGGTGGGAGGTGGGAAAAGCTGGTGGCCCTTCTCCCAGGCTCAAAGGGGCTTGTTCTCAGAAGGCAAGGAGGTTGTGAGGCCTATCCCGGGATGGTCAGAAGGAACAGAGATGGAATGGGACTAGGAACACTGGTGTCCTTTCCCCGTGGCCTCCACGAATGGGTGAGAAGAGAGAAGAGTTTGGGCTGACAGCCACCAGGGGTCCTCTGAGCTCAAAGACTCTCACCTTTCCAGGATGTAGACTGCGCCTACCTCCGCAGGTCGGACCTGGAGGCCAACGTGGAGGCCCTGACCCAGGAGATCGACTTCCTGCGGCGACTGTATGAGGAGGTGAGGGGGCAGGGTCCAGGCCTACAACTGACAGCTGGGCTGGAGAAGAGGGCTTTGGCCAGGGACTGGAGGTAGACAGAGATTTGGGCAGGGGGCTGCAGTCCGTGAGGGTGTCAGAGTGTGCAGGGGCTGGAGACCAGGGCAGGGCTGAGAAAACTGGGTATATGTTATGGCGGGCGAGGCTGTGGCATAAATGAGCTCCTTCCACCTATCCACCCCCACCATCTGCAGGAGATCCGTGTCCTCCACGCCCACATCTCAGACACCTCGGTCGTCGTCAAGATGGACAACAGCCGGGACCTAAACATGGACTGCATCATTGCCGAGATCAAGGCTCAGTACGATGACATCGCTAGCCGCAGCCGTGCTGAGGCCGAGTCCTGGTACCGCAGCAAGGTGAGTGGCACGGGACACCTGCCTCCTAGACGTGGTCGTGATAGGGATACAAGGCATGTATTAGAAAGGCTTCTTTTGCCTGGGGACCCTGATCCCTAGGGATGGCAACAGAAGGGCAGTCAGCTCTCAGGCTGAGGTGGCAGAGCGGGGCTGCCACGGCTGGTTGCACAGGCCAAACACTTTACCTGCCACCTGCACTATCATCCCTGGCATCCTTATCGGGTGGCATGTCCCATCCTGAGCCTCAGGAGCATCTGTGCTTCCCCGCAGTGTGAGGAGATGAAGGCCACGGTGATCCGACACGGGGAGACCCTGCGGCGCACCAAGGAGGAGATCAACGAGCTGAACCGCATGATCCAGAGGCTGACCGCCGAGGTCGAGAACGCCAAGTGCCAGGTACGGGTCACCTGTGCCTTAGACACCAGAGAGGCTGGGGCCTCGCTAGGGTCCCACGGGATAGTGTATGCCCGCCCAGTGTGGATCTCGGCATTCATTCTCCAGCCCATTTGCATGACTAGAGGTGCAGGCTGTGGTCACTCAGGGAGACCCAGGCGATGAAGGTGACAGGCCTGTTCCTGGGTGTCCCCAGCTGGCTGGAAGAGCCTGGACACACTCAGGAAATGAACAGAATGATCCAGAGACATAACCTGCCTTGTTCTCTTCTGGATCGCCAGAACACCAAGCTGGAGACTGCAGTGACCCAGGCGGAGCAGCAGGGCGAGACGGCCGTCAGCGACGCACGCTGCAAGCTGGCCGAGCTGGAGGCCGCCCTGCAGAAGGCCAAGCAGGACATGGCCTGCCTGCTCAGGGAGTACCAGGAGGTGATGAACTCCAAGCTGGGCCTGGACATCGAGATCGCCACCTACAGGCGCCTGCTGGAGGGCGAGGAGCAGAGGTGAGATCCTACCCTGTCTGGCCCTGAGCTTGCTTTTATGCCCCATTTATGCTAAGGCCTACCTTCTCCTGTCTCACAAGGGCCACAGTCTGTACAAACCTGTCATTTATTACCTTGGAGGAGGGGTCATTTTTGGAGGTCCTTTCCCTCAGACCCTTCCTCCTACGTTCTTGTCCACTTGTGGACCCCTCGCTAAAATATGTGGAGCTACGTCTGCCACTCCGGTCGAGTCACTAAAATTGCCTCTTCCTTCTTCCCTCTCAGGCTGTGCGAAGGCGTTGGGGCCGTCAATGTCTGTGAGTAACATAGGCCCTTTGTGGATGGATTTACTTTCTTCCTGTAAAGGATGGCAGAGCTTGGATGGAGGGATTTCTCTGGGACCTACATGAAACAGAGGGCAGGCATCTCAGCAGGCTGGGTTTGAGTCACAAAGCAAGAGAGACCACAGCTTTGGGACAAGATGAACCTAGAGCTGTCGAGTACAGATGCTAGGGAAGGGGAGTCTTCCGGGAGGCTGGATGATTAATCCTCAAAATTTTGACTCAGGCTTTGGGGTTCACAGGTGTCAGCAGCTCCCGGGGTGGGGTCGTCTGCGGGGACCTCTGCGTGTCTGGCTCCCAGCCAGTGACCGGCAGTGCTTGCAGCGCCCCCTGCAGTGGGAACCTGGCAGTGAGCACCGGAATGTGCGCGCCCTGCGCACCCTGCGGCCCCTGCAACTCCATCACGTCTTGTGGCCTGGGCACCGGCGGCGTGGGCTCCTGCGGCATCAGCTCCTGCGGCGTGGGCTCCTGCGCCAGTAGCTGCCGCAAATGTTAGACACACAACTCAAGGCCCAGTCCTGGTGCCTCTCCTATCCAGCCCCGCCCCGCTTGGTCCAGTCTCCCTGCTCCCAGCCCCCAGGCAAAACAAGCACTCTTTGCTTCTGCACTTTGAAAGGTCTGTCCTGCTCCTAGCCTGCAACGTGTATGTGTGATCCCCTGTTTTTTGGCTTTTTCCCCCTTCTTCCCCACCCTGCCCCACCACCCCCCTCCCTGTGCTGGGAAAGGCTACCCCAGAAAGAAGTCCCTTTGGCACCACAGAAAGGGTGTTCCAGAGCAGGAAGGACCAGGACCAGGACCCTACCCTGGGCTGCCATGGGGCCAATGGCCAGAGTCCCCCAGCTTCTCCCCTTCCTTCTGTCTTCATCTCTATCTTGATCTGTGTTTCCAATAAATCAATGTAGCCAATCCTGGGCCTTGTCTACACCTCTGTTAACCCATAGGTCAGGGTTTGGAAGGGTCCTTAAAGTCACATGGAGCAGAGAATGGCCTAGTCTGGCATCTCCTGTACAGTCCTCCGTCCCTGGGCTCACAGCAGTCTCAGATGTAGCCAGGGTTGTGCTAGGCCCCCACACGACGTAATCATATCCACACACCCTTATTGATTTTATCCACACCACCTTTCATGACAGACACATCTTGCAGATGAAGAAACCAAAGCTCAGAGACACACAGTAACTGGGGCAGGACCCCACACCGAGTTCAGTGATAAGGTTGGGGCTTGAACTCATGTGCATCTCTAGTGCTCATTTCACCAAACCACAGCTGCCTCCCAGAAAACATCCCTGTGCACCCCTATAAACTGATGGATAATGAAAATTAGATTCCCCAGTCACTCAAAGCTTAAGGAAACATCACTCATTGCTTTGGTGAGGAAGACTCACGCCTGAGTAATTTATTAGAATTCTTTAAGAGATAAATACATGAACATGATTTAAACTTTCAAAAAGCTTTAACACGGCGACTTATTTTTTAATGGAGTCCCTTTGAGGTTTGGAGGGCTGCCATAGGTGATAAATTACCTCAAAGACAGAAAACGACACATGGCAAGATGATGATGTGGCAGAGAGGTGAGCACTCAGACTCTGGGGCCAGATTGCCTAAGCCCAAAGCTGGGCTCTTTTCCTTCCTCGCTGAGAGAGCGTCAGTTTACTTACACCTCTGTGCCTTAGGTTCCACATCTTTAGTGAGAACGATAAAAAGAGCACCCGCCTCGTAGGGTTGATGGGAGGATTAATGAATTTCATATATGTAAAATGCTTAGACAGTGTCTGACATAAAATAAACACAATATGCATTTATCATTAGTACTATTCTTTTACAGAATGTAAAGTAGACACCCCTCTGGGGATAAGGGCCATGGCAGCCTCTCATTACACTTATATCTGTGATCACAGATTGCAAGTACAAAGGGAAATCTCCGTGTCTTCTAGAGCTATTGAGTTTTTTCATTTGGGAAATTGTCCTGCCCTCTCCACTTGACCCCCACTCTGACACTGATGAGGATCTTACAGGGAGTGGGCGGGGCAGAGGAGGGAGGCGGAGATGGCCCCTAAGCCTCACTATGTGCCAAGGTGAGTCCCTGAACATCTGTACAACAGGGCAAATCTCTAGACTTACAGTCCCAGGCCCAGAAAACTGCAGCAGAAATGTTAATCCTCACCCACATCCCTCAGGGCAACAGAAATAATTATGAATACATATTGAGAGACCAGAAGAGAGTGGTCTGAAAAGAGTAAGGCTCTTTTAAAGGATAGGATCAAACCCAGATGTCCCAGCCACCAATGTGGCCTCTCCACTCTCCTGATGAAATTCTGAGCAGAAGAGGGCCTTGGGAGAGCTCCAGAGTATGCAATTGTCCTAACCAGTCCCCTGTCCTGTGACAGCACCCAGCTGAGAAGCAGGCCCTGTCAGGAGTACAGACCTGAGGCCCAGCAACCGCCACCCCCAAAGCCACCTACAACTCCATTTCTGAGAGACTTCTCATCTCTGTCAACTGACCCCTCCCTCCCCATCTCACTGGTCTCATCAGCCCAGCTGCAGAATGGTGAAGAAAATGGAACACTCCGCCTGCCACGTGACCTTTACTAAGTCACCTCCCTCTCAGGGCCTCAATGTATCCACTAGCGAAATCAAATTTTTGGACGAGATGGCTGCTAAGTTCCTTACCAAGTCAAAGCTCTATTATCCTTTAGGAGAAGTGTGACAGGACCAGGAGCTAGAGGGAAGAAGGGAGTTCAGGGGTCATGCAACTGTGCTGTGTACATTCTGTCTTTATCTTCATTCTGCATAGCTCACTGTCTAGAGATAGCTGTCTGTGAGTGGAACAGTGTGATCACATCCAGGTTCATGCATACCTCCAAGCATCTGTGTGGGAATACATTTATGTATATGTGTGACTGCGAGGGTTTCCATATGTATATTCATGTGTGTGAATTTGTGTATGTCTGTGTATATAAACTGAAGAGAGGAGTTTTTTGGGTACGTGTGCATATGAGTACAATATGGTTATAAGTGGACTCATGTACTGGTGAGGGGTTCCAGCTGAGAACTAGGCTAAGATAGGAGTGAGGATGGGCAGGTGCTGCTGGGTGCCATACTGGGGGAGTGCCCTCTGACTAGGGAGACCTCTCTCTAACCCTTAGGGTTCCCTACCTACCCTCCTGCCCTATAATCACTCTAGCTCTAGCCAGGGCAGAGGAAGGTCAACTAGCCTTAGACATTGTATTCTTTAAAGATGCTTCCCAAGTGATCTATCAATTAATTATAAGTGATATATTAATTATATTTATATAACTCTTACTATGTTTTAGGTACTTTACATATAATAATATATTTCATTCTGAAACAACCCTATCATATGTGAGCTTTTTTTTAATTTTTATTTTACAGATAAACTGTGGTGTAGAGAGGTTAAGGAGAGAGGAAAAATAAAAGGGATCAATGAATTTTTAAGAGTTAGATCTGGGAAGGTGGGACAGAAATAGGTGAAGAGTTTTGCCAAGGTAGCAGCAAGATTGGGAACACTATCCGGGCCTTTACTTCCTTACTCCAGGCTGGTCTAGTTGATATATTGCAGCTGGAATAACTTCCGAAGGATTGCATTTAGACACATCGAGACTCCCAAGAGGTTTCCACATAATAAAAGAAGAACAGGCCAAAAACATCCAAGGACAGGGCAGAGTAACCGGGACCTTAGAGACTCTATCCCTTTATATCTACTGTCTAGCAGGCCCTGGAGACGGATGATTGAAACCATCACTGCCCTTGAGGGGCTCAAATAGGGACACTAACATGGCCCAGTTGAATCTGACATATTAAGTGCAATTAAGTGTGAGACAGGCATCAGGAGCCAACAAAGGGCTGACCCCTGTGGTCCCCTTCCACTGAGAAGCGATGACTCCACTGGTGACGGTCCTCCTCCCCTTCAGAAGTCATCCCAGCTCACAAAGCTTAAAAATGGGTTGGTGAATGACTCTCCATAAACGCACCAGGTAGTTCTCTCCCACCCCAGGCTGGAATGTGGCCTCTGTCCAGGGGTGCCACTCAGAGAATCAGTCCCCAGACCACAAACAGTGCTAGTGACCCATGTGGCGCTGGCCCAGCAAGACTCAAACCTGACTTCACAGCCCCTGAGATCTCCTGGACTGATATCAGGCTTGGGATTTGGAAAGGAAAAAATGTGGGCAACAACCAGTCCTCAGTGCTGCGGTCTGCAGAAGGCTCATGAGAAATCCTGCTTACAACTCCTGGGGGTATTTTCTTCTGCTCTTCCCACAAACGATCAGCACAGCAGGAGCTGGAAAAACCTGACCTTGAAAATTACAGAATGTCATTACCTCCTAGCAAAGTGCAGAAAACACAGGGCCCCTCCTCTGCAGGAAAAATCAGAGGAGGGGCTCTACTTTCAATGAGCTGTTTTGCTCTGAGAATATTGGTAAGAATATTTATATAGTTGGTGTCCATTAGTGTGGATCAAATGGGGCTGATGCATAAGTCCAATGGGGCCATGTCCGATACCCTTCAGGTGAGTGGCAGCCTGCCAGTCAAGTTTCAGTCCCATTCCTCTTACATGAGATTGCTGTTTACCAAGGAAGGGGGCCTTTTAAATACCTGTTCTTCAGGCAGGGACCCAGGAAAACACAGCAGACACCCTGGCACTAGCCTACCTTAAAAGGTAAAGCCAGGGCCGCTGGCCAATGACACACCTTAGCCCCACCCAGGGACATAGAAAGCAGGAACCATTGTGTTCCCCAGAAGTGTTGATGATGTAACCCTTCGTGCAATAGAAAAGAATGTGAGCTCAGTGAACGGAGGCTTTTCTCAGGGCTGTGTGGCAAGAAAAAGAGCCCAGAAACTCAGCGCTCTTCTGGACACCCCACTCCCAATTGGCCTGTCTTCTGTCCCCCAATGTCCAGTTGCCTTGTGAAAACTCAAACCAAACTATGCTATGAACTGGGTAGAGGCAGAGCTGGAACCTCGGGTTTGATTCCAAAGATAGGCTTTCCTCCACCATAATATGTTGTTCCCAGCCCACCATCAGATCACTCCACTCATTAAACTAGAACTTGGGCTGGGGCCTGAATCGCCCAGCTGTGTTCATGTCCCCCAGCCCCAATCTGCGAGGGCCATCTTCCCCAGGGCCTGTCCTCAAGTGTCTCTCCCTGCTTGGGCAGTAGAAGCCTTGCCCTCATTCTCATGCGACCCTACTCTACTTCTGGTCTGTTTCCTTGTTTATGGCATGCCTCACCACCAGAAGTTCATCTCCAGAGGGCTGTGAGTTGAGTGTTGTCTAGTACTCACCAGGCACTATGCCTAATCCTAAGAAGCTATTCCATAAGTTTTTGTAGAGTGAGTGAGTGGGCGAATGAATGCCGTTCTCAGCTCCTCTGCCAAATAGAACCCAGGCTAGGAGCGTTGCTTCTTGGTAGTGGCCCCCAATCCAAATCTGGCCAGCTTTGTCTGCATTCTGGGAATAACCTGAGGAATCTGGGTGCAAACAGCCCAGTGGCTCAGTCTACTGCAGAACTTTTTATTGCAAAGGAGGAGTCCCAGGAAAAGAGGGGTTGGGGCATTTCAGAGGGGCAAAACAACATTCCAAGAGTTAATCCTCAGGGTGAGGGACAGGAAGGAGAGATGAAGTGAGGGCCAGCTCCAAGGGAGGGGTGTTGAGACAAAGGGCCAAGTCTCTGGGAGCAAAAGCTAAGGTTCTTCGACTTCTGAACAAGGCAGGAAGGGTTCAACATCTGCGGGAGCCTCTGCAGCCGAAGTCTCCAACACAGCCTGGGAGGCCGCAGAGCGCGCAGCCGCCGCCAGGGGCGCTCGTCTCCAGGGCGTCGAAGCCCGCTACCGGCTGCAGCAGGCGGGCAGGGCCGGAGGCTGAGATGGGCCTGGCGGGAGCCCAGCCCAGGGCTGAGCGGAGAAGGGCTGTTGGAAGGAGGAATTCTCCTTTCTCCGCTCCGCCCCAGAAGACAGACAGACTCCTGCTCCAGGGGACAATGCACAGACTCAGACCCCTATCAGGAGGCAGTCGTGCAAACTCTCCCAAAGTAATAGCTACACAGACTCCTTCCCCCAAAAAACAGTCTCAGAGAAACCTTCCCTCCCTGAGGTCAGACATAGAATCTCCCCACCCAAGAATAAAACAGTCTTGTCCACGAGGATAAACCCACAGAACTCCCTCTTACACCCCAGGCAAAACCAACAGAACCTCCCCACAAAAAGAGACAACAAGACCCCCTCCTCCAAACATACACACAGACTCACCTAGGAGAAGAAACAGCCTTCCCTCCTCCCTCCGCCCCGCCTCGCAAAGGGTGAGAGACACAGATGAACTAGACCCCTTCTCTCTTGCCAAGAGGACACACAACAAGGGGGTGGGATTAGATTTGGCCCCTCTAACCCAAGTTACACCTATTATTTACTTACTGCAGCTCCCTGCCCCCAATCCCAGGCCAAGCCTGCGGGGAGAAGGGGGAAGCAGGTGAGTGGATCTATGTCCTAAGTGTAATAGTCTCCATGCTCCAAGACAAAACACTCCTAGCCCCCTCCAGACAGGCAGAAGCTTTCTACTCTGCATGCTCATTGGTTCTCTCAAATCCTCACAACCCTTTTGAAGAAAGACTCCTTTTGGACCTTTAAACTCAATCTTCACTGCCTTAGATTTAAATAACTCACTTTTATTGATGACTTCTTGGAGAAAGGAGGAGGCAAAGGATCTACACTTTCTTCGGCCTAAACTTCTTGGGGGCAGGGACATTTTAAAGGAGACCACAGAGAAGTTAGTTCAATTATCTGAAGACTATTGTTCAAGCCTCACTCAATCCCTTTCTGTCTGTGTATCCTCGAGGTGATCCTTTGCCTTCTCTGAGACTCAGTTTCCTCATCAGTGAAATAAATGGAGATAATAGCATTTCTCCCAGGGTTTTTGTGGGTTTCAAGGAGAAGATCAATGTATCATGCCTGTTGCATGGTGAGTTCTTTCTCCCTCCCCTCAACCTGGTGTCCCAGCTAGACGGAGCTGGCAGCCCTTGAGTCCTTACTGCTGTCTACGGTTAAAAGCCAGGACCTACCTATTCCCATAAACCCTGACTTCCCCAGGCCCAGGGAAGATGAAGCAGAACTGGGAAGAAGGCACTCCACACTGGGGACCTCATTCCCCATGGTTGGCCCATGGTCTCTGCAGCTATCATGGTGGACAAACTGGCCCCTGCTCTCTGATCCTGGGGGCTAATGACTTCATGAGTTGCCCTAGCCCAGGTGCCATGAGGCTCATTAGCTGAGACCGTTTGTCTAAAAGGCTGTTAAATGGTGGGGGGGAAACTGGCTCCAGAAGAGCAAGTCCCTGAATAGCCAGGTCACCTTCCCGCCCCCCACCCGCCATCCCCAGAAGGTAAGACCCCAAGTGGTGACCTCCCTGTGCCCCTGCACTCCTCACTTGTAGGTATATCTGAAGCACTGCCCAGCCTTCACCTGCTCTCCTCGCTCTCCAGCAGCTTGCGGTAGGTGGCAATCTCAAAGTCCAGGCCCAGCTTGACGATCATGAGCTCCTGGTACTCCCGTAACTGCCGCACCATGTCCTGCTTGGCCTTCCGCAGGGCGGCCTCCAGCCAGGCTAGCTTGCCCTTGGCACTGTCTGAGGCACCCTCCTCCTGCAGAGCTGGTGCATCCTTGGCTCCCTCTTGTTCACAGGGCTGGGAGCAAAGGGAAGACCATGGACAAAAGGACATCCTTGGCCCTCACGCCTCCCTCCCAAAGGATCCAGACCTTTCTCAGAAGCTGGAAGGCCAATGAGGGTCACAGGTTGTTGTGCTGAGTGAGCATACCTGTTCTGAAACATGCATTCATGTGTTTGCCCTGTTCCTAGGAGGGCGATTTGGGGCTAGCTATCTGGGTTGGCTGAGAAAGAGCCTTTCAGATCTAGTATGGTGATGCTTCTAATATGAGTTCAGATCCTAGAAGCATCAAAGGCTCCTTATCACATAATGCTGATATTATTGTTTATCCAGGAAACTAACAAGAAGGCTATCCTGTCCTCATAGGAGACGAATTTGTAGTTTTGGGAGGAAAAATAATAACAACAGTGCCTGCCTTGGTGAAGTGTGCTTGGTACTTAGAAAACCAGTGGGGGGATCAGAGCAGCCATGGGTGGTAGGAGAATGAACCCCAATGTACCTACCCTCTCACTCTGTCACCCCTAGAACCTGAACAGCTCGCCTTCCCTCCCAAAGTCATCACTTCTGAAGAAGAGAGAATCCCCATGAGTGTCCCTCAGAGCCTGACACTCATGGGGATTCTCTCTTCTTCAGGAAGTGATGACTTTGGGAGGGAAAGGAGCTGTTCAGGTTCTAGGGGTGACAGAGTGAGAAAAGACCGGAGGCAGAACCCCTCCCTCTGTGGGATGGAGTGTGAGCCGGGAGGGACTGACAGAGAGGAAAGCTGGGAGAAAAGAGAGGAGATTGAGAGGAAGAGAGGTGGAAAGAAAGAGAGCATTCATGTGGGAACCTCTCTTTTCTCAGGCCTAAGTCTGAGTTGCAAACACAAATGCCTACAGAAGCCTGGCTAGAGACATCAAAAGGTAAAGGCCAAATATTAACTGTGTATCAATAGTATTCAGTTCCACAAAGAAATATGCATGCCCTCATTTTCCTGAAATCTCCAAGACCTCTTTCATGTTTCCAGTCTTTCATCTCTCTATTTTGTATAGAAACAAAGCCTCGACATCTTTTCTCTTTTACAGGGATAATAACACACCTTTGCTCTTCTACACGATAAATGCAAAACCCTCTACCTCTGTGTCAGAGGAATCAATGGTGGGAGCTGCGGCTCGCACACAAAAGAGCACATCCTTGTGTGAAAATAGAGAAAACAGAGGCCTCTCTTCTCTAGCCAGATGTTGCCACATGGGATCGTAGTATAATATTGCCAGATCTGCACATTTTTAGAGAACCCAGAAAACTGGCTTTCTAGGTAAGATCTTGCAATTTCTGAAGATGAACTCAAATTTAATGCTATGTAGGATTAAAAAAAAACAAACAAACACAGACATAAAAATGTACATACACATAAAAACATTATACAAACGAAGATACATATTCATACATATTTACCTTCATGTTATTCGCTTATCTACATGAAATACAGGGAGCACTATACAAATGTAAGCATGATATACACATCTGGCCACACTCCTATTTGCTCAGACATTCACAGAGAAACTCTGTCCACCTTTTCCAAAGGAACTGGAGGTGTGTCTAGTCTAGTTGTCCTAGATAATGGACACACCCCTATCTCACCACTCTTCCACCCCTGATCCTCACCTGACTCTTATCGGGGTCCACAGCCACAGTCAGCTTCTGGATGGCCTGGTTAAGTCTGTTGAGCTCCTCCTTGCTGTGCCTCATGTTCTGCGTGTGTCTCTGCACTGTCTCCTTTACCTCCTCACACTGTGGGGTTAGGGCAACGGTGTAAGCCGGAGGATAGGAAGAAGAGGAGAGCAAACAAGAGCACTCGACTGAGGCCAGCAAGGCAGTTCCAGTCCCCGCCCATCCACCGGCTATCACAGGCAGATCATCTCACTTCTCTGGGCCTCTGTTTCTCCATCTGTAACCTGGGGATATTAATCTTTCCTATTCCTATTTCATTCTTCCAAGGACTGTTGGGAGAATGAAGTATGCTTGGCCGGCATAGTGGCGAGTGTTCTATCAGGCCTGGAGATGCCAAAGGTAGCATAAACTCAGGGACAGAGAGCAATGGGGCACGGCAATGACCTGTTGAGCTGAGTCTTTGGGCTGAGATTACATAGGGTTTATCCCAGGAATATGGGCATTTAAACTCTAGAAAATTGTTATACGCCACTTATATTATCTAAATTAATACTAAAAGCATTTTAAAAATTCAACAATAATCCCTAAATTTTAAAAATACTTTAAAAACTTAAGAATATGAATAAACTTCCTTAATTTGGTGAATCTTATTAATGAGAGACAGAGATCCAGATTCCTGCTCCTTTCGCAAACCAAAACCACTATGGGAAGGGCTGTAGAAAGGGAAAAACAGTGGGCCTTTTCTCCTCCTGGGCGCTGCCTCCACGCACCAATACATAAACAGATGGGCACAATAACTGGTACTGGCACCGTATCTTATACTCTTCAAGGTCTTTTAGTCCACCATCTCATAGAGGCCCACAACCACCTGTGAAGTAGTCCAGTTAAATGTTACTGTCTCCATTATCTTTTCCTGGACAAGCTGAGGCTCATTACATCTACCATGTAAAGAAGTAGGGGTCCAAAGGTCCATGAGTGACTCTGCCAGTCCCAGTCAACAGCTGAGCCAGATCAAATCTTAAGCCCGTGTTCTTTTCTCTACACCCTGAAGGACAGATACACACACACACACACACACACACACACACACACACACACACACCACACACTCACCCTTCAACTCAAAGGATAGAAACTGTTCAGACCACCCCACTGCAAATTTCTTTCCAGGACAGGTGGGGTCTGGGGACACAGATATGAATAGACTGAAAAACATCATCTCCTACCAATTTCCGCCCTATTCCCATTGCCCACCCTCTCTTGCTCCTGTTCCCAAAAGCTGTAGATGCAGCAGACAAGCTTTTTTTGCTTGTCCAGGTGGAGTACAAGACCCCTCATCTGGTGTAAGCCAATGAGCCATGTCGAAAGTCTCACCATAGTGAACTAAGCTGCAGTCTCCTCCAAGCCTCTGGTAGCACTAAGCCCAGCTCCAGCCCAAGTTGCTCCCAGAATCCTCACCTCTGAAGACAAGGCCTCTCCTTCTGGGGGCTTTGTGACCTCACCTTATTACAATTGCAGAGTTCTGACGGAGTGGGGGTGGATACCAGGGGCTGTTCTGTGAGGCCAGATGGGAAATTGAAGGTCCTAGACTGGAAGGAAGGAGAAGGATGGAAAAGAAAGGGTAATTCGCCTGGGAAAGTGTGCAGAGTTTGGGCTTCTGGAGTGGGCATTGGGGAGCCACAACATGTGCTTGAGCCGGCCAGCCATCTTGTGTGAGGTATGATTTAGGGAGGTCTATATGATAGCAATGTAGAAGACAGACAGGAAGGAGAAAGACTGGGACAGACGATTCCAGTTTCAAGATGAAGTAGAAAATCTGGAATGATGACTCTAAACTAAAGAAGTAGCCAGGGGACCAGAGAGCACAAGTTGCTGTTGACATTTTCTTTTTGTTTTATAAATTTCTCATATATGCAAAAGAGTATATGTAGCACTCATTTAATTATTCGAATGTAACAGTAATGGAACAAATACTTATGTGCCCCAGTACCTTCAGAGGCCCACGTGGTATCCTTCCTCATCACAGCATCCTCCATCCCTGACCCCATCGAATTTCCAAAGTCACCACTATTCCCGATTTTCTTTATTATCTTAACATATATGAATGAACTCCTAAGCAATTGTTTATGTTTGCCTACCTTTACACTTTATATAAATAGAACTACACTATATACTTCTATAACTTCCTTTTTCCTCAACATTCTGTTTGTGAGATTTATTCATTTTATTTCTCAGTGTTGCATAGTATTCTAATTGTGACTAATTCTCCATTTTCTCTTATGAGTATGCATATATGTATTTTGTTTTTGTTATAACAAACAATGCTGCCATGAACTTTGAAACACATCTGATTAGTACTTTATGTACTTTAGGGTACTGGCTGTCAAACTTTTTTAAACCACAACTCAAAATAAGAAATATACTTTATATCATAAATCAATGCCTACATATATATTCATGCACATAAACTGAAATGAGTAATTTTTCATTACTTACTCCTACTGTGTACAATGTACTCTGATCCTCAAAGTAGTCACCTTAACAAGCTCTTCCATTTTTAATTTATGGCCTCATGTTTTCTCATAAATAACACATTGATATTATTTATTTAATAATATAAGAAAAATTAAATACCCATGAGCCCACTTACGATGCAAGAACCAAAACATTACCAATAATTTATATCTATCCACATACTACCTTGAATCTGTCATCATCCCCTTGATTTGTTTTTTATTTTATTTTATTTTTTTAGTTTTATCACAGGAAGCACACCTGCCACACAAAGGAACAGCCACCCAGTCACTCATAATGCTAGCATTCTGGAGGACCCATCTCCCCACTCACTTCTATACCAGCCTTTTCCTTCCCCCCCCCCACACACACCAGGGCTTCTATTATCAAAATGGCCAAAAGTATTAGTCTAAATATCCCAAGATCAAGTGGAGAAGTTCTTTCTCATGCCTGGTTTCACCTTGTCAGATATCAGAATCATCTCCCAAATGACAAACCTAGGAAACGTTCCCTGGCTAACTCTGTTGTTGATCCATGCTCATCTGAAATGAACATTGCCCAGGAAGCCTCAGCTGGCCCCAGGAGGGGAGAGAGAGAGAAAGAGAGAGAGAGAGAGAGAGAGGAGAGAGAGAGAGAGAGAGAGAGAGAGAGAGAGAGAAAGAGAGTTATCAGGCTGGAAGTTCCAGACAGCAAGATCATTCCAGATCTTGTTCTGTTCTTGTGTTCTGTTCTGATTTTTTATGTGCATTTCTTGGGTCTTGTGTACATGTATGCTCTCTCTGATAGGCAGTTGCAAGCCTTGTCCTTTCTCTCTGTGGGGACCCTGCCTGTCTGGACAGAGGTTGGATATAATAATAGTGCTATCAGATCAGGAGACCTTGCCCTATATGCTTCTCTCTGTGTCTGCTTGTGCCCTGAATGTGTGACCATCTACTCTATCAGACTGAGAGCTCATCTAGACCACATCCTTTCTGCCTCTGACTCCCCTTCAGTGCTGAGTCCTTAGCATGAGTGGGGTTCAGTAAGTGTGCGAGGGTGTGGTTGGGGCTGGCCAGGATGTAGCAGTGACCAGACCAGGGCCTGCAGGCTGAGACACAGCTGAAAGCACAGCCAAAATTATATCTTTAAGTGGTCATACAGGAGCTGGATTTTCAGACTTCACTGAGAGAGCTAAAACAGGATAATCCACATGTCATGGTGACTCTAGGCTGAAGAGATGAAGCAAAAGGAAGAGAAGGATTCTGACCTCTCTCTCATTGCCCATTCCTTTTATAAACCCAGGCATCTGAGTCTGCCTTCCTCACCAGGCAGAGTGATTATTATGTTGTCTATGGATTTGAGGAATTTTGGTCAGAGAGATTATGTAATTTTCACCTAGATTGTAAGTGGCAGAGCCCATGCTTAAACCCAGGTGTGTCTGGTTCCAGAAACACTCTTGACCACCACACTACAGAAAATGAAGAAATGTATTTCTGAAATGGGCACACGGATGTTCAAGATGTTTCATAATAAAGGTTTGGGTTACCAAAAGTAGATGTGCACATACACACTTTTACACACACACACCCTTAATATAGTCTCCCTATATCCCTTTGGCTGGCACACCTGTGAGCATGGCCCTCTCCAGATCTAACACCTCTTGATGCTCAGCTCGGACATTCTAAGCCCCCACCTGCCCCATCCACCATATCCACCATCTATTATTCTCAGCCTGCCTCCTTTCTCCCTGCCCTCATCCATCTCCTGTTTTTCCACTTAAGGGGACTGCCAGCTGCTTCTCTCACATTCTATGGCTTCCATTGCTTTGTGTCTTTTTTTACACCATTCCCTCTCCCTCTCTCATCTCAGCACAACCAGTTCCTTACCACTTTTCAAGCCCAATAAAACTGTCATCTCCTTCAAGGACCCTGCACCAACCTCTGGCCCCAAACCAGAGGCTCACTCTCCTGACACATCCTCCTGGCATGGTATTCCTATGTTAGAGTCAGACACCCTGCAGTTTTGTATTAAGGCCTTCTATGAATGCCTGCCATGCCTGGGGACCAGAGTCTCCCCCTTCGCTCTCCGAGCCTGGTTCCTGCTGGGTGTTCAGCAGGTCTTTGCTGCCTGTCTTAAATTGGTTCTTGGGGCCTACAGGGGGTTAAAAAAAAAAAAAACTGACAACCAAGACAGAGCATTAGCCTTTCATCAATAGACTGGTGGATTGGAGATAAAAGGGGCAAGGGAATGATTTCTAGATATCTGGCTAAGAATGGAACAGCAAGCATAAGTACCAACCCTCTCTACAAAGGAATCTGTCCTTGATTGTATCTGAACTCTCTCGTGCTTCAGCTCATTTTTCTCCCTTGGATTCCAAGAATAATAAAGGGGACACCGGAGAGCATGCTTTCCTGAGGCTGGGTGAGGGACACTTTGGGAGACCACTGTGCTCTAGCTGTCAAACCTTTCAGTTCCATACACTTCAGGTTGTGTCCTTAGTGGGCACAACTCAGCCTGCGGCCCTCTGGTCTCTCTGGATTTTAATGCACTTAATTTTCTATGAGAACACGGGCTGATTACTGACCACCTCATTGATGTGAAAGTGCCTCCATAAGTCTAATTTAAGTCCTCCATGCTTCGGGATAAGTACATTTCCTCTTGTGAGGAGACATCAAAGGAAGACTTCTCCAATACTCCATTCTCTGGAGAAATTTGAAGCAGGAATGCATAATCCCGAAGCCATTAGTCACAGAGCTGGTGCCTCCAGCTTCAGCTGGGAGTAGTAGCACAAAGCATAATGGAGCTGGGCTCTATCTTCTACAGAGGACAGAACTAAGGTTGGGCTGAAAGTCCTGCAAAACCGAAGGTGGACCAAATTCAAGGCTGGACCAAAGGGATCCAGGCCCAAAAGAGCATTAGAAAGATGGCAAAGGGGACAGTGGGGCACTCCCTGAAAATGGGATGCCAAGCAGCCCCAAACCAGGCACAGCTGCTGCTAATGACCTCTGGGTTTCCAGGATTTAATTACCCTTTGCACAAAAATAACTCATATTTAAAAGCAAAGGAAGCTAAGGATGATTTGCATGGTTCTCTTTAATACTGGCTGCAAGTTAATACTCTGGTTTCCTCTGCCCATAATTGGACACGTTATTAACTTCTATTGTGATGGGTTTGGGCTTCTAGAGTTAGTATCATTTAAGGGGAAGGCTTTGGATCAGACAGATTTCTCTAAGAGCCCAAAGCCTAGCAGTGTGGGCTCCTGCCTTCCAGAGGAACTCAACCCTCACTCAGCTCCTAAAGACTCAGACCTTGAGTGGGGCCAGCATGGGGGAGGGCTGGGAGCCGCCTTTCAGGTTCTAACTCTGCCCCTCTGTGAAGCCTGCTATGCATGACCTTAAGCAAGTCATTGGACCACTCTGAGTTCACCTTCCTAATCAGGTAAACTTAGAAAGGATGCCTGGTGGTTAGATGAGATAATGCATTGTAAAGACCTTACACACTGTAAGCACTCCATAAACACAACTCAACCCCTTCCCCTCTCCCTAGCAGAGTAGAGAAGGGTACAGGCAGCCATTTCCTGGATGGGAACGGGTAAGTGTGACACTTACAAGGAGAGGAGCTATGAGCTGAGTTCTGACAGAGAAGAGAAAGTTTTTGCCCAAAGGAGGCCAGATAAATGGCAAATTAATAATAGAATAAGCAGAACAAACAAATATTTAGGGAGCTCTTTAAGTGCTAGGTCGGGCGCTAAATATATTCCCGTCCATTATTTCATTAAGTCCTCCTAACCACTCTCAAGATGGGTACTATTATCCCTATTTTGCAAATGAGGAAACTGAGGCCCAGAAAGTTTATTCGCCGTCCAGATCAAGACAAGAAAATGCAGGGCTGACTTCAGAGATCCTTGCCGTTCAACACATACACCCCACACGACGAGGAGATGCAGAGATAACTGAGAGCAAGGCTTCCCAGCCTGTAAGATGTTTCGCGAGGCTTGGGACCCAAGGAGCGGCCGGGTGTGCCCAGCTGCCTAGCCCGGGGACTGAGCCAGTGCTACCCCGGCCAAGTCCCGCAGAGCGGCGTAGGGTGCCCGCCCCGAGCCCATAGCGCAGGGCGGGCTGAGCTGACCAGGCACTTCCTGGCCCCATAAAGCGCGGGCGGGGGGCGAACGCCGTTTTATGGAGGCGGCCGGGCGGTCCGGGCCGCTTTGATTCCCGGTGGAACAAGGCGCGAGGGCCGACCTCCAAGCTCGTAAACGCACTGGCGGCGCGCAGCCTCTCCGGGCCCGCGATATAAGGCTCCGCACAGGCGTCGGGATTCAGCGCCCGTCACTGCTTACGCCGCCGCCGAATCATGTCCTGTCTGTCCCGCATCGGCGCCCCCTGCGGGGTCCGCGCCTTCAGCTGCGCCTCGGCCTGCGGGCCCCGGCCCGGCCGCTGCTGCATCACGGCCGCCCCCTACCGCGGCATCTCCTGCTACCGCGGCCTCACCGGGGGCTTTGGCAGCCAGAGCGTCTGCGGGGGCTTCCGCTCTGGCTCCTGTGGCCGCAGCTTCGGATACCGCTCGGGCGGCGTGTGCGGCCCCAGCCCACCCTGCATCACCACCGTGTCGGTCAACGAGAGCCTCCTCACGCCTCTCAACCTGGAGATCGACCCCAACGCGCAGTGCGTGAAGCACGAGGAGAAGGAGCAGATCAAGTGTCTCAACAGTAGGTTCGCTGCCTTCATCGACAAGGTGGGTGTCCTTGATCACACCCTTCCTGAACCTTCAATTCCTAGGCTGGGCACTGAAGTGGAGTCAGGGTTAGGAGGGATGTGGTCCAGGTGAGCTCTCAGTCTGATGGAGGAGATGGACACACATCCAGGGCACAGACACAGAGCGATGACTATAAGGCAGGGGCTCCTCATTTGGTAGCATCGTTATTATATACAACCTCTGTCCAGATAGGCAGGGACAAGGTGGGTGCCCTTGAGCCCACCCTTTTCTGAGCCTGCAGGTCCTAGAAGGACCTGGAAATTCCCGAGTCAGCCTCTCTAGAAATGAGGAATGGGGAGTGCTCATATTTTATGTGATAACATTAGGTGGTACATTAAAGTATTAAATAACATTGAAATGCCTCAGGAGAAAATTCATCTCCTTTCACGTATGTTTCAACCTTTTAGATTAAATGGAGAAAATATCGTTGGATGCGAACATGTCTTTAACATTTCTCTAATATTTGCTACTCTGCCACTGTTGCAGAGAACAAGCCTCAGGTTCAGAGGTGTCTGAGCAAGTTTCGGCTACAACTTAATATTTTACGATTTCCTTTTATGAAAGCAAAGTGATGTTGGTTTTACAACTATGGTGATAATATACAGTTACCCCTTTTACTCCATTAGAGTGACTCCATTTATAGATAAATCATGAGTAAAATAATACACGAGTCTAACAAAACCCTGAAGTCAGCCTATGAAGGGTTCATATTTGAGAGTCGTTACCACCACCCCCCCAGTCCAGCCCTTTGAGTCTACCCAGAAGAGAAAAAAGACAGGGATGTAGGGCAAGAGGACTGCCCAAGTGACTATGGAGAGTGGGTGACAGAGCAGGACTCCAAGCCCAGGCTCTCTCCATCTCTCCAGGCTCCTGGGGCTAGATCATCCAAAGCTTGGGGTCCAGCTATCCCTCTCCTCTCCAGCAGGAGTTAGTGCACCTCAGCAGACTGCACCCTGAGTGTGCTGGCATTCACACCTTGGAAAGGTGGCCAGGCATAGAGCACAGAAAAGCTCCTGGCCCAGGGCAGGCAGCCTGGGCTCTATGCCCAGCTTCTTCACTGATTTGCTGTGTGATGCTGAGCAGCAGCTTCCCCTCTCGGCCCTAGCGATCTCCACACCAGAGCTGTGTGTTGTGAGTATGTGAGCTGAAAGGAAAGATGAGAGCCAAGGCAGCCATGAGACTCGCCAGCACAGCTCAAGCCCTGTCAGCTAAGACTACCTGAAATGATTCCATATAATAGCAGCGGTCCCAGTTCCCTATTTCTGGAAGTTCCGAACAGGGAATTCCCAGCTGCAGTCATCGAGTTGGATGAAAAGATACCTGGGTGAAAGCCAAGATGACATCTCAACTCCAGCAAGATATAGGAGCAACAAAAAAACGAGGACAGGGACCTAGTCATGTTTGCTGTTGTCCTTCCTGCCAGCATAGTGTACATATTATTGCCATTGCATCTCTCAAGTTTCAATAACTTGTGTACCTCACTTCCCTACAGTTCTCACCTTCCCTACTTTCTAGAACCTCCCCGCATTCACATTACCTGCCTGGCCTCCAGAGACATCTGAGTGTCCAACATAGGAGTTTTGGCCACCTAAGACCACACCCCACCCTCCCCTGTGCTTCCCAGGCCCCAGTCATCCTACTTGGTGAGAGCCTGCCCTTCTGACTCCCCAGTTAGGAAGCCCTTCCCACCTTGACCGTCCAAACAATGGCTCACCCAGCCCCATTGTTTAGACAGAAACAAACACGTCCAAACAAGTCCTCAGTGGCCAAAGAGGACATAGATAAACCTGGGGATGCTCATAGTGAAAGGCTTTCATCCTACTCTACTTCTCCCACCCTGCTTTGCATGTCTTTCCCCCAGGAAGCCTTCCTTGACTGTCACTACCCTCCACCCCTACCTGTCCCCAGCCCAACTGTAACTCAGCATAGCCCGTATGCCCCCTCATTTTCTCACTCACCCCACTCGAGCCCACCTGAACAGACCCTCACTCAGGCCTGAAAAAGCAGCAATCATGAGGTAGTTGGAGCAATCATGAAATGAGGATACTACCAGTGCATCCTTAGGCCAGGAGAGCGCAGCAGGAGCTATGCTGTCTACCCTTTGCCTCTGCACACCTTGCTGCTAGTTCTGTCTTTACTGCCTCTATGCCTATGCTCTGAGAAGGGCTGGGGATATTGGCTTCTCCCCCTGCCCAACTCTGCTCCCACTTCTTCACCAGGTGCGCTTCCTGGAGCAGCAGAACAAGCTGCTGGAGACCAAGTGGCAGTTCTACCAGAACCGCAAGTGCTGTGAGAGCAACCTGGAGCCCCTGTTTGAGGGCTACATCGAGACGCTGAGGCGGGAGGCCGAGTGTGTGGAGGCCGACAGCGGGAGG
The DNA here is from genome assembly GCA_003508835.1 of Eonycteris spelaea. Lineage (NCBI taxonomy): Eukaryota > Metazoa > Chordata > Mammalia > Chiroptera > Pteropodidae > Eonycteris > Eonycteris spelaea. Next base: position 2,466,500 of record PUFA01000028.1, read on the forward strand.
CTGGCCTCAGAGCTCAACCACGTGCAGGAGGTGATGGAGGGCTACAAGAAGAAGTGAGTGCATCAGGGAGGAGGGTTTGGAGAAAGGAAATGGGATTAATTCAAAGCAGGGAAGATTTGGGTCGGACCACAAGGGGAAATTTCCAGAAAGAAGAAGACAGTGACAGGAAGCCTGTGGGAAAAGTTTTCCTTTTCTGGGATGGGAATTTAAACATCAGAGAGAGTCTGAGCTGCTCCAACTACCTCATCATTATGTGTCTCTTTCATTGATTTACTAAACATTTGTTGAGCATCTACTCTATGTTCTAGGTGCTATTTTGGCCCTGAGGTTGGGTAGGGTTAAAAAAATGTGTGGAGAAGAGGAAAGATGGATACCAGAACTAGAGCAGGGTTCCTGCCCCCAGGGAGTTACAACTCAGAAACAGAGGGAAATGCACAAGGCACCCACCCTGGCCTACATCATGAATGAGGTCCCTGAAACAGGAAAAGCAGTGAGAGGCATGGATTGATTTGAGTGCCAAGAGGAAAAGGATGGACAAGATCCTTCTAGTCTAACATTTTTTGATTCTTTGACCACCTCCAAATGATCCAGTTCCTGAAATGTGTTTGTCTGGGCCTTCATGCTCTCTTTTTTTGCCTCTTCAAATCCCAGCCTATTGACATTCTAGTCACTGAACTTTGTACCCTTTGTCTCCAGGTATGAAGAGGAGGTAGCACTAAGAGCCACCGCTGAGAATGAATTTGTGGCCCTGAAGAAGGTGAGTGACCCCCGAATACTTGTCCCACTACTCAGAACTGAGGGCAGAGGCAGGAGGGAGCTCTCCATAATTCAGAAAGGCGGAGTGACTCCCTAAAATCACATAGCGCAACCTCTCCTCTATTCCTTTTCTCAAATTCCCCAATGCTCCCTGGGTGACCCTGATGCCAGAGCACACTGCCTGCTTCAAGAAGGGCAATCTTCTCCCTGATTCGAGGTAACTCCCATCTGGCTGATGACCTCCCACTTCCTTTTGCCCTGTACCTGGCAGAGAGTAGGCACTCAATAATGATTTGTGAATGAAAGAGCACATGAATGCTACAAGATGGCTTCATCCTCAGGCTGGCAACAGGTGGGAAACGCTGGCATGAACGGTGCTGTTGTTCCTCACCTCTTAGACTTGACTCGGCACAAGTGCCATTACATGAACTCTCGCCAAGTCCTTTCGACCACCTCCATATGAGGAAGTCAGGGGTCTTGTCTTGGGTCGCACTGGCTTAAAAGGGGCAGATTGATCCATGAGACCTCTTCTCTGCCCACAGATCTAGATTTCTTTCCATATTCCAGAGCAGAGAATCATGATATTCCAGAGCAGAGGCATCATCAGAATTGACCCATTTTACATTAGATCCTAAGTTTCAGTGAATGTACAAGATGTGGATTCTAGAGGAATCATCCCTGAGGTTACCAGAGGAAGTGCCTGGAAACCTCAGGGTCTCCCTCCTTTACCCAAACCTGCTCCTAACCCGTCTAACTGCATGAAGAACTGCATCGACATCCTGGTATCAGACCCTGGGATGAGAGGCTGAGAGTCTCCAGGGAGTTTGCCCAGCCTGGTGGGCTACCTCTCCCTAGTGGGGAGAGCTCTGTGTCATCCCCAGGGATGCTTCTGTCCCACCCTCTGCCCTTTAGGACGTGGACTGTGCCTACCTACGCAAATCAGACCTCGAGGCCAATGCAGAGGCCCTGACCCAGGAGATTGACTTCCTGCGGCGACTGTATGAGGAGGTAAGGGGCCACAGAGCAGTGGGGGCAGCAAAGATGGATTAGACCTTGGAAAACACTTGCCACCATTTAGCTTCTGAACCCCCTGCACTGGGGGAGTGCAGAGCAGAGTTGAGAGACCTAAGGCAGGTTTACTGTCAGAAAGTGAAGAAGTATAGCTTGGTGTCTCATCTGCCATGCCCCAGACAAGCTGGTGTCCCTGGTTACTGTGTTGGCAATTATAAATTGAGAAATTTATTTATCACAAATTGATAAATTCTGGTCCTAGACCACAAGGATCCAGACAGGAGGCTCTGACTGAAATCAGGCAGTGGGCTTCAGACATGGGCTCATCTCAGCCTCAGGATTCTGAGTCTGAGGACCATTGAGAGGTCCTGGAGTTTAGGGGGAGATGTCACCTTAGAGGTTGAGGCCTCAGACAGTGAGGCTATGGAGGAAGCAGGGGAAGGGGACAGAGAAGGATTGTGAGAGGGTGGGCTGCTCAAAAGCAGGTGTTCTGTTTGAAGACGCTCTTACCACTCCCCTGCCCCCACAGGAGATCCGTATCCTTCATGCCCACATCTCAGACACCTCGGTCGTCGTCAAGATGGACAACAGCCGGGACCTGAACATGGACTGTATCATTGCTGAGATCAAGGCTCAGTATGATGATGTTGCCAGCCGCAGCCGGGCCGAGGCAGAGTCCTGGTACCGCAGCAAGGTGAGTGACCAGCACCCGCTTCTCAACAACCCAGCAGGAGGGTTACTAAAAGGGCTTTGGTGTTTGTCTAGGTGGATGGGCAAGTGAGGGGCAGGCAGCTCTCAGGATGAGGTGATATATGTGCAAGCTGTGAGGCTCAGGAGAATGACATATCTTGTGCCTTATAAGTGTCTCCCCCTCCCACCAGTGTGAGGAGATGAAGGCCACGGTGATCCGGCATGGGGAGACCCTACGCCGCACCAAGGAGGAGATCAACGAGCTGAACCGCATGATCCAGAGGCTGACCGCCGAGGTCGAGAACGCCAAGTGTCAGGTACAGGAGACTGACCTGCCCCTCAGTGTAGAAAAAAGAAGGGGCAAGCCTGCAGCAGGGGGATTCAAAGTTGACACCTTGTCAAAGTGTAGAAAAAGGAGCAAACATCAAGCATTAGGTGAGTCTCCTCCAGGAAAAACACTCTCCATTCCACTGAATGGGGGAGGGAGTTTGGGGTTTGGGGAGCAGTGTGGAGTAGAATGGAGTGACTGGGATTTTCTTGGTCTTGGGTCAGAAGAAATACCTCTGGTATGAGGGGCAGGAAACAGGATTGTCAAACCAGCCCTGCCACTAGCTTACCACGTGATTGAGAGTAAGCCATTTCGCCTTTCTGGCCCATTGTTTTATATCAGTGACCACACATGCCCATGTCCCAGAGGTTAATAAATGAGTGAAGTAGGCTGTATTAAAACACTAGGGTGTGGTAAACTAGCAATTACAAAGGGCAGAGCTAATCGGATCCAACTGAGGCAGGCTCTATGGAAATGCAGGTCCAATGGGGCTAGATCCTTAGATTTTACCACAAGAGCCAGGAATCTGGACTTTCATGTTAAAATTCAAAAATTTTAAAAGATACTGTGCCAACATTCCCAGGAGCACTAATTTGCAACCCCTGACCTCACAAATGAGTGAGGCCCCTTCTTCCTCTGACAATCAGTGGTCACTGGATGCCTGGCCTCTGACCCCAAATCCAGAACTGGAGCTTTAGTAACCCTCCCCTGCCTCTCAGAACACCAAGCTGGAGGCTGCAGTGACCCAGGCGGAGCAGCAGGGCGAGACGGCCGTCAGCGACGCACGCTGCAAGCTGGCCGAGCTGGAGGCCGCCCTGCAGAAGGCCAAGCAGGACATGGCCTGCCTGCTCAGGGAGTACCAGGAGGTGATGAACTCCAAGCTGGGCCTGGACATCGAGATCGCCACCTACAGGCGCCTGCTGGAGGGCGAGGAGCAGAGGTAAGGACCACACCTGTAGGGAGGATGTCTCTCCCATCTCCTGGAACTGTGTTCAGAGCTAAGAGCTTGTTTGCATATTGCTTGCATCTAATTTGCATCGGGATTACTTGAAGAAGAGAATATGCAAACTTTGCTCCCCCAACTAATTTTTGTCTCTTTGCTCTCCCCACAGGTTGTGTGAGGGCATCGGTGCTATAAATGTCTGTAAGTAATCTATACTGTGGATTCTGAAATAAGGTTTTTGGGTTCCTGGTGAGCAGACTTTTCCTTAAAGGGCCAGAGAGTAAATCTGTTAGGCTTGTAGGCCATGCAGCCTGTCTCAACCATTCAATTCTGTTGTCGTAATGTGAAAGCAGCCACATCCGCAAGCAATACTTAACAAATAGATCCAGCTGGGGTTCAATTAAAGTTCATTTACAAATGCACAACCACAATTTAAAGACCCTAGAAGAACGGAGGGGAATGTGGCCATGAATGATTATAACTTAAATAACTATTTTTGCCTATAGGGAGGGCCTGGGCTAAGTTTATCAAGGATGCGTGAGGTTTGGCTACAGGAAGGAGTGCCCAGATGTGACGGTGTTTGTGGGGTGAAGGAGAGAACTAGAAATAGAGGGGAGGCGCTCTGAGCAAGAGAAGGGGGCTCTGGTTGGCAGGCAGGGGCCGTCGACTACCACCTGGCACAGGAACTAAGCCCTGTCCTCCCCCTCCAGGTGTCAGCAGCTCCCGGGGCGGGGTTGTCTGCGGCGACCTCTGCGTGTCGGGATCCCGGCCTGTGACCGGCAGCGCCTGCAGCGCCCCCTGCAGTGGGAACCTGGCGGTGAGCACGGGAATGTGCGCGCCCTGCGGACAGAGCTGTGGCAGCAGCCGCTTGGTGCGGTTTGCTTAGCGCCTCCGTCTTTGTGCAAATACCGATCCGCGAGCGAACCGGCCCCAACTCTAGCGGCCTGCCCGGACCTCAACAAGTGTTTGGGCTTAAGACGGAAGGGCTTCGGGAACCAGCCGGCTTGATCCTGCCTACACTGCTGCCTCAGTTTCTCGAATCACAGTCCTTCACCGCAACCCGCTCCTCCGCTTGTCTCTTCATTTCTTCCAGGGAGGCGGGGCTCCCCGCTCCAGGTCTTGGCGGCTCTTCCCCACCCCTTAGAGTCTAAATGACTAGGTTTCCTCGCAACCCTGGGCAAACGTCCAGTCCTGACTTGGGCTGCTGTGGAGGCTTGGACTCCCGTGTCTTTCTAAGGGACTGGTTGGCTCTAGGGCCCCTCAGGCGTGGAAGTGCTACTGGTGTTGTGCCTTCCCTACCCTCTAAACCAGCGCACAGTGACCGAGGCTCTGTCTCCCCGGGAAAACTTTCCGCAGCTGCTTGGGCTCCCTCTCCCTTGTGCTTGGTCTCCACGTTTTCAATAAAGCTCACGGGTCATGTAAATCGCGCTGGAGACTCTCCGTATGCGCCTTCGTGTTACACGTGTGGACTTTCGACCCAGTTTCTACCCCGGTTGAATGCAACAGAGGAGCTGTTCTCCACCAAAGAGGCCAGGGCTGCCACAGGTGCCGCTCTCCGACATTCTGAAGTGTGCAGGGGCGTGGCCCGGCAGACTCAAAGCCCAGACACACAGAAGCACAGGAGGCGCTGGCAGGGAAGTAAGAAGGGCGACAGGGAGGGCCCTTAGCAAGGAGGGGGGGGCCTGGCTCTCCTGACACCTTGGGTGGGGGCCTCATCACTTGGGCTGTTGGGACATCTGTAGTGCACTTCTTCCACTCTCCCACTCCGACCCCATCGCAACACGTGAAAACTCTCAACCATGGGATAAAATATAGACCTCCCCACCCCTAGAAACCAAACACTCCCTTGATAGCCCCCTACCCCACACATGTACCACCATCACGCCTGGGGATGGGGGTCCCAGACACAGAGCCTCCCCACCTCCTCCCCGTTACCCACCATATGTGCTGCTATCTATCTTGGATAGATAACCCCAAGCATAGACTGTAAAAACGGCCTCCACGCTCAGTCACATAGACCCCACATCAGACACCTAACACATAGATGCCCCGTCAAGCACATACTTAACACATATGCCCCACCCCCCAGGAGTCTATATGCACAGCCCATCCTTCAGCCCATGGACCCAGGCACAGAACCACCACCAGGGACTCAGACTGGAGAACCCCTCATCCCAGCCCTCTCCCAAGCACACTTAGACCTTCCCCACACCACCCCCTCCTCACAGAACTCCAGATCCAGAGGGCCTCCTCCAGGGCCTCAAGTACATGCACTGTCCAGGGCAGGAAGGGCTGAGGGCGGCTGGTCTGAGAGTTGGCTGGTCTACCAGGAAACGGGGGTGGGGGAGGGCTAACAGCACAGGAGTGGGATTCATACAGCCCTTCTGCCCCCCTCGCAGGAAAAGACTCAAGCGCCCACTTCCTGGCAGAGCCAGAACCTCCCTGGGGTTATCTCCGGGCTTCCTAAGGAGTTGGAATGCCCAGGGAGGGAGCCAAGACCTCACACTGGATAAGAGCCAAATTCCTTAGAGCAGCACCCCCATGCCAGCAACGTGCTTTCCCAGTCTCCTTCACAAGAGGCTTCCAGTGATCAGGGCAGATTTTGTCCTCTCTAAGCCCCCTCCTCCCTACCCCCCTCTCCACCCAGCAAAATGAAGCCAGGATACCAGGTGCCGGGCATGGGCAGAAAGAGGCTGTTTATTGAAAGCTATTCTGACATCATTTTCCAGCTGCTTTGCAGTCTTGGGACCAGGAATAGGACTAGGGTGAGAGTCCTCTTGTGACTATGGGAGGAGGGAGTATGGCTCTCCCCATACCCAGGGCTCAGTTGAGGGCACTCCTGCGAGTGGCAGACGTGGTCCTGATGGAATAGGTCTTGAGAGTCCCAGGCCCTCCGCTGCTTGAGAATCTCAGGGCATTGCTGCCCATGGTTCCCCGAAGGTCAACCCACCACCACCACCTCCAGTGGTGTTCACCACAGCTGGAAGAGAAGACTCCATCAGCACGAAGCCCACGACTGAGGGACCATCCATCCCTCACTACACCCCATGCTCCTGCCATAGCTGTCCTTCTTCTCTCCACCACGCACCCGGGGCCAGCCCAGAAGAAGCTTCAGACAGCATGCGTGTGTGTGTGTGTGTGTGTGTGTGTGTGTCAGGGGTACTCCACACATGTCCCTTGCCCCACCTTGCCCTCTTGCAAGGGTTCCCTAGGATGTTGAGTCTGGCTGGACAGGAGCTCCAGGGCACCTGCTGGAAGCTATTAAAGGGAAGGAAGCTCCTGGTCCCTGAAAAGCCAGGTCCCTCAGTTCAATATACCATCTCACAGACCCTGCTCAGTCTGGACAGCACAGGGGGTGCGCCAAAGCCAAGGACTTACAGATGTTCAGGGCTCCCACTCCATTTCCGTCCAACCTGGGGGCAGAGTAAAGGCTTGTGAAAGCAGCTCTTTCCTCAGTGCGAGAAGAGGCACTCTCAGGAACCCCCACATCCAGTCCCCAAGTAGTATTGGTGTTCCTTCCTATCCCCACACTTCCAGCCTTCCTTCGGCCTTGTTGCAAAATGAACAAGGAGGAGTGGGGGTCAGGGTTCACTTAGGCCCTCCTCCCTACTGGCTATATGACCTTGGGAATGTCTCAGAGCTTCCATTTCTTCGCCTATAAATAGGATCTAACTCAGTACCAACCTCACAGGGTTGTTTGTGAGGGTTAAATGCCATAATTTACCTAAAGGCCTGGGCACAAGGATTTGGTAAATGGTAGCTGCTCTTATTATTATGTAGACAGCTGCCTCCCCTAACCAGATCATAAAATCCTGAAAATCAGCTATAGCTTACTGATTTCCTGTTTCTCCAGCTCCCGTCAGGCATGTAGTAATTAATATGTGTTGAAATAACTAGTGTATTGTGGACTGAGTGAATGCAGTTCCAGCTGGGACCGAGGTGGGAACAGGGAGGAAAAGTGGGTTGGCTTCAAGCAGCCTGTGGGGCTGAAAACACATCTTGCAATGGAAGTTAAAAATCCAGCCAAGACGGCTGGGTGTGTTTGCTTTGTGACGCACAGCCCCACTGTCACCAAGCCCTTGGCCCTGGGGATGAGTTTACTCTGCAGTGGGGAGGGTACGCCTCACTTTTATGGAGGGAGTGAGGGAGCCCACCTGGCCTCAGCAGCCCCAAGTCCAGGAAGGCAGCAAAGCAATGGTAAAGGGCAAGAAACGGGTCTGCTAGGAAGCTGCCAGGCCCCTTATTCAAATAGCTGGGAAGTGAAACCAGTCTGGAAGGAGAGGCGGGAAGGAGGAGCAAAGTTGGCACTTATCTTTGTGAGAACAAAGTGCTGGGAGTTGCCAGCAGTTTTTTTTTTTGTTTTTGTTGGGGGTGGTGGGTAGCCAGGCTGCAATCAGACAGCAATTTCGTATAAGAATTTCTAGTACAAAGCCTAAAGAACTCCAAAGGAAGAGACCTGAACATCTCAGGCTCTAGTGATTTGTGTGATTTTTCTTTTCTCATCTTAAATAAATATTTGTTTTTATGTCTAATTTTATATTTGTAACTTTATGGTCTAGGAAAAAAGATCCCCCAAATTGCATGAGTTTCTAAGACCATAAATCTTAGATGTGCCCCTGGGAAGGGCTGAGGGGTTAAGGGTTAAAAACAAGGCGTCCATCTCCACATTCCCTAAGGGGTAGAGAGAGGACAGTCTCCTCTCAGAGAACCAGGATCTAAGCCCAGATGATAGCAACCTGGGAGGAATGTCGCCATCCCTGAGCTTCGGCCCCCATATCTATCCACAGGAGAAAATGAATCAGGCCCCACTTTAAGCATCCTGCAGCTCTGATTCTGTGAGGAAGAAAGGCCCAGGGTCTGCATTCCCAAGAAAGTGGGGTCCTTGCACCCACGGTGGAGGAGGGCACAGAGAGAGGTATCTTGGCTGGGACAGTTGGGCTCAGGGGCTGCCCTGTGTCCCAGATCAGCTGCTTTCTCTTCCCAGAGGCCTTTCGTGTTCAAGTCATTCCCACAGAGGTAAGTGCCAACTTTCCTCCTTCCCACCTCTCCTTCCAGACTGATTTTGGCATTCAGGCACTCTCCGGTACTCTCCAGTACTCTCTTATTCCCCAACTCCTTCCTCGCCACTCCATTCTTCCCCATCTTCTCTTCCCAGCCTTCTGGAATAATGTTCAGAAAAGAAAAGGTTCTTCGTAAACTCAGCATTTTATGAATTCTAGTCTCTGAGTGTTTCCTTTGTAGATGTGTTGTCTCCTGAACCCCTGGGGAGAAGCATGCTCCCCGAGGGCAGAAACGTGTCGTACAGACTATCTATCTCTGTTAGGTCCCAACTAGCCAAGCCAGGAGGAGTTCTACTTCCAGGCCTTTGCCCCCACCGCTGTTCTTCTCACCCTCATCAAATCCTAACCTTCCCCCAAAGGCACAACTCTAAAGTCTGTCTGTTGACTGAATGAATCAACCAATCCATCAAGGTGAGAATGAAGGCCAGATTTCATGGACACAGATTCCATGTCTTTCATGAAGAGTTCCCTACAAAACTAACCCATCCCAGCCTCCTCTCAGGCTGCAGGGGAGTATACAAATATCTCTGAGGACAGGGGAAAATTAACCTCCTCCACCACAGTCAGTCAATACCACATGACTTAGCACTTTATCTAGTGAGAAGCAACCTGGTATTACAGAAGATGCTTGAACCAGGAATCGGCAGAGACTGACTGTACACTGGCCCTGTCCCCTCAATGAATCATAGTTTCTCCTCTGTATCAATAATACCTGACCTGCTTACCTGAATGTGTTCTAAGGATCAGATAAGAAGACCCTGCTAGTGACCACCACACCCACGAATGGGCTGCTATTACTTCAACTTTCCCACTGTGCCTTATACTACAAGGTCTAGGTCATTTCATCAAGGGCAAAGAAGTAAGCATCAGCTGCACCCTCCTTGTCCCTCCCACTGTCGATGGAGAAATGTCACACCCCCAGCCCCACGGAACCCCGTGACCTCACCGGCTCTCCTCGCCCTCCAGCAGCTTGCGGTAGGTGGCAATCTCAATGTCCAGAGCCAGCTTGATGTTCATCAGCTCCTGGTACTCTCGAAGCTGCCGGGCCATGTCCTGCTTGGCTCGCTGCAGGGCAGCCTCCAGCTCCCCCTGCTTGGCACGTGCATCCTTGAGTGCCAGCTCCCCATGCTCCTCAGCCTCAGCGATGGCAGCCTCCAGCTTGGCACGCTGTGAGTAGTAGAGGAGATGTGAGGTGGGGGCAGCCCTCGCAGTCACTGCCTCCCCATCCTGCAGCGAGCTCCTGGGCAACTTGCACACTGGGGTTCATTGGCATCAGCCTATTTCCCCAATTATCAAAGGATCCCAAGGGTTAAAAACAGGGGTTCTCATACCCAATACCTACGTTCCAATTCTGTCTTACTACTTATGAGATCTTGGAATGAATCAACCCTTCTAAGCCAGTCTTCTCTAATCACAGTGTCTACCTCATAAGGATATTGTGAGAATTAAGTGAGGTAACACACAAGTCCTTGGCACAGTGTCTAGCATACAGTAAGTGCTTAATAAATGCTATTATGGAGGAACTCCAAAGCCATGGGAGCCAGGTTGAGTCCCCCAGGCAGCTAATAAGAACCAAAAATCTCCTTCAAAACAGGAACCATGTGGGATATAAACCTAAAAGCAACAAATGAGCAGGACAAACAAACAGAGACTCATGGGCATAGACTATAGGCAAGTGGTTACTAGTGGTGCAGGGGGGGGGTGGGTAGATGGGATAAAGAGGGTCAAATATACGGTAGCTAAAGGAAACTGGACTTCGGGTGGTAAACACCCAATAGAATATATAGATATCAAATAATGTACATTTGAAAATTATATAATTGTATTAACCAATGTTATCCCAATAAATGTATAAAGAAGGAAAGAGAGAGAGAGAGAGAGAGAGAGAGAGAGAGAGAGAGAGAACGAAAAAAAACAGGAACCAGCTTGAAAACAGGAACTTGGAACAGAGTCACTGCTTGAAACCCCCAGACCTAATATGTATGACTAACTGTCCCTAGGTTTGGGAGGGGTGGTTATATTCACAATAGACCTGAGCAGCAGCTGCCACTTCCTGCCTGACATTAGTGCTCCCTCTGCTTGTGGCACCGGGGCCTATCTAGTCCCAGGCTTCATCTCATCAGCTCAGAGGGCCCATTCCCTACCCCAGAGCTTTTCCTCCTTCCTTCTCACTGACCACTTCCTGCCCTCAGATCCTCTCGCCTCTGCTCCTGCACTCTGCCTTTCTTCCCAGCCCCGCCAAACCTCCCAGGAGGTCTTCTGATGCTCTCTGCCCCTCATTCACCTGTCAGTGCCTTCCCTGTCATGCTTGCCTTGGCCAAGGCCCATCCTACTGCCTCTGGGCCCCTTGACAGCGGCATACACTCCAACTCTGGGGGCTGGCTCTGCCCTATTGTGTGATAGGAGAACCAAATGCACTGGAAGCTGCAGGATTCCAACAACTGCCATTTATTATTCTGTGCCTCCCCTACAGCCTGGAAGCTGGCTTGCTTCACCGGTGATGCATGGCCCTGCATCTGTGCCAGAAGGCAGCCTCCACCCTCCTATCGAGAGGCCAGCAGGACTCCAAAGGGAGGACATTTCTAGGCAAATCACCCCCAGTCCCATGGTCCCATGCTCCCAGCTCATCTGGAAGTCAGCTCTCTGAAGCTACCACACAGTTCACCTTCCCTCCCTCCCCACTGCACACACCTGCTCAGGGTAGCTGCCCCACCACCCCATGCCTCCATCTGAGACCTGTGCCCCAACCATGCTCTAGGTGCTGGGAAGGGAGGAGCAGTAAACCAGACAGATGGGATCCCTGCTGCTAAGGTATTTTTTTATATTCCAGTGGGGGTAGGGGGCAATCAGTACTTAATTAACAAGACAAAACAATTTAGATAGTGATAGGTGCTTCAGAGAACTTCAGATAGACTGCTGATAGAGTAGCTGGGTGTTTGAGGAAGCCATCTCTGAGGTCTTTTATCCTAAACCCCACGGATAGGAAAGGGGCAGTCATGTACAGAGCTGGGAGAACCACATTCCAGGTAGAAGGGAAAGTTCAAAATCCTTGAAGCATGAAGATGCTTGGCAAATGCAAGGTACAGGAAGTGGGCTAATATGGTCAGAGCATGGTGAGTGAGAGTGGTAGGGAGTGAGGTCAGGGTTGGGCAGGGCCTTATGAGCCATAGTAAGGGTTTCTGCTGGCTGCTGTCCCCCCCACCCCACCCCCACCCCCCATTTTCACAACTGCGAGCTCCCAGGTATAGTATCTTGCACTCAGAGCTGAATGCAAGGAGAGTACTCAGTACCAATGTGGTAACAAACGGTGGTTCTCTGGCCGGCCAGATTCCTTCCACAGGCTCTATGCCCAGCTAGGATGCCTCTCCTCCCTTTGGCCCGAGCCAGGAGCCAGCCAAGAACATTCTGTCCTGGAGATCTTACAAGTGATCCTGAGAGACTTCAGCTGCACCAGCCTCAGCTCTGGGGAGATTGGGGAGGGAGTGGGGGACCAGGGACAGGGTTCATACCACAAGTGCCCACACACCTGGTTCTTGATGTTGTCGATCTCAGCCTGCAGCCTCTGGATGGCCCGGTTCATCTCCGCAATCTCATTCCGGGTATTCCGGAGGTCATCTCCATGCTTCCCAGCCCGGGCCTGGAGGGTCTCAAACTGGAGAGGCCATACGGAGAAGTATGGCAGGGAGTGGGAAATGATTATGGGTGATTCATCCCTCTTCCCACCCAAGGAAGGCCTATGGTTGTGGGCGACAAGCCTTCTTGGCTTATCTTCCCAAGGAGGGACAGTATGACTCCCAGCAACCCTCACCCCATGCCAGGAGACCAGACATTAGGCAGTGGGTTGGGGCTCAGTGTCCTCCCACCCAGGTCAGGGATGACAAGGATGTCTCCAGGTCCTACCCCCATTGATTCTGAGCCTTTTCTCATTCCCATAATGCCCTAGTGCTGGAGAATCACTAGAAGTCTGAGACCCTCACCTGAGAGCCCTTCCTCAATACCACTCATTTCACAGATGAGGAGAATAAGTCCCAGAGAATAAAGGCACTGCCCAAGGATCACAGAGCAAGTCTGAGCCCAGGTCTGTGTTCTCACCTGTGTACCATGACGACTTCATATCTCTGCAGAGACAGCCCTCCATGCTGCTTCAAACCCTGGCTCAGGCTCCCTCCCCCAGCACCCCTACCCATTCCCTCAGCAAGTGCAGTCATCTGCCCTGCCTCCATGTGGCTCCTGGTCTGGAGCCCTAGGATCCAAGATCTAGTCCCTTTTCTTCCATCTACTAGCTGTGTAGAGGTAGGCAGATTATTTAACTTCTGTGCCTCAGTTTTCTCATCTGTAAACTGAGAGCATAACAATAGTGTCTACCTAATAGGGCTGTTCTGTGGGTTAAATAAGACAATACAGGTTAATGTCTGAAACACTGCCTGGCACTATGAATACTTACCAAATTTTGGCTATTGTCATTATTAACCCATGTCCACTTCCTCCCTGCTCCCCCATCAGGGCAGGGCCCTGGCCTTCACATCCTGTTTTTTCCAGGACACTAGGGAACACAGCAGACTTAACCACAGCCGCCTGGCAGAACAATAGGACCCAGGCCCTAAAGGCTTGAGGCAGGGAGAGCAGAAAGAAAAGCTGCCATCGAGAACCCTGCAGGAGGAGGACATGTGTCCCCAACGGGCCGCACACCTTGGTCTGGTACCAGGCCTCGGCCTCGGCCTGGCTGCGGTTGGCCATCTCCTCGTACTGGGCCTTGACCTCAGCGATGATGCCATCCAGGTCCAGGGAGCGGCTGTTGTCCATGGACAGCACCACAGATGTGTCGGAGATCTGGGCCTGCAGCTCTGACAACTCCTGTAGGGACCAGACAGAACATCAGGACTCAGGGTACGACCCGCCCTTGTTCTTACACCCAACCAGGATTCCCCACATACACACCAGGGAAAGAGAAAGGGAGAAGAGGCCGGAGTAGGTGTGATTCATCAGGCAGCAAGGGGGCAGAGACCAGCACCAGCTGAATGGTTCCGCCTACCCTGGCTCCCCGAAGAGTCCATTAGCAATATTCCACATGAGAGTCTGATGGGATTACAGCAGGTAAAGCGACAGTGTGTGGTGAGCTGTGATGACTCCTGCTATGAGATGCTGCTGGAACATGAGCTCTACTGTGAAGGGGATCTCTAAGGCGTGGGTAAAATAAGTCATATGCTGCCCTATAATGGAACACTCTGCAGCCTTTAAAACTGATGATATGGCTGTATTTGCAAACAGGGAACTATATCCATGGTATACTGTTACATGGAAAAAGTATGGTTCTATTTTTATTAAAAATATGTCTGGCTGTATATATGTACAAAAATAGTCTCCAAAAAGGTAGATACCAAGATGATAAGAGCAGGTATAGGTGACCTGTTTTCAATCTTATGCTTTACTTATTTCCTGGGAATTTTTGCAATGTATTTCTTTCATAATGAGAAGAAAATTACATATATATTTATATGCACACACACAAATATATATACACACATACATATATATGCATATATATAATGTGTGATAGACATATGAAGACCTTCCCTGAGATTAGAAGCACTCAAAGCAAGCTTCAAGGATCCAGCCTCTGAAATTAACACATGTGGAAATTCACTCTGAGGGGCTAAATGGAGGCTGGTTGTTCAGGCAAAGACTAGCTTAAACGAGAGCTGTACTTAACCTCTCATGTAATTATGTCCCAGACCAACCCTGCCAGATGACTAGCCACCCTTCTGCCTAAGGCCCAAGGTACACAGTGATGGGAGTGGAGAGGATTTTAAGTCCTATGAGAGAAAAAGCTAGAAGCCCATGGCAAGCGTGAGAGAGAGAGAATGAGATAGAAGAGAAGACAGATAGAGTGGTTGGTTGGTGGGCGGCCTCACATCCAGCCCTTCTGGATGGAAACCCTCAGGCACTCCAGTCTCTCCTGCCTCAGGCCCCCTGCCCGCCCCTCCCAGCCCACCTTCGAACACTGTTTAGCCCTAGATTCCTTGACATCTTCCTGGCTCCTTTCGGTACCTCCCAATCCTCCTTCCAGACAAAAATGGTCATTCCATGTCTCTGGAAGGCCAACACTGACTGACCCCACCCTGCCCTGCTCCTCCATTAAAGAGCAGGATAAAGGTACTCTCATACACATAACACATATCCAGACTGGCCCAGAGGCAGACGGTGAACCAGATGGCACCCTGGTTAGGACATGTAAGACATGACATGTCTCCCACCCCTGAAATCCTCACCGTCTCATAGAAGGTCCTGAAGAAGTCGATCTCATCATTCAGGGCATTCACCTTGGCCTCCAACTCTACCTTGTTCATGTAGGCATTGTCCACATCCTAGGGGTGGTGATGAGAGGGATAGAAAGATACCATGTCCTCAGTACATAAATATTTAGCAGGTTGAGAATATACCAGTACTGTCCAGCCCACAGGGTCAACCACCACTGCCCTACCAAGAAACACATGGTTTTTCCAGGCTTCCGGACATGCCCACCATGCCAGGAAGTTACCTCCACTGGACCCTCCTAGGCTGCGTGATGGACATCATCTCCATGTAACCCCAGGACTGGAGGTACCCTTCTGGCACTGGTAACACAGAGCAGCCTGAAGCTCTAAACCTAGCATTTTACCAGGTCCTAAAGGTCTTGGTGGTTTGGACACACTCCTGGCTCTGCCACCTATTAGCTCTGTGAACAAATCACTTTGACTTTGTGAGCCTCAACTTCTCATCAGTCAAATAAGAGAGCATAAAATCATTCTGATACCAGGACACTGCTCCCAGAGATGCAACATCTCAAGCTTAAATGTTTAATTTGCAGCATGAATGATTCCAATGCAGGGAGCCACAGATAATGTCACATGGCCAGATTATGTCTAGGCCCCTTCTAGCCATGCCTTCCTGTGGTTAAACTCCGATGGGTAGAGTCCACTTTTACCTATCCCTGAATCTCCAAGGGCAGGCTGCATTTATGTGGATGGCCCTGGAATACTCAGCTGCCCAGTGAGTGTATACTGAATCAGAATCTTAAATCAAGGCCCTCTAAGATATTTCTAAGGCCTTCCAAACTTGGCTCACTTTTCCAGGAATGAGGCACTCACTCTGCTTCAAGACAGCTCATTCCATTCATTCAGCAAATATTTCAGGTCTGCCATGTGCCTGCCACCCTTGTCTGTAATGAAGTGTTCTGTGGTAAAGCACTTCCTTATTTGGGGCTGAAATCTCCTTTTCTAATCTTTATCCTTTATTAATTCTACCCCTTCCAGGCCTAGAAACAAGTCTAGTAACTCACCACACACACACACGCATGCACACACACACATTATGCTATAAGGGCCTGGCTTCTAGATGTCGCCTCCAAGCCCATCACTCCCTTCTTAGTCCCCAGGCCAGACCTTGGTCACAAGTCCCTATTGAATGCTCAGGTGAGAGGGCCATGTGGTTCACTGTCCCATGTATTCAGACAACTACCCCCCGCAACCCCTCCTACCTTTCCCTCTCACCTTTTTCAGCACCACAAACTCATTCTCAGCAGCGTGCGCCGATTAATTTCCTCTTCATACCTGCAGTGGAGGAAGACAGGATGTTGGTGCAGCTTTGCCTTTATCCCTGCCTCAGATCCAGGTACAAAAGTCTACCCTGCATCACCCTCACCCCCTCCATAATGGCACGCCCGAAAAAACAGACGTCAGCTATAAAACCCAATGTCCCTGACATCCATACGGCTATTTCTCAGGCTTTCGATCTTGGCATGGGAAGGGGTGGGGGGTTGAGGAGGGGGTGAGGGATCAAAGAACATATATGAATTCAAGGACAAAGGCTGCATATACTGGGAATGAGAAAGCAAATAATAAAAGTTGTGCTTATGTACTTCATATGGGGCCTGCACTGGTTAGTCCTCCCCAAGCAATAGCTCACAACAATCTTATAACAATGATACGATGATTAGCAGGGCCAGGGAACAAAGGCACAGAGAGGTAGAGTAACCTGTCCAGTCACTAAGCCAATAAGTGGCAAAGCCCAGACTTGAACCCTGGCACGTCCCTTAACTACTATCTAATCTCACCCACTGAGCAGGGTAGAGGGGCCCTAAAGGGGAGGAACCTTGTGGAATCAGGAAGGGGCTGCACAAATTCCTGGAAGAACCAGGCCCCAACTAGATGCTCTAGCCCCCCTCCCCTTTCCATCCCTCATTCTCCCAAGGAGCCAGCCCCACCCATAGGAGGATATCAGCAAATCAAGGCACAAAGCAAAAGAGCACATGGGCCTAACCTGGTATATATTTGGAAAATTTAATAAAAAGGCATCAGCAAGAGGAACTCGCAGTGCCCAAGAGCTGCTGGGAAGCAACAGGAACAACACTGGGCAACTGCGGGGGAGAAGGATGCTCCGGCAGGCAGAGTCCCTCCAGGAGCCCAGACTCCCAAGGTCCCCCTCCCTCGGGCCCTACAGAATAGTTACAGAAATCACCTTGAGCAGCGGTCCCCACCTTTTCCACACCAGGGACCGGTGCTCCTATGGGAATCTAATGCCTGATGATCTGAGGTGGAGCTGAGGTGGTGATGCTCGCTCTGCAAATACAGATGAAGCTTTGCTCCCTTGGCTGCCGCTCACCTCCTGCTGAGCAGCCCAGTTCCTAAAAGGCCACAGACCAGTACCAGTCCACAGCCCGGGGAGTGGGGACCCTGTCCTTGAGGCTGGCTGTCCACCCTTGCCACAGCACTGTGCCAGGTCGTCACTGGACAGCTGCACACAGACCCTCCTTGGGCCCCTTCCAGCCCCTCCTTCAGTCCTAGCCCACAGCTCTGCTTGGCTCCACAGGAAAGGGGAGTGTGTGTGCCTACATATGTATATACACATGACATCAGAGGCTCATGTGTTGTCCCAGACCTTCCCTGCCCTGTACCTGTTTGGTTCCACCTGCTGAGCAATTTATACTGTTGACTATTGCCCTAGGGAAGTGGGGGGTGGACACTCTCCACAGGGCCTTTGTTTATTCTCCCTCAGGTCAGAGCCAGTGTCCTACTCTGACTTAGTCATGTACCTCCAGGCAGAGCACAGAACTCACTCACTATCCCCTAGTGCCCAGCCCTAGCCTCAAGCTTTGGTTTCTATTCAATGAGAAAAGAGAACTCAGTGGGCACCTAAAAATGCCTGTCCTCAAAATCCCAGCTTTCCTGGCCCCTGTACTCCTTGCCCCTCCTGGCAGCCCCCTTTCTGGTTCCTGCCCTGACCAGACCCACCCCTCAAGTTTCTGCAACCTCTCACTCAGCTCACAATGATCATTCTCTCTCCTTGCTTCTTTCTAACCCAAGTTGGTACCATGTCTCCTCCTGGGAGTTGGGGGCCCAAAATTCAAGTCTCAGCTCTCCCAATGATCTGCTGTGTAATCTAGATCAAGCACCTGAAACTCTCTGGTCTCTAATTCCTCACCTGAAGAACAATGAAGCTGTTCTATAATAATCTGTTAGGACCGTGCAAATTCTGAAGCACATCCATCAGAAGACACCTGCTGCCCTACTCTCTTGGGATTGTGGCTAACACCCAAAGGGAAAGGGCAGGTCAAGGCTGGGACAAGGTATATTACTGGGAGTAATTCAGGAGAAAAGACCAGAATGACTTGGAAACAGGCCTCAGGAACACAGAGGAGCTAGGAAAAGCAGGGAATGTTAGTCAAGACCCTCGCTTCAGAGGTTACTGTACTGAGCAGCTGCACCCGCTGACCCCTAACCCAGAGGGGACTTGCAAAGAGCCAACCAATTGGGGGTTAGGGAGCACATTGGCCCAGGACACGGATCCCCACAGGTGGCATTGGGGGTCAGTACTTATTCTTGAAGTCTTCCAAAACATCCTTTGTGCTCCGCAGCTCCACCTCCAGGCGGCTGCCGTCCATCTGCAGGGCTTCGAGCTGCTTGCGCAGCCGGCAATGTGGGCTTCAAAGATGCCCGGGAGGGAGCTGCTCTTGGCCGACTTCTGCTCCTGCAGCAGTGCCCACTTGGTCTCCAGCAGCTTGTTCTGCTGCTCCAGAAACCGCACCTAGAAGAGAAATGGAGAAAACTTATGTGGGGCAGACCATGTCTCCCACAGTGGGGTTGGGAGGGTCTTCAGCCACCCAGCAGAGCCCAAGCTCCCATGGATGTTTGCTCCTACCTGAGCCCTCGGTCCTGGGCCCTCTCCTCCTGGAAACCCACCCACAGCAAGCCTCTTCCCCAGGATTCTGTCTTGAGTGTCTTAGAGTGTGATCAAGGGGTCAGGTGTACCTGGTTCATGGATGTGTTCTTGCAATTGTGCTTTAGGGTTTCCTCCCTCCTGTGCTTCCCCTCACATTACAGGTGATTTTTTTCTCCCTCTCCCTCTTTGAAGGGCTTCCCCTTTCTGTCTGTGTCCCAGTCCTGACTCAGCTCCCACCTTTCAGGCTGCGCCTGTCTCCTCCTTAGTGCCCTCTCTCCCCTTTCCCTTTCCTCCAACAAGGCCTCAGGATAGAGTGCTATAATCCAGTCAATGTAAAATGAGCCCTCGGGCCCAAAAGGCCCATAAGGAGCACCCAGTATGACTAGGGTGGAAAGCAAGCCTCAGAACCAGCAAGCGAGGGCTGCAGGACCTGGGGGTGCTGAAGACAGAGAGAATAAGCAGCTCTGCTCTCAACCCCTCAACTCCCATCCCTTTGGGATCCAAACAGCCAGGGAACACTCCTCCCGAATGGCCCTCTCCAGGGCCCCTCAGTGCCCCCTCCCTGCCCCCAGATGGGCTGTCTCCAAAGTCAGGTATAACCTCATTCACCTCCAACCACCAAAGGGAAGCTGGAGGACCAGGTAGGGTGGGGCGGGTGTGGCAGGAAGCCTCCCTCTCTCCCTTTCTCCCTCCCTCCAGCCCTTTGTTTCCAGCATCTGCTTCAGGGTAGACAGTGTGTAGGAAAGGGGTCTCCGCAGCCCGGAAGGGCATGTAACCCCTCCCCATCTCTGACTCTACGGAGCGCCCTCGCAGAGAAGGGGGCCCCAAAAGAGGGACTCCTGGCAGTGGCCAGCGCGCCAGTCCTCCCAGCGCCTAGCCCACGTGCCGTCAGGGCTGGACGGCTGCTGTGGCCTGGAGCATGGCGTGGCATGGCTTGGGCAGGTTGCGGTCGGCTCACCTTGTCGATGAAGGAGGCGAACTTGTCGTTGAGGGTCTTGATCTGCTCGCGCTCCTCCTGGCGCACTTGCTGGATGGAGGGGTCGATGTCCACCTGCAGCGGGGCCAGCAGGCTCTGATTGATGGTGACCTGGTGGATGCCGGCGCCCACGGGGCCCCCGTACGCCGAGTGAATGGCCACGCGCGGCCGTGAGGCTCCCAGACCGTAGAGGCTGCTGCCGCCGGTGCGCACGGAGCTCAGACGCACCTGCGCACCGCGCCCCGGGAAGGCGGCGGAACGCGAGCTGAAGACCTGGGAACTAAAGTGAGTGGACATGCTGGCTGCACTGTTGGACTTAGCGGCAGGCGGAAGAAACCCGAACTTGCTGACCTCCAGGGGACCCAGCGTCTTTTATCCGCTAGGCGCGGGCCGCTCAGCTTACACAGGTAGGGGCGGAGCCGGCTGCCCGCCACCTTTCTCTGATCTCTATTCCTCCCCCGCCCCAACCCCCGCCCCGGCCCCTCCCCGGGCCGCGCTTCCGCCCTCGGCACCGCCTCCCCGACCCAGGCCCAGGCTTTCAGTCCAAGCCGGAACTGTCCGGAGTCGGGAGGAAGGCCGAAGTCTCCCAGAGCCCCTGATACAGGCGGACGCAGAGGATTGAGAGACA
Source organism: Eonycteris spelaea (assembly GCA_003508835.1). NCBI lineage: Eukaryota > Metazoa > Chordata > Mammalia > Chiroptera > Pteropodidae > Eonycteris > Eonycteris spelaea. The sequence goes on from PUFA01000028.1 coordinate 2,487,089, forward strand.
GCGGTCCGAGCCGATCTGAACCGGGTTCAGTCAGTGAAGGCTTCTTGAAGGGGCCTTGGGGAATGAGTGGAGAATATCCAGATTGCTGAGGCCAGAGCAGAGCCATTAGCGGTAAAAGTCTGGCGGAAGGGGTGGACAAACAAGTTCTAGTCCAGGTGTCAGACCCCATCCTCCCTCCAGGCTACCGGAAGCCGGAAGGGCGTTCCCTAACTGCCTTTCTCCCCCAGATGCATCTTCTCCTTGAGAGATCAACTGGGTTCTTGAGTTGTCTGACCCCAGGATGGGCCGGGCCTAGCTGGTTTCCCTGGCCACATGCCCCTATACCTGATTTCTGTAGAGAAGCTAGGCTAATTGAGGCATGACCCCACTTCTCACCCCCCTCCTCCGCACTCCAGCAGATATGTGAGGCCCAGAGGCCCCTGAGAATGGTTACCCTAGGCCTGAGCTTCCCCGACCCTTGAATCCCGTTCCTGACCACTTATTTCATTTACCCCTGTAGAGAAAGGAGACACTTGTGTGTTTTGGAGCGTTTCGTGGACGTCTGTATACTTCTGTGGAGCTTCACTGCACGCACACCCTAAACATATTCCGTGTGCATGTCTGTGAACGTTCTTACACAAGTAGAAGTCTATGTTCAGGGGGAGAGGGTATCTCTGGATACACAATTGATCACTTTGGTGTGCACATCTATGCGGGAGCTTGCATCTGTACTCAAACACTCCTCCCCATCCCCCCCATCCCTGCCATTTTTCTGTTTAAAGGTCCTCAGCAGTCTCAGACCTAGCTCAAGACAGGGATAAAAACTGAACTAGACAGGGAACTCTGGGCACTGAGACAGCTAAGCACTGGCCTGCCTTCCAGGTAGCCTCCAGTCACACATGCCACACCCTCTGCACCATCTGGGTGACCATTTTCCCCTTGTTCTCCAGGGTAGCCCTAAGGAGCCTTTGGAAAAGATAGCTGACAAACTTGTTGTCACCTTTAGCCTAGCCCCACCAATGAGCTGGCCAGGTTGTCACCTCTGACCAAGCCCTTTTCATTTCAGTTAGGCAAGGACTTCTGTAAGCCAGCCCCTTCTTGGAGATCTCAGTGGTGGCCCACGCCCCCTCCCTTTCCTCTACTCCTTGTGGTGAGGCTGCTCAGGCCAGAGGCCGAGGAATGCCCAAGGACCTTAAGTACTATCTGCTGCAGGGTGTTTGTGCACATGTGTGCATGTGTGGGAGAGAGAGAAAGAGAGAGAGAGAGAGAGAGAGCACACATGCAAGAGAGCAGGGGGTGAGATTTAACCTTGAATTCTCAGTCGTAGCTTGAAGAGCATACAGATTTCCTGGCCCTATGATATTTGCAGTCATGGGAATCCCACTTCCCCCCACCCCCTATCCCCAAGCAGGCAAGAGACCCATTATTTAATTTCCACAAACTCACATGTGCATGCACACACGCACACACACACACTCCAACTTTCTTACCCTTCAGGGCTCATCCTCAACTCTTTTTTCTTACTACCTCCCACCCCAGCCTCCTACCCCTCCACCCGCCAACCCCACCAAGATTTTGCTGCTGGCCTCTCCTGCCCCCTTTGACCTGCCGCCACCCATAGGATCTGCCCTCTGGAGGCCATGCCCTGGCCACACCAGGAAGTCCTCCCAGCTCTCCACTTCTTCCTTAGAGCCTGACCTGAGAAATCTTTGGTAGGTCACTGCTGGCGACCTGCTTTGGAACCCTAAACAAGTCATTGCCTCTCCCTGGGCCATGACTTCTTCACGAGAGATGAAATCACCATCTTCCTAGGACAGAGGGAGCTGGAAGGACATTGCAAAAGGGAAAAGGTCTGTGGGCTTTCTAGAACAAGGCCTAAGGCTCCCCTTGAGCAATATTTCCTCATTCCAGGGCCTGCCCGGTATCCGCCCTTGGCCTCTCCATCCCCTCCCTGAAACATTCCTGGTGGCTCCAGCCCTTGCCAATCTCCTCCTGTCTCTGTATTCACAGGCAGGCACCATGAGCCCACTCAGTGCCAGGCTGCACACGTAAATACCCTCTGGAGGGCTTCGCAAGAAGCTATGAGACCAAGGATCAAACTCCTGTCCCGCTAGAGTGCACAGTCCAGTGGTTCATATAAACTCAGGCTCCCACCCCAGCCCATGCCTCTGCTGGCCTTAGGAGATTCTGAGTAGAATCTAGAGACTAGTTAATCCCACAAAGCCTCTGCCTGCCCCAAAGTTTCACTCCCATCTCTGTAGTGTTCTGTCTGTCTGTCCGTCGGTCCATCCGTCTCTGTCTCTCTGTCTGTCTCTCTCACACACACCCCAGCCCTGCCAGGCACATACTCACTTGTCCTCCTCCCACTCTCCACCTGGCTTTCCCCACACCCTCTGGGCCCAACTATGAACAAACGAGCAGCCCCAGGTCCTCGCTCTGCTTGGCTTCACTAAATCTGCCCTGATGCTGTGGTCCCATAGCCCTTGCAGGTCGAACTGGCTGCTGCTCTCCAGAGAGAAGGAGGAGACATTGTTTTTGGCTCCCTCCTGTACTTTCAGGACCATTACTCATTGTCCATCCCCTTAAATATAGCCTCTGACTCCTAAAGGAAAAAAAGGCATAATTTGTTTATACTATTTGTTTGAATCCAAATGCTTGTAATCATAACAAACGCCTATGGAAAACCGTGAAGAAATAAACTGGAGTCACAGTGGTCAAGCTACTAAGTTATTAAAATCAAGTAGGCTGAGGCATGGAGAAATGATTCTATTCTTGCTTTAACTAGCCTGGGAACTTAAACTTTTGTACTTTAAGTTGTGTGCCAGTACCTAGATATACCTAAATTCTGTAGATAAACCTATGAAGGACTTAAGAAAGAGTGTTTATATGCTGGAGATGTATATATCTCTTATAGATAACCACTTGTTATGCTAAAGAAAGAATCTTTCATTATTCAGACAACCTGGCATCCATTATTCAATCCACAAAACATCTGGATGATTACCATCCTGAGCCAATTCATGGGCTAACAATGCAGGATTGACTTTTTTTCAAATGTGCTTTTTACTATAAAAAGTCTCAGACTTTTCTTTCTCCTTCAAAACGCTCTGGATATTGTCTAGTTATGTTTCTGATTCGCAGACCTTAAGACTTTTGAGTAAATCTTTGTCGTTGATTTTTAGGCAAAGCCTCCTGACTCCTTTGAGCTTGTTCAACAAGCCATTTAATATTTCAGCATGGAATGTAATCATTTAGAGAAAGAGTCAAATGACGTGTCAAAGAATAATAAATGGAGCCAGAGCTGCCATTCCAGAGGAACTGCCTTACGCGTCTTATGCCTCAAATCTTTGGAATGCTGAAATGGGGAAAATAACCTTTGGACTGGGACTGAAACATTCTTGTTTGTGAAGATAACAAGAAAGCAGGTATTATGACTCCGTGACTCATGACCACCAGACTGAAAATGAAGACCACGGTTTACAATTAGCGTTACTCTATTACGTTATCTGCACCAACAGTGATGCCTTCTGTTTATTGATGAATCCCCCTTTCTTTTCGCATAAATACCCATTGCCTTTGTCTCCTAATCAGAACACTATTTGGGCTCCTGCCTGAATCGGTGTGTCCCGAATAGCTATTCTTATTGACCTCAAATAAATGTTTGTTGTCTCTCATTTTGAAAGGCCTTTTATTTTTAGGTTAGTAAATGAACGGCAAGGAAGCAACCTATATGACAGCAAGCAGGCTACTTTTCTGAATAGGTGAATCCATAAGAAAGAGACAGTTGCAATTGGAAAGTGAGCGACAGACATGAAGAATGTGAGCTATTGGTTACATAGTGCTCACTTCACATGCGCCTGTCACTGTTTTAAGCACTTTGCATCTATCTACCCAGTTAGTTCTCACAATAACTCTAAAGCATAGTGTGTGTGACTATTCCCATTTTCAGAGAGAAAACCAAGGCAAAACAAATTTTAGTAAATGGCACAAGATCACATGGCTGGCAGGTAAAAAAGCCAGGACTTGAATCTTGGCAGTTTGAGCCTCTAATCACTTACAGAAAAGGAAAAGAAAGAAAAAAATTAAATAACAAATCAAAAATGTTCAACCTCATTCAAAGAAATACAACAAGAATAGTAAGGAAAAGCCATTTTCTCCTATCAGATTGCCAAAGACTAAAAAGTTCTCAAACTTTTAGTGCCGGTGGGTGGGTAATGGAGAGTTTTGTCCTTTGTTCATGTGTCATCAATTGGTGCATCCTCTTTAATTTATCAAAATTAAAGACATTTGTCCTTACCTCGGTAAACAAAACAAATACGCTTGTCTTTAACCAAGTAATTCCACTGCCAGGAATTTATCCTACATATGTTCTGACCAAAAGTGTACACATATGTGTGCTATCTGTGCCACTATTTTATATTAGTGAAAAACAGGAAGCACATAAATGCCCATCAATGGGAAGTGATTAAATGAATTGAGCTACATGCATTCAGAGGAATGGTATTTATTGAAAACAATAAAATCCCATATATACTGATTGAGTTTTTACCTTTATACATTGATTGCATAAATTGCTGTAATTTAAAAATTCCTACAAGGTTCATGCCATCCAGCTATACCATGTGTAACCCTCTTCTCTGTGGTTGGTCTCTGCTGACCCAGAGTCACCTCTGACCTCCTGGCCACTCCCTCATGCTCACCAGGGGCTCCAGCACCTCGTTCCAGGAGCCCCTCTTCACCCTGGCACCCTCATTCTCCAGGTAGATGACCCACCTGGAATCTTAGCCTGATCATTCTTTAGCTCCTCAATTCTAGTGGCTTTCACTTTCACCATTTTTCTTCTTGTCTCTGCTCATGGCCATGCTCTAGACCCTAAAGTGTGCCATCTCTGAAGTCTTAGCTCTGATCTCACACCACAGGACCATTCGTAATCCTCCTACTCTTCACAGACATGTTCTTCAGCCACACCAGCATCCCCATCCTGAACCCAGTTATTCATTTTCTCCCTGCCCACCACCCTCCTTTAGACACACTAAACACTAAACTCTCTGCTCGAGCTCTAAACTGCAGAGAGTCCATGAAGACAAACATCTCCTGTAGATTAGTGTCACCACCAACTCAGAGTCCCCAAGCTCAGTTGCATCCTCTTTGCTACTGGGTACTTCTCTCTGCCTTTGCTCAGTAATCTCTCCAGTCCTCCTGGTTGCTACGGCAAAGCTTCTCTACTCTCTTCTTATCCCCACCCTACACCCAGCACCCTCACTCTCAACAAAGTATCAGAGCATTCTTCTTCACTAAGAAAATCAAAGCCGTTTGGTAAAGACTCCCACCCAAACTTCCCTCCCCACACGCCCTTTCTCCCTCCCTCCAGGTTCTGGGGACAGGCTGTCTCTCCACCTGTGCCCTGGACAGCGGCCTTGCTCGCCTCCTCAGATATAGCATTCTGTTCCATTCATGGGTCACTGCTTCCTGGCACTGTCACTCCCTCTTGCTCCCCTCCCTCTAACTGCCTTCTCATTCGTCCACATGCACTTTCATTGGCGCTGTTGGAGTAGAAGCAAATGTCAATGAGCTGAGGCTTGAATGGGGTGAGGACATGGAAGGAGGGCCAACTAAAATTCTCATGATGTTTGGCAGTACGGAAGTGAGACAGGAAGTTAGCATGAATGGAAAGCAAGCTAAAGGAAAAGATTGTTGTAAGAGGAAGAGATTTGAACACAGGCTTGGCAGAGAAAAGGAGTTAGACCATAAAGGGAGATGTTAAATATGGGGCAGGGGTAAAGGTGCTAATTAACGGAGCAAGGGAGTGGGGAATGGAGGATGAGCTTAAGAGTCCAGGCGAGGTCAGCCTTGGTACAGAGGAGAAACATCTCTATGTCGATGGAAGGAAAGAGCTAAGAACGGACAAAGATATTCAATAGCTAGTTCTGCTTCCAGGGGTGATAACATATGTTTCATCGGGTTGTTTTGAGCTAATTCTCTATATCCTGTGCATTCTCTGGTCTCAGTCCGATGCACGACAGTAACTCTCCTTCAACAGAGATCAGCGGTCTCCGGGAAACCATGCAGCACCAGGTGAAAGGCATGGACTCTGGTTCAACCCAAACTGCTCCTTTCCAGCTAGCTACACAGCCTTGTAGCTAAGCTCTGTGTGACTCCATTCTTCGTCTGTAAAATGGGGAATTAATAGTGTCTATCTCATGGGTTCTTTGAAGTATTGAAGAAGATATAATGTTATAAAAGTGTACTTAAGACCCAGTAAATGGGACTTGTTTCTGTTGTTGAAGTTATTATTGTGGCAGGTGACCTCTGGGACGTCTGCCATGCTCATGGAGAGTCCCATCCTCTCCTTACTGGTAAAAGCCAAGGAGCCTGGGATTCGAGATGCCGCCTTCCTCAGTTTGTCATTTATTTGATGATGTGCTCCTGGGAGGTCTGCAGGGTTGTACATATCTGTGGTGGTGCTACCACCTGCACCCCACTCCTATCTCCCATCCCTGTGGTTCTGGGCTCTCTTTCCTGCACACTCACAGTCCTCAGCTTCCTTTCTGGCCCTCCACATCCTGGCATTTCCCATGTACCTGCTGAACTTCATGCGCTTGTGGAACTGGACATGTGAAAAATGGTTCCCCTACTTCTTAGTGAGGTTCAGAGTGACATACAATGAACAGATGGCAAGCAAGAATGGGGAACTCTTCAGCAACCTACAGAAGTTTGAGGGACCCCCTGGAAAGCTGTCCCTGCTGGACGTAGGCTGTGGCACTGGAACCAACTTCAAGTTCTATCCACCTGGATGCAGGGTGACCTGTATTGACCCCAACTTTGAGAAGTTCTTGATCAAGAGTGTTGCCAAGAACCAACACCTGCAGTTTGAGTACTTTGACAAGATGGCCGATGGCTCCATGGACGTGGTGGTCTGCACCCTGGTCCTGTGCTCTGTGGAGAACCAGGAACGAATCCTCCCAGAAGTGTGCAGAGTGTGGGAGCTGATGAGCTGTGGGTGGGGAAAGCAGGTGAGAGAGACCCATCTTCATTGTGTGCTAAGCTGGATACCTGTGGACTTCAGGCATAGCTCCCACTAAGGGTGACCTTAGGCAAGTCACATCAATCATTCCTTTATGCATTATTCATAAAACAAACATTTAGAGAATGTGGACTAAGTGCACCAATACAGTATTTCTAGGGTGAGAAATCAGTCTCAGAGAGATTGATTAGATGACTTGCACAAAGGCATGTAGCTCACAAAAGTAGTAGAGACAGAACTAAAATTTAGGTGCCTTAACTTCTTAATTCCCAGATCATGACTTAGCAATGTGTTGCTGAATCCCCATAGCAATATTTTTGTTGTTGAAAATTGTTTTTAAGTTCTATCTCATTCGTTCCATTAAATTTTCCTCAATAGTAGGCACTGTTCCGATTGTCCAAATTTGTGTCCTTCCTTCAGGCTGGCAGCAAATGGGCTGGTAGGCAGGACTCTTGTGTCTGAAGAATGGGGAGAGCTTCTAGGTTCTTTGTGAGCAGCTAAGGACAATTTTCTCCCAGCTCAGGCAGTGGATCTTCCTTAAAGCAGCCTTCGTCAGTAAGCTTTTGAGACTTCTCTCCAGTCTTTTTGCAGAGTGGCCATGGCTGATTCCTTCCCTTGTTCTGAGGTCGTGGATCTACCTGCTTAGGTGCCTCAGGGAGTCTTGGTTCTGCTCAACAAATGCTTCCCCCAGGCTTTTGAGAACTCCCTCCAGGTTCTAAGATGTGTGTACTCTGTGCTCCAGGAAAACACCAAATTCTCCCACCCACCCTCATTAGCTTATTAGCTTTTTATCCTATTAATTGAATATCCCAGCAGAACAATGAAAAGAGGAGTCACCCTTCTCCACTTCAGCCACCATTTTCCCAATAGCCCCAGACATAGATGAATGGATGGATGACAGACAGATGGACAACAGACAGACAGATAGATAAGAATTGAATCTAAGTTATACATATGCATGGTTTAAGGGGCAAACCACAAGCATATGATGAAAAATAGCAGGTCTCAGCTACACAGAGCTCCTACTCCCCAAAGGCTCCCCAAAATTCAAGTTTTAACCTTTATTTTTAAAGTTTATATACATTATATAAATAGGATGTTTATACTGCTACTAACTCACTTTTTTTCATTTAGATGTTGACTTCTACATATTGACTTCCCACTCTGAAAAGTGAGAATTTACTTCTTACCACCCCATGGCCACCACATTTCCCATCTCCCTTCCTCCTAATAGAATTATTTCTTTAATTGCTATTCACTGCTGAGCCATGTAGTATACTTTACTTACTTTTTGAACCATGCAATATACTTCCTTACTTTTGGTTTTTCCCAGATTTAATAATAGTTTATATATCTACATGCAGACATAGAGATGTAGATCCCTAAAGTTACCAAGGCTCTCACACTCTCCCTCATTTGTCTTTCTCAGTGGTCAAGTGTTAAATATTATTATTTCATCACCAGAAGCCATTTTTTCACAGGCTTTCTCCCAGGTTCCCATCTGGACTGGGTGCTCTCTAGACCTGCTGCATTGCTTTCATCTTGGGGTCTCCCTTTGCCATTACCCAAGGAACTCCCTTCTTTTCTCCTTTGCACTGGATTCCCTGCTTCCTACATTCTATCTCTTCCTCTTTCTTTGTTTACCCGTAATTTTAAGTAAAGCATATCTTGCGGTAGCTTTCTGAGAAAGGTGATGTAAATGTGTTTAGAAAATGCACATCTGAATATTCTTTATTCTCAAAACTAATTCATAGTTTGCACAGCTGTAGAATTCTGAGTTGAAAAATGTTTTCTCTCTAAATTTTAAAGGTATTCATTGTCTTCTAGCTGCCTGAAACCATTCTAAGTTTAGATTCTTATATGAGAACTTTTTTCTCTTATCTATAAGTTTGTAGAATCTTCTCTGTCTCCTGTGAAATGACTTGATGAGATATATTGGGTATTTAATGGGTCATTTCCATCTGCAAACTCATGTCCTTTTGTTCTGGAATTTTTTCTGGGATTATTTCTTTGAAATATCTTCTCTTTCTCTTTGAAAATATTAATAAGAGGGAGATTTTTTCTTTAAAATTTTCTATCCTTCTACTTAGTCTCTGCTTCCTCCAGATATTTTTTCCTGTTTGTTGACTGAGCTCCAGTTTTGATGTTGGAAACTCTTCTCAGATAACAGCCATGGCTGGATGCTCACATTTCCAGAGGTAGCACAAAAGCTGGTTGGGAGCTCCATGAACTTGGATGAGGTATGTCAACACTGAACTCACGATAATGTGGGCTAGCTGAGTTGTTCACATGGAGAAATCCCATTGTTGATGTTTCGGGTCTTTCCTTTGCAGCTGGTCAGAAAAATCTTCCAAATCTCTCCCTAGGATCTATAAGCTTGGCTTTTCTAGCATTTTGTAAACAAATGAGAGAAGAGGGCTGGAGGTCTCCGCATTCACGTAGTAAACTTTCTCTTAATCCCCATCTTTTCAGCAAGGTAAAATGCCCCACTGTGCCTGTCACAAACACCCTCTATTTAACCATCTCCAGAGAATAAACCTCGAGTCCTCTGCTGAGGTGGGGAGGGACAGCATCTGGCCATTTTGAATGAGAGAAGGAGTTCAAAGTTACCATGGCTCATCAAATGGACTGCAACCCATTTTCCAGGTTTTTGAAAAAATCAACTTCATTGAAGTACAACTTGCATATGATCAAATGCATCTATTTTAAGTATACAGTTGGATCTATTTGATAAATGTATGCACTCATGTAGCCACCACCAAAGTAAAGATACAGAACATACCCAGTAACTCCCAAAGAGTCCCTTGTGCCTCTTTACAATCAACCCCCACAACCGCAGGCCCCAAGAATACCCATTTTCTGAAACTATAGAATAAATTTGTTTTTTCTAGAGTTTAACGTAAATAAAATGATACAATAAATACTCTTCAGTGTCCAGCTTCTTTTATTTAACATAATTTTTTAGATTTATCAATGTTGTTCCAGGTATCAATTTTTATTTTTTTATAGCCCAGTAACATTCCATTGTATGGATGTAGCACAATGTTTACCTTTTATAGGCATTTTAGTTGTTTCCAATTTGGGCTATTATAAATACAGCTAATATGAACACTAATACATGTATTTTTATGGACATATATTTCCATTTCTCAAACAAATGCCTAGAAATAGAATTGCTGGGTCATATAGTAAGTCTACGTTTAACTTCATAAGAAACTGCAATGTATATACAGTATATTCTGCTTTCAAGTCCATTGTCAAATATATGAATATTTTCTCCCAGCATGGCTTGCCTTTACATTTTGTCTTTTGAAAAGCAAAATGTTTTATTTTGATGAAATTCAATTGATCTAATGTTTTCTTTTATGCGTCGTGATTTTTGTGTTTTATCAAATGAATCTCCCTCTACTCCAAAATCGTAAAGATTTTCTCTTATGTTTTCTTCTAGAAATGATATAGTGTTAAATTTTTATGTTAAGGTGTATGATTCATTTCCAGTTAATTTTGTGTAGTGCATTAAGATTTTTTAGTGAATACCCAGTTCTTCCAGAACCATTTGTTGAAAAGACTATTCTTTCTCCATGGAAGTGCCTTTTCACCTTTATCAAATATCAGTTGACCATAGATATGTAGTTCTTACCTGAGGTTCTATTCTATTGATCTATATGTCTATCTTTTGCCGATATTATACTGTCTTGGTTACTGTAGCTTTATACTAAATCTTGGAATTAGGTAGCATAAGTCTTCCAGTATTAAACTCTGCTACAGTAAGTCTAGAGTAGTCTTTATTCTGGACTAATTTAGCCCTTTCACTAGGGCTTGGCCCTTCTGGGGTCTTTACCGAATACTCAGATATCCATTAAAGCTTCCCTTCTCTGACTGGGTGTAACTTGAATGAGTTCTGAAAATTGCTCAGCTTACAACTGCTAGTCATTCTTTGCCTAGCCCCACGGAGTGCTACTCTACACCTACAAGACTTATTATTCAACCATGGACACCAAGAGAATCCCTTCCAGATTTCTGAAGCTCTCTCTGTGTAGCTCCCTTCTTTCTATAACAGGGTTAAGGTCAACTTTCTTGGGTCTAAGTTAGTGTATTAAAAAACCCACAAATTTCCTCCTGGAAATTTACTACTCACGTGGAACATTTTACTTCTGACACTCTGGTCACCAAATGTGTGGGGTTTTCTCCATCAAGCAAGTCCGCAACACCAGCTGGTTGTCCTAGAATTTAACTCAATTCTGACACTGTCTACCTGGAGGTAGCATCAGATCCCACAGGTTAAGGGCTTAGTCCCACAGGACTGCTCCCTCCACCGCCAACTACACATGCCCATCACTAGTCCAGGTTGTCACTGTGCTTCTGACCAATTGGTTTTAAATCCAAGTTTCTCGCAATTCCCTTCTTGGGTTCTATTAATTTACTGGACTGACTCACAGAATTCAGGGAAACACTTACTTATGTTTATACATTATTAAAGAATATGTATGATAAAGGATACATATGAACGGTCAGATAAAGAGATACATAGGGTGAGGTTGGTAGGCTCCTGAATGCAAGAGCTTCTGTCCTCACAAAGTTGGGGTATGTCACCCACTGGTATGTGGATGTGTTCGTCAACCTGGAAGCTCTCTGAATCCTGCACTATTCGGATTTTATGGAGGCTTCCTCATGCATGATTGATTATTAACTCCATTTCCAGCCTCTCTCCTCTCTCTGAAGGATGGACAGTGGGGCTGAAAATGCCAAGCTTCGAATCATGACTTGGTCTTCTGGTAACCAGCCCCCATCCGGGAGCCCACCTAGATTTGCCTTAATAGAACAAAAGATGGTCCTAGTGCTGTTATCACTTAGAAATTTACAAGCGTTTTAGGAGCTCGGTATCAGGGACTGGGACAAAAACATATTAGAATGTGAGATTGTCCTAATACATATCATTTATGAGTTTGCAAGGGTTTTAGGAGTTCTGTGTTATGTACCAGGGGCAGAGACCAATGTATGTATTTTCTATTCTCTCACGGTTACAACTTGTTCACTTTCTAGTTTCCAAAAGCATTCTTCAATTATCTCCCTTACTGTTTTCTTTATCTTATGTATAGTCAATTCTTCTAATAACATAACATACACATTCCTGAAAATCGCCACACTATGCAAAACCATGCAACAAAACCACAGGGCTTACCTGGGGGAAAGTGGGGTTAGGAACACACTACTCAAAACTTTATCAGTGACACATTAAAAAAAATGGATAGGAACATAAAAACAGTAGCACGGTTTTACACATATTATTACATGGTTAAGAAATACATAAGAACTGCAATAAATAAGGCATTTTACCCAGAAAAAAAAAAAGACAAAGTATGCTTGTGGATATGGGCATTGGAAGGGTTGTAACTTGTGAGCTATTGTGAAGCGGCAGGAAGGGTGGTTACCTGAAATCCCACAGAAAGTTGCAACACCAGAAGCCAATGGATGTGGTAGTGAACTGAGGCAGCTGATAGATGTTTGAATTATGTGTGTTTTGTGTAGTCATACATGGCTCAGTTCGACGGGCACACTTTTTGCCCATGTTTCTCACAGGCAACATTGTGCATAACCAAAAGTGCACACTGTGCTCAAATTGTTCCATAATATATCAATTGTGTTGAAACCAACTCTTGTTTTCAAAACAACCAATGGGCTGTATTTGTATATAAACAAACAAACAAGTTTCATGGCAGTTTTAGTGGGTCTCAGAGGGAGCAGATTTCAATATGTGTGTTCAATCTGCCATATTTAACTGGAAGTTGTCATGTATTTCTTTACCTGGGTTTCTCCTCCAAGGAGGCAGTGGGATCTTATGGGGTAAGGACTAGTGAATCTATCTCCATATCCCCGCTTTCTAACACAGCATCTGACCTTCATGGATATTCACTAATGTTTGCTGAATAGAGTTGAAATGAAAGTTGTTCTGTGGCAATTTAATGCATCAGATGGACATAATAGTTGTGTGAATTTATGAAGACGGGCTATTTTAAACAGTCTCCTATCTCCAGGAGATGCCCTTGACTTCCTGGAACATACAGCTGCCAAACATTCTAGCTGGAATGTCCTCAGTCAACAACTCCTCAGCCCAGCTAGACACTTCCTATTTGAGACCTGACAAGAGACAACCAGAATGCTCTGGAGGAGGCTGCTTTCTTTCAGCCAGTTTTGCAGCTCCCACAGGCCCGCTGCCCAGGGTGCTATAACTTCCTCATGTCTCTGTGTACACTGAACTCAAAGGAAAACATGTAGGTACTACAAGGGCGTCTGTATCTCAGGGGCTCAAGGCCTGCCCTTTGTCCGTCAGGTTCCACTAAGGAGACAATAGTCACACCGGGTATTAGCACAGAGAGGATTCAATGTAAAGAGTTATTAAAGTAGTATAGAATTGTTCACTGGGAAATTGAAAGAGTAAAAAGAGAACCCTAAGAGATCACAGAACTAACCAAGTAGCTGCCATAACTGGGGCTGAGGGGACAAAGGGAAGAGTTAGGCTTAAAAGTTAAGAACTGAGAGGAGGGGCTCGGAAACACAGACCTCCGCGGAGGAGGCGCTGCTAGGGCAGGCGGTGCTGGTGTCTCTGAACTCACAGCAGGGCCCGTGCCGCGCTGGGCCCCAGGCCTCTGAGGAAGGGACGCAAGCTGGCTGGCACTGGGAGACGCTGTCCTCTAAGTGTTGAGAAGACTGCCAGCTGGATTCACCTGCCGCTACAGGAAGGCACTGCCGCTGCCAGGGTCAAAACACATTGCTGGGGCAAAAGCTCACCAGCACAGCGAGTGGAAAGGAAGCCCGAGAAAGCAACGCCTTGCAGGCTCCCCCTGGCTCCCCCTATGGGCAGATCCTAATGGGGCCAGTTGGTAAAGCCCAGTTCTACTCCGTGCCACAAAGCGAAATATGTAAGTGAGGGTGTGGAGCTAAGACACAATAATTTAACTATCACACCCAACGACTGGGAATCCCATCTGCCCGATGTCACATTTTTCCTGAGCTGACTAAACCTATCCTTCATCTTGGCATTTGCCTCCACATCATCCCTCCCTCAGCCTTTTAGTGAAGGCCTCATCAGCACAGCCCATAAAACAACCAGATTAATCCTGTGTATAGAACTTGTATTCTAACATATGCTAATTAAATTTTTTAAAAAATTTTTTTGCCTATTAAAGTATCAGTTATTTATTTTTTTTTAAAGATGCCAATGCCATTTGAGTGTGGCGTTCAAATTAAGTCAACCCTTTGGAAAACAATTGGTGAAAAACTATATACATGAAGATGTTCATCATGGCATTGTTTAGAGAGAGAGAGAGAGAGAGAGAGAGAGAGAGCAGCCTACATATCCCACAAGAGGAGTGGTTGAGTAAGTTATAAAGCAGTCCCTCATTATATAATGCACCTGCACTTAAAATCAGAGTTATGGGAACAGTGTTGTATTATAGGAAAAATACTTATCTTCAGGGGATTGACAGCCAGACTTTGGAGACAGAGCTATATGGGTTCCAGTCCCAGCTCTACCCCTTACTATTACTGCAACTTTGGACCGCCTCTCTGAGCTTCAGTTTTTTCATCTCTAACGTCAGGAAAATACCTACTCTGCAATAGTATGTTAAGGATTAAATTAGAAAGAGGAAAAAAATCTATACAGAGCTTGGCACATACTAGGTATTTCCTAAGTAATGGATGTTTTTATTGTTGCCTCAAGTAATTGGACAGGTTCGGAATGGTAGAGTATCATTAAAGCTATAATTATATTTAAAAGGAAACAGATGCGCCAGGGGAAAACTAAAAGGAAGTACACTTAAATACTAAACGAAGGTCGTATTCAAGTGATAAAATTACAGGTGACTTTCCTCTTTCTCTGTTACTCAAATATTAATTATGTAGTTTGGTACTTTAATAATGGCAAAACAGATACCATTTTTCAGTACAACTTTTGAGCAAGACTTCCCAAACATCAGGAAAAGTTATGATTTATTGGTCAGCAAAAAGTTCAAAATGTTGCCTGTTTATCTGCTGGCCTTCCTTCATATATAATTCAGCCCCAAAACTATTAGATGGAGGCCAGGAAAGCAGGCATCCATGCCAGGGCACCGTGAAGGATGGGGTTGCTTGTCCCAGCACAGAAAAGTGTATCTGTGTTGGGGGCAGTGACTGCAGAGGAGATTGGTTATACACACCAGGATGATGGAGGAGGAACTAGAATGAACAGTGTGGTGTGGGGATTGGTGTTGAAGGTATAAGTGTAAACTCATGGCCTTCAAGATAGAAAAATAGATTACACAGATTTAGATTGTGTGTGTATACATATATACGTACACATATATGTATATATAGTCCCTCTATCCACTGATGATATCCGAGTCTATAAAATATTAATGTTTCCTCAATAAATATAATATTTATTGCCATTAAAAGTCTCTTTTTTTGTTGCTCAATACATGGACAGGTTTTAGAGTCGCCCATCTAGAATGTTAAAGCTTGAAGGCTACGTTCTGCTCCTGGCTTAAAAGTTGGAAAATCACTAGCAATGTTTTGAAAGCTATGAGGATACCTAGTGCTAAGATTTTGGTTTCTAAATATCATTCTCCACTAAAAGAAATTAGCTTTCCTTGAAAAAATGTCTAATTGCAGGGCTGAGACAAAGAAATCACATGATGAGCTAGGACCATCTTGTTCCAGAAAGGTGGGAAGTACTTAAAGAATGGAGGGATGTATCAATTTGACACTGAAGCCAACTTGAAGGGACTCCCGCTGGCCAAAGCTGGGACAAGCTGAAAACCAAAATAAAAAATGAATAAAATAGGGATCCCTGAGTCTATATAGTATAAATAAGTGTGGAGAAAAGAAAGGGGGTTTTCCCATACAGAAGATGCCAACTAATAAATGTAGAAGTAATGATGAATTTGGCAACCGTCATAGCAATAATTGAGCCAAGAAACAGTGTGCTAGAACTAGTAAGAGAAGTTTGATGAGCATCTGGATACTTACATGGTCTCAAAATATCTCTCCACCAAGTTCATTTTCATTACAAAGAGGAAAAAAGTAACTTCCAGTGGAGACACCTGGCAGACGCCATCTTAAGTCATCAAAGTTAGCATCACCAATGATGGGACAAATTGAAATCGTGCACTGCCTGATAGGATGCAGTAGGAAGACACGGCATCACTTCTGTGGCATCCCGCCAAAATGCATAACCTAAGTCTAATCATGAGGAAACTCAAATCGAGGGACGTACTGCAAAACAATGGGGCTTATCGTCCTCAAAACTGTCATGGTTATGAAAATAAAGACTGAGGAATGGTTCCAGACTACAGGAGACTAAGAAGACACAACCAAATGCAATAGCATGGGATTCTGAACCGGATCCTTTTGTCATAAAAGACATTGAGGCAACTGGAAAAACTTAATGGGGTCTGAGGATTAGATAGCAGTCATGTATCAATATTAATCTTCTAATCTGGTGACTGTAATGTGGTTAAGTGAGAGAGAGTGTCCTTGTTTGTAGGAAATGCACATTGAAGTATTTAAGGGGAAGGGGACATCAGGTCAGCAACTTCCTCTCAAATGGTTCAGGAGAAAAAAAAATTCCTTTATGCTATTCTTGCCACCTTTTCATGTGTTAGAAATGATTCATAATAAAACAAAGTCCAAGAAGTTTATTTCAGCTGTAGCGAAAATCTCTGACTTTTTCTTTATCTCACTAAAAATAAAGGCTACAGCCAGTCTGGTCAGCCAAACCTGTTTATCCTGACATTCAGGTACAGACTGCCAGGCGTGGGCTGGGCAAACAGCTCTCTGTCCAGGGTTTCAGACAGAGGCTGGGGCAGGGAAGGCTGGAATGGCAGCTTGGGCCACAAGGAACCTCAGCACTGAGCACTTAGGACGATGTCAGAACCTCATGGCCTCCAGAGCTTGGAATAAGAGGAGAGGAAAAGCAGGACTCCACTAGCACCAAGCCTACCCATTGGACCCTAAGGCTCAAAGAAGGAGGAGTTCAGGAAAGAAAAGGAAAGAGAGGGGAAGAGAGGACGGCCTTTGATTTCTGGCGTTGTCACATTGTGGGTACATAAATATGTATCATAAAAACTCTGTCGTCCTAGGACCTCTGTGCCATTTCCCCAACGTTGTGCCCCCAGCAGGAGTGGAATGAGGAGAGGGCTGCCCCAGAAGCTGGTGTTCCAAGGGCTAGTCACTGAGGGTTTATGAGGTTTGGTTTTTTCCACCCAGCAACGCTGTTGCTTCATTTTCTGCATACTTTAACAGGTTTCATGTTTTCCCTGAGATAGTTCTGCAAATTCCAAGAATGGAAAAGTAATAAATGTTTGTTGAAGCAGATCTTTTCTGCACAACTGTGAGCTGCTGCATGTCAAGAACCATGCAAAGCAATCTCATGTCACACTTTTTAATCTATTTCTTCCCAGTTCCCAATAAGGATGATCCACAACAGGTGCTCAGTAAGTGATTTCTCTCCCTCCCTCTCTCTTCCCTCCCTCCCTTCTGAGTGTGTATGCATGTGTTTTCATTGACTTTTTCTGCATGTCTGGGTGCAGAGAGAAGCTCCATCTCCACACTACTTCCCTCCATTTTTCTGCCTGTACCTCATCCTAAATCACATTGTGAATGTGAATGTTTAGAATAGTGTGTGTCGTTTTCTGTCCTAAGAAACCAGTAAGTTTCTGGCTCCAAAGAAGCAATGGCTCCTAGAAATAAGCCAAGCATTGGGGATATTTATACTGTGGCTAAAATATTTTCCATTGCAAGGGATCCCCACCTTGGCCCACCACACGTGTGGGTGGGCGCTGTCCGTTGTGCTGAATAGTCACAGTTTGCAGTGATGGAGAAAGACAGACTTCCTGCCCAGAATGAGGGGTGTAGGAGAGAGAGTTCACTCAAAGTAGGAATCCCCATGTCTCAAATGTTCATCAAAACCTGGAGAAAGCTTATCTGGATCCTGACTGGAGACTGCTGGACTCTAGGTAAAGAAGAGAGGCTCTTGGGGACCAAGACAGGACTCTAAGCCTGGCAAGCTGGATTTAGAAGCTCTGATGGGGGTGAGAGAGTCCCCAGGATGAGCCCAGCCCCCCAGGGCTGGAGGTCCTGTCCCAGCAGGCAGCAGCAGCAGCAACTGTGAAAGTAATGCCTTCTAAGGCTTCCCAGGTCCCTTTTGAGCTGTTTTATCTGAAAAGCATCTACATATCACAGAGCCAACCTCAACAAGAACTTTGCCCCACAGACCTGGGGGTGCTCACTTCAGCCTCAGAGCCTGGCCTTCCCAGCTCCTAAGATCCAGTTACAGGTATCAGGTATCCTGATAAGGTGGCGTGTAGGCTCCTGCCTGAGTCCAGCATCTGACCCCACTGTGACCTACCTCCCTCCTTGACCTGGGCCTGACTCATGCTTCCAGAATGGAACCTGAAGATCCCTGCTGCTCAGCAGTACTTGACTCATAGCCACTCTAGGAGTAGCTGTGGAAGGGCTCGAGGCAGCTGACAGCTCTCAGGGAGGAGATGCCTATCATTTCCTAAGCACCTACCATGTTCCAGGCACCAGGCACAGTGCCACATTTCATTGGAATAATGACCTTGTGGAGATTTCTGCTCTTTTCTAGAAAGGAGGAAAGTGAATTCAGAAAGAATTATGCAGAGGTGAATTCAAAGGCCAATCTCCCAGCACTAAGTATAGCTACCCACTTACCCTCAGGGACCTCCCTGGGGAGAGAGACAGCTCCACCCATGGGAGCCACCATTTGTTCATTCATTCCTCCAGTCAGCATGTATTGAGGGTTGCCCGCCCTCTGCTTTGTGGCTGCTTGATCCTGGAGGGCAGCCCACAAGAAGCCCACTCAGTTTCCTGGAGAAGCCAGGCTTAGCTGGGAAAGGGGGCTCCTGGACACAACGTCCACCAAGGCAAAGATGGTGTCCAACTGCCTGCCGCATGTTGCCTTGGTGGTCAGGGAGGGGTCCCCGGTAGGGACTGGGACATCAGTTGGGCAGTGTGCCCCTCCACCTAGCATGTGCTTCAGGGCAAGAGATGTGTCCACTCTCCCCTGGCTCAGCCTTTGGTTGGGGACAGGTCAAGGAGGCAGCCTCCTTTCATTCCTGTGGTGTCAGGTGTCTGGCTGATGTCAGGCTTGAGAGATTCATGGAATTCACTGTGTCTGGGGCCCAACTCGGGGCTGAGGCTTTTCTTCAAAAGCTTATAAATCACTAAATGCTTCTGCTTTTATCCCAGCCCCAGCCCTGGCCTGGAAGGCTTGTCTCCACACACACACACAGAGACATCTTCCCCCAGGCTTTCCCCACTACTCACCTGTGTCAATGGTGCTGCAGACCCAAACGGTCAGACCGGAGAGACCTCCTGGAGGCCTCGTGTCCCCTACACTTTAGTGAAAACGCAAGTGCACACAGGCAGTGAGAGCAGCCCCAGGCACACACAGCCCCCTCACACACACAGCCACGTGTCTTCATGCTATTCCCATGCTCACGGGTATTCCCAGGCACAGGTGAGCTCCTACTTAGCAGAGTCCTCACACTCCTCCAGGTACCCACAGAAGCATGTGCCTTTCCACTATCACGTATGCTCTCGTGTGTAGATACTCACAGGTATACGAAGGGCTTACACACGGGCAAAAGTCTGCAGAGCCTACATGCCATTCACACATTCACACGTACATTCTACACATACAGACATAGACATTGACACCTGACAGTATATACACACTCAAATCACACACCCACGCAAGACGCACACGTGCATGCATGCGTGACGTGCTATGCCCAAGTGTCCACACACCATTCACACACTCATGTGTACCCCTAGACAAACAGGTGTGAACTTCAGGGTGCCTGGGGTGAGAATGTGAGCAAGGAGTGGGGTATTGGAGCTGGCAGGAAACTGCTATTCCCAGCCTCACCTCCAGGGGCCGCTGCCCAGTCCTCAGCCCAGTCCAGTGGATCTGAAGAACAGAGTGACCTCAGGCACAGCCCTCCCACAGCCTGAGGCGGCAGGTGGCACGTGGGAACTCAGGCTGACGTCTGGTCAGTCTTCAAGAGGACACTTAGATAGAAGACATCCCAGACCCCCTGCACTGTGTGGGACGACCCCACCCCCACCCGCTTCCCACTCCAGGAGGGGAGAATGGGCAGCTTGAACTCAACGTGGAGTCTGAGTGGAGTGAGTGAGTGAGTGACAGAGAACTGGAGGGAAGATGAGGAGGTTCTGAGGGGAAAACAGGAGATGCTGAAGGACCGGAGGAAGAAGGAGAAGCGCGAAATGGGGGGAGATGGAAAGGCTAGTGCCAGAGATGGAAAGGAAACTAGAGGGAAGGAGGAAAAGGAGGGGATGAGAGAGGAGGAGGAAGAAGAGAAGGGGAGGGAGGGTGCATGGAGACGGTGTGGTGAGCTTAAGGAGTGCCTTTTCCAGGAACAGGACATGAGGGATGTGTAAGGTTCCCCTTTCCCCTCTCCTGGGCTGACTGGTCCACCCCCCACCCTGCTCCCTCTGTCAGCAGTCCCCTGGGGGATGTACTCTGCCTCAGCATCTTTGTTGGCCTCAACCCATTGCCTGCCTGTACCCGCATGAGGACAACTTCCAATAAGACCCAGGTAACAGGTATCCTGGGAGTGGGGGGCCTCTGGGGTATGATCATCCTTCAATCCAACTCACTCAGTGTATGGGCCTATACAGGGCTCTGTGGAGTCAGAAGATGAGGTGTAAAATGAAAAGATGTGGAGACTTTCAGAGCTGGGCAAGTCCAAGGTTCTACCCCTTTGTGCCTAATCTGTTATCCATCTTCCTTGTCCTCTCAGCCCTGGAGGCCTGGTCCCACTCTCCACAGGATTGTGTAGTGAGGCTGGTGAGCTGGAAGATTGTGAGGAAGCAGCCCAAATTACAAAAGAGATGAGGGGGCCTTGGGCCTAGGATCTTGTCTAATGGTTCTTCACCCTAGGCACACACCCAGAACCCCATCCCAGAGCTGGTCATCATGCCCAGAGCCCACCTCGGTCTGTTTTATGGCCACTGGGGTCCTGTTAGTCCACAGGTTCTGCCTCTCCCGGTTTCTGTGTCCCAGAACTCAGGCCCAGATGGAAGAACAGTGACTGTCCTTTAATCTAAGGGCACTGTACTCTCCATTTTTCAAAAGAGGTCACTGAGATTCGGAGAGGTGGCATGGCTTATATGGGGGCCCGCGGAGCAGACCAGACTTTGGGAGCAGGTGGCAGGGCCAAACCACAGTCAGGGTCCTGGCCCACTCTTCCTCCAGCCCGCCCTCTGCTTCAGCCTGCCCCTCCAGCAGAGCCCAACTCAGGTCTGCCCTGCACCCCACCTACACACCTGCCTTGGCTCCAAACCCTCACCCAGTGGAGTCCCATCCCCCCCCCAACTGGGCAGGCCCACCTCAACTCCCAGCTCCAGACCACATCCCCATTCCACAATCATCCCACCACCTCTGTCTCCCGAGGAGAATTTCACACACACACCACCCATTACACCATCCTCTGCAAAGCCTAGAGTCAGACCACTCCATCCTTCTGCATTCCCACAGCACTGCAGCCTCTGCATCTGATTATGTCTCTCCTCTGCCTAAAAACCCTTCAATGGTCCCTACCTCCCCTTGAGACTTAGTGCACACTACTTGGTACCCTATGCGCTTTTCTGAACTGATCTCTGCCCCCTTCCCTCCCCCACAACACCCAATGCCCTCCAACCACAGTATCTGCTCTCCAATCACACGACTACTTTTGTGTCCTGCAGATTCCCACACAGAGGGCATCAAATGCAGCCTTCAGAGCTCCTATAACCCCGTGCTTCTCCCTCCAAATGCCTGTCTGCATCCCTTCTATGCAGGCAGGACCCAGTCAATCCTTGCCAAAGTTGCCCTCATCATCTGACGCTGCTCAGCTCCTAGTAGGTATTATATAAATACTGTTAAATAATTATTAGACTTTATTTTATTGATAGTGTGTCTGGCTCCCCTCTTCACAAGTGCAGGTCCAGGAAACACTCGGAGAGGGATGGGGTGGCTGACATTTAGTTTCCCCGCAGGCCTCACCCCTCTGCTCCCTCTCTGGGCCCTGCGCCTGCCCCTCTTCATGGGGTTCACAGGCAGCAGCAGGCTCACAGCAGCACCTGAGGCCCCAAGGACTATCCCTGGGATAGGAGGCTTGGGGCTCAGCTGGAAAGTTGGGGGCATAGAGTTTGCTGTATGCCCTAATCCCCTCAGATATTGTAAGATCAACGATTGACCAGGAGGGCCTGGACGCTCTCCCCACAGACTGCCTGCAGGTCTCTGGGGACTCTACAGAGCCACCCAGAGGCCCAAGAGGGTGCATCACCCTCTCCTCAACAGCTTCCCCAGTTCTTTTATTTCCTAGAATAGCTAGAACAGGGAGATATGCATGTGGGCCCTGCCCTTGGAAAGTCTCCAAGCTGGAAAGTGAGGAATGAGCCTGGTACTCAAGGCCCCGACAGACCCAGGGACAAAGCCAGACCAGTAGACAGACAGACGTGTGCTCTGGGATGACAAAAGCAGCACAGTAATAATGGCTACCCCTCATTAAGCACTTACTAAGTACGAGACTCCAAGCTAAGCAATTTATAGGTGTTTTCTCATTTCATCCTTCCCGTAAGTGTACAGGGTGGGTATAATATTTATTGTACGGATTGAAAAAGGAAGTTCAGCGCGATCTAGCAATGTGTGCAGTATCACACAGCTACCTAAATGCAAATCCAGATCTGTCAGCTCCAAAGCTATTGCCTTTTCTACCCCATTTCATGGTCACCCCAAACTCTAGGTGGAGGGTTGTTTCTACCCTTCCAAAATGCCTTGAGGGCTCCCCACTGCCAGTAGTGTAACCTCTCCCAGCTGAGTCTCTCCATAGTCTGGCCCCTGCCTGCCTTTCTGCCATCACCCCCATCCATACCCACCACACCTCAGATTTCAATCTTGCTATTTTCCAAGTCCAGCCTGCTGAGCTTAGCTTCTGCTCTTCACTCAAGTTCAAATGCCTGCCCCATTTTACAGATGAGAAAACAGAGAACTAAAAATGTTAAGTAACTAGCCCAAGGTCACACAGCCTCCAGGGAGCAAATGAGCCTGGTTAGAACCCAGGTCATTACGGCATCAACTAATAAAGCATTAATGTGTGTTACAGACAATTAGGGAATGGGAATTAGCAGGACATACTGTTAATGGTGCAGAAGGGAGAGGAGAGAAATCGGGTAGGTTCCAAAGTAGAGGAGCGTCGGGCTAGGCTTCAAGGAATTACAGGGTCTGGATGGGTGAACTAGAGATGGGGCAAGCATAAGAAAAACACAAAGACAAGAGAAAAAGAGAGAGAGAGAGAAGCTTGCCAATGTGACATAGGGAGGCAACCTGACGTGGTGGAAAGGGCTGTGGCATGGCGTCAGGAGACTCATAGTGTCCCCCAAAATACTGTGGGATCTTGGGCAAAGGCGTCTCCTCTCGGGGAGGGTGCCTTGTCTGTAAGTGAAGGATGTAAGCTGTGATGGTCTCTAGGGTTCCGCCTGGCACTGACATCTAGCATTCTGACTGTGTGTTGCCACCAGGTCTTGAAACACAGGCTCTGATGCCAGACCCACTGACATGGAGCACAGGCTTGCACACCAAGAGCCAACAGGGGCCAGCAGCCAATACCTGACAGGGCACACCTGAGGGCTGGCCCCAGTTACACGCTGGGAGTCACCCATGTGTCCCTCTTCTCCACGCATCTGTGCTGTGAGCATGTGGGGACTCGCCATAGTGGGTCCAGTCCTGTGGAAGCTGAACACAGGGGTGAATGAGTCAAGGTGGAACTGTGGGCTCATGGGGAAGGAATAGGATATGCCCAATACCAGCTGAAATCCTACACACAGTCCATCCTTAGGAAAGGGAAGGGAATGGGGGTCCTTAGAGAAGGGCAGAAAAAACCTCCTGGGAGTAAGGACATGGGTGTCAGGACTAGAATAGCATTTAGGCACAAGAATGGTCCTCAATCAAGAAAGTACTGCATCTAAGTAGAGAGTACATTCCAGACCATGAGCAAATGGGAATTCTTCCTTCGGTGCCTATAGTACAACACGGACTCAGCTGGAGGGCTCAGGCCGGCTGGGGCAGAAAGGGCACCGCTAGAGACTGTGGACACGCATAGGTGTGCACAGGCACACACACGCGCGCACACACACATCAAGACCCCCAATCAGGTCACCCATCTCCCCACCGCCAGACGGGGCCCTTCGAACTGCTCTCCCTCTCCAGAGAACACGCCCTTCACATGACCGTGACATGCAGCCCCGGAAGTCGGAAGGTCTTGCTGTCTCGCCTCGCTCTCTCTTGCCGCAGTTCTGATGCTCCTCTTCTGACTCAAGATGCGCCAAACAGAAACAGGCCCACCCACCTCCGCGTGGCTGACTTCCACCCTCGGGAATGTGAACTCACTTCTTATCATCCCTGCCCTTTTGACCTCCGACTCTTGCCCTGAAGAGCGCGGTCTTGTTCATTACTGAATCCTAAATGAAGGAATGAGTGAGCTCTTGAAGCCCTCATGGTCCTCCAGTTGGCCTGCTTCGCTGGACCTCAAGATTTATCTCAGACTCGAGGGCAAGAGTGCCAGCCCCCCTGTTTTCTGGCTGTGAAACCTTAGCCTGAGTTTGCGTGTTCCACAAAGTCACGGGGAAGGTTACAAGAGAACTGCCTGCAAAGAGCTTAGCACAGAAAAGAATAAGCCATCAGTGAGGAATATACACTCGTTATTAACATGTGCCCTTAAACTAAACTCCCCTTCTCTTAGCCCCTCGTCCCTTCTCCTGCGTAGAAAGCCCTTCTTGAGGCCTAACTCTAAGCCTTCGTCCATGAACCAAGCCAGTGTTCTACCTTCGTTGGAGTCTGGGACTGAGGTGAATGAGACCACGGCGGCTGGTTGGAAGAGCCGCTTCACTGGGAGGGGACAGGGCCAGGAGGAAGATTACTGAGGCGCCAGGTCCAGATCTCTGCCATGCACCTGCCGCAGCTCCAACAGGGATCACGGGCCCGCCAACTTGCCCCACCCCATGATCTCATTGCTGCGTTTGCCAGGCGCTGGCTCAGTGAGCAGGTGCTGACAGCAAGGCCTGGGCACAGAGCCCAAGGGCAAGATGCGAGGGCCAACAACAGAGCTGTCCCCACAGGGCTGAGACTCCAGGTCCCTCTGGCCTCCATGTGTGGTCTTTGGCCAGTGAACCACCATTCTTGACTCCTCCTTCCAGGCCACCTTCGTGTTGCCCAGTAGCCTCCCTTCTGCAGCCCATCTCTCCCCAAAAGACAATGGCTGAGGGGAGAAGAGGATTCTTCTGCTTCCCCAAGGGTTAGTCTCGCCCTTCTCATCTCTTTCGGTGTCTCTCTGCTCCCAACTACCGGCCCTGAATGATGCTGCTGTTTAAAAGCATGGAGAGTTTGCCGGGCAGGAGATAAATGACCAAACACCGTCATTCCTGAGGCTGCTGCAGACACGCATCTAAATGCCAGTCATAAAGTAACTATGAATCCCCAAATATATGCCTCTGTCCCAGTTTCAGAGCGTCTTTAGAGATGAGGACATACTGGGAGTCAACCCCAGTCCCAAAGTTCTCCAGTGTCTTCATCCTTAACCCCTCCTTCCCAGCTCACCCCAGGATGCCCTCTCCACATGCTCCCTCCCCACCACAAAACCCACCTCAGGGGGCAAGAGAGCCCACTACCCAGCCCTGGTTCTAAAGGCTACAGCTCCTAGAAAAGCTACAGCACAGGAGAGCAGGTGGGGACCCTGGGCCTTGGCGCTCGTGCTTCCAGGGGTGAGGAGCCATCTGCATCTGTGGCTCAGTCAGAAGCCCTGCTGGACCACAGGGCTCCATGTGCCTCCTCATCAAAGGCAACACTCTGTCTCTCAGGGTTCTCTTTCTGCTTCCGGTCTCACTGTCATCTCAGTCAGGCTTCTTACCCAGGCCTCCCTCTTCCCACCAGGAATTCCCCCAGCCCTTTTACCCCTTTCTGCTTCTCAGCCTTGCTTCACATGGCCCACACCTCCCAGAGGGAGCCTTCCAAGGTCTGCCCCTCTTCTCCAACCCACTCAGCACTGGAGCTGGGTCTGTGACTCCCATCTTGGACGGTGGCCTGGGGTGCACCTATCTCCTCCACCCTCCAGAGAACGCCTTGAAAACCAGGGCACTGCCTCTTCCTCAAATCCTGGGTGTGCCCCGCCCCCACCACTGCCACCACACTCACACACACTCTGTCCTCCCCTCCAGACTCCTGGCCCCCCAGGTCCTTCTCTGTAAAGGAAGTGGCTAGACCAAGGGCCCTTCCTGCTCAGGAGCTCTGTGAACCCAAAGTTTCTCTTCACTGCCTCAGGCCCAGACTCAGCCCCAGCCCCAGCCCAAAGCAGCCGAGCATAGGAAAAGCAGACTGTGGACCTGCCATCCTCCCTGAGGCCACCCTCAAGGCCTAAGAAGGAGGCAGCAGGCCTTACTAGCATTCCCTTCCATTTCGGGGAATCTCCATTTGCCCCCACTCCAGGTCCTCACGCCTTCTCATCTCATCACTCATCTTTTTCCTCAGACACCCATAGAGCAGCACCAGATGGGCCACAGGCCACACTGGACCAAACTTCTTAGAGAGGAAGACCTGGCTCAAGGCCACACCACGTTTCCATGTCATTTCCAAGTGGCACCAAGAGGACTGAGCCAGCGTGCGGCTGGACAATCCCCACCCAGGAGGCAAGGCAAATTCCCAGGGTACCAGGTCACCGAGCCAGGGCTCTGGGGCATGGCTCAGGAATGCTGCCGCTGGGATGCGAGGTGCCTGCTGCTCCCAGCCTGCCTCCACCTCCAGGAAAGCCTGTCCCTCCCAGCCTGGTCCACACCCCAGTGCTCCAGGAAGCCTTCCCTGGCCAGCTCCACCTAGCTTACAGCACCCCTTGTCCCGCGTCCCCTCAGCACTTAGTTCCAGAGTGTTCCCCATATTCTTGTGCCCTTGTTTATGTGCCGCTTTGCAAATGTTCTCGTAAAGCCACATCTTCCATGGTCATTGCTCATGGTGAGAGTCCTCAGTGTTAATTAAACCCATTTTGCTGGAGGATTAGTCCCTGCCCTTCAAGAGTGCCAAGGAAGACTCTGGAATCTTCCTTCCTGAAATTTATTTTTCTTATTGATAATCAAGCAATCTCACTGAAGAAACAATGAGCAGCTTCTCCTCGTGTTCTAGTTCTTGCCTTGACTGCCAGGGAGGCCCAGATAAGGTTGTACAGGGCAAAAATCTCCGGGGAGTACCTAGAAGAGGTCAGCTTCTCCTCAAGGGAAGCTTCTCCCTTTGGAGCTCTGCAAACCCTTCTGAGACCAAGTTCCCTCTTCCTGGCCGCTGAAACCAGGCTGAGTGCCAATGCTGTCTCCACCAACCTAGCTTTTCCCTCAGTCACTACAGCAGGATGTAGGGAGAGACAGACCTGTTCGTTCTCATCTCTAGTTCTTAATAATTGTGTGGACTTGCTTAAGTGGTCTGAACTTTGATTCCCCTATCTGCGAAATGATCACAATAAGAAGAAGATTTGAAGAGAGTGGTGAAGTCTGAAGTTAATATATGTAAATCAGCCTGAAGCAGGTGCTATTGCATCCTCATTTTTCAGAGGATGACACTGCAAGTCACTTCAAGGTCACACAGATAGTTACAGGGGTGCATTAGTTAAACTGGAAAACCTTCAGTGGGTCCCTATTGAATCAGCTGAAGTACTAGGCTTATCTGCTTATCTAGATAAACTTAACCAGTAGGAGGGGGCGGGCCTGTAAGTGGGAAACACTAACAGGATGGAGTAGGTTCACAGCTGTAAGAAGTATGAACAAATTGCTGAAGATCACAGAAAAGGACCAGCAGCCCCTCCTCAGCTCCTCCTTCTGAGTCCAGAGGCTGTTGTAACTTCATTTCAATCATAAAAGACAAGTTGGCGGGGTCAGCAAGTGACGCTTCGCTTCGGGTAGTAGGACTCCACAAAGTGTGGCTTGTCTTGGACCCTGTGGCCTGCGCTGCCCCAGATGCCAGCGCCCCCAACCCCCCGCCCGCCCCATGGGCAGAGCGGGTCCCAGGCAGCAGCCACGCAGCCCCTGCAGAGATGGAGGGCAGGGCCCAGACTCCAGGCTCCCACCCAGGAATGCCATCACCCGGCCAAAATCCCCAGCCCACACAGGACACCCGGAGGGCTTGAGGGAGGGTGGGAGTTGTGCTTCTCCCCACCCCCACTGGCACCCCAGCGGGAAATGTGTTGAGCTCGTCAACATCTCTCTGGCCGCGGTCCCAGAGTGCTCCTGTGGCTCCTAGATGATGGGGCAGGAGCCAGGTCATTAGGCAGGGGAGACTGTCATTAGTGCGGGTGATGACACCGCCGCACAGACAATGGCAAGTGGTCATTAGTGGCTGTGTCCCAGGGGTGAGGCCACGCCGGCAAGGTGCAGGGAGCCTCCGCTCGCCTCCGCGCGGCTAGAAGGGCACACACTTACACACGCGCACGTTCACACACACACACAGGAGAAAGTAGACTCTCTCGCACTCACACGTACACACACGCACACAGAAGTGTGAGGAGATACACTCAACCACTCACGTGGGTGTGCGTAGACACATACTTGTCCACAAACACATGGGACACAAGTGGGCCTGATTGCACACGTGCACACTCACTTGTTCACACACAGGGATGTGAGCAGGCATGTCACACACTCCATGTTCACACATTCATATAGAGGGTAGGAGTAGCCACATTCACATTTTCACACACAGGGGTGTGAGTAGACATGCTCACACTCTCACATTCACACGTACAAAAGACATACTTGCACTCACACATTTACACAGAAGTGTTAGTAGGCACTCATATGTGTACTGACACACTCACACAGGTGTGACTAGACATACTCAGGAATTCACACACACAGGGGCATAAGAGAAGTGGCCACAAACTTATACACTCATTTACACACTCGGGGTGAGTGGACATACTAATACATGCAGATGCACCAGGACCATGAGTAGGCAGGCTCACATACACACTCACACAGGGATATGAGTAGACACATTCACATACTTGTACACGCACATGTCACACACTCACACACCAAAGCTGAACAGACGCACTGCCCAGAGAGGCCCCCAGGATCTGAGATATGCCCCTACACACACACCAGAGAGGTGGCATCCCTGGATCTTCCCACAACCAGGTACCCTGACACACAGATACCTCCCCTGCCCTAAGAGAGATACACAGACCCCTGGGGCCCCATACCAAAGAGGCCCTCATTTCACCCACTCCAGTTCAGAGGACCAGCCCCCAGGAAGGAGAAACCACCTGGCAAAGCAGGAGCAGGCAGGCTGCGTGTGCCCTCTGGGTAGAGACCACGTCAGTTTAAGACTGTTACCTCCTCTAAGCCCTGAGCCCTAATGGCTAGCACATGACCTGCCTCATTTGAACCTCCAAAGAAATGGGCTGCTATTAGGCAAATTTCTAAGAACTCCTGATCCCCCACCCCAGTAGCGGAGAGACAGAAAGGATAGGCTGAGATCAGAGGCGAGCACTTGAAATCTAGCCTCTGTTCCAATTTTGAATCTTCTCTCTCAACTTCCTCGCCAATAGGCTTTCATGTGTCAAGCTATGGGGCCCAATTTTCAGTTCAGAAAATGTGGGCAGGGAGCAGGAAGAGAGGCAGCCTAGAGTGATGGGCAGAGCTTAGTCATCAGACAAGTAAGGTGGAAGGGAGCAGACTGGAGACTGAGTCCCAAGTTCAGACCCTAGCTTTGCCACTAGCTAGATATATTAGTTTCCTGTTGCTGCTGTAACAAATCACCATGAATTTATTGGTTTTAAACAGCACAATTTCATTATCTTACAGTTTGGAGGTCAAAGTCCAAAATGGGTCTCAATGGGCTAAAATTAGGGTGCCAACAGGGCTGCGTTTCTTCTGAAGGTACTAGAAGATAATAATTTCCCCACCTGGTCCACCTACCTTCCTTGGCTCCTCTTCCATCTTCGAAGCCAACAAAGGCCAGTCAAGACTTTCTCACGTCACATCACTCTCTGCCTCCCTCATGCCCATTCAAGGACCCTTGTGATTGCAATGAACCTACCCAGATAAGTCAGGATAATCTCTCCATCACAAGATCTTAACTTAATCACATTAGCAAAGTCCCCTTTGCCATGTATGGTGGCATATTCACAGGTTCTGGGGATTAGAAGTGGGTATTTTGGGAGGGTCCGTTATTCCGCCTGTCACATAATGTGACCTTGGACAAGTCATTTAACCTCCCAGAATTTCAGCATCTTCAACAGTAATCTAGAAATGACTCCTACCACTCCAGGTGGTCATGGGAATTTAGAAAGCCATGTGAACACGGAACGTTGTGCCACACTGTGGGGCACAGGGGGTGTCCTGGATCCACAGTACTGCCCTCTACCTCTTCTGCTTCCCGAGGGTAGCAGAGGAGCCCCATGCGTCGGGAGGAAGGTGGATGGGGACTGCAGAGAAGACATCTGCGGGCTTCAGCAGGGATTGACAGCTGGAGCAAGGACGGGGTGGGGAGTATGGGTGTCTATGAGTCCCCGGGTCTGGGCAGCCATGAGGCGCTGGCATGAGGGGAGAAAGCCACACGGTGATGGGCACACACAGCTGCAGTGGATAAAGAAGCAGGGTAAGGCTGGGACATGATAGCCCTGCTTATTCCTGTCTTTCCGCTCCCTCATCTGCTACCATCTGTTTGCAGGGCCCAGGGGCAGTAGGCAGCCAGGAACCCCAGACCAGGCTGCTATTATCCTGCTAAGTGCAGACTACAGAACGATGACCCAGGAAGATAAACCCTATGTAGAGGATTCACCCTCTGGAAAACACCCATTAGTCCCCAATCTCGCCAACACTGTTTGTTCACTCAGGAGGCAACAATGGCATCTCAGAGAGGAGCTGAGGTCGTCAGATTCCCACTGGCCAGTCCTGTTCCATCCAGAGCCCAGGCTGGGGGCCCTGTCCTAAGCATGCCTGCTGCCCCATTGGCCCAGCCCTGTGCCCTGCTCTCTCTGCTCCTCACCCCATCTCCACCCCAGCTATTCTCCCATCTCCCGGTCCTTAGCTCCTCCCAGCTTCTCCCAGAATCTCAGAGCTTAGCTATGGGCTAAGACTCGAATCAACACGGGGAAGCCTGGGCTGGGGGCTCCATTTGGAGGAAGAAGGTCTGGGTGTAAACCCCACATATCTGCAAAATGGAAGTGCAAGGTGCCCAGCCTGTTGAGCAGCATTGGTGAGATGAAATCAGGTCACCTGTGTGAGCACTTTCTGTACGCCTGAGTATTAATTTGGGTTATGGGGACACATGGAAGGACTTCCTCCTCCTTTTCTCCCTAAGACACGTTATGCAGGCCTGGCTTCAGATTAGCCTTTCACAGATGGCCCCCTTGGAGACACCCCGCATCTCACTACATCAGGAGATCCCCAAAGGTACTGGAGGAAGAAGATGGAAAGATGGGGAGGGAAAGGACGCAGCTACCTATACGTGGTAGGTCCTGATAGATGAGTGCTGAGTGCATAAAGTGCCACCACTGAGCTCCTACTGTATGCTGGGCATCATGCTTGGTGTTAGGGCGACAAAGATGAACGAACCATAAGCTGCCGTCGCCCAAGCTTCGGTTCTCAATATCCATCCTGAGAGCCTCCTGTGTGTGCGTATGGACACTGAGGACCCCTGGATGAGGGGCATCCCAGCGTGTGGGGTGGTCTGCAGGCTGGTGGCTACCCTCCTGGCTGCAGCTTCAGGGCTGGCCTGTCAGCTGGCACAGTGCCCAGCATCACCTGGGCTGCTGCCATCCTGGCAGGCTCACAGAGGCTGGGCACCAATCGCTCAACAGGGAGCAGAATATGGTTTCGGTCTATTATCAGGGCAGATAAAGGCAGTGGCTGAAGCACAGGGAGCGGTTTGGGCTTACAAATAAGAATCTCCAGATGCCCTACCACTCCCTGGTCCTGCCTTTGTCAGCCACCCCAGCTTTCCAGTCCCTCCTTGTTCCTCTCTGAAAGCAGCCCCAGGGAGGGGACACCTCCTAAATAGCTGTGTACAGTGCCAGGACTGGAAGGATGAGGAGGCGGGAACAAGGGGCAGCTGGCCTGGAGGCAGAGGCTGAATGGAAAGCGATCCCAGAGTTCAAAAAGCACTGGACTGGGGGACAGAGGGGACCCGGAATGTGAGGAAAATACCCAGTCACCACCCTGCCTCATTTATCTTTGTATTTGCCCCACCGCTCAGCACCCAGGATCAGGCACCCAGGAGAGACGCAGAAAGCATTTCCTGAATGAAGGCACACAGGGCAGGGTAGGCGAGATTTGCCCATTTCTCCAGTAACCAGGATTCCAGGCCTGCGAGGACTCAGAGGAGGTGAAACAGTGTCCCCAGACCGTGGCTAGCTGAGGAGGGTAGGGAAGGGTGGGGGAGGGAAGAGACCTGCCTAAGAGAGCCACAGAAACAAGTGCTAAAAATAGAGGGCGCACCGTGCATTAATTCAACAACTATTTTTTGCGTACCTACTATGTGCTGGTGGCAATAGAGCAGTGAGCAAAACAAAGTCCCTGTTATCATCAAGCCTCCTTTTAAGAGCTCTCCCCTTCAAAGGACAAGTGAGGGGGGCTATTTCGGAAGATCTGATGAAGCGAGAGGCAGGCCAAATCAGCTTAGCAGCCTGCATGAAGGCTCAGAGGCAGACAGGCAGGTGATGTGTGTGGGAGAAAGGAGAAACGCTGAGTGTTTGTCTGTCTCAGGGCTGAGAAATGAGGGTTGTGGGAAGGGACCTTCCTCATGGGTTGAGTGACCAGGCACAGTAGATGGAGCAGAAAGTAGCCGGAGGCCACCAAGACCCCTATTGCTGGGACCTGGCATTTCCTCTTGGGGGAAGAAGCAGGTGAGACAGCGCGGCGTTTCCCAGGGAACCGAGGGGCGCATACTGGCCCGGTCCTGCCTGGGAGGCAGTAAGCCACCAGAGGCAGCGGGGCTCTCCCGCCAGTTTCCCTTTGTGCAATTCTTCCTCCTCTCTCCACCCAGAAGCAGGCCTGGCCAACATGCCGAAACGCCACTGGCATACGCAAAACACACAGCCAGGCACGAGCTGGGGATCCCCAGGCAGGCTGGGCCTACCTTAAACCTGGGCCAGGGAAACCAATGCCCATATGCTCTATCCACAGATTGTACATCGAAGGAGAGGTACCTGGGGGGTTATGGCTTGGTCCCTGCCCGACTCCAAATACACGCCTGACCAAACCCTAGGCCTAATGGGGCTTCTGCAACTTATGGAAGCTTCCTTCTGCCGCTTTCTTTTGCAAGGAGGACTATCGATCTTCTTGCTCACCTAAGGCATTTGGCCATGGCGGGAGGTCATCCGAGTTCTCACCCACACTGAGTGGGAACCGAAGAAGCAGGATGCCAGGCATCCAGTGATGGTATGTGCGACACCATGGGCAGAGGACCCAGTGTCAACCACAGGCCTATCCCAGTCAGCCCAGCTCAGCCTGGCAAGGAGGCAGCCAGGCCCCATGATGCGAGGCCTCCAGAGCTGGCCTCCAGAGGCGGAGTCTCCCCATCTTGACTTTTCTCCAGCCCACCTTGGGTCTGTCCACCATCTGAAGCTCTTGATGTTGTATCCTGTGTCACAACAAGGTATAACAAGTGCCCTGTGCAGAAGGGTGGTCTTTTACTCAATCCGGAAAGAAATGGTCATCGCACACCTACT
This sequence comes from Eonycteris spelaea, assembly GCA_003508835.1. NCBI lineage: Eukaryota > Metazoa > Chordata > Mammalia > Chiroptera > Pteropodidae > Eonycteris > Eonycteris spelaea. The sequence continues at coordinate 2,520,863 of PUFA01000028.1, forward strand.
ATATGCTAGGGACTTTGCCAGGCATTGGGACACTGAGATGACAAAAACACCACACAGCCCCTGAGCGCACAGAGCTCCACCGGGGAGGCAGGCACACGTAAACAACCAACAACAAATAATTACAAATTGGGCTAAGTGCTATGAAGGCAGGAAGTGTAATTAGCCTGTGCTCGCCTCTCCCTGGCCCCAGAGGCCTGCCCTCATTATAGAATACCCACACCTGCCTGACCTCCCAGCACGCTGCTTAACCAAGGACGTTGGCGTACCTAGGACCCAGCATAGTGGAGGGATCAACAACAGTTTGAGGAACATTTGATAAACTAAACTGGGGAAAATATTTTAATTAAAAAAAAAAAAATCATCCAGGTGGCTTGTACAGCCTAATTTTACAATCCACTGAGGCCCAGAGAGGCCAAGCATTTGGCCCCAAAAGACAGAGCTCTTGAGTGGCAGAGCCCAGAAATCAATTCTCCTATCTCCGGGTCCAGAGCTCTACCATGGCCCCATGCGGCCTCTCTAGTCTATCTGAAGCCACTTCACAGCCTCCAGGAATCTGAAGCCTCCTGGTTCATGGCAGATACCTTCCGTGCAGACGAGCACTATCCACTAGAATTGCACACGATGATGGAAATGTTCCATGTCTGAGCTGTCCAACACAAACGCATGGCATCAGTCAGCAGGTTCAGGGAAACGGGCCAGTTGGGTGGGGTTGGAAAGTGGTAGGGGATGTGGAGAGAAGGAGGGTATAGAAGAGAGGAGACACAGAGAAACAGGGCAATAGATGCAGAAGATCTTGCATGATGTTCCAAGAAAGTTTCTAAATTTTGTCCTGTAAATACAGGGAGCCATTGAAGGACTTCACACAAGGTAATGACTCGATCGTGGCCTCCCGGGGCCCCTGAAGTAGTCACTGCTCCTCTGAGCTCTCTAGCACCTATGACACTCCAGTGATACTGGCTGTCATCATCATCACCATCACCATCACCATCCCACACAGTTTCTCCTATCTTACTCCTATCTTAGCCTGAAACACCCTTCCTCTCCTGGTCAACTCTTCCTCTTCCTTCAAGACCATGCTCACTGATCCCACTGGGAAGGTATCCCAGACACCCTTACCCAGTCTCCATAGCCTGCCTGACACGTGGAAGAGGCTTAATAGACCCTTTAATTTCTTCATCCTCGATGTTAGTTCCCCCTCTCTTTACCCTCACCCATCCCAAATCTACTTTCAGCTTCCCAATCTATGGGATCCCAAGGCGTGGGGCCCTTAGAAATTCTTTTCACACAGCCAAAAATTACTCAAGGGCCCTCAACCCCTGACCTTGACCCTCATCCCATTCCCAGAACTTGGCCCCTAGGCAGGGCCTCCCTCCTGCGGCCTCAGTACAGGCCTGCTCAAAGGGATGGTCCAGAGTAAGGAGGCCAGAGTTTCCAGAGCCATTAGGGAGAGGACCCTGACCCAGTAAGCACAGATATAGACGTGCATTTAGGAGAGAGAGGGGAAAGACAGACAGGAACCTGAGCAGGCTCATCTGGGAAGGCTTCCTGATGGAGTGGTTTATCATGCCCTGGAGTGAGGCTAAGATTCTCCCCTGCTCAGAGAGTCCCTGCCTGTCTCCGCAAGAGTCACGTCCTGCCCTAGAGCCCCAGCCAAGCAGGGATGTGCTCAGTAAAACAGTCATCCAACAACTATGCATTGTTATCCTGCATTATCCCAGGGCTGCCGGCTCCACAGGCCAGGCTTCAGCTCAAATAGGGAGCAGGGCACAGAGGAGGTGCTGAAGCTGTGATACAGGGATGCCATTCCCATAAGGCCATCCAGTAGGGCTGTGGAAGCCTACCAGACGCCTCTCTTCCCCGGTGCTGGGAGAAAGGAGCCCCGAGCCAGGACTCTAAGTGGGTAGGACGCTCTGAGAGGAATGGGCAGACAGAAAGGCAAGAGAGAAGAGGTGGATGAGAATGAGAGGGAGACAGATCAGTTGTTGGGAGGGTGTGATGTGAGAGAGAGATGGGAGGCGGAAGGAAGCAGAGAAGATGAGCAAACTTCCCATGCGTCTTTGAGGACCAGTATCAGCAAGCTTCTGGGCAGCCCAGCTCAGGCTTCCCCAATCCCTTACCGCCTGTTAGCCCTGGCCTTTCTTCTGCCTTTCTCTGCTTCCTAGATGATTAGGAACATGTTCTGTCACTAGTCACAGGGAACCAGAGGCAAAGGAGAGAAACTTAAGGGGAAGGGAGGGGGACTGAGATTTCTGTCCCTGGACCATGTACATCAACCAGGAGAGGGCTTCGGAGTCCCAGGGGGTACAAGATGCCACTTCACACCTCGGGTCTCCAAGCTCATGCCCCACTGGAAGCTCCAAGGTTTGTTTCTGACTATACCCAGGAGAGGTTTATAGACTGCCCAGGTACTTCAACACCCCCAAAGGGATTGAAAGTTTTACCCACTCACCACCTTCCTTCTCTTGACCCTGCCACGCTTCCTGCTTCCTGGGGGCCTAAACCCCCAGGTAGTCCGGTCTCATTAAACAAGGCCAGAGAGAGTCATGTCAAGTCTTCGGTGAGGGTGGAGCGACAGGGCCCTGAACAGTTGACCCCCAAAAGAGGCATGGGTGGGCCTAGGGAGGAGAGGAGAAGGGAAGTGAGGGGTGAGGCTGGGTGCTTCTGTGGGGCTGTGTTTGTTTGGAGCCTTTTGGCTGCTCTTCCTGTTTGAGAGCCAGAACTGTGACAGCCAAAGACACCTCTGAGACTGCACCCAAGAGAGACTGCCAGGCCAGAAAGGAAGCAACAGGCGGGACCTACTTCCCAACCTCAGCCAGAACCAGGGAGCATGCCCTTCATGCCTCAAAGAGTCCCCAGGCCGCCCCCAAGGAAGGCTACCCAGTACACGAGCCCCAGGGCCAGCCCCGAAATGCCAGGCTTGAAGTCAGGGACTCAGCAATTAATTGTGACCTGTCTAAACTCAGGGGTTGATGGAGGTCAATGGAAGTCAGCAAGAAACACCAGACTTAAGTTATGCAGAGGTGCTTTGGAGATTTGGGCATCCAGCTTAAAGAAAATTGGGAGTTGACAGTGAGTCCTGGACAGTAAGAAGAGAACTTTCTCTTCTATCCACTACCCTTTCCAAAGGTCAAATCCATCACTGATAAATTGTCTGCCCTACAACAGGAACTTAATCCCTCTGAGTTCTGTTTCCTCCTCTAAATTGAGACTGATGAGAATTCAAGCATCTACCTCAAATGGTATTTGTCATGAAGATTAAGGGAGCTAATTTGTGTAAAGCATTTGAGACATACCTGACAGGCTGGCTGTTATCTTTGTCACCAGCAGGGCCCACATGCCATTGCCTGCCCTCCCCTTCCCCACAGAGCACACAGGGGTAGCTGGGGTGGGGGAGGGCAGGACTCTGAGTTTGACCGCATGCCATTCAGATATCAAGTCAGGGAGGCTGGGGTGGACCATGCACGTGGTGCCGAATGGGGCATCACATGTCAGAAGTGGAGACAGGCACCGCTGCAGTGACCCGATCATCCAGAAGTACTTCACCAGCCCGCCCCCAGCATCAGAGCCTGAAATCCAGCCTCGGGACAGACTCATAGCCTCAGTACAGAGTCCTGTGCCCTAGTGAGCCAGAGATGCTCACTATGTGGGGAAAAAAGTCTGACCTGGGAGACAGGAGGCCTGGAATGGGCAATGTGACCCCAGCAGTGGCTCCCATCTCCAGCCTATCTCTTCCTCCAGTCCCAGAGGGGGCTGAGATCTCTTCCATCCCTGATCACCGGAGACTCTCTCAGATATTCTCTCTCTCTGCGGTGACCCCACCACCCAGAGTGGTGTGCCAGGTCCAGGGAGGGCCAACCAGCCAGGGCAAGAATATCCAGAGACATCATGCCAGGGAAGAAGGAAGAGGCAGGCCCAGGAGAGCCAGCAGCTCCTTAGACGTGGAAGAGTGGGACCTCCTGAATTTGGGGAAGGTGGGTGAAATTGCCCTGAGCTGGCTGAGCCTTCTGCTGCTCTGTCAGAGGCTCTGTGGGAACAAATTGGTGTCTTTCTATTTCTATTTCATATTTAAAAAAAAACAGGGACAGGAGATGGAGAAGAGAGGAAAGAGGAATGGAAAGAAGGACAACGGAGAGGCAGGGCACATTATCATAGCTCTTGAGGCAAGGCTGCATTTGGTCACAGCCATCTCCCCTGCCAGACTCAGCCCCCAGAAGGTAGGCACGGGTCTTAGCCACCATTTACTGAGGACTTTGTGCTGGCCCTCCACTAAGTTCTCTGTATACCTCACCTCCTGTAGGGTTGGTGGTTTCATCCCCATTTTACATGTGAGGACAGAAGTCAAGTAACCTGCTTGAGGTCACACCAGCGGTGAGCAGCCAAGCTGAGTCTTGAACCCATGTCTCACATGTCCAAAGCCAAGTGTTCTCTGCCTTGACCATCTATTTCCTCTCCAGCACCTGAGACAGTAGGATGCGCATAGTAGGTGCTTAATAAATGGTAGATTAAAGGAAGGAAGGAAGGAAGGAACAAAAGAATGAAGGAGGAAGAAAGGAAGAAGAGAAGATAAGCCAGGGAGACTCCTGGGCAGCTGGAAAATAGATAGTAAAGGTGGTGTTTTCCAATGCCAGGCTAGCATGGCACCCAGGTCAGCCGTCTTACACTCAGGAGCCCAGGACCAGTGCTTGCGTCATCTTCTCCAGAAGTATGTGAGCCCAGATACGTCAGCCTTCAGGTATGCAATGAGGTCTGCGGTGAGAGGTAAGAGCTCTCTCTCTCTTCTCCTTATTTGTTGAATTGCCCCTCCTCTTAGCCTCCCCACTCCCAGCCAGCCGGCCAGCCCAGCCTTGCCTCCCTGCCCAGAGCCAGGACCTGCTGGGTTGCGGGGGCGGGGGTGCCGGTGAACAGCCCCCTTAGCAAGGCAAATCCTCAGTCCTGGGAGGAGACGTGTGCGTGGTGCCGGGGGAGGGGCAGGAATGCCACATCATCCAACAGGTTGGTCGGGCTAGGAGGCGTCCCGCCCTCCTGGAGCTAATGAGCCCTGTACAACAGGTGTTTGCGTCTCAGTCTCCAGCCTGCCCTGCCTGTGACTGGAGCCAGCTGCCAACGCCACCCCAAAGCTCCCTAACTCATCCCTGTGCCCTGCCCTCCCTGTTCCCGGGCTTAGGGGGCCGTGATGGCCTGCCGCTCCTGCGTTGTTGGCTTCAGCAGCCTTAGCAGCTGTGAAGTGACCCCTGCAGGCGGCCCCCAGCCTGGGACCTCAGGATGGGACAGCTGTGGGGCCCCCGGGCCCGGCTTCAGCTCCCGCAGCCTCACAGACTGCTGGTCGGCTGGCACCATCCCCAAGGTGACTGTGAACCCCAGCCTGCTGGTGCCCCTGGACCTCAAGGTGGATCCAGCCATCCAGCAGCAAAAGAACCAGGAAAAGGAGGAAATGAAGGTCCTCAATGACAAATTTGCCTCCCTGATTGGCAAGGTGAGCAGGAGTGGGAGGGGGTCCTGAAAACTAAGGACTGTCAAGCCTGGGCAGACGGCTGAGTTTGTGTTTTCTGAGCATCATGCCCCACCCCTGCCCCCGGCCAATAGGGAGCCGGCTTGCTAACTCCAAAGACTAGCTCTAAGCAGAGAAATGTGGAGGGAAGTCCCTGAGCCATCCCTGCATGGGGGGAGAAAGGGACCTCAGGACGGCCTCTGAGGGATGCCTGGATAATAATGTGCTATATGGCCTGGGCCACCCTCCCCCAGGCATGGACTAGGGGGGAGCTCTGAGTGTGGCCGGGAGGATGCTTCCTCATAGGAAGGGCTGATGGAGGAATGGTCTGCAGTCCTACTCCAAAGCAGATGAAGGGTAGGGATGTCCTTCCAAGGCTCCACCCTCCTGTCTGGGGCCTCTGGCCCTGTTCAGTTTCTCGGAGTCAGGAGCACCAGGCAGGGCCGACGGGGCATGTGGGGCTTCAGCCAGGAAAAAAGCTTCGGAGTGGGGATGAAGCTATGGCATGCCAAAAGGTAGGAATGCAAGGGATGGATGCTGTGAGTCAGAAACAGGCAGCCAGCCAGGCGCCCACCTGGAGTAGAGGGAGTGAGTGCCCTATACCCTGACTTCCTAGACCCCACTCCATGGCCAGTATGCTAGTCTGGGCACTGGTGTCTACCTCTGCCTCAGGGCAGGCAAGGACTGCAAGAGCTTCAAGGAAGTCCTGTCCACCTCCCAAACCTGCTCCTCACTTACCCCTCTCAAGGAACCTCTCCTGACCAGCCCTCTCCCCTCTGCTCCTTCCTGCCTTGCCCAAGAATAATAGTCACAATAGTAAGAGCTGCTCTTGTTTGCTTGCTATGTGCCAGGCACCACGCTGGTTGCTTACATATGTATTTCTATTTCCCTCAACAACCTGAGGAAAGAAGTCATATTGTGCCTATTTTACAGATGAGGAAAACTCGACCTTCCCTCTCCCCCACCCCGAAGTAAACCAGAGCCCCATCCCTCTGCCCTGGCTCAGTCCTTGTCTGCACCTTGCTCTCCCTGCTCCTGTGTTCCTCTGCACTTTGCTAGTGTCCCAGGGAGGCCACCCAGAGGAGCAGAGGGAAGAAAGTAACGCCTTTCAAGCATCTGCTTGTGGCTGGCTCCCTGCAGGAACTTTGCAGATGTGCGCCATGGAGCCCACACAGCAGCACCTCACAGTGGCTACTTCCCCTACTGTGCATGTGAGGAGACTATATCTAGAGGTTAAGTGCTTTGCCCAAGGTCACACAACCAGCAAACCTGCAGGCTGCATTTGAACTCAGATCTGTGAGACACAAAGCCAGTGGTCTTTGAGATGAGAACTATTTCTTCTCCCATTTATGTGCCCAGACCAGCATTCCTGCACCCGTACCTGGAGTGCCTGAGTGGGGCTGTGGAGGGGAAGTGACACCTGGAGGACAGCCATCCACTGAAGTGAATCATTCCCTCCCCCAGCCCTTGCTGGCTGCAGAGTCCTGTTGTCCCTAGGAGAAAAGCCCACTGCCCTGGGGAGGCAGGTCCCTGCAGAGCCACCTACTCTCCAAACCTGGGTTAATCCCTTAAAAGGAATGCTTCATGAGCTATGTAATTTGGCTCTGATGTGTGGCTTTCCTCGCTGAACACCAGGGCTGATATTATCCTGTGCCTCTGCCGTGGGACAGGAGAGTGTGTAGGCACAGGGAGGGGGCCCCAGACATCAGGGTCCTGTGCCCAGGGGCCAGGGCGATGCTCTCAGAGGTCTTTGGCAGAACTGGAGACTCCCAATCCTCAAGCAGGGAGCTGAAGGTGCCAGACCCTTGGGGACCCTGATTGCTGGGGCTCTGCCCAAGGAGTCCCAGCTGACCCACCAACTCTATGGAAACAGTCTGTTAGCTCTTGTCCCTCCGTGTCTCCTTATAAAGGCCACGAGTACCCAAGCGAGAGCAGGCAGCCATTAGGAGTATGAAATCTGGAACTGCAATTCTGGGTTTGAATCCTGGCCCCACCTCTGACCAGCTGTGTAATCTCAGACAAATTACTAAACCTCTCTGTGCCTTAGTACACATCAGCGTAATAGGCTTATCATAATCAAATGAGATAATTTGTTAAAATTCCTTACCGTTACCAGGTATGTTCTGTTTGGTAAATTAAAAATACCATAAATGGGCCCAGCCCAGGATGCTCTTGAACCCAATTAGCCCCTTCTGGGCAGGAGCCTGAAAAGAGGGAGGGAGAGACCCTGCTGGACAGAAAGGTGGAGGAGCTTCCTGGGTAGGGGTCGAGCACAGGGCTTGAAAAAGACAGGTGGGCCCGGGAGTGAGATGCCATGACCAGTGCAGGGATGGGGCTCTAGGCAAAGAAAAGGGACAGGCAGGTGCGGTCCAGCTCCCCAGCCCTTCTAGCCCTCTGAGGCATGGAGAGAGATCAGAGCACCAAGGAGGAGAAGGAGAATTCTTAAAGAGGAGGGTTGTTGGGGGCGATGACCAAGTGTAGGCAAGAGGCCCTGGAGTGGTGTTGGTTCTTCCATTCGCAGGCTGTTTCCTGGGGCAAGTCACTTACCCTCTGTGCTTCACTTACCGTCCTGCTCCGAGGGTGGCCCTACAGTGGAAGGACTGGTACATCGGCAGCCCTGAGAGGAGAGGGGAGATGAGCCGACGCAGGAGAGGAGGGCTGAGGGAGGCAGGGAGAGGACAGTGCTGACATCTAGCAGAGGCTGCGGGCTGGGTACGCTCAGGTTTACATGCAGACAACAGAGGGGATGGAGGCGGGACAAGAGGAAGGACCGCCGCTCTCAGCCTGAGTGGGCTATCGGGAGGGAACCCAGGAAAGGTGGTGGAATGCCTGGAGACAGAGAGATGGCGCACAGTGTCTTCCCTTAGGCCTGTGCGTCCTCTGGAAGCCACTAGAGCCATCTTCCTGCCTGCACACAGGAAGGCACAAACCAGCCCTTCCTGACAAAGAACCTTAAGGCTCCCTGGGCAAACACCAACCTCTGGCTGAAAGCAGGGGATTTGACACCTCCCCCCGCACCTGAGGAATAGAACCTGAATGCTCCAGGGACACCACCCAGTAAGCTCATCTGCCTGGACTGTGAGCCCATGGAGTGGGGACCCGGCCTGCTCATTTCCCTACAAAAAACACATGTCTCCCCCACCCCTGATCTGGACAACTCAGTTGAGTCATGATGAACTCTGCACTTCTGGGCCTCAGTTTCTTCATTTGTACAACACAAGGCAGGTAGACCAGGGGTTTGCTCTCTGAGGCCCCTTCTAGAACTGCCACTGTGTGATCTAAGGGCAGGGGGATCAGCCAGAATAAGGAAGAAGGGGATGAGAGGTGAGTGCTCAGCAGCCTGGGCAGGTTGGTGACAATTAACTTGACACCTCCCTAGGCCTTTGTTCCAAGAGGGAGGAGCCTTTCTGCAGGGAAGGCCCTGGGTAGGGGTTCAGTTCCATCCCCACCTACCGAGACAACAGGCGGCTCTCCCAAGGGCATCAGAGAAAGGGGGCTGCCCCAGATCTCCCATAGCCAAAATGCCCTCCGGCCAGACTGGCTAGCCAAATGCCCTCCATCTCCCAGTGGCCCAGTACTACAGTACAGGGGGTTGAAGTTAGACTATGGGAAGGACTTCCTGGTGTAAAGGATTTTGTTTTTGCTCATGGGTGGAGAAAGGAGCTTCACATCTCTCCTCTCACCCCACCCTCAGTGTAAACACGGGCTCCTGCTTGTCAAAACGGAGGGAAGGTGAGGCAAGCAGATACCTCTCCCCCAATGAGCCCTCTCACACACACGAGACAGAAACCTTCTTGACTTCCATCCCTACTGAACCTGTTTGGCTGCGACTACAGCAGACTGTAGGCTTAGGATGGCTTCAAGCAGACTTACCTGTACAAATGGGAGTTGAGCAGGGGAATGACAGCCCGCAGAGGCTATCGTTCAATATTCCTGCTGTGTTGTCACTACGAATGTCAAGGGGGACTTCCCAAGGGCATCAAAGTATCTCATGCAAACCCGGGGATGTGGGCAGAGCAGAGAGAAGGGCCCCCGGTTCCCCAGTGCCCAGATTCAGGAGGAATAGGAAATCTATGACGGTCCAGAGTAGCAGCCACCATCACGTGGGACTGTCCATGAAGCTTGGCCACCAAGTTGCTGTGTAACACTGGACAAGTCACTTGACTGCCCTGGGCCCCCATCTCTTTCTCTGCAAATGAAGTGTACAGATCAGCTGCTCCAAAGGCTCCTGGCTAAGATTCTGGTTCTTTTGGACTGTGATTCTGGGCGCTGGCACCAGCAGTGAGAGGGAGGAGACCTAGCTATTTGTCCGTGGTCATAGAGAACGTCACTGAACTGGTTAACCACATTCTCACGACAACAACAGCCCGCACCATCCAGGCCCCAGCTGTCCCTCCTGCCTCAGTGGTCCACCTCTATCCCGGGCATCATGGGGTTAGGAATTCTAGGAGTCGAGCAGATGGCTCTCAGTCTGACAGGGAGGGTAGTAGGTCAGGACAAGGGAGGAGCAGATAAACTGAGGGCCTCATATAGGTGGGAAAGGGTGAGGCTTCCTGCAGGAGGGGAGCTGGTACCACAGCCGGGAAGGGACTGGGATGGTGGAAATGGTCGTGCCCAAGAGAGACTGGAGCCTGGAGAGGACCAGCAGGTGCGGAAGAGGCAGGGAGAGCCTCAGGCTGGGCCGAACTGGGAGGAGGGAAGGAGAGAACTCAAGAGAAACCCTGACGACCTACCAGTGGCTGGGATGTGAGCTGAGGGCTATGGGAGCCCATTAGCAGTCTAAGCAGGAGAGTGTAAAGGAGGCAGAGTTTGAGAGGAGTAGCTGAGCCCAGAGCCCCCAGTCTTTATCCTCAAGGCAAAACTGGCCCTAACTAGAGGCAGAAGCCAGCCAGGAAGGGCAAGTGGGTCCCAGGGCCTGCAGTGACCCCAGCAGCAGACAGGAGACATGTTACGTGGTTAAGAGAGTCTAAACACAAACTAACTGGATTCGACACCTGGCTCTACCACTTGATAATTGTGTGACCTTGGGCAAGTTATTTAACCTTTCTGTGCCTTGTTTCCTCATCTGTAAAGTACAGCTAATAACAATACCTACCCCATGAGGTTGTTGTGGGGAGTTGATGAGTTAAAGATGTCAAGCCCTAGGACAGGCCTGACACCCAATAGAGGCCATATAAGCATTTGCTATTACTACTATTCCAAAGTACATCCCGGACCCTTCTCCCAACAGCCCTCAGAGGTGGGCAGGCCAGGTGATACCATCTCCAACTTCTACCTGCTGAAACTGAGGACCGGAAAGGCTACAAGTCCACAGTTGCAGGGAAGATTCCATTTAAGTACTAACCGGGCCCTACCCTACTGAGTTTCCAAGGCCAGATGAGACCAGACTTGTCAAGGGGGGCAGCAGACGAGCCTCTGACACCTCAGGTTCCCTGGGGTCTCCCGCCCAAGCCCCAGGCGGGCATGGAGAGCCTGTCACATTCACACTTCGTTCCCCCTTTCCTCATCTAGCTGGCCCTGCTCCTCCCCTTCGAAATCTTTGCTAACTGGCTCCACCTCTCTGTGATTCCCTCCTATCTCACCATCTTCAGTTTGAACAATCAGTAATTGGAGATGCCACATGAACTTGCTGAGTAAGTGCCCGGATAGGTGCTGAGAGCAGATGAGCGACCACTTCCAAGGGAAGCCCCCACGGGGGCAAGGTGGCTGGCCCTGGGCCTCTGCGCCCAACCCATCCACCCTTGGCCCTCTCACGAAGCCTTCCTACTCGCCCAGGTGCAGGCCCTGGAGCAGCGCAACCGGTTGCTGGAGACCCGCTGGAGCTTCCTGCAGGGCCAGGGCTCTACTGCCTTTGACCTGGGGCACCTCTACGAGAAGTATCAGGGCCGGCTGCAGGAGGAACTGCGCAAAGTGAGCCAGGAGCGGGGACAGCTGGAGGCCAACCTGCTGCAGATGCTTGAGAAAGTCGAGGAGTTTCGAATCAGGTAGGGTGCGCCCGGTGGGGGCTGTGGGCCGGGACTGCGAGTGGGGACCAACCTGCACTCAAGTGCAAGGTCTGGGGCGCCCAAGCCAGAAAAAGAGGATACTTTTTAAAGGAACATTTCTTCATGCCAGACATACTTGGTGAGGACCTACTGTGTGCCAAGTGGTATTCTAAATATTGGGGAACATGGCAATGAATCCACAGCTTCCCTACCCCCAAAGAGGGAGTCTTACAATGAAGTCAATCTTACGATGTCTGACAGATAAACCCTGTGCTTGCTGGACCCACCCTGAGTACCACTGCAACCACCATCTCCTATCCCCTCCTCCCGTTCCTATAAACATGCTCGCTCTCACCCACATGTGCCCTTGGCAGTGGGAAGTTATGTCACCAGCTAGAGCAACAGATGGGCTCCTGCTTTGGATATGCAGGAGCAGGTGCAGGCAGAGGACAGAAGTGGTGGGTTTCATTAGACTAAAGAAGCAATCCCCCGCAGGTAGTGCACGCTGACATTAGTGGCCAACTTGGGATCCGGAGAGATGAGGGAAACGCAGCCCCGGCCTGCAAGATGCTTTTAAAATTTAGCAGACAGACAGGAACAAGCTAGCAGGCAGTGTGGCCCACCAGTGTAGTTAAGGGCCCAAGCTTGGGTATAGGCATTTACTCCCTGCCCCCGCCCCTCCCTAGCTTTGTGATGTCAGTCAAGTTGCTTAACATGCAAACCTCAATTTCTTCCTGTGTGGAGTGGGAAAGATGATGGTTGAGATCAACTAAGGCCGGCTTGAGGAAAAAGTCAGGAGTTCAGTTTGGCTATAAATGGCCATTCCTCTCTCTCTTGAAGGCTGAAGTGCTCAGCACACAGCGCGGTGCTTGATGAAGTTTTGCTGAAATGAATTGGCCAATGTAGAAAGGCAGACCAGGCAATTGGGTGGCTCAGAGGAGAAATGACACTCTCTGACCAGAGAGTGGCCAGGGCTTCATGGACAAGGAGGCTGGGCAGACCAGAGAGGTTGTGCCCCTGAACCTGGTCTCCTTGCAATGAGGTCCCCATCCAGGGTGAGGGGAGAACAGGATATGGCTTAACTCCACCTTCCTCCGCCAGTGCTTGGGCCCTACTCCAAGCCCTGCTGACCCGAGGTGAGGCCTGCTTTCTCTAGAACAGCCAGCCAACCAGGGCTGGAGGGCGGGAGCAGTCTGTCAGGAGTCCAGGAGCCTGGGCTGAGGCTCAGCTTGCCCAGCACCTCTCTGCGTGACCTGTCCTGCTCAGGCCACATTCAGAAGAGAGGGTCACACAGGAAACTCTCCTTACTCTGGGCCTCAGTTTCTTCATCTGTGTATCTGATTGGAACTTTCCAGCCAACAGGCCTGAGTTGGTCCTCATGGCTAGGCCCCTCCCTGGCGTGGGGGCCACCTCTCTCCCAGCCCTGCCCTCCCAAGTTCTGGGGAAACACATGGGGAATCTGATTGCCCATTCTGACCACGATGAGAGAAACTGTCAGTGCACCAGAAACTGTGACTCATTTCACTGATGTCTAATAGAAGCTCAAAGACTCAGAAAATGGCAGAGCTGGATGGGGCCTGGGATCATCCTTTTAGGAGGAAGGAAACACAGGTCCAGAGAGGGCAAGAGCTTGTCCTCAGTCACACAGCCATGCATACTAAATACCATCCCTAACCTCAGTCATCCACCTTGAGAGGCTGCTCTTATGAGCCCAGCCAGATCACATTCACGGAGACACTTTGTAACTGGAAGTTCTGTACAAACACTACTTCTTGTTCTAATCTGTCTCAGCCCCCTCATCTGGCCTGCTGCCTGGTTTCCATCTGCTGCCTGATATTATTACTTTGGCTTAGGGCTTCTCTTCCCCTCTCTGGGTAGGAAACCCACCTGAGTTGAGGGAAGCCACGCTGGAGGGCTTTGGGTCTGCAGGCCAAAGCAGGGGCAGCTGCAGCCTGGCCATGCAGAGCCTGGGGGCCCCCAGGAGCCAGGAGACGCCAGGCCAAGCCCTGACAGGGAGGGGTGTGCCCTGCCTCTGCAAGGCCGATGAGATCAGCTTCACTCCTAGAAATAAACAAGTGGGAAGGGGGTACGGGTGTGACAAGCTGAAAAGGACTGAGAACGAGTTTGGGAGCTGGTGGCTGGCAGATTGGGGATTATAGGGGAGATGGCATCACCTAAGCCTCTATAAAAATGGAGACTTTCCACAGCTTTGACGTAGCCGGGACGCCAAAGACCAGCTAGCTGGCATTTCTATTTACTGAGAATGAAGCAGAAGCCCACCCTGGCAGAACAGCTGGCCCCGCACCACACAGTACGTGACTCAGGAATGCTGCACGCAGCTGTGCAAGCTGTTAGCTGCACGGGAGCATCTGTGGAACATCTGATTGAGGGGGAGAACCCGGGCTAAAATCCAGGGGAGTCGATGAGCAGAGAGGAGAGAAGGCTATACAAAAGGATGAGAAAGCAGTGAGGGATAAGGAGGCTTGACACCTCAGAGGGCTCCCACTGGACAGCTCTCCCCAGGGCAGACAAAGGGAAGAGGAGAAGGAAGGAGATTTGACCACGGGCTGTGTGGGGAAGGCCAGTCAATGAGCTTTTTCTTAGTTTGGGCTCAGCAGGCCCCTGTCCCCAGGGCAGGGAATTCCTTAGCTGACCCCAGATCCCAGAGGGAAGCCTGTTCAAGTCAGCCCAGCCCTGAGGATTTGTGAAGTATACAGAGAACCACCGGCTCTCTCTCTCTCTCTGCAAAGAAGCTTCCCACAGTTTCTCTCTGAAAACGCCAAGGCCAAGCAGAGGGGCTGAGGGCCTGGGCCTGGTGTTGGAAAGAATGGAGCTCAGGTAATCCTAGTAGCAATAGACTTAGTGGGTGATGGGTACTGTTGTGAACACTTCACGTACTAACTTATTTCAGCCTCACGACATCACCATTATCATGACAAGCACACTCAAGTGACTTATCCGAGGTCACATAGCTGGTTAGCAAGGAAGCAGGATTTAAGCCCAGCTAGCCTGGCTCTGGAGCCCCATGCTTCACCAGCACACCACGTGAGCCTCCAAGCCCTCTTCTGAGTCTCCATTTTCTCGTTTTTGAAATGACACCAACCGGACCTCCCACAGGGACTCTGAGGGTCACAGGAGTGGATGCAAGTGAAGCTTCTCAGGCATCTTTTGCACCCGGGCAAGCCCAGACTGCAGACATTCTCCCTGGCCCACCACTCCACCCCGCCCTGGTGCCTTACACCCTCAGACCCCACACAGACTCTTGGGATCCGAGAGGTGGCCAGGGAGAGTGCACGCTCAGCACACTGAGTTCTGGGACCCGCATGCCCTGCGGGCTCTCAGCCAGCCAGATCTACTCCCCTCAGCTCCTCAGATAAGCTGATGGAAAAGAAGGCCCGAGGGTGGCAGGAGAAGGCCTCAGGGTGGCAGATCCAGCCAGCCTATGTGGGCCAGGTGACGCTGCCCCCGTTGGGAGGTGGGGACTAGGGCAGGCAGGCGGCTGTAATTAGAGTTGCCAGTGATTAAAGCAGTCCCTGGAGAGGAGGGAAGAAAACAGGAAGCTGGAGAATCCCCATATCGGCTGGGGCAGGGAGGGCTGAGGCGGCAGTCTGTGGATAGCAGATGCCCACCCCAGGGAGCCTAGACAGACATCTTCACTAGAGGAAGAGGGGAAGGTCAGGGATCCCATCCCCCATCCAACAGTGTCCTCGAGGCGGACTTGAGCAAGAAGGCCAATCTAAGAAGAGATGGGACCCACCTCAGCTGAGGACTGGCTGTATGTCTGCCTTTGCGTCAGGGGTGGGCTCCGTCAGTCCCCACGCACCCACGCACCCCCGGTCGACAAGGGAGTTGAGGAAGGAGGGGTAGAGTGACCTGCTTGAAACCACACTGGGGGGTCCGTCTGTCCATCTTACTGTAAAGCCCATGCTTTTCCTGTCCTCCCTCTGGAGGGAGCGTGAAGGAATGGCGTCCTACCATCTAGTAGAGGGGAGAGGGGTGGGGCTGTGGGGAGGGTGAAGGTGAGAGAGGGTGAAAGATAAGCGGGGTGCTTGGCGCAGCCTTGACCAAAAGTACAGCTCAGCTGAAACTGAGACTCCTGTGGGGGGAGACAGGAAAAAGAAGAGGAACGAAGTGTCAGAGTGCAAAGGCACACAATCAGGAGAGGCTTCCTGGAGGAGATGAATGTGGCACAGAGTCAGGAAAGGGACAGATGCCGCTAGGAGAGGACTGACTAATAGTCAGGAAAGAGAACAAGTCTGCCTGTTTCCCAGAGCCAACATTGGGGTATCATGGGGGAGAGGGCACAGTGTACCAAATGAGCTCACAGCAGAGGCCCCGATCCACACCCAAGGAGGGTTAACCAAACCCCAGCCCCCACCACATCCAGCTGAACAGCCTCTCTCTCTCTCTCCCTCCTCTCTTCTCTTCCTTTCTCACCCCCAGGTATGAAGATGAGATCTCCAAGCGCACAGACATGGAGTTTACCTTCGTCCAGCTGAAGAAGGTAGCCTGCTCAGCCTGTCCCAGGGGATCCTTCCTCATGGACCATCTGCCTGCTTTCTCTAGATCCCCAAGCAAAGCCCTCAAAGGCCTGGGTCCCAGAACCACAGATAGGCAGACAGACAGATACCTGCCCCCACTCTGCTCGTCCTCCCAGGTTCTGAGCCAGGTCTCCTCTGGGAATCACCCCCATCTCACCCAGGAAGCAAAGGCTCCCCCTCCACTCCTGCCCTGGGACCCCTCAACTCTCCCTCTCCCATCACTCACCACTGCACTCACCCCCAGGACCTGGACACAGAGTGTCTTCGACGGACCGAACTGGAGACCAAGTTAAAAGGCCTGCAGAGCTTTGTGGAGCTGATGAAAACCATCTATGAGCAGGTGAGATGATGGGGCCAGTGTCCTGCTGAGCCAAGAGCTGATGGGATCCATGGCTCAGGGGTGCAGGGGAGGGAAGGGCATCCAGTAGGATGTGGAACTTCACAGTCACTCACTGTTTCCGGCCACAGTTGTAAGGATTCCCTAAACCCCTTACTGCACTGCCGTCAATAATCCAACATTTTCCCTCCTCACTCATTTCATGGAGCATGGGCAGGTTCCCAAAAGACCACTCTCTCAGGGAGAACCTGTGCCTTTGTGTGTGCAGAAGTGCTAAGGGACACAGGGGACCAGGTGCATCTGGATGAGGGTCAGGAGGTGGCCTGAGAGCAGGAAAACAGGGGGTCTCAAATGGCCACTCTTATGAACTAATCTATGCCTGCAGCCTAACTCTCAAGCACCCACAGTGCCAGCTCTAATAGTATAGCACATATCACACTTCCCTATTCGAGGCCAAGGCAGAGAAAACCTGTAGTCAGATTCTCTGGGTCCCAGACAAAATTAGGTTTTGCAGAACAAAAATGGCCCAGTCAAATGCAGACAGAGGAGCTTCCAGACATTCTCATTTGTCCCTAAGTCCTCAGCTGAGCCTAAGGGGACAATGGCCCAGTAAGGCCTAGTACATTGCAGGTGCAGTCAGCAGATGGCCCCTGCTACTGGCTGCTGGACACCACCCCTCTGATCCACTCTACCTTCTGGGCCTCCTTTGGGATCTGTGGTCCCCTCCCTACACCCCTTGTTTCAGGGAAAAGGAGGTATAGAGGTGATGCTTCGATTAGCTGTGAGTAGGCAGAACCATTGTTGGAGATGACAGGACTTGGCAGCCTATATGCTGCAGGCTGCTGGTGCCAAGCTAAGGCAACACAGCTAAGATTAGGCAGGGATCAAAGTCGCCCCTGCAATCAGAAAATTCTACTGCAATGGCTCTAGGGGCTGCTGACCACGACTTCATGGCCTCATCCTCCATAGAGGGATATTGGGCCTCATGGCTGCACACAGCCAAACCCCTTCCAGCAGACTCAGCCCCCAGATGGGGCTTCTGTGGGCCTGAGACCTGTTTGTGGCCATGGGAGGTAGCAGAGCAGAGAGAATACCATGGCCCTTGGGAATAGCAGGGAGGCAGACCTCCCAAGCAGACCACCCACATGGCCACAGTGAAAGCTTCATGTCCCTGGCAGAGCCCTCCACAGGCAAGCCAAGCCCTATGGGGATGAACCAGGGGCACCGCTGAAAAGGCAGATTAGTGGCTCCTCTGTCCAACCTCACTGTGGGTCTAGCCCAGGCAGACATCAGCGGGACCAGGGTTTCCAAATCTGCCCTCTGCTCTGTTAACCCACATCTCAGCAAGCCCAAAGCCCAAGTTCTAAGCCAAGGCAGAGGTTCTGCAAGTATGGAGATATAACCGGAGGAAGCTCCAGGCATAGCCCACGATAACCTGAGCATTGCCGGAGTCACAGCCCCAAAACTCCTTAGCCCCCTGGCTCCATTTAGATTTTACAGCCCTTGGACTTCAATCCTAACTGTACCTTTTTTTCTTTTTTTCTTTGTTACCATTTCTGTGACTTTGGACAAGCTATTTCTACACTGTGCCTCAGTTTCCTCACCTATAACATGGGACACGTAAATAGCACCAGGCTCATGGGGTTGTGACGAGGACTCACGAATGTTTAACAAACGTTTGCTACATGCCTGCTAGGTGCCAGGCACGGATATCACAGCAGTGAGCAGGGGGGCCAACGTTCCTGCTCTCAGGAGGGGGCAGGTAGTAAGCGAGTAAACAGACGTCTGAACGAGACGATTTTGGAGGGTGCAAAGTGCTGGACCACAAAGAAAGCGCCTGATGGGATAGAGCTAGAGTGAGGGGAAAGCGTCAGTCCCCAAGGTCGGGGGAGGTCTCAGAGGAGGTACAAGCCGGAGAAGGCCCGGGAAGACCCAGCCCAGCAGAGATTTGAGGAGGCTGTGGGGGAAGGAGGAGCTGTGCAAAGCACCTTTAGCAGGAGAGAGTTTGGTGATGAAGGGAGAGAAAGAAGCAGCTGTGGCTAGAGCAGAGCGGCCAGGGGTCAGCTCACGTAGGGCCTTGGGCCCTGAGCTGGGCTTTGGACCTTATTCTAACTGTGACAGGCAGCCCCTGGTGCGTACTGGGGAGGGTACTGCAGAGCGGTGAAGGGCATGGCTTGTGCTGGTATAACTAAGGTTGCTGTGGAGAAGGGACTGCAGTGAAATGTCGTAGGTGCTCAGGGCCTTAGAGCAGTTACCATTACTTTGAGAGGCAGCAAGGTGCACGTTGGTGTTAGGGCATGAGGTCTGCGTTTCTCTCCATGTTCCTCCACGGACTGAGAAGGCGATACTGACCCTTTGCTAAAAAGTTTCCCCATACCAGGGGAGTCTCTAAGCTGGCACTAATGGAAATATAATGTGAGCCACATATGTCATGTATTTTAAATAATGTTATACATAATTATGTAACTTAACAATTTTAAGTTTTCTAGTAGCCACATTTTTAAAAAGGAAATAGAAAAAAATAATGTTAATAATATATTTTATTTAGCCCGATATATCCAAAATATGATTATTCAACATGTAATCAATATAAAAAATGAATGGGCTATTTTACATTCTTTTTCTCACACTAAACCTTCAAAATCTGGTCCGTATTTTACACTTATGCTCATCTCAGTTCTGATTAGCCACATTTCAAGTGCTCACAACCACATGTGGCTAGTGGTTACCACATCAGACAAAGCAAGTCAAAGCGAAGGAAGGTGCCAGCCACAGCCACCTCAGGTGGAACAAAACCATGGTGACAACAGTAGCCCCAGGAGGGCCGGACGTGCTGGTTTCTACTTTGGAGCAACACCAGATCAGAAGAGCATGGCCCACCTCTGTGTTCCAGAAAGCAGTCCTCGCTCTCTCTCTCTCTCTCTCTCTCTCTCTCTCTCTCTCACACACACACACACACACACACACACACACACACACACACACGATAGAGATAAGGCCTGAAAGCCTTTTCCAAGAGCCAAAGTCCATGGGCTGCTCAGGGCCTCATCTACTGCTACAGCCTCCTGAGCAACCTCTGCCCCTCACTTCCAAGTGCCCAGGCTAACGAGAGAAGCCTGGGCTGACAGAGGCTCACATTCCCCTTCGGCTTCCACGGTACTCTCCAGCTCCAGAGGGCATTTGGGGCCTGGCTGCAACCAGCCAGAACGACGCCTGCCCCACCCATAAACTCCTTGGTTCCAGGGAGATTAGCTAGCAATCTGCTGACAACCCCCTGCAGTCGGGCACACCTCCCGGGATGCAGATCGCTGCATGGAGAGCCTGACGTGCATAAGCTACCTTGGAGCCTGCCTGAAGGTGCCTTGGGAGGCTGCTCCAGGAATGGGCTGCTCTTCTCCTGGACTCTTTGCCCCAGCTCCATCACCTTCTCCAATTATGACAGTATCCCCGGCTATTATTTAATGTGGGCCTACTTCATCCCAGGCACTGTGTGAAGTGCTTTCCAAATAGAATCTCATTTAGTCCTCATACTCTACGCAGTAGGGATAATGATTAAGAGAACACAGAATTTAGAGCAGCTTGGCTTTGAATCCTGGCTCAGTAATTACATGAACTCAGGAACAGGTTCTTTTATGCCTCAATTTCCCCATCCGTAAAAGAGGGAAAATAATAGTGCCTGGCTCACTGGCCTGTTGTAAGGATTTATTTTGTTAATATACCCTAAAGCCCTTGCTGTGGCACATGGTAAGCATTTCTAAATTAGCTGGTTTTAGTTCTATAATTATATCCACTTTACAGATGAAAAAACTGAGGCTCGGAGAGGTTTAAAACCCTGGCCAGGATACCCAGCTCATACAAGGTGGTGATATTCAGACCTAATGCCATTATACACTGTATCTTACCGAGCAGCACTAAGCTACCCGCTCAGAGTCAGTCTTTACCCTGACCAGTGGGTCACACATGTGGCAGTGTCCTCAGGCTCTGGCTCCCAAGAGAAACTCTAAACTGTACCTCGGCTTAATTCTTTCCAACTTGGGGGTGCACATCCCATGGTGGCACTTCCACACCATACAAGGCAGCATTGTTATACCCTCTGCAGCTCCAAGGGGCTGGCACGCCTGAACAGGTCTGTAGGTGTTCTAAACCCTCCCTCTTTCCAGAAAGGATCTGCGGCTGCTCCATCACCTGTGTTTTGCCAATCCCTCACCCTGACTGGGGAAGCCTTCCCACCATGTGTTCTGACAGCGCCCTGGCCTTTTCCTGGCCCATAACAAATGCCAACTTAGGCCTGGGCTAGAAGTAACAACGGAGGGCTTTACCTAAAACTCCCATGCCCACTGACCCCGACAATTTGTTGAGAAAGAAGCCCCAAAGCTGCATCTTGAAATTGTCCACAGCCAAGCAGTCCTCGCCAGGACGTCAGTTCCATGTGGGAAATGTTAGTCTCCGAGGACGAGCAGGGGTAGCAGAGGTAGGGCATGAGTCTGTAGGCACCATTACCTTATTCTGGTATGGGTCGGGCTCTCCCCTGCTTTTGTGCAAAGATCTCTTAAGTTCATTTGAAGATCAAGCAAAACCCCTGGTCAGGAAACCGCCAAGGGGCAGTTAGCTGGCCTTTAGGTTCAGGGTCCTGCCAGTTCCAGGGCAGGGACAGGTTGCTGCCCGAGGGGCTTAAGGATGCCCACCACTCCTTCTCTAGAGCTGATCCTTGTCACCAGGGATGCTAGTGGGCGCAGGCAGGGAGCAGACAGGGAAACGGCAGCCTTCCTCAGCTGGCCGCATGGCTACTCATGTGGCTCCAGCCGCCCTGGGCCCTGCAGTCTATGACTCCAGGGGGTCAAGCTGCAGGTCAGAAGTACCCGCTTCTGCAGGTGGACACCAGAGGCTCAACTACAACCTCTTTGATGGACAGAGGGTCCAGGGGCGGGAAGCCAAAGTCAGTCTGAACCAGGGTCAGAATGAGGTCATGAGCCAAAAACTGAACCTGTATCCAAGCAGACCTCCAGCTCCAACAGTCAGCTTTCAGAAATGCAGGGGCAGACGAGCATGATAAACACCAGCCCGCAATGTGATAAGTAAAATCTAGACTATGGGGAATGCTACAAGGCAAGCAGCCTGATGTTTTCAATTAAAAGAGAGAGAGAGAGAGAGAGAGAGAGAGAGAGAGAGAGAGAGAGAGAGAGAGAGAGAGAGAGAGAGGATGGGAGGATCATAGAATAAGAGACCTAGAGAATATGGATCCTTACAGTGTATGGACCTTGTTTGGATCCCGAGTCAAACAAACAAGTTAATATATATCAGCAAAATGAGAGCGCTAACCAAAATTTGATGAATGAAGTGGGAGTCAAGGGTAGGCTGTGGATGCCAGAATGTGTAACTGTAAGTCCCTGGCCCACACCCTCTCTCCTCCAGATGGCATCCACCCCCACCTCCCAGGGCAGCTGCCCCACCCTCCATGCCCCACAGAGGCCTCAGCCACCTGACCCACTCTGTACAATGCTGGCCACCAACACTCTGCCTCTGCCCCCTCCTCCTCCTTCCCGATGGGCAACCAGACCCTGGCAGTCATTTAGCACACCCAGGGAAAGCAGCCCGGGGCTTGAGAGGTGACACTTTGCAGCCCCTTCTGAAGACCGCTGACCCCACGTGCCTCTCTACACACCCCTGAGCATTCAGGCCAGAGCTGTCAGGCATGGTAGACAGCCAGTCTGGGGTGGAAAGACAGACAGGGGCTTCAGCAAGAACAACAGCAAAGGGCTCTGGGCTCACAGCTTTTTACATAACCTCTTCGTGCCGCAGTTTCTTTCCTGTCTGTAATCTGGGGCTAACTCTCATGCCAGCCTGGTGAGGATGAGACGTGAGGCTGCCTGGAAAGCTCTCAGCACATAGTCAGGCCTAGAACAAGCTCCTGGTGAAATGGGAGGCTTTACCACTTCCAGGGGCTCTGAGGATGGTGGCATCTTCTAAGCAGAGAAGAGGAGAGAGGAGAGACAAAGGGGGGTCCAAAATGACAGGGAGACGATAAAGAATATTAAGACCAAATCTTATTGTTGCCGGGCAAGCCCCTCAGCTAGATGGGGAGGGGACAGTGAGTCTTCAGAGTGGCCCTGAAGTCACCTTAGCCTTGGCCTGCGGCAGGGCAGTGGGGCGGGGCATATGGGGAGTAGAGGCTTCTAGCAAGCCTCTAGCCCCGCTCCTGCCCCTCATCATTCATGAGCTTTCATTCCAACATTTATTCAACAAACTGAGATGCTCCCTTGCCAGATATGGGGGATCAGGAGATGAAATGGCTCTGCCAGACCCTCAGGGAGCTCCCCATCCAAGGAGGGAGGCTAAGCTGCACACCACTGAGCCATAATGATGTAGCAATGAGCAAAAGGGACAACTCCCCCGGCCCCAGACATCCTGGGCCTTTTCAAATCAGCCAGGAGGAAGGTGTCCCACCCTGGGAGGGGACCGCAGCACAGATGGTGGAGAAAAAGTGAAAAGGAGTAAGACTGGTAGCGTGGATCTCTGGGCCAGGAGTCCTCCCTGAGCCCCTCCTCCCCTCCGCTCAGAGAGGGAGGCCAAAGGGTGGGCGAGTGGGGTGAGCTGCTTCCCAGTACAAGCTGAGAGGCATGGTGGGGAGGCATTCATGTTTTGATCATCTCTCTAGGGAGACAGAGTCGCCCACCCTGTACTCACCCTGGGGATAAAGAGACAATGGGGGACTATGTAAGGCTGAGGGTCAAGTGTCCCCCTCCCCGCCACCAACCCTGAGTCCCTCACGTCTGTCTGTGCCTGGCCAGGAGCTAAAGGACCTGGCAGCCCAAGTGAAGGATGTGTCAGTGACCGTGGGCATGGACAGCCGCTGCCACATCGACCTGAGTGGCATCGTGGAGGAGGTGAAGGCCCAGTATGATGCCATCGCGGCTCGCAGCCTGGAGGAGGCCGAGGCATACTCCCGGAGCAAGGTTCGGGCTGTCAGCACTGGGTAGACGGAGGCAGCCCGACAGGAGGGCTGCACTCGGACAGGAGGGGCTGCACTCGCTGAGGTTGCCTTCAGCTGTTTGCTAAGATTCTGGGACAAAGGAACAGGGAAGCAAAGTGGGGGCGGAGGCAGTGGGAGGTGGGGGTGGGGGGACTATAGCAGTTGGTTCACAGGGAGGTATAGAGAATTAAAGAGCCCAGCACTGTGCCGGGCCCCAAGGGGTGACAGGGGCAGGGACAGCCCACAGTCTGCATCCTTCAGAAGCTCACAGTGGTGCTGCTCCCAGCAATGCCTGGCCAGGTATGGGCACAGCCCACAGGGCTCACTCAGTCTAGGGCAGCCAGGAGGAGGACACGGTGGGGAGGAGACGGAGAGAGGCCGCCCTGGAGTGGTGGCTGAGAGGAGGTGAGGCTTGGGGTGGGGGAGAGAGAAAAGGGCAGCAAGAGGCGATGGGCGGGGGCCCTGGGAGGAACACAGTGAGCAGTCCCTCACCATCACGTCCTGCACGCCCCGCAGCTGGAGGAGCAGGCTGCCTGCTCAGCCGAGTTTGGGAAAAGCCTCCAGGCTAGCCGCAGCGAGATCGCGGACCTCAACGTACGCATTCAGAAGCTCCGATCCCAGATCCTCTCCACCAAGAGCCACGTGAGTTCTGGAGGACCCACCTGGCGGTGCAGCAGGGAGGAGTGCAAGGACTCGTACTGTCGCACACTCACAAAGGCTGAGGACCTGCAAGACCCAACCGAGTGACCTGGGCAGGTCCCTTAGCCCTTCTGTGCCTCAGTTTCCTCAACTGTCCTCCTAAGAGAGCTATGGGGAACACATAAGCTTTGCACGTGGAAGTGCTCTGTGAACCGGCCAGGGCTGTTGGACCGTTAGAGTGCCCCCCCCCACCACACATACGCAGAGCCCACCACCTCCCGACAACTATACAGAGAGAAGGGCATAGAGGCTTAAGCCTGGCTTCCAGCCAACTCAAGGGTTTAGAGCAAGGGCTGCCCCGTAAGGACAGCGGGAACAGGCTCCTTTGGGGGCTTGTGGTACTTCCCTCTTTGGCAGCCTTCAGAAAGTATCCTTAGGTCTTACTGAACCCCTTCTTGCTGCAGTGCAACCCAGTACCAGCCCAGGAATGCGTTGCTTAGTCCTCTGTCCCCCAAGCACAGAGGTAGCCTCCTGGCCCTGGCCCACTCTCCCTCCCAACCCTGCTCACTGAGCCCTTCCAACTCTGTCCTCCTGGCTGCAGTGCCTGAAACTGGAGGAGAACATCAAGGAGGCCGAGGAGCAGGGCGAGCTGGCCTTCCAGGATGCCAAGGCCAAGCTGGCCCAGCTGGAGGACGCCCTGCATCAGGCCAAGAAGGACATGGCCCGGCAGCTGCGCGAGTACCAGGAGCTCATGAACACCAAGCTGGCCCTGGACATCGAGATCGCCACCTACCGCAAGCTGGTGGAGGGCGAGGAGAGCCGGTGAGGGGCGGGGCCAGAGGGTGGGGCTGGAGGAAAGGGAGGCCTGAAGGACCAGCCCCCACGCAAAACCAGCCTGCCCCTCCAGCGCGGTACTGTGAGCCTGGCAGGCCTGGGTTCCTGTCCTGACTCCGCCACTTCTGAACTGGGACTTTGGCCCAAGTCCATTAAATTCTCAGTTTTCCCATCTGGAAAATGGGCTAATTATAAACATGGCCCACCTGAGGAGAAGAGGATTAATATGATTCTCTATGTAAATGCTCGTTACAAACAAGTGCTCAGTATATATTGGTCATTTATACAGGGGAGAAGGGACAGAGAGGACAACCTGGCTAGCCAGGGTCACACAGCAGGGCAGCCCAAGGCTGGGAGTGACAACAAGAATTGCCCTCCACCTGCCAGTCCCCAGGCCCCAATCCCAGGGGAACATAAGCCACAGGCTCCCTTCACATCCCACCATTTTCCACCTTTCCCAGGATGGACTTGCCTTCAGCAGCCATGGTTAGCACTATGCAATCCAGATCCAGAACTGGTGAGTCTGCTTGCCCCTAGAACCATGATGAGGAAGGAGACCGGGCGGGGGGAAGGGGAGCAGGTAAGGCAGGGTCATGACTCCAAAGGCATCATTTTAAGCAGTTCCCATACCTGCAGCCCCTTCCCCCCTACCCCTTGTGTTCCCTGTAGTTGCTTCCAAGTCTCACCTCTCAAGAGTCCCCTCCCGGAAGAAGAAGAACAGCAGAGGCCATGTGATCAAAGTCACCGAAATGTCAGAGAAGTTCTTCTCGCAGGAGTCTGAGGCCTCAGATTAAGCCAGCTGGACTCCAGGAGCCTCATGTCGCTCCCCTGCAGCAAGACTCAAGAAAACAGCTTGGGGCCTCTAGGTTAGGAGGGGAAACAGACCTGATCCTGAACTGAGAGTTCAAAACAATGATTCTTCCCGTGGGTGCCAGGGGTGGGACAGAACTGTCACCAGCTATTCAGAATCACTCTGCTCCATATCAATATTCGCAACCTCACCTGTCCAACCTCTGGCCAGATGTTTCCTGACTGGCAAACTGGAATTGGGGTTAGTTTTGTCTCTACCTCCTCATTTCTCTGAGACTCCTCCCCCAACAGAGGGCTCTGATCAAGGTCCCTTTGACCTTTCTGCCCAACCCTTGCCCTAAACTCACATCGCAAGTCTTGCCTTTGCCTCAGCCTCGAGGCCAGTGCCCTTGCTTGCCCAGCTCCAGCTGGCTGTGGACCAGGGGCTGATGAGGACTGCTTGGGCCCCTCCCCAGACCTGGAGTCCCGTGGAGACTGGGTCCAGCACATCCCTGGCTGTCCTGCACCACCTGGGCTCCCCAGGGACCTGACAGGAGTGAGGGGAAGCACCTCCCTGAGTAGTTGGGACCTGAGCCTGGACCTCTGAGATCATCCCAGACACCTGTGCTCCTTCCCTCCTCCCGTGGAGTCCTCCCAGTGGGTCACAGTCAGAATTAGACAGGCTGCTCAGCCAGCTCCCAGCACCTTCTCCAGAAGCTTTTCACGCAATGAGGAGCTCCTGTGGGGGGCTGACGGCAGCCTGAGACCAGGCACGGGAATCAGAACCCCCCCTTCTCCTCCCTGCCATCCTGGGGTTCACCACCCTGCTTTGGATCTCAGCTCTCTACCCCTGACCCAGGTTTTTCCAAGCCCGAACTCTGACTTTGGTGCATCAGGCCCTGGAGACCCCTACCCCACCCCACCCATGAAACCGCAGGCCTATTTCCCATGAATCCCTTCTCAGGGTCTCTGTCCTTCCCATCAGGCTACACAACCTGGCCCTGCTCTCCTTTGCATCCATCAAAGAGCCCAGGAACACCCAAACCTGTGGGTTAGCGCTTCTGCTTTTCTTCCCCCTGTGCTCCCCTTCTTCCATGTCCATCCCCTGTCTCTGGCAGGGCCATGAAGAAGGCACAGTCCAGGCTGGTCTGGAAGCTTCTGAGCCCTTGAGTTCGCGCCGGGGAGTCCCGATGACGCCGAAGAGAAATTCTGCATCCAACAAGATTTGGGGCTGGAAGGAGTGTGCCTCTTTTTTCCTCTTTGCTCTTACCTTTGGGGCTCATAGGGGGATCCTGGCAGCCCTAGCCTCCCACTCCACAAGCTACCTCCTCTCTTTCCCTCTTTTCTCCCTACCTGCCCCTTGCCTCCCCTCCTCTTCTAGCCCCCATCTTTGATTTATTCATCTCCTTTTCCGGGAGGTCTCGACCCCTAAGCTCCTCCAGCCCTGTGTAGGGTTGCTGAAAGGCTACTGACTCTCTCAGACTGGAGGGAACTCAGACATAAGCTCAGCCCCGGAAGACCCAAAGGGTGCTGATTGCTGCTTTTTCTTCGTCTATTTATTGGTTTCCAAGGGAGCAAATCCTCAGTGGGGATACAAGATATATGAAATATATGTATATTATTTTTTCATAACTTATGCAGCTTTTAACTTATTGCTTCCCTTCCTTTTTCTGCATAATCAGTGGTATATATTATACTATCTGGATAGACAACACATACCCCAGCCCCTCCGCCTGATCAGCTGACTATTTGTGAGCAAGGCCCCCTTTCCCTACCAAGGGATGAATAAAGTGTTAAGATTTGTTCATGGATAAAGCTGTGTGTCTGCTTTTATCTCTCCTCTTGGGATTTGTCTGTTACTGGTCGAACAGGTTGACTGCAGGGCTTTGGGAATTCTCCAACTATGGGGAAAAGGGAACGGGGACCTAATTACACCTTCAGACCAACGTGACTTGGACACAAAAAGTCCCCACCATCCTACAAGGAGACTGTACCAGTGTTGACCTATATTCCCAGTGCCTCCTGACATGTCAGGCACCACGTGGCCGCCTTAGCAAGCACAGATGCGGGCGATTCCCCCAAGTGGTGACGGATTCCTTCTCAGGCTCAACTGTGGGGGTTGACACAGCCCAGAATATATTCTGATGGGTACAGGCCTAATCCTGCCAAATCAAATTTTAGATCAACAAACAAGAATTAAGGACCTTCTCCAAGCCCAGCCCTGTGCTAGGACACCTACGATTTTTCCCCACCCCTTCACCTTAGGAAGTTCACAAACAGTTTGAGAGAGAAGCTATCTACCCGAG